>JALJVW010000158.1:8590534-9852378 GCA_024865655.1 Emberiza elegans
ATTCAAAGTAGGACTGGAAAAATAATGCACTGCGTTTTCTTAAAAAGTTGGACTGAATGATGACTGATTTACTGAGTAATTTTAAACTGATTTCTTTAATAGAACAGAAACAAGTTATTACATAAGAATTAGTTCCATAATTATACAAATAATCAGATTTCTGTTTCTCTACCTTATATAAAAATCATCTATTTGCCAATAAATTCAGTTTATATTTATTATTTTGTTTCCTAATTAGGTGGGACTAAAATAAAATCTTTAGGAGATCAATAGATTTTAAAAATTGATGGAAGACTCTGTATTATGTTTACACAATACTACTGATTTAACTGTGTAAAACTGAATACCAAAGAAAAATAGATGGTGTAGAAGTTTAGGACTTTTGCAGAGTACAAGGTGCAATAAAAAATACAAAATAATAAAGCTTGCAAAGAGTAAGCATGTGCCCATCACAACATTTTCTTTACAGTTCTGAACATATTGCATAAAGTAAATACTTAAAGAAAGCATTCCAACTTTCATTGCTGTGTTGAAAGTCATAGAAAAGGAATGACAGAACTAAACCAGTTGGTCATTTCTTGAAGTGTAGGCAATGTTTCAGTGTCTGTCATTGGGTTGTTCTGACTCCTGAAAATAGGTTTCTCTTTGCTCTTGTAGTAGGTGTTAGCAAATTCAGAGATTGGTGGGTCACTAAAATTTGATGTAGTACACTTGAATACTCATAGCAGAAACTGAAAAGATGCACACTCATCCTACCAGTGGTCCTGATCAGACCCACAGCATCAATACCATGCCCCAGTGTCCCACTTCAAGTGATTGAAATATATATAAATGGGGAACAAAATCACTACAGAATATTAAAGAGTCATATCTTAGATAAATGAAAAACTGTATCAGTTTTAGAGATGAGAAATAGTTATACAGCTCAGTGTAAGGTGTGAAGAATATCCTAGAGAAATTTCTGCAATAAAGTTTTTAATAATATATGTTACATGCAATGCATGAGCACTTGTCAGTATTCCCCATCCTAAAAAGCATGAAAATGCAATTATAAATATTACTGTGTTAAAATTGAGACATTTCAAAAGCACAATTTTAGGAAAGAAAAGGTATTTTTCAGGGGGAGCCCTTCCTGTGAAGGGATCAAGCAGAAAATAAGAAAGGAGTGTGATGTTGGGGGCCTCTACAGAAATGCTCTTGACCTTACAGAGAAGCCATCTCTGGTTTTGCCCACAGAAGGAGAGAAGAGAGAACTAAAATCAACAAAAGTTCACATGTAAACTAGGAAGTTAAGAAGAGAGAGAAACCAAGTATTCTTCTATCCTTGTCCTCATCTATGGGACAAACACGCTATGGGAAAACACGCTTCTGGATTGAATGATACTGTCAAAATAAAATCTATTTGGACAAAATTAAGATTAAATATGGTCTCCATTAAAGGCTCAGTTTTTCCTCATAATTCTATTCTCAGAAATCTCAGGTTGCCAGAACTTTACTTAACTGTCCATAAAGCTACATGGGAAAGCATGCATGATAATAGAACCTGTTTTAGGATTCATTTTACATGGCTTTTCCCACCTTTCCTTTTTGTTTTAGAAATAAATGTTTAACTTCATCACAGAACCTGAGCCAAATATTCCTGATGTCTTCCACAACAGCATGAGGGAAAATAATTACTGTTCTCCTGTTTTCTTTGTGCTTATATACAAAATTACAGCCAAGATATCACCAAATTGCTATCCCTTTTTAATCTGAGTTCCTTTTCTTATTCTCCGTGTGGATTATTGGCAGTTTTCCTGCTAACTATAAATCAACAGGAATTTTTCCTTTTTACACTATGTTCAACTGATTAAATCTATTACATGTAATTAGTTTAACAGAGTTGACACAGCAACTATGAGCAAGTGTCAGATTTACAGCCTCAGCTTCTCCAAACCAGAAGAAGATGAGTTCTAAAGGATGCATATACTGCTCAATAATAATAAAAAATAAATAATAATTGGCCATTTGGGGAGAAAAATGGATCAGAAAGGTGAAAAATAATTTGAATAATTTTCAAAAATATACATTGTAAAATTTGGCTGAGCATGAATGTGTATTATTAGATGTTGAGTCACTCATATTTTCATATCCATAAAGTCAAAACAGAATCAGCACTTGACTCTCAAAAAAAAAATTAATGATGGCACATTAGTTTTCATACTGATACCAGGAAAAAAAAAAAGGAAGTGGGGATACATAAATATTCAGAAACTTTTTCTTTGATGAGTTTCGGTAAGGGAAGATGCAATCACATCTTATTACTTTCAATAATATTTTCCCCAAACATGACATACAAAGTTTTAAAAAATAACTGTCTACATAAGCAGCACAAGCTGTAAAAACTGAAAATAATGAAAGAACCACCCAGGACCTATTTTGTACTTAGCTTTTTTTTGTTGTTCTATAATAAATACAAAGCTAAGTATACCCTTGTCTTTCTGCAGAGAACATAATGTTTTTGGCACAAGATTTTACTCTTACGGATATGGCAAAAAAAAAAATAAATTAGAATCTTAGAAGACCAGTTTCTATAGTAGAGAAAGTTCACAGATAAATGGTATTTAATTTTGTACTCATGAATATAAACTTTAAAAAGCTTTCATGTTCTAATAATCAATAACTGTTTTCATTTCTAAAATATACAACATTATTAAGATCCCTGACAGAATTTACAATGCTAAATTTATATAATTTGTTGAATATAGAAACAGGAGTTGGAAATATAAACCTGCTCTCTGATGAGCAGCAGTTCAGGTCAGCCTTGGTTGGCTTTGACCATCCAAATCATCAAAATCTTCAAGGATGGAGAGATCACAGTTCTTCTGGGTAATCCTTTCCTGTGCTGCCCTGTATGAGCCAACAGAACAGAATTCTTGTAACATGATGTATAAATTCCTGTGCTTGGACTGCAACCATTGCATCATTAGCAAGGAAAAATTTGATGTTAACAACAAGCACATTAAAAAGACTGATAATATTGAAGGAAGAGGCATGAGAGATTTTGAAAAATTCCTGTAGAGGGAAAAAATGGATTTGGTGTTAGACAACTTCTATGTCAAAAGCAGAGTTATTTTGCTCACTAACACTGTAATCAAGTGGATAAGAATGGAAAACTGCTTTCCAGAAACCATCCAGAAAAGCAAATATTTGTGTAATTGTTTCCACGCTTAATGAAACAACTGATAGAAAATTTTTTGCTCCTGCAAGAGTCTCTCCATCAATAAAATAAAAGAGACACCTCCAGGGTAATACATGTCAGACCTAAGCAAACCCTTTCTACATAAAATTCTCAATTTAGAAGGTGAAAAATTAGGTAGGAAGAGAAAACTCAACTAGAAGGTCTATTGATAGACTAATGGTAACCAATGTGTTGCTGTTTTCCTTGCACTGTTGGAAGACAAATACTACAATTGCCTTTTAGATTTTTCAGAATCCATGTTCAGGTATTCAATGTCCCATCTTCACAGAAACATACACATATCCATAAAAAACAACCTCCAAAGGATATTATTGTTTCCATTTATTGAACTAGGGCAATCTATTGTTACAGTACATGGTATTTGTTTATCTTTGGTTTTTGGGGTTTTTTTTTTTTGGTTGGTTTTCCATGTTTTGCTGGGTTTTGAGAAGTTGTTTTTTTTACAGTTGGTGTTTCTTTATACTAAGATACATTGTAGTAGACAATATTTTCGATGTTACCTTAAAATTCAAAAGCTTAGAAGAAAAGCTGAATCTTTGGATTTCTTACAGACTTGATTACCACCACCAGAACCTTTTTAGACTGAAGTCATGTAGGGCAAAGAAGCCTGCACAATCATCCAGTAGGTAAATTGCAAAGATAAATTCCCCTCCTCAAAAAACCTGGAGCTGCCTAAGAGTGTCTCTGGTGCTCCCTTTGTTTTGTAACATTGGTAGAGCTAATTGTAAATTACTAATTGCAGCAGAGTGATAATGTTCCTCAAAGTATCTATTGTTTAGCTTTAATGTTTCTTTGTGGAGCACAAAGTG
Source organism: Emberiza elegans (assembly GCA_024865655.1). Classification (NCBI taxonomy): domain Eukaryota; kingdom Metazoa; phylum Chordata; class Aves; order Passeriformes; family Fringillidae; genus Emberiza; species Emberiza elegans. The sequence continues at coordinate 8,594,585 of JALJVW010000158.1, forward strand.
AAATGACACTACATCCTTGAAGCTGATGGATTTGAAAAATGCAAATACTGCTGCAGGAATTGCTTTAACTGCAGATACGTGGAGCAAGAAAGGCCAGAAGCCAGAATTTATGTTCAATGGCAGTTCAGAGAAGTTATAAAAAATTTACTGTAGTTTTGTTCTGTATGCACAGTGTATGACTGACTGACATAGGTTTAGAATGTCTCCTAAATTTGACATTTAAAGAGTCCAGAAAGGATTTAACTCAGTGGGCCATGTTCAGCTCTGACCTAAAGCTTTCCTAGCAAAAATATATTATTAAGGACAGTTCACTAATCTATGAGCTGCATAGAACAGATTGCAGTTCTTCAGCTGTTAGGAAAAATAGTTATGAATGGATGCTTCAAGAAAAGTGTAGGTTGATCAGAATTCATTCAGAATACATTATGGATAAAAAAAAATTAACAGATTATAAGCAATGGTGAATACATTCACCTTAGCCTGCTGATCTTTCTAACTTTCTACCAATAGCTGTATAAAGCTCTTGGTTGAAAAGCATTTACTGTTTTTTAGTTATTTTAAAATTTATTCTCCTTCAAATCACATGAACTACAAGACCACACAGGAAGTTTATTCTATTACAAGCACTGGAAAGATGAAAATCTAATATTTTTGAGAACAAAAAACAATTTAAAACTTTAGGAAAAATACTTTCACTGAAATAATGGTGATTAGTGCAAAACTAATCACCATCCTTGCAAATACAATATTTTTCATAAAAGAATTTCTGAAACTGCCAACCATCTATGTATATACATGGAGCATTAATTTGAAAGGCAACTCTTAGAAAAGATTGAAATCACAGGAGGAACTCCTGGAATTTACCTGTCAATATTGCAAAGCCTAAATGATAGGTGGTTTTTCATCAGTTTCATCAGAAATATGAAAAATTGACCACTCTCTTATGTGATGATATCACCTTCCTATTAGGTGGAAGAGGTCATGTGCCTTCCTGGAGCTGCAAAACTGGGATTGTGCCTTCACTGCAAAGTCCATTGATGTTTTGGCTTAATTTAGTATAATAAAATCTTCAAATAAATTCAATATTTGTCTTAAACACCACCAAACATTACGTGCCACTGATTTAAACAATCAACTGCCCAAAACTAACCATACATTCTTATTCTAAGTATGAATTCATAGGAGCCAACACATTAATCTGTGCTGCCTATCAAATATCCTCATCTAGGACTCCAAAACTGTCATAACTATTTGTTATGTGCTAAGTATCAGTCATGGTCTGGTTAAAAATACTCTTATAAGTCCAAGGAATTACTGGCAGTTTTGAGAAGAAACAATTTCCAAAGAAGCCTGCAAGAAGGTTTGTTTGTGGATATAAAATATATTTGGGACTATAGGTGGGAGTCTTTCTAATGTAGTTTCAAGATGGATTGAAAAAGGACCAGTGAGCCACTTTCCTTTTAATTTACATTCAAAGCCCAGAGAAATATTTCATCCATGTTCAGAGAAACAAACGCCATCTTCTCATCTCTCACAAGTGGTCAACACCTTTGCAGAACTGATTGGTGAAGTTGGAAGGCATCTGCTTATCCTCCCTGTCTCACCATCAGCAGCAGCTTCACAACATCTGTTTTGCTCTTTTCCCTTTGATTTCTTCTCATATCTTTGCCTATTTTAAATCCCCAGGGGATTGGTGCTTTAAGTCTTACCATCTGCTGTTTAGCCATTAAAAATGAATACAAGTAAATATTAAAGCCTAGCTGGAAATCAAGTGTGTGTATATTCAGTGATTTTTAGTGTATATTATTTAAAAGAAGAGATATTAAGCAAATGGAATGAATAAAACTTCACTCAGCCTTTTTTTAATGGTATTAAATCTCATATGAAATATTTTAAACAAATGTAATTAAAATCAATACAGTTTCAAGTTAAAATTAAAAACAAGATTAAGGTCTGTGCCCGTAAAGAATCACACAAATCTCTAAATCCTGTTACCTATAAATAAACATCCAAATGCTTAATGCTTAATTGCCTCAACGTTTGTCACTATATTTTAGTCAGACTCCAGGTCTCATTCTGTCTTTTCTATTTGAATTATAGGAAAGCTACTCTCAGAAGTCTGAGAAAGGTAGTTATAGGCTGTCAAGTCACTTCATTTTCTCTCAGAAAAAAAATGAAATAGATTGATCTTTTTAGTACAAAACATATTTTACAGACTGAATCATTCATGTAGCTCTTTTTATCTGAAAATCTCTGTTGTTCATGATGTATTGCCACCAGTAGTTACAGTACTCTAATAATTACATCTCAAAGCTGTGCTCAGGTATTTTTATTTCCTACCACCACTTATACATTATTTTTGCTGTTAAATTCTTTCTGCATTGAAAATGTGTCATTTTGCTTAATTTTAAAATCTTTTAATCACCAGCATCTATCAAAATCAAAATTTCCCACCTCATAAGCTCTATTTTGAAAATTATTTTTCTGCAATTTCTGACAATTCTTTATACCATTATTTCCCTTCTTTTATTTTACTGTTTTTCTTGTTTCCTCTCTTAGTAGGTATGTTGCCCTTTTTAATAACAGCAATGGAACTGTTTGGAGAGATCATATAAAGACCTGTTTAACACTCCATCATTATTGATCAATTATTTGTTTTATTGATAAACTATGTCTCTATTTTTTGTACAGCTTTGTACACAAGTATTCTTGGTATTTTAATTAGAGACATCATATTTCCTAACAGATAATATCTTATGCAAAATAATATATCATTTATATCACTTAATATAAATGATATAAATATGATATAATTAAAATTATAGGAAATACTATATCATTATTGTATTATATTACCATAAATATAATACATCAATTACATTATATTACATATAACTAAGATTATATAAATATTATAAATATTAAGTTTATATTATATAAACTTAATTTAAATATCACCTAATATTAGTATATCACTTAAACAAAAATCCAAAAGTATGTTTTACTCTAGTCTCAAAAAAGTTATCTATTACATGTTGGTGAAATCCAAGTGAATGGAGATGAATGTAAATTTGCACTTTGTTTGCGTTTTGCAACTTTATTGGTTATGGAATATTTTGTGACTTAGTGATCACTGTGACAATTCAGTAGATTAGTAAACCATCTCCTCATGTGGAAAGAGTTTCTTTACTATATTTAGTGTATTCATAGGAGAATTTTTTTTTTATATTAGCTTTATGTAATTGTTGCATGACTAAAATGGATTTGTATTAAGATCTTACAATAATAACACAACACTTTCTTGTTCATTTCTGGTTTATTTGAAACATATCTGTGTCATGTGAAAAAATTTAATAGCCAGTACAAATAATTTTTCAACTTACAATGAGATTTAAATAAAGTGCTTACAAAAACTCATGCATATAACTTCAGAGTACCTCATTAATTTTGCCAATATTACTTCAAAATTTATTGGGCATAAAGTCATTGAAAAATATTTTTAGTGAGAAATTGATGACAAAATTTTTTTTCAGCTTGTTTCTGTGGTAGTGTCAGTCAAACAGTGGTTCACCCTATAAAATCTTGGGATTTTCATTGTCCTGGTATGGTTGATATTATTGCTCTTATATGTACCTCCTTACAAAGCTTGTTTTATCAGTTTGTTTCTTGCTGCATCCTGTACAGTCCAACAAAGCTAAACCCCATATCTGTATGTAGCTTTTAAACTATTTCCAGAAAATTTCATTTAAAACTATTGTATCAGAATGCCAATAAATATTCACTTAAAAAAAAAAAAAAAAATCACCATCAAACCTAGTGAAGTCCTTTATTTTGAAACCAAGATTTATTTCTACATAAAACTAATTGTCTTCCCCTCCATCCATGCCTCCATCTTCAGCAATTCTAACACTGCACTGAGTTATCAGCCAGTGCATATTAAGACTATTTTGTTGTGTTTAGCTTTTATGTGTTGGCAGTCTGGTTTTTACAGCTTTTTAAACAGATGGTTTTATATCAGTAAAGCTTAACAAGACACAGAGCAAACAAAAATAAAACCCTTACTACCAATATTGCTTTTCATTGCCCAGTTGCTGCCAACTAAGATATATTGAACCTATCTCTATCTAAAAAGCCAACAAAAAGAGGCTGTTTCACAATTCCTGAGTGTATACTTATCAATTTACAAGACAAAAAATTCTGGGAGTGAGCTTGTGAACTGTGCAGTTATAGATTTCCATCATGAACATTTACTGTTAGAATTAATGGAAAAGTTGCTATTGGCATGATGTGATGCCAGATTTGACTTCTGCTATTTTGTGAATACCAATGGAAATTTCAGCTCATGAGATCTAACAGACCCTGACTTTTTTTTAGGCTATTACAGCAGATTTCAGAGCACACATCATACGTACATTCTGTGATATGGTAGATGCCAGTAATGATGGATAATTCTCTCTCTGTTCATAATTCCAGAAGTCATGGTTTTAAATAGGTTCTCAGGGCTAGAAAATAATTATGAATACGTTTTTATTTTGTTGGTTTAGTTCCCTGAAGAAATAGTTTTGGGTGATGCTTAAAAAGCAATCATACACCCAAAAAACATGCATTGCACTTCTCAGCTTAATCTAATACATCACACAATCCTCTCACACTGAAACATTATCAATTCACAGTAAGATACTTTGTCTAACTTTGACGGCTCAGATGCTAATAGTTGAGCAACTGTTTTAAAAATCTGTCTGGTTTTTTATGTCTTTCCACACAGATAATGAATTGATAATTTAAAAGAAAAAAAATTAAAAGTTAAACACATTAGTTCAATATTTTAGCAAAAATCCTTAAACACCAATGGAGAAAAGAAACATATTTACCCAAGATTGTTCAGTATCAAATAATTTCGAATAAAGAAGTAGATCCTTCAATTCTATGGTTCTGTAAAATTGTAACTCATGTTAGAAAGGATGTTCTGTAGAACTTTAAGTGGCCTAAAATACGTATTGTTTAACAACATGTATGCGAGATAGCACAATGAACATATATATCATAGCAGAGCTCATACTTACAAGTCATCTGCAGAACTCCTTTTACCTGATGAACTGATAAAGAACCTTCCTCTAAGTTTAACACTAAAACTTTCAAAATTATTAAATTATTCCTTATAACGCATTGAAGATCACCTTGAAATTCTTGGGGACTTTGTGAACTGTTTCCCAAGTTCTAAACATAGCTGCCAGTCAACAGTCCCATACTTGCATTTGACACAGATATAACTAAAAAAAGCCCTCCCAAGTCTCGACGGGGTTACTCTAGATTTACACTACCATTCCTGAGATACACAGAAGTTTGCATCTTTTCCTAAGTCTTAGAAAACATCAAAGACTCAATTTGCAGCCTCTAATTTCGGAATTGCTCAGGGAAATCAGATGATCTAGTCACAATACTGCAAAGAGGGAAAACACAGGGATTCAGGGCCCTGCTAGCAGACATAGAGGACAGCTATTCCTGTACTCGCTGTTTTCTGTGGCAATCCTTGCCTGAGCAGTGCCAGGGACCTTGAGAAGTAGGGCAATGCCTGTGCACGCGGAGAGCTAGCGGAGCTTTAACTAGCACAGCGTTTCATTCAAGAAGTCAGCTTCAGAACTCCATTTAAAATTATCAGGGGCAAATTATCTGGGAACACAAGAAGAAGCAATTATTGGTTTAATTAGCCTGCATTCAGCACGTTGTGCTCCTTCTCTTTGTTGGATTGCCAGGCAATTTTGTAAAATCATTAAGCAAGGGAACTATAATTCCACGATGACCTAATCTGCAGCTCCATCCTATCACACTGGAATATTTTAAAGTTATTTATGACTGTCCTCAATAAAAGCTAAGTCCATTGGGCAAGAAACACTTTGGGTCCTCAAAACTCCAAATGGATTCCCTCACTGAAAGGTTTTTGTTGTGTTCAGTCATCTGTTCCTTTCTACGCTTGAAAGAGAAGGTTTGCTGTGAAAATAATTTAATGGTACTGTGGAAATGCACAGGACACACAAAGACATATTTTTCTATCCCAGGGGAAATAAAAACAAAACACAAACATTTCATTTTCATCATAACCTTTGAAAAAATGGGCATGAAGGAAGATTCAAAACAGTGTAAAACAAACTCAAAACACATGATATAGATCTTTTTCCTGAGAAGGAATTTGAGTAAATAACAGTATTTTTCTACCTAATCTCTTAGACTTTGACAGCAGGAGAGATTTAGGAATGCAATTTGTGGCATTTTATTATTTTTTATGTCTTGCTTCCATCATCATCATCTCATGAGGTTTATGTTCTTTCACTGCACCTTTGACACGGGAGGCTAAAAGAAAGACTAGATTTATAAACCATGTATCTTCATACCTCCTGAGCAGGAACTTAGTATAACATCATTGTCTCCAAAAATTACAAAGCTTCATCACCCAGCATCCCAGAAGATCGCATATGAAATACTTGGAATAAATTAAAAGTTGAAAATATCAATTGATAATCATACATGAAGGTACCATTTGCCTAATTAAAGTGTTTCACTAGGCGGAAATAAATCTGCAATTTCTACATATGCTTGACTAAATAGAAAACTGATTAGGACAAAAGAAATGGCATTTTTGATTCCAAAAGGACTTTTCTAAGAACACTTTTCTAAGCCTTATCTACTTTATGGGTGAGATACGTTAAAAAAATTCTATGCCAATTTATGTAAAATATAATACAGAAAGGCAATTGATTTTTGTAATAATTTTGTGGAAATCCAATAAACATAATTTTTACATCATTAAGGAAACAGAATAACTTGACCAGAGCATTTTAATTTACTACTGCTCTCAGAACGTTGACCTGGAGCAAGTACACAACAATTAAATGTATCACCTAATCCTGATACAGCAGTGTCAGAATTTTAAACAGTTTGTGAACATCCAGAGGCACAAACTCCTAAAAGGCAGAAAGGAAAAGGATATAGGTAAGTCATGTCTGAAACTTACTATTCCTAACTATGGAATTATTTAGACTTTTACAAATCTGGTTCGAGTTACTTGCATCCACTGTAGATAAAAGATAATGTCTTCATAAATGTGCTTAATGATTTAAGTACAACATAATTTCTCCATTAAATTTTACTAGTAGCACTTCAGGACATGAAAATACATTGTGATGTTTACACTACACACTGAAACACTGAAAATGTGTTCTTTAATGCATGGTTTTAGTTTTATATTGCTTCATTTTAGTCTGGGAAATTAAATGAGCATTTAGTTTAGACTCTCATAAAGGTTTACATTTTAAAGTGATATGTGGTGCTATAAAATGCAATCAAAGAAAACTGCAGTCCATGAAATCCCTGATAAAACAACAATAAAAAATTGCAAATCACAGACATCACCACTGCAAGAACAAAAGAGAAATGAGGCCCTGAAACAGTCAAATGTCACATAAGAATCCTGGTCAGAGTAAGAATTTTAATATGCTCATCTCTGTCAGCACTGCTCATCTAAGTGTCAGCACGTAGAGATGAAGGAAAAGAAAATTACATAAGTAACTATATATGGTTTTGCTGTTTTTATATGCAGAATTCTAAGGCTGTTTAAATACACCTGAAAGAAGTTAATTCATGCTTTCCAAAGCTGTTCCACAGTGAAATGCAAGAGAAAATCACCAACAAGTGGAGCTCCTGAGAGACAAGTGGGGAAAAAACAGAATTGGATAAGTAAAGCACAAATTTGGAAAAAAAATAACTGCCAGCATTGCAGAAAATACTGGGAAGGTTCTGGGAGAAGGACTGCAAACCAGGGCTCTCCATCAATATTGAAACCTTCATTTTCAGATCTTTCAGACACCTGGCCCCCAGTTTCACTGTCCTAGCTCTTTCTTCTCAATAGCTGTGTCTATCTGTGCTACATTTGATAATCATGGTCAGTTCAGCCATAAATTCACTGATGCAAGTGGATTATTTGTTTTTTTGATCAGTTCAGTTGTTCCTGCGCTGCAGTCTGGCAGTCTTGGACTTGATCTCTCCAAATATTTCACTCTCCTTTTACCTTGCCATGCAAACCCCATTATGTGTATCTCAGATGACTTTTTGAACTCTGCACTAATGTCTCTTTTTTATTTTGTCAAAGCAACTGTGACAAAGAGTAGTTTAAATCAGTTGACTTGAATTTCTATATGATGAGAGTTGTGTGGTCCAAATTTTATCCCTCTTGTCATGGGATTGTGTGCCCTTCACAGTTGCAAGGACATTTGCATTTTTCCCAGACAATAGAGAGCATTGCCTATTATAATCTGACTTCTTTACCTTTCATTGCCTGCATTATTCCCAGAGGAAAGAATAACATCCCTAGGTAAGAGGCATCTCTCATACCCTCAAATCCATGGGGTTGGCTTTTTCCTCATGGGTGGCTTTCAGTGATGCCCTGTGCACCCCTTCAAGGAATCATTCTGGTGCTAATGAGCTAGCAATTATCTTTTGAAGCTCAGCCATTACTGATGCCCATCACTCACAGGAAACTGGAGCAGGTACACCAAGGAAGCTGTGGAAGAGGTGAATTCTCAGTGCTGCGTTTAAGGCTGCCTTTGAGAATGATCTCAAGAAATCAATGAAACTGATGTCACAGTCATGCATACACTAGCCTTTAATTTTCAATATTTTAAATAGCATAAAGACAATTCTTAACATTAAAATCAGTAACCTGATTTTTAAAAAAGAAATATTTGCCATGGTGTAAGAGGACTAAATTAATGATTTAAATTGACTGCTTGCACAGATGACTTTTAGATAAAGCCTACTAAGAAGCATATTATTTCCATGCATGGCAATTTACATGTGAAATTTCCATTAGTGATAATGGCAGTGGCACGTATAAATCTCCAGTTCCCTTTAACATTAATTGCAGTCATCTGTGTAAGTACTTGAATTTTCAATGACATTATACCCGTGGCTCTACAAAGTCAGAAGGCATCACAGCCTGGAGAGGATAAACATTAAACACTGTCATTACTGGTGGCAGGTAATAACTAAAATCTGTATCTGCACCATTGTTGAAATATAGCACCACATAAATTTGAAAAAATACTAACGAAATATGCTTGCCTAATTCACCAGGCTCTTAAAGTAAAACTAGCTGACAGAATTCTGAATTAAGCTGATTATAATTTTAACTATGCTCTGCTAATTCCCTGAAAGTTACTAATTTACCATTTATTTCAAAAGGTCTGTAGAATCCACTTTAGACTTTTCTAAGTCTTCAAGAGGTAAAGTTTGATTTTCTGTAGTATGGGTTTTTGTGTGAACTTTCAGGGCAGCTGTTGAAAACTATAAGTGAACCAACAGAGCAACCCCTGGGATTTTTAGAGTTCAAATAGACTTCATGTTAGATGCCAAGAGATTGAGCAGAAACAACCTCAAGTAAATTTCAGTTGAGCAAATTCATTTAAACTGAATTTCAGCTATATCCGTTAATTCATCAAAACTTGTAATTGTCAAATCATCTAATGAAAAATTTAAAAAAGTAACATTTAAAAGAAGATAAAGCAAAATGGCATTTGATATCTTTACATAAGCTTTCTATGAAATCTGTTTTTAATTTAGCAATCATTTTACATTATATTAATTTTGAATCAGATAATGAAGCACTACCTGATTATGGTACAATCAGTAACAGGAAGTTATCTGTTTGCATTCAGTGTCCGACAGCCAAGAGGTCTCATCCTGCTCAAGTTTTCAGGAATGAACAGTGGAGGCAGAGTGCTTTTACAGCACAAATAAGAATTAAAAACAAATAAATTATTTGCAAAAACACAGAAACAACAACAAAAAAAATCTCTCTATTCCAGAATCTTGTGTAAACTTATACTATAACAAACTGACTTGTTGCTTGAGGTGTTTGCTAAGGTGTTTCTTAGAACTTGAAAAAAATCGACAGCACTGTACCCATGACAGTAACTACTCAAATGACATACAAAATAAGACTTGTTTCAATCTTCTCAGTAAAATCCTCAAACTACAAAATGGAGGACGATTGGAATTATTTTGGATGACGCATGACAATAAAAATGTCAGCTGTGCTTTGAACTAATTGAAACCAGGCCTTACATACAGTTGTAATTTATTATCAATACTTTGATTCTGAAATGCTCTGTTAGCAAAATGTTGCTAAGATGAATTTCTCCTCATGTAAGGCTAAAGGTTTAACAGTTAGTTAATAATCCCAAATATCTAGAATTATTACCTGATGGTGCCAATTTCTGCTTGTTGGCTCTAAGAGAATCTTGAGCAAGTATCTCAGAATTTGACAGCAATTTTTGGATGTCAATCACCAGACAAGAGAACTGCCACCCTTCTTTTACACCTAACATCCATCAGCAGAATTATTATTTTATAAATAGTTATTCTAGTCCTCCTGGGGCATATAAATTCTTACCAGAGAAAGTCAGTCTGGGTTCTTCAGTTGTCTTCTTTAACTACATCTAAATTTAACTTCTGCCAGCAGCTCCACATTGGTCAGAGATAACTCATCAGACCTCTGACAGAGCCATGCTGGCAGCTTTTCCAGCACCTATCTTTAGATTAGCCTTAGCACTGAGTTAAATTGCATCAGCAGCCACGGCTCCCTCGAGGCTGATTCACAAAATTAGGATTACCTAAGGTGCTCGTGGTTCAAGGTACAGCTTCTGTATCTTTCACATTCCACTCTACTGGAAATACCTGCAGGAGAAGGGGGATAATTTAAGCTTTTCATAGTAAGTGAGTCCTCAGCAGCTGCTTTCCAGCTGTGAAAAGGCATTTGTGGGAACAGTGCACCCTGCACTGGGGCAGCATTACAGCGGTGACGGTGACGTGCCAGGCAGCACAGCAACACTCAGACATTAATCAGTGAATATCAATCAATCAATCAATCATGATTCAATACCTGCATCTGGCTGTCCCACCCCATTCTGAGCAGAGGCGAGTGTCACAGACATCTTTTATGGAAAATCCTTTCCTTAGGATTTTTTCCTCCTGAGAAGCTGGGAGGCCTCAGGAACAAAATGCAAACATTAATTATCTGCTGCTGTGGAATGCAACAGGTGCATCTGTGATTGGTCTTATAGAGTTGTTTTAATTAATGGCCAATCACAGCCAGGTGGTTTGGACTCTCTGTCCAAGACAGAAGCTTTTGTTACCATTCTTTCCTATTCTATTCTTAGCTGGCCTTTTGATGAAATCCTTTCTTCTATTCTTTTAGTATAGTTTTAATGTAATATATATAATAAAATAATAAATCAAGCCTTCTGAATCATGGAGTCAGATCTTCATCTCTTCCCCAGTCCAAAAACCCCTGTCAACATGGTCACAGGTGGGCACCTACACGCAAATATGGGCCAGGACACTCTAGAACTGTCATTCTAGTGAAGTGAAATTTTATCAGTTCTGGTGACAAAGGTACAATGAATCATTTTCTTGCAGCAGTCCAGTTGGCCTCAATGAAGGGAAGGGAGTTCCTGGACTTTTTTCACCAATAATTTTGAGGAACTATACTTTGTTTTCCCTCCTGTCTCATTCCACACCTAGCTTTTTTGTTTTAAAGCACTAGAAAGTAATAAATCTCTTCACTACAAGCCAGCCAAAATCTAAATAATTTTATGTCCTTTTTTTCATTGCAAACATTTAAGCAATTTACCACAATTTTAGGATTGCAAAGTAAAATAGAAAGCAGTACTCATCTGTCACTGTTCTGTTTAGAATGCATCTATTAGTTGCAAAGTAGAATGAATTATCTGCTACCTATCTGTTTTTCTATATTGGCATGAAATGTAGATGGAGATAAATTTACATACTTGACATATTAAAACCACTTCAGTATTCTATCAACTGACTGCAGGACTAGGTAGGGATTTTTACACTTTAAAAGGCAAATTGCATTCCCTACTTTCATAAGTCACATCAAGTAGACATGTAGCGTGATTCACAGCAAGTGACAGAGAGGACTGGGTTTTTTAAGGGGAGAAAAAGATCAAATCTGTAACTGATTAAATATTTGCTTCCAACAGACAAAAAAATTCTAAAATTGAAGATGGTGTTTGTTTTTTTGCCTTCTACACAGTAAGAGATGGTAAAATATAAAATATTCTTGAAGTGTAAAAGGAAATATGGAATTCTAGCTTTGAGTCGCTGCAATGATTTTACCAATTTCCCTGAAGATTTTAAAAATTTAATTGAAAAAATGTTACCATTTATAAAATTTTCCACCTTCATATCTGATTGAGAATATGCAAATTTCTTCTTTATGAAAATATTACAATTGTCTACATCTGTTTGGTTGTTTAAACATAATCATGCATTTAAGAAAAGAACTCCAGAAATTCCCATGACTAATATTTAGGATGGAATCCTCAAGATGATCCAATTTCAGCACCAAATATTGTGGTTTTGTCTTATTTCAGATTATATTTTTTCTTTTCTTATTCTATAACTTAAGGGTTAAATCCTTAATGAAATTATTCATGATTTTTATAGCTGGCTCTTCTGTTAAATATCTCACCCATAATTTTGTTTATCATTTACAGATTAACAAGTCTGAGAGAGAAAGACTTTTCTTGGAAACACAAATATTTCTTCCTAAGTGCAATGTCTTAAACAGGGATTTTGGATTTTTTTTGTTGTTGTTGTTTTGTTTTTTGGGTTTTTTTTGTTTTGTTTTGACTTTTTTTTTTTTTTTTTTTTTTTTTTTGTACTATCACCTGAAAAATAGATGTTACTAATAGAGCTGTGAAATCTGAAATGCCTTTTTTAGCTTCCTACACGCTGAAGAGGTCAAACATTCATTTAGGGCTTACCTTATAAACCACATGAAGATACTGACACATGATACAATTCCAGAATTCATTTAACAGAATTAAGGATGCACAGCAAGGAACATGCCTAGATCTTGGCCTGGATCTTCCAGAGTTTTATTGTGTTTATTGTCTTCACTATAATTTCTTAGGGTTATAAAAGAAGTGCTGCAAATGTGTCTTCCAAGAGGGCTATGATATTGATGCCAAGTGTCTCCAATAGATTGTTTTTATCTGGGCAATAATTTTGGAACATGCAATCTGAGGTGCAGTGCTGTGGCACTGTGAAGGCCATTTGGAATTCAAGAGGCTTCACAAATGGCAACATTTATAAAGTGTGATTGCATCCAGTGGTATTCACCACAAATGAGCTTGCTCAGTATTCTTCACATTATGATTTAAAGTCCCCTTCTAGCCTCTGAGGATATATATGAGATGCAATTTATTCAAAATTCAGAAATATTGCAGATGAATTACAGACTCGCATAAAAACATTAACTACACATACATATATTGTAGATATATCACACACCAGATTAAATAAATTGAGAATTTACTGCAGCTTACGCAGAAAAAAATGCACAGGCTATTAAATAAGCCATATTCCAAATCAGATACATAACTTATCTAATCAGATACTTAATATATTGAATCAAAATCACTGCACCTGCTACATCAAATACATCAGAGATTGAATGAAACATACCATCCAAAGAGCACATCGATATTAAACTAAATCATGGTGAACAGCTACGTAATTTACTAAATTAAATAAATTGAGCCAATACAGTAGTCACTGAGCCTAGCATACAGATCAAAAACAAACACAAGGCTTAGAGGCTTTGAAAGAGCTTGCCATGTGTTGCCAGTTAGGTTTCTGTATCTTTGATTGTATCTTATCTTTAAATGGAGAAAGTCTTCCAGAGCTTGGGAAATCAATTTTTAATCACTGAATAAACAACTGGCAATTTAGGTATCACACTTGGACAAGAACTGCTGTCTTTCCTAGACATCCAATGCCTTCAAAAAATTATAAAATTAATAGTAAATCAGAGACTCATGAAATTCCAACTAAAGATATTCCCTTAGAAAGTCAAAAGAAAATATCACATTTTGGCTGGTTTTCCTCACACCTGTTCTTGTAAGAAAGCCATAATGAAAAGCAGCAAGGTGAGTACAAGATAAGAAAAGAAAAATCTTATTTCAGAGACATTTTAAAATAAATAAGTCACATGCTTAAGGCCAGATGGCCAGTTTAGTGTGACACAGACCAGAAGTCTTTCTTTAAATAATTTTCCAAAGGCCAATTATTTTCAAAAAACATTTACCTAAGGCTAAGTAGGAAAGCATTAGACTTACTATGTTCAGTTTAATCAGAGTTCTGCCAATTAGACTGGTTTAGTCCAGTAAGTTCATAATGTTTTATCTTAAGTAATACAGCATATCATTTTATAAAAAGCATTGTTGAAGACAAATGTAAATGAGTATAGACATTTTGTGATACGTTCAATAGTCTTCATTTATAAAATAAAAATAAATATTGATTTTCTGACTTTTTTCTTTCTTTTTATTTTTTTTTTGAAAGGCTTGCTTCATAAAAGAGACAGTTGTGATTCCAAATGTTATGTCAGTACTTTTGCTGCAAAATCAAGAAAGCACTATTGCCAAAGTCCAATATATAATTGTACCCATTTTGAAGACAAGCTGAGCTTATACATAGAGCAAATCTGTGGTTCTAAAATAACTAATTCTTTTAAAAAGTCTATGCAAGTACATAAAGCCAAATGAATTAATTAAGATTTATGATTACTACACAAAAATATTTTAATTGGTAGTTTGTGTTCCATTTGATCCAATGTTTAAGACTCCCTAAAGTCTGATGTATGCATCATGTTGACGCTCAAGTTCACATAGAAACTCCTGCTTTTGGTGAATAAAGTTGAAACTCTGATCTCATGGGAGGCCCATCCTTTCAGTAACTGGGTTGGACTCGATGATCTCAAAGGTCTTTTCCAACCCAGTTGATTCTGTGATGAACACATTTATCTGGGAGCTCTGGACATCTGTTTGCTCTGAGCTGCAAAACTATAAAGTTATTGCTTTTATTACACAATAAATATTTAACTTCTGTTTTCTTGAAATGCTACAACTGCAGACAAGAGATACAGGAACCATAAGAACTTTTATAATTTTATCTCACATTCCCTTCCAGTACCTCTAAGTGTTAATATCCATGGGAAAACATAAAATCCTCTCAATATTCTCTCAGCCCCTGAGAAGGAAACAATGCTGTTGCTCATTAAACATTTTCAGTGCTTACCCAAAAAAGCAAGGAGGTGTTCTCTGAAAGCATTAACAATTCCTGAGGTGTCAATACATGGACAGATAGAAACTCTGCAGAAACCTTTTATTTTTAATTCTCTTTGCCCCCTGAACAGGGGGACCAGCTGGAGTCTTTCACCCACTAAAGCATCATCTATAACTCAAACCAGCAATCAATACCAAAAGCAGATGTTTGATGAAAACTTCTCTTGCTTTCTCAGCTTCAGTTCCCCTAACCCACACTGAGAAGTTAAAGTAAAAAAGAAGAACACTATTGATGTAAAGGGCAAAGCCAGGGATGAAAAAGCCATGTCAGAATTAGAAAAGGTAAATTTCTTTTTACAGAGCTCTTCAATACAGTGGATTGAACTCAACAATCCTGTAATTCTCTAAATTAGACTGCTTTCATGTAAGGCTCAGAGTTGCTGTGTTTTGAAGAAAATACATTTGCATCCTTTAGAGACATTCAGCAGTGCTTTAGAAAGCCATCTAGCGAAAGGTCAATGGTGCAAACACTGCCTTGCCTATAACCTTTCATTTCTAATGAAATGCTCTACGGATTCCCAAGGGGAAAACAGCTTGTAGAGCTCCTATAAATTTTATTTCAAAAATCAAGTTCCCACACAGCAAATTTAGAGCAGCTTTTTAACTCTGCTGCCCACCACCTTTCAGGAAAATCAGTAACCTTTAGCTCTCATCTTGTCTTTGCCTTAATAGCCAAGGAGGGATAGGCTTAAATTTAGTCCTGTTTTTCAAAACTGTATTTCTGAACAATTAGCTTGCTGTAGGTTGCTGCGTGGTTTAAAGCCTTTCAGGATAGAAGGACTGTCGTGTTTGCAATTTCCTAGAAATATACTGGCTATTTTTACATGGAGCAGGAGAAAAAGTAAGGCTGATTTCAGCACACAATGCACAAAGCAGAACCCTGTGTGTAACCCTGCTTTTATGGGGGATTCTTGCAGCTCAGAGGCCCCACTCATGAGGATGTCACTGAAAATGTGGTGTTATCAATAATTGCAGCTGAAATTGAGTGAAACACTTAACTGTGCTGCCCTAGTAGTAGATTGGATCCAAAGGGGTGCTATCAGTTCCTTTTCCCAGATTTATTAGATGAAAGTGAATAACATGGAACAGGGCAAACATCCCAACACTGAGCAGGGATGAAAGAAATGAAGATGGATGAAAGAAAAAAAGGATGAAAGGAAAAAAGAAAATGAAATGAAAAAATTATTATAAGCAAACAGGAAACAGTGAGGATCAGACTCTGCAAGTGAAATACGACTTTAAGGAGACAAAAGTTTGTCAAGAAGTCAAATTATGTTAGTTCCCACAGTGTTAAATGTCCAAGAGCTTAATTTAGCAGAGGAGCTGCTCTGATAAATCTGTTCCCTCTTCATGCCAGATTACTGAGAAAAGGATGAAAAAATTCCATTAAAGAGAGGAATAGCAGGATATTTTTGATAAGGAGTTTCTAACTTTGGCATATGATTATGCATCATGAAAAGAGTTTTGCAATGTAACCATAATGGAAAGTTCACACCCAGGTTACAAGGAAGTACACATACTAAAACCTGAATTTCTTTTGTGAAACTTGTAAAGTGAAACCACATAAACCCTATGATAAATCAAATGCATGGAAATATCCCCATTGCTGATAAAGGGGGTCAAACCTCTCAAAAGTTCTCAAAAATATGTAGAAACTCTACAACATATATCCTTAATATTATATGTCATTCTCACTAATAATTTTGAACAAAATCTCCAGGATCCACTGAGAGTTACAAAAGGAAGAATTCTGGATATTTAATGTCATGCCAATATTTTAAGACATATGGGATACCTGATTTATTTTATTTTAAGCTGACCTGAAAAATACTTGTTTAAAGTCAGAAAAAAACCACACCAAATTCCTCAGGGAGCCATTAAAACCATAACTTACCTAATTCCAATCGTATCTTCCTCTTACACATATATCTATATATACCTAAGTATATATAGATGTGTGTGTGTGTTACTAAAGGTGAGACTTGGAAAGGTGAAATCTTTTCTTTGGTAGGTATGAAGCAAAAGCGGAATTTGGATCAGAAATTTGTGACCGGCTTACAAGTTTCACAGAATCTTCATTCAAACCAAAAATTTTCAGACATCTCACTATGGTGGGATGTTTTTGCAGGCATCATCCACCCTGGCAAGGCCAGAGGATCAAGTCTGTGGGCTGGGGGGTCCTAGGACACAGCACTTCACACAGTGAATAAGGAAACTAAGGCTGTGCTCTGATCTCAGTTCCAGACTGAAATAAAGGCATCATTTCCCCCTTTTGCTGTGATTCAGCCCTTACTGGAGCCACCTGCTTCCAGGCAGGAGCTGCAACATCCCCACTAAACACAGCAGCATGAGCTGCTCTCCAAATCACCCAATTCCAGAATACTTTGTGCTCTGCTCTTTTCATACTTCCAGACATTATTAGATAGTCTCTCTGCTTAGCTCACAGAAATTGGAGTACAGAATGCAACAAAGAAAAAAGAAGCCTTGAAAAAATAACTTGACATTTTGACTTTCCCCCTAGAAATAATTGGAGTAATCTTTAATTTCACCCAGGCTGGAGATAGTATACTAAATAATCAAGTGCTCTGTTACAGTGCTGTGGAAGAAATTAAGATATTTTTACTTTTTTGTTTTACTTTTTAAACTACTTACATAAGATATTTGTGATTGGACATTAGGGCATCAATACATTTTGCTGAAGAGTTATTTGGGAGCCACATTTTCTACATTTATGTTGGTGACATGGGTCATAGAAAACAGTCCTAAACCCTATCTAAAGATAAAATAAAAGTATCTAAATATTACTCAAAAATAGGCATTTTAACAAGCAGCTAATCAAAACTAGTTATAAGGCATTTTGCAGATCTTTTGGGAAAGCTGAAGCATGGTTCATTAAAACAGGATGGGGAAACAATCTGTATTTAAATTTATTTGATGCCAAGAGTTTAATCAGAGAGGAGAGCTTCCTCTTGCTCTATGAAAATGCCATAAAAAATAAAGGAGTATTAAAAAAACTTGGTCTAGAAATACACATTTGAAATAAATGAGTCTATCTTTTGATAGATAACCACCCCATTATCTGCTTTTACTATTTGAAATAGCTGCATCA
The DNA here is from genome assembly GCA_024865655.1 of Emberiza elegans. Taxonomy (NCBI): domain Eukaryota; kingdom Metazoa; phylum Chordata; class Aves; order Passeriformes; family Fringillidae; genus Emberiza; species Emberiza elegans. The sequence continues at coordinate 8,612,897 of JALJVW010000158.1, forward strand.
TCTGCTTTATAGAATTAGTAAAAAAAACAACCAAACAAGCAAACAAAAAAAAAAGCCAAAAAAAAAAAGAAAAATGAAATGAAAAAAATATTAGAAGTTACATAACAAGTTTTGGAAAATAAAAATTTATTTGTAGCCAAATGACTGCAGGCACAAAGAAATAATTTTATTCCAGGAAAATAAAAATTTCCCATTTTGCTCTTGAACCCCAAGAAAGGGCTGGTAAATTTATGGTCAATATTTCAACACACTTAGATGCCTGTTGAAAAAAATTAACAAAATTGATTCTCATAATGAAAAACAGAGCAAAGCATGCCTGAAATGCATTTTACATAGAATATCAGAGATTTTACATAGAGATTGCTTTAGGCAATTAGGCTCAAGTTTTAATCAACTTTTCTGAATTTTCTTCATCTCTCATCACCTTGCTGTATATTTTTTTGACTCTACTACAAACAATGTTGATAGTCTTACCAGTGGCCTTTAAAAAATGGAAGGAATTTATATTAAAAAATGTTATTTATATTCAAAAATGTTTTGAATAAGCTCTTATAGCAATGGTCCAGACTGTGAGGGGTACCCAGAGCTCAGGGCTGAGAAATGGTGCTGGGGAGCAGGTGAGTCATTACCTGCAGAAATGAAATGCCAGCAGCTGTTTGGGGAACTTTTGCACAAACAAAGCCCCAAGATCTGGAGCTCTTCCAGGTCAGGATACAGAACCTGGCTACTTTTCTGTTTATTTCCCACAGAGTACCAAGATTAAGGCTCATTCCTTGCAGATTTAGCATAAATACTTATTGGCAGCTTTGCTGAAATTCTGCAGGTGCTTTGGGGGGATTTTTTTTTTTTTTTTTTTTTTGACTCAGAGAATAACATGTAAATATTTTCTTGTTTCCTTGAACATCCTGTTTATACTGATAGCACTAAACAAGGTTTTATACATCTCTCTCATTTCCTGATAAATTATGCTTATTCTGATAAGCTGGAAACTCCCATGCCTTCTTAGTACTGCATTTTAAATTTTTTTTTTCCATTTTCCCAACTACCATGGCATTATGCTGAAATACAGGGCAAAACACCTGCCTCATCACACCTGAAAAAACACAGGTGCCATCTGAAAATTGAAGCTGTAATAAAGCAAAGAAGCAATTAAGCAAAGGAACTCAATAAAGGACAAGAGAAACCTGCTGTAGGAATTCTGGGATGCTAAAAGGCACAGCTGAAAATTGTGAAATTCCTTTCTTACTGAGCCTGCCACCACGTAGGTTCACGTGCAAAACATCAAACAACTAAATAAGAGCCAAAACTGCAGCCATTGCTTTGCCATTGACCCCTTGTGATCCTGGGCAATCTCACTGGACCTCACTACAAAGCCTCATGTATCCTCATGCTATAAACATTTTGAAAATGTAGTGAAAACCAAAATAAAATCAAAATATAATTGTTATTAATACACTTATTTCCTCTACTGTGTGCTGCTAAAAGACAAAGGAATGAGAGGAATATTTCGTTTCCCTCCTGAAAACTCAAAGACAAGGTATGGGAATGAAAAGTAATCAGTATCTTCTGATCTTTGGAGTAGCATCTGTACCAAAAAACACCCCCAAAAATAAACCCCACAGACCTTGACTGGGGAAAAAAAAGAAAAAAAGGAAAAAGTGAAATGTATTTTTCTCTTCTGATAGAAAACCCAAGCAAGCAAGCAAGGTTTGTCTGAGTTATTTTCTACTATTGAGAAAACCCCATATTCTTTATTAATGGCTAGATTTCACCTATATTCATGAAAAAGGCCCCATTATACTGTTTGCATATTATTTTTTCATCATCCCAATTCTCCCCTGTGTCATTCTCTCATCTCACAGAGTCCTACAGAGAGAAATAACTCCTTCTATGTGTTTAAATAGTAAAAACCCAAAATCTAAACAAAAAGTGTAACATAGAAAACTCATTGATATTCTTGGCATTTGATTTTCATTCAGATGCATCTGCCTGTTAAAAGAGTTGTCAGACAACTCCCTGGTTTCAGAAACCTCTGTCTAAATCATCTCTGGCATTTTCCACTAAACTTTTCAGTAGGAGTTTGAAATACATCACCCTGTTATTTAATCCTGACTCTCCAAAGAATTCACTTATTAGCATTTGAAAGGATCTCTTACCTTTAAAAAGAACTTTACAGCCACAGTTCTGAAAATGCATAACACATCTTCCTTGGAATATTTATTTCTGTCACAAAGATGAGTAGATAGCATGTATTTCATTGAGGAAGTTAAAGTCCTTCCCTCATATTTCCAGACACTGGAAGTAATAAGGATGGATAATGACAGTTGCCTTCTTACAGTGCCTACAGATTTTCTTCAGTTTGAACAAATTTTTTTGGTCCCCTTTTCTGGTTTCTCTGCACTGTAACTAGAAGGGATGGGAAGAACTTCTCTCTATACAGTCCTACTCATTATAAGGACGAATGAAGCTGAAATCGAAATCTGACTTTCTCAAAATGTACTAGACATAAAAAATATATTTCTGAATATCTGGAAATGAGAAAATCATGGGCTGGGAATTAATTTTGTGTTAAATAAGAATTGAACTGTCCTAATAAATAGGAGTCAAATCAAGCCAGGAATAGAACATGTTGCATGTTTTGTCAAAAACAGAAAACCTGCTAGGCTGTATTAGAAGTGTTATTAAGACTGTCAAAATCTGTTTGGAATAACACAATAAGGTGTCATGACAACTCCCATTGCAGTTTCTTCAGATGCCACAAGCAATATAAAATCAGAGAATATTAAAATGTGTGGATTTAATTTTTTAAAAAGCTCATATTGAAAACTTTATGATTTCTATAAATATATATATTTTTATTGATATATTCCATTCTGCCACAAACCCTAAAGAAATGAAAATCAATGCTTCTCTTGTTCCATTGTCATGCAACCCCTACTATAAACACTGACACAATCACAGCTACTGTGTTTACCCCCAATAAAACTGAGACTAGACAAAGCCTATCAGATCTTTCTGTATTTATTCACAACTCAGAAAGATGTCTAGACTGTTATGCTTTGAGGCTACTCCAGAAAACTGGAGCTGAAGGAAACCAAAGGCTCCCAAGTGACCACAGTACAGCAGAACTTTCTCTTCTGGTACAATAACACTTGGAAGCAAAAACACACACAAGCAAACAAACAAAACTCTTTCTAAATATTTTTTTTCCAGTATTAGCATTAATAAATCCATATGCTCCCTAGACAATGCCTTTTCTTATTAATTGAGCCTTTGGGTGATAGTCTGACAATATTGGTGTCCAGAAAGTAGAAACTATCCAGGCTCTGGCTCTCCATGCAAACCCCTGAGCAGAATTTCAGCTTCTTACCAGGGCAAATTGCAGAAGTACAGCTCCTTTTTTTCTTTTTTTCCCCCTTATGATTTTGCTTTTCAGATAAGAAAATCAGGCACAGAAGGAAAAATTATGTAAAAAGAAAATAATAAACCAAAAATCTAAGTTCATAGTGGAGCTGAGAAAAAAAAATTTACCAGATCTTTACTTGATTTAAAAAAGTACTTTTCTCAAGGTGAAAACTAAATGCTAAATTGAAATAAAATATTTTTTTTATTTCACAATGTTATATAAAAATGAAAACTAATTAAATGTAAAGGTGTTTCAAACAGTTCTTTATAAATACTTATGTTTTTCCTTAAAGAGAAACAAAACCAAGGTTGTGTCTTTTTTCCATTTACGGGATTTTATTTGTTACTTATTTTTATAAGGTGTATACGAATGACTATCTAATAAAGAATTTATGTCCTCTGAAAAGCGGCTACAAATGGACAAGCTGAACATCAGGTGGCTTGTTCAGGTAGTGCCTACAGGCCACCAAAAGGGGAGAACTTCTCTTTATGAGATACAGAGCTGTTGCAAAACTGTCATAATCCCAATTATCCAATGCCAACTCCCAATGGTCTTGAGAAGGCTTTCACAAACAGCAAGGAGAAATAAAGGAGAGTAATGAAGAAATTGTAGAAATTTGAAATGGGTAAAATTTAACTGGGAAAACGATAGGAAACCTTGTGTGCAAACAACACCAAATATTTTCCATTGCCAATGTTCTCTGTAAAGCTGATGTTCTACAGGGGGGTTTTTATGGGCTGTAGGAAAATGTGATTAAAATTAACATTAGGCAAGAGACTAAAACCTGTCTTGAAATCAGGAGGGGTAAGCAGGAATTTCTGTGAGAAGAATATACTGAAGATTTTTTGTTTAGTAAGCTTCACCTTAAGGGATTCTCTTGTTCTCCTTAGGCTGCTCACTTCCAGAGATGCAGTGAACTGCTGCTACCACACACTTAATAAATTTAAATTTTGAGTGCGGTGCACAGACCCCCTGAAGAAAAATGTTCTTTCTTAGTCAATCCAAAGAGTTTGTCAAGAAACCGATTTTTAGGGGAAGTCACACTTTTGTGTGTATTTCTCAGAAGTGGACATTTATGTACATATATAAGATTATTATAAAAGAAGATTATTTACCAAATTTTTTAATAGATTTATTCTGTGTAAAAGCAGTGCTGGCATGTTTATGTGAACATCTCCCCATTACTCTGTTTCTCTTTCCTACAGAGGGGTCCTGGTTTTTAAGTGGTGAGTTTGTTTATACCCAGGATAAATAAGCACTATGTATTTTGCATATAGTAAGTTGCCTTTGCAAGTGCACAGATCAGGTTGTTTCACTTATCCCTGATTCCTTCAGTGGAAATGACAAAATATTTCAGATTAGCATCTTCTAATATGTGTCCAAAAAGGTCTGTATGACAAAATTTGTTTCCACAGGGAAGCAGGATATTTACATGGCACTAGATCACTAAATATTGGCTCTTTTACTGCTTTGCTTTCTCTGTAGCCCAAAACAGTAGGTGGTATTTGTTGGTAAACCTGGCAGAAAAGTGTACATTTGCCACAGAGAATGAGTTTCCTTGGCCACAAAAAAAAGTTTCTATTGTGAATAAACATTGCCTAAACGATTAAAAAAATAAACAACAAAAACAACAACAAAAATCAAATCAAAGCTATGTATTTGCTTTCATCCAATTAACGTGTAAAAATTGAATCAGGGCCATAACCTCAGTTTATGAAGAAAAGGTTTCACTTGAAAAGGCTAATCCTGATTGGAAATGGTTTTATTTTAGGGATGTAGCTGTGTTGGGTATTATTAGGATTGACTATCTCTGTATATATCAATAACCTTGATTTTGAGAAAATGTGTTGAACTATAATGAAACCTAAAATGGAAGAAGACAATTGATATGAAAGGGAGAAAACAAAATATATATATATAAATAAACATAATATATTGAAGAAAGCAGAAACATGGACAGCTGCATCCTTTATATAGGCATTATATAACCTCATTAAATATTTTGTACACACTTTGCTATTAACGATTATAGGAGCTTGGTGTTTCTTGTGGCAAAGATGCCTTTTTATTTGTACTAGAACATAGACATCAAAAGCAAAATAAAACTTACTAGACTGGTTTGTTGGATTCCAATAATATTCCCTTATTTCACTGTAATTTGATATAAAAGCCAGGAGGGACAATTACACGGTTATTGCAGTCCCCATTTCATTTCTCCAGCAAAGCCTGTTATTTATTTACCACCTTCTCATTGGGCTGTTTTCAGGCCCGCATTCCTAGTTAAATATAACCCTTTCTGCTTTTTGTGACTGTTAGGATATTTCATACCTACCAGTGAGGCATCTTTGGCTCCTTCAGAGTTAAAAATGAACATTTATGACAAAAAACCAACATGTGATACATATTCAGAGTACTAACAATTTCTGCCAGATAGTATGCATTCACTTCCAATTGCCACCTAAATATTTTTGGAAAATTTTAAAGAGCATTTTGTCTATCCAGATTTTCTGGGCAAGAGCATTCAGTACAGAATACTGTGTGAAGAAAACCTCACTGTGTTATTTTTTTAGTAGTAAATATTGTTTACAAAATCGAAGTTTTAATTACCTTTGAGATTTACAGTACTGATTTGGCAGATCTCTCCCTGTTTTCATCACAGCAGGAAAGTGAGAAACAGCCTAATAAAGACAGGTAAGCATAATTGTTCATTACACATTACAACTTCCGGAGGGGATTTCACTTGCTGCTGAAGGGTTAAGACAAGCTTACAGTACAAGAAAATCTTAAATTAACAAATTCTCTTGTATCTTGAAGGAGCAGTATGAAATGTGAAGGCACTCTAAGGTAGTGCTCCCCCAAACCCTGACTTCCAGGGTTATCAGACCACTCTGCTGTGGCTGCCAGCTTTGACACTGGCAGAAGAATACTAAAAAAATTAAGTCTGAGACTGACAGGGAGAACAAAGAATGTTACTGGCGTCAGCATGGTGCTTCCTGACTAAATTTAAACAGTAGGAGAAGCTTGGCAGTTGCTGGGAAAGAGATAGGAATTTTTTTTCATAATATATCTATCAATGTTTTTTAAAATAGCAGTTGTATTGAATCAGTTTATGTTGAAATAGTATGAAAATCGTGAACCCTTTCCCTATAAAGAAGAAATAGCTGAACAAGACAATTCTGTTTAGAGACATTAATAAATGCAACCTCAAAAAGCAATCTCTTCCTAAAGGCATCAGTCAGTTTTGTAAGGAAATAATTCATTTTCTTCTGGAAGAAATAGAAAATTTGACTCTTAATTAACAGCATTAACTCAAAAGAAGTATTAAGAAAGAGAACACAGGACAAGAACTGAAATGGAATCATTATGTCTATAGAGGAAGATTAGAAGCCAAAGTGTTAGAAATTCATAAGACAAATTTGCAGTGGGTGAGGATCAGAGTATATCTGGGAGAAAAGGGGAGAAGAGAGCAGGAAAGGGAAATGGAATATTTACAGAATGATGAAAAAATGAACTTAAATGGAACAAAATAATCAGCCCAGACAATGATCTGCTAAATTTAACTTCAAATGGAATCTTTTTCCTTTATACTCACGGTCTTTTAGACTTTATTTATTGGTACCATAATGTATTTCAGGCTACCACCTACAAAGGAGGTGCAGAAAAGAGTAAAACTAATAAGAACAAGGATGAAGGAAAGTGGTTGATATGTGTCTGGTGTGACTAAAAGACCGTTGTTAAATAAGGACTAAATGGATGGCATAGGAGTGATGCATAAATTTTACTGGCACAATCACAAGATTTTACACTGAAATAGTTTCAGGATCCCATCCAGAGCAGATGTGTCATGGATACTGCAATGAACATTATGCCATCCTAGCCAGTGACAATTCCTAGGAGACAGACTGAGCACTGGAAAGCAAGTCCCACTGGAACTGTGAGAAAGCCCCTGGTGTAGAATTGTTGTCTTATATATCAAGAGTTCTATTATCATTATAGTGCAAGGATTCCATATCACCAGAGTTTCATACCTCCTCGATGCTTCTTGCAGGCAGCTCCTCAGAGCACTGACTGTTCCTGGTCCTTGCAGTAGTCATCATCCAACTCCAGATCCCACCAATCCACTCTTTTATACCACTGTTCTTACTGGCTGCAGGTGTGGCCTGTTGACATCAGGCCTGCTCCTAATCTTTAGTAATTGGTCCAGCTGCAACTCGTTGGGGGATAAGATTTCATTCTATACCACCTTCATTTACCCATACCATATCCCCCTACAATTCCCCCTTTTTCTTTTAATCACAGAGTTGTGGCATTTCCAGAGTACATATTCAAAGAAATTAACATTATGACATATTTGTACATTTCACTTAGAACTAAGAGTTATACAAGTGTTCAAATGGCATATTACACCACAGAGATATATATATATATATATCTAAATGTTAGTTCAGTTCTATAGCTCTTCCCAGTTTACAAAGCACTTATCTTCAAGGTCTTTCACACTCATACTTAACAAACACCAATAGCTGTAATTGATATATTTTGCCAATAGTTTAGTACTCAAATCCTACTTCCCTGAATCCACGGGGTTATATGGTCAAATCTGGTTTCCCCGAATCCACGGGTCACCCCAAATCCACAGGGCAATATAGTTTTAGCATTTAAATCCTTTTTCTCCCCAGTCACATCGGGGTCACCATTTGTTGTCTTATACATCAAGAGTTCTATTATCATTACAGCGCAAGGATTCCATACCACCAGAGTTTTGTGCTTCCTTGATGTTTCTCGTAGGTAGCTCCTCTAAGCACTGGCTGTTCCCAGTCCTTACAGCAGGCATCTGATTCCAGTTCCCACCAATCCACTCTTTTATGCCACTGTTCTTATTGGCTGCAGGTGTGGCCTGTTAAGATCAGGCCTGTTCCTAATCTTTAGTAATTGGTGCAGCTGCAACTCATTGGGGGATAAGATTACATTCTATACCACCTTCCTTCACCCATACTGTGTCCCCCTACACTGCTCCTCAGAGCTTTGCCCATGGCACTGGAGGTCCTGCTGACAGCACCTCCCTGCTGGGGGATTGCCTCATCAGGGTGCTCCATTGCAGGGGCTTCCACAGGCACAGCACCTGATAAAGTGCATTTTCTGCAAGGCAAGCACAGGGCAGGCATTCAGCTCCAGGACAAATGGTCAGGTGATTACAGAAATAAAAAACAGGGAAAAAAGAAAGGAAGGAAAGAGAGGAAGAAAAAAATATCTATTTAAAAATGTATATTTATAAAAATATCTATTAATAGCCCACAAGGCCTGGGTGACAGGGAAATAAGACTGAGCTAGTTTGGCAAGGCTGTGGTAGGTATGTGAACATGCCTAATACAGAAGGGAACTTTTAAAAAATAGAGTCTGTAGATTTAAAATAGACTATAAATTTAAAAATCTATAGAGTCAAGTATATTTATTTATCTAGTACAAAATAAATTTCCCCCCTGAAATGTAATGAATTCTGTATGAGCTAAATAAAGAGCAAACATGTTGCAAGCTCCATGAGTAATCCTGACTTCTTCATGGTATGTAAAAGTGACCATTCTGATACTTGATGTCTTTTATAAACTTCAAAATTAATTCAGAAAACTTCTGCTAGTGAGACTGGCACTATGTGATGTTACCCCTGCTGAATCAGCTATTTCATGCTGTAATAAATCTCTTCCAGAGTCAGCTGTGTCTAAATTGAAAAACAAAGGTGTAAAATCAAGTGCAGATAGTCAGGTCTGCTAGGTACTACCCTATAAGTCCAGGGTGAAATATTAAGCAAACAGTAAATTGTCAGAGACTGGAAGCTAAAGAAGAAGGTACCAGGGGCCAGGCACCAAATCCAATGAGAGCTGCTGAAGGGGATTAGTTTGGGGGAGAGATTAGACTCAATTCTACAGAAAAAGGCAGCCCACAAGGTGTTCCAGTAGCATTTGTGATGGCAGTGAAGCAGTTAAGAGAAGCAGTGCTGAAGAACAAAGTTAATTCTGCTTCTAAATCTGTGAGTTAAGGTGGTGTCTGTTTGCACAAGAGGTCTCTGAAGCATCTGTACACACTTCCTCCAGCTACTGCTTTATGAATCCTGCAATTTTCTCTCCACATGAGGCTGCAAACCTCTGTAATTCACTGCCTTTCCCTGCGTGTGCGAGTTCAGCAACTTCTCCTCTCTTAGAGTGAGTGATGGGATTTGCCAGGGAAATTTGGCACAGAATTGCTTCTTCCAAACACAGGCATTTTCAGACTCTGTTTTAAAGCAGTAATGGAGATGGTAGAGGGCTCAAATAATTTCAGGACTCTACAAAATCAATATCTTGTGGCCACATTCCCACAGCTGCAGAGTCTGACTGTGCGTCCCTCATCAACGCTGTCCTTCAACAGTGGGATGTTTGGCTGTTGTTTTAGGATCCCTGAATCAATGAATCTTCCAGAAGGCTGTAATGTATGAAACTTTTAAAAATGTAAACTCATTCAGTTTCAGTGCCCAGGACTGACAATAACTTCCTTCCTCTGACTGTGGTTCTCACATAGTCTTTTATCTGACTCACTTAGCAAAAAAAAGGGTGATTAAACACATCCTCTGCATCTCCCACCACATCACATCTCCCAGCTGAGATTACTCAGTCAGGCATTATTATGCCGCCCTGAGCAAGCAGTACTGAAAGGTATTTCACACTGTCAGGTTGCTTCTTTTTTTATATATATAAAGTTTTATTGTTTTGTAAATGCAGCATTTGTTTTCCCTTCCCTAACACATTTTCCTTCCTGGTCTTGTTTAGTTGAGTGCTGCCAATTTTATTTGTGGCTGGTTTTGGAATGCTGAAATATCTGGTATCTGTCAGCAAAACTCCCACTGGTTTCAGAAATCATTATTTGGTCTGGTTGAAAGGGTGGTGTTGGGTCACAGGTCGGACTCAATGATCTCAGAGGTCTTTTCCAGCCTAATTGATTCTGTGATTTCTGTGAGATTTCAATCAGTGCCGTTCTCTGCCTTCCCAAGGTTCCAGGTAAAACCTGTGCCTTTACAGAAGCTTTTAGGGTCTTTGCTGCTGTCCTACACTAAAGCACAGCCATCTGGTGGCAATTAGACCTGCCAATAATTACTGGAGCTGAGTGAAATGGGAAGATTTGACAGAGGTTTGTGACCACTTCCTCTGTTTGACACAGCAAAGCAGCACGAGTGGCAGTGCCCTCCTGCCAGGAATTAGCTCTTTCATTGGTTTCATGGCTGGCTGAGCCCCAGAGCTGCAGAGGGCTCCCCAACAGGATGGATCCCCACAGGAGCAGTTCCAGATGTGTTAACACAGCTGTTTGCAAGTGCTGGAGCTCTGGAAGTGCTGCCCACAGGAGGGAAAACTGGAATTCAGATTCCGCTCATGGGTACCCTCACCATGGCTCTCCCAGTCACCAGCAGGGCTAACCTGAGTGTCCTAATTTCAGGTGGAAAGGCAAAAACTGGTCCAGATCATCATTTATTGTCAACTGAAACACAGCTTTGAGCCAACTGCTCAAAGATTGATTAAAATTCAAAAACTAAAGCCATGGCCAGACCCGTCCCCTTTACTGGAGTGATTCTGTCGGGGGTTAAACAAACCTGCTGGAAAGGGAAATAATTGCAGATTTTCATGCCCTTTTGCCAGCTCCTCAGTGGTTTACTGGAGCTGTCCACTGCCCAGATACAAACAAGAGGCTTTGCATGGTTCATATTCTCCCCAGTGACTTTTCTCTCCCAGGCCCAAGATTTGTTTATCCTGTGTTGCTCAAGATGAGTGAGATCTGCAGTGGCTGCTGAGCATTTCTGCAGCTCATTCTCCTCCCAGATCAGGTAAAGCTTTCCAAGCTTGAGCAACTTTCAAAATTCCTCTCAGGTCTGGATGAACACAACGTGCCACATTTTCATTCTGACACCAGTGGATGCCTGGCCCTGCTACCCCACCAGATGAAACAGCTTTTCTGAACTTCATTCTGTGCATTTCCACAGGTGGAGACCCAAGCTGATTCTTACAGAGTGAGTCAAGAGTCTACAGGAGTGCCTCTGTTGGATTTTGCACAGCTCCAGCAGGCCTGGTGTTTAATGATTTCACTGTCATCACCCAAAAGAACTTGTGCTGCAAATTGCAGCTGATCCAATGCAAATGCAGAGTACATGCATGGATCATCCCTCATGTTTGTAAGCATGTACAGACTGCAGGGACTTCTGTAACCTTGGGCAAAAAATGTGTGCATGAAATGCTGCACCTGCCTTTGAGAAGGCCTTGTTGGCAATGGCCATGATCTAACTCAGCAATCAGAACTGGGCATGGTGAGCACTGTCTGTGTGTGGGAAAGAGCAAAACTCCCTTTTGTGTGAAGCTCTTCCATAAATCCTCTTTGATCCCATCCTCTGGGAAGGGAGTACCTCTGAGACAATTTGCTTACACTGCTCTGTCAGCAAGACTCTCCATGTGGTTATGGAAATTTCAACTTTCAATCAATAAAATAGGAGTGAGACCTGCTTATCTTTGGACAAGAAGGAACTAAAAAGCAAATTGTACTGTACTCACCTAAATAAAGGTATTTGTGTTGGACCTCATGTAAATGCCAGAAGCAACAATGAATGGGCACAGAAATACAGGAGGTGAGCACTTTTATAATTTCTTAAACCATACACTGATACTTTTGTTGACAACTTCTCTAACTGGCTGAGAAAAGAAGATGATAAAACCCCACAGTAACAGCTGAGACACTGGTGTTGGCACAATTTGGCTGGGGAAGCTTGCAAGAATTCATCATGCATCTACCACAGGCTCTGTAATCCTTCCTGTGCATGTGAGGAAATTCTCTGGGGCTGTCTCCCGGCCCAGCTCACCTGTGCAGCCACAAAGCACAGGAAGCAGTGACTCAAACTGGCACCACTTCTGGAGAGAAAGATGTACGTACTGAAAAGACAATCAGATAACCAGTGTGAAAACTACTCCTGTAAGACTTTCAATCAATTATATCTACCCTTTTCCTCTAATCATGCTGGCTTTTATTTAAAACACTTTCTCCCCAGAATGTACAGCTTCTACACAAGATAAAATTTTACCTTTCCCTGTATCTACCTTCCAAAATGCACTACACTGATTAACAATGGGCCATTTGCCCCTCTAACCACGTAAAGAACAATTTTATAGTAGCTTTAAGCCTAAAAGAGAAGTTTTGGAAAAAAACTGGGGGGTTTACACCAAATTCTGCAAAAAACTTTATGTATATTTAGTCCTGCTTCTTGAAGTGATCATCCAAACCTGAAAATGCAGGAAACTGGAGAATCTCCTCAGCCTGGAAAGCAGCAGCCACACTCTTGGAGGGCTCAGCCTCCTGCATGTGGGACTTGCAGCAGCTTTGCTTGGGTTCACTGGTGAGCTCCAGTCAGGCAGGTCCCACGAGTGATCGTTACTGTTTTGTTCTGTCTCAAGGCTGGTTGAGATTTTTTAAACAAGAAAACAATGAGGAGGACACATTTATATGCAAATACCTGCATTCTTACATACATTTACATGTTTGTACAAAAGCAGTTGTTTCCTGCATGAAATCAAAGCCTTGTAAACAGATATTGAATATTATCATGTGGAGAAATTCTTCAAAGGGAGGCTTAAAAACACAGCTGATCTCAGTTTAAATTTATATTCAACACCTAAGAGACGTTATTTTTCAAGTGGTGGTGAAAAAAAATTTCATCTCCTTTAAACAAAAGGTTTGAACCACTCCTCACCAGAAAACCTGCACTAAAAACCATTCAGCCTGAGTATTTTTAAACCCAAGCACTTTGATTTTGACCCTCCCTACCCACCTGATCTGTAATTCCTGTGGATTAATGGCCACCAGAAATGAAAGAGTGCCATACAGGGAGCTGATGCTCCATATATACTTTTTTCCCTCTCCTCTGTAGCCCTCTCTGCTTTGAACGTGGGTTTTGTTATTGCTCTGTGAGCCTTTGGCACCAAAGCATTGTTGCACACTTGTTCTCTGAGCTTGGCGTGGCCACGCTGATCGTATTAAACTTCTGACACTTTCCAAAGTGTTTGCACTCATTTGGTTTATCCATTTCTGCTGCCCAACAAAGGAGCTGATGAGAATGAATCAATTTTTAAAACAAATAGGACTTGGCAGCAGAGACCCAGATTTTTGTGAATGGCAAAAGGTGCCTAATTAAGAGCTCTGGGGATGATGAGCCTTTCATTTCTCTAATGAAAAGGAGCTCTGTAGCTTGCAAGTGCAATCCAGCTCCAGCAGAATGGATCTCTTCTCCAGGGAGAAAAAGACAATTAATTTTTCATTTTCACTTAGTTACTGTTACTCATTTTGCCTTCTGTGTGAAACTTGGGTCAAATCTTTCAGGTGACAATAATTTCCAAATGCTCAAAGATACCTGGAACGGATGTTTTCAATTTCCAGGTAGCAAAGAGTGACATTTCTAAAATAAAACTTGCTCACCGTGTCCCCTACTGACTTGCCTTAAAAACCTGGCATTTTTCTCAAAAAAAAAGGCAAAAGATCCCAGTTCCTTACTGTGTGTGTTCCAGTCATAATGGCAACACCAGGGCTGGATATAAATAAACCTGATTAGCCAAGCACACTGGTTTTCCTACTCACTTTCATAATAAAAATATACAGAACATAAAATAAAAAGTTAATAGGCAGGGTTGCATCAACTCCTGCACTGTGAGGAAACCAGCAAGGAGGTGGCTCCAGCCAACAACAAAGCTTGCTCTGAGCACTGCTCCTCACTGAACGTCCCCCAGGGGGAAAGGACAGGGTGTTTCCACATTTGATTGCTCCTTGTAGGATTAAGCTGGGCTTGCTTAATCCTCACCCACAGTTGTCTGCCTACAAAGCCCATTTCAGTCATTTAGTGGATGCTAAAACTGAAGAAAGAGCCCTTAAAGCAGCAGCTTTACTAGTTTTGCTTTGTGGGGGGTTTAGTTTTGTTGTGTTTTTCACATAAAGAATCTGGCCCCTGTGTAAACTGGGGAGGGCTTGGGGCTGCTCTGGCCCCCAGTCCCAATTCCTGAGTTTGGGGGGCTTGGGGCAGGCACCAGGAGAACCCAAACTGCTGAGTTCCCACTGTCTTTGCAGTCCCTAAACTTTAAACTTTCTGGAAATTGCAATAACACCAGCATCCAAATCCAGCCCCTGGTCTGCAGAAAGGATTTTATTGTGCTGTTGCTTGAGCAGCAGAACCCTGGGGCAATATTATTTACAGTTTCTGGATGAGGCTGGACTGCCTCTTAGCCCAAGAGAGCACTTGGATGTGCCTTCCTCAAGTTATTCATACCCTTTTTACAGGGGTTGCTCTTTAGCCCTCCCTCATTCCTTGTCATACTCTGTCCTCTCAATTATTCTGCTCTGAAATGAGATTAATGCATAACAGCAGGACCCTGCTTGTGTCCTGAAGGTTCCTTGGGATCAGAGAGGTGCCTCTGGCTCTGTTTCCCCAGGAACAGCCCTGCAGGAACCCCAGCAGCACCTCTGGTGTGGCTGCACCCAGGCCAAACCAGATGTGGCCAAGGAAACCAGGAGCAGAGTTAAAAATGCTTTTATTCCTCAGAAAAAACATGATTTAGTGACAATCTGGGACAAGTCCCAGATCTTTAGCAACATCTGGGTTTGACCTGCCTGCAAGGAAAGGACCTTGTTCTGGTGTGGAGTAAATCCTTTGTGAACAAGCATCCCAAAGAGCCTGGAAATGAGCAGCCAGCCTCAGGCAGGGGACAAACAGGATGCAGAATATTTGTGTTCTGTGGACACATCAGTCCATGCAAGTGATAACTCTGGGAATTTTGTCCACCACAGCCATAAGAAAGATGCAAACCCCTCACCTACACCTCTACAGGCACCAGGGCACCTGGGATGGTCAGCACAGCCCATGATTGTGTTTTCAGTCTCACCTCATCCACGACCCAAGAGAGAAACAACTCAGTTGTGCCTAACACTGAGAAGCAAAGGATAGAAAAGCATTTCTGCTCTTTCATTCAGGCAGCACAGCTGCAGAGGTACCCAGGCACAGAGAGGGCACAAAGGGAAGCCCAGAGAGTGTCTGTGCACAGGGCTGGGCGCTCTGCACCCAAACAGGAGCAGGAGGGAACTTCCAGACAGCAGTGCTCTCATCCCAGAGCCCAGGTCACAGAAAACAGAGCACAGCTCAGTACCCACCTACTTATAAACTATTAGAGGTAATGAACTTAAACAAAGCATCGTGTTTTTCCTGGCAAACGAAAAGGAAAGTCATTTTAACTAAAGTGGCTTAAGTGAAACATGAGGAGCTGCTGCCAGCAACCCAATTTAGGACTTTGCTTTTTCCTTTTGGTTCATAACCTTTGCACGTACCCACTCACTGAGCAGAACTCTGCTCAGTGGGGCTCCTTATTTCACCAGCAGTCTTTAAAACTCAGCAGGGAGAGTTTCTCTTTCTTCCCATTTTCTCCAAGATAAAAATGGTCAGATGGGTGGAAATTTTAGAAGAAGGAAGAGGACAGGTTTGCTTACTCATCTAGATACTCACTCTTCAACCTGAGCTATCACACACACACCATTGTTACCAAAACTTAAAGACAAAGGAACCTCCCTATAATTCCACTCAGCATATAAGTTTGTACTTAACTGGATAGAAGTCGTGACAAATTAACTATTTGACTCCAAAATAATCACAAAGATTAAGAATTTTGTGAGCTCAAAACAGAATCACAGAATGATTTGGACTGGAAGGGGCCTTAAAGACCATCTAGTTCCAACCCCTCTGTCATGGGCAGGGATCCCACCCACAGCATCTGCTTGAACTGAGGGTAAATAAAATACACAACTATATTTCTAAAGCACAGCCTGACAGCTGACGTTCCAAACCTTCCCAGAAAAGGCCAATTTTGAGGATCTCAGTAAATATGCACACTGTTAGAAATTTATCAGCAATAAATAAATCAACCTGACTCTGCAGCCCAGGAGTCCATTTCTGTCATGTCTTGGCTCTGAAATGTATTCTGCAAAATAAAAACTATAGCCAGATTTTCATCTATAAATGTAAATATTTGCACTTTTAAGTAGTGATTTGGAATTTTTGTAAAAGCCTCCAAAGTAAAAAAGCTGGCAATCATTTTAAATAGTAGTATTATATGAACTCCTCATGCTGCTCTCAGAATATCAAAACCAAACTCAATTTGAAGTCCATCTTGAAAAATTTCAAAGTTTCAAAGTGGATTAAATGTTAAAAAACGAAAACTTGAAAAGCGTGATTGTGCTGAAGAGGATTATACTTGAGAGCAAGTAAAGCAATGGTCCATGGGGAAAATGAGGAGCAGCCTCAACTTCTTCCTTTCAGGTTTCAGTTTAAGTATTTATCTTCACTTGTGTTATCTGGAAGTATTGATGGGACCTGCCAGTTTTTCAGATCTGATGTTGGTTAATCCCTGCTGTAACACAGAACAGACATTTTTGCATGTTTTGGCAAACAGGTGACTCACATTTCAGTACTGATGACTCAATTCATGGCTTCTCAGGCTGATTTAAATTGAAATTTCCGAGTTCTGTTTTGATTTTCAAAGGATTTTTTTCATTACTAAGTCCAGAGTTGTAAGCCAACACTATTTTTCAAACCATACAAATCACCCAGACCTTTTCTCCTTTAATTCCTGTGCATTCTGCCATCAAGCAACCTCCTCCAAGGAACTTTATGGGGTGTCCTGGAACTTTTGAGCCTGAGGAGTTCTGGATGCATTCTGTGAACAATACGCAGCAAGGTCTGACTTCTCTCTCTGAAGTAACCAGAACCTTTTTAACTCTGGAAAGAATGAGCTTTAAAAAAAGCAAAAGAAATCCCACAGCTCATAGGTCATATAGGCATGGACTAGCAGATGCTCCCAGAAAAATCTAAAAAAGACAAAATGAAAAATAAAAATAACGAGTGCAAAAAAAACCCCAAATAACCTATTTGGTTTTTTCCAATACCACAGTGTTTACTTTAGGCTCAGCAGGAGTCTTGAGCCAAAATTAGAAGAGAAACCACGTGGAGCTTGTTTTTATCTTAAGCAGGTTACCTTTTCCTTTTTTATTCCCCCCACAGTCATTCATGGACTTAAGACCACAAAAAGCTCTCAAAAGGCTGCAGAGTAATAGTTACTATTTATTTTCTTCTAACTGAAACTAAGGACTATGGCCTTGCCTCCAAGGGCAGCATTTTCTTTGGTTTTATATCCACACCCATTTGAACAATTGGCTTTCCAAACAATATTTCACTGAGTTACAGGCCCTGAGTAATGCTGGAATAAAATGAATGATTGTTAAACACTTGGCAGTGCTTCATTTTCTCCCTGGGTTGCAGACATTGCTCACATGAGGGACTGCTCCAGATCTCCAGCTTCTGAGCCTGCCTGTCCCCTCTCACCCCTGACAGATAACACATCCCCTGTGTTTACTCTCCCAGTGAAAAAACACTGGGCAATATCATAAATTTGGGGATATATCACTGCGCCAATTATTCACAAGGTCTGTGTTCTGGAAAAGAAGTTGTGCAAAGTGAAAGGAGAAAGAATAAGAAAGAAACCAGATTTCTATGCTGTTTCTTTTTCATGTAAATACTTATTTGAATTTGTGAAAAGAGAGCTCAAATTAAAGCAAAAAAGACAGCAACATTTTTAATGATACCCTCAAATGCAAATATTAGTGACATTTATATTGGTCCCTGTTAAGAGCTCAAATTCTGTAAAAATAAGTTTCTTTTAATTTTCACTATTTTTCTATTTTTTGGTTCAGATCTTTGGCTGCTGGTTTGGAATTTGAATAGACACTCCCTTGTGCCTTTAAAGATAACCACCAACAAAGGTCCCTTTACCTAACAGAATTAAAATAGGTCTTGTTTGTTTGTTCAGGACACTTGTTTCAATTGTCACTTCTGCTACTGCAAATTCTACAGCTTACTTTGCTCTTAATTTGACACTAATAGGGAAAAATTGATTTTATTTCCACTTATTTCCCAGCTTGTCACACGTTCATCTCCATTTGGGACAACATGCAATGCTGCCTCCCTTCACTGTGAGAATGAAAATTAGGTTTACACTAAAGCAAGATTTTGTCAGGAATGAATGTTTTGGCCTGACAATATCTGTAATTGAATTCTTAGAGAGAGGGGAATGCTGAGCTGAACGTATTTAAAAATTAACTTCCTTTGAAGTCTAAAGTGCAACACTGTTTGGTACCTTTAAATTAAAATTGATCTAGCAAAGCCGATTTTTTTTTCTTATTTTTAAGGAGATTTTTATCCCTTTTTCAACCAAATTTAAAATTGAGGAAAAAAGGTATACTTCAAAATTTTTACAGAACTGCATCACCATTCAGGAAAGAAAGGCAAGAAAGATAGGATTTGGAGGGAAAAAAGTAAAAGAACAAAAAAATTGAAAGGAAGTGGTAAAAAGCTGTTCTATAAGCATACATAAGTAAGAATATTTGCAGTATTTTTTAAAACACCCGTTTAGTAAAACCCCATGTCTTTGGCACACAGTTCTTCTATAGCTGTGCGCCTCAATACTCTTAACCAAAAAATTTAGCAGTGTCCTTTCCCCAACATCATGACAGAATCACCAGGTTATAAGTGGATAACAATTCCCACATGGCTCTGTTTGATTTAGCTCTGCTACTCCACGTGTGTCTCCAAGGTTTAGAGATGCTCTCAAGCTTGGCTGCAAGTGGCTGTGTTTTGTTCATGCCGTATTTCCTTCACGGCCACATGACCACAACAGACAGAACAAGAAAACCTCTGCGTGTCTCAGCTCTGAGAGAGGTCTGCACAAACCATAAAGCGTTGTCTTATATATATCAGGAGTTCCATTATCATTACAGTGCAAGGATTCCATATCCTCAGAGTTTCGTATCACCTCAATGTTTCTCATAGGCAGCTCCTCCAAGCACTGACTGTTCCTGATCCTCACAGCAGCCATCTGACTCCAGATCCCACCAATCCACTCTTTTATACCACTGCTCTTACTGGCTGCAGGTGTGGCCTGTTAACATCAGGCCTGCTGCTAATCTTTAGTAATTGGTTCAGCTGTGACTCATTGGGGGATAAGATTACATTCTATACCACCTTCATTTACCCATACTGTATCCCCCTACAATAAAGGACTTCAAATTTTATGTACCATATATATCTATACATGTATAAATATATGTATATATATATAAAGTTACAGAAGAAATTACTACCTTAGAAATCATTATTTAAGGATGGTTAGGCCTCCTTGATTTACAACCACACGAAGATTGGTACTGTCAAACAATCTACTTGTGCTTCTTTCATTCTTATATTCCTGCATAGCATATAAATCCCACTAGCTGTGAACTCTCTTCTAGGAAAGGAATGGACAGAAGAGTATAAGGATATAAAGCATACCTCATGATGTAGGTTGAACTGCCATAATGGTCCAATGTGCCGAAAGATTAGAACCTGTTTTAGAAGCATTAAAAAAAAAATCATGCTTCTCAAAAGGCAAAAGCAAACACTGTGAAATTTGGGGTCACCATTCATTAGAAGTAAAAATAAAAATCCTCCTAAAACTCCCTCTGAAAAAGATTTCTTGCTTCCCAGAAGTCATAACATTTGGCTGGGAAACGGTTTTTCATTTAATTCAGGTATTATTCTCCCAGCCTATACAGATACTGCACAGCCATTTTCTGGCTCTCATGCCTCTTAATGGGATCCAGTTTCATAAAGAAAGAGCCACTGAAACAGAAAGAAACCATGGACCTATAGCCTTGGGCTTTCTGATCTGTATGAGTAATGCAAAACCTAGTTACCAGCTCTGCTGGGCTCTTGCTCTTGAGTAAAGAACCCAAACTCTTTGCAAATGCTGCTTTCAAGAGCTCCTCCTTCATACTCATATCATCCTCGTCAGGTTTTCTCATGGTTAGTGAAAACCAACGTGACAGAAATCAGCATTTTCTTAATCACATGTTTATGCAATATCTCTGATCAGATCTAGGCAGTTCCATCTGAAGATTAAATCCTCAGCTTGGATTCCTGTGTGGCTTTGTGGTGCTCCAATAAACAGTTTTTTGGGCTACTCTTGCATGAGCAAGGCTGTAGGAAACCTTCAAAGCTCCTCTGTAACATCCTTTGTATGGCTTTTCAAGTATCTTCATAAATTCTGCTTCTGATAGTAATACACTTGAGATACTAAGCTTCTCCACAGATCTAAAATTCCATCTTATATACTACAAGACATTATAAATCAGAAAACATTACAGATCTTAGCTGTGGTATTCCAGTGAAAATGCATGCAGACCTACTAGATTGAAGTAGTTATTTCAATTTTAGGAATAATTTCGTGTCCCTTAAAAAATATGGCTTTTAAAAGTTAATTTAAAATCTGCTCATATATTAATATTATGGGTGATACTAACACAAATAATGATTTCTCAACCAGCACTTGAGAATCTCTGTCAATAAAAAGATATTTTTAGCACAGACATAAGGATTATGTTCAGGCTTATTTATTTCTTAACTTGGATAACTCTCTGCCCGCATATATGTCACCTAAATCGAGAAGACTTTCTGAACAGCAGCTACAGAAACAGCTTTTCATCTTGTGCATAGATGCAAGTTTTGTCCAAAGATATTGTCACCCGTTTTCAGTTATTGCACTCCTTTCAGTGGCTTTGGTACCAGATCCCAGGTGGTCAATGTTAAACCTGACATCCTCATCTCCTCTGGCTGCATGACTTATGTTTCTGCATCCTTTGCAATCCAGGGATGGGAGATAAATCACCTTTCTTGCTTCCAAGATCTTTCAGCAACATTTCTCAGTTCTGTTGAGGGTTAAGAATGAAAACGACCTAGATTTTGAAATATTTCCTATTACAAAAATATTTAGTAGTTCTTTCTATTACAGGAATTATAAGATCTGTTAATGTATTATCAATTTTAGATAGAATTTATTTATTTCAAAATTTTTATATTTTTGTCCCTAGGTCTATTCTTTTTAGTGACAGAAAAGTAGAAATAGTTTTTAAATGTTTTTTTTTCTTTCTGTCTCTAAGGTCTTTAGAATAATTTTCTTCAGTTTAATAAAGTTGTTCAAAATATCTGCAACATTATTAGGCCCAGCATTTAAAGAATTCAAATGAATCTTCAAAGTGCTCAGCTTATGAGATTTGCAAAATTAACTTTGTAATTACAGTATGCAACAAAATACAGAGCTGATAGGTATTTTCCAAATGAATGGAGTTAATTTCTAGCATTAAACATTATGTATCCTGTCTCAGATAATTTTGGCTTTCCTGAGGATGGGTTTGGTAATAGAGACAGATTTCCCAGCCATTACCTTTACAGAAAAATATCAGACACTTCTTGATAGACTGCATATTGTCAACCTGCTCATTTCAATATCTATCTGGTTTTGAAAAGTGAATTTTGAAGGACAGATCCTATTTACACAAATGCAAGTCTTGTTCTACTTAGAAGCCCTTCTTGAAGGCTGCCAGGGTCATCTTCCCATCCTTTTAGTTTTGACTGAAAGTAAAAAAAAAAGGAATCTTTGAAAGCATAACTTTCTGCTTTATAATTAAGGAACTTGGTTTTGTAACACATTGGGTACAATGTGTAATGGCTTTTTGACATAGAAGCCCTCTCTTTTTTGTCTCAACACAGAGTAACTTCATGTAGAGATTGAGGGCTGGGGCTCTTTGGCTTTTTTTTTGCACATATGACATTCTGACTGTTTGTAAATGAAGAAAGTAAAATTTAATTCCTTATTAGATGCTGGCGAGAGCAAGGATATTCTTTTTTTTTTCACCTTGATTTCTACTTTTGGGGTTTTTTTCTTCTTATTTGTCCTGTCTCCTTCAGACAGCCTTTAAAACACCATGCTGTCAAATTTCACAATCAAAACATGAAACTATCCTACTTGTCTAAGTGTCTGGTCCTTTCACTGGGTAGTAAATTACTCAATTCCTGAATCTAAATAGCACAAGTAATCAAGTCAATAATGACACAGAAGTAAATTTGATAGATTATCACACTTTCTGATATTTACTGGCTAGATATCCTTTTTACTCATCATTCACACCTGCCAAATACAGGATGCTATATTGCCCTGCATCCACAGGTACACAAAATCATGTCATCTCCTGTTTAAACTTTCATTTTTACCCATAAAATTATGCTGGAGGCAGACAGATTTGCATGACTGGATAACAACATAATTTTAAGGAAGAGTTTTTAAAACACATACACATCATTAAATATCCAGACCCTTTGTTAGTAAAATGTTGAGGGTGGTGATGTGAGAAACCAGAGTCAGATTGCATTTTGGGGCAATATGTGGTCACATGTTGGACAGGCCAGCCTCTGGTTTTGCACCTTAAGTGAATTATATCAAGGAATTAAGGTGACATGATGGTAACTGAAACTATACAAAGCTGTACAAAACATACTCAATACATACACCTTCATCTTCAGTTAAGTAATTCATTAGAATAAAAGCAGGAGAAATCAATATAATTAAGAGTTTTGTCTTTCATTCTTACACTTTTGGAAGACTTTAGAGGTTTATGGATGGGAGAAGAATTTAATACAGACCATAAGGTCCTGGAAACCCTTTGATTGCAGATATCTGGTTTGCTCCATTGACAGCCAGCCATTCCATGGTTCAACATGCACCTTTAGCTACTCACCATATAAGTGTATCTGCTCAGCAAGCTTCAGGCAGAAAGGACACAAAAGACCTCCCAATCTAAATATTCACACCAGTGTATCTTAACTTTGGAACTCTGGTTAGGTTTTAGCAAGCAGGCACAAAACCTGAGATTCTCATGGCCAGTTTGCCAGCATTTTTAATGAATCACATGATTTTCATAGAGTGGTGTGGGTTGGGATGGACCTCAAGGACCACACCTCAGGGTTCCAACCCCCTGCCATGGACAGGGACACAGTCCACTAGACCAGGTTACTCAAAGCTCCATCCACCCTGACTGGGAACACTTCCAGGGATGGAGCATCCACAGCTTCTCTGGGAAAACCTGTTCCAGTGCTTCACCATCCTCCCAAGGAAGAAATTTTTTCCTAATACTTAATCTAAATCTAGGCTCTTTCAGTCTGAAGCCATTTCCTCTTGCCCTGTCACTACATGCACTTGCAAATAGTCCCTCTCCATGTTTCTTGTAGCTTCCCTCAGGGCTCTGGAAGGCCACAGACAGGTCACCCCAAAGCCTTCCCTTTTCCAGGCTGCACAATTCTCTCAGCATTTCCTCATAGCAGAGGTGCTCTCTCCCTGTAATCATCTCTGTGACCTCCTCTGGAGTCACTCCAACAAATAGTTGGATATTGTGGATATGCACATATCCCCTCCCTCCCCTACTGCCCACAGTGCTCTGGATTATTGCCATTTTTATTTTATCGTCTAAGTTAACTTCTGGGACAAGAAATAAACAAAAAAACAAACAAAAAGCACATTTCAATGGACTTGTTTAATTAAAGATTTGTTTATTTTTATTTCATAGCAGTGATATCTTAAGAAGGGTTGGAAAGGGAGAAATGACATTTAGACCTCATGATATTTCCATGGACCACCTCCTGAGCTTGTCTAAGTCCCTCTGGATGGCACCCATCCTTCAGGTATGGAAGGAAACCTTTCAAGCTTCATACTCTGTAATGAAAATACATACTATATTTTCATTCTGCTAAAAGTCTTTCTTGAAACATCCTTCTCCTTGATTCTAAGATATGAAATAATTAACTGAATATACTTGACGAAAGCTTATTATAATTATTGCCATTTTTATTTTATTGTCTAAGTTAACTTCTGGGACAAGAAATAAACAAAAAACCAAACAAAAAGCACATTTCAGTGGACTTGTTTAATTAAAGATTTGTTTATTTTTATTTCATAGCAGTGATATCTTAAGAAGGGTTGGAAAGGGAGAAATTCAGTAATCAACTATGCCATACCTAGTAGGTATAATCTCTACTGCAGCTTGTTTTTCTTTTCTGCTTGCAAATTAGCCCCCTCCCAGAAGGGAAATTAATTCTAATTTAACAACACTAAAAGCCTCTTGATGTTCCTATCTGGACACCTTCCAGTCTTTGAGGGAATTATGTCATGTGTATGGCTGTTTTCCAGCTTCTTCCTGCTTTCTAAAACTATGATGTCCTAAAGAGAAAATCTATTTCTTGCAAGCTTTTGGAAACAGAGAAGATATTCTTGCAAGCTTTTGGAAACAGAGAAGATATTTAACTATCACTTTCCTTACATGTTAAGTTTGGAATATTGCTACTCTCTATTTGAGTCCACATTTGAATTTGGGACATTGAAACAAAAGAAAATACAGACAATCTTGTAAAAAATGTGATTAATTTTTGTGTGACATATAGGAAAATGAAGAAGCAATGCTCTCAGTGCTTTATCCACTTGGAAAATGAAACACAGTTTGAGCACTGCCTCAGTTGTTCTCATTGTATTTTCAATTCTTGCATTATGACAAATGGAAAAGCAGGATCTATAAATAGCTCAATGTTTTTTGTACAGTAGATTATATCAGAATTATAAAAAAGAAAACCAATAAAAATTTTTACTCAGATTTCAACAGAAGCCTTTCCTGGTCAGTTCAATGTCATCAAGCCCTTTCCATTTTCAACTTGCAGGTTGAAATAAGAACCCTTTATTCAGTCAAGTACCTGTAAACTTGAGAGCACATAAATCTGGATCTGAATTTTAACCTTGGGAATATGTCTGCTGGTTTCATGGGTTTTAATCAACAAAAGAGTTGATGCGCTCTCTATTCGATTTTCTTTGGCCTGAAACTACAAATATTAAAATATTAATGTATGAAGTACTATATTTTCTTCACAAACTATCCCACTTTTTATTTAAATATTTCTTGAAGAATTATCCTGCTTATTTTAATAAAGAGCATACCACGGTAGAAAGGTTGGGAGCCTTGTTTTATTATCTTACTGTCATTGTTGTTGTTTTGAAGGGAATTCTTAAGGATGTAGAACAGAATTTCCAGACCTAAAAAATATCACAGAATAACAGAATGATTTGGGTCAAAAGGGACCTTAAAGATCATCTAGTTCAAAACCTTCTGCCATGGGCAGGGACACCATTACAGACCAGGTTGCTCAGAGCTCCATCCAACCTGGCCTTGAACACTTCCAGGGATGAAGCAACCACAGCTTCTCTGGACAACCTGTGCCATGGCCTCACCACCTTCCACAGTAAAGAGTTTCTTCCTAGTATCTGATCTAAACCTGCCTTTTTTTGGTCCAAAGCCATTCCCCCTTGTCTCTACATGCCCTTGTGAAAGTTCCCTCTCCATCTTCCTTGTGGCTTTCTGCAGGTCCTGGAAGGCCACAGTTAGGTCACCCCAAATCCTTCTCTTTCCCAGGCTGAGCAAATCAAATTCTCTCAGCTTTTCCTCATGCAAGAGGTGCTCCATTTCTCTGACCATCCTGGGGATCTGAAGGCACAAATTTGTAGCCTACCACAGAGGGAATTCTATGCTCCCTCAGAGGTGTGGCATTCAGTAGGATCACTGGTATGAGAAAAAAAAAACCCTCATTTTATTTCTGTGATGGATTAGAAATGGGTTATGAGGAGTATTTTCTGACATAGATGCCTGTGAATTAGGTAATCCCAGAACTCTTCCTTATTTCTGTGTTTCTAAGGAGGAAATATGTTGTAAAGCCAATCATTCTGCCTCCTAGTGCTGCTCTTCACTAGGTTTGAGTTAAAAAAAAAAAAGTGTGACGGTGTTCACAGGGGTCTCAGGTTGAGGGAAGAGACAAGGATCTGACTCCATGTTTCAGAAGGCTTGATTTATTATTTTATTATATATATTACATTAAAACTATACTAAAAGAATAGAAGAAAGGATTTCCTCAGATGGCTAGCTAAGAATAGAACAGCAAGGAATGATAACAAAGGTTTGTGGCTCGGCTCTCTGTCCGAGCCAGCTGGGCTGCGATTGGCCATTAATTACAAACATCCACCATGGGCCAATCACAGATGCACCTGTTGCATTCCACAGCAGCAGATAATCAATGTTTGCATTTTGTTCCTGAGGCCTCTGGGCTTCTCCTAAGGAAAGGATTTTTCATAAAAGATGTCTGTGACAAAAAGGAGTCTTCATTTGTTTTGCAGTGGATTTGTTGGGGTCCTGGAAGATGGTGGAGTTAAGTCACTAATGACCTCATATATGCTATACCACTTTGGAAGGTAAATGACTATTTTTGAGGCATTTAGTTTTGAGGAAAGGGCTTCTTTTTAAGGCAGTCTTTTCCAAAGTCTGACTTAGAACCTGGTCTTCTGGTTTGGACACATTTCAGATCTAACTGTATCACTTGTAGCCATTTCACCATCTAGAGATGTCATAGTAATATAAAATAAACCCGTGGGAATTTAAAAAATATTTTTCTGGGTTTTTTGGTTTTTGTTTAGTTTTTTTTTTTTTTTTTTTTTTCCCAAGAAGTAAGAATAAAGAAACGGTCTGAGCCACTGGTTGCTGGGGCTGGTAAAAGTCTGTCAGAGCTTAAGAGGTAATGCTGTGAGCTAATGAGAGGGGGAACTATCCATCATTAGATGAAAGTTCTCTTATGTCTAGATCTGGTACTTCCTGAAGTTAAAACCTACTTTAATGTAATTCTCAGACTCTATATTTTCCTTGAGAAAGCCAGCAGGGACATGGAACTGTGGATAAGTAAAGTGAATTTTGTAGTCTCAGCTAAATCGGCCCAACAGCTGGGTAGAACCGTAGAGCTGTTTCTCCCCACTTTCCAGGAAACTGACTCTAAACTGATGCATTTTCTAAAAGATTTTCTACCCATAATCACACTGAATTACAGGTTTTTTCCAAAATATTATTTCTCTTTATAGCCTTACCCCTCTCTTCTAGTATTTTTCTGTTTTGTTTTTTTTTATCCAAATGCTTCTTTAATGATTTACTATTAAAGTGTTCCTTACCATATCTGGATAGATTGTAAACCTTGAATTATTTTTCACTACATTTCAATCGTAACTAAGTAAGGCAAGGAGGACCTCAAAATCCAGCTAGATTGCATCCCAACGGCATAAAAAAATAACAAATTTCTGATGATTGTCAGTGATATAAAGCTCTTTTTATTGTAAACTAAGGAACTAAAATATCAAAAAAACATTAATGCATGTTTGTGAGGCAAATGGGAACTTATTAACTACAATTTAGCTTCTTTTTACAAGTTAGAAGAGTAGAATAATTCTTCTTATTTATTTCTTTTTTTTTCATTTTGACAGAACATTTCCACTTTCATAATGTTTTTTTTTTAAGTGTACTTAAAAAGCCATTTATATTTTCACGCCTTTAGTAGATTCTGTCAAAATTCCTGTGTACCTAAAACCAAATGTAGTACATGTGGCAGCTAAGCATTGCACTGTTCCATTTTTAAATGTGGAAGTCATTTAGGACCTTTCTTAGATAACTGCATTTTAAGATTGATTCAAAGCTTTCTGGGCATTAGTTTGACAATAAATTATTTTGAAGATTGCTTCCTTGGTGTATTTTTTTGTACATATACCACATATGTTCAGCAGAGCCAATGGTTATGCAAGACTGACTTATTTTAACATGGTAAAAAATAAAGAGAAAAAAAATCAAAGTATTGCATTTAGTATAGTTATGCAGGATTGCACAGTTGGTTTACAGAGATTAAAAAAAAAAGGCAATAAGCTAAAGCTTCACACCAAACACACAAACATAATAATTGAATCAAATAATTGAAGGTCCTCTAACTCTCATCTTTTGGTCTCAAACTTCCTCCTTACCCTGAGTGAGATCAGTCTCCTGTTGAGCAACTCTCTTTTGCAGAAGCTCACTTTATCCTTGATGCAGGAATGACTTCCAGCAGGACTGGGAAATGCTAGCCATGCTGATCCCTGTCCTCCCACTGCAATGACCAGATGACTTTGAACCACTTGGAAGAGTTCCTCACCGCTCACAAAATACACGGTGCATTTTACAAGATGTAGAGGCTCTAAAGGAGCAAATATGTTTCTTCAGCCAACCTATTAGAGTGGTAGCCTTTCATATAGGTAGTTTTTTCATATTTTCCCTAAATCCTCTTCATTCTTCTAACACACATTATATCCCATCCACAAGCTTTGTGTTCCAAGCTCTTCACAGAGTTTTTGCCTCCTGTGATTCAGAAGAATGGCTTATCATCTTCTCCAGGGGGTGACCAACCATGGAAGGACTTCTGGATAAAGAACAGAGTTTCTGGATGTTTTCTGTCTAAGATTGCACAAACTTCTGAAGGAAGAAGTGCCAGAGATGAAGCTGCTTGGACAGCAGGAGAGCAGATGGTAACTGAGCTCTCAGTCCTCCTATGCCAGAGCAGCATCTATTTGTGGGTGAGAGTTTGCTGATGGAAAATCCACAGTGGGACAAACTTATCCTGCTGTGACTCTGAAAGACACTCAAAGAAATACTGCAAAGTTCTGCAGCTGTAAAGCTTTCCTGTTCAGTAAATGTCATTTAAGATGACTTTTCTGACTACAGATACTTTCATATAGAGATTTATGAACACAAGGACAACCAAAAAAAAACCGTACAAATTTTTAAGAGATACATGAAAATCTTGTCAAAACTAAGGCAGAAAAAAAGGCACACATGCCAAGAGCACAGTTCTAGCTTGGTTTATTGTGGCATTGTGAAAACCACTATTAGGAGATTCTAATCTTGAGTCCATGTATGCACAGGGTCAGATTAAATACCAGAAAACATTTTTAAGACAAAGCACAGTGGTAAGTGGTAGCAGGTGTAGCATGAAGAAGATCAGGGCATGGCATCTTCTTCAAGCATCTGAGAGTGTGGTCCTTGCTCTGGGAAACCAGAAATGAGACTTTTAATGGACTGCCAGTGAAAAGTACTAACCTTAAAAAGACAATAATTAAAGGGCAACTTTAATTTGCTTTCAAAGCTTAGATCTTCAATAGTATTCCCAATTGTTCTCAAACACAATGATGTTTAAACAGTAAGCATGTATGCATTCAAATATGCTTTTCTTTCTAAAGAAAGCAAGGAAGATCTTAAAAGCCTCATGGTATTTTTTGTATATTTCAAGTTATTCATGTTAAAAATCATCAAAAGTAAAAATACCACATTTGCTCTTGAAAAAAAAAAATACCACAAGAGAATCAAAGAAGAATGTGAATAAATAAAAACAGTAAGAAATGTAATTCAGTGATACAAAGTCCTATTTTAACTTTCAGTAGAGAAATACAGGCTTCTAATGAAATTAATGTAATTGAAACTACTGTAATTAAAAACCTCTTAATACACTAGAGGTGACCAATAGAGATAACCTTGTATCTGCAACCTCTCTGTGTACCTCTGTGAATATGCTTCCCTCCTTTACACATGTGACTGGAGGAATTTCTCCTTTTATTTTTTTCTTAGGTATTTCAAGAC
This sequence comes from Emberiza elegans, assembly GCA_024865655.1. Taxonomy (NCBI): domain Eukaryota; kingdom Metazoa; phylum Chordata; class Aves; order Passeriformes; family Fringillidae; genus Emberiza; species Emberiza elegans. Next base: position 8,642,769 of record JALJVW010000158.1, read on the forward strand.
TTTCATCTTATTGAAGATTATTTTAACTGCCTTTGCTTTTTGATCATATGGAAAATTGAGCCTGTTGGTAGAAAAAATTGTATTCTCAGTGATGCAAATCAATGTTTTCCAGATGGACAATTGAAAGGAGTCACTCTTTAAACTCACTGTTAAAAAAAAAAAAAGGAAAACAGAAAAGTGCAGTGCTGGTGCTTAGAACTTTCCATTTATTTGCAACATCAGAAACCTACAATTCTGACTGCCAAAAAATGAGCTTCAGAGCTCAGAAGACAACTCTAGGGCAATCTACAGGATAAGTCAGGCATAATTCCATATGGGGCCCATGCCAAACCACACATATTGCATGCACACTAATTGATCATTACAGAAACCCCTAACTACTGGTGGAAAGGAGCAATGTGACAAACCCAGACACCACTGCAGCTCCAAAGAATTCTCTGGAGCAATGACAGCTCTAACAGATGCCTATCTGTCCTCATATTCTATGGCTTGGCAAAAGAAAAAATGCTTTTTCTCATCAATTTCCAGGAGAGAAAAAACCTCAACCCGCCAAATAAAGCCAAAGCAAAAATTCCAGTTCAATGGAACAGTTTCAGTGTTCAACATCAACAAGGAGGAGGACTTCAGCAAAATCTGCACATTAATAATTTTGTCCTAGGAATTCAATTTCCACCAGTGTTAAAACTACTTTTACCTAAGTTTTCAGGCTGAATACTTCTTTCTAGATTTATTCAACTCCCAAGCTTCATTTACTTGAATAGTCTCCTCCCATGTCCTGTGGAATACAAGGTAAAGGACTCAGTTTACATTATTTAGTTTAATTTTATTCTTGAAATATTTCTAAAAATTTCTGGACACAAATAGAGTAGTCAGTATCTGTTAATGCCATATTAAAGGAGACCAGCTGCAGGCTATCATAAATGTGAGGAGTCCAGAATAGAAATGTAGAACTTTTTGCAAGATGACTTCCTGATACTTTCATATTGCAGCACTATTTGTATAATAGTCCAAATTTTTATCAAGCTATATAGAAAAAAGAATCAGGTCTCACAGGGCATGTATTATTTGACCACTATTACTGCTGTTTGGGACTTCAAAGACATTTAACCTTCAACCCCAGCAATGACACCTTTCATGAGACATCTGTGCAACAGCTGATGTGTTAAATCACAGCTGTATCTGGAAAGTCACAGCCATAAACCATTTGTAAAAAGAGCTTCTCTATAAATTGCATATTTGAAATATGACAAGGTTACTGTCCTGATGCCAACAAGGAATCTCAAAGCCTTTGCATGTGAAAATAAGTATTTAAAACTTTAGAGAGAGATAGAAAGATGGTGCTTTTTCTTCCACAGTATAGCTTCAAAGTAAACCTTTGCAGCGTAATAGTTCAAGAGTGTTATTTAAGCAATTTATCTCATTTGAACAAAAAGGAATGTTTTAAGTCAACCTGGTTTTGCTAGGAGAATATGATGTTTCATTTTAACTTAATAAAAGAAATGGTTCTCAGGGGGTACGGAATTGATACACATGCTGCCTAAGGTACCATCTAAAAACAGAACTTAGTGAGAGATGTTGTAGGGAGTTATTAGTAAGTCTAATAATGATATAAAGTATGGTACTGTAACTACTACAGTGGCATTACCAATTTGTTTAACAGGAACATCAACACTGTTTTTTTTTGCCCTTGTATTACTGTGTTATAGCCTACTTTCTGTTATTCATTTACTTCATTTTCTACATAAATGTTGTTCTAGCTCTTTTTGGTCTTCCCAGTTCCAACATCCTGTCTTGATCACTGCTTGGGTCATTGACAGTAGCAATATTTAATATGAAAATTAAGCTTTCTTGCCTACTTGTTCCAAAGCAGTTGCTTTTACTTCACACTGATTCCAATTACTTTTGAGGAAAACAGACACCTATGTTACTGAGAAACTCAGATTTTCCTGTTCATTTCAAGCTGACTTGTGAATTCTAGATCTTAGGGGCTTTGTTAATTCTTTAGTTGTCACTGAACATGTCAAATTTCTTCCTGAATATCACACTCAGAGTGAAAGGAGGTGAAACCAGCAGCTCCGGGAAACCAGAAATATAACAGAGAAAGAAAGTGTTTAAAGTTGTGCCATTCTGAACACCAGAACACCCATTTTATTTATCTATGTGATGGGAACTGAGCGGCCTTGCAAATTTTTACCATTTTTATGGATTTTTTGAGACAGAGATAGAGGGAAATTTTTAATGGTTTTCATCAAGTCTTTGAAATTTGAAGAACACCTTTCACACACACTCAGATTTTTCAAAGTTTTACTGTCTTGCCAGTACAACTGTAGGTTAGCCTTGCCCAGATTTCTTGCTTAGATCACATTTTCCCCATTAACTTCTGCAGTTTTACTGGTCTCAGCTGAACTCTTCTTTTATTAGAAAGTGGGAAAGCAAGGAATTCTGACAGTAACAACTCAGGGAGAGTGTGTCATCTGTCCTCCATTAAGACACTCACCTCTTGCTGTGCAGCAGGAGTGCTGGGTTATCCCAGTCCTGTGGCTGCAAACACTGCTAACTTCTTCCCTAGATTTTTACACAGCAGCCCTGGAGAACCTTCTTTCTCTTGCAAAATGTAATCTTTCAAAATCTCACCAACTTCTTTCTTTTCATCCTCTTTAAAAGTCATCTTTGCTCTGTCTTATCTCTGCTTTGCAATGAGAGATCAGAGGACAGGAGACAGCATCTTTATTTATCTTGAAGAGCAGCTCTATCACTGTCTCAGCCCTAAAGGCAGATTTCCAAGGCCACCCTGCTGGAAGAGTGCGACATTTCCCTGTGATTTCTTTCTGTACCCTTTTGTGGTCACCAATTGTTGCTGTGTTTTGAGGGTCCCCAGGATGAGGTGAAAGACGAGAACTGACTCCATGTTCTCAGAAGGCTGATATCATATCATATCATATCATATCACATCATATCATATATCATATCATATGAAAATGCTATATTAAAACTATACTGAAGAATAAGAAAGGAGATGTCAGAAGGCTAGACAAGAATGAATAATAAAAACCCATGACCGATCAGAGTCCTGACACAGCTGGACTGAGATTTGTCATTAATTAAAAACAATTCACATGGAACCAATCCAAGATGCACCTGTTGGTAAGCAACCTCCCGACCACATTCCAAGCAATCAGATAATTATTGTTTGCATTTCTTTTCTGAGGCTTCTCAGCTTCTCAGGAGAAAAATCCTGGCGAAGGGATTTTTCATAAAATATGACAGTGACACCCTTTCTGTTTGAAAGATTTTCTATGAGAGATTCAGCAATAACCAGATAAACACATAAACAAGTCAGGCAAATACAGGTGAGCACACGGCTCTTCCCCAGACACAGTGCTTCTTGGACCTTCTCGTTTCCCCCACTTATCTCTGTGCTTCAAATAACACCAGGACTTTACCAAGCCCAAAGTTTAATGAATCCTCAGAAAAGCAAGAAAGCTCATTTTGCTTTTCTTTATTTTTTTACCTGTTTCCGCCTGATTCCCTTTCAATAGAACTTTCAGTAGAATGCTTGAGAAGAGAGACAAAAGCCAGCCTCTCCACCACCTTTATTTTTACCTGATATTTGGAGGGAGCAGTGCCCTCACTAAACCCTCATTGGGGCTGGCAGAGCTGACACAAGATTTTGAGTGCCCATCTCCATTGTCTGCTCTGTCTGCTGAGATCCACCACACAAGTGTTGGCCCCATTTCAGCCCCTACAACCATCCATCTGCCCTTTTTAGTAAATATCTTCTTTCCTGTGTGATATGAGGCACCATTCTCCAGTGTGGTTTTATTTTGTAATGCTTTTCCAGTGATTCAGGAGGCTGACCCACACTATCACACCACCACAGCAGAGGCTAGTGTTCCTCCCATTGAAGTCAATAGCAAAATTCTTGTAATAAAAAGAGAAACTGAATACCAAAGAACATTAACCATGTCCTTTCAACATTTTTCTCTGCCTAATGGAGTATATTAAAGCTTCTCTGCATAACTTCTGAATAGTACTGCATGCAATTTCATTATTAAAGTTTCACTTAATTTAATACCGCTTTGAGGTTTCTGGTTAAAAATAAAATATGATTAATGCTTATAAAAGAGAATGAGGAATCAGAGTCTTAAGAATTCTGATAATGGCTACAGTTTCTGGGTAAATTGCTTTGGTAATTTTCATAGTTAAACACATTAATGTTACCCTTGCTTATTGCAGCTCCCCACCCTAACAGTCACTTGCTCTTCCTGATGACTCTTTTAAAAATTAATTAGTTAGTATGGCATTTAGCTGCTAACTATAACACACAAAACCCAGTCATTTTCCCTGAAGGTCACTGCTGTCTGTATACAACTGAAAGAACATGAGCACCCAGTGGTAGGCACTTATCCTTCCTATATCATGAATGAATTTCTGGTTTAGAGCAAGGAGGATTACCAGCACTACCCAATCTCCCTCTGGCTCTCTGTTAAACCTGAGTTTTCAAGAGCAGAAAGCTCATACAGACTAGGAGGATGAGGGACAGCTATGATATGCTGCAGGTCTGAACAAGTTATCAGGTTGCCAAGTATTTAACAACACTCTTATCATATTGGTCCCTAAAAATGGTTCTAAAATTCTAATGGTGTGCTGGATAAAATACAATAAAATTAGATAACAAATAGTGCTTTTTGGTAAAAATCTAGCAATGCTTTGGAATAAGTGTTTGGATAGGAGCAGAACAAAACCTAGGACTGTGTTTCAAAAAATGGAGTTTCATAAATTCTTGGTCTTGACCATGCAGGTTCATATCCTGGCTTCCCAGTCAATCAGTGAAAGCCTATTAGGATAATCAAGGATTCATTAGAGAAAGAAATTTGATCAAATGGAGTAAAAAAGCCAGATGCTGATGCCTTCCTATGTCCTTCATGCCCTACTTTTTCATTCTGTGGATTTAGCTGGAATTTTTTCACACAAGATGGACATGCTGTCAAAGTCTGTCTGCCTGTTATCATGTGGTAAAATAAAATACATCAATTAAGCAAAGAAGACACATTATGATAAAAATGAAAAAAAAATCAACTGTTAATCCAACAGAAGTGCCTTGGCTACATCCCAAGTTACCCAGTCCATCTTCTTTATTAATTATTATTAATTATTATTGTTATTATAGGAGATCCATAATACCCTACACAGTGGTAATATGTGTAGGACTTGAATATAATGAGATGATTTGGAATTCACAAAGAGGGGTCACCCTGCAATTCAGAATGCAGATAATCACATTTTCCATTTGGTTTTGTTAATTCACATTTGGCCAGGACATTAAAAGCAATTATGACATTAAGCTCTTACAGGTTTAAAGAGGATCTTTTTTGATAAATATATGTGCATGATAATAGATGCTTTTTAAAAATTGAGATTTATTTCACAGATGATCGCCAACAAAACTTTTGAATCTTAGTTGCTGGGGAAATTTGAATCTGCCTGCTAATCTAAACTTCATAGATAATTTTAAACTAAGCCTTATTAAACAGAGAGAACATAATAAATGTGGACCTTTTCCTAAGAATTACATGATACTAGCCAGCCCCTGACCCAGAAAATGCTCACCTTTGGGCATAATAAGTAGTTCTATTAAAATCAATAGAAATTCCCATAAAAGTAAAGTATTAACTTAATGGGTTTAGAATCTGTGAACATGTTGGACAATAATTTTTACTTGAAATTTATTTTGAAAATTAACAAGCCATAATGATCCAGAGAAAGAGATAAATCAGAAAAGAAAGGACTCAGCAAATAACTGGTATTTTATGCTGCAGCTGCAGGTTAACCAATCAGCTCTAAACCTGTTAGTGCCCTTCATGAGCAGTGAAATCCAGAGTAATATCTTAGTCATGGCTAGTGGAGCCAGGGATGCTCTTCCTGTTCTTTGCTAAATCTGTGTACCCTTCACTTACAGTCCCATGTAACTTGACACAAAAATTTCTCTCTTTACAGTAATGAATAAAAAATTAAATATTATTATTGATTAAAGAAGCACCAATAAGATCCCCAAGTAATAGTGATGAGATACCCAAAGCAAAACATACAGATAAACAAACATGCATCTGACTAAAGATTTGCTTCCCAGCCTACATCCACTCCACTTGCTAAGGCTTGTCATCCTTTTTGTAAATGCGGGGACAGAAAAAGGCACAACTCATCTATACTGTATCTATTCCCTTCCCACTCAACATATGTTTTGCTTTTATTTTTCAGTTATAGCTTTCTACTAAAATAAGTATTTTTCCTAAGAAGAAAATCTCTTTAGAATAAGGAGGAAATGGTACAACATGGAAGACTTGAGAAGAGCTTCTACTGCTAATCAGTAAATGTTTTCTTGGTGTCACAGACATCTTTTATGAAAAATCCTTTCCTTAGCATTTTTCCCCCTGAGAAGCTGGGAGGCCTCAGGAACAAAATGCAAACATTGATTATCTGCTGCTGTGGAATGCAACAGGTGCATCTGGGATTGGCCCATGGTGGATGTTTGTAATTAATGGCCAACCACAGCCCAGCTGGCTCGGACAGAGAGCTGAGCCACAAACCTTTGTTATCATTCCTTCCTATTCTATTCTTAGCTAGCCTTCTGATGAAATCCTTTCTTCTATTCTTTTAGTATAGTTTTAATGTAAAATATATAATGAAATAATAAATCAAGCCTTCTGAAACATGGAGTCAGATCCTTGTCTCTTCCCTCATCCAAGAACCCCTGTGAACACCATCACAGTTTGGAGCAAAATAGTTAATGAACAGAAGTTGCTCTCATTTAGAAATAATAGGGAAATAAATATTTTGCATCTTCAGTAAATACCAAACACTATAACGCTTTTTATGGAGAAACCAAACTCACTTATAATTTCCAACTCTAGCATTTGAGTCGTACCAGTGCAAGACTAGACTCTAAAAAGAAAAAAAAAAAAAAGAAAAAAAAAACCAAAAAATCTGTGATAGAGACAGCTAAAAATGCTTCTAAATTCCTAGAGGCATGGAGGTATTGGTTAAATAAGTTAACGCAAATCATGGAGTCATTGCTGCAGCCAGCTACAAGCAGAGTTTCCAGAAAAAAGACAACCTGTGGGCAGAGAGGGGTGTGAAACCAGCTACATACCAGCACCCTTAAAGCCAAAAGCTATGCTGCAAAGTATTGCAGGATGCAGAAGTAGATGCTGCCCACCCAGGCATCACTGGGAGTGGGAAGGAAAGACCAGAGCCATTACAAAACCTCATTGCTTTAAGAAATCTCACCCCTAGCAGGGAACACAGTCAGTTCTACAGCTCTCTCTGTTGAGCATAATTTCTTTAATGATTGTTTCTACAAGCAATAATTTTCTATCTAAATCAGGGGGGAAAAAGGTACATTCAGTAATCTAGCCTTGCTCTGGATATTTTTTATGGCCTGTAATCAAAATTCTCACTTCAGTGAAAAGATAAGGCCACAAACTCAGATGAAGATGTTAAGATAAAGTGAATATCAACACCATATAAAGTTACTGACAGAGAACAAATATTTCCTCCCACCTATAAGGCTCAATACACAAAGCAAAAAAGGGACATAACCCCAAATATGCTTAAATAAATTTTCCTTCAGGGAAGCTTGCTCCATCACAGGCTTCTTCAATATGAATCTCAGACGCATATCTCACTTTGCTAAGGGGTCTTCCTGTCCATATCTTGAGGTCTGCAATGCATTAGAATTCCTCAATTCTGTGTGGATAGGGTGCAGGGGAACAAAAAAGAATTTACTCATTACTCTACTAACCCCATAACCCTATGTTGAAAAAATAAATTCAAAGCCAGCAGTCTGTTTTACATTTCAAACTGGAAGCTTCTGAAGACTCTGATCTAAGCATATGGATTTTTATGAGTTGTAAAAGGGACATAATGATGAGAAACTTTGACTTTTGTAATCTGTGTCATTTCAGGACAGGATATATTTATATCTACTGTCCTAATACTTCCTGCAAACATTGTGGGGGTATCATTGGAATATCTGGGTATTAAATAAGAGCCTAAAATATGAACTTCATGGACTAGTTAAGTATTAATGATATATTTTTGATCTCTTTCTGTGCCAGAATTCAAACCTAGAATGTAGACAGAAATTCATAGAAGCCTTTACAGCAAATCCCAGTTTGTTGCCCACTGTACAGAATCCATCCAATCAGCTACAGAAACATCTAATAGTGATAAAACAGACTATGATGAAGCAATCTGAACACTTACACCAGGAGGACAAAGAGTAAATAAGAATTTGCTGTGTATGGGCATTTCATTGAGACCTGAATGAAGGGACATTTAGTTCTGCAGAGCAGTCCTCAGTTGACATGCAAAAAGGCTACTTGGCCCAAATCTTACAAACATTTCCAAATAAAGCCCAGATTTAGCAATCTCAAAGCAGAAGTTACTAGCATACATAGCTATATCTCAGCAGCCGTCTCTAGGAACCACTTTAATTAGTCTTCTATCTTACTGAAAAAATGGCTGGTGAAAGGTTCTTCCCATTACCTGGGATAGAATATAACTCTGTCAGCAACTGATGTACTCCAGCAGAATGTGGATGAGTATCCATCACTTCAGTCTCCCTTTCTCCTCTCATGACTGCAAACATCTCATCCATGCTCAGAAACATCTGCTCATTCTCTAATGAGGAAGGAGGAAACACTCTAATTTTCTAGGTAATCTCTTGTTTAAAAGCTGATCTGTTCTCCAACCCATCTACTTGCAGTAACCCAAACTACTAATCCTTCTCTTCCACTTTGGATCTCCATTAGCTTCTGCATTACTCTGTTTGCAAAGGTTTCCTACTGTACTTCTCTGAAAACCAATATGACATTTAGAGCTGAGAAAGTTGAAAAAGCAAGGGTTCTCCTCAGAGATAAACTTTTCTCTTGCTCTTGGGTTGCTACCAGGAAATCTGAAAGCCTCTTGATACCAGACCTACCTTCTCCCTTTTCTTCCTTTTTAATATTATTGTCTCTCTTTTAATTATTGTGGCACCAGGAGACCCCAAATGCAATCAGTGCCTCATTCTGCCTGTCTCTGTGAAGACATATGGTATGAGACAGCCCTTGCCCTGAAGAGCTTACAGTTTAAATAGGCAAGACAATAATGAGACACATTAGCATTGTTATCACAATCTCCCAGGTGGGAAATTGAGTCACAAAGATGGAAAGCAACACGCTCAAAATCACATGTCTACACCATACAGTGAAGCGTGTTTCAGTCCTTTTGGAGTTAGCAAACATTAAACTGACAAATTGACATGGTAGAAAGACACACTGATGTGCCAGTTTGTGTGCAGAAGCCCTACAGACAAGACAAGACCATTTTGGCCCAAACAAGCCCTGAGAGCAGGTCTTGCATTAGGGCCCTTCCAGTGTGACCAAGGCAGTTGTCCACACCACACTCTCTTTTCCATTTGGTCGGGGTGGCCTGAATGCCCTGAGCAGGTGCCCATGAAAAGCAGGCAATGCAGAAATGTAAATTTTTCAAGACTCAATCAAGTAGATCTCTTTAAAAGCCACTTACTGTTCCTTATGGTGTTGCCTGTCCACAAGGAGAGAAGCAGACCTCGTTTACAGACACCTTCTCAGCAATCCTCTTGATCTGGACTCCAAAGCATGGGCAGCAAATACTAATTTTCATAACCCTAAAGATATGGAAGGGAAGCCAAACTATATATTGTTATATAATGCTTGCTAATATCCATAACCTGTTTAAAACCAAGAAAATCTTACACATTTGAAAAATTATATGATAAAGAGTAAGACAATTGCATGCAACTTTATTTCTTCTGAGGAAAATGTGTTTCTGAAATGATCTTATTATACCAAAAATGAGAGATTTCTCCTGTCTTTTTGAAGTGATATTATACTTTATTTATAAGTGACAGCCCTCTGACTTATTTATTGAATTAATAACATTCAGTGTTATTCATCTGTTGAGGGGCTACTGCATACTGAGCTATTATGATGCTGTGTTGGTTTCTTGTCCTTTCTTCTTTCATCTGATTAACAGCATATTATTTTTTTTTTTTATTGGGAAATCAATGCTCTTGAGCTTTGTGAAATTTGCATATGTTTTTCCAAAATGTAGCGGGGGAAAAGAAAATTCCATAGTGCTTTCTTGGGCATGACTTCTTTTTGCTGATAACCTCAGGATATCTTGAGATTTTTGCAATAATTTACAGAAGTCCTACATTATCATTTTAAAATGCAAGGTCATTTTCATAAAATGACTAACAGCTATGAAATAAATTCCCCTCCTTCCCTCCCTCCAAAAAACCCAAAGTAAAACAAAGATACACTTATGTAGCATCACTTTTGCTATACTCTTTTTATTTTTTTTGCTACATATGACATAATCTCTTTTTTTATTTTAAAAAACACTTGAATATTGTGTAAGACATGCAAATTGCTTGCTTGTATTATTAGAAAAGTAGTTTGGATGTGCTACCATAGCACTTGACATTTCTTATCTATCTTGATATCTTTCAATGTTTAGATGAGAGAATACTGCATACCAACCTGATTCAGATAAATCAATAATTCTCCTCTAATTATTTACTTCCCAAAAACACATGCAAGGTTTTCACATATTAATAAGCTGTTACATTGAAAAAAAAAATCAGCAAGTCTTCAAATAGAAAATAAAATAAGATGTATTTCTTTGAATGGTTAGCTTGCTAGAAAGAGTGAAACTGAAAATCAAGGCAGTAGACAAGAACTCCTGGATAAGGTCGATGTCACACCATAGTCCTTTCAGAAAGTCAGCCAAACCCACTGTAAAACTAATCCATCTTTTTACCACCCTCTTGTGTCACTACTCGTGGTAGCACCTCCTGATTGTACAAGATTAATGTTAATTTGATTTTTTCACAGTTAAAATCATGCTACCTGGAATTCCTCTATAATTTCAGTCATTTGTTTCCACAATTCAAAAGAGTACAACTGTGTAACACAGAGATTATTTTATGTATCTTAAAGTAGCAACTATATGTTATCTCCTTAATGACTCAATACATAGTCTGTGGGGGATCGAGAACAATATCTCATTGTCTGGATGGGAAGATAAAGAGGGGAAAAAATAATTTTATTCCTAATCTAAGCATACAAAAATCAATCTAAAAGATTACTGCTTTATGTTCTAAGCTTGACTGTATTTACTGACGTAGGTCATGTGCAAAGAGCAGCTGCCATCTCAAAAGCTCACCTGCCACATACACTCCATCACCTATTCAAAGGTTACCTAGGAATATACAAGAGGATAGAGGTGCTCTGAATCAATTAGAATTAGCCTTAAAACAGATGGTGTTCACAATAATCAGCTGTGTTAAAGCCTTCCCTCAAGTAAGTTTCCCCATGCCCTTTTATATAGCTCTTACATTCATCAGCTCTTCACATCCTCTCTAGAATAATTTGCATAACTATCTAATATTTAAGGAGGTATATGATGGCCTCTAGTGGTGCATAACAGCACGAAAATGATGAACTGCTGCTCTGTTTCCTCAGAGTTTTAAATATAGTGCGATAGAAAAATAAACACACATTCAAACTGGATATTCCAAGTTAGGAAAAAGAGAATACAGTATACAGCAAATGTAAATGTTCATCATATTTTGCTTGGTAAGAAAGAAAAAAATCCTGGGGCCAACCTGATGATATTTTTAAAAATATTCAAAATTTTTACTATTTTAACACTTTTTAACACTTTTTTCTCTCCCCCAGTCTTCTGATCACTGTACACTGCTAGACTTTGGCCTGCAGGTACTGCAAGTCCCTAATTCTTTGGGAATACTGTGGATACTGAATAAGAAAATACATCTGATTTTCCATAGAGAAGATGGTTACACTGTAGATGTTTTTCAGCCTGAATCATTCCTTCATGCAAAAAAATACTTTAATTATTGTATTTTTGAAATATTATTTTAAAAGACAGTACTTGATAATCAATTCCTAACAAGAAAAACACCAAAATAAAATTTTATCAAACTAATTTGACTCTACTCTTACACATGGCTTCTCATAACCCAGAGAATTGTAAAAAGGTTCAAACACAGGTGATGGGATTTACTACTATAATACATAGAAGAGACATGCAGAAAATTAAAGACTAATACATTCTTTAGCAGGTTAAATATTAAACAGATACCTTTCTGTGTACCTTCTCTTAAATCTATTTGATATTTTTGTGTAAATCAATTTGATTTTTTTTTCTACATTGCTTCTTGACTTTGCCTTCACAAATCTTTGGTAAAACTATCAACACTTATAGGTTGAAGTTGTAGGCTGTAACTCCATCTTGCAGTTCCATGTATCTTTGGAAAGAATGTTATGAGTATTCATAGATTCTAATTTCTTTTCAAGCAGTAACTCACAATTTCCTGGAAAGTTTTCATATCATGCTCTTAAAAGTTTTCTAACTGGAAATACACTCATAAACATTTCTATTTAGCAGAATTTGAAAGGAAAAGCTACTGATCTCAGTCAGTGGCCTCCACAGCTCTGCTTCAAGCAAATTTTCAGAAACTGAGTCCTAAGATAGATAATTGCTGTAGCTCATTCCCAAGAAAATGCAGAGATCAAAGGATACAGTAAGGCCATTCAAGGGAGCTTCTGAATACATCTTTCCCTCTGTTATACAAAATTTTGAAACAGCATCCTTCTTTATCCTAGGCTATCTGCAGACTTAATCCGCACATACTGTGAACAGAAAGTTAGGGCAGAGAAGGATATTGCAATGATTCTTTTTTTTTCCTAATTCTGAAAGCCAGCTCACAACCACTGTCACAGAGATGTAAGCCTGCAATGTCACAGACACTTTTCCTTAATGTCTGCATTTTTGCAAGGGAGGTTGTTTAGGTGCAATCTGACAGCAAGCAAAATTTTTTCATATCAGAACAGAAAACTATAGCCAAGGAAATACCTAAACAAATAGTAGTCATTGATTACTGTCCTTTAGTTTCTTATAAGTGCAAAGAGTAAAAGTGGAATCATTATCTTAAAAGATTCTGAAAAGTTTTTAAATGTATGTGGTTTTCCAGCTATACCTTTTTTTCCTGGCAGTTTCTCACATTTCTCAGGGTCTCATGAATTTCAGTACCTTACTACCTCTTAGCTATACAAGCCACTTCTGCTACACAGTCCTCCCCTTAGCACTGTATCCCAAGTCTCAGGGTTCATGAACCACATTTTCCCTGAGCTGAAGTGAGTCTATGAGATGAAAAGCAAGGAGTGATCCTTGCACAGAGGGATTTCCTCTCTCACTCTCTCCTCCTCCGCCTCGCAGTCCCCGCGCTCAGCATTGCTGCTCTCCTGCTTCTCCCCCTGGGATCTGTATGCCCAACACAGCGTGAAATATTAACTAGATAGTGATTTTTACTTCTCTTTCTGGAGATCAGAGGAGCTACTAAAGAAAGCACTGCTATGAAGCAGAATGCAGGGAGCTGTCAGCTGAGAAGCAGCCACCAGCCGCTGTCTGAGCAGTGGTGATGTTAATGTACAATGCTATATCTTAATAGCCATCTCAATTGGCTATTAAAATGCAGCACTGTGCATTAAAATCACTACCCCACTGCTGCAGGAATACTTACCAAAGATGCAGTCTCTGAAAATTACCTTTTGGCTCAATGGAATGCTGTCATGCCAAATGAGATGTCTCAGCTCCTCTAATTTTCTGCTAAAGAAATAAAACTCTTACTTTTTAATCTTAAATATACATGATTATGTTGAATGGCACATTCAGCCACGACAACTCATAGACAGCACAGGTGAACTTCATGCTGTGTCTCAGAACTCAATAGCAATTGAATCTCCTCAAGAAAACTGTGCTAACTTCCAGAACAGTTATTATTCTCAATTTCTTTAAAGAATGTCTCTTAAAATCTGTTTTCAGGTACTGGAGATGGGAGAATAGAAAAATGTAGCTGGTAGGAATTTGTTTCTGGAAACTTACAGGTTATAAGAAAAAGAATTCTGAAAAGAGATGATGAATGCTACAGGATGAATGTGGGGGTAAAAGATGTGAATGGACTACACTCAAAAAGGGGAAGTGGTGAGGCTGGTAGGCTGCATAATAAAGGGGGAGGATAAAGTTTTTAAAAAAAAGTGTCCTTTGATCCAAAGGGATGGTTTGTGGGAAAACTTTGTCCCAACTTCTGAGTGTATAGATTCAGGTAAGAATAAGGAAAACCACCGAGGCAAACATAAAAGACAGAATGATGTAGTGAGCTCATGGTGCCCTCCCTGAGTCATAGTAGAAGATGATGAAAGTCAAGACCAAAAGATCTCTCAAATATAGGAAAAATATGTTTCAATTGCATAAGCTTCAAAATGTAGACAGGGTCTCTGTCCTTCAAATATCTACCATGCTGAATTGATATGATTTGAAAGGTAAAAATACACCTGTTTGATAGGCTTGGGCATCTTATCTCCTCTTTTGCTACACACAACTATCACACATCTTGTGCTGCACAGTCCCTACCAGATATGTCTGATGTGGTTTGAAAGGTGGAACTAGTCAGGGATATTTTTATGAAGTCAAGTTTCTTCAAAGAAAAGCTGACCCCTAAACATTATGTTTTAAGCATACTGGGCATCACCAGCTTTGTTTAATCTTTTACCTGAATCCCTGATGTACCAGCCCCAAGGGCCAGACACAACTGCACCTTTTGCTTTAAGTCAGACATAATTAAGTCTCCCTCAGAGCCAGGGACTCCTGAAGCTGCAGAGCAATAGCCCCAGGGAGTCTGCTGGCAGGGCTGTCCTGCATCTTGAGTCCTGGAGAGAAACAGGCAGCTAGCCCAATGGAGTTGACAATGTTGGCAGTTTCATTACTGGTATCATCTGGGATGCTGACAAGAACATCAGTTTCAACTAAAAATCTAAAGCAAAAGAAAGTTCTTACTTGTCAGAGAATTCAGATGTGTGATTTCTCAGACTTAGTCTGAAACCAGTACTCCTTGGCCCTCAAAATCCACATGTGTGCAAACTAGAAACAATTATTTTGACAGCTCTACTGCAAAATTGATTCTTGCTTTCCTTTTTAAGTCTTTCTATAAGAAGATAAAACTGATCAGGCTGTAAAAAAAAAAAAAAAAAAAAAAAAGAAAGCCCAAAAAATCCCACCCAAACAAAACCATATTCTGAGTTACTTGAAGAGATAGGATAATGGTTTATATAATCTACTGCCAGAATTTGCAAATATCTCCCATTATAGTTAGGTAAAATTTGGAAAACGTTGTATGATTAGCTCTTGAATTGAAAAAGAAAAAATACTGCTTTTCATCAAAGATCACTTTCCTCTTTTTAGTCTGACATCCTTCACCAGTCTCCAGAAACACACTAACATATCATGCTGCAGTGACATTTGAGCCTACACAAGAGTGTGGGAGCAAGCTAAGAGTAAGCAGTTCACTGTGCTCAAATGGAAGAAAAAGATTTAGTCACAAAAAAAAAAAAAATTCCTTCAATCCTTTGGGATTTTTAACTTCATAGAATGACAGAGGTTAGATGGGACATATGGATGTCATCTGGTCCAAATCCCCTGCTCAAGAAGGGCCACCTAGTGCTGGTTGTCCACAAACTCACTGGGCGGTATTTCTTGCTCCTAATACTTGGTTATCCTTTCCAGTTTCACTTGAAAAAAGGGGCATTTGCTTCTGAATTTAAGTTGTGAGGAAAAAATTTAAAAACTGCTCTAAACAGTTTAACAGAAACTGGGCTGGATTCCGCACTACCTGGCACCAAAGCCTGCAGGACTTCAGGAAAAGGTGACAGTTGCCATGCATAACAGTGCCAAGCTGTCAAATGAAAGACCAAATGAGCATCTGCCTTTAAAATAAAAATAAAATAAATGTCACCAAAAAAATCAGAGTCTCTGCAAAAAAAGAATACCATGCTGCATCACCTCCTCCCCTCCACCTTTTTCTTCCCCTGCTCCAATTGTGCTTTAAATAATCTGAGCCCATGCTTTATGCGGCACCAGTAGTGAGCACCGGGATGATACTGCACCGGTGACCTTGGATTTTCCAGCCCATTACTCCTGACTGGTCTCTGCAAGACTGCTACATTGCCACCTGCCACATCACACCTCCTCCAATGTCGCCAGGAAGTCAAACTGCTCGCACTTCCCCCGGTCCCACCCGCGCTCTGTCACGGAGCCTTCTCCGCTGATCTGTGAACAGAGAGCGAGCCGGGGCTCTCAGTGTGCTCAGGATCCTCCCTCCCTCCCATGCCTGTGGTTGTCACTTATCTGGTAGGTGGTGAAGAAGAAGAAGAGAAGGGAATATAAGCAGAAATATTTCCATTTTCAGCCTGGTTAAAGGAGTATTTCAAAGCAACAGATGTTGTGAGATTTATAAAGTGTTCAAAAGGTAGTACATAGTACAATTTTAACCATTTAATTTTTTTTGAAAGAAACATAGATACTTTCAAGGTATAAAGAAGCATACACAGTCTGAATGACTGTGTCCAGAAAAAAAAGGGTCAAGTCAAGGTTTTTGCCACTAGTAGCAATTTATACATGTGAGCCATATTTGAAGTAATTAGCATAGTTGTTTGCCTTTTTATTTCTACAAAAGCAGATGACAGACTACCCAGAGACCCTAAATAAAATTGCCTCAGGGGAAGACAAAAGCTGTCAACATCAAGCTGCAAAGATCTCTTTGAGGAAGAAAACAAATTCCCAGCAAGAGAATTGAAATGCCTGCTGATGAGCTGTTCAAATATGAAACACAGACACTCAGAGGGAGCCTGCTGCAAACACATCCACAGAAGCAACAGAACATTTGGCAAAAAAATTGGCATGAGAAAAAAATGAATACTGAAAGCAAGCATAAGGACGTGATGGAATGAAGAAATGCTGGCATGTCACACAGAAAAGAAGAGCTGAAGGAAAAGCAAATATGCCTACCAAGCTAAATAGAAAACCATGGGCTTTCTGGCAGGCCTGGCTACTACCAGCAGTAGTGATGCTACTTGATTCAAGTGTTAAGGGAGCATTTTATGTCACACGGAAAAATGTGGTAGATGTGTTGATATTACTGGTTTTTATTGAACTCATACAACAGCCAAACCAAGAAAGGTTTAACAGCCTGCCCCAGAGAGCTAACAGAGAATTTTCTGCTCAAAGAGCTTTTTCAATTCCTACAATAAATTTTCCATAGAAACATTTTCCATATGCATTTTTAATATTTTTTTTGTCTAAATGTTTTCAATGGTGCAAAATTGTGTGGTTATGGCCAGCCTGGTTTTTGGTAGCAGTAGAGAGGAGGGTTCAGAGGTGGCTTCTGTGAGAAGCTGCGAGAAGCCTCCAGCAGAGCCAGTCCCTGAGGCTCTGAAGATGGACATGATGCTGGCCAGGGCTGGGCCAATGAGAGATGATGGTAACACCTCTCTGATAACATATGCAAGAAGAACATCAAAACAAAGTGGGGTACGCAGGTTTAATTCCAGCCAGAGAAGAGGAGGAGGTGAGAACATGTGAGGGAAACACCATGGAGACACCAAGGTCAGGGGAGAAGGAAGGGCAGCAGGTGCTTCAGGCCCCAGAGCTGAGATTCCCCTGCAGGCCGTGGTGAGCCCATGGTGGAGCAGCTGTGGCCCTGCAGCCCCTGGGGATCCATGGGGAATGCAGAGATCCACCTGCAGCCCCTGGGGTTCCACGGGGAATGCAAAGATCCAGCCACAGGGAATGGGGATCCACGGGGAATGCAGAGATCCAACCGCAGGGAATGGGGATCCAAGGGGAATGCAGAGATCCACCCGCAGCCCCTGGGGATCCAAGGGGAATGCAGAGATCCAACCGCAGGGAATGGGGATCCATGGGGAATGCAGAGATCCAGCCGCAGGGAATGGGGATCCACGGGGAATGCAGAGATCCACCCGCAGGGGAATGCGGGAATGCAGAGATCCACCCCAGGGAATGGGGATCCATGGGGAATGCAGAGATCCACCCGCAGGGAATGGGGATCCAAGGGGAATGCAGAGATCCACCCGCAGGGAATGGGGATCCAAGGGGAATGCAGAGATCCACCCGCAGGGAATGGGGATCCATGGGGAATGCAGAGATCCACCTGCAGGGAATGGGGATCCACGGGGAATGCAGAGATCCACCCGCAGGGAATGGGGATCCACAGGGAATGCAGAGATCCACCCAGGGAATGGGGATCCACGGGGAATGCAGAGATCCACACGCAGGGAATGGGGATCCACGGGGAATGCAGAGATCCACCTGCAGGGAATGGGGATCCATGGGGAATGCAGAGATCCAGGGAATGGGGAGGCACGGGGAATGCAGAGATCCACCTGCAGGGAATGGGGAATCCACGGGGAATGCAGAGATCCACCCGCAGGGAATGGGGATCCATGGGGAATGCAGAGATCCAGGCGCAGGGAATGGGGATCCACAGGGAATGCAGAGATCCACCCGCAGGGAATGGGGATCCACGGGGAATGCAGAGATCCACCCGCAGGGAATGGGGATCCACGGGGAATGCAGAGATCCACCTGCAGGGAATGGGGATCCACGGGGAATGCAGAGATGCACCTACAGGGAATGGGAATCCACAGGGAATGCAGAGCACCACCCGCAGGGAATGGGGATCCACGGGGAATGCAGAGATCCACCCGCAGGGAATGGGGATCCACGGGGAATGCAGAGATCCACCCGCAGGGAATGGGGATCCACGGGGAATGCAGAGATCCACCCGCAGGGAATGGGGATCCATGGGGAATGCAGAGATCAAGCCGCAGGGAATGGGGAGGCACGGGGAATGCAGAGATCCACCTGCAGGGAATGGGGAGGCACGGGGAATGCAGAGATCCACCCGCAGCCACTGGGGGAGGTGCCCTCAGCAGAGTGGGAGAGCCTGGAGGAGGCTCTGCTCCAGTGTGAGACGTGGTGGAGAGAGAGGGCCCAGCTTCCAGGCTGGAGCAGCCTGGCCTTGGAGCACTGCACCCTATGGGAAGAGAGACCCACAGCACAGTAGTTTTGGGAGGACTGTGTGCCTGTGGAAAGGACTCATGTTTGGGAGGATTGCTGCTCATGAGATTGGAATCATGCTGGAGAAGTTCATGGAGAACTGTCTCCTGTGGGAAGGATCCCACGGTCTGACACGGGAAGGACTCCTCTCCTGGAGCAGCAGAAGAAAACTTCAGGTGATGAACTGATAAAACCCCCATGCCCTGTCTCCCTGTGGTATTGGTGGGAAGGAAGGAGGGGCTGGGGGAAGAAAACATGGTTTTAAGGGCTTATTTTACTTCTCATTACCCTCCTCTGATGTTGTTAGTGATAAACTCTTTGTATCTCTAAGATGAGCCTGTTTTGCCCTTGGAGTGTTTTCTCCCAGTCCTTACCTAAACTCATGAAGCACTCAATATAATTTTTTCTCCTCTGCCCAGCTGCGGCAGGTGAGGGTGAGTGAATGGCTTTTATGGGTGGACCAATTCAGGGGTTTTTTCTCCTTTTGGTTTCTCTTGTCTGAAGATGACATTTTATGAAAGCAGTGTTATCTGAGGTATTTAGAAGTAACACTATGAACTATGAATTCTCTTAAGATCAGTATTTGAAACTGTCACCACCTACTAGTATTTTTGGTAGAGTCCCTCAGTATTTCTGTGAATAAATATTTAGGGAGATGTTGTCACCATATTTACTCCCCTGTCCTAGTGAATAAAGATAAACTTGGTATCCTTCAGTGGTGTCAATCTTGGTATCCCTGAGAAGTCAATCATCTAAGAAAGGAAAAAGTTTCAATTCCTGTGTCGGGATCTTCAGTTTTCTCTACAGTCACATGGTCTTTTGAAAAGTGAGGAATTAGCAGTCCACAACTAGAAACTTCTATTGGAATGTAGGCATCCAACCTACATATTTTAAAATAAAATTAAATTTAAATTACTTAAAAATAAAAAATATTCGTCCCCTACTTCTGCCAGCGTCAGAAGAGCCTCATAAAAAAAAATCCAAACAAACAAACAAACCCCCCAAACATGCATAAACAATTAATGAAAGCAACAAGGTGCAAAAATACTTAATTTATGTAATTTGATCCCTTTTAGCTGTTTTATAAAGTAATTCTGGCAGAGCTAAGTTAATAATTTCACTACAGACAAAAAGGCAGTCATAAAACAGGGCAGGTAAAGCTATGACAATAATGAAATTATCTAAGTAAAGCCTATTATCTTCATTAATTTTCACTCACTTTCTACCACAGTGGGAAGATATTAACTTGCTAATATCTTCTATCCTATTCAAAAAGAAATGCATCCCTTGAGCAAATAAGCTAAATTAATAATTTCCTTATGTTAGGGATTAATATTACTAATAATAATTATCAATTAAATGTGTGCACAAAGTTTCTGGTTGAAGTCTTTAAATGCAAAATGTGGCTGACTGATGTTAAGAGAGTATCCCTGTCTGTTACTTTAGAAACTATAAAGTCAGAACCTTGAAAAAGCCAGATTTTTTTTCATAAAATGCTCCAATAAAACTTGAATTATTTTACTAAACCTGTCTATTTCTATAGTATTTTAGATATCTTCAAACCTTTTTACTTTTGCAGTAAAGCATGTGGAACATACAACATTGTCACTACTAGAGTGTTCTGTTAAACAAACTGAATAATGATTCTGCTGTGCCTAAAGGTACAAAAAATCATTCAAGGTTTTGCTAAGAAATTTTGTCAAACTGTTGTGACTGGGACTCAAAAGTAGATTCAAAAGTTAAATAACCAGTAGTCATATTCCTTCTGTGGAAATTTCAATATACGCCTCTGAGAATACAAAGTGAGGTGTTTGATTGAAGTTATTCACTTCAGGTTTCAAAACTACTTTTCCAATAAATGGGAAACTTTAGAAGCTAATAGGCACAAATTGAAGATCTAGGGCCATGCCCTTTCTCATGCAGTTAGACTAAAATTGTTGCATATGTGGGATTTTATTGTTCACAAACAAAAATTCCATCTGTAAGATTTCTTGGGCCTGGTAAAGCCCTTTGTGCTTGAGGAAATCTACAGCTGCCCAAATACATCCAAAGATACAAACAACCCAGACAGCAGGCTATGGAAATAACCACTGTAATGTATCAGAATTTGATTTAAATTGCACTCTAAGTTACATGAATTACAATTCAAAGCCACGCATACCAATGATTACGTTCCTCAAATGCAAAAGCACATCAGAGTGATGGCCTTGTTATTCACATTGAGGAAAACAAAGAACACTAAACAGTTCTCCAAAAATGTTCTGGATTCCAACACAACTGAACGCATCAAGCCCTTACTGGGACTTCCAAAGCCATAAATTTTGCATGGCCCATATGAATAAATCTCTCATCCCAATCTCTAAATCTCTCACCTCTCAAACCTATATTCTCATAGGTTTTGCTGCTTTTCAGAGTAAGGGCTTGGCTCTCTTGGTGTGAGCATTAGGCATGGTAACTTAAAGAATAGACTAAGGAAATGGAGTAAAGGCTCCCATCACTTTTGAAAATCTAGGAACATGTTCTTCTGTAAGATCAAGAGTTGAATTTGTTTCTCCCAGGGGCTGGTATTTCCCAAAGAGTAAGACAGGAGGCAACATAGAAGGCAAACATGGGATAGCTTAAAATAGAAAATAAGCTTCCTAACCGAGACTTTCTCAAGAAGAAACCAGCTGCAGCTAATTGATTTCTTGAAGTAATTCTCTATTATGTTTCACATATAATTGTCTGAAGGTGTTTTGGTAGTTGGTCTAGAGAACAAGAACTCCTCAAATGATGACTTTCTTATACAAAGTTAGATACAAGAACGAAAACAACCCAACACCAAACCACTCAAAGAGAGCAAGTAGCAAACAAACCAACAAAATAACTACATATCACCCTAAAACCCCAACCAAACAACATCTGCAAAGACACCCAAAACAAACAAGCATACCACACTTAGGAGGCTGATGCATCCTGGGGACACCAGGAATGATTGTGTTGCCAAGATTCTGACAGATTTTTCATTAGACCTTCTGAATACCTACTCAGCAGAAGCCCTAGCACTCCTGTCTTTCTGCTGAACATTGCACAGTTCATAATCCTAACTGCCCCTGTTCATTCACTTATTTTCTGTATTTGATGCAATGGACCTAGGTGTCTAGCCTGCTAAATGTGCCTTCTGAACATCCAGCACTAAAGAACATCAGAATTCCTGGATTCTGATGAGTAAGTGCAGGTTATTTATAACTAGCGCGTGCTAAAATAATTTCCATCAAACCATTAGCTTTACATTATAGATCTGAAGTTTAAATCCAGGCATAAGAGCTGGTTGGAAACAGTTGTGGGTAGAGATGCAACTGAAGGGAAGACAACCCAAACAAGGAATGAGGCAGACCTCTGGCAAATTACCTGATAAAGCACACAGAGAAAGAAACTGAAATAATTTACCCTCATGTATCTGAGTTTTATTTTAAGGTGAATATTGTCAAAAATACTAAGGAAAGGCTTTTTGCCTGTTTGAACTAATAAAGGCCCGTGAAAGTAAAGGACTCTAGGAGCTAGGGTTAAAAAAACCCAAAGAAACAAAAAGTCACTAAACCAAAATAAACTAAAGAAACCAATCTAACAAAATCTCACCAGAACATAAAGGGAACATCACACCTATTTGAAATAAGAAGGCAAAGGTTAAAAGAGAAAAGATAATTCAAATAATTCTCTCTGTACAAGATGTCTACGATATACATGATCCAAACAGCCAGGAAAGAATTTGGGTCCTCTGTGGTAAAATTCTGTTCCCATTTATTGTGATGTAACTCATCTTTCACTGGAATCAAAGTTTAAAATACAGAGGACAAAATAACTTCTAATTTACATTACAGACTAACTCCTACCACTGTTATTTAAGATATGCAGAATCAGGGAAACTGTTACCAAGGATGAGTCTTGGAATACAAATTGGCACCTGAAATTTTCTAAAATTGCCACAAAATACACATTTATAAGTCCCTAAAAGCTTCTTCATCAGCTGAAAAGATGAATAGGAAATTACATGGTGAAAGCTGCTGTTGGGGAATTGCAGTAAACATAACTGACAATACATATGTAATACTGTGATATAATACAAATAAATCTCCTTTTAGAAAGTGTGAGGAAAGAAGAAAGAAGAATTCTGCATTGTGAACAAATACAGAAGTTCTTTTAATAAAAGTTCAGTGGATGTCAAGTGATGAATTTCAAAAGGGAATTTTGCTTGACTAGGGAGAATTTAAATAAGAAATGAATAGTGGGTCAACACCTTCTCTTCTCTTTGCCAAAAAAGCCAAATCCTGCCTTCCTTTGCAAATTTTGCATTCTGAATGCACATTGTGAACTCTGAGCAGAATGAAGACCTGCCTGAAAATTATAAATTCTCTTAGTGCTGCTATTTTGAATTAATATACTATGTTAGCATTAAATTACTGTAGTGGACAAACTAGCTGAGCTGTCTTTCTTTCAAAACTGTTGTTCCCAAGGGGAAAATGCTGCTTGTCAAAGCTAAAATCTCTTAATGTTTCCGTGAATGAGATGTAAAGGGTGTTTTTTAAGCATTCACAATGTTCTTATTATCCCAATATAGTGTTTACACGGGATAATGAATTACCATACACTAACATAATACACATACTAATAAGGATGTATATGTATCTGATAAGAAAAAATAGAATATTCTTCACACTACATCTCCAATGCAAGTGCACTGTCCAAAGACCATTTATTCTCTTGTGAGCTTTTGAATTGTTCACACTCAGCTGTTTACTGGACAGTTTTTGATACCTGGAAAACCAAACGTTGGAAGGGAATATTTGCAAAGTGGAATTCAAGAGGAACTTAGAACTGCTGCTGGTTTTGGTGTGAACTGCTCCTCGCTGCAAAACTGGCACAACTGCTGGTTCACCCACACACAGCTTTCAAAACCTGGAATTTGCCTTTTTAGGCACCATCTCGATCTGCACTGATTCAATGAATATACTTTAAAAATAAATATTGCGTTCAGCTTCCTGGATGCCCATCAACATGAAGTCGCTAACACTCTGTGGGAGGAAAGATTAAAAAAATAATAATAAAGTAACTAAAATGGAACTAGAACAGAATGTGGGTGTTTAGTATAACAAGTACACTTTGACAGGAATGTAAGCAGTTTGCAGAAAGTATTTAACTTGATTGGCAGAAATCTCTTAGAAGCAAATTAGTAATGCAAACTATTTAAAGAAAAATTAGAAATACGGTTTAAGCGTATTGGATACACATTAAGGATTGAATTATGTAAAACCCATCATACAGCATGATCCAGCAGTCCTCAAATCTACTCATTTTATTTGGATCATTTATTTCCATCACAATTTAATCAAAGTAGTTAAAGAGCAGGTTTGATATGTCTGTAAAAATCACATTATGAATTAATGGTCAAACAACAATAGTAAGTGTTCATTGGTCTGCATGAAGTGAAGCTCAATTGTGGAGTTTGACTTATGATCGTAGCCTGTACTGGAATACATGCAATGGCCTGAGAACTTTCCACCTGGGTATTTCAACACCCTCTTTTCTTGATTATTTGTCAAACCATGTTCATTAGAATTATGAGAGCAGCATGGGGTTATTGTCAGTACTTGAAAACCCATTTCCTTTTTTTCTTAATAAGAGGTTTTTTTGTTTCTTCTTTAGCAGTACAGATCAGGAGAGATTGCCAACCTACTCTTACAGGATAACCATTTTTCTGTTTCAACAAATTCTCTACCAGATATTCTCATTTCTCTTGGTATGAAAAACACCTGCTTATTAGCCATAAAAATTATCAGAATATTCAACCAGCTCCTTTTAGGGTTTTTTTTAATTAAGAAAAAAATAAAATACTTTTTTTCTATGGTTTTGAAGAATTACTAGTTCTGATACCATTACCTAATTTAAGGTTAGAAAAGCTTTTTATTTTGTTTGTAATTGTTTGACTTGCAGTGTGTTATTTAAAAACAAAACAAACTAAGCCCCCAAAAAAACCCTGGGAAACACAGATCTATTCCATACAATTTAGAGAACTTTCAGTGAGCAAGAAAACATAGAAAGATCAAATCTGAATTTATAAAAATATGTCTATTTCACAGATTTTTTTTCTGATGGATTAAGAAAAAAATGTAACAGATTCAAAGGTATTTCTGAAAGTTGTTCTTTGCAGATGTAACAGTAACATCAAAGAAATTCACCCAGCAGAAGGTGGGAAGAAAGGAGGAAGAGAAGCCAGCAGAATCTCAGTCTTTGTTCCCTGAGCTTCTGGTAAAAGATGACAAAACACTAACTCTCAAAATACAGATGGAAGACATCTCCAGGGAAGGATACAGGTTAAGTAAGGACCAAAACATTCACAGGAGTGACCATCAGGCAATTTGTCTCATACCCACAAAACCAGTAAATCTGAAGCAGTCTATCACTAGCTGCCCCATAAGAACACTGTGGGTGAACACCAGGACTGAAACACGATGGCTAAGAGACATTTTATTTTCCTACTTCACTGAATCCTAAATGTTTGAAACGTCAGATTGAAATAATAATATGATATTGTATTTAATATTCTAAATGGGTAACTGTGGTTTACATTATTTGATTTCTGTGTGAGGCAGGGGTAGAGATTAAGCCACAGAGGTGAAACTATGTAGTGTTCACTGACAAAAGGAGGAATATGTGGTGCCTAACCTTGCTCAGCTCCTAAAGTCCTT
Source organism: Emberiza elegans (assembly GCA_024865655.1). Taxonomy (NCBI): domain Eukaryota; kingdom Metazoa; phylum Chordata; class Aves; order Passeriformes; family Fringillidae; genus Emberiza; species Emberiza elegans. Next base: position 8,668,517 of record JALJVW010000158.1, read on the forward strand.
TCTAATTAATGTGCTAAAATTTCTCACACAGAAATATTTGTCAAGCACAACAGACATCTGAAATAATTGCAGAGGAATTCATATAGTGTATTAATTTTTCTCTTTTCTGTAATAATAAGAATGTAGATATTAGAATAAAATATGCCATTTTACAAACACGCTAAAGAGACAATGACTCCATTGGAACTGATGCACTGAGGGATATGCAGAGGAACACCTACATACCATTTGTAGTTCCTATGGTTCCCAAGCTGCCAAACACAAAGGCTGCTGCTGTACTTCAATTCAGCAGACTAGTCTCTAAAAACACATCTGTTATCAGCACTTTACTGAAAAAGCCTTTCTGTAATATACATTAACATGTTAATATGCTCAATTTTATTTTTAACTTCTGTCAGAATTCAAGCAATTTTTTTCCCAAGGAAAATGTAGGAGAGAAGAAAAAAGACAAAAATTGTGATCTGGGATGAGATAAATGCACAGCATTTACAAATTTTCAGTGTTTTCTGGCTTAGCATGTCTGGGGGGCATTTAGCAATTTAACATAATATAAAAGCCATAAGCTTTTGAGATCTACCCGTGAATACACCCATCAGAGGACAAACTGAATTATCCTGATGAAGCTTTAACACATACTACTGTGTCTAGTTATTTTAACAGGTTGTACATTCTTTTAAACTTTTCTATATTTACCTCTAACTTATTTTTTTTAAGTTACAGGTGAGCTTACCCTTATCCATATGAAGATGAATTTTCTAAATTTGCTGACCACACACTGACACCAGATTCATTTTGTTAATTTTATCTGGTACCTTAGCAGACAAGAAAATAATAAAAAATTATGGTCAGCATGACAAATATAAGCCTGCAATGATTTTTTTTTTCTGTGAATTGAATATGAAAAACATAAGAGGTTATTCTTAACTTTTTTGAAAAATGGATGCAGCTTAACTTACCAATCAATAAATAAGTAAAGAAAAGCCAAAGAGTTTTTATTGCGTGGGCAGACAGTCTCAGGTCCCCAATTTAAGCCCATTTTAGCCAACAGATGTAACACAGCACACACAGTGTAATGCAGTATAAATACACAGAATGAATAAACACATTGCAGTTCAAAGAAAGACTTAATACAAATAACACTATCACCAGCCCCTTTCAAAACTCAAAAACCAGAAGCTGACCATATTTTGGCACATAAGATGTTTAAATAGCTTGAAAATAAACAATTTAAAATAGATAAAAATAATGAGAAATTACCAAAAGCCTCACTAATAATCTCTCTTAGAAAACAATCCTAGTGTAAAATTAAAGAATAATTCTTTTTTTCAAAATAAGGCATGGTTTGTTTTTTTTTTTCATTTTAAAGAGACTGTTGCCAATAGTCCAAATTGGATATCAATTCAATAGTTATCAATACAATGGAAGGAAGTATTCTCCCCTTCATATACCATCTCTATAACTAATTTGTCTGTGTTTGGGGTTTTTCAATGTCACTTTTAACTTGTACATGACTTCACACCTGGGTGCTTCTGTTTTCAATAATTGCAGAAGTTCAAATGAGAAAAATAGAGATTTTGCCACAAACATAATTGTGGCAGGTAATGACCATTTAATTTACACCAATAACTCTTATCTTCTCAATTGTAAATTTAATGACATTGATCCCTCTATCCTGTCTGGTGATACAGTTCATGAGCAACATCAACAGGAAAAATGTAATTACTTGTGTATAATATTGATGGGAAAAGGGGATCCAGCACAGCACAAAGATGAGATCAATAGTCTAGGTCTTGATATTCATTCAATAGATCCTTGGAAGAAATAATTGGGAAAGTATATTCTAACTAATGCATTTCATTCTTCCTCAACCCAAAAATACTTCAAGTAGCACTTAATGTAATGAGTTAATTTTCCAAGGAATAAAAAAATAAATTCAGGTATCAGGAAGATTCACCATTAAAAATTTTGCTGTATTTGAACATCAGCTTTCTACTTTCAAAAGATATTTTATAGTCCAAGTATAGCACCTGAATGTCCTGTTCTCACCTTGCATCCAATTCTTTGTTCTTTTCATGCCTATTTGTCCTGCAAATACATTTCTTAGTTCCAGCTGGTGTTGAGAGGACTGTATAGGTCAAAGGACGTGAACCTTCTGAAGTTAAATAAAACCTTGAAATTAAATAACTGAATGCTTAAAGAATAGAGTATATATGGAGAATAAAAAAAAAAGAAAACCTTTCTATATTTTGTATTTTCTCTATTCCCTTACTTCCTCAACAATACATAGCTCACAGACTGTACTAATTGTCACTATTTTACTACCAGTAAATTTATTCACTGCTGGGGACAATGTTAAAAACCTTTAGGCTTTTATAAATACTCGATCATCGTTTTTTCTTCATTTCTTATTGTAGCAAAATCCTCAGAAATTTTAATTTGAGTAAGACAGGAATGAATTAAAAAGTTTACAATTAGAAAAAACCTTGTAATTCTGCAAACATTAACATATGTGTGCAGTGATAAGGACAGGGCAGACCCAAAGAGAGCAGAGAGCTGCTCACCTGAGGCCAAATACATCCTACAGCAAATCCCCTAGGTGGAAAAATGCAAGCCAGAAATTGTATATCGCAATTATTTTTATGCATGAACATCTAAAGGGAATAACTACTCACATATAAAAAATTACTTCAAAGCAGGGGAAAACTAACCTAATCGCTAATAGTTCCCATATTTTTCTAAAGTATTATTATCAACTATAATACAATTCAATAAATAAAATTGTAGTAAGTTTATAAATATTTGCCTAAATATAAGACAGAGTACAATATATATATAATATTTTTATTTAAATATTTATTTAAAATAGTTGAAACTACACAATAAATGTAGAAAATAATTTGATTTAAATTACTGTTTGTATGAAATAGCTTGAATCTATGAAATATATTCATGTGAAAGGCTACATAAATGCTAACAAAATATAGATATTGAAAGGAACCAACTCATTTTTAAAAACAAGTCCTTTAATATACTTTAGGGCTTTCCAGTTATCATTTTCTGAAGTTTGCCTCTGAATATAACATGATTCTCTAGTCAAATCAGTTTCTGAAGAACTTAATATCTAATTACAAAACTCCACAATCAGTCCCGATAAAATTAAAAACCAGTCAGTATTTGTAACCAGGTAGCGTCTTTTGCTTCTTCTTCCTTTATATAGAATTTTTGAGAATGAAGAACCACACTCAAAGCAGTCAATGAGTAATTAATATAAAGGGCAATATAAAAAAGCAATGTTCGTTAAGGGAAGGACACATAAGTTACTGGTGTCGTTGTTCAGATAAACAGCACAGCCTGTCAGTAACTAAAAATCTAGAAATGAGGAGGAGAGGAAGAAAGCAGGGAAGAAAAAAAAATAAAAGAAAAAAAAAGCCCTGAGGATATGGAATTCAAATAGAAGCCTGAACAAAATAAGTGAAAAGCCCAAATGGAATGTTGAGAGGAAAAATTCATAGGACAGCCAGAAAGCAAGGACTGTATCCTGGGAGCAAAGAAGTGAAATGATGCATGCAAATAAAAACTAATTGCTAGAAGACCTTGGAAGGACAATATGAACGAACACATAGAAAAGAATATGTGAAAATCTGGCACAAGCCTAGCATAAAGCCTTGGCCTTTTTCAGCAAAATGAATGCTTTTCCATTAGGTTCCTGTAGGAGATAGTCCTCCAATTTTAAGCCATATAGTTGATTTTCCTTTCAGAGATTTGGACTGAAAATTGTCGTCACCTGTAACCTCAGAAAAAAGACAAAGTATACAAAATAGAGGCTTTCCAGCAGAAATATTCTGTCCTGGTGAAGTCCAACAAAAATAGAAAGCCTGCAGAACATCTTAGGCCAAGCAGTAATAGTCAGAAGAGGGGCAAAGGAGCTTCAAGCTATTTACACCAGAAATATTTTACTTCAGTTTTTGGTCCATTGTGTTTCTCTAGCCCTTCGATGTGACCAAATTACAGGCACTGCAGGTAAAGCAGGTCTAGCTGGTGATGAATGAGCAGGAAAAAAAAAAGGGAGTATAATTCCTGTAAGATGCAGAGACAGGAAATTCAGTCTCAGAAACCTTGGGTCACTCCTTTGTAATAACTTTGGAAGTACTGCTAGTAAACCAGTTTTTAAATTCATCACTCTTTGTAGCTTAAAATAACCTAACACTCAGAGCAAGAGCTTTGCCTTTCTGTCAGAAGCTTTGCCTTGGGAAGAAAGAAACAAAAAATAATCAGTATGTACTCATATAAAACATGACTTCCATAGAATATACTTACATTCTGGATTCACATCAACATTGTCTCCAATGAAATCAAGGCTGACATGTGGCAAAGTTTCTCTCTTTCTCTTAACACAGTTCAATCTTCTACCCCTAGCAAAATCAACCTATGTATATTTGCAAATTTGGGACACAAATAAAAAAGGGAAATAAATTAAAAAACCAAAAGTAGTAAAAAATCAGTCAAAACAACAAACAGCCCCTAAAACCCCAAATCAAAACAAGCCAACCGATTCTGGCCACAGCTTAGTGTTGTGGAAAATGTGGAAGACAAAGACCCTAATTAGCCAGCCCAACCATGCATTAATTAATGCCGAACATCCAAGAGGATGACAACTCACAGCAACTGTCCGAGTCAATGACTCATGGAGGATTATTCCCACAAAAGAAACACCTTCAGAAATAGGAGGTATATGTTGTATTTTAAGCTTAAAATTGTCTGCAAAATGAATTATGTCTCACCAAAAAACCCCTTAGCAACTAAGAAGAATATTAATTTTTTCCTTACCATAAATGGAATAATGCTATATATATGGTAACTCATATATATATATGTGTAGTAATTGAAATTTAAAAAAATCTTCTTGTACATCTAAGATTTTGTGACTGTATTTTTGTGACTGTATTTTCTTCTTTCTAGGGTACAGATCCCTACCAAGCATAAACATCTTAGATCTCATTGGTATCAGTAGATAAATCTTTCAGTGTTTGTACAGCAGCCTACACTCCACTCCATCAGCCCCACCCTCTTATTTCAGACAAAATCCAGGAGTGAACAAACACAGGAGAAATTCCAAAGCAACCAAGTCTCTCTATTTACTGTTTAATCACAGAGGCAGAAGCATAAGAATTTCTTCAGGGACAGGGTTCAGGACTTTTCCCTGAGGCAAAACAATATTTTTGCTAGGTTAAAGCACTGTGTTTATGTACCTGAAGAATGATAAGTTAGAAGCCAGATGCACTGTGGAGTTTATAAATACAGTTTTACTGCCGTGAAAGTGAGTAAATCATAAAGCTCTTGACTTGACCTCGGTGCATATAAGCATTTCTCCAAGGATCAAAACTCAAAACTGGAATAGTTTGGATGACAGCATAGTGACACTGAGTTTCTGTAAACATTTGTAAGAAACACAGATTAAGCTTCTGTGTTGTGTTCCAGCTAATACCATCATTGTTATGTAGTTTGTAGTGAAGTCCAAATCATGCTTTAACACTTAAAAAGTTTCACAGGTTACATCAAATTCAAAACTCCTGAACAATATCAAAAAAGGTTAATCCCTTTTATTAAAGGTGCCTCAATACACAGAGGCAATACTTGTAGAATTTATATTTTTTTTTAAACTGTACTGCTTTTAACTTCATGCCATCAGCTCATTACTTGCCTTCCAGCCACAGGAAATTTGTTTGACCCACAATGATGGGTTGATTTATTTCAGAGTGTGTGGGGCTTATGAGGGGAACCAAAGTGTATTTTATATGAAGTAAAGTTTGTTTTTCCTCAGTCCTTCACCACTCCTCAAACTCATCATCTAATGATCACCAAACATATACATAAAATTCAGACCAGGTCAGTAAAGTGTTTGTTCTTCATCATCCATTTTTTCATCCAAAAAAATGATGCATGTAGTGGTTCACATAGCATGAAAAATGAAAATACAGAGCCTGCAACAGAATATGGAATAAAATGGAAACAAGGGGCAGCAAAAGAAATCTAGTCCTGCATCTTGATGTATTTGAAATCATGGTAAGTTCAAAAAATCAGTTACAGTAGGAAAGAAATTTTTTTTTGGCAAAGGGAAGCTGGTAATACCTGTTTGAAAACACATTTTATTGTCTCTTTTACAGAGCATAGGGAAAACCCTGAACTATTCAAAAACTATCTTCACGTCTGACTCTGTGCTCACAGGTAAGAGTTCAATTTTTCAGTGTTTGAAGGAAAAATCACAACATTCAGTCAAGGTAATAATGACTTAATTACTCTAGCAGAATTTAATCAAGGGGTGCTGTACCTCTTCTGCACAATGAGTTCAAGTTTTCAAACAACACTGTTTCCTTTCTTTCTCAGCCTGAAGCAAAACTGAGAGCAAATAGAAATTTTATACTTTGAAAAGCGTGCTTAAGCTAGAGGAAAAGAAGTTTCTTCTGGCTTTTCTTACCAATTTCAGACATGTTAGTGATTGGAACCAAGAAAACATACATCATGCTGTTTCTTGAGTCTAGAAGTGATATCAAAAACAGCAACAACAACAACAACAAAATCCCTGCATTGCCAAAAATTTATTTTGGCTTTCTAATTTTATTTTGTTGTCAAGAAACTGCAAGAACCTGGGAGCAGCCCTTTAAAAGATAACAACGCTTGACAGCGAATACTTGTGTTTTTCAAGTTGTTTTCCTCTTGCTGTCAGCTTTCCAATCTTCTCCAAAATTACACTGAATTAGTTTTCTTTCCTTACAGTTCCAGTTTTCCTTCTGGCTTTTGGCTAGCTGACAGGCAGCCTTGTCTTTGGTGACCTACCTTAATGAGCAGCAGAGGAAAAGCTGACATTACAGCTCTCAGCAGTACCCCATGGCCCAGCACACTGGGCATTTAATTGGCCTCACCCCACTGTTCTGACCTCAAGAGGAAGTGAGAAGGTGGGAGCAATAATTCTGATGGCCACATAACATTCTGGGACCTCCATGGCTCCAGCATTAGCCCCGCTGTTCCATGTGGCTGGCCATGGGGTCACAAGGGCCAGCAGCTTTGTGCTACAATACCAAGTCAAAAAGGGCTCATCAGGTCTGCACCTTACTCTGCACAGGCTTGGGAAACAAGGGGGATATTTACCTCTCCCCAAAAAACAGCGTACCCAAAAGTGCCAGACTTCAGGGACACAAGCAGCTGTGGCATTAGGGACACTCAGAGGTGAACCTGGCAGTGTTAGGTTTGTAGTTGGACTCAAGGATCTTAGTGGTGCATTTAAATGAATCTATGATTTCGTGGTCTGCTAGGAAACTGCAACTAGAAAGATACTTTTCAGAGTTACAACTGTACTTGAGGTAAAAGGGAAAAAATATCGTAGCAAATAGATATATTAAAATTGATACAGAAAGAAACTGCAAAAATCAAACACACAAGGTGCTGGTAGTAAAGTACCAATGTAGAAACATTGAAGTAAAAAATACAGCATGGAAGATAAGCGGCTTTATGAAATATTCAGCAACTAAAGGGTAAAGTTGTAGAACCACACTCTTGAGCAAGCCTAAGGGTACCCTTGGTTTTGCTGGAAATGAAACCCTTCTCTGCAGCAAGGGAATCCAGTTAATAACATTTGCAGGACACCTTCAATTACTTCAGATCACTGGAAATTGCTGTCAAGCTCATTGATAACCTTTGCTCATAATCAGCCTTTTAGAATGACAGTAAAAATCCAACCCATGAGGTAAGTGTCCACAAAAGGGCACTTGATTCAAACTGTGACTGAGACTCTCTTGCAGCCCTAACAAGCACAAAACATGCCCCCTGCATTTTAGAAGGAAACAAAAGAAAAAATTTAAATGTTCCAGAAATGAGAGGACAAAAGCACCCTCTTCTACACATTTTTTTGTAAAATAAAAGGGTAAAACTGCTTCCAATACAATTCTGTCTAATTATAATGAAAACTTTATTCCATTATATCAAAGATATTAATGTTAATTTATCCTAAGATAAAAGGAGGCAGTGTGACTGGATAAAGCTTCCTGGGGTTTTTCAGTGGTTTGTTTTTTTAATATGCTAGACAAGATAAGGAATAACTCATAAAATGCAAAGCTTTGAAGTACCTTTTTCAGTTTTGTAAAAAGAAGTATATTATTTTCTGTGAAAAACCCCAAGCACATTAATATTATTCAATCTTATTTTGTAAAGGGAGTCTCCATCATGCAGAATTTCAGCCACGACTCTTGGTTCTGCTTAGCCTTTTATTTTGAAGCTCCTGGTTTCTTATTAAAGAAAATGTAAATTGCTCTGAAAGTGTTCTGTGTGTTCAGGAACAGGCAAATCTCCCAGGGAACAACCTACATCCCTCAGGATGTGACCAATTGTTTGGCTCTTGAAATTAAAAGATACTACAAAACCTCAACTTTTTTAGAAAATGACAAGCTCTACTTCAGAAACATAAATCACCAAATAGTTGGTGTTTATTTACCATGGAGGAAAACAAATCCTTTCCTGCTATTCTTTTTTTTGTTTTGTTTTTAATGTATTTTCTCCTTACCCCAAAGGATCTGTGGCATTTCTAGACACATTGTGTGCAGTGCCCTGAGGGTACTTCTATTTGTATTATTATAGGTGGCTTTGAGAGTACAAAGAGAAGCTGAGCAGTTCTATCCTGGGTGAGCTGCGAATGAGCTGCCCTGTAATACAAACGGAGGCACCCTGAGGGCACCACTGAATTTCTGTGTGTGCCTGTGTATCCCTGTGTGTGCAGCCTTTAAAACACAAGCAGGACAGAAATCTTTCAGATGAACTGATCTCTAAAGGTTGAAGCCTTGAAAGAATTTTTTTTTCTCCTTTTTTTTTTTTTTAACATGCCTTGGCTTGCTTTCAGAATTATCAGTTTCTCTGATAACAAAACTACCTTTGTTTCTTAATATATTCAAGGCCTTATGGTTTGAAAATTTTTCCTGCAGTGACTGATTGTCAAACTTGTCATAAAATGCAACCTTAAGAATAGTGATTACATTTAAATGAATTAGAGAATAGCTCTTGCATTAAAATTCAAAAGGGTCTCTAAAATACTTGCATTGAAAGCAAGATTTTATATTTGATGTTAACTATTTAATTTTCTTTCAAGAGAAAGAACCAACATTTACATTGGGATTGTTTGATAATAACAATTTAGAGTCAACTTTTCCCATCCAACCAATTTTCTGCCCTTATTATGTGTATTAGTTAAATAACATTTGTATTATTATTAGTTAAATTACATTTGCTCATAGAAACAAATAGAAAATAATGAAGTATTAATACCTTTACTGAAAACAAAAGCTATTTTTTTAAAGGAAGACCTATTTGCAACTTACGTTACCAGACTTTAAAAATCCAATCGAAAAATTAAAATGGTGTTTACGTTCTTTGTAATACTGCAAAATAGAAGGGTTAAAAACAAACAAACAGAAAAGGGAGAATTTTATCTTGCAAATGTCTACATTAATTGGAGTCTGACTCACAGAAAAAATTCAATACCAATAGAAAAAATGAACCCCTGCTTTGGAACCCAGGAAGGGGTCACCCATCACTGATCTAGTTCCTGAACATGGACTTCCATTTCATTTCAAGAATAAGCAGATGCTTTTAATCTGAAGACAAACAATGAATCTGATCTTTTTCTATGACCCAGGCAGCTGAAGAGCTCTTGCGTTGTCTCACTGGGGAATGGTACAGCCAGATCTCTTCCCAATAATGGCTCGCACGCCTCAGGTATTTATGACCTTGTTTCCTCAACCAACCAAGGCAAGTTCCTTTCCAAGGAGCCTTTTCTCCTTACACACAGAGGGCCCAGGAATGAATGCCTCCCCTGTGAACAGAAACACACAGAGCACTGGGCCCTCAGGCTGAAAAAGGCCATGGAAGGTGGAGATGTTATCCACAGTGGCTAATGGGGGCCTGCTGATTATCAGGTACCTTAAAGGTGTCTAACTGTCATTTAAGAATGCAGGAATTTTAGGACTATGCAAGTAACCTTCTTTTTAGGTTTATTTTAATCATACAGCACAAGTGTTAGTGAAAAAATCTGTGAAAAAAATCACACCAAGCATGGGAAGATCCACCATGAATGTGGATTATTTGAAAATAACTGACTGCTCCTGTAAGAGTGCTGAGTAGTTTCTAGGACACCAGAATAATGACAACAAATTTAAAAATGCCATTCTTTGCTTTGTAGCTTTATATTAATGAACTAACAGAAAATTTGGTCAATAATCTCTGATTTTAACATTCATTCATTCAATATAGTACCATTTGCATTCCTATAACATGCAGAGGTTAGAAATAAAACAGGCATTATTTTCCCTTCATTTTTCTGATTCTTTATTAAGTGCTGCATTTTCCAATTATCACAGAGTTTGACACACTGGTTATACATCCGTGAACAAGGACAGACTTCAGTGGCATAGGATAATCACTGTGCAATACAGCTTACAATCAGCTTGGACAGACAGACCTGCTTAATTTTTGTTTGTCCTCATTAAAAAGGCTTCCTAAAAGGTTATGAAAATTTATTCACAAGCCCTAAGTGTTAGAAGGGTTTTTTTTTGTTTCCTTGACTCATTTTTATGGTCAGCTGATGAAGAAAATAAGTCTTTACTGCCTTTTTCTTTTAAGACAAATGATCAGCTACTTTTAATTCCAGAATAGTATGGAATGATAACAATTCATTTTATCTGACAGAAAATACATTCAAACCCAACATTCAGCATATTTTCAAGGTATTTTTTTTCCAAAACAGCCTGAAACTTTAATTCTTTTTAATGCTTCTTTTCTTTTTCAATATATAGACAAAGCTCATTTGGCTTGAAATTCGTTCTATGCAGAATGTTCATTTATATCTCCCCTAAAATTTAAACTAAGCTTCTCCCTCTCCCCTTAAGGAAGGTAATTATTATCCTTCATTTCTTGTAGTTCCCATGATGTGCCTGTCTTCGAAATAGAGAATAATGCATTATCTGTGCCCCAAGGAATTTATATTAGAAGATAAACTATATTATTGTCTGTAAAATGAATTATTTTAAATAAAAAGGGATGCTAGGATGCAATTACTGTGTTCAAGAGGACACATTTAGTTCTGTTTAAATTGATGTTGAAAAACGCTGCATGCTTAATGGCACAATTCAGATAATATGTTATAACAGGAACTATATTCATAAAGTCAAATGTAATTTGCATACAGATAAAATATCTACTTTATCTGCAGTCTATATGTTAAAATAGAAAGTATAGATTGCTATTTGCTTCCGCTGTGTCACAACTGTGGATAAAGACTAAACTTTTCCTTGATACTCACCAATCACATGTTAAAAATCTCAGGGTTCTTTTTGTGCATCCCAAAACTCAAAGGTGCCATAGATTTTTCAAAATGACAATACTATCACAAAAATTTAAAGAAAAAAAAAAAAAAAAAAACAAAAACCAAAGACCCATACCCCTAAAAAACCGAGCCAACCAAAGAACCCCAAAAACTAAAAAACACCATCAAGACCAACAAAACAAAATAAAACCCAAAAATGAACCAATCAACCAACTAACCAAAAACCTCTCAACAAAACACCAAAAAAAAAGAAAAAATAAAACAAGCCAACATCCCCCCTAAAAAAAAACAAAGACCAAAAAACCCAAACCCAACGGAACTAAAAGAAAAACCAACAAAAATTTACATAAACCTCCCAAAAACCCCCACACAACAAAACTCCTAAACATACCTTCAGGGTAACATTACAATGTGCTTCAAACCTCAACTGCAAAAACTACACACAATTTCTTCACTATCATAAAGTAAAATAGTAGGTAATTAATATATTGGTGTAAACTCATACAGAGCTGTGCAATCTTTTTCATAAGAAACACCTTTTAGCTATTTGAGCTTACTCTCCTTTTTCCTAATACCTACATTTTAATCATCTATTTAGTGCTCCTGTATGCTTTTATTTATTTGATTAGGCAATATATTCTTCTATTTTCCTCCAAACCCTATACCTTTCTTTTTTACATAGCGATTAGGAAATATGGATCTCCATGTTCAGGTGAAAACATGCTTTTTAAATAGGAGGGTGGGAAATACAAGTAAAACACGAGGAGAAAAGGATGAAAAATGCTAAAAGTTCTCTAGGAGATGGTTGAAGAGTTCTTTCCAAGCAGGTGTTATGAACAACCTGCTACATAAAGCAGATTTTGTCTGCATCTGATTCTGTCCAGAGGCAGATGGATGGACTGGGTGATTGCTGGAAGCTACTCACAGCTATTCCTTGCCACATCAATTTACATTTCAGAATAGATTCTACCTTCTTAATTAGAGTAAAATGTGTCATCAAATGAATGAATGTGTCAACAAAGGTATGACACATAAGACTAAATCCCATTTAAAATGCAGTCTTTTATAATAACAATGTGCATAGCTGGAGCAGTATGAAACCTCTGCTTTACAATTTTGTTTTGTTTTACTTAACCTGCCTTATGTGTCACAGCTAGACATCCTTGATTACTCATGCAAAACCTAGGTTTGAAATTCTTCATTTTCAGGAAGCATTGATGCACTGTTTTTCCTCATATACTAGAAAAAACATTAAATTAATTGACCTGTACAGGTTTCATTTGAGTGGACCTACGACAGCTACAATTGCAGTACAGTTTCAGGCCTCAAAACACATCTGTATATTTTCAAATGTAGCAATCTAAGAAGCATCATCATATTTTTTGTTCACTTGCTTTCAGATTCAGATGACCACTTAACTCTTTCTTCCACAGCTAACTGTTTTAACCAGAATTAGCAGAAAAATCTTCAGAAAAAAGATTTTCAGATTTATTCTACACCTTAATTCTTGAATTACTTTTTCATTAGGATGAATGATGCTTTAAATTGAGGATGTATTTCCTATGATGCATAAAAAAACATCACATTTCAAGATAATTCTGTGTACATGACTTTTACATTACTTCATATTCCAAAGTTTTAATAGGGGAAAACTCCTTCCAGAAACTGGTGCTGATGCTGGATAGATGGGGAAACAAAAAGACAAAATTAAAAACAGCTGAATCAAACTTCTGCTCCTCCTACTATAGAAGTAAAAGAGAAGTTTTGACCCTTCATATGTAGAGTGACAAAAATTCAGTTTTACCTACACTGGTGTCCTGGTTTGAGGGAAGTGGATTTCTGGGAGTGTGTGGTCAGTCCAATTGAAGGTTTAGATTTGAGATTGACACCTAGGTGACCACTAAGATTTGGACACGCCTCTGAGAACACACAGGAGTTAAAAGCAGAGCTCTGCCCCTGGGAAGCCCTCTTGGGACTTCGGCGTGGAAGAGGAAGGACCTCTCCCCTGCTCCAGCTGCTGTGCTGGGCGGGGGGGAGGGGCAGCCATGTGGTAGGCCCGGGCCTGGATCGAGATGGGGGTAGGCCTGGCCTACCTAGTGGAAGGGTGGAGGAGAGAGACACCGGGAGCTACTGGGCAGCCCTCCCTTCTCCTGGGGAGAGAGAGAGAGAAAGAGAGAGACTGTGTCTGTGCTTGCTGTCTGGGACTGGGCTGTGGCCTTGAAGTTCACTGCCGGCCTGCCCGGCCTGTGGAGAGGAGGGGGGTTGAACGAGGAGGAGTCCGGCTGCTTGTGGGTTGTGAGCTGTGGAGTTTTAACCCTTTCTTGGACAATGAAAGCTTTTGCAGAGTACTGACCCTTCCTGGAAAGGAGATGAAGAAGCATTTAAGCAAGTTTTTAAAGGGCCGAGCAGGGGAGAGATTGTGAGAAGAACCTAGGGTGGAAGAGATGTGGAGTGGCATTCTTTGCTGGACGCTTTTTGTGGAGCCATGGACTGTTCCTGAATACAGAGACTATTTTCAGGGGGAGCCACCGTGTCCCAGAGTTAAGAGGGCAGTGTGGGAGCCTCCCGGCCCAGGAGGTGAAATAATGGGGGGACAGATGTCTCAAAGTGGAGACTGTGCCTTTTTTTTTGGAGCGGGACGATGGAATCCTTAAAAAGACAACCCTCAAAGTAGCTCTGGTCCATGTTCAGTGGTGAGAGCACTGGACATGGGAGGAGGGGGCACGATCTCCAATCCAGGTGGTGATATGTGACCAAAAGCCCAGGGCATACAAGAAGGACTCCTCCTCTTAAGGAATTGAGGATTGAGTATTTTTAAAGGTGGTTTTTGCTGGACCGGAAGATGTAATTGTATTGGGAATTTGGTGGGGGGAGGAGGAGGAGGAGCTGTATTCTGTAGAGTTTTCATTTTCCTTGAGATTGTATTTTCTTTTCTTTCCTATGTAGTTAATAAAGTTCTGTTTTCTATATTTTTAAGTAGAGGACTGCTTTGCTTATTCCTGGTCTCATCTCACAGCAGGTACCAGGGAGTAAGTATTTTCATGGGGGGCACTGGCATTTTGCCAGGCTCAAACCATGACAACTGGAAAGCTTTTAGTTGCCCATGAGACAAGATAAAATATGTAAAAATAGAGAAAAGGAGAAAAAAAGAAAAAATGTGGAAAAGACAGTAAGTACTGAATTCTGAAGCAGAATGTCAAATTGTTTCCTCAGACTAGGTGAAGCAAGATATTTGCCAAGCTCCAAGGCATGTGTTATGTGACACACAACTCCTTAGATCACAGTAAAGCCTATTCAGGCTTCTATTTGACCTATTTGACCGGTGCAGGGTTTAAATGCAGCTGAAATAAAATTGCAGTCAGCCATTTAATCTATATTCCAATTTAATCCATTTTCCCAGTTTCAGAGTCAGTGGTGCTTATGATCTTATCAGAACTGTGAAGTCATACAAGCAGACTGCCTCCCATTTCTTTAGAAAAATATTAGTTAACAATAAAAAACAGTTTTTCCAAGTCTAAAGGTAAAGCATAGATTTAATCTATATATTCATGTACATTATACATAAATGTATATATACTTACATGGAAAGTACTGGTTCTTCACATTCGTTTTTCAATACAAATATTAATATATACTCCCTTCAAAGATTTAGCAGGTTCTAATGTCTTTTGATCAGAGATGAGTTCAATGCTCCTCTACTTTATAAAAATAAAGGATTTTATAGACAGTTACAGTAAGGTCACTTGACAAACTTCAAAACACTAACTCAGTTAAGAGAACAGTTTAAACTTAGAGATTTTAGTTTTATTTCTGTGATTAATTAGTTATCTTTCAGAATTTGATAGGGAATCTTTTAATATTGTTGGACAATAATTTCTTCCAGCTATTCTGGACAATCAAAGCTACCCAGTCTTCAAGAAGGGATTAACTCTCAGGACTCTCTGTAAGAATGACTTAATTAAAAAGGCTTAAGAGAAGAAATGCTTTAATACAGGAAACGAGAACTCTTTGACCCCTGGGGTTGCCTGAAAGTTATCACTTTCTTGAAAATGAGTGATCAATAAAAAATCAAAAGAGGAATTATCTTTAAAGATGGTTAAGGAGTTGCTGCTGCTAGAAAATAAGGAAAATATCTTGTGTTTTATGAGCTTCAGGTTCCACATAAAGCATTCACAGAAGTGCTGAGGCACCGTGCACAGCAGCTGCTCTACACTGAGCCTACACAGTTTCTATAGTTTTCTGAGGGCTACAGGGAATTAAATGCAAGATCTCTTAAAAATTATACATGTTTTCTTTCCACCCTTAGCTTGTCACGCTTCCTTACAGCAGGTTTAGCTGCACACGTTCGCCTTCATTCCCACAGATGTCCATCAATACCTGTATCACCTGATGGGATGCACTTCATCTCAAAGATACCAGCATGGAAATCAGAGTCAGCATGGGATTTTCGCTCCAGCACTGCTATAGTTCTACAACACAGCAATAAGGCTTGGGTGTCAGGAAGACAGAGAATTTATATCAAAACCAAAGGAAACCCTGGCTTTTTAAGAAACCATCCAGAACATATTAAATCATCTGGAATATATGGAAAACTAACGGCAGCCAGTAGTAATTCATGTGACTGAACCATCCAAGTTTTCTGCTCTAGCTAAAGTAAATTCACAAAAACTGTCAGCTGGTAAAAGCATTGAATGAGGCAGAAGCAAGGAGTGAGAGGGAGGACTATGGGATTAAATTAAGCTGATTCAAATATGATAAGGTAAATGGCTAAAAAGTGGCCAGAAATTATAAAACTGGTGTTGAAGCCAGCCTGACAGTAGGAAGTTACCAGGAAAAACCATGTTAATTAAGTGTAATAACACTTATTTAATGGATATATCTCAAGCAGAGTAAGGGAAATAAATGGACAGATATCTGAGACACCTCTATAACTGTGGTCACCAATTGTTGCAGTGTTGTGAGGGTCCCCAGGACGAGGTGAGAGATGGGGATTTGACTCCAGGTTCTCAGAAGGCTGATTTATTATTATGTTATGTTATATATATAATAAAACTATACTAAAGAAAGATAAAGGACACATCAGAAGGCTAGAAAAAAATGAATAATAAAAAAACATGACTGACTCAGAGAGTCCAACACAGCTGGACTGGGATCAGTTATTAAGTAAAAACAGTTCAGATGGAACCAATCAAAGATGCACCTGTTGGTGAGCAACCTCCAGACCACATTCCAGGCAATCAGAGAATTATTGTTTGCATTTCTTTTCTGAGGCTTCTCAGGAAAAAAAAAATCCTGGCAAAGGGATTTTTCATAAAATATGGTGACAAATAACAACCACAACTTCAGTGTCAGCCCAATGACAATACAGAAAAACATCTTGTTATAAAGCCTTCAGTGAAAAAACATGCATACATGAGTTGGGAGAAGCATTAGCTCAACCTGTATTTAATTTTATTACAGAAGTGTTATCCACTACCTTTCTTGTACATCTAGAAGGGGAAAAACTCAACTCCAAATGAGCTAGGCAAATCAACCTCAGGCAAAACTATACTATTCCTTGCTAGAAATAGACTCTGATTCTCTAAGTCTCACAGAGATATTTGCACAGCAAGAACAGTCTTGAACATTCAGACCTTTGAGAACAGCTTATAATCATGTGGAGATCAGCTGCCACTGCTTGTCACCTGTATTTCTGAAAAATGTCATATATGCAGTCTGTCGATGTACTGTAAATTGTTTTCAAGGAATTAGTCTCCTGCAGGTGGAAGCAAATGATTCCAAACTCTTTTGTAGCAAGCTGACTTGACATTGCAACAGTCAATTTTTTGAACTATTTGCTTCCACAAAGGTAACGTGTTTCTGTGTGTCCAAGCACAGAAGAAGCAGTGTCCATACCACACCTGCAGTACTTCCTAAATCAAAAAACCTGGAAATATGATTGTAAATACACCAAATTAGTTTATTCCCAGTTTTATTTGCAAGCTAGGCATGATCCTAAAGGACTTGAAAAATCTTTTATCCCACTCTAAATCCAGATTTAATTTAAAAGAAAGAGAATCTGGTCCACTCTGCCCAGAGATCTTTATCCCTCTTTCCCAAGGTTTCTCCAACACTGAGGTGGGTGCTGGTAACCCCAGGGGCTGGGAGGGGTAAGTGAATATATGTCACTCTACACAGAGAATAGTAACTTCTTCCGACTTTGTTGTAGGCCAGTTGATAGAAATTTTAGGTTCCATTAACATTTTGCAAGTGTTACTCTATTGCAGCTATGGATCCTGAATTTATAGTTCACCAATTGCCAGTTGACTACTAGCCATTAACAAAATTCAGAAAACACTTTGAATCCTGGTTTTGGTTTAACTATTTGAAGCAAGTGTTTTTCTTATACCACACTGTCTGTTTCAAGGTTCTGGCTCAACTAAAACTCTTTTTGGGCTGGTTTCTCAGGGTAGAAGTTACCGAAATATTTGGCTGACCTAATGCAACATACGCAGCACAGTCAAATTTTGAATTTAATTTCACAACAGAATAATCATGCTATAGACACAATTTATTCTTCCAAACCTGCAGACAGCATCAAGTTCTTTTGACTGGACATCATTTCATCACATTTCAGATGCAGATACAACCTCAAATATTACAACTCTGCCAGTTTAATCCTTTTTTTTTCCTGCTTGTAAGCTTCAAACAATATTTCTAGTTTTCATTAAAAATACATTCACTTGTATGAAATGTATTTTCAATGCTCTTGCTTTGGAAAAGGCCCTCTATCTCCCATCATTTAACACTAAAATAAAAGGCTGTACAATAAAAACTCATCATATATTGGTGAAGTAGGGTTTCTTTTACCCCTCATGCTTTATTTAAGTTAGAGAATTGAAAGTTACGTGTATACGTTTTTACTCCTAGACCAAAAATCACTATTACAAAACTAGAAATACTTGACAGCAGAACATTATGGTTGCCAGAAATGTGACAAACTGTACAAGTCTGAAGCAGCTCCCAATGTTTATTCACAGTCATGGATGGCATCTTGTCACCTTGTAACACAGGAGCTGCCACTACTACAATGGCATTTCAACACAGATTTTCCTAGGAAAGGATTTAAGCTTGTCCTTTTTCTCACTTTCATCCATCTTACATTATTTTTTAGAACCTTTCCTAAATTCTTAGAATGGTCATAGCACATTTTAGGATTTTGTGTGGCAGTCATATTATCTGGAAAAATCCCTTTGTCCAGGGATTTTTCTCCTGGGAAGCTGAGAAGCCTCAGAGAAAAAGGAAAACAATAATTATCTCATTTGCTGCTCCTGTGTTTTGCTGCTTTGGAATGTGGTTGGAGATTGTTTACCCACAGGTGATTGTTTCATTGCATTCTGCTGTGAGTTGTTTTCACTCTTTGGCCAATCAGGGCCAAGCTGTGTCAGGGCTTTGGAAAGAGTTATGAGTTTTCATTATTAGTTTTTTAGCCCTCTGTAAGTATCCTTTCTGTATTCTTTAGTACAGTATAGTTTAGTATTCTTTTATATCATAAAATAATAAATTAGCCTTCTGAGAACATGGAGTCAGATTCATCATTCGTTCCTGTCATGGGGAGCCCAGCAAATACAATAGATTTTGCTTTGTACTAGGAGTAGATAAAAAAAGGAGTCATTCCAAACAATCTTAAATGAAGACAAAATTATTGTTCTTAACCAAACCAGTGAAAAGTTAAGTCATATTGGGACAAACAATATTGGGCATTTAAGTTAGAGGAACTTGTGGTGGACGTGGTGGAAGACCTGAGCTTGATTTGCAGCATGACACACACTGGATAAGAAAGTCCCCCTGTGAAACAAGTGATATCAAGCTTCTTCCATCCCATTTCAGTTTTTTCAATGTCTGGTCAATTAGGTAGAATATTTATAGGACAAATGTCACCACTTCTAACAGGAACACTACTTTAGGCATATCTTTCTTTGAGGGTTGTTACATGTCCAAAAAAAGCTTGAGCTTGCAGGCTTCTTACTCCAAAGAAGGAAAGAAACTTCTCTAACTTCTCTAAGTTTCTCTTTTGAACTTTCCCAAAAATACTGCAACATCTCCTTGCTAAAACTAGATTTTCATTCAAATAACCATCCATATTGTTTGGCAGTTTTTGCAATATTTGTATTTAATTAAAGTGGTTTACACTTATGACTATCAGTCTTTTTAAGGCTGTCACAAATCAGTTCAGGAGATTTCTCCTTAATTTTCTTTAGGAGAAGTTAGCAAAGTTAATTTGGCATATGATCCATTCCATTGACAGGAAAGTGTGACCTTTTCTACCTAAAGAGCTACACTTGAAGAGGATTTCTGCTGGAAGCCTAAAAAAAAATGTTGTACCTTTTATCACTGGCATATTTAGATTTTACAAATAAAGGCAGGTATAGTTCCTCTAGGTCTCTAATTGGACAACAGTAACATTTGGAACAACATGAATTACAGTTAATCAGCTCTTATTTAATTTAAGGCTTTTAACTTAGAGCTTTTCTTAAAAAAAGAAACAACCTAAATCCAACTCATCAAACAAAAAAATTAAAAAACACATCACTGAAAAAACCTCTCTTTTCTAATCACCAAAAATATAGCTATGCTGTAAATAAAAAATTGAACATATGAAGAAGAACATTTTTTTTATTTTAAAGGAATGATAAGAGAGATAGAAGCATCTGAAAGTAGAAATTTTCCATACTCATCATTCTCCTGTATAGAAATAAGAATTTGCTCTAAGCAGCTTGTAGAGATTTATTGTTGGTTTCTCTTGGAAAGCTAACATTTCCAGAGAATTACATTCTGGATTGGACTAACAGAGAACAGGCTGTGCGAAGAAAGATATTAATTGAAAAGGTTATTCCTAGATGCACTGAGAATGCACGCACAATCCCTCTGCCAGCATTTTTTTCTGCAGCAAAGAAAGACTAGGTTCAACTATTTACTCACTTCTCCTAAAAGTGATCAAAGAAAGTTATTTTGGGGAAAGAAGAGACTTAAATGTTCCTTACATACTCCAAACTGAATAATTTTTCTCACAGAACTAACAAGTTTATAATGAAAAGAAAGGGAAAAAACAAAAACCTTGAAAAATAATCACAAAATCATTAGTATGCATACAGCCTATTTCAGCAGCAGCTTGTGAAGTAACCCTTTGTCTCCAATTAAATGATTTTTCCAGGGATATTTCTTTCCCATGTTGATTTGCCCTCCTTATACATCACCCAAGGTGTCCAGGTTTCCACTACCAATTTATTGACCCATCCCTGCTCGGCCTTAACACACTGCCTCTCTTCTAGTTCTAAGGCACCTCAGATATTGCTTTCATTCAGATGGAATGATTTTGGATCTATGTTAATGTCAGAGACATAACAATTAGTAGGAGGAGAGGAAGAAAAACCTCAGTTTTCTGCTGACTGCAAACTCATGAGCCACAAGCCTCTCCTAAATCAGGACCAGTTGTGTCTTGAAAATCACCAGTGGCCCCACCACAGCCCTGAGGAGGCTGAAGAGGCATGACAGTCTTTGTGCTTTTTACCTGCTTTACAACAGAGGTGGCAGCCATAATTAAATCCTTATTCAGAAGATATTCAGAATATATTAACTGTTGTCCAAAGAGGCACGCAATAAAAATGTTGTTTTGTCATACCAGGAATTCTGTCTTACATCAAGCAAAGCAAATTAGACCAAGAATCCATTGTACTTCCTATTCTAATTTGTCATTAGATGTAGACAAAGAGTTCCTTTTTCTCTAGAGATACCTACACAGAGAGGTTATAATGTGAAATATTAAGGTTAATCAGATCAGCTGACTGCAAATAACCAGCAGTCATCCAGAAAATTAACATCTGTCTATTACTTCTAAAAGTAAAATTGGGTCAAGTATTTTCTAACTATATGAACACAGATGATTCACTTTACCTGCTTTACCTCAGTCTTCTCTGCCATGATAACTAAAAAAAAGACAATTTCCTGCCTCTGTGAAGAACGGGGATACCTGAACAGTTAAGGTTCCTCCTGCTTGAGTGGTATGAAGTTTCAGTGACTTTAACTCATTAAGTGCTCTGTTACAGAAGATAAAGTCTTGCAATGCATTTCTTGGGAAGAAAAAGGGTTTAAAAAAATTAAAATAATTTGGTGCCTGCAATCAAACATATGGCAAAAAAAAAGCTGAGATATGAAATTTCATTTAAATATTTGGATCTACTTGGTGGCAGGGAGATGCATGTCTTTCAATCAACAACACCATCACTTTGTGCTTTGGGGGAGAAGTGGGGGGAACCTTACTTATTTAAAGCACTTTATGGCCTTAAAACGTGAAATCAACCAACCAAATGAAGAGAAAAAAAACCACAAATCTTCCACAAAAACACAAAACAACTAGCCAGGAATACCTCAAGAATCTTTGCCCTATTACCTTAACTTTCTTCCCTTTGGAAAAATCAAGATTACTGTCATCCTTTCTAAATACAAATAGGTATTATCTCAATGGGACCATATGTGGGCCTTCTGCATATAATTACTGAAGTTTACTGATATAGTTTGGGTATTTTTTCAAATAAGAAAAAAACATTTATTTATATTTTCAATTGAAAAAAAAGCCACATTAAAATAAGTCCAGAAAAATTTGTCATGCCTTCTCTGAAATTTTGAAAATTAAATAGTATGCTCTTCAGTGTAAAATTAATTAACCAGAGATAATAAAGACCCTCTGGTTGCACTTCAATATTCTTTTCATTAAGCAAAAGGGAGAGGAAGGGAAATAGCAAAGCACCTTTCAGCAAGATTGCAGCAGAATGTCTGCCAGAGAAATGAACTCCAGCAGCAATTGTCTTCAAGATGGTGAGATCCCAGCTGTTCACCCATTTGGATCAAACTGATGAGCACATAGAAAATCGTGCAACAGAGCTGCCAAACATTTCTCACCGCTCCAAGCAGAGCCAACAGAGCTGCTAAAACCATAAGGTGATGTTCAAAATGAGCTCTTTCTCAATGTGCTTCTCTCTCCTCGGTGTGTGTGAGAGAGTATATATTTCAGCACTGAGAGACTTTGGGACACGCTGAAGCAGAGATAAAGAAAAACTAATTAAGCTCTCTGTGTGCTTGCAAGCATTGCTAGTCATTGTAAACAGCAAAATATCTTTCTCAGCAGCCACATTTCAAAAAATCCCAGAGGGCTACCGCTATCGCCCAGGTAGAAGAAAGGAAGGGAGATTGGAAGTGTGACCAGCTGCATTCCCTATTTGCAGTGGAGAGATGGGATGCAAGGAGTAAGGAGATGAAGGGAAACATTACATTTGATTTCACAGAAGAAGGACTTTTGGAACAAACTCTTAATAAGAACAGTTTACTTAGTGCTGTAGCCATGAGTGATGCTAATAGACATAATTTTCTATAACCTTCATGTGATCTTCTCTAATTTTCTGCCCTTTGGTGTTACTTAAAACAGTTATTTAAACATCTCGTAATTTCTGGATTTCTGATTGTATGTATTTCCCTCAATAGGGAGAAGCTATAATTTCACTTGACTGTAGGCATCATCTTTTCATTATTTCCTAACCTTTGAGCTCTTGCCTTTATGTAGATTTCAGAGGCCATCTGTACAGCTGGTTAGAGTGGTAATGAGTGAAGCAAATCACCTCCAGACCATAGCTGAAACTCATCATTTAACTCAGACAAGGCCTTATGTCATTTGTCCTTTCCTTATTTCCTTTGCTTCAAATTCTTTTGTGCTTCTACTTTTCTAATGCTGGAAAAGTTTAGGAGAATGAGTTTTCAGGTGTTTTATTTTAAATTGTACTTGAATGATAGGTGTGTTCTGCTTATGTGCCAGAGAAAACTGACAATTATTTCACACTGCTTATGAGGGGGACAAAACAAATCACTTAGACCTTTGCCAGAGGAGGGCAGAGAATCCAGGCCATTTTAAAGGAATTTTGGATGTTATAAAAATGTATGTGAAGCTGTATCTATCTTACAGCATTGCATGCAAAAGAGATATAGACATGTATATGTAGGTGCATGGAGGTACCAAAAAGCCCCATGGAAAAATGTGAAATTATGTTTGGCAGTAGAAGAGAAGATAGGGGTGTTTAGGATAGTTAGCCAACTTTTGCTTGGAAATTGCTTCAGCAAGAGTTTACTACCAGTGGAAGGTAGTGATTTCCTTTAAACCACTTGTTTTAGTTTTTTTTAATCTCTCTTTTTTAAAATTCTCTTTTTCATTAATATTTATCATATTATGTTATTACCATTATTAAGCTGTCCTTATCTCAACCCATAAATTTACTTAATTTAATCCTTCCTATCCTATCCTGTCCTCTTCCTATCCTATCCTCCCACCAGGGATGAGTGAGCAAATGACTGTGTGGGTCTTAGTTACCAATTGGGGTTAAACCACAACATCAGTAAAAAATAGCTACAACAATTTGTAGAAATTTAAACATTTTGTACAATTAATTTATCAATTAAACAAAGAATGGATGGAAGGACAGAAGCAATTGATATGTGCACTTGAGATGACAACCTGCTTAAATTGCAAAATGAGTAGCTGCTAATGAAGGGAAAGTAATGAAAAACTAGACTATTTGAGGAAATAAAGATACTGCTCTGAGAAACATATAGACTTAAGAAAAATAATTCTTTTACTGAAGACTAGAGCATTAGTTTCTAAAAATCTTACTGAGAGGCTGTTGAGATGTAGGAGTGGAGAATGCTTGAAAACAGAGCAAATTCTATTTCCATTACTGAAACTGCACTATTGGCAGTGAGGTTGGGTGGTCACATTCTCAGCCACTGAAATAAACTGTCCTTGAGGTTTCAGATTTTTTATTTTTTCCTCTTGTTTGTTTTAATCTAAACAGTGCCATCTCTTGATTCTGTGTTACAAGGAAACAAAAATAGGTGTTGTCTCACCATATTTTTCAGAAAAAATGCAAATTTTACATATATTGTGAAAATTAAAGAGAGGATTTTTTTCTCTAATTTCAGAGTAAATAAAAAAGTTAAGCATTCTTTCCCAATATGAGTATTGGTATGGAAGAACAATGTAGAAACAAAAGAGAAAACAGGGAAATGTGCAATCAAGATGACACAATTCAAAGAATATGTAATATACATTAAAAAGCTTACTATGAAAACTTTCCTGGCCTAACATACAGAATGAAATTTATCACACCTGAAAAACTGGTTAATTGAAACATTTGATAGTTATGGCTCCTGTATTCATTCTTTCAACATTTAATCATTTCCCCTCTAGTCATCCAATTTCTTTTCCACAAAATAAATATTTTCAAAGTTTCTGTTAAGGAGGTTTCTTATCATCTTCCATTGTCATAATGTTTTTCCCTTTTGGTATCCTATATATCTTAGACTTCAATACAATTCATTCTTTCTATAATCGAGTGCCTCACCATCTGATTTAATTCACCTGAAAGGAAACTGTCTCTGCACTAAGATCATAATCCTATTTGACTTCTATGATGCATTTCAGCTGTTTTTTTATTTGCATAGCAAGGAAATCTCTTTTTATAGTCAAGGAGATTTCCTCTCTCTCCTTCCTATATAGCAGCTGCTATCCAGTAATTTATATGCATAAATATATGGATATTTTGCAAAGCAACATCCTGCATGAGTTACATGAGAAATGCTGTCACCACAATATTATGGAGAATAACATGAGAGCTGAACCTCTTTTTCTCATTGTTTTGAGGAGAAATAATGTATTTATTCTGTTTTTTATGCCCCAGTAAAAAAAAAACCAGATTATTTAATTTACTAATATTTCTACTCACCTGATTGTGTCATGTACATATTATTCAGAAAGATAAATTATATAATCCCAGACAATTTTGCCATTTAGCTTGCTTTATTTTGTCTTTCCCTTCCAATTTTTAGTACCGATAGCCTACTAAACTCAGCTGTCCTCAAAGCACAAAAATATTTAAGAACAAGAGGTGAACTTCATTTTACATCCATAAACCAGCAAAATATAAGGGAACAGTGGCAATACTCCTTGAAGCAGACTGAAATCAAATTTCCTTGCACAGTGGTTTGACCCTGTATTTCAATTTTCATCACTACTGTACAATTTTGAGAAAAATAGCTCCTCAGACTCCACAAAAGGTGCTCTACAGAGGACATTCTGAGAATCACCAGCTCAGATTACTGGCAAATGACAAATCCATACAACATGAGTATTCTATTTCCTTAGAAGTCTCTGCTTTCTCTTCATTCTTTTAATCTCCTAAACCTCCTTATTTTGCATCTATACTGCAGCATATTCTTACTTTCAATACTAGGTATCCATTTCCAAATAGATCTGAGTAAAGCATGCCAGAAATTTTCACACACATAAAACCTCTTATATATGGCAGAACTATAATCAAGAATTTCAGTTTTCTAATTCCTTGTGCTTTTTAGTGTAGAGCAAATCTGATGGCCTCACCATCATGTTGGTATGTAGGACAACAGCATAAAGAGTGATAGACAAAGAAAAATGGAGCATGATCTTTTAAATAATAAA
The DNA here is from genome assembly GCA_024865655.1 of Emberiza elegans. NCBI lineage: Eukaryota > Metazoa > Chordata > Aves > Passeriformes > Fringillidae > Emberiza > Emberiza elegans. The sequence goes on from JALJVW010000158.1 coordinate 8,694,418, forward strand.
AAAAGCATTTGTAATGTGGTGTCACCAAATTGAAATAAGAAAGAAAATAAAATACAAGAGTCTAACCAAAATCATGTCAATAAATTTGGAAACATCAGAGTAGAGTTTTTTGCAGTCCCCTAGCTCCTACAAGGAAAAGAGAAAGAAAAGAAAGAAAGAAAAAGAACAGTCACAGAATCAGGGAATACATCTTCCCTAATCCCATAATCTAAAGATACAGTGATAGAATAATTTCAGCAAATGAATGGGCACTTTTGCTGCTAATTAATGCAATTCAAGGTCCATGTTCATATTTCTATAGAAGTGCTGACATTAAATAAATAACAAATCCTGAATGTCTAACCTTCTCATATTTCTATTTGAATTTATGTTTGCTTCATTTAAAAGTCTAAAAAAGGGACTATTATGTTCTTAGGTTTTGCAAATTTGATAGAAAAAAAAATCACAAAATAATCTTCAATATAGAAAAAGTGTAAAATATCAATTATGGCTCCATCCTGCTTCTCTTGCAAGTCTACTTCTCAAGGTTTATATTCCTGAGGACAGTTAAGCTGTAGTAGCTGCACAGTGAGATAGACTGGAATATTAGCAGATGACTTGGAAACAATTGTTTGGAACACAAAGTTATAAAATTACATCTTTTTTTTGTTGTTGTTTTTAGTCTTTTTACTTCGATTATATTTATTTTCTACCTTTTTTCTTTTTAGACAAGACCACAACATCTGTTTCAAAATCTTTTAGTCAGCAATCAAATCCAAATCTAATTTTAAACCAAGACTATACAGACTTTAATTACACCGATCACCTCAAAGTTAAAAGCGGTATTTCCTCATCTTCAAACCTATTGTCCTAATGTTACAATAAGAGAAACTGCAAAAGAAAAAAACTATGGTAGTTAAGAATGCAGGAAATGGTTTGCTTTTTTTTTTTTTAACATAAAAATCACAAAAAGAAGTGGTCTGAAAAATAAAAATGTGGAAGATGAAGGTGTAAGAGCAGATAATCACAGAACAAAAGGCACAGATAACATTAGTGATGATATTTGCTTACAGGAAATATATTTCACAGAGATCAAAATAGCTAAAAGTATCTACATTGGTGTCACACCTCCTTTAATCTTTTTCCAAAAGGGTTTTGGGGGGAAAAAAAGGCATCTCAAAGAAGAGAATTCTTGAACTCTCTGTTGAGGTCAGGTTTTGTCCTTTGGTAAGAAATGTTATATCCTGAACTGTCAGTCTGGGTGGGAATAGATAAAACAGAGTACTCAGAGCAGATTAGCAGTTCAGTGTGGCAATAGTTAAGGTATCCATTCCCTTCTTTGCATTTTGATAGATTAAAACTAAAAAAAAAATCAGAAACTAAAAATAACTGAAAACAAAAAATTTCAGAGACTAGATATCTTCATGGCAGTAAAATTTGGTAATAACAGGAGTCCAGGATATATTTATATATATAAAATCATTTCCTCCTCTTGATCAGTACTGATAAAGAATAACAGAGATTCATAGCTTTTGTTGGAAGACACGCAATTTTCAGTGACATTTAGAAATACATGGATCATGCTTTTAAAAAATGCATTAGACCTTTCAAGAAGTAATTTTACCACAAAATATCACTCTCATACTCTTTGTATAGCAGTACAGCCATTAATAATAATAATGCTTTGTTATTTCATATGATATGATTTACACTCTACCCTAATGGCTTAGAATCTTCTCTTTGGGTTTGTTTTTTTTTGGGGGGGGTGCTTTTTTTGGTTGGTTTTTGGGGTTTTTTTTTTAGTATGAACAAATTAGCTCTGTTTTCATGGCACAATTAGCTGCTAGTCCTTCATTTTCATTCTGCTGAAAACTGAAGGACAAATCAGTGATAACAGAATCACAGGGTAGCACTTGGGTAGTCAGCTAAGATTGTTGTCTAGGAGCAATTTATCATGTAAATGGTGTCCTCTTTGTTTTATGGAAATCTGAAAACAGCTTTCTGCATGATTGAAGCCTTTGTCAATGAAAACCCCTTCAAAAATGTGACAAATGTTTCTTATCTCTGGGAGATGCTCAAAGGACTTAAGTGATAAAAACTATATATACACTTACTATTTTTATCCAGGTCATACACATCTATAGCATTCTGAGGATTTAGCAGACCTGCCAGAAATATGAGATTTTCTCTTTATTGCTTCAATTCTATTTTAGGGGGAAATCAATCCCATATCAGAAGAATCAAAAAAAAATTGCTTGTTTTATCCATGTTATGTATAAATATTAATTACTATAACCATAAATAAACAAAACATAGAATGAAGTGGTTTCTCAGAGAAATATGAAGCACGTTACAGATGACATCCAAGCCTTTTTGGAACGTGAAGGGTATGCTTATTAATTGTCACATGCCTCTCTCTCTCTGTCAAAAGCCCCTTCAGAGTCTTATTGTCTCATGGATCTCCTCCTTCCCACTCTGCCAATCCACAGACATTTTCCACTGCATGTCATGGCTACATTTCAGCTCTCACAGGTGAATTAAAATATATATTCCACTGTGAATAAATGACACAATTATGGGATTTTACATCTCTTATAACACAGATTTATGAGGTTTTTAAAATGAAATTTAAAAAATCTGATTCACAAAGTCTCCTGAAACACACTTAGATGATTGCCCATTTAAAGAAATGTTGTTAAACCATCTGGGATAAAAAGGAAGCTACCCATAAGCTGAATAATGGTGCAACATGAAAAACAGTTTCCAAGAACAGTGGCATCCAGCACAAACCTAAACTCAGCAAATGATGCACTGAAATTAAGAGGAATTTCCCACCTTCTGCAATACTGAAGATGCAAAAATTTGATTTTTAACACAAGTGATAGTATTCTAAAACATGAGTGAATTCTGCCAGCAAATGAAATATGGCTTTAAGTCTCCCATTCACATTGTCTTTGCTTGAGCAATCAAAAGTTTCATAAAAAACCTACTTCTTATTTTGTGTGTGTTTGCTCAACCTATGCAAAAGTATTTTCCAGCTGATGAAGGAGAATAAATCTCAAAATAAGTCTGAATTCATCTTTGCTTTATTCATTTTTTTTCCTACCTCTTTTATTTTCTAAGAAGATTCTAAATACAGAGGAGGGGTTTTTGTTTTATTTTAGAATGTATACTGTGTGTACATACACAGATATCAATACTTTCTGCCTGGGAGAGAGAAGGGGACAACAATCATATATTATTTCAATTTTAACAGATGAGACTTTATATTCTTCATGGCATAATGGGCGAATAATTCAGGTTACTTATATCTGTTCCTGTCATTGTTCAGTTCCTAGGTAAAGACAAATTTAAGAAATATAATTTTTCTTCTAAACCTCTTTGGGGGGGGAGTGGGATGTAGCAGCAATAGTCACAGAGGGTTTTTTTGAGGAAAAAAACACACAAAAATTGTTAGAAGAGCAAGGAAAATATCCATTACTTGTTTCCTTTAGCTGAGAAGATAGAGAGGAGCTTTTTATAGGGACGTGTAGTGACAGGACAAGAAGGAACGCATTCAAAGAGAGTAGGTTCAGATTAGACATTATGAATAAATTATTTCCTGTGAGGTTGGTGAGGCACTGGAACGTGTTGCCAAGGGAAGTTTTAGCTTTCTCATCCCTGGAAATGTTCAAGCCAGGTCGGATGGGGCTTTGTACATGATATGAGCCAGAACAAGTGAACCCAGCCACACTGAGAAGTTATTCCTGATTGGATTTATGCTTTCCTTTGCTTCCAATTCTGTCACCTAACCTATGAGGAAGCACAATAGAGGTAGCAGATTTCAATCATGTGAAATCACTGAAATTAATTTCAAATCTCACTATCTTAAACATTTAATCATTCTCCTTAGAATCATTTTCTAACCTTAAGCCATTTTTTATTTGGCTCTGGAACACAGAACTTTTTTACAGATTCATCTTGGCTGCCATTTTTTGTACATTATCTCAGTGTTAGGCTTCATTTTAAAATTCATTTTTTCCTCAGCTTCCAATATATTCAAGTTTGATAAATCCTAATGAGCTCAAAGGCACACAGATTAAAGTGCACATTTTTGACATAAGCAATCTTCTTTAATAGAAGGCACTTTTATTATCAACTTTGCATTCACTTTCTGTGCAAGAAAAGAAAGTAATTTTAATTTCAATGGACATGGAATTTAATGGTACTCTCTAAAGCTTTACCAAATCTCCATCAGGCTGAAAAATTTGGTCAAAAGGTTCATAGCAATGAAGTCCCAGCAGAGTGAGAAAATTTTCCTGGACTACATACTAGTCAAAAAGAATATTTTTGGACTTTCTTTAACCTTTCAGCAGAGATTTGGTTTCTACCCTCAGGTCTGTATAACTAAAGAGACTGGGTGATGGGTTATGAGTTATCAGGGACAGGGTTTCTAGCTCAAATTGAAAATAATGTTGGAAAAGGCTGCTCAGGTAATTGAGTGTTTATGCCTGCAGCTGTATTCTGTTCAGCCTTCATCAAACTGATAGCAGTTCCAGATAAACCCTCTTAGTAAACCATTTTCATAATTTGAACACATCTGTGCTAAGAGACTGGTAACCAATTGAAATATTTCTCATTAACATGAATGCCCTTTTTCTGGTAAAATTTTTGAAGTATAACATAAGGGCAAATATTTCAGAGTAATGCAGTTATAAAATATTTCCAAATAATTCCAAAGAACAGACTTATGTCATCAAGTAGCTGTTGGGGAAATCTTACCACAATTTGTTTCTAATTTCAAGAGTTAATTAAACCTTTAAGGATCAAATATAACTGGGTTTGATCAAAAATATAAAACTGGACATTTTTAAAATTTTTATTATTCTTCCATCTAAATTTATCCCAAACATTACTTATCTGATGGAAGCTCCAGGGGAAACTGAAGATATATAGACAGAGATACATGTAGCTGAAACATTTCTGTACTGAACACTACAGCCACACTGCTTGTTTGAAATACTCTGTTGTTCTTTACATGAGCAGATAAACTCCCAGACACTGCCTGAAGCAAGTTTTAAGTGAACATTAAATACTTCCACACTTTTAAGCAGTAAAAACAAAGCTTGGAAAGCCTGATTTATTAAAAGAAAAAGACAAATGGGTGCTGCTGCAGCTTCCTGTTTACAAATTTAAGTAAACTACTACTAATAAAAGCATCTCAGGGACATGTAGCTTGTTTAAAATGCTATTTTCCTTTTCCAAAAAAAACCTGCCAAACCACCCCCAAACCCTAACACATCCCACTTTTACTAAGAGGAAGAATAACGTTGAAAAATACCCATATCTTTTCCCCTGATAATTTTTGCTGCAAGTGGGATGGTTGAGGCAGGAAGATAAAACTTATGAAGTAAAAAGAAAACACCATTACACTATTTGATAATACCACAAAGGTTCCACTTGACAAATTTGGGTTGAAAGCACACAAAAGGAGAATGAATTCCAATCATTCCACCTGGAAGCTGGTAACTTTGCATTGCATATATACTGGAGAAAAATAAATAAATTCTTGCTCTTAAAGTTTCCTGCATTTTAAGTGCACTACAAACCTTTTTAATACTTTATTTCAAAAGCAAGGGACCATAAAGTGATGTTTCTTTGAGCACAAAAGAAGATCTAATCAGCTTGGTTACTTAGTTTTTAAAATCAGAATTAAAAAATATTACAATTTAGTCTATCCTCCATTGAAATGTTCCTGATTAGATTTCAGCCCACAATTCCTTCATCATGCACTTGAATTTCTGTTTTCTTTCTATCTTTAGTGCGTAGATCCCAGAAAAGACATTAAATTGCAGTCTGATCACTGGGTTACCTTCAAAGTACCAAGTAGTAGGAATGTTGGAATGACTGGTTTTCCACAGCATAAAATGGCCATTTTTAGTCATGAACAGTATGTTGTGTTACATATTAGTACACAACTGCCAGGAAATATAATGTTTTTTGTTCAGTGATTCATGGATTTTTTTTCCATGAATCTTAGAGAAAGTTTAAATTGCACTGTCAAAAACCAAAACTGCATCTGCAGGATATTTCTGTCTTTTTCGTGATGTCTGCAAAATATTTACAGCATAGTGTAAATTTTAAGGACATAAAATTTGGGGCTAAAGAAAAGTATCATGAGTACATAGTGAAGTGATATCAGTATCATATTTATATACAAATGCATATTTTTACTTTTTTTTCCCTCATATTTATAAAAGAATGCCAAGATTTGGACCCCAAGGTGGCTGAAATGTTATAAACTGGTTGACAGGACAATGACTATGGAGCCCACTGAAATTACAGAATAGACCCAAAATAAAATGAGTATAATGAGCATGAAATTGGTGTAGATCATATTAGAGAATAGTGAAAATGGGCCAAAATTGGACTCCAGATATTCTAAGTCACTGTCCAGTGCCCTATTCACTGAACCTGATGAAATTTAAAACAATTTATTTTTCTTAATATCAAACAATTTTTCTGTCACTTAAAACACACAGAAATATGCAGAACTGAAGACCATTAAATGCTCTGAACCCATTAGAATTAAAATATTAGGCTTCAGTCTTAGTTCTTTGGCAATTAATGCTCTGCAGCTTTAGAATTTCATCACAGTGTATTAATCAAGCCATAAAAATACAAATTATCTCTTTAGTATAGAAAAACGCTTTTTAAAATTATTTTAATAGAAATGAATTTCCTGTCTGTAGTGTTTTAATTGCATATCTTAAATTGCATTAATCTGTCTTATTCAGCCTTCACACTCCTGTTTATTTCCATTTAATTCTTAAATAAAGGCCCTACACACATAGAAATGGCAGACATGGGATAAGAATACTCTTCACAGAGAATGCATTGTCCTACTAGGACAATGTTTTATATTTCTTGTGATGAATAGGACAACATATTTATCATTACAAAGGTCACAGCTTTTCTCAAGCAATCTTTATTCCTCATCCTGATAGATTGGCCAGTGTAAGACTGTAACTGTAGATAGCACTGGAGTTTCCAAATGATGCCAATACTGAGAAAATAAAGTGATATGTGAGCAGGTCTGAGAGGCAGTAGCAGGGTAAAAGGCAGCCCAGGAAAAATCCAAACAGGCTGTGGACACAGCAGAAGGTAATCAGAAAAAGTGAGAATAAAAGGTGAAAAGGTAGAGACATGACAGCCAACATTAGCACGTTTCCCCACAGAGACACTGGCTAGGGCAGAATGAGGAGCTACAACTGAGGGAATTACTTCCCATGAGGGCACTAATCACAGTCAGCATGGAGAAAATTTTTTGAGAAAATATATTTATCCAGATCCTGGGGAAAACGTTCAGAAAAGATCTCCAATGAGAGCTCTGTCATGGACTTACCCTTACCTGTATATTTTTGTCACAGACATCTTTTATGAAAAGTCCTTTCCTTAGGATTTTTCCTCCTGAGAAGCTGGGAGGCCTCAGGAACAAAATGCAAACATTGATTATCTGCTGCTGTGGAATGGAACAGGTGCATCTGGGATTGGCCCATGGTGGATGTTTGTAATTAATGGCCAATCACAGCCCAGCTGGCTTGGACAGAGAGCTGAGCCACAAACCTTTGTTATCATTCTTTGCTACTCTATTCTTAGCTAGCCTTCTGATGAAATCCTTTCTTCTATTCTTTTAGTCTAGTTTTAATGTAATATATATCATAAAATAATAAGCCTTCTGAAACATGGAGTCAGATCCTCATCTCTTCTCTCATCCAAGAACCCCTGTGAACACCATCACATATTTTCATTCAAACAGTATTAATAATAAGTATCACTAAGGTATTTCAAATGGTAACAACTTAGAAACATCATCAAAATATCTGTAAAATATGAGGTATTAAACTATTAGCCTCTTAAGTATATGGTACACACACAATGAAGTAGAGAAAGGATTAAGCTGAGCAAGCATTAATTTATTAAAATAAAAAAGCATTTCAGTAAAACACCTCTCCTCAGCTACATCATAAGTGCATGTCTAAAAGATTTACCCTAAGACAGAAGATAATAACTAACAGCAAGCACTCCTAACATATCTTATAGAAGATAAAAATACCCTTGCACAAAACTTGCCAGCCCTACATTAATTTAACAGAGTTCTCACATAGTTATCACACTTTACTCAAGGAGCAGTAATTCATAGCTGAGGTGCAACAGCTATCTAAAATCTTAAATATTTTAAGAACTCAAGTGCTGATAAGGAATGGTTTGGTTTCTCTCCTCAGTTTCACTGACTCTTTCCTCTTGGGTTACTGCAGCCTCTGAACACTACTTTTCAATAGCAGGTACCCTAATCACCTTAATGGCACAGGATAAGCCTGAAATACCACCATGCAGCATGTACAAGAGGAAAGGGATTTTGGGGGGATTAGCTAGGATAATGCTATAGGATCCACTACTGGGAGAAATCCACTCTTTCCAAACACAATGCTCTAACTGTGTCCAGTTAAATTTCTCCCGCCTCATGGACAGAAGATAGTGCCTGATGAAACTCCTTGAAAAACCCCAAATACCCAAAAATCTAAAAAAGCCTCATTGTAATAGAGAGAGTAGGAGCTACCTCATTTTTTAGCAAACATAAAAAGGCACAGCCTTGTCCTTCAAACAAGGCTGTATTTTTGTTTATTTTTACACATGTAAAATGTCAGGTTATGAGTACAAGTGAATTTCCATCCGCCCTCCATGGAGACACCCCCGTCAACATTCTGTTAAGCACACACATATCAGGCACTGCTCCTGGCAAGAGACTCAGCTCAGCTGGAAAGGCACCATTAACAGACAAACTTGAAAAATATTTATTCACAGACACGCCCCACATAAGTAGCACTCTCAGACCCAGACAATTCCCTGGTTAAACAGAACTGCCTCGTGGCTTGCTGAGCCTGCCACTGCATCAGTCATGCATATCTATCAATCAAAGCAGGTCAAGGACCCAAGCACATTTTGGGGATCTGCCTTTCCACTTCACTTGGGCTGACAATTGATTTGCAAGGTACATTTTTCTTCTCCTCTGTATCAAGATAACAAGTTACATTACAGAATAAGTGGATCGGTTTATGGTTTGGACACTACAAAGGGGTGCAAAAAAAAGAGCAAAATTGGTACGATGAGCACAATTATGACTGCTGTCTCAGTTCCATGAGTATTCTGGGGTGCATCAGGAAGAGTGTGTCCTGTGATGGTGTTCACAGAGGTCTCAGGATGAGGGAAAAGATGGAGATCTGACTCCATGTTTCAGAAGGCTTGATTTATTATATTATATATTACATTAAAACTATTCAAAAAGAATAGAAGAAAGGATTTCACCAGAAGGCTAGCTAAGAATAGAAAAAGAAGGAATGATAACAAAGGTTTGTGGCTTGGCTCTCTGTCCAAGCCATCTGGGCTGTGATTGGCCATTAATTACAAACATCCAACATGGGCCAATCCCAGATGCACCTGTTGCATTCCACAGCAGCAGATAATCAATGTTTACATTTTGTTCCTGAGGCCTCCCAGCTTCTCAGGAGGAAAAATCCTAAGGAAAGGATTTTCCATAAAATATGTCTGCGACAGTGTCCAGCAGGTCAAAACATTCTGTCTCTCTACTTGGCCCTGGTGAGGCCACATCCAGTGACTTCTGTTCCATTCAGGTATTCACAGTTCAAGAAAGATAAGAAGCTACAGGAGAGAGTCCCCATGATGAGGGGCCTGGAGTATCTCTCTTATGAGGAGAGACTGCAGAAGCTGGACCTGTTTAGTCTGGGCAAGAGAAGGCAGAGAGGAACTCTAATCCATATAAAGATCTCCAAGGCAGGTGTCCTGGGTTGACTGTATGATGCTTTTATCCCCAGTCATCTCGTTCTGTTTATGCTGAATAACAAGTTTTGCACCTTTAAGCCTTGTCCCAGAGAGTGAAGGGGGCAGAAGAAGCAGCAGTTTGTTTTCAGACACTGCACTCACTCCTCCACATTCCTGCTCCTGACTGTGTTGTCTGCGGATGGACAGACAGCGGGACAGAGCTCTCCTTTGCTTGTAGTTACTTTCGCCAGCTGGGGCAAAGAAGTTCCCTGGACTGTGGTTTTTTCCCTTTTCTTTGGAGCTGTTCAAACCTGCTCTGGCCTGAGCACCCAGGGCAGCACCGGCAGCTGCACCTGCGGCCACCGGGCCGGGCCTGGCCTGCGACATTTCCAGCCCTGAGGGACTGACCCGAGACTGGGTGAGCTGAGCTGCAACCCGGGGAGGGACTTGCTCAGTTTGTCATCTCTTTTGGAGCAGCAAGGGGTTTTATTGTTTAATGTTGTTCAGGTTTTATTTTTTAATAAACAGTTTTTTCCACTTTTCTCCAAGGAGGTAGTTTCTCCGAGACCGGTTAGGGGCAGGGCCCAATTGAATCTGCTCTCCTAGGGGAGCCCCTCTGGGGATTCTCTCCCAAATTTGCTCTGAACCAGGACAGCAGGTGACAAGAGAATGGTGCTGAACCCTTTTCAAGGGTGCCCAGTGGGGGCAACAGCCATAAACTGAAGCACAAGAAGTTCCATCTCAGCTTGAGGAAGAGCTTTGCTCTGGGGGTGTCAGGGCACTGGAACAGGCTGCCCAGGGAGGTGTCCTCTCTGGAGACATTCCAATCCCACCTGGACACATTCCTGATTGAGGTGACCTTGCCTGTCTGTAGGGTTCGACTGGGTATTCTCCAGAGGTCCCTTACAACCCTAATAATTTAGTGATTTTTTCTATTTGCAAGAAAAGAGTACCCTAGGATATGTAATAGGGAAAAAAATCACAAATTGATTAGAAATGGTTAGTCTTATAAAAATTTGACATAATTATAGATATAAATGACAATTATAGAATTATGTCAGAAGTATTTAAGACACTTTCTCTTTATGTTGCAATCATAAAGAAATGATGCAAAACTTTATGTTAAAAGAATCCTTTTTAGACAAGTTAGTTCAGCAGAGGCTTTGATTGTAGATTTCAGTAATCTATTAATTTCTCTGTGAGAAGTGCCCATTTACCAAATCAATTTAAGTAATTAGCTAAAGGCAGGTTCAGCCCAAACTCACATTCAACAGTTACCAAGCATCAGAAGATAGCCCTCGTTTTCCTCACTTAGCTAGAAACTCCCCCCTGTCTGGAGAGCAACATTTTCCATTTTTATACTTGTTTACTCTCACCTGTCAGCATGACTCAGATGGAGCCTTGCAGGTTCTAACACTTCAGATTAGTGTTTCTCCTGAAAACCTCAAGTTTTTCATACAAACAAACAAAAATGGAAAGGAACTGCTGAATTTATACCAACGCTCTACCTTGCATCAAATATCAGGATGAAAAAAAACCTCCCTTTCTGCTGTAATTTATGTGCTTCTTTATGCCATAATAGAACTGATTTGATAGAATTTTACATGTCTTTCCACTTATTTTGTATAAACTAAGTGACTGTGTAAGGTCCAGAGCAATGACAGGCAGGCCCACTGGGCACTGATGAATTTGTATAATCTGAGAAAAAGGATTAAGCAATTGACCTTGCAGAGAAAGAAAGGGATGTTCTTTCTGGTATATTCATACTTTATGTTTTTTAAAATACTTTTTATTTAGATACAGTCTGGTCCACCTAGAAGTTCCTTTGCTTCTCAGAAATGAATGCAGAACAAATTTTAGCCAGAATAAAACAGCAGTGCCTACCATAGAAACTCAACCACAAGCAAAAAAAGAAAAGAAAAACCAAACTGAACCCAACCAACCAACCAACGAACCAACCAACATCATTCTGATATCCTCAGAATTTAACAAGTTTCTTCTGAAGTGATGGGAGAGAATAAAGAAAACTATTTTATTTATTCAGAAAAAAAACCCCAAGAATTTATGAAATTTCTACTATATTTCATAATGTTCCTTTGCTGAAAGATTTCATTCTGTGTAAGAGTTATTCTAATACATGATGAATTACTTTAGATCAGATCTGCAAATAAACTTTATTTGTATACCCATTCTCTCCCTGAACCTGCTAGTGGGGGAGTGAGTGGCTGTGGGCTTGCTGGCTAGGGCTAAACCATGACAAATTCATTGAAAAGAAATACAGAGTTTTACAAGGAAGCAATGATTTTTGTCTTCTCTTACAAAATTCATGTCTGAAGAAAAAATTCACTGAGAGACTTGTAAAATTTTATAAACAATATGACTCCGAATTTTTGCAATGTAGTTTTGTCATTTTTCACAATAGCAAAGAGCCATGCCTTATCTAAGTGTTAGTTAACTATCAGTGGACATCTTCTAGAGAAAATAATAATAAGAGAGAATACAGCTCTCTCACATATACTAATAATTTCTCCCTTTCTTATCTACTCTGTCCCTGACCTCCTTCGAATCTTGATAAAAAGAAAATCAAGTGAATAAATAAATCCAGCAAAATGTTTCAAAAAGGAAAGATTAAAAAGATAAAATCAAGTAAAAAAGAAACCAACCAAAAAAACCAAAACAAACGAACAAAAACCAAACAAATCCACCAAAAACAAACAAACAAAAACACCAGAAAAGAAAAAAGAGAAAGTCATAGAGCATGTGAATTGGAAGCAGCAGCATTAAAATGCACTGCATGTTTCCCAATAACCCCCAATTTCAAGAAAGCCACATGATTGCAGGAGGCACAAATTACAAACCTCCTATAGACACAAGAGCATGGAAAGCATTTTAAACTCAATCCCTAGGTTACATCTCTATTTAGTGAATATTTATTATATTAAAGTAACTTTATTTGATCAAACCACCTTTGATTGCGTGGTTCTGAGCTAACACAGTTTACAGCCATCCAGCAGATAACCAGGAAGGGGAAAGCATAAAGACAGGGAAGGAAATAAGAAGAAAAATCCCAAGTTTTTTGTTTGTAGTATTCTCAACAAAGTCTAAACTTACTTTGTTTTTCACTAACTTTAGTGTTGTAGCCAAGTTATAAGAAGTGCTAGAAACTGCAACTTTCTAAAATATTTTCCTCTCATTCTGATGTACATAGTCTGCTTAAAACCCACTCTAACATGTAAAAATCTGTGGCATTTCAGGGTGATTATTGTCCACAGCTGTAGAAAGTAGGTTTATTATTTATAAGTTAGGTTTTAACAATTTTAAAATGCATTACCTGGACTGACTGCTCAAAATCCTTACGTGGAACACATATTCAAAAAACCCCAAACAAAGAAACAATAAACCCAACCAGAAAAAAAAAAAGAACAGCAACAGCAAATATTAATAATACCCTCCAAAAAATACTAATACCCTCCAAAACCCAAAAATCATAAGAATTTTGCAGATTTCTTAAGACTCACAAAATGTTCTTATAAATATCCATTTCCCTAAATGATTTAGCTTCATATGCCCTCATCTTCTTTCTGAAAAACAATACACAGAGATACAAGAAAAAACAGGAGACAAATGTAAAGTGGTATATACAGACTCACTGTACAACAGAATTATGAGCAGGAAAGTGGAAGACACAAAGTAGGGAGATCTCTCTATTTATTAAGTTTCGAAACTTAAGTGGCACTACCTCAAATCCTCCTACTTTTCTCAGTCTCTTCTAGAAGCTTGAATAAGAAGGAAGCAACACTTACCTTCAGATAAAACATCTGAGTCCTAGCAAAGGGAAAAGAACTCAGAGAGTAAAGAAACAGAGACAACAGCATACAAACTTTCAAGAAAACACTGGCACCCCAGAGGAGTTAACCATATACCTAAGCATCAGCAATAATTACCATATCTCCTCTATTCCATTGGTTCATGTCTCACTTCTTTATCACAGAACTGAAAAATTATTCTTTTCACACCCTGGAGACAAGGCACGACACAGATAGCATACAGCAGTCACAAAGAAACATATCCACCAGCAAGCTGGAATCTCACCCTCATCCCAAAACTGACGGCAAAAAAACAGCATGAGCCCAGCTGCTTCACCTTTTCACAACTTCAGCTGTTCTCCATTCCCACTTAGTGTTCAGCTGTCCTTTTAAAGCCTTCTCTTACCATCTGCCGTGTACTTGAAGCTCTTTAGGCACTGTGCTTTGAGGGGTTTTGAGCATCCCTCTTAGAAGTTGGTGTCTACTCTCTAAGAAATACAAATGATGTTGGCATTGATTTGCTATCCCTGAGGAATTAACTCTTAGAAACTCATTGTACCAGTGCTAGGTGAGAAGGCCTCATTGAAAGTAATATTTGAAAGTTAAACTCTCCAGTATTACTCACTAATTAACCAAATTAATGTTGGCCATTCCTGATAACTACATTGATAGACAGGTGCTCCTGTTGTTGAGTTCACTATTCAAATTCATAATCACCACAGATGCAAGGAGCAACATGTTAATCTTCAAGTTAATAAGGATTTCTCTGCTCCATCTCTATTTACCCAAAGTACTCCCATCCCTCCCTCTCTCATCCACTATGTCTTTTCAGTATCTTCTTTCAGACAGACTCAATGATTTGTGAGTTACATGCACTTTATGAAACCAAAGGAGGACTTGCTGGATAAGTTCCATGCTTTCAAAAAAATTTAAAACTATATTTGCCCTAAACCTGCTAATTGTAGTAGTCATTAACTCCTCTAAAAGTATCCTAACAAATGTATAACATTAGCAGTTCCCATTATTTGATTTATTTTAAATATCAGCATAAATAAAAAAGCAAAGATAACAATATTGGAATAATGAAATGACCACGTGGCTATGAAGATTTATAAATATCCACAATGCCACAGGTAACCCAAGTAGTGCAGATGCACCAGGAAATCAGAAGCACCCTTCCTTCCATCTCTACACCACCACAGAAAATCAACATTAACAACATCGGAGCAGTGGCTTAGAGCGAACTTCCAGGGATGAAGGAGTTTTGTAGCGCCAGTGAAGGAGCCACTTTAGAACTGACATGCTCAGAGCGGGTAATAAAACATTCTCTACTGCTAAATTTGTGAATGCTAATGGTGGCTAGACTTACAATTTATTTTCCAAACACAGAAAATTTGCGGATACAGTCTGAAAAATTTTCAAATGAAAAAATGATTTCTTAGTCCTGTGAGAGAAATGCAGGAATATCTTCAGTGGAGTTTTTTTTCTGCATAGGTGCATGAGGAAAGACAGGGAGGGAACCTTTATTTTATGAGCAAATTTCTGGAGCTCACAGGATTTTGTGCAGCAGTCCTACCAATACAAGTGTAAGAAATGTAAGTGATGCCAGGGTTACTGCCCTACTGATTCGTTTCCTCTGGATCTTGACTGATGAGGAAATTTCTTATTAAAAATAGATTGTCACAAGCAAGTATGTGGCAGGCATATTTTCAATATAAATTTCCAAAAGCCTTCCAACAGCTAATGTCAAATTCCAGATTGAGAAAGTAAATCCACACAACCAGATAATCCAACAAGAGAGTCAAGTGGATTTGTGACAAAAACACAGCTTAACAGCAGAAGAACTTCTACATTCCTGAACTAACTCAACCATTGACAGAGGACTAAAAAGTCAGATTTTGGACTATAGCAGTCTCAGCTGATACCTCAGTAGTATTTCAGAATTTCATAGTTGTAATTAATAAATAAATAGCTGTATTGGGATTTGCATGACCAAACCCACAGTAGAATCCCTTCAGATTTACAACCAAAAATGAAGTAAATTACATATTTATTGTAGGTGGCTTACCTATCAGTAAAGCAAGGCTTCAGTTGTACTCTCTGCTGCTAGCAGCTTGGAAAAGGAACAGAAAGGAATTTAAAAACAGCTTTCAAGATTGTCTTTTTTTGTTTCTTGGATAGACACTGCACATTTATCTAATTGTGTGTGAATACAACACAGTATGTTTTTCAAGAAATAGTCTATCATACTTGTACTTATTTATTATCATAAACAAGATATTTAACCATATTCTAACTATGACAAAAAAAAAAAAAAAAAAACACAACCTTTTCATGCCTTGGAAAAAGTCCTGAAAATTATAAATTAAGAATAAATTAATTACTGGATCAGGTGTTTGAGAGTTTAGAGGAAAGGGGATGGCTTTATGTTTTCTTATGAATTTCATTTATGACTTCTTGTAAACTAGATTCATCTAGTTTGTGCATTTCTCTTGAGTGCCAAATATTTTGCCATTATATGTAAGAGACATGCCAGCAACTTAGAAGCAAAAAAAAATTGTAGTTGTTTACAATTCCATGAGCTGCTTGTTACTTGAATTATTAGTCTGGTTATGGAAATAAATGCCACTTACTCAATGAAAACCAAATCACACCATTGCAGGTAATAAAAAACCCACCTAAATCAGGAGGAAAAAAAAAAAGAGAGAAAACTAATACTTGAATCATTTTACAGATCTTGTGCTGTTGATCACCTTTAAATCAGGTAAATGGCTGTAATTCTACCTTATGTAGATGCATGCATCTTTAATATATTTTGGTTTTCACTATAAATGTGCATTATTTTTTATTTTAAATTTATCATTCAATTATTTTTTTATTGTTGTGCTGTTCAGCCAGAACCCTGTGCTTGTCTTTCATCAGTCCCACTGTAGTCAGTGAACTAGAGAAACATTTCCAAATTTGCCCAGTTAGAGCATTTAGAAATAAACCACCTTTATTAAGTTTATTTAGAAATAAACCACCTTTATCTAACAGTATTGCACACTTTACTTCTTATTATAATTTTACCTGGTTTACTGTTGAAACTTCAAATTACTGTTATGAATACAAGGGTACTTCTTAAAATAAGTGATCAAATGTATGTTTGATGTGACCTGTGGTTTTTATCTGGGGGCACATGACATCCCTAAGCATTGAATAAGGGGTTTTTTTGTTTTGGGGTTGTTTTTGTTTTTGTTTTTTTTTCAAGTCTTCCTGAGAAAGTGTTTGCATGGCCTGGTCTTGGCAGCAGTGGGGCTACAGGGGTGGTTTCTGTGAGAAGCTGCTGGCAGAGCCAGCCCCTGGCAGCTCCAAAGACAAATGTGCTGCTGGCCAAGACTGGGCCAATGAGAAATGCTGGTAACACTTCTGTGACAGCAGATTCAAGATGAAGAAAAGAAAAGTTATTACACAGTTGTAATTGTGGCCAGATGAGAGGAGTGAGAAGATGTGAGAGGAGCAGCTCTGCAGACACCAAGGTCGGTGCAGAAGAAGGTGCAGGAGGTGCTGCAGGCACCAGAGCTGGGATTCCTCTGCAGCCCATGGGGCAGACCATGGTTAAACAGCTGTGTCCCTGCAGCCCGTGGAGATCCACAGGTATAGGAATGTGCCTCTTGTTGACAGAGTGACAAAACTGTCCTTTGTCCCCTTAAAAAGGAAATAAGCCCAGAAGTTTCTCTCCTCAATTAGGTGAAAAAGATACCTCAAAGGACCTTGGGAACTTCACCTCAAACTTAAGGATAGCCAATTGGACAGGAACCAAAAATTTCCTGCCCGGGCAATTTACTAGAAAAAGAAGAGAACGAGTAAGAAGAGAAAAAGTAACGAATCCTTTTTGGGAGGTGTTTTACCAGGAGAAGAACCTCTTGCCCTGGCTCAGTTTTTCTCTGTAAGGAGTTTGTTATACTGCCTTTTATTAAACCTTTTTGTTTCTAACACTGTCACAGAAGCCATCCTGGTGATTTTATGCCATCTGAGGTGGCTGAGCTCTCTTGGGTGAGAAATAGACCTCCAAGAGCTCATGAGACCGGGCTCGAGGGGGCTCCTGTCACTCCCAGGGATGCAGAGATCCACCTGCAGCCTCTGGAGGAGCCCCACTCTGGAGCAGGTGGACGCCTGGAGGAGGCTGTGAGCCTGTGGGAAGCCCATGGAGAGAGGGGCCCTGTTCCCATGCTGGAGCAGCCTGTGCTTGAAGGGCTGCACTGTGACGGTGTTCACAGGGGTCTCAGGATGAGGGAAGAGACAAGGATCTGACTCCATGTTTCAGAAGGCTTGAGTTATTATTTTATGAGATATAAAACATTAAAACTATACTAAAAGAATAGAAGAAAGGATTTCCTCAGAAGGCTAGCTAAGAATAGAATAGCAAAGAATGATAACAAAGGTTTGTGGCTCAGACTCCCTGTCCAAGCCAGCTGGGCTGTGATTGGCCATTAATTACAAACATCCAACATGGGCCAATCCCAGATGCACCTGTTGCATTCCACAGCAGCAGATAATCAATGTTTGCATTTTGTTCCTGAGGCCTCCCAGCTTCTCAGGAGGAAAAATCCTAAGGAAAGGATTTTTCATAAAAGATGTCTGCGACAGCTGCACCCCTTGGAAGAGAGATCCATGCTGCAGCAGTCTGGGGGCAACTGCTACCTGTGGGATGGACTTGCATTGGAGAAGTTCATGGAGAGCTGTCTCCCTGTGGAGGGGAAGCCCGTGCTAAAGCCAGGGAAGGATTCCTCTCCCTGAGCAGTGGGAGAAGCCATGGATGACAAATTGACCATTAACCCCCATTCCCCATCTCCCTTCACCGCTGGGTTAGGAGGGAGCAGTGGGGAAACAACAGCAGTGTTCAGAAGTTTTCATTTTACTTCTCATTACCCTGCTCTGATTTTGATAGTAATAAATTCAATTAACATCTCTAATTTAAGTCTGTTTTGCCTGTGACAGTAATCAGTGAGTGATCCCTCCAGGTCCTTTTCTCAGCTCATGAATCCTTTGTTGCATTTTCTCTCATCTGTCCAGCTGCAGAGGGGAGTGAGAGAGTGACTTTTCTGGGTTCCTGGAATCCAGCCTGGGTAAACCCGCTCCAGAAAGCTTCCAGGAGGCATAACCACACAGGAAAGATGTTCCAAGTAGTTTACAACTCCTGCGTCTTCAGCACCATCTCACAGCTGAAGAACATTCCAGGAATTTACAGAGGAGATAAAATTTAATGTTACGAGTTCTAATGTGATGGTAAAGCAGGGTGGGAGATAAAATATCAACTGGACCTTTTAAATGTCCTATTTTAACACTATTAAAATAACTCACTTTCTGCTTCACAGTGGTGATGTGAATTATTTAATTAAGAGCAAGAAAGCCAAACAAAACTTGGTGAAAAAAGGAGCTTTATTTCACTATTAATGTTGTCTTTGCCAGAGGGATGGAAATGATTATGTGAGTGCCAGGTTATTTTCTTTTATGTTTTCCTTTGAAATAACTAAGAATAGATTTTTACAATAGTTTAGGAACCTTAATATAAGAGTACATCTTGGAAAACCTGTGTCTCAGGAAAATAGCTTAAAAATCTGTGTCTGCTTTCAGAGGGGTCCCAGGAAAGCAGAGATTTTTTGTAATGTCCTGAAGATTGTTTTATTGGTATTCAATCTGAAACATAATGATACACTTTATCTTAATTGTGATTGGAAACAATAATCAAAGATTCTAAATCAAATATCGTCACTAATAATTACAAGTGAGGAATCTAGGCTACAAACTCTAGGCAGCAAGCGTGGAAGTAGCATTTGTTTTCTGCAACTATATGTTGTTCAGATCAATTTTATTCTCATTGTCGAGCTTTGTATGAGAGTGGAAGATAAAATCTTTGTAAGAATTTTTAATCTAACTCACTTTGGGAGAATAATCACTTAAAAACTGAGATTTTTAGACAGCAAATGGCAGGTTCTGATATAATAAAAGAAAGAATAAAGAATTCTACAGAATTTTTCTTCCTTCCTCTTGGAAAAAAATGGTAGCATAATTTTCAACACTTATACCTTTAAAATCCATGTTATATTGTAATTGTATGTACAAGATGACTTGAATCACAGTCCCTATGCTCCCATCTCTGGTGTAAATGTAAACACTGTGATATGATACCAAATTAAGCAACAATATACTGAATTTCTTTTCAGCTTTTTAAGATCATATCAACCTTTAAATCTTATTCAAAATGCTTTATACAAATTTAAAGGTTTTGAAAAGGTTTCTGGTTACAACACAGTATCTCAGCCTTTGCTATGATGTTGCCTAAATGAAAATTTCAATTTCCAGAAAAAGAATTATCTAAATAGCATTTTAAAATATTCCTATGTTCTCCCCCTTAGTAACACACTCTAAATCTATAGAGAAGATAGATGGGCAAACATGAAATCACCATTTTCCATCCCATTTGTTTCACTTTCTACAGCTGAGCTCTTCTTCTCAAGTTTGCTGCTTGCTGCACTGGTTTATTGAGTCATAATTGACAATATTGTCCAGGTTACAGCTGATGTGACAGAAAAAGCAATAAATCCATGAGATAGCCAGAAGATAAAACATGTGAGGAAGCAACAGTCTGAGACCCCTTCTGGAAAACTTGCTTAATAAGAGCAAAGATTAAATGTAAGATAAAGTTTACATATTTTTTTGTTTCTGCATATAGGAATTATTAAGCCTTGTCTAGACAAAAATATTTTTTTTCAAATGAGAACAAATTCTAATTTTTTATTTAAAAATCTGCAGGTCAGATATGGTTTTGATATTATTTCATATAAGCCTGAGCAAAGTATCTGTAAGATTGTGTATATTTTCCCTCATAAATATGTAGCAATGAGAATTTGGATTTTTTTTCTAGAAGTGATGATTAATATAAATATTAATTAATATTATCAATTTTTTAAATCTCATGTTAAAGCAATTTTAGAAGTATTTTAAATGACAAGCACAACGTAGCCATCAGTACATGTTCCTTACATTCTCAGGAAGCTCTTGGAAATTTACCTTTCTTTTGTGAAGGACTTGAGTAGCTGAACAGCTTTATAATTTGTACTAATTTTCACTAGAAATAACTGCAGAGGAATTTAATGTTCAAATCTTGACTTACCACTCTGATCTATTACCTATCCAGTTTCTCACACAGTGTGCCAAATGGCCAAAATAAAAAAAAAAAAAAGCCAAAGAAAATGAATGAATTTTTTATATTTACGAGCAGGCACAGACAGAGATTTGGGAGGTTTGCAGCATTACTGACCCTGTAATTCTGTTCTTTCTTAGAAGAGAATTTCATGTGCCTGTAGGAGCTGCCTTTTTAGCAGTGACTTGAATGTTAAAACAACCAAAAACGTAACCTAAATTTAGTTATACATTTCCTTCAAGTGTTTAGATGATGACAAAAACAGAATCTAGACTGCAAGTAATCTAAAATAAAAGAAAATTGAATTAGCTAAATGTTTTATTATGTTAGTTGAAAACTTAAGACAGTTGTTTAAAAGCCCTGTTTTTCATTCCTGTTGTTTCCAGTAATGTCTGGAAGAAATATAGAAAATAAAATTTAATTCTTTTTGCTTTGTTTTATTTTGTTTTCTGGCTACACTTTAAATCCATAAAACACAATAAAGGCCCCAAAAATCTTGTCTTTGAGGTTTCTTTGTCTTTGGTGAGAAATCCAGGTAAATTCACAAATAGTTTATATTTTCCTCTGTTTTTTGAAAAGAGATCAGGATCACTGGTCTGCTTTAAAGAGGAAGAGAAGTGAAAGCCATTTAGGGAAGGGCACAAAACATGGCCATTGTATGTAGTCCTGTATTCCCCCTGTATTCCTTGGCATTCCCTCTGAGTTAGAGACAGAAAAGAGACACCTTTGCCTGCTCCTGCAAGTATTTCTCCAAGCTTAACTCTGCTTTGAATCTACTGATAGTGTTTTCTCTTCAAAAGGCAGAAGACCACTTTATTGACCACTGAGAAAAAATGGTAGTTTTTTTTCCTAATTTAGTCATATCTCTTAGTAGTTTCAGTGGTTGCCCCTTTTAGTTCTGTGAAATTCAGCAAATTTCAACAGTTCTGCATTCACCATCTTCCCAATTTTGTAACTCTTGATGGTTTCCTCTCTCAGCTTTCTTTTTCTCAGTTAAAAGGCTCTCCCTGAGTACTTTAACTAAACCAGTCCAAAAGAGTGTTGAACTATGACACTTCTGCATAAAAATATCTCTAAGTGCTAGGAATATGGATTAAAAAAAGAAATACAAAAGTTGAGAAGGTAGTTTTTCTAATAGAGTGTCATGCATGTAGTATCTGAAAGATTTTAAAACGAAACTCAGTTTAATTCAACATTTCCAAACTCGAATCTTCTAAAATTACAGAAAGAAAGGAAATGAGTGAAGATTGTCAAAAGGTTGATTCTGTTTGCTGTAATTTGATTTTACTTAATTCAAGGTTAGACATGTCTTCTGCCTCATAGGACTGCAGAACTTTCCCAGTCAGGTTTCCCTTGTTGAAGCTGTAGTGTTTTACTATAGTCCCCACAGTCCCAGTTCCGGGAGGAAACATGTGTGTGGGGCTGTTTCATATTCCATCATCACTTCTGACTTTTAATTTTGGCTCTGCACTAGATTTGCCCTCTGAATTTTCTTTAGTTAGTTTTCTTCTATTTGATTTTCTCTTCCTTTCCCCTTTCATTTCAGTATCCTGCAGTGTCTCTTAAAAAATCCTTAAACTGAATTTTCTTTTTATATCAGAATGCATCTGAAATTTGACAGATTTGGTGGTTAAAAAATTATTAATGCACAAGAAGTCGATGACAATTCTATGCACACAAATCTATTGTAGGTCATTGAGTTTCCTTTGGATCTCTAGCAGATAGGTACATGATCTTTAGAAAAAAAAAAAATGAAACTACAGAGGACTAAAACCCATGACATCAGATAAGAAAAGTCTCCAAGGCATTCAGCTGGTCTGCCACGGAATTTGTAAGAGAATGGAATATGCTGTGCCTTTGTGGAGTTGATCCCTATCCCCCCTGAGTGTTTGGCTGGGACATGTTGCTCTCGTTTTGGTTTGGATACACGTCTGCCACATGAGAGTTGTTAGGGTGCTTATGAGAAATTAATCAGGACTTAGGAGAGAATCCCAACAATGCATCGTTGAGAGAAACAAAAAAGCAATTGAAACAAGCCTAAGGACAGAAGGGAAAATCAAGACAAAGGGGCAAGGAAGGATCAAGAGAAAATCTTCTTTATCCTCTCCTCCTGCCTGCTGCTCTGATCCGGTTTCTGGATGAGCAGCAACTGAAATCAGCCCCCAGGGTTATCTTTTAGCCAAGGACCAAAATACAGATTATACATTTCTGGCAGCTTTCAGCTTGTTTTCTTCAATACAGATGAAGAAATAGCATATATATCTGGTTCTAAGATTGACCTGAACATTTTTGGTTTGGATTCAGTTTTTTTTTCTTTTTCCTTTCCAATCCAAAACTTAATTAACTGTAAAAGCACTAAAATCACTCATTAAAACTGTTCATCTAGACCTGAATTAGAATATATGTTGCCGCATTTTAATTTTTTTTTTTTTTAATTCATAATGAAAAAAATTGACATTTTCCTCTGAAAGATCTTCTGGAAACATGAAACATAAAACATAAGGAGGAATCCTATGGCCCATGATACTGAGAAGCTCTAATTTGATCATTGTGACTACTCCAGTTTCATAATTTCTCTCTCTGATTTATACATTGTGCCTTAATTACAATATCCCCTACCACTCAACAAGAAAATCTATAAAGCCTAATGGTTTTATATTATCTTCTACATTTGAACAGGCTCTTCTGACTCTGAACAGAATGTATACGTGGTATTGTGAGAAAAGGTTAAATTGTCCTTACACTGTTCAATAAATGAAACTATTAGAAAAACAACACTGAGCTTCTCTGTTCCTTGTTGTTTTATGTTTTTGTTTTTGTTTTTTCATTTCCTACTTTATGTTTGGGGTTTCTTTTTAAGACTATGTGTATTTTCTCTCATACACTTATTAGATATTTGATGTTGACCCTGTGGCTTTTCCTTATTTTAATGTATGTGTCCAAATTGTGGCTACATAGTAATCTTATTTTTAAAGTTTGTTTTTATGGCTTCTGTTTCATCTCTGTAGACACCATTTTAAGCAAACATCCACTTGCTGTTTTTATGGAGAGACAGTAAACTTCAGGTTTAAGGTAACTTTTCTCTGTATGGAGTGATAGTTCAGTCTTCATGCCAGTTAACTTCTGCCTGGAACTGCCAAAACCCACGACAATTAATGCCAGCTATGATGATATTTCTGATACAGACACGATTTTTGGAGGAGTTGGAGTGAATCCATTGTAATCATTTAATAAAAATTAAATAAATAAACAAACAGGTGGTGGAAAGTTTTAGCCATGCCAGTTTTCATTGGTCTTTAACAAAAGTTAATTGCCTTTTAATCCATTACCATTCACTTAATTTATCCTTTGGGAAAAGATTTTGTTGCTGCCTCTAGAGTGAAGAAGTACTAGCTAAGAGGGTGGAAGATATTTTCCCTATGTTTAGGGAATAAATGTTACCTAGATATATTCAGCAGTAAGAATATCAGCTATATGAAGTATAAAATTTATTGTGAAACATTTTTTTCTTTATAATGCATTAGCATTGACATTTTAGATTTGCCCACTCACCTTTAATTATACTTTATGGAACTTAAATTCCATCACTTTTGGTTTTAGGGTGGATTGTATTGGAAGCATATTATTTTGTCTTGAGGACACAAATGTGTTATAGCTATTTAGATGATGCAAACAGCTGATATTATGTAAAAGTAGCTGTATCATAATATAAAGTAGGTAAGACATAGAATTTTTAAAGAAGAATAAGAAGTAAGTTTACTATTTTATAACAGTAAATTATTTTTCTTTTTAAATCAAAATGTCATTTCTTTGTCACTTTTAATGTTTGCATTTACTATATCTGCAAAAAAAAACTTCATTTTTTTCAGATATAAGTAGAATAAATAAAAGCATACATTTGACATTTTAAATAGGAGAGGATGAAATAAATAGAAATAAAAATGATAGTTTGTATAGTACAGCACAAGTTATTGCATCAGTAAAATAGCATGTCTTTATATATGGCCATCATTTTACTTTATTAAATCTACACCCATGATCTAAATCTCTATGGAATAGTTGTGTTGGTCGTGCATATTTCAGATATTTGAAAATGAAATTCAGCTTCACTATGTCCCAACAAATCATCCCCACTGCTAATATAATTGCAAACTTTATTTGCTTGCATGTCACTTATACAGCATTTAAACAAGAAGGGAGGAAAAATGTAAGGACCATGTGGAAGCTTTCTTAAAATAATAGGAAGAAAAGGTATATTTCTAAGAACAACAAATATTGATATATTATAAGAGGACAGGAAATTAATGTTATGATTTATCTTTTTAAAAAATAGACCAGATGCAGACTGGAGAGGAGCAATGGAGATGTCAAAGAAGTAACATATTGTTATCTTAAACATGCAGCACCACATGTAATACTTTAAAAGTTCCTGATAATCTAAATACTCAACCATACACAAGGAACATTTATATCTGACACAACATTAATTAATTAAGGTAATTTATTCAGCTCTCTTCCTCCCATATGAAATCTTATGATGATAACAAAACTACCACAATATTCAAGTAAAACAAATAATGTAGGATATTGTATAATGATTAATAATACCTTTAGTAACACCTGTAGTGGGGCAGTATTTGCTAGAAAAGTAGAAGAGTAATGTAAGACTTGCTCCCTGGGGTACAATATTAGTAATGAAAAATTCAATTGTAAATAATCCAAATGCAGCAATTTGTTAAATGCCTGTAGAACTTCTCTGCATTTTTTTTTTTTTCATTTTAGAGGGGTTTTTTTTTTGTTTCACCAATTTCTTCTTTTCTTTGTACAAATTAACATTATAGCATTTTACATTATTTCAAAACAAGGAGAAAAAATGTGGGAAAGAAGTGTGTTAGTAATGAGAATACAAACTTCAGAACAGTTATTCCACAACACTTCTCTCATGGGTCTTCTTTAGAAAACAAGCTCTGCTATGAGTTGACTTCCTGAAAGCTTAAAAAATTATGTAACTACAATTCAGGTTCCCAGCAACTCCACTGATAAGTACCTACAAAGTATTACATCTATAATTTATATTTGAAATATTACTCTTCCTCACCTATTTTTTCTGTCTCTTCTAGCTTCTCCTTCTACTTTTTCTTTAACAAGCTCTTAAAAAGCTACAAAAAGAGAAGGCTGGTGAATTCATCCTCCTTGTCCTTTCCTTCTGCTCCAGCCTTTTGTCATGTGGGGACATATAATAGGCCTTGCAGATTTTAAAAGGCTGATTCAATAGGGATGAGCTGACTTGGCTCTCTCTGCTCTTTGAAATACTTTCCTGATTTCAGCACCATGGGACATCCTCAAACTGCAGAGATGCTTCTGCCTGATGAGGTCTGGCCACTCACCTGGGCATTCAGGTAGCTCAGCTGTGACGGTGTTCACAGGGGTCTCAGGATGAGGGAAGAGACGAGGATCTGACTCCATGTTTCAGAAGGCTTGATTTATTATATATTACATTAAAATGATACTAAAAGAATAGAAGGATTTCATCAGAAGGCTAGCTAAGAATAGAATAGAAAAGAAAGAATGATGACAAAGCTTCTGTCTCAGACAGAGAGTCTGAACCAGCTCACTGTGATTGGCCATTAATTAGAAACATCCACCATGGGCCAATCACAGATGCACCTGTTGCATTCCACAGCAGCAGATAATCAATGTTTGCATTTTGTTCTGAGGCCTCCCAGCTTCTCAGGAGGAAAAATCCTAAGGGAAGGATTTTTCATAAAAGATGTCTGCGACACTCAGGCAGTGGAAGGAGACAGGCAGTTGAATTCCTGTCATATGGCATATGCATCACAGGTGACAAGTTTAATTTCTATGGATTCTTAATGCTGACCTTCATATCTTTGTGTTCCACATTCAGACAATGGCCTATTGGTGATAAGGTCTATAACCATTCTCCATGCTGTAATAAGATGCTTTTCACTTTTTTTTTTTAAACTACCACTTTAGAATTGTTATTCAGATTTATTCTTTCCTTTATTTTCCTCACTTCCTTCTTTCTATGGATATAAATATCTTGTGCTAAGAAACCTGGCAGTTGTAAAAAAAAAAAAGAACAAAATTTAACTTTCAATTATGTTAGGACCTGGATTTATTCTTTCCCATTGTGTCTCAGTGTCTCTGAACAAATATACATAATTACTCTTACAAAGGTGAAATTTCCTTTACAGGAACAACGAGCTCCTCATTCTTCATCAGCCTGTGTAGCCAGACTATCCAGAGGAGCTGCGTCCCAGGAGTTCAAAGTGAGATAAATTCACCATACCATACACATCCACGTACTCTGCCTTGCTATAGTACAGCAAAGATGAGGCATTTATTACTATTCTACTTTCAGGGTGTTTTTTTAATTACTATTTTTTTACTACAGTTATTATTATTTTACTTTCAGGTAAAATGGAACCCTATGTGTTTTTTTTTTTATCAGAATTTCTTTCAGAAAGGAAAAAATGTTGCTAAACACTAAAATAATGAGCTATGTGTCCTTTCTGTTGAATATTTACTTAATTTCCATTACCTACAGTTTTTTTTTATGCCACATGTTCTATAGTTCAAAATTTAGAATTCAGATAAACAATCTTTTCCATCAGATTTTAAGTCTTTTGTTGATGTAGACTCATTGAGTCTATAAAAAAACCAAAAACACATCTTTCATAGGTAGGATATTTGTACTCTGACAGGTGTTGAACAAGTTTCTACTACAAAAGGAGGCAGTTTCATACAGTTAAATAGCCTCAAATATGTACATAATCCAGTATAATAATTCCTGAACAAAAGAAAGATGAAAGATCTCATTGAAATAAGTAGAACAGGGCAAGAAGTTTTGTTCTTGGACCTTGCTCTTCATGAGTAAGAAAGGTGAACAGAGTGATGGCCTTGTAGGTTAGCAAAGTTAATGACCTTTCATAAACTTTCTTTTTCACATTTCAGACACATTAAGTCAAATTTTTCCCTCGCATGCATCACTGAGCTCAACAGGAGATCTCCTTATGCTTCCAGGATCAAAATTTCTCCTATAGCACTTTGGAACCATTTTTAATATAGAATTTCATTCCTATTTGATTCACTTTCTTTAAAAGAGATATTTCATTTATTTTTGAATGTTCAACTTCTTTCATCATCATCATTCATGGTTTATTTTGGACCCCTAAATCCATATTCTTATCAGTTTTAACAAAATATCTACAATTAACAGGTTTTGTTTAGCATAAGTGCAAATATAAGTGCAATAAAAAATCTCAATGTCTTTTAAATTACTACTTTTTTTGTCTTATTTTCTCCATAGAAGAATATTTTCATATGCAAAACAGAACTTGCTTACAGTTCTTGAATGATCTCTTACAATGCTATATTGAAAAGACAACTAAATCAAAGTATATAAATTTGTCATTTTGATCATATGAAGCAAGCTGTTTCCAGAAGTAAAAGCTAAGAAACTACTTTATTTGAGCTGAAAGTGACATTAAAAGACATTTTCAAGGAGGAAAGTGTAATAAATAGCAAACTTACGTGTTTCTAAACAAGCAGCAATATCTATTCTCTCTGGAACAAATATGTAACAGAATATGCATTTAGAATACAAATCTTTATGCGTTTAAATGCCTTGACACAAACAATTGATACAGGGAGCTTTACTAGAGCAAATAAAATTCACACTCAGTTGTTTATGATAAACACACAGCATACCAATTTGGTAACATTTTCTGTTTCTAGGTTATGAGGTTTAACATTGAATAATTAATTTTGAGAAAAGCATACTGAAACATTTACACTGAAAAAATGCTCTCATTTTCTGACTTTGAATTTTTTTTTTTGAAAAAAGCTATTAAATACACACACTGATAACAGATTTTTAATGCTTTTTAAAAGCTTTGGTGTTCTTTATTTTTTTGTTGGGTTGGATGTCTCAGTTTTAGTCATGTGAGTAATTATAAAATGTAGTGATTTTGTCAAAAGTGGGAATTGAGACTTGCACTGAACAAACTCTACTAAAGGTCAAGACAGGCATTGAGGGTTCAGTTCAGTTCAGTTCAAGATATTTTAGTCAGACTGGATTGCCTTATTTGACTTTGAGCATTAACTCACCGAAGGAAGTTAAGCTTAAAAACATCTGTGTCATTCTCCAACTGTTCCATAGAATCACTATGTGAATTTTTTTGTGACCTCTAAGTTCTCTTTACAAGAGCAAAATATAGAAAATAAGATTGTTCCTATGGGTTTTTTTTTAATAAAAATCTATTTCACTCTTGCCATGATTAGTGATCTATTATGCTATATGGAAAAGACAGAAGATTTTTGGTAAATAATAAAAGAAGAAAAAAAAAGAAACCCACATGCCTTTTCAATTTCTATTATTTTCATAGCCTTCTAGTTAAAAGCATAAAAAAGAAATTATCTTAGGAGTTTCTTCCTCTTCAAATTTCATTGTGTTTCCTGATGTTTTGGTACAAAGACTACACAGGAAAATAACACAAATATCTCTCAGGAAGATCATTACATCCTGGCTTGGCCAAATGTAGGATATTGAGGGCCTTCTTCCTCCCAAAAAAATGAGATAGGTAGTGAAAAGCCTTTTACCAGCTCACTGAACATTTTGCAAGCATCAAAAAACGTAATTTACACTGCCTAGCATAGTGCCAAAAATATGCTTGTCCCAAAGATAGTCCAGACGTAAGAATATTTTTACTGGAAAGCGTCTGGTGGAAACAGAAAAATTAGGACTCTCATTTTCACATACTTTGTGGTTGTGGACATTTGCATGTAGCTGTTATCTATCCCTGGTAAGACTGAATTAGAATTATAGGGTTAGAAAACAAAGCTGTGTTTGGCTACAGGAACAGTTTTTTGAATATTTTACCAAGTATTTCACCAAGGGCCCAGGAGAGATAGGCAAATACACTCAGCTGCAGGAGAAACTTGATGTCTTTTATTTTAATAGGAAAGAAGTGATATATGCTGGAGACATGGCACCCAAACTGTCACTTGGCTGGGGTGTTTTGAAGAACTTAAGAAACACTGAAGTCACGTTCAGGTCTGCTAGTGCTGGGAAAAGCACCTGGAGATCATGAGAGTCATGAGTATTTTTTTTTTTTGCTGTTGTCTTTATATACAATAAACTTTGAGGTTGCCACAAGCATGCAAGATGACTGTGATTTCCAAAACAGTTTCAGAGTTAAATATTTGCAGAAAGGAAACTAAGGAACCTAAGTTTTCCTAGCCCACATTCAGGATTCCTCAGGAGTTAGTTGTCCTGTACTACTTTTCTTCCATGACTTGTTTCTATAAGCTGCAATCTTTGTGGGGAAGAAAAGCCCATAATGGTAAGACACTAAGTTTGGTAATAAAAATTAGAATATTTCCACTTGGGAATAGTAAAATAAAATATTGTCAAAAGCTTGTACAAGAATTGGGATGTAGCACATATTTCAATTGCTTTGATGGTGGGATTCTTTTTTTTTGCCAATAATTATCAAATATTCTATTAGAAGTAGTGCAAATACTGTATTAGACACGTACAGTAACACTCCATTATAAACTCTTAATCTTTCTCACTTAGAAGTATCTGTAAACAGAAGCTCATTGTTGACTTGGGTCTGATCCCATGAAAGTCGGTATAAATCTCCCCATTGTTAAACTAACATGACTGATTTGAAAGCTCATCCTTAATTATTTATCATTATTCTTATCATCATCACCATTCTCATCATCATGATCATTATGTAGTAAGACTCTATACCTGAATTTGACTCTGATGAGATAAGAATCTTTTTTGCAATACTCTAGTACTTTAGTGGGATTGGGAAGAAGCTTCTCTTCCTTTCTTTCTTCCTTTCTTTCTTCCTTTCTCTCTTTCTTTCTTTCTCTTTCTCTTTTTCTTTCTTTCTCTCTTTCTCTTTCCTTCTCTCTTTCTTTATCTTTCTCTTTTGCTCTTTCTCTCTCTTTCTTTTTCTCCTTCTTTCTTTCTTTCTTGCTCATTTTTCTCTTTTTCTCACTCTCTTTCTTTCTTGCTCTCTCTCTTTTTCTCTTTCTTTCTTGCTCTCTTTCTTTTTCTCACTCTCTTTCTTTCTTGCTCTCTTTCTTTTTCTCACTCTCTTTCTTTCTTGCTCTCTTTCTTTTTCTCTTTTTCTCTCTCTTTCTTTTTCTCTTTCTTTCTTGCTCTCTTTCTTTTTCTTGCTCTCTTTCTTTTTCTCTTTCTCTTTCTTTTTTCTCTTTCTTTTTCTTTCTTGCTCTCTTTCTTTTTCTCTCTCTCTTTCTTTTTCTCTCTCTCTTTCTTGCTCTCTTTCTTTTTTCTCTCTTTCTTTTTCTCTTTCTTTTTCTCTCTCTTTCTTTTTCTCTTTTCTTTCTTGCTCTCTCTCTTTTTCTCGCTCTCTTTCTTTCTTGCTCTCTTTCTTTCTCTTTCTTTTTCTCTCTATTTCTTTTTCTCTGTTTCTTTCTTGCTCTCTTTCTTTTTCTGTCTCTTTCTTTTTCTCTCTCCCTTTCTTTCTTGCTCTCTTTCTTTTTCTCTTTCTCTTTCTCTCTTTTTCTTTTTCTCTCTCTTTCTTTTTCTCTCTCTTTTTCTTTTTCTCTCTCTTTCTCGCTCTCTTTTTTCTCTCTCTTTTTCTTTTTCTCTCTCTCTTTCTCTTTCTCTTTTTCTCTCTCTCTTTCTTTTTTCTCTTTCTCTTTTCTTTTTCTCTTTCTTTTTCGCTCTCTCTTTTTCTTTTCTCTTTTCTTTTTCTCTCTCTCTTTCTCTTTCTTTTTCTCTCTCTCTTTTTCTCTCTCTTTTCTCTCTCTCTTTTTCTCTCTCTTTTCTCTCTCTCTTTCTTTTTCTCTCTTTTCTCTCTTTCTCTCTCTCTTTCTTTTTCTCTCTCTTTTCTTTTTCTTTTTCTCTTTCTCTCTCTCTTTCTTTTTCTCTCTCTTTTCTCTCTCTCTTTCTTTTTTTTCTCTCTCTTTCTCTTTTTCTCTTTCTTTTTCTCTTTCTCTTTTCTCTCTTTCTTTTTCTCTTTTTCTTTCTTGCTCTCTTTCTCTTTCTTTTGTTCTTTCTTTCTCCCTCTTCCTTTCCTCATTCCTCCCCTTTGTTTTTCCTCTTTGTCTTTCCTTCTTCTTTCTTTCCTCTCTCAATGCTTAACTATTCTGCTGTCAAAGTAGAACATTTGTGAATTGAATAATGTGAATGATCAAACATACTGAGAACCATGTCGTTTTTCTCTTAGAATTGAATGTCTTCCTGAAAGAGGCAAATGGGGAAACATAACTTTTAAGATTATGTTTTCACAGAAACATCACACTCTACAGAAAAGTATAAATGACAGATGATCACTTTACTGATTACTTTCATAATAATGTTTTATTGAAAGTTACTCATGTAAATTGTGGGACTGACACTGTTATTTTAAAATATTACTTTTGTGTGTTTAATAAAAGTATAGACCATTTCACTGTTCTTCTGATCAAAGAAAACATGAGCAGCCTGTGAGGCAAGAAGAAATGAATTCTTCAGTGCTTCATTCAGGAGGCATCAGAGATTTTACCTTTGCAAACAGAGCAGAGAGAAAACTAAAAGCAGTGAAATAACAGCAAATTCAGAGGATGGTGGGCACATAACTATTAGACACTAAGCCAGCCAGGCAAATATAACTGAGTGTAAAAATTAATTTTTGCATTACAATAAAAAGGGATTACATTTGTATGAAAATCCCATTTGTATAACTACTAAGCACATCAGTAAGGAATCAAAATAACTGGGTCAGAATGACACATCTATTTGAGAATAACTGTCTTTTTTATATGACTTATTTGTCAAAGGGAAAGATGTGATCATTATATTAGTGGGCAAATATTAAACCAATAAAATATTATTAGAAATTAATTATTGATGACTAAGATGCTGTACAAAAAGCTCTTCTCAGGAGAAGTTTGAAGTGGAAGGCAACTGGCACTTTGATAGCATTAATTGTGTGCCTCCTATGAGTTGAGATTTACAACCCCTCTTTGTTGAGCAGATGTTTTAATTACAGCTTGGGGCTCTCTGATGCTTTTGTGCAGTCAGGGAGAAAAATCCTCCATGATGTCACAGAATCACAGGAGTAAGGTTGGAACTGATTTGAAAGCTGAGACAGTCTATCGTCCACTGAAGTGTGGCTAGACAGGTTCAGACTACCTCTGACAGATGTTCGACAGATGTTTGTTTCAAAAAGACTTTATTTAAGACAAGATTTCATAACTTCCCAAGGGAAGCTATTTCCTCCTGCTTAATTACCTCTTTTCACAAAAAAAAAATTTCCCTGACATATAATCTAAATCATCTTGCCTACAAATCAAACCTATTTTGTCATACCCTAAGTCTCTTGGAGCCAGAAGTAAACATTTGCATATGAGAATACTTGTCTATCCCTTCTTTCTCTTTTAAAGTAGTCTAAATTCCCCAACCAGCCCAAGATTTCTGAGCCTGCAGACAGTTTTGATATGTGCCAGACAGCTGCCTCCAACACGAGTAATGTTGCCCACTTTTGGTGCAAGAAGGAAAATACTTATTCTGGGAACAAATCTCACCAATGCCCAGGTGCAATCTAATGTGGACAGAGAGTTAAAGAATTCCAGAAGAAAAGTAAGAATACCTAAGCATAGGCAGTATATTTATCTTCTTTGTCCTCCTCTTTCTTAAAACTGAGATGCTCAGAAGAAAATCTTTCATCCAAATCGTTATAAAGAAGGAAAAGGTTGCAGTAACACTGCAAGTATATTAACCTATCACTTCTGTTAAATAGAACAAAATTATGCATCTCAAAACCTTAGGCTACTTCCTTAAATACTCTAAGCTGAATTAAGTAACTCACCTTACTGTACTCCTTTAATTCATTCAACGTGCTTCTTTCAGTGCTCCTGTTTCTCTTGATATCCATATTGGTTCATATTGAGCAGTAAAAATGCATCTCTTTTGCCTTCCTTTAATTTCTCATGTATCTATGTGAGCTACCCTGGTTGTTTTTAAGTTATTTTCCCATTTTCCTTTTTATTGTTTTCTAGACTTCTGGTTATCCTCACATAGTTATACTAGCCTTAATTTTTGTACTCAGACATATTTCATTTCTGTCTACTTTTACATGACTCCTTGGGTTTCCTTTTCAGATTCTAAAAGACACCTCAGTGCTTCCCTTGGTCTGTTAAGCCTTCTCCTGTAACCACCATTTCCTCTTCACTTTCCACACCAATTCTTCTAAAAGGCCCCAGTTTTAACAAGTGAGTGTTGTGCTGATGGGTATTAGGAAGAGAACACTTCTGTGAGTAGGGGTGAGAGGGTGCTCCCCATTTAAATTCTCAAGACAGTGTTGAAATATTTTTAAGAGAATTGTTCCCATCCTGCTGTTCTTGCTTCTTTTTCATTTCCTGAAACTTTGAACTGCATCATTCGACAATTATTTCTTGTCTGTTGCCTTTCATCTTCCACATGCTCAGTCTGCTCCCCCTTAGCCGTGCAGTGAGCATTAGATCACTGAGCACCTAAGTTCCTTCCTGACACAAGCAACTGGACTCCACAATTTCAATAACTTGTTCATATCTAATATGTTAAAATTAAATATCAAAGCAATTAAAGGCATCCCTGCCAAATTCTGAGCTTGGCTGGATGTCAAGTGCCCACCAAAGCTTCTTTATCACTTTCCTCCTCAACTGAACACAGGAAATAAAATACAACAAAAGAGTTGAAATAAGGGCAGGGAGAGATCCCTCACCAAATACTGTCAAGGGTGAAAAACACTCCAGTTGGGGAAATTAGATTCATTAATTAACAATAAAATCCCAGTAGAATCATTATAAAATAAAAAATAAATATTAGAATGATGCCTTAGGTTTTAGCTTTCACATTTTCCAGATTCTGTACTGCATTAGTATATAACTGAATTGCATATAAAATGTCAACAAATTCTCCTCACAGTTTAGACAAAACAATCCTTTCCCAGCCTGAGAACCAAGGACACTATTGCAGTTTCAGGCCCAAAAAGTACAAACAACAGCAAATTGAGGAGAGCAGTCTGGGAGGATGGGACTGCATAACCTGAAGCTGTAATTGGACAATTAACCCCAATATGTAAATGGACCAAAACTTATAAAAGTGTGAAAACTGGTGACCCATCGTCCATCTTGGGTGTAGCCTCAGCCAGGCTCCTGCACTGCCAAGGTGTGTCCTTTGAAGGCCTTTTAATAAATACCTACTTTACTCCTTTAACATTCTAGGTAGCCTCTCAAGGCATCAAAAGTATCTTCCCCCTCCTTTCTTCCAGGGCTTAATTTCATTCCCCATTTTCTCTTCTTTCTCCCCAGTGGCACAGGGGGCCAGGAATGCTGCAATCAGTTCATCCCAGGTTGTTTCTGCTGCTCCTTCCTTTTCAACAGGACTCCTCACACTCTTCCCCAGCTCCATTGTTGGGCTCCTCCCATGGGAGACATGAACTTCCCTGATGTGAGTCCTTCCCACAGGTTGCAGTTCTTCATCTACTGCTCCAGTGTGGGTTCCCCAGTGGAGACACAAGTCCTGACAATAAAACTTGCTCCAGCATGGACTCCTCCTCCATAAGATTACAGGTCCCAGCCAGGAGCCTGTTTCCATGTGGACTTCCTGCAGGCTCACAGCCTCCTTCAGGCATCCACCTGCTCCAATGTGGAGCTTCTCCACAGTCTGCAGGTGGGTTTCTGCATCCCCATGGTCTCCATGAGCTTCAGGGACACAGCTTCCTCACCATGGACAGCACCACAGCCTTCAGGGGAATCCCAGCTCTGGCTCCTGGAGCGCCTCCTGCCCCTCCTCCTTCACTGACCTTGGCGTCTACACAGCTGTTCCTCTCATGTACTTCCACCCCTTTCTTCTCTGGCTGCAAATTTCTCTTGCAAAATCTCTTTTTCTCCTTTTCAAATCTATTACCCCAGAGGTGTATGTCGCAGGCATCTTTTATGAAAAATCCTTTCCTTAGGATTTTTCCTCCTGAGAAAGGAAAGAGAGGCCTCAGAAAAAAAATGTAAACATTGATTATCTGCTGCTGTGGAATGCAACAGGTGCATCTGTGATTGGCCCATGTTGGATGTTTGTAATTAATGGCCAATCACAGCCCAGCTGGCTCGGACAGAGAGCCAAGCCACAAACCTTTGTGATCATTCTTTGCTATTCTATTCTTAGCCAGCCTTCTGATGAAATCCTTTCTTCTATTCTTTTGGTATAGTTTTATTGTAATATATATCATAAAATAATAAATCAAGCCTTCTGAAACATGGAGTCAGATCCTCATGTCTTCCCTCATCCAAGAACCCCTGTGAACACCGTCACAGGTGCCACCTCCACGAATGATGGGCTCAGCCTTGTCCAGGGGCAGATCCACCCTAGAGCTGGCTGGCACTGGCTCCATCAGACACAGGAGAAGCCCCCTGGAGCCACTCTGCTGCCAAAACCTGGCCATGCACAACCAATACATTCTCATTCCTTAGAACAGGATATGCTCTCGGAATGCTGACCACAATTTCTCCAAAGCCCCATTCACCACTCCAATTCTGTGATCTGTAGTCAGTGCAGGATTCTGAGTCTTTTCCTTCTGTTGTCTTAACCCTGACTCTATTCTACCTACAAGTAAGCAAACTGTTTCACCTCTCTGAGAGTTTGTTTTAGTATTCTGTCTAGCATTAAAGGATTGACTTACTGACACACAGTATATTCATAGAGATTACAACTCAAGAGTGTTTCAAACCTGTTCCTCAGTCACCCCTGCTCAGTGACCTGCTAAAAAAGGATTAAACTGTTTCAGCCTATGGAAAGCTTATTGTTGTGATCACATTAGCAGTAATAAAACACCAAGTAGTCTACAAGGCCTAGGAATGGACAAGGCCTAGTAAGAGGGAATTCTCAATCAAAATGATGCAATCAAATTTCTCAAAATGTCATCAAAATTATCCATTTTACAATAATTATTTTTCAACTTTCCCCTTAGTTTAGTTTAGTCCCCTTTAGTCCAGTCCTCCTAATTTATTCCCTAGAATATTTAGCTATTCCATTGTAGTATTCCGTTTTCCAGCACAAAAGAATTTCTCTACATGAGCTGACAATCAGTCACTGTTGTTCCCACCCCTACTGCTTACAGCCCTGTCTCCCTAACCTTCGATCCTTCCACACTGTGAGCTCTCTAAATAGGTCACAAAGTGAATTAATTTTCATTTGTTGTACAAAAAGTGTCATCTACTCAGATCTTATCTACTAACTGTATCTCCACATTTCACTTCAGATGTCTTTAAACAGGGACCACCAGAAGCGATTTATTCTTTTCAGATTGAGTACAGAAGCTTGATTATTGCTTAGAAAGGAGTAAAAAGAAGTATTTATCACATTATTATTATTACTAGTTCATTTATCTGGAAGACAGATTTAATCCTATGAAGTATTAAGAGGCTCAATAAAGAATATGTCAAGTATTTTCACATGCTTTGATAAATGCCATTATGTGCATGCCAAATGAAGACTATTAATATGGATGATTAAAAAATTAAGAACTTACTTGTTCATCCTTCATCATCAAGCAATGAATTTGCATTTTGTCTTTTTGCATTTCAGAAAGAAATTTTTATTGAGCTACAAAATCTCTAAACCAAAATTAAATGAAGAAGAAAAACAATTCTGACCTTCAGATAGAGAAACACTTGATAGCCTTTTGCTTCATTCTGGATTTCCAACATAACATTTGACTACTGAAATTTCAATGATAAAAATTTACAAAGAGAAATGGGGCTGACTCCTGTGAATATCAATGAGATAATAGCATCTAGTTCCTCCTGTATTTTTTTTTGAGAACATGAGCTCAAAACATGATTCTAGCTTCTTTTGTCTGAATTAAACCCCAAACTTGAACAACCAAACCAGCTGAATCTGTAGAAAAGGGTTCAACACAAATTTCAGTCAAGGTAGATAATTTCAGCAGGAAATCTTAGCCATATGTAACAAATTTCCTAATATGAAATATTAAAGTATTAATTAAAGAGCTGCAGACTTCCATGGGCTTTTAAGAGTCACTTCTGCAGTGGATGTGAACAACATTTAGATCATGGAAAGCATTTTGAAACCAAGAGCTATGTGGCTTTTAAAGCCTTTTTTCCTTTCCTCCTTTTTTTTGGCCCATTATCTATAGCACATCTTGTCTAAAATATATTAATTTCAGGAAGCTATAAAAACTGCAAAGATACTGGTAGTTTAAATAACTAGCCACAGTATGGCTCAATCCATATTTTCAAAATAGTTGCAATTTCAGCTTGATTTTTTAATCATCACTAAACAGAAACCTTATTAAAATGTTGATACCCAATATTTTTAAATAACTCCACAGCATTGCCAGCTCCTCCTATGAATACACATTAATATGAGGCCAAACTTCCTTATCTAAAGCTGTGTTCAACAGATGATATTGATATGTACCACACAAGGTTGATATCCCTCTATAAAATCTAATACTTTATGGCCACTATGACTAAAAATGGGGCTGCACTATATTTTATCAGAAGAAAAAGATGTATTGCCATACATGTACGTCTTTGAATGCTCATTAAGATAAGAAGCACCCAAACATTCACATGTTATGAATTATGACTAGGACAGGGCCTTGAATAAAACACGCTGTCAGCCGTCCAGGACTTTGGTTGATTTTTTGGTTTTCCTTTTCTCCTGCTCTCTTGTTTTCCAGAACACACTCATTTCTGCCATGGAGGAGTACTTCCAGTCTACACAGTTTAAATGTTAAATGTAATGGAAGCACGCAATCAAGCAGAAAAACTTACCAAAAACTAGGAAATACTATCAAATAGAGAAAAGCTTTTGCATTTTATATTCCAGTTATTCTTGTTGCAAACAACCAACATCAAAACATCTCAGATTGGGTAGAAATTAACACTTCAAGCAGAATTTGTCAATGAGAACACCATAAATCATACCAAATTACTTTTGAAAAAACAGTTTCTGCATTATAGCACCCATATACTTTCTTTTAGCCAACTGTACAGGTTGCATGTGTTGAACATAACTTGATACACACCTTATATCGACAGATAAAGAAAAAAAGGCTGTTGTCCTGCATTTTAAATTTGTTCCTTGGCAGAAAATGAAGACATTTATTTGACAGCCAGAATTACTTAGAACACTACTGATACCTCAGTTATTATTGGGGGATTTTTAATTTGTTCTCAGTATAAAATGCAATGCTTGACTTTAATTTAATGGTTTCTTAATTCACCAGGAGACAGTCAGAATTTCAAAACCAATATACATTTATTTTTCTGAGCAGAAAATAAAAATTAATCTCTTTATCTTTCCTTCTTCTATATAAATGGCCTTCCTGTAGATCTTCAAAGTTAATAGTATTTTAAATATTTTAAGAAATCTCTTTCATACTGCTGACTAACTTGGCCTGTTGCCAGGTAAAATACTGTTCCAGCAATCAATTTTTTGTTTTCCCTAAACAAGAATTAGCATGGCCCAAAAAGTGCAGGCATTTTGATGTTTAAATTATGAAATACATATGATAAACTGGTTTTAAACAAATCGTAAGGTAGAGCTTTATAATGGTTTTCCTTCTTAAGAAATTTTCTCTGAACTTAAATGTTGTAAAAATCTTAGGATAAAGGCCTTACCATTATAATCCAAGTAACTGCAATTCTAAGTTCATAAGCATACATAATCCACATGTTTTCAGGCAGGTAGTTTTTCAGTAGCTGAATAGTATAACATACATAAAACATTTACTCTGTGTATGCATACAAACATTAGAAACAAATTACTTTGAGTGAGAAAGAATAAACCACAAACTTATTTTACTTTTCTTTGGTAAATACCTCCTCAATGCACTTTCTTCTTAGTTGGAAAGCAAAAGTTTTTTTACTACTATTAAAAAAAGAAAACCAAAGAGACATCTCCAGTTGCAAAATTATAGTTTATTCTATGATTATTGAAAATAAAAAGGTGTCTCTGATCATTTATAATAACTTTCCAGGGAAGATTAGTTTTGTTACTAAACATGGTCTAGTATTTCTCCATCTTGACTTGTTCTGT
Source organism: Emberiza elegans (assembly GCA_024865655.1). Classification (NCBI taxonomy): domain Eukaryota; kingdom Metazoa; phylum Chordata; class Aves; order Passeriformes; family Fringillidae; genus Emberiza; species Emberiza elegans. The sequence goes on from JALJVW010000158.1 coordinate 8,734,298, forward strand.
CAGAGATAAACAGTGGAGAATAAAATTTCTTAAGAATTTTCCTGGAAAATAATTTTTTATTCAGATGCCAAGAGTTTCTGAAGGAATTCTTTTTGAGACGTGGATTTTTAAAAAATCAAATAAAATCAATTAAATTCCTCATTAAATTTTTTTAGAGTGGACAGAAGGAATCCCAGAATAGCCAGCTAAAATTCGTGATACTCACAATGTCTTGACAGCAGCAGACACCTGTGCCTATACCACCAGTGCAAGTGCCAAGTGATGCTGCGGTACCCAGAGCTCCAAGATCTCTTCTCTTCTAGTTGTATCTGCTTTCCTACAACCACCATGGCTTTCTCAGTGCTAATCATCACCCCGTTTCTCCAACAAGATAATTCCAAGTCTCCAATTTTTGTGTTGCTCAGATCATCTGCAACAGCCAGTAAACTAGAGTAATGAAGAGCTAATATACAATATAACTCTACCTGCTGTTCCAGATTTGCACATGGATCCCTCTTGCAAAATACATTTAAAAGCAAATCAAAAATGGTATTGGCAAGGAAAAGGATGTGTCTGGTCTAACACTTCTGAAAGCACATGGAATAATTAAACCCCAAATATATCAAATTTCTTAATTGCTCATTGGTAGAGCAAAACTATATTGATACTCTCAATGAGTGGGAGGTTTGAAAACAAAAGAGAACTTGCCATATTTTATGGTCTGGCATCAACCTCTGCCAGGTTGAGAAGAACAAATGCAACCAAAACTCCAAAAATTCCTTATTTGTCTCCCTCTTTTTTTTTCTTTTTTTTTTTTTTTGTTGTTTTTTATTTTTTTTTTATTTTTTAGTTATCTGATTTCATCAGCTAGGATTGAGATTTTGTGTTTGTTTTTTTTTTTTTTTTTTGACACAACTGTGAGTCCACATATATAGAAGCAGCGATAGAAGAAACAACTTAAGCAAAAAAATTCCTGACACTTATACAACTATATATATAATGTGCTGGTTTGCCTTAGATCTCTTCCCTCAGTATTAAAAAGGTCAGATTACGAGTCTGCAAGGGACAAAGAAACATCATTCTAAGCCTTTGTGGTGGGGCTGGTTTTTTTTCTCCCTTTGTCCTCACACCTTCATCTTTAGGGAACCAGTATTGTTCTTCAAAGGTAAAATAAAGAATAAATTCTCAAGGCTACCTCTACTAAAGTTTTGTGCAGTTAAAATATGCCTGATGAATCCTCAGCTGAAATCATAGTCTGCATTCTCCAAAAAATTCCATTAAAAAGCCATTTCCCAGAGGGACAAAATAAAGCTGATATTAATTATAGTTCAATTCAGAAATAATTACTTTGTTATTCCATTTAATATATTTTTGGAGGGGTGGTTATTCCAAACAGTTGGCATTTTTCCACTGCTTTTCTCACCATGCAGTTATACAAAGATTACCTTTGTAGGAACTAACTCACATCAAAATAAAATTCCTTTTGTTGAGAGTATGATGAAGCTTCCTGAATATGCTGTCTTCAAGTTGCATCTTTGTACTCATTTGTATCACAGTATTTCTTTATTGAAAATTCCAATCCTTAGTTTCCTTTACTCTATCTGTCTTAATTCTTGGAGTAGAATTATCTCTTTGGATTTTTTTCTTATAAATACAAAATAAATTTTAGCACAGGAAATTACCTCTGTATAAAGCGAGAATTTAATTTTCAATGTAGTACAGCCAAGAAAATTTTTAGAAAGAAAATACGACACTTTGGATTGCAAATCTTCTTAATTATGCAGATATCTTAAAAATTACCAGTAGTTTCCTGGTTGTCTTCTTTCCACCTGAGAAGGGATACATAAATATGTAATATAAAATGTCACCTTCATCCTGAGAGCTTGTGCTGGTTATCAGAAGTATCATCAGTGCTTATTTTCAGAAGTATCATCAAATTGCTGAACTAAATACAGCATGTTGAATCCATCATCCTAAACAATGATAAGAAGGAGAAGTCAATAGAAAATATATTTCTGGATAATGCATCCACTATCAGCATCCTTCTTATTTGTCAAGTATACAAATAAACAATATGCTAATTTCTTCTACTCCTGCCTTGTATTATAAAGGCTGGACACTTTTCTAGAATTTGGTCACCTTTTGTTTATTTTTTCTTTCCTGAGGTGTCCTTTTTGCCTGCTTTCATTTCTTGTTCATGTCCCCATGTCCCCAGGTTCAGCATTAGTCCAAAATCCCCACTTAAATCTGTTTTACCACAATACTGCAAATGTTATCCAGCTGTAATTGGTCCCTGGAGTGTTACAATATTTTTCAAGTTATGTTTGTAGCATCATATACACATGAATTCAGATATTATCAAGGTCTTGATTAATTGGGCTTTGGAGTTGTTCTACTTGTTCTTATCTTCATAATTGACCTTAATTAATATAATTCATCTCCATACATTGGATGAACTGTAGATAGGCACAGAATCATGGTGTTATATTTTATGTAAGGATTTGTATGTTCTAGGCCTCATAGGGACTATTAAAATAAATATTGAGCTTTCTCATAGGGCATATAAAATAAAAATTGCATCAAATTTTGATTGAACTTACAACCTTTAGAAAGATACACGTTCCAGATTAGGATTCTGCTTTGTGGGAAATTCGCTTTGTGATCTCTTACCATCACTGGAAAAACCCTATCCAGTTTAAGCAAAGAACCATTGGTTGTAAGTCACTTGATTTTTTTTCAGAATAAACATCCATCTGTACTCAAAACTCTTTTTCCCTCATGCTCATGTTTATCTACCATGAATAGAAAACTTTCCAAAATAATTGTGGACAGATGAAGCAGAGTAAAAGAATTAAACTCTTCAAACTTGTGTCATCAGAATTTCTGATTGTCTGATCATTCTGATGGCTTGCCCCTCCCTTCCAAAGGGTTTCTAATTTGTGAATTTCCTTCCTGTTTTGTAGGTTCTCTAGCCCAGTAAAGGTCTCATGGGCTTGTTTATGCACCGCAGCAGAATAACCTATCCACCCAATTAGACTTAATATTTCCTTCTTTTCCGTTTTAGGCTGACCTTTGCCTTCTCAAAACAGAATTTCAACAGCAATATCTATAACTAGAACCTTTAGGACATTTCCTCAATCAGTATTCAAGATAACAGTCTCCCTTCCTGAAATTCCATTACATTTTAGTCTGTTTATGCAACTGTAACTACAGCACCAAGAAAGCCTGAAAGGAGAACAATAAATTCAGAGCTGACCTTCAAAAATTACTCAGTAGTTACACTTCCTAGACAAGCTTCCAAAATCTTCCTTTAGGCAAAACATATTTACCTAAAATTTGTAGTATTCCTAAAGTTCAAGCTTTTTCATGATACCTGTATGAAGGAAAATGGGGAATAAGCAAAAGAAGGAAATTTCTCAAATACATGAGAGTAAAAAAAGAAAAAGAAATAAGGATGTAGAGGTGAGCCTTGATTTTTTTTCCTTTGTTTTCCTATTAAAAGAAAGAGTATCACTGGAATATATTCTGCTTCATACATCTTGCTAGACTTTTCTTTTGACAGTTCTTCTGGGCAGTTCACTGTGCTTTTCCATACACTTTGCTTTTCCAATGAGTTGTAGAGCAGACCAGCTGCCAGAGAAAGAGGCTCACAAACAGCACAAGACTACAAGCTTTTTCCTGAGCTGGATTTAAAGAACAGGTCTGTTTTTCAAAATTATCTCTGTATCGAGCATGGAATGTACTTTAAAGACTATTTGATAGCAGTTAAATGGTCCCTTGTTTTTAATAAGGAGGTATTCTAATCTAAAGATTAGAAAAAAGTAAAGATGTAAGAAAAAAATTCCCAGTTCCAAGTTCTTTGAATAACAAAAAATTAAGAAAATTATTCTTTCACTTCCTTTCCTTTACTCATTACAATCTTTTTTGAGACTTCCACTTTTAAATAACCTTCACCTATCCATGAAGTAGTGCATAATGGCAGGAGATTCCCACCTAGGAAGAGCAAACCAATTATGATCAACTTCCTGGAAACTGAAACTAAAGGTTTTGAGTCTTGAGACAAGACGTTATCCTGACTCAAAAAATAAATGAAAAATCATAGCTTGTTTAAAAAAGAAAAAAACAAACACACCCATGCAAGAAAATGGGGGTGTGAAGTGAGAGGACATGTCCCCTCTTTTGCTGCTTTTTATCACTTTTTAGTTCTGGTTTACAGGACAACTTTATTTTTATTGTTTATCTTGCCCCAAAAAAAGGGAAGCAAAAGGCTAAGAACAATGTGGTAGCATAATTAATCTTCCCTGCTGCCTTTCTATATATTCACTCACCCACCAAATTCAGCAGGTGAAGATGGAGTAGCATTCCTCTGTTCTCTTATATAGCTCACCACTGGAAAAGAGCTTTGTGCCAAAAGTGAGCTTTAGGGCTCACAAGGTTAATTCACTTACTTTTCTGGATTGCTCTATGAACACAGTAGTGTTACAGGTAAAAGTTAGGTTAAATTAGGGTAGAGTTTCATTATATTGTATTAATTATGTTATATTAATTGTATTATGTTAAAGGGGGGGGCTTATTAGAATATGCTAGGAGAAGGGTCCAGGGATTGGTGGAACAGTGGTCTGAGGGGTAAGGCAAGGTCGAAGAAGAATTGGACGTGAGATCTGACCAATCATTCGACACCCTGCAGAAACGATTGGTCCAGAATGAACGACGGTAAAGACCAATGAGAAGCTGGGAAATGGACCAATCGTCATGCGGATCCAAAATCCACCAATCCTGGACCCAAAGGGGGCTATAAATAGGGGGAGTTCGGGTGGGTCAGGGTTCTTCTTCTTTTCAGATGCTTGTTTCTTTTTGTTGGGAAGAACCCAGTGCTCTTGGGGTTAGGGCGTTGTTCTGCTGGTTTTGGCTCGCTGTGTGGGTGCCTGGGCTTACCCTGGGCACTCCGTTCCTTGTAGTTATTTTAATAAACGAGAACCTCTTTCTCTGGAGAAAGTTTGGCCTCGTTCAAATTCGTAACAGTAGGTTTTGTTGCCTTCTCTACCAGCCTACCTGTGAACCATCCCCTGACTGTAACTCATGTACCCCCTAATGTTCCCATAAAGAATTACACAATCTTTCAGCTTGGTAGACACAGATCAGCCTTGTCTTTCCTGAAACCATGTTTCTTCTTACTCATTTGGCACTGTTCTCATATAAGACATATTTGGCACAATTATTCCTCTTAATTGTTATATTTAATTAACACACTTATTCATCAGATAGCAAAAAAAAAAATCATTTTGTTACAGTATTGTTTCCAGTCCCTTCTCCTGTTATGCATGTAACGTAAATCTTTCTCATTTAATCTCTTTGAAGCAAGCCCTGAAGAAGTACTGTATCTTAATGCTATTCCTTACTAATAATTATTTTGGAAAGTGATGTTTCATTCTAGAAGAATGAGTTGAATTCCCTTTGTAATGGCAGTGATGCAAGCAATAAGATCTCACTTTCAGCAAAATCAAATGTATCTCTTAGGAACACATTCTGTAAGTGTCTATTATGATTAATGTGTTACTGCTTAATCTGGGGGATTTTTTCCCCTGTAAAGAATCCACCATCCTCCCTATCTTCAAACACACAACACCCTTAGAATGTTGAGTTCCTCAGGAATTGAATTATTTTGGGGGACAATGAACTTCTGCTAAACAATAAATATCTACCTTTTTTCTTTCACCCTCTCATAAACATGAAATAAGGAATTAAACAAGGATGAACATACAATCGGCCTGATGAAGGTGTCATTTTTCTCAAATTAAATTACAGTTAAATTACAGAAGTCTTTTTGTATGAGTGAAGGCTGATTTGAGATGGATGAAGTGCAGCAGGAAGAGCTCAACAGGGGAGTAAGGCATAAATTACTCCACTTTATTTTACTCCCAATGAAAGTGGGAGTAAAAAATCTGTTATTTGTTGTCCATTTTTCAAACTTGTTAAATGATATACCTGGCACTCTTTTGCCAGGTATATGCCTTCATCACAGTGCAATAAAGATATTCTTGACCTCTCATGAATGGAATGGATGTCAGAAATACCCTTACAACACAGGGGTAAGAATATGTTTTACATAGATCTTCATATAGACACTCTCTCTTTGCTCACTTTAATGCAAAAATAACATATTACAGACACCCTTTCCTTTACATGCCTGCATAAGGGTTGTTTTTAATCTGGAAAGCACAGACCATAATTAAAAAAGCTCAAATTGGTCTCATAAATGTTTACTGGTTTTCATATTTATAAATTTATAGGTGTTATATGCCTATAAGTTTGCACATCTGTATGCACATCTATGAATTTTATACATATGACAAAGTCATCCATATAAAAAATTGAAACTAGGGAAGTTTCTTTATGGATAATGTATGCATAGATATGCTTAATTACGCAGCAGCTCAATACAAAGCAGCTCTCACTCAAATTAATACTTCTCCTTTCCAAATCAATGTAAATCAGTGCTTGAACATCTGTCTTGAACATCAAGTCATTCAAAGATATTAAGATCTGAACCTAAGAAACTAATCTTAAAATGTACACTTTTTCAAGCCAGTCCAGCACACAGTGAACTTACTTCTCATTTTAGACCTTCAAATTAGCCAATGTGAGGTAATCTGACACACTTCCTTAAGCACTTTCACACTCCTTCCATTTTGATGTTATTGTCTATGCCACGTATGAAAATTATACCCAAGACAAAAAAAAAATTAACTATTTGTTTCTGTTGTAACAAATGACTCAGTGAAGCTACAGAAAGACTTTCATATCTCTTTTCATGAGATAAGCAGTTCAGGTTTTTTTCAAAGTCTTTTTAGCTTTTTCCTCACATGAGAGAAATACACAACCAAAGATGGAAGATAGAATCAAATAAAACATTTTTGACCACTAAATACTGCAGTCTTCATTTTTAAGAAGCATTCAAACATAGCTTTTATTTTTCCCCTTGCATCATTGAAATATTACATGTATAATCTAAAAAATAAGTTTCTGTAAACAGCAGTGGGGCTTTCATTGTATTTGTACATAGACATGAGGTGGAATTTCTCCCTAAATATCAAGCATACTGTGTGCATTAATTTCAGGATTGTCAGTCTGCTGTAATTAATTGCTGTCTTGAGAGCAGCAATGAAACTATCACTCAGGACTGGTTCCAGAAATATCAGACATGCAAGCACGCTATATAAGTAAAAGCTGATAAAAAATTTTCCTCTTATGGCCATATATAGATTCTTCTACTCCTTCCATGTTCTTTTTGGATCTATAAAAAACCTCATAGCATTAAATTATACCAGTCAAATTTCTTGTAACCTGTAAGCCCTAAGTTTAGTATTTCAACACTGAATTGATTGAAATACCGTCTAGGAAGAAGTTTCCACAGGGTAAGTGGTAGGAAAAAAAAGCTGTAAACATGTTTGTCTCAAGAGGTTTCTGTTCTGAGAGTCTTTATTTCTCCATCTTCTGATTCCTCAGACCTGTTTTACCTTGATTACAGAAATTAAGAGAACTTAAAACTTACTAAATTTTTATCCTCAACCAGTTCTTAAGCATTTTATCAAGGTTGCTTGAAACACCATATTTAAATTTTATTTTACTCCAAGAACTGCGTAAGATAACTTTGAGAGAGGGTCATAATACTTTCAACAAAAGAAGGTGCTGGAAATTCTAAGAAGAGTCCAAGAAAATTTGAGCGGCTGCTTTGCGTTACATTACAGCCTGACATTTGGTTTAGGCAGTGGATGACCCACCATTACACAGAGTGACACAGGCCATCTTCAAGGGGTAAAAATGGATGTCTGTCACAAACCACTGGATGAGACCAGAGCCTGCCTTTGTGAGTGACTGGGGTTTGACAGTGTGGAATGAAATTGGAGACTTACAGAGGCACAGTGGGGAAGGGAAATTCACAGCATCACGTTGAAATGGAGAACGAGAACAGAGCCACCTCCCAGGATGCAGAGAGAAAGGAGAATGATCTTCACTGCTGTTCTGCAAGCCTGTGTGGAGACTGAAGAACAACATAGAGAGAGCCACTGGAGATGAAAAAAAAAAGAAAAAAAAAACCCACAAAAAATACTTAATCCACATTGAACACAGAAGGATTGGAAAGGTTTGTTTTCAACAAGAACATTGAAAGCCACAATGCAACTGATTTGTTTTCTGAACACTTCTGATTCAGACAGTATTTTTTAGCAGTATCACAATTACATTCTCATCACATGAACACCTTATTCAGATTGGATTTTGAAGACAATGCAATTTCTTTCTTTAGGAGAAATAAATGAGATGAGTTCTGGTTATATTACATTCTCTATACAAGGGTTGTTTATTTGTTTGTTTGTTTAATTTTGCCTTAATATTGTGTCTTTTTAAAAAATGGCTTGTTTTGTTTTAAGCCCAGATAGAAAATAAACACCACACAGCCACTCACTCAACACCCACCTCTCTCCCAGATTTTCACAGGCCTTATGGTCCTTAGATTTTTAAGTCCTGGAAAAAATAACTTAATACTTTCTATAGAGTTTGAGGGCTTTTTGGTTTCGTTTTGGTCAGAGCTATGACAGCAAGAGAGCTTTTAGAGTAATTATCTACTAATTTTTAAGTTTTCAAGTTTCTATGTATACAATTATCAAAAGTGTTAAATCACTGTTGCTTTTAATTTAAGTACAATTTCATAAGTAATCACTTAACTTGCTCCTTTTCTTATAAGAAGATTCAGGCATCAACAACTGTTTTGCTGACTTTCAATGAAAGTTCTTAGCCGTGTTTTCAAATGAATATAAAATATCTGTTCTTTGGAAAAATATGTTTCTAAAATTAATCTAGGGAAAATGCAGTGAGGTACTTTACTTGTTAACTATAACATTCTCAACAAAGTAATATTTTAAATTATATCTGTGGTAGAACATGATATTATATATTATAATACAAAATATCATATTCTGCCACAGATATCTGCTTGTGCTCAACCAGTTTTATCAGTTTTTACAAAAAACAATAAATAATCCAGTGTTTCAAAAAAAGCATTACCTGAAGGATGAAGAGGATAATGATGCAGAAATCAGTGGGTAAAGATTAAAAAACCAATTGCCTATCTGGTTTCTGATAGATCTGATATTTGCAACAAATATCACTTCTTAACTAAAATCATGGTGGCTAAATCTTTGGGTTATTGAGAAACTAATTTCTGGATCTCTTTTCCAAAACTATTGACAAAGACTTGAAAACATACTTAAGTAGCTGATGGGTAATGCAGCATCTTCCTTAAGAGTTGCACTATGACCATTTACAGATATGGCCTAAAAATGTTTAAAACCTCCTATGTCAGTCACAAAATACTTTCCCGTCCTCCAGCTACTCACAAAGTTGTATTCTGATAGAAGGAACTCAGACTTTTTAATGTGGCTCCTACAATACATTGGTGTACCTTGAGTTCCGGGCAACACAATATAAAAAAGACATGAAGAGAGTGTCCAAAGGGGGCCCTGAGGAAGGTGAAGGGCTGGCCTTGAGGGGAAGCTGCATGAGGAGCAGCTGAGGTCACTTGGTATCATCATCTTATTGCAGGGGTTCCATACTGTTGTCTCCTTCTCACAAAAGTTTCACACCTTCTTGGTGCTTCTCGTGGGCAGCTCCTCAGAGCACTGACTCTTTCTTCTTCACAAAGCAACAACCACTCCAGTTCCCTTCTCAGCCAGCCACCCCACTCTTTTATAGCACTCTTCTTCTCATTGGTCACAGCTGTGGCCTGTTAAAGTCAGGCCTGTTCCTGATCTTTGATAATTGGCCCAGCTGCAACTCCTTAGGGGTAAGATTACTTTCTACACTATTTTCTTATATTCTATCCCCCTGCAACTTGGTCTCTTCAGTCTGGAGGAGTTGGAGGAGAGCCCTCAGTGTTGTCTCCCACATCCTCACAAGGGGAAGCAGCAGGGCAGGCACTGATCTCTTGACTCTCATGACCCGTGGCAGGACTTGAGGAAACAGCCTGAAGCTGTGTCAGGGGAGGTTTGGTTTGGATGTCAGGTATAGGGTCTTCACCCAGAGAAGACCCTGGGAGCAGGCTGCCCAGATAAGTGGTCATAGCACCAAGGCAGAGTTCAAGAAGTGTTTGGACAAAGCTCTCAGGCACAGGGTGGGACACTTGGTGTCCTGTGAAGGGCCAGGAGCTGGACTTGATGATCTTTGTGGGTCCCTTCCTGTACGGGGACACAGTATGGGTAAATGAAGGTAATGTAGAATGCAATCTTATCCCCGAATGAGTCGCAGCTGGACCAATTACTAAAGATCAGGAACAGGCCTGATCTTAAGAGGCCACACCTGTAGCCAATAACGACAAGTGGCACAAAAGAGTAGATTAGTAGGAACTGCAGTCAGAGAAACCAGATCACTACTGCGAAGACTGGGAACAGTCAGTGCTCAGAGGAGCTGCCTACAAGAAACATTGAGGAGGTGTGAAACTCTGAGGGTATGGAATCCTTGCACTATAATGATGAGAGAAGTGTTGTAATATATAAGACAACACCTTCTAACTCAGCATATTCTGTGACTCGATGAAGGAAATCTGAGAGTAGTTTACCAATAAGGTCCAAGCATTGCATCACTCTTCCCTATCTCACATTTCTTCACCTTGCTCTGTTGAGGCAAAAGAATTTCCCCCCTTTTTTTAGGAACATTTAATGAAAACCAAGTTTTCATCTAACTCTTGCCTGACATTAGAGATTTTATGTGCCAGATTTTCATTCTTGAGACATAATACTCACCTTTGTTTTAAACATAGTTCTAAGGAAATAAAAAAATAGCCAATAGAAGAGAGAGAAACACAATTTGTATTTTAAAAATTAATATCAAGTTTGAGTTCATCTAATCAAGAAATATCCAGTACTTTGATTAGCTAATTTGTCTTGACTGACTCAGATGCAATGTCCAAGGAACCCATTTCCATACTGTGCATCCCTCCTCCTTCTCCCTTTTTTTAGCCATGGATGTACCTTACCCAGATACTTTAAAATTAAAAAGATCTTCCATTTAATTTGCATTGATTGGAAGTTCTTATTTGGTAAACTCGCAGAGGCTAGTTTTCTTTACCTGAGATACTTAGACTGAAAAAACCCACAAATTTTATAACACACAGTACCATGAACAGTATTAGTTCAATAATACTTTTGCTATCCTTAAGATTTCTCTTTGCAGTTTAGTCATTTCATTTCCTTTTAATTTCACAAAGAAGATTCTGAGACTGTGTTAGAACAGTCTGGGATTTTTTTCAGGTGATATTTTTTATAATAAATATATAAACCCCCTCATTCTATGGTGCATCTTTTCAGTTTCTAGTACTTGTAGCTGTTCAGAGATGATGTAAATTCTTACTGGTTTTGTGAAATAAAATATTAAAACTACATTGTTACCTTTACATCTTGACAGCCACCAATACCTAGGCTCCATTAAGCATAGGATTCTATTATACTAACTACACTGCAAACATATAATCTCTGCCATAAAGAAATATCTAACAAAAATTTGCTACAGAAAAGCTGCAGGGCTAGGAGGGGTTTAGGAATATGAGCAAAAAAAAAATATACAAAAGCTTACCTTACATGACTTTTCAGACAAACTCTGTTTCAAAGAACAGAACTTTGATATTCAAACTGCTCTTTTTCACCAGGTAAATGGTAATCCTTTGTGATTTAATTTGTGCAGTAAGACAGTAGAGACTATGTTTTGTTTGCATTTGTGCAATAACTGGCTAATCAAATGTTTCTTGTCAGAGATCTCTCAAGCTGCAAGACAAAATTAAATTCTGACTTTATACAGCAAATGAAATTACTCACTGAGGGACCCAGGCCTTCATTCCTTTCTTAATCCTTGAGAAAATATTTTGGTAAAAAAAAAGATTTTTTTGATAACAGCATAAGTAAGAATATATAGAATTCCTAATAATTACATAAATAGATTTTCTCTCACATTTTATGACAATTGTTTTCAATTCATGATGGTGTGAAAAAAAATCCCATTTAAGTGGTATTTGAAATAGAGACCGTACTTCTTACTTTATCTTTAATAATAAATAAAACCCCTGTTAATTTAATTTGATAGTAGACTGGATACATTGACAGTGTAGATTGCAGATGGGTAATTGACAAAAAATAAAGATATTTTGCTGAAGTGTAAAATTCAGAGACCAGTGGCTCTTATTCTCACAGAGTTGCCCACATGAACTTTTGCTGTATCCTCTCAAAAACCTCATAACCCTTAGTTTATTCAGATAATAAATCCCTTGTAAGAGGTATAAATGCCTATCACCACTAATTCCTTATTTTCTCTTGAAAATATCAGTTGTATAATGTAGGATTCAGTTCAACCTACTCAGAGAACTTTTCAAATATTAACAGTACAATGGACAAGCTTTGTTTTAGAAGTAATGTTCTTCTGTAGTGATTTTACAACAGCAGAGGTGTTTCCTGAAATATAAGAGAGCATCATAATTTCTTTTCTAATTTTCTTCACTGTTTCCTTGTCCCACTACCCCATTATTACTCTCCATAAAGGTATGACCAGTCTTCATGGTGTTTTGAAATAAAAAAAAAATTTTGCAGTTTTATTTTCTTTCCCTTTCTTTCCTTGTCCTTCCATCACCTTTGACTCTGTTACTACAGGGTCGTTCAACATTTGCCCTTTCCTCATCTCCTCCCCAGATTTCAGCAGCCACTACAGGCAGCCTTTGGTCATGAGGGTGCCCATCAGGGTTTTATAGGTGGGTGTGGACCAAGTGCTATGCCTAAGGAGAAGGTAGGAAAAGCAAATTTATTATAAATTTTGTTACTATATGAAATTTAAGTTTTGTGATTTAATGCCAACCACATCTGAAATACATAAATAAGTAAACTCATTGTTTGACTCATTTCTCTTTTAAATACAAAATGTAAATCAGTCCCATTAAAAAAAAAAGAACTCTATTTCTCAAAATCAAGCTTTATAAGTACTTAGGGGTGCCCCAAATGCTCTGTATCTTTGGAAGACATCAACTTTCAAGTATTTATCTTTTCCTAGAACAGTTATTTCTCCTGTTAAGTTAAGCATTCAAATGCAGTGTTGGTTGATTAATTTCTGCCCAACTCTTCAGGTAACAATGTCTGCAAAGAGACCAGGGCATGACAATAGTAATGTGAGTAATGTGGAATTGAATAATCACATTAAATTTGAAATTCTCCAAATGCCAGCTGGGGAAAAAAAGTTATTGCACAGGTTTTCACAGTTTTATTCACTTGTCATTGAAATCCAGTAGAACCACAAAAAGCAGATGGAAAAACAATAAGGAACCCAAGAAAACATAAACGTGAACTTTCACACAATTTAAAATGACAGATTTACCAAAGGAATACTTTATGTTTTCAACAGTTAGAAGAACATCTAATTTAGGATTGCAAACTGAATGCCTTGTGTGCATAGTGTGGTTTCTATGACTCTTGGTTATACTTTAAATAGGTCTGGAAAGCCAAACCACAGAACCTGATTTAGAATCACAGGAAACTATTTCTTTACAGTGCTTTCCTTGAGATTCATCTTTCAAGAAAAGCATTTGTTTTGTTCCACCTCATTAGACAAAAATTTCTAAAAGGGGTGGTAGTGCTCTGAGAATCCAAGTAAAAGAATACTGGTATTCCTATTATCATTAGTATTTTTTATATTTAGTAACAGTGCAGGGAGAAGAAAACCCACAAAATGAAATGTAATCATAATTGAGGTTTAACATGAATGTTTTCTTGTCCCCTTAATTAAAAACATTTTGACATTCATTTCCACTGGAAGCAGAAGTTCCATGGACAACAGACATATGACAGCTTCAGTGAGACAACAGCAGCCTCAAAAATACCAATATAATTTGAAAGCTATTGTGAGAATGCTATGTTGCAGAAGTGAGATTGTGGGAAAACACAAAGCTTGCTCCATCCCTGCTAATTTGTACTAAGTAGATAACAATTTCCTTTAGTAAGCATAATTTTTCAAGTAAAAGTTGTTTTGCCCAGGAAAAAAATAATTACTTCTCAGGTTTCTAAAATATTTTTTCTAATTTTAAAACATCCTCTTTCTAAGAATAGTGCATTTCAGAGTACATTTTATCATTGTCTTTTGTTCATGTGACAAACATTTCTTATCTTTCATGTACTCTTTTTATGAACCATATAAATGGTTGTTTAAGTGATGTTTAAGTGTTCAAGGTTTTAAATCTGAGTCTCTTGATTTCCAAGCTCAGAAACTTCCAGAACACACATAGACCAGAGATAAAATTGCATGCTTCATAACTGGGGGGTTGGGTGAGGTGGTGGTCCAGTCATTTATGTTCTTTAGAAAAACTGTTCATTGTATTTGGGGTGTAAGACCAACAATTACATTATTTCTGTCAGCCTCACTTAGATGTAGAAGTTACACTACATTGCTTTCTTGTTTTAATTCATTTGAGATATCCTTAGGGTAGGACTTGACTGTTGGCACTGATAGCAAAGAAACAATGCTTATTTCTTGTTAATATATGCCATCACTACAGACAGCCCTCTGCATCTTTCTTTCTTTCTTTTTTTTTTTTTTGTAAATTTGATTAACTTTTTTTTTTACAACTTTGCCTATGGGTTTGGACACATCACTTGCTCTCTTGGAATTGTATTCTTATGTCTGTCATTCTCCTTGATCTAATTTAATCAGTAAGACAGTGCATTTAGTCATTTAAGCATTCTTGGTTTTAAATTCTGACCTTAATGCTATTATAAGCATAAGAAAAAAACTCACATAAAAGATTCCTCTCTAATTTCAACACTGCTTTTGTGTGTATCTCTGTGAAGGTACATGTTAAAATATTTCCATTCTCTGCTCTTAAGTCAATTTATTTAGTTTTGGACAAAATATTCAGTGTCCTTTTAGTTCAGTAAGAACCCTTTTGAGTACAGCACTAAATTACATTTTATCTTCTCCTGTTCTCTCACCCCATGTTTTGTGATGCCTTGGGTACTGGCATAATAATAATGATAACAATAATTATAATAATGAATACAATCCCCCCCCCAAAAAAAAATCCAGAATCAGCCAATTGTGTTTTTTTCCAATTCTAAGAGAAAATATATGTAATTGAATTTTGATGTGACCATCCCTTCCTTTTTTTCCCCAGACTTTTATAAATTTATGAATGCTGAACATCTTAAAATTATCTCACTTGCTCTCCTATTAGATGGTAAATGCACATGATTCCCACATATTATATATATTACATACATAATATTGAAATGACTGTGAAGATTTCATGTTACATGATGATTTTCCTGAAGTCAGGGTTTTACTGGTGATACAGATGAAGAAGAAACATGTGATTTTTTACATTAGGAATTCAGAAGTCCTGGTGGTATCAGCACCAACTTATTGTCAATTATAAAAAATATAATTCAGTGGTTTTCAAATGTAGTATTTTCTGTTTCATGATTTCAGAACCAATTTGGTAGTGGTTTTACTGCTTACATTGCACTGACAACTTCAAATGCGCATACTAGTCAAATTTCACTAAAGCCTTCTAAAAACTTACTTTAGTTTTGTCATTTCAGGAAAAGATCAGAACAAAAAGCACCAAACAATATAAGGAACACTTTGAGCACCAGATTTCTATTGAGTAAATACATATCAATTTGATCTCCTTCCTTCAACAGGCTAATTTCAATTCTGTAGTTTTCTAGCCAGGATTACTTAGTGATTGATCGATTCTGATGCTGAAAAGGCTTTTCCATATGCCTTGAAGAAAGGTTCATTTGTGTGCTTGAAGTCTTGAGAGTGTGCTGCTGATCTGATACACTGGCCTTGTTCATAAACTTCATATAAAGAATGACACCACACATATTGAATTATTGTCCTGGGTTGCTTTGAAGAAGATTTTCAAAGGCTTTTTTTTTTTTGTTGTTGTTTTTTTTTTAAAGAAACCTCAGATGCAAACTTTTAAAATGCTTGAGTACTTTCATTGTAAGATTTTGTATTCCACAAAATTCAACAGTATAGTTTTAACCCAATAGTCCCAATATGAATTTGAATATGCTTAGTTCCTAAAAAGGACTTTAAACAGAAATGAAGGTGGCCAAAAGAGACTGCAGTGAGGGCCCCAGTACTTGTCAGGTACTGTGCAGCAGACCAAATCCAGCTCTGTTTGCAGCAGTGAGATGGACAGGAGCTATCACTCACCCTGCTGCAGCTTTTTCTCAGTGCCTTTTCCCCCCAGCAATTTAGACAGATTTAAGTCTATCCAGTTGATGCAGGACCCTCAGCTTCGCGCACCCATCATCACCTTTTTGTCACCACAAATGCCACTGTGATTTCATAGGATGACAGCTCCAGGAGTTATTTCTGGATGAAAACTGTCATCCTCCCCCACCAACACAGACACTCTTTGTGGGAATCCGCAAAATCAGAGGGTTTTGGGAAAGCTGCAAAAGGCAGGCCCCAGAGACAGTAGAACTGTGATTAGAGCTCAGCAGCAGCCATGAGATTGGTCAGCAGAAAAATTATTTAAAAAGTAGAAAAGCAAGGACAAATAGAACAATGGTCTGTGTATTAATGTTTGTCTAGAATAACTCTCTAAGCTACAGAAAAGTTTATCTGGCAAGATATTAGGAAGGTTGAAGCTTAATAATGGAGCTCTGTGCATTGTGTTTAAGGCTCACAAGCAGGTATTGTATTTGAAATAAATAAGCATTGTTTAACCAAAGGTACGTGTGCTTATGGTGGTTGGATGGAACTACTGTCAATGTGCTTTTGCTTTGTGTGATTGGTCAAAAAACTTATAAAGTGAGTTGTAACATTCAGTTCTGTGTCTGCTGCCTGGGATGTGAGCTGCTGGCATCTTCCCATTGGCATGATCATGTAATGAGGCTGATGCTGGAAAATCAAACAGCTCAGGGCACGTTCCCAGTAGTCCTGTCCTGTTCCGTGATTTGTACACAGATCCCCGGCCAGCGATAACTCTTCACCACTGCACCCATGACCTCCTCATGTTTTCAGCTGAGTGGCTTTCCCAAGCTGGCTCACAGTGCAGTCACAAAATGTTGCTATGACATGATGCAGGATGGAGATGGTCAGGGCCATGAGATGTCCCTCAGAAGCCCTCAGCTAAACAGTCTGTTCTGGAGAACTTTATCTCCAAACATGCTTTTGCTGCAGGAACTAATCCCTGCACTTCCCCTCAGGGAATTTCATTCTTATATCTCCCAGCTCCCTTCCAACCCGTGATTCCTATATGCAGTTCTAGGACTTTACACTGCCTTGGAAAATTGTTTCCTCACTGGTGAACTCGGGGTGGAGGTTAACTCATTCACCCTTACAGCAAGGAGCACGGAACAACTAAAGCATCTTGAACAGAAATGGGTTCTTGGAGTTATTCGGTCACATCAGATGCACATGTTACAAAATTGCCTTCATAAAACTATTGACCCCTCTCTTAGAAACCTCTTATACTTTGCCTTTTACTTCCTGTATTTCCAGTGAAAGATTCCAGCTTCTTGTATTTCCTGTAAATTCCTCTATTTTCAGCAAATTTCTGTATTTCCAGCTTTTACTTCCTAGGAAGTTTTAGCAAGATATTAATGGCATTCTAATTTAGTTCTTTTTATCCATGAACTGTTTGTAATTATCATAGAATCTGTCACAGACATCTTTTATGAAAAATCCTTTCCTTAGGATTTTTCCTCCTGAGAAAGGAAAGAGAGGCCTCAGGAACAAAATGTAAACATTGATTATCTGCTGCTGTGGAATGCAACAGGTGCATCTGTGATTGGCCCATGCTGGATGTTTGTAATTAATGGCCAGTCACAGCCCAGCTGGCTCGGACAGAGAGCTGAGCCACAAACCTTTGTTATCATTCTTTGCTATTCTATTCTTAGCTAGCCTTCTGATGAAATCCTTTCTTTTATTCTTTTAGTATAGTTTTAATGTAATATATATGATAAAATAATAACTCAAGCCTTCTGAAACATGGAGTCAGATCCTCGTCTCTTCCCTCATCCAAGAACCCCTGTGAGCACAGTCACAGAATCATAAAATCCTATCTAACATCCATCAAATCCATCTCTTCCCAATCCAGACAGAAGGATGATGTTGTGGGGGAGCGTGTCACAGGTTTTATAGGAATCCAGGTAAATGACAACTGTAGCCCTTCCTTTGTCCATTGATGGACTGACCCCAACATGGAAGACCACTGGGTTGATGTCCTGGTTTAGGACAAATTTGGGAGAAAAACCTCTAAAGGGGTTCCTTTAGAAAGCAGATTCAAGCAGCCCCTTCCCCAACTGGTTCAGGAAAAGATTTCCTTGGAGAAAAGTGGAAAAAAGCCCTGTTTATTTAACGAGCAAAGCATTCACCGGCACAAAAAATGAAGAGTACTAAACAATAAAACCTCTTGTCAATATGAAGAGATGAGGAACTCAGAAAGTCCCTTGGTGGGCTGTAGCTCAGCTCACTCAGTTTGCCATCAGTTCCTCTGGTGCTGCAAACGCAGCGTCCTGGGCCCAGTGGGCCACAACTGTGAGCCGCCAGTGTTTTTCTGGGTTCTTCAGCCCAGAACAGGTATGAATAGTTCAGGAAAAAGAAGAAAAACACAGTCCAGGGAAATTCTCTGCCTCAGCTAGCTAAAACTAACTAAAAGCAAAGGAAAGCTGTCTCTCCATCTGTCTGTGCTGCAGACAACACAGTCCAGGAGCAGGATGCGGGACAGCAAGGGCAGCTTCTGATAACAAACTCTGCGCTTCTTCTTTACCTCACTTTGCTCTTGGAACCAGTCTCAGAGGCACAAAACCTATTTCTGGGCTAAACAGACAAATGGGGATACAAACATCATAAAGTCACCCCAGGACAATTGGTCAGGCAGGACCTGCCCTCGGTGACGCTGTCCCAAACCACCTCCCTGTTACCTCCCATATATTTTCTTATTTTATTTAGTTCTTTCCCTTTCTCTGAGTAGCCCCATTTGCATTTACATACAGCAAACAATCAATCCTCCATGCTGTTTCAACCATGCCACGTCATTAATGCCTTTCTCTCCTTCAAATTTTTTGATAAGAACTTGCACTTTTCTGAGGCACCAAGACTCCCTGCGCATTCAATCTACTACATGATATATCTTGATGGGATGAGATGGATAAATAAACCACAAGCCCCTGTTCACACAACAGTGTGGACAGTGTTCCTAATTCGAGATTTTTTAATTCCTGATTTTTCAATGGAATTCCTTACAAAAAAAATTCCCCCTCCTTCTTAGAAGAAATTTTCTATAATTGTGGTGATAGAATATTTAATATTTTTTCTGATTATAAATCCACAATAAACACGTTTTGATGCATTTCAGGTCTCCAGGGATACAAGTGTTTTACTGAGAATAAATATTGTCCTGTTGCAACAACATGAATAATTCATCATAACTAAGATCTCTTTATCTTTATTTTCTACTGTGCCTCTTTCTAAATGCAGTCTTGGAAACATAATTTATAGAAAGTGTATATTTCTTATGTACTTTATCTTACTCTCTGCAATGTCACTATCTAAACACTGAAAATGGCATACCCATTAAATTTAATTATAAGGGATCCATTTCAATAAATATGCTCAGAACCTGTATGTTTATCAATATGTTATCTGTCATTATCAGCTGGAACAGTAAACTATTTCAATACAGGACTTTTGTGTTTTGTACCCTTTCCTTACTTGTAATGTCCATGACAAGAACATAATCATATATAATCCAGTAAGTAAAATAACAAACATTAATTTATTCACCATCTAATACATATCTACCCCAAAAAATGGCTATTACGTTATTTTAAAGGCAGTTTTTTAATAGTCTAGCAATGAAAAATATAGTGAGTTTTACCTGTGCCATTAGTTTAAATTCTAAACACATTTTCTGGGAAGGTAATTCTTTTCTTTACTGTATGAGTTTACTGTTTATCATATATTCAATTTTTTCACTCTCCAAATCAAGGAATTTTTTAATTGAATTTGTGATTTTTATTGTTATTCTTTACTTTAAAGATCAAAGTCTTTTTCTCATACAACACAATCTATGTTTAATCAGAGGCCCACTACTAAGATGCAATTTTTTAAATGGAAAATATTTGAAATCATGTGTAAGATCAAAGGTATTTAACTGTAAAATATTTGGTCTGAAATATTTTTTTTTTAATATGGCAGATAATCAACTTTTCTGTGCTGAATTAAGAATATATTGGTTCTTCATGAAGAGAGAAACAAGACATTCATCATTATTTAAAATAAACCTTCAACCCATTATTGAGTCAATTTCTATGGGGGAACTAATTAATTGTTCAAGCTGCATTTCCTTGTTTCAGATTTTGTGACTCACTGAATAAAAACCACAAAGCTGATGATAATTTCTCTATCACCTTTTCCATTTTAGGCTTCAAGTATTTAAGCTCATCTAAAAAACTGGATAATCATACAGAAAACCTTATTCTAGACTTCAATGCAGAACAATGGCTCGTGTGTTTTTACTCATGAGAAAATAATGAGAATTACTTCACATACTGACACATTTGGGAACTGATGCTTCTTAACAAGTGTATATAGTAGAAATAAATGAGATAAACAAGTGACTGTTGGTAGAAACAGTAGGTTAGTGAAATATCTGCATAGTTCAGAAGTGTTGCCATATGTTCAAATTTGCCTTTGGTCCTTAGCAGAGTGCACTGATCTCAAAGCTGTCCCAAGGAAGTGAGTAAGCAGGAAAGAATTTGAGAGTATGACATTTGAAAGTCAAAACAGTTTATTCAGTGTAGCTTGTAAAAAAAAAACCCCAAAAATACACCAACAAAAAAAGCCACCACAAAAAAAAAACAAAACCCAACCAACAAACAAAAAAAAAAACAAAAAACAAACCCCCAAAAAAACAACAAGAAACCAAACCAAAACAAAAAAACCCCAAACAAACAAAAAAACCAGAACACATAAACCAGACCAGAATGGAAAAGTAAAAAAGAAATTTCTGTGTGAAAAAAAGTGTCAGAAAAAAAAAACAATGGACATACTTTAAGATGACACTGACTACTGATCAAAGCACTCTTGGATGTATGGAAAGAAAAAAAATTATATTTAAATTAAAAACAAAATGAAATCTGGGAATAGCAATGAAAAGGATGAAAAAAAGAAAAGATGAGAAATTAAAATGTATTTGGTGGTCTGATGACCAAGGAAAATCCAAAAAGGAAAAGTCTCCAAAAATCTTTCTTTCCAGGGTCACTAGCTGTGAATTTCAAAGATCCAAGGTGGTAAGCAGTGTTTTTTTCCTTTGTTTGTTTGGTAGGACATGTATTTAATTCTGTTTTAATTCTAAGTACCAGCCCAAAGAATTTTCAGCATGTGAAAATCTAGGACGAGAGTAACAAAGAGATCATCAATGACAGCACTGATAAAATTGTTAAATAAGATAAAATTACTAAAAAACCCCAGTAACCATGCTTAAAGCTACCCTGGCAAGTGTACTTAAAGGTATCCATAGCTAAACAGAACTATTTTTTATATAGGATAGTATTTTATTTCAGGAACTCAGCTTGCACCAAATGTCAGAAAATCACAAGCACAAGCGAAGGATAATTTTTTGCCCTTTCTGATGCATTTTAAAGTATTGCTTAGAAAAAATTTCTAAAATATTTTTTATGAAGCACTTCCAAGTTAGCTTACACTCACCATCCTCAAGTTCTATTGCAATAAAGAAGGACAGGTTATAAGTCTAAAATGTGCTCATGAGTACTTCTCCCAGAGATTTCACTATTGTTATGTATTAAATCTGAATATTATGCTTTATTTGTGTAGCTGGAGAGATTCCTGATAATTCTCAGCTCTTTGCTTTCAACAACTATGTTATCATGAATTATTGGATGGGGCTATTGCTTGGAGCTGTGCATTAGATAAAACAGAATTCTGCATTTTCACCAATACATTCCAGTTTTACTGCCCACACAGCAATGATATTTATCATGACTTTTTCATCTGAGCCAATCAAAGTCTCATCTGTGCCATCAGAAAAGCAGAACAACAATAATAACTTATCAAACCCCATTGAAAGTGAAAATGAGGGTTAATCTCATGCTACAGGAGCCTCTCTGGCTCTCTTATAATGATTTATAAGCAGACATCAAATTTATGGTCCAGTATGGACATGGAAACCTCCTCACAAAATACTCAGTGTGCTCATTCATTCCTTTCCTTCTGCTCTGAACATAGGGACATGTTCATACTCCATGTTTAAATTATTTGAATAGAAAAATCTAGAAAATCCTGGGATGAAATACTAATTGGAGTTAATGAACCAACAAACTCTTTATTCCTCCACAACTTACAAGTGTGGGTAGCATAGCTTTGTTTCTCTAGATAGGATTTTTTTAAACTGAAGATTCTCAAAGGGATCGTAACTCTACTCCTCTTTTGTATTTTCACCACATGAGGAGGCTGTTTGAATCCTTGATATAACCACCTGTGAGGTCAAATTGCCCCTTCCCAATCTTTAAGCACGGTTACTGGGGTTTTTTAAGTAATTTTATCTTATTTTGCAATTTTATCAGTGCTGTCATTGGTGATCTCTTTGTTACTCTCGTCCTAGATTTTCACATGCTGAAAATTCTTTGGGCTGGTACTTAGAATTAAAACAGAATTAAACACATGTCCTACCAAACAAACAAAGGAAAAAAACACTGCTTACCACCTTGGATCTTTGAAATTCACAGCTAGTGACCCTGGAAAGAAAGATTTTGAAGACTTTTCCTTTTTGGATTTTCCTTGGTCATTAGACCACCAAATACATTTTAATTTCTCATCTTTTCTTTTTTTCATCCTTTTCATTGCTATTCCCAGATTTCATTTTGTTTTAATTTAAATATAATTTTTTCCTTCCACATCCAAGAGTGCTTTGATCAGTAGTCAGTGTCATCTTAAAGTATGTCAATTTTTTTTTTCCTGGCACTTTTTTTTCACACAGAAATTTCTTATCTCCTTCTCCATTCTGGTCTGGTCTGGTTTGGTTTTCTGTTTGGTTGGGGGTTTTTGCTTGTTTCTTTTTGTGTTTTATTTTTCGGGGTTTTTTTTTTATTTTTTGGGGATGTTTGTTAGGTTTTTTGTTGTTTTTGTTCACGAGTTACACTGAATAAACTGTTTTGACTTTCAAATGTCATACTCTCAAATTCTTTCCTGCTTACTCACTTCCTTGGGACAGCTTTGAGATCACTGCATTCTGCTAAGGACCAAAGGCAAATTTAATCATCAAGAAGGCATCCTAGAGAATGGTAACATTAGCAAATTGCTAATTGCAGGGCTGGAAGAACCATTACACATAGAGACAACCATGCCACTATTACCGGACAAAACATAGTGATAGGGAAGAAATGTTTCAAAATATATTTAATTTAAATATAAAAATTAAATTTATTTATTTTTTACTTGCTCTTTTCAACTTATCAGGAATAAACCAAAGGCAGATTTTTTGCTCCTACAGAATTAAAGCTTAAAGAGAATTTAAAGCCTCTTTCTTCTCCCTCTCACATTTCTTTCATTTTATATATATATATAGAGAGATATATAGATATAGATATATAGATATATATAGATAGATATGTGAGATCCTCAAGTTCCAAATAGAGACATTTCCTTTGGCTATGGCTTTTCCAGAGACAACCTTCAAAAACCTGCATAAAAGAAAATGAAATACAGATGAGTGACTCATGAAATTAATACTGGATTTTTACTTCAAAGCCAAAAAAAAAAAAGCTATATTTTGGTGTACCTCTTGATGCAAGCCATTCCTGTCCAGCTGGATGCCATTTAGAATCACAACCAGATTGCCACAGGGCATTCTGACAATGGGTATTTAAAAACCCATTAAGATAAACCTTTAGAGCAGCTGAGTTTATGGAATTAAATTAAGAAGGAAAAAGGTTCACTTCCAAATTAAAATAGCCAAAAAAAAGAGCTTACTTTAAAATTGTTCAAAAGAAGTTTATACAGGACCGTTTGACTATTCTTTTTTGTTATTATTATTTTTATTATTGTTTTACAATTGTGGGCAACTGGTGTGGGGGAGTAAAGTGAAGCAAAGGGAAGAGGAAATAAACAAAAGCAGTAACATGATCCTGTTAAATGAACATGCTTGTAAGATAGAAATAACACTGGAATTCAAAGAAAATATGCTCAAAGTTGGCTATTTAATTTTTAATAAGCCTGTAGAAAATTTCAAATTGATAATGATTATTTAAGTCACTAAATACCCAGGAATTTATTATTAATTGATAATTATTCATTTAAATGAAAGAGAAATATTCAGTTATTCTTTTCATGAAGAAGCTATGGTCATACACTGCTTTATAAGCTTCTTTATTGGCAAGGTATTTTAGATAGTTATTGCATAAAAGGCAATTCAGTCACAAACAGAAAGTTGTGGTGGAGTCAAAATCAAATTTGATTCATATATGATGTGAATTTCTAGTGCTAGAAATTTGATCACATTTTCTCCTATAATATTTTTGGATAATGTGGAGAAAAGAGAGTTCCACAGGCTCATCTGTAGAACTCAGACAACACAAACAAAATTATATCTATAAAATAAGCAAAGAAGATCTAAAAATACAGATTTATAAAGCTGGCATAGCTGCGCTTTGCCATCAGGAGTTTCTCTCATCCCACATTGGAATCACAGTAAGAGATCTCTTTGGAGCATGTTCTTCAGCCTCAGCCTTCTTGATTTTATATTTCATATTATTCAATAACTTTTGTCACAGAGGTTTCTGCCCAGTAGCAGGTAGTCTATAACCTCTGTTTTTTAATAAACAAAGGAATTCACAGGAAGAAGCTTGTCAGGATCAGCCTTCATTACAACAGGCTGCATATGGAGAAACAGGAGTGTGAAATGTAATATTTCTCTGATGTAATAATACATCAGGGGAAAAGAATGATGTTCAGTCTCTGCTCTACAACTTTGAACAGACTCTGTTAAGTAGCAAGGGAAGCTATTAGCCCAATAAATTGAAAATTAAAAAAAAAAAGGGAAACATGAAATGATAAAATACCAACAAACCACTGAGCTTTACAGTGTAATCGAACAAACCATCTATTTTATTTAGCCTTGATATTTAGTACCTCACATTAAATCCTCCACAGTTACTTGAAAATTATATCTTTATTCTAAAGTATATGTAAGACTTTAGAATATCTGCTATTATTGCCAGAAAATGTTAAATTAATTTGTGATGATGACTAAAAATAGTCAATAATATGAAACTGAACTGGCACTGTTTGAAAATTTTGTTAGCAATGTCATTGAAATATATTTCAATTAAACATAACAGGTTGAATCTCATTCACGATATGAAATTTCTTTGCTTTTCATTATGACTCTCTGTGTGAAAGCAAGTGTGTCTAGGCCCACTAATTTCAGAAGCTGCATAACTGGTTTTTAATTTCATTCAACTCATTAAGTACAGTAAAAACAGTAATTCATTTCTTAGTATCTAAAACTAAAGTACGGAAACTCTTGGAAAAGCTTAAACTGGTGTATGTCATGTCACCAACTTCAGACAAACTTTAGTTCTGTTAGTTATAGCTTAAAAGAGGATGTGGAAAATATGCAATATCAAGTATCCATTTTACATTTTTAAACTCATTTTTGAGTATTCTCTTTCATTATTTTCAAACAGAAACTTAGCTCTTTATCTCAAAGCCCCCTCTTCCAGATCCTGAGCTGCATATAAACAGCAATACAACACGCAAACAAACCAAAACAATTTCAATTATCTGTCAAATACAGCCTTTGAGTATATGCCCTCTTTTCCTTTTTTCCAGTAGAACTATCTTTCCCTTCTTTAAAAATCATCTCTACGTCTCCTGCCAAAAACATTTCCTGACTTTTCATGACCCCTATTTTTACTATAATCTCAAGCCTAGACAATTCCTCATCTACTCAGTTCTCCAATATGTTTGGCATTATTTTTTTATACTATGCCTTACAGGATTCTAATAAATGCCTAATTTTAATGCCTTTTATGCTGCCTCCATTAAAAAAATTAACAAAAAAAATCAATATTTGTCTATATATAATTTTTTTTAAAATCAAATCAATATATCCCAACTAAACCTCTGGTTTATGAAATTAAGTTTTCATACTTGCTGATTGTTTCCATATATTCATTTAAGAGTTTATCTTTTCTTATTTGAGCACACTGCTCTGGGTGTTCAAAGGCTGTGTACAGCTTTCAGAGACAGAGACAAGAAGCAGTGAAGCATAGAGAGAAAGCAGCAGAGATTCTCACCTGACTAACTCTGCTCTGCTTTTCATTTCATGTGAAACATCCCATGATAACCAGGAGCTGCAGAACACGCACATCCATATTTCACTTTTGACAACATCAGTATTTTGATCAGAATATTTAAATACATTCAAGAAACTGGATCCCTGGTGACCTGTGGCGAGGTGTCAGCACGCCTGCTGTTTGCTGGCACAAAAGACTCAGCTGGGTAAATACAATCTGGTATTTTCAGCAAAGGAAAAAAAAAAAAACCAAGAAGGAGGACAGACAAGTGTATTGGCACTTGGGACATATATTAGGTCGAAACCAGGGAGGCTTTTCTCATATGTTTAAAGACTATAAAATCAGATGTTGGTATTAATGATGGTAGAGATAAATAAAAAATAGCTAACTTGATTCAAAGGATGAGATTTTAAACCTTTGGATGTTTCATTCACAAAAAGAGTGGAAGATATGAATTTCCTTTTATTTTGACTGAAATTAGTTCCCCCATACACTATTTTTAGACACAAAACAAATAGACGGTGAAATATCTGCAACAAATTCAGGATTAGATCCTTACTTCCAGCTGTTTCAGGGGTCACAATTCATTTTGAAGCCACTTGTTTTCTCTTTAGAGTGTTAGCAAACATCTGGTTGAGACCAAAACAGGACTTACTTCATCACAGAGAGCATTCAGCAAACAGGGCTACTGTCCCAAGGAGCCTGTCCTCTAATTTATCAAAAGATACAGCAAGTGAGAAGGAAAACAGTAATAGCAACAATATAAATGAAGATGAGAAATAATGATAAGCACAGGTAAAGTTAGAGTCCATGACAATATTATTAATTATATCTAAGGCAATAATTTACTATGGACTAGAATATGCCACAGCTACAAGTAGAAAAATAATGTCGAGCGCAGTTTTTCATCTGTGTAACGTCATTGTACATCTCTTTCTCTTCTTAAGGACCACAACCTGAGCACTGAAGCAGCAACCTCATCTTCTACCAAAATGACTTTTCACAGTCAAGTAAAAAAACTAATTTTCAGGAATAGTGAACTAATAATGCAAGTCTTCCTACATTTTTACAATCAGATATGACAAAGTCCACTGTCTTTGCTGGAAATTACCTTTATCATCCTTTGCCAGACTCCTGAGAAAGAGACCTCACATAGTGAAATATTCAATCTCATTTGAAGGAATGCTTCAATCATTTCTCGTCTCTGGTGATCAGTTTTTCTTCCAATCTGTATCCTCAGATCCTTGCCAATACTAAGGGAATTTCTTGAATTTGGACCATTTTGCATTTTCCGTATTGCTCACCTAAATTATTGTCCCTTATTTTACAGTGCATCTGAATGACAAACAGCAGAAGAGTTAAATCGACCTGGAAAAAGAATTCCTGACCATCAAGGAGCTCACCAAATGGCAGTCCACCAGTTTTTGTGGGTGGGTTGCATGACATAAAAACCTCACAGGTAGCCTTGCACAGACACAGATATCTGCAGTTTTTTCACCACCACTGGCTGTGGGAAACAAATGCTGCAGTCCCTCACAATTTCTGTTCATCAGGAGATTCTTCCCATTCTCCAAAAATCAGTGATTGGTTAGGTAGACTGAAACCTATAAAGCCCTTTGTCTGGCATTACCAAGTAAGGGTCTGATCCTAATGCTTTCATTGTTTCTTCAGAAAAGGTAGCAGGGACAAGTACAAATGACAGTGATTAGCTGCTTTCACAGAACAATGCCTTGCTAGGTGCAAGTCAGGCCCAAGACTCTGATCACTTTCAGCTGGGATTCTTTAGAGGGAAAGCATCTCAGGGAGTGGAGTTATAGAAAAGTTAATAGGAAAACATTTGAGAAAAATTAGTAGGAATATATCTAAGCTGACCAGATCCATCAACTAAGGCAGGAAAACTCAGAGACTCTAAGAATTTGAAATAGGTTTATAGGAAATTTCTAGCATATGATGAAATGCAGTACTTACACTAATTGTCATATTGATATCATATTTCAGGTGTTGACAATAATTGAATTAGGAATGATGACCACAATGGAAATTTCTTAATTTTTCATTCATTAGGTAAGTCCCCTAATTCTAACACATTTTGAGAGGCTTCAGTAATGAATATATTTGTCAATTTTTTAAAGGATAAAAAATACACTGACTTTAATGCAGAAAATAATTATAACCTTTGTTAGAAAAATAGTTCACATAGTTAATAAACAACACACATATATAGATCAAAGAGAAGTGAGGTGAAGAATAATTACATAATTATGTAGTCAACAGCAGAGTAAACTTTTTCTATGACTAAGCAGGTATGAAACCATCCTACTGTGGTCTAAATTAGTGAGTTAAAATGCAAATAATTCTTTTCTAGTGTCTTTTCTTGTTTTGTCTTCTCAACATGGAGTATGCATACATAAAGCTTTCTGGAAAAATAAGTAAACTAAATTTACTACTGCACTTTCAATTAAGTATTTTCAGAAGTCTTACATTTTTCTTCCTGTAAATGAGTCCAGTTCACCTGGCACAATTAATTTTTTTTCATGGCTGATAAGAGAAAGGTTTCTTTTACTAAATAGTGACTAAACAATTTCTACTTGCTTATCCAGTAAGTCTTTTTCAGGATGGCAACAGTTGTTCCAGAATTGCTTTTATTCTGATTTTTATATAGGAAGTTTTGGAGTCAGAAATGAAAAATAAACTTATTGTAGTAAAGATAATCCCTTTTATCCAGTCTGTGATAAAGTTGTAAAATTCTCTGCTACACAAGTTTCTCCAGATTCCTGAAGGCTTAGCCTTTTCCCTAATGTTCATGTGTTTAATTTAATAAAGCATGAAAGTCTTAGAATCACAATATTTTTATTATTAATCATCCACACTCAAAAAACCCTCCTTTATCTCCTCAAAATCCCCACCCCCTTTTACATTCCACCGTTTTGCTTCTGTTGCTGTTTTTGATTCTTTAGAGGAAAGCATCTCAGGGAGTGGAGTTATAGAAAAGTTAATAGGAAAACATTTGAGAAAAATTAGTAGGAATATATCTAAGCTGACCAGATCCATCAACTAAGGCAGGAAAACTCAGAGACTCTAAGAATTTGAAATAAGTTTATAGGAAATTTCTAGCACATGATGAAATGCAGTACTTACACTAATTGTCATGTTAATATCATATTTCAGGTGTTGACAATAATTGAATTAGGAATGATGACCACAATGGATAATTCTTAATTTTCATTAGGTAAGTCCCCTAATTCTAACACATTTTGAGAGGCTTCAGTAATGAATATATTTGTCAATTTTTTAAAGGATAAAAAATACACTGACTTTAATGCAGAAAATAATTATAACCTTTGTTAGAAAAATAGTTCACATAGTTAATAAACAACACACATATATAGATCAAAGAGAAGTGAGGTGAAGAATAATTACATAATTATGTAGTCAACAGCAGAGTAAACTTTTTCTATGACTAAGCAGGTATGAAACCATCCTACTGTGGTCTAAATTAGTGAGTTAAAATGCAAATAATTCTTTTCTAGTGTCTTTTCTTGTTTTGTCTTCTCAACATGGAGTATGCATACATAAAAGCTTTCTGGAAAAAAATAAGTAAACTAAATTTACTACTGCACTTTCAATTAAGTATTTTCCAGAAGTCTTACATTTTTTCTTCCTGTAAATGAGTCCAGTTCACCTGGCACAATTAATTTTTTTCATGGCTGATAAGAGAAAGGTTTCTTTTTACTAAATAGTGACTAAACAATTTCTACTTGCTTATCCAGTAAGTCTTTTTCAGGATGGCAACAGTTGTTCCAGAATTGCTTTTTATTCTGATTTTTATATAGGAAGTTTTGGAGTCAGAAATGAAAAATAAACTTATTGTAGTAAAGATAATCCCTTTTATCCAGTCTGTGATAAAAAGTTGTAAAATTCTCTGCTACACAAGTTTCTCCAGATTCCTGAAGGGCTTAGCCTTTTCCCTAATGTTCATGTGTTTAATTTAATAAAGCATGAAAGTCTTAGAATCACAATATTTTTATTATTAATCATCCACACTCAAAAAAACCTCCTTTATCTCCTCAAAATCCCCACCCCCTTTTACATTCCACCGTTTTGCTTCTGTTGCTGTTTTTTCTGGCTTCCTTCATATTTCTGACTATCTACTCTTACCTTCCATGCAGCTCTAGTCACCTGCTAAACCTTGTTAATGTATTGGAATGAACACAGGCTCTCAACTTGAAACCTCTCCTGCTCTGAACTGATTTCAAGCAGGTTGCTTCCACATGGCCTATAGTCTAATGTTTTCCAAGTCTAATTTTAGCTCAATTTTTACCACAAAAATTTTTACCACCAAAAAATGTAGTATTCACATACTCTTTGAACAGAGTGACACATAATTCTCTCTCCCAGGATGTGTCCTGGGAAGGCAGTGAAAAAGTTCAGAGAGAGAAGAGAAAACACTTCTTATCTCTATTTGCTGCTCCTGTTGTTTGGCACATGTGGAATGAGTTATGGAGATTGTTTACCAAAAGGGATTTGTTAATTGGACTCTGGTGATGGTTGTTTTGACTGATTTACCAGTTGGGTCAAAGCTGTGTCGTGACTGTCTGAAAGGGTCACAAGTTTTTCTTTAGTATAGTATAGTACAGTTTAGTATAGTATTAGAATAGTTTAGAATAGTATTAGTATATATTAGTATACTATATATATGTAATATAGTATAGCTTAATAAAGCATTTATTCAGCCTTCTGATGATGGAGTCTCTGTATCACCTTTGGCTGTCCCTGATACCCTTTTGGTGATAAAAAACCTCAAAGTATTCCAGAAAGGAAATAAGAAACAGATCTGTAGCAATTGTGGAAGGTAGGACAATACTTTTGCAGATCAAGATTGATTCATCTTTGGTTTGTAACATGTCTCTGAAGGAAACGTGAGAGAATAACCTGCCTTAGCCTGAGTTAGTGACTTCTTTTCTGGTTTGGTTTGGTTTGAGGTTTTGTTTGGTATTTTTTGTTTGGATATTTTTTGTTTGGTTTTGGTTTGGTTTGTTTGTGGGGGGGGCTTTTTTGGATTTTTTTTTTTTTTTCAGAGAGATTTCAATTTTCCTATCCTACCTGACAAAATGAGAAAGGATAGCTGGAGGATAGAAGTAAACATATTGTTCAGGACAGGAAACATAAAATAGAGTGCAGCTCTGGCAAAAGAACTGTTGTTTGGTTGACAGCAAGTATTACCCTCTTTGAAAACCCTGACTAGCAAGATAAGAAAAATAAAATATATTTGCTAC
This sequence comes from Emberiza elegans, assembly GCA_024865655.1. NCBI lineage: Eukaryota > Metazoa > Chordata > Aves > Passeriformes > Fringillidae > Emberiza > Emberiza elegans. The sequence continues at coordinate 8,765,913 of JALJVW010000158.1, forward strand.
CTCCTATTTAGATGTTGTGCCCCACTTTTTTCTAACCACTTCACAGGAAATCCCAGACTTTCCTGCACGGGAAGGAATGTCTGTCTTCTTTCACCTATACTTGGATTACTGAGCTTTTGACCCTGCAGTTCACCACTGTATCCTGCAGCACAGCAGCTCATGTTTTGCACATTCAGGCACCACACTGCAGTGTGTTTTAGACTTGTCTCTGCACTGGGTGGAATAAGTAAGGAGTGAGAGTACAGAAGTAATTATAAAAAAAGGTTACAGGTAAGTTGAAGCCTTATGGAATTAGCAAACTGGCATGTGTTCTTAAACAAGTTGCAGGAAAAAAGAAGCACTGAACTTTTGGGTGGAGATGGGAGAACTACAAACAAAGCAGGGAGGAAATATCTGGTGTTCTGAAGGGACTGAGTAAAATTTCAGCAAAGGAGATGGGTGTGGAAGGCTGCAAGGATTCCCTGAAAAAAAGTGGTGATGAAAAGATTGTATGCAAAGGATTTGAAGAGGGAGAAATGCAGAGGGAGTGATCATTGGTGTATACAGACAACAAGAGGAAGTACAAAGACTGTATCTTTCAGTAGGTCGTTTATGTTTACCAAAAGGCTGTGATCCTCAATCACTTTCTATGTGAATATGCCAGTGACATAATTGGTTTACTTTTTTGAAATTGATGTATAATTATGCATGGAATTTAGGGCTCCATATTCCTGAGAAGTGGGATTTTTTACTCTAAAGTGTAATTAGATCCATCCAATATTCAGGTGTAAATCCGTTTTCCCCTTTTAATATTTGTACATTCATTTGTGGAATCAGTGGATGCAGCAGGCTTTTATCCAAAGGCAAAGTAACATTATTAAAAAGACTAAGCTGCCATAGCCTGGAAGGACTGTTTGAAACCACAGAAAACTAAATAAGCTTCACTGTTTATTCATTGAGGTCAAACCTGCAGGCATGAAAACTGTATTAAATTGCATCCTTAATTTTTAATTTCTCTACTATCTTTCAATACACTAAAAATCACAGTATCTCTTTTCTGGAACAACAACCATATACATATATAGTAAAATAGTATACTTGAATGTTAGAATATTTAAAACTTTAAAAAATGTTAGCCAAGAAAACGATTTTGAAAAACAAACAAACAAGGTTTATGCAACAAAACAGAATTTCTGCAAACCAGTTTTGGTTCACATCTCATCAAGAGATTTATATGCCTTAAAAGCTAAAAATATGAGCAAAGCAACAAAGTTCAGTTCTGAAAATATCCATTCTTTTGTGTCTGGCTCCAACAGAAAAAGAAATAGCTTTCTTTTTACCTTTTAGACTAGTCCTTGTCACCTGCACTCCATCTTGCATCAAGAAAAGAAAATGACTGGAGTGCAGCAGGCAGAAAAGCAAAACTGCATTTTGTGTTTTCTCTGCAGTGTGCTGTACAAAATTTCTGGGGTCTCTTTCATTGCTAAAGGAATTGACTTAGAGATTGTGACAGCACTGCAGCCTTTTTTCTCCCATCAGAGTTATCAAACAGAAGATTTGAGATTATAGCTTTCTGAAGAAGAAAATGAAACCCTTACAGAGAAGCAGATGCTACAGCATTATACATTCCAAGTGTACACTGTGCTGTGCATGGCCAGCTGTAAGAGGAAAACTGCTCATTTTGACATTACACACTGGTCTTCATTGCATAACAACCTCTGCCTTTCCTCCTCTCTCTGCAGTATTTGCTACAGCCACCTCATATACCTACTTACTGACGCTCTCTGCTCCCTGTAAGGAGCTTTTGCTGAGGGAATATGCATAGTTTTTTGTTTGTTTATATGCACTAAACACTTCATAAGCACAGTTGCCCCTGAGCACAATTCAATTTTCTCAAACAACCTTAGTGCTTGAGGTACTAGTTACTGTAGAGATCATTTTCACTGCTTATTGGGGGGGGAAAAAAAAGCAAGCCCAAAAGACAACACAACAGATTTATAATAAACCATAATATTTTGAGCAAGTGTTACGATGGGGAAAACTCTATGTATGAAAGCATGTAGGAGGGAGAGAGCTTACCATTGTTTTCAATAGTCATAAGGAAATTATTCTGCTATCTTTGTCTGTTGTAGTGATATACAGCAAAGGACATTATTCATAACCCAGCATGGCCTTGAAACAACTGATATTTATGAACTCTAATTTCATCCACTCCTGGATAAGTGCAACAGAAATTTTCTGCCATATAATAATCTTAAATAGGGGTTTGAGCCAAGCCTTATTTAAATAAAATGAGGAATGCTACATATTCATTTTGTCTCAAAATTTCACATCATCTTATTCATGATCATACTTTTAAAAAATATTATCATGTATAGATTGTGTAACTTAGGAAATAAATATTACAAAAAACTTTATCATTAAAAAATAGCATTATTCACCCTGCAGATTTAAAAGAAGACCCTTGTCATTATATTTGCACCAAGAATAAGGCTGGATTATAACTATAATGTTTGAAAATTATAGGCTGCCCAAATTAATCTTTGGAATTGTGTCAAATTAAAACCTGTCTGTTAAGGGATGTTAGAGCAGCCCTGGCCCAGGACTTCCTCCTTTGCCCAGTCCCTGGAGCCCAGTGCAGGGCAGTCCCAGGCTGTGGGACACTGCAGCTCCTGATTTCCCACTCCCAGGTTCAACCCACAGCAAAGCTCCAGAGTCTCTTTCTCCAGCAGCACTGACAGAATGAGAGGACACAGTCTCAAGCTGTGCCAAGGGAAATTCAGGTTGGATATTAGGAAAAAAAAATTCACAGAAAAAGTCATAAAGTTCTGGAATGGCCTGCCCAGGGAGGTGGTGGAGTCACCATCCCTGGATGTGTTTAAGAAAGACTGGATAAGGCACTCAGTACCATGGTTTAGTTGAGGTGTTAGGGCATGGGTTGGACTCAATGATTGTGAAGGTCTCTTCCAACCTAGTGATTCTGTGAAATCTGGGAATTCTGTGAAAGCTGAACATAGACCCACCAGCTCAGATCCATTCACAGCCACTTTCCTGTGACAGTGTTCACAGGGTCTTAGGATGAGGGAAGAGATGAGGATCTGACTGCATGTTTCAGAAGGCTTGATTTATTATTTTACCATATATATTACATTAAAACTATTCAAAAAGAATAGAAGAAAGGATTTCCTCAGAAGGCTAGCTAAGAATAGAATAATAAAGAATGATAACAAAGGTTTGTGGCTCAGCTCTCTGTCCGAGCCAGCTGGGCTGTGATTGGCCATTAATTACAAACATCCACCATGGGCCAATCACAGATGCACCTGTTGCATTCCACAGCAGCAGATAATCAATGTTTGCATTTTGTTCCTGAGGTCTCCCAGCTTCTCAGGAGGAAAATCCTAAGGAAAGGATGGGACCAGTTCTTTCGTGGGATCCCTGGTTTTTCTGTAGAGATCAGGCACAGGGCTTTTGCACAGCCCCTTATTGGGACCAGCCTTTCATCCCCTTTTTGCTTTTTTCTCTCATCTTGCCTTTTTTCATCCTCTCCTCCCTGTTTTGAACCCCAGGTTTCCACCTTTGCTGGATGCAATACCCCACATGCAGTTTCCTGACAGCCCATCAACTAGTGGGACTGACGAGGCTTCATTCCTTGGTTTTGTCTCTACCTTAGTCCATGAGGTTTGTGCCACTTTGTGGCTTAACTGTTTTTCCTTATTATTCCATCTGACAAGGTCCTCAATGAGATAATCTCACTGAAATAAGCATTTCCACATCCCACATGTAGCAAAGGGATGAAAGGTGTGTTGTGTGCTTGTGCTGACACTGTCCGCTGGCATCCAAACATCACAGTGGAAGATGTCCTTCGCTTCAACTGTAAAGAACCAAACAATTGGTCCTGGAAAGGGACACACAGATATGTGAAGAAATCCTGTGACAAAGGACAGGAGCAGGGAGTTGATGGGTGAGAACTGAAGTAGGCTGTAGGTGAAGAAAGCTGATTTTCAGAATAAGGAGAAGCTGGGAAAATGATGAAGTCACTATGAAATAAGCTGTAACCTTCTCATTAAAGTGAGAATCCCTCCAGATTCCCAAGTGAAACCTGTTACTCCAATGTTCTCCATCAACAGTGAAGATATGTGAATTCACCCATAATCTACAGTTTATGACTGCCAAAGTATTGATACACTCAGAGGATGAAGCTGGCACCCTGACATCTGCTCTGACAGTTCAAACATCAGAGGCCTGGTTTAGGGATTTAAAGCCTCTAGTAATGTTGATGAGATGCTTGTGAGATATGAGGGAATACTTTTATGTTCCTTGTTTGGATATATGTCCAAAATGTATGTATTACACAGTTACTTGATATTAATATAGCCAATAAACATCAATATAATAAAGTTTTCTTTCTCAATCATACATATAAGCTTATTCAAAGATCTGCAGAAAATTAAAGTGCCAGTAATACTGAAATAATGTCCCCAACTAAAATTTAATGTCATTGCCTATATCTGTTATTAAACTACTTGCTGTTGTCAAATGATATCCCATTCTTCACTTCAGAGAATCCCTCTCATTCTCACTATCTCATTCCACTCTGCATATTCATATATATCTTTATACCATCTATTTACTTTTTGTTGAATATGTTGGAATGGGAAGAGGGAGCTTCAGAAGTAAAAAAAAGGCAGCTGTATCTGCACTGCAGACCTGGATTAGATGTTAGCCTTTTCCTTGGCAGTCCTGCAAAAAAAGTTTTTTTACAAAATTTGTAATGAATTTTTAAAGGCTAGATTTTAATATTTGTTTTGGAGGTTTTTCCACTACAGATCAGAAGTCATACTTGTAAGTATTTAGAAGAAATAGAGGATTCAGCAGGGTCCATATCCTGAGTTTGTTCTGAATTACACTGTGCCAAGCACACTGAAGAATAAGAGGTTACAGACACCCCAAACTGGACACCCTACTGAATATATTTAATCTTCATTTCTCTGCATGGCCATTATCATCTGTAAAATGAAGATAATAAAATTCCTTAACCTTATGAAGATTTTGAGAATATAAAGTAATGTCTGACATTATATTAATGAGTTCCATTTAGAAAATAGCACAGCAAAATCAATAATTTCTGCTTAAAGAGTATGGTCTGAATAGTTTGAAGCCAATAAGGCAAGTCCACACACAAGGACAAGAGAACAAAATACTGAATACTTCTGATTAAGGAAGTGCCATCTCTGATGGAGCCAGGGATCCCATATAAGAAATATTCTGTGTGATGTAATTAAAGACCATTACAATGCAAACATCCAAGTGAGCCAAACGAAGGCTGCATGGGGAATTTTCATTTTCATGTTCTCTAATTTCAATGCTTGACTTTGTGACCCTAATTTTTTAATATAATTTTCTGGATATAATAATTAATAATTAATTGAATAGGAAAAGAGCTATTAAAGAGTTATGCAAGATTTTCATTTGTGACCTGGAAGGCAAGGGGCCCTAGACAAAAAAAAGAGAGTCTTGAAGCTGGCTGACATTCCAGAGACACTGGTGAGACAGCACTATTTCTGTGAGAAGCCATGCAAAGGGACAAACAAACACAAAGAGCTTTTCAGTCTTCTGATTTTTAAGTGTATATTACAATGACATATGAAATATATACTATTTTTTTCTGCCCAACCACATCACAGTTGGTCAGACTCCTGATGCTCCATTTGAAAGTAAACAAAGTTTACTCACACCCCACAGCTTTCTATGAACAACGTGGTTTCAACAAGGATTTTCCTGAGCAGGAATAATTGTAGTTCATCACCATTTTTTTTAACCTTTTTTTAATAATGGGACATAGCTTTTGCTTCTGTCTCCTCAGCAGTTGATAACTGGATCTTGTAGAGAAGCTTTCAAGAACTTATGACTAGTATCAGAACTTCTAATACATTGTAGAATATCTTGGAATCACCACAAAAATGTGATCTCATTGTAAAAAAAGGGAGGTGAAAAGGGGATCAGCTCAATTTTTAGGGGCTGTTATATTTCCAGTAACACAGAAAGTGAAAACATCTTCATTTTAAGCTTTACTTTTCAAGATAACAAATTATTACTTTGTGGGACATAAAAATGAAAGCCACAGTATTCTACTCTGTGCTGCCTAAAATTCAGACGGAGCTTTAAACAGAAGCAGATATTTAACAAAGGTGTCTAAAAACTATTTCTCAAACGTGCCTGCTGTTTATAACACTTTCTATACTTCTAACACCTTCAAATGCCAACAAGTGCATTGTTTTTTTCACTTGTTTTGGAGCAGTACTCCATATTTTAACCAGGGATATCAAGGCTAATGCTGGTTCCTGGCACGCCACTGTCAGCTCCAGACAGACTGAGTAGATCACCCAGCCTAGGAAACAAAAGGCTGCGGCACATCTATTCTCCAAGCCCAGTCAGCACATGTGTGAAGAGTAGTGTCAAGACCAACACAGTGGTGCTGCACATTACGTGACAAGAAGCCTGTAGTGCTTTCTGAGGTACAAAATATACTCAAACACCTCTATTCCCTGCCCTGCCTCCCCCACCCACCCACTGCTTTTGGAACAGCAGGATGAGTCGTCCTTTATGAATTCTCCACACTAAAATACATGCAGATTCTTGCACAGAGAATCTGCTCTCAGCAGAAAGACAGAAGGTTTGAGAAGGTTTGGGACAACAATTGCAGAATGAAAGGTGCCTACCTGTTCGATCTGGCAGAAGGAGAACCCAGATTTGGATTGGGGTGAACTCAGTCTAGCCAGGAACAAATCTAACTCCAAGAAGCACCTAAAACATAGTGGCCACACCTGAATGAAACTCATTGCACAGCATGTGTTCCCTAACAGTTCTGTGCCCCAAGATTAGCACTTACATTAGCAGACCCTGCTGAAGTAGGAGAATTCCCTAAAGGATCTGACAGCATACACTGAAGAGAATATTATATTTGAACATCTACATCTCTCCTGGTACTAGAGACTGCAAAAGAGGACTTGGGAAATATTCTAAATATTACAGAAATTTTACAGGGGACATAAAGACTCCTATGTAACTATACACCTACCTGGTCAAGACATAAATTTAGATCTTGCAACTTTGGACAAAATTAATATCCAAAAGACATCTTGAATATCCTCCAAGTAGTTAATATTGCTAAGATGTTTAATATTTCACTTCCAGAAAAAGAGCAGATGCAGCTTTCAAATTTCAAGAGTCATGAGCAGTTTAGAAAGCTCCTGTAAAATTTAAAAATTATCACAGTGAAATCCTTAACAGTCATGTCCTCAAGTAAAACCATCACATCCTCAAAAAAAAAAAAACTCTTTTAATTTTGATTCTGGCTAAACAAATTCCATGCTGATTCACATGAGATACATAGAGAAGAAGATAATTTAGGAATTGCTAAGGACAGCTGAACTGCAATTAGATTCAGTATGATTCAGTAGATCATATTGAGTGATTTTGACTTTACACTGCATGGAAGAAAGTAACAGAAGACTTAAGATGCTGTTAATTAATCTCTTTGCCTAATCTGATTCTGTTCCTGAGTAATGTGAACAAGGTGGAAAAAGGCTGGACTAAAAGTCAGAGCATTTAGAGAGATAATCCTGGTTTTGTTAATAATTCCTGAGTAGCCTTAAGCCCTTCTCTTAATCTTTTCACAAGTCGGCTTCCCCATCGCTTAAAAGATGCCAGGATACTTACTCACCTGCTTTTTACACCTGTAATATGGCTTTGAAAACACAGTGCTACAACAGAAGTGCTACATATTTCTTTTAAAATTTCTGTAGTATTCTATTCAGGAATAACTTATTTTTTTCCATAATGATAAAAATGTTGTGACAACAGAAGTTGTACTCTCTGAATAACTGAAGACTCTAGAACACCTGGTTTTATTTAAGTGAAATCAAGAGGCAGTTCGTGTCAGTCATGTAATACAGTTTGTACATTAAATATTAATGCAATTAAAACTATCATGAAAGTGAGTGGAATACAGTTTTCAGGGGTTTTTAAAGTGAAAAGCACACAATATACTGCAGGCAGTTTTAAATCTATCAGAATGGCAATGTGAAATATTAGCCAGTCCTCAAACACAAACTTTGCATCTGCACATTTATTTCTTGCAGTCTGCTCTTTAAGAGGAAGATTTCTTTATCATGATACGATGCAGAAATTTTGCAATGACTGATGATTAATCCAAATTCTATGAATCAGGAACACAATCATGTAGTTTGAAAACCAGCTACAATGATATAGTGATAAGACTTGAAAAAAGGAAAAATGTCTTGCCACTTGTGTGAGGATTTCACAATTAAAAAAAAATTAAAGTCCTGTAATAAGAAATGAATAGCATATTTGTGACATTTATAATTGATACCAGGTGGCAAAGCTCTGCAATCATTACTGAAGATGAAAAAAAAAATGTATAAAAGAGGTCTATTCACATTGGAAACCTGGGCAGATAAGTAAATGAGAATTTCAGGTGAGATGGTGCAGTTACAGAATATTCCTCACTTCTAGGAAAAGATTTTTTTAAGAAATAGTGTTTTATTAAATGCCAGATGTGATTTGAATAAGATTGGATCCAAATACCACTAGTTGTTTCAATTTGCTTTTTCTCCTTCTTTATCACTCTTGTATATTCACAAAGGTTTATTTTAATGGAAACCAATAGATAAAGCTATCCTTATAAAAAAACAACCAACCAACAACACAAAATATAAAACAAACCAAATAAATAATCTCCACAAAATGTCCTTAGTTGTGATTCCAGCATTCAAACTTGGTTATAAAAGATGACTAGAACAGGGTTGCAAAATTACCTTAATTATGCCTTTCATATCTATGGTTATCATCTTCTCCAGGAATGATACATATCTAACTCTTACTGCTTACCCAATCCACTCAATTATACTTACATCAAAATTCATCAGAAAACATGATTAAATTATTAAATTATTAGAATTTAATTTTGCATTTACTAGCCACAATTAATTATAGCAACAAAAAAACATACTATCTTATCAAATGTATATTTCCTCATTTTTCCTCTCCTAATAAATAAAGGTACTATATATTTTTTAAATTGCATATATTATTCAATTAATTTATTTGTAGCCAACTATTTGGATATCTATCTTTCACTAAACTAATAAAATTTTACATGGTCACTAAGTAAATTATTGGTCATCTCTGAAAACAATGGGATCCAAGTTAGAAATGGAAATGATCAAAATTACCTAGATGAAGGCTGTATATTTTCTAAGGTCATATGTGCACAATAAAATCAGATTGTGTATATTGGGCTGACAAGCCCAAGTGGAGTTCTTCAGAGTCTTGCTCTAAATGCGTAGTTTCCATCCTGTGGGAATCTACAGCTTAAATAATGGTATATAACACTGGTAACATCATAATACAGCGTGTCATGTTGGTCTTTCCACTCAATTGTATGCTTTAATTTTGGTTCCCATTCTGAAGACTTTCTAAAGATCATTTCATTTTCAAAACACTAGCCGAGCAACAGTCAATTACATATTTTGTGTTTACAGAGTTTTGGACTTTATTGACAGAACTTTGATTTCTCTTTAGCAAAGCAGGTAATCAATTAAAGCATTTGTTGCCTAACAGCAACAAAACCGATTGTTTTTCAGCTTAATTTTTAAAATGTCAGAGAAACATTTGAAAGACATTATCTGAATTACTATTTTATACAGGGTGCTGGGAGATTAATGCAATGTCAAGGCAAGGCAATAAGCTACATGCTGTTGATTGGTTTTCTCAGTACCTTAGGAGAATTTTGACTTTTCAAAGCCTAACGCTTAGAAGAATTATTTCATTGTTTTGATCAATCTATACAATCAAAAAGAGACCTCTTTTTTATAAGGTATACTTAACTTTGATAGAACAAACATCAAAGAAGCAAGGAAAAGTTGACTTAATTGTCATGAAACTTTCATTTCATGATCTGCACCATATTTCTTTAAGATTGTTTCATATTATGTACCCATAAAATAGTAGGTTTGATTCAAAGGAGTTTTTTATTCAGTATTTTTTTGGTTTTCGGCAGATAGCCTTTCCCTCATTTATCCTTTTTCCAGTGATATAAATATACCCTCAAATTACCATTTAATTTACTGCTGTAAAATTATCTCTTCACCTACTGTTTCATCAGATGTTACTTATCTCAAGATAGATAATTTATTAGGTTTTTTCAGGAACAGAATAGCCTTTCCCTCATTTATCCTTTTCCAGTGATATAAATATATCCTCAAATTTAGTTTTGTCCCATTTCATTCACTGAAAATATTTGTAAAATTATCTCTTCACCTACTGTTTCATCAGATGTTACTTATCTCAATATAGATAATTTATTAGGAAAGAATAATAAGGAACAGAATACTGCAAGCACAGCACTGTTATATGTCCCTACCTGAAGAACTGTGAAATTTATTATAAAAGCAGGTAAAGTACAAAAAGCAAATTTCAGTTTTGTCCCAACATCTTTAATTTATATGGAAAATATTTGCAATTTTTCATATTTAGAATGCTATCTTACGGTATCTACCAGGATGAGCTTCAGATTTGATTTTTTTTTCTACAAAATCAAATGCAAATTGCTGGATACATTGATTCAGTAGTGAAATAATATTATTAGTTTGTAAAATGCAAATTTAATGTCTAAGTTCTAGTGGATTCAATGATATAGTATGAATTTTTTTTCCATCTGAATGGACATAATAAGAATGTCACTTTCAAGACTATTTCCTAAAACATTTATAAAATATTTCTTTCAAATTTATTTTGTGCAATATTATTTTGTATATGTTTAAATCAAAATATGTATTGATCCATCAAAGAGTATTTTAAAGAAACAGGGTTTGTGTATTACTTTTCACTGGATTAGGAAGAGACATTGAGGAAAAGCTAAGTCCTCATCTTCTGAAATATTTCAGTAGCTGTTTTAAACAATTCTTGACAACTGATCTACGCAGGATAACTTTCATTACAGAAAGCAAGCCTAGCAGTTCTCCTGTTCAAGCTCTTCCCACCACCATTTCTGCCTTTTACAGATCCAGTAATTCAAAAATGGATAAATCTCAGTATCACGATTAGGATTGGAGTGTAACATCTGCCTTCAAGACTGTAACACAAACTCTCACTTGACAAGGAGACCATTTTATCTCGTTGACAAGATGTCTACTACCCACACCACCAGCTTTTGAAAGGGTTTAGGGGTTCTATATCCAAGGGGCTGGTTAATAACAGTCCCTACAGATTACATTAGCTAAAAAATAGAGCAGGTTAGTCTTCTGCTAGTCTAAGAAGAGAAAAGGTTGGTGATTTATAGGATTAAGGACTGAACACAGGCTAATTCAAAAATTTTGGTTCTAAGGTCTTTTATAAGAAATTGTGTCACATTCTTTCAAATTTTTTCCATGTGATTATAATTTTACCAAGAGGAACTTTTGAATAACCAGAACTATGAATCCCCTTTTAGCTCTGGTTTCCTGAAAAAATTACTATGAACTTCGGGAAAAAAAATCAAGTAGATACCATGTAATGATGCCTTTACAGCATCATTTTTTTACATTTACTACAGTACTTCCTCCTCAATAATTTAGCCTGGCAACTGAAACCTTGATATTCATCAGATTCTGTGGTAAAGATCTTCATGTTAGTCCAACTACATCAAAACTCACATATCATTAAGCAACTAGACCAACTATAGAAAACACTTTAATCATGAGCAATGAGGGGCTTTTTCTGATCCCTTGGCTGTTAGAATAAGGTTGTCTGTCTTGAAAAGTCTTTTAGAATTCACAATTCTGCAGAAATATTGAACAAATGCATCTCATGTATTTCCTACCCACCATTATAAAGCAATTAATAACCTTGGATGCCCAAAATCATGATTAATCTTTAATACCTGATTTCAAAAATACCCTGCATTGATCACCTCTTATTACCAAAGGCACAACCAAATAACCCCCAGAAAAAGGAAAGGGTATGTTTGTTGATGGAAATAGAGTGTGATTGTTTTAAACAGGGATAATGTGGGTTCTTTTCAATGCCCTGTCTGGAAATTCATGGTTTGGTATTTCTTGAACAGCCAACAAGACATGGTTAAAAAAAATCACTTAAAGCACTTATAAAGCATCTACTTCTCTTATCTAACCATATAGCATGGGAAGTTACATTCACTCATAATACAGTAAGTTTAACTTTATTTCTTCTAGATATTCCTCACTAACTCTTACTTATAACAGTTTTTTTATCCTAGGCGCTGATAAGGAGTTAATTATTCTCATAAATTATATTATCTTGACAGTGCTATAATTTTCTTGTGGTTCCTTTAAGCAAATTTTTTTTCCCCATTTTTCTGGAACCTCTCCTGTTATTTTTTTTAGAGATAATCAGTCAGCCTCGGACACTATTTCAACCGTACTTCGGAAAACTTTAAATCAATTTTATCTCATTTAGCCCATTCAAATCACAATTTGTTCAAGTATCCAAATCCATCTTTCTTTAGTCTGATAGAAAATATTTGTGGTCGATAATAATTGTGTTACTTTTATTGATAATATCCGGTGGCATACACGGACAAGACTTGAACAAAAACATTTATTAGTTTTGTTATCATTATTTTTCAGAGAGCCTTTCTAGACCACTTAGCAGCATACAACACTTTCCTGAGTTTTCCTTTTACTGCTAATGCACTCATAGCATTATTTATTATCTTTTGTGTGCCCTGGTAGTTTATTTAATTTTGTGCTTTGGCCTTTCTTTGGCTTACTCCATGCATGCTTTTAAAGAGAATTCCACTATAAAGAAGGGTTTTATTATTTCTATAGACTGTCCTTGAGTTTAGATGGTAATAGAGGGAATAGCTGTGGATGAGGTGGGACTGGAAAGGTGGCGTCATGTGAAAAGCAATTTCCTCAAACCCTTTGTGTTTTATTAGTCTGTCAGCATCCCAGGAAAGCCAAAACCCTTGTGCCCAACCAGTCTGTCAGCATTCCACTGTGGGGATAGTTCAGTGAATATTCCAATGGGTTAAAGGGCAGTTGGACTGGCTGGTTGAGGGACACATGCCAACAGCACACGTGAGATGCCTCCCCAGATCTCCATAGCTGAATATGTTCCTGCTGATGGCAAGTGCCAGCACCCTTGAAGGACTCACACTACCTTACTTTTGTACTACATTTTATGTTTAGATGGAGCTTAAGTGGCTCCAGTAATGCATCATGTTCAGTGGAGGTACCTCAGAGGTGGGTAATGTCAGTATTGCACCTGAGGCAGCCTTTGAGATGGAGGTGTGCACATTGTTACATCTGTGATCTCTCCATGCTTGCTGGTTCAGCAGCAAGACCTCTTTTCTTCCCCTTGGTTGGCAGGTGCTGTGAGGCTTATCAGCTACAGGGTACCACTGAGTTCCTGCCCTGGTTTTGCATGGGAGGAATTTAGGGAAGTGAGCGGATTGGCCGGGAAATCTCCAAATTGGCAAAATTTCAAATTGGCAAACCAAAACCACTACAGTTCCCCTTCTTGCAAGGATTTCAACAGAGCATGGCTGTGATGTCTCCATTCTGCTCCATCCTCCTTTTAGTTCCCCTTAGCATGTGTTGCGTGTGGGAAGTGGTATGCGCTGACTAATCCCTTCCAGGCAGCAGCAACTGTTTCACCCAGGCAGTTTCACCCTATATTTTCCTTACTGCTAGTGTGAACATAACTTCCTGGTTAATGAGAACATAACTTCCTGGTTTTCTCCAATTTACCCCTAATCATTTTCCCACACTATATTTGCTCCATACGTCACAAAAAACTATCTTACTTTCTGAAACAAGATATTTGTATTTGAGGTGCCTCCTACAAATGGTCCTTGGCCCATGCTGAATGCTAAACCCTGCATGGCCACTGGCACAGGCTGTAACTATGGCAGGAACAGAAATTTAGCAGATCTGGGTTTCCTCAGATCACCTACAAAAGTGTTCTTGACTGTTTATTATTGTAGAAATAGGAATGCTTATTATTCCAGTATTTAAAGTGAAGAAAATCAGAACTGAGATCCCAAAACCTTTCTTATTTTAACTTATCAGTCATTACACCTTCCAAGAAAGCCAAAGGACCACTCTGAAGGTCTCTACATATTAACAAATTTGTGCTATAGAATTGTGTGATTTCTGAAGCTTTAAAACCAAGACGCAATGGCCAATCTATTATTTCCAGGTTCAATTTACAAAATCACTTATCTTATAAATTGAAAACAGGGCAACTATTTACCTTTGGGATCTTTAACTCCACATCCTAAAGAACATTTTAAGGTAAAGAAAAAAAATACACATCTAACTTCAAACACTTGCTTTATATTGAGAAATGTAGCACCATTCTTGTTTGCTTCCTTTTCCTTTTCTGTATCCATAGAACAACAAACTCATAGCATCCTTGGACTTCCAGCAGAATGAAGAGCAAAATGAATTTTATTTATATAATGTATATATGGTATATATACTATAATGCAGTTCATAAAAGGTTTGGCTTTCATCATTATTTAGCTCACAGAAAAACAGAAACCAGCCCTTGAGTTCACCTTTAGTGGGGAAAAAAGCATACAAAGAAAAACCAGGACAAAAAAAGTCCAACTCCGAAAGCTAATTCAAATTTACATTGAAGGAACTGGATAGACATGGATCAGACTCCATGGTGCCCATTCCATGGTGCCCATGGTCTCCACTGTCACTGAATGGATCAGTGTAACCTTCCTTACGCTTTAGAATGGACTGCTGCAACTGGAAGGGATCTACAGTGATCATCTAGTCCAGCTACCAGCAGCTGAGACACTCATGTTTCTTTAGGCACTCTAAAAATTCACCAGCTGTCAAAGTTTCCTCCAGGCAAACCTACATGATTCACATTTCCACCACTCCTTGTCACTGTCATATTTTCTGAAAAAAATGCCTTTGCCCAGGATTCTTCTCCCGGGAAGCAGAGAAGCCTCAGAGAAAAAGGAAACTGATATTATCTCATTGCTTCTCCTGTGTTTTGATCATGTGGAATATGTTTGGAGATTGTTTTCCCACAGGTGATTGTTCCATTGGTTTCATGTGAATGGTTTTGACTCAATGGCCAATCAGGGCCAAGTTGTGTCGGGGCTCTGGAGAGAGTCACAAATTTTCATTATTATCTTTTTAGCCTTCTGTAAGTATCCTTCCTGTACTCTTTAGTATAGTTTAGTTTAGTATTCTTTAATATAGTATCTAAAAATAATAAATTAGCCTTCTGAGAACATGGAGCCAGATGCATCATTCCTTCCTGCCACGGGCAGCCTGAAAATGCAATAACTCTTCATATGGATGATGTGGTTTTATCCTGCTGATATTGCTGAGCAACCTGATATCCATACCATGGCTAAGGCTCAAGTTCAAAACCAAGTTAATTAAAGATTGAACCATTTGGCATGAAGAGAGTATATTAATGTTTTTCATCCCTGTCTCCTTCTCCACCCCCTCTTCTTCTCTAATGGTTGGAATTTAAATGTCTGTTCAGAATCAACATCCAAGGAATGCTCAAATCTAGCAACAGAGAGATTTTTTTTTTGTTTTGTTATTTCCAAATAGAAAATAAAAAAAAAAAAATTCCTTGCCTTAAACAAAAGAATTTTGTTGGGGTGATTGTTTAAGTGGGGGTAAGCACTTTTTATATGCTCAAGAATAAACTTTGTCTTTGGAGAGTGTCTCCTCCTTACAGCTATCTTCAAAGGCTCTCCTGTGAGCTGCTTGACTTGAATTCTGTTCAAGTTTCCTGTGTAGTGGATTAGGAGAGTATGGGCTCCAAATATACATTTTAGGAAATAGTTGGGCACCCAAAATTAAATTTTGTAGTGCAGTGTTTCATTGTCATTGTCCTTTGTATAGGAACTAGTCCACAGCATCTAAATACTTGATTTGCACAGATAGATGTTTATAAATGGAAAAAAGTGCACTCTGAATCTTTATCTGTAAAATTGCCCTGTGTCAATGGAAGTAAGACTCAGATAAAGAAAGTCACTGTAGGAAAGAAAAGGGAATTGAAGCATGTGCTCCAAGAGCATTAAGAATGGCAAACATAAAGTTGCTAAAGGAAAAGAACCTACATTAAAAACAAACAAACAAAAAAAATAAAACACAACTGAGGGGAAAGAAAAAAGTATGCAAATGAGATTGAAAACAGTGTTAATTATGCCTAGCATCATAAATGGCAATTGAAAAAAGCAGAAATACTAGATGCAATATAGTTGGGTTAGGTTGTTAGTGTAGCAGAAACTGCAGCACATCCCATCATCCAGGAACAATTACCAGCTGCTGCCATCAGGGAAATCATCCTTTCTTCCCTATGCCACTGTACAAAACCTATGTCCAAAAAAACCAGCTGTGACTCTGAGGGTGACTGAAACTCAGAATACAAAAGTTCCATGTCATTGTTCTTTCTCGGTGTTCTACAATCAGAATCCTATCGTGTCTGTTCCTTTCCTCGATGCGTTTCCCACACGTTTCTTCCCTAAACTCATGGTTCATCCCCTCTGCCTTACTGTTAGCATTTCATTTTATTCTGTGTGTAATGTTTTGGACTGATTTCTAAGAATTACACATAGGGGAAATTAAATAAAAAAACATATTTTGGAAATTATTCTGGGTTTGGTTTTTTGTGGGTTTTTGTTGGTTTGTTTGTTGTTTGTTTGTTGTTTGTTTGTTTTGGGGTGTTTTTTTTTGTCAGGGAGAATATATCTCTAGTCACTGGAAAGATGATAAATTGAGAGGGCAGACTCTGGAAGAGGATAATCCACTTCCTGGAGCTGACATGGACCTTGATAAGAGTAAAAACTGCATTTTCCCTTAGCTTTAATGAGCAAAAATCCTTTTGAGGACAATAATCTATGATGGTATTTTAACCAATTCTCAGCAAGATATAGAAGATATAACAACATAGGGCAGGACACCACTGATATAATCAACAGCATTAATGCCATATTGATTTGATGCTAAATACAGTTAGGAGTGGAGGTTTTCATGAGGCTGCTTTTTTCTTTCTTATTGCTTGCTTAATAATCTCATCTTTGATAGGAATGTTTACTCCTACAGATTTTGTCTCTCTTTGCTGATGAATGGGAATCTGACTTTCAGACACACATCCAGCTTCCATTTTGATTTAATGAAGACAAACCTAATACAGTTAAAGAGCAGGCTGCCAGCAGCCCTTTCAGAACAATTTATGATCTCATATGACATTATCTGGAAGAAGATAAATTTGTATTCTTTCTATAATAAACCACTTTCTAAGACTGGTGGTTTATTTTTTTATGTATCTATATAAAAATATATGCATAGTAGGCTGGCAGAGGATGGCTGCCAAGGAGTTTTTACATTGTTGGGATTGCATTTGAAGATTTATTCAAAATGTGACATACTGCATCAGGTAGGCATAAATACAAAAAGAAAAAATAAAGAAATTCCCCCCAAAAAAGTAAATCAAAATAATAAGCTTGAGAAGAATACTGTTTAACACAGACATGCATATTTTTTTAATTACTATAATTTAACTTTGATCATGAATTATACCTGCTGCTTGCTTACATTTCATTAGTTTTAAAGGTTAAGGACGTTTATGTGTTAGAAGGCTATAACAAGTAACAGCCACAACATGCAGATGAAAATCAAAGAAAAAATATTAGAAATAAATACAAAGAGTCAAAAAAGTGAAACACATCGGAAATTATGCAAAGTTCTTAGAAATAAAGAAATTTGTGAGAGAGAAGAAGTAGGTTGACTGTCTAGGGACCTGTAAGTACAATGAAACTCACCAAGATATTAAACTGAATCTCAGACTTTCCAGACTCAGTCTGCTGCTAAAAAGCAATTTAGAGTATTCTGATTGCTCTGAAATAATTTAGTCAGACAGCCTGGGGTTTTCAGAGCAGAGCCGTGGGCTTGGGCAGTGATGTAAAGCTGCCTATATTGTACCCACACCCTTCACAGTCCCTTCTGCCAAGGAATTTCTCAACCAGCTACAAACTATTCACCTGAAAAACCTACAGCCCATTTCCATTTCTATCACAGATTTCCTCTATGGCTGTGGGATGCTTGGTGTACAGGGTGCGAGCTAATGGCAGAAAATGGGAGCATTTCACAGCTGCCAGGTTCAGGAGCATCCTGGGAGGTGGATGGGATAGAATTGACTTGTTGACCCTTTGTCCTCATCATTCTGCCTGACTCTCAGAAAGAAACCAAGCTTGGAGGGCCATGGGTCACTGTGAGGTGAGGAGGTGAGGAAACCTGAGTGTGCTGCCTCTGCAGCCTTTCCTCACAACCTCAAGGCCATATTTCAGTGCATACTTCATGGACCAGTCCCCAGCTATTTGTAGGCCTAAGCCACTTCTTTTTCACAGTGCATCATATCTTCAATTCACTGACAAAGGGACAATGTAAAAGGGATATGTTGACTGAAAAAAAAAAAAATCAGCTTGATGGAAAAAAACCCAAAACATTTTCTCCAATTTGTTTTAAAATTAGAGCATGTCCATGTTAAACCACACAAAACAATGTGCCAGCTGACCCAGGGTTAGAATGAGTTGTTTATGGGCAGGATTGAAAAAAAACCTCAAACCTAAAAGACCTTAAGCTATCCAAAGACCCACTGCTACAAAAAAAAAACAAACACTGAGTTGCATCTCCAGTGCCTGTTTTCCTCAGATTGTCTCAGTTATTAAGTTTTATGGTCTGGAAAAAAAAAAAAAAAATCACATTAATTGGTAGATAATAATGCAGAGAAACAAAATGGGGTTTGTTTGACAGGTTGGAAATTCCTTATTATCACCAGACATCAAATAGAATAGAATAGGAATATAATAGAATAATTCAGTTGGAAGAAACTTACCAGGATGACCTGACCAAATCAGGGTTGTCCAAAATTGAAGCATGTCATTAAAGGCATTGTTCAAACACTGTAATGACTATTTTCACAGTTCCAACAATATGACTCCATAAATATTTGAAATGCAAGCATGAAACTAAGAATAGCCAAACCCCTAAGTTTTCCAGAAAAATTAAGAGGATTACAAACTCCTCAGGTGTGCTAAAATGGCATTAACAATAATAATAATAATGCTGGGTCTGTGGAAGAATTGTACTCTCCTGTTCTGTTGGTGCCTAAAAGGGACTTCTGTATCACATGAATTGAATATAGGTACCAACCCTGTGGCATCCATGCTGCTTCAATAAAATCCTAATTCCAGATTGCAGTTTAGTGCTCAATAAGGCTAGAAAGCCATAACTTCTTACATCTTAATCACTCCAAGTAATATGATATTTTTAGAGGGCAATTTTTTGTTCTATCTTTTAATTTCCATACCATTTTCTCTTTGAGCTACTCCAAGATCAGTTATACTAGATGAGAAATAAGCAAAAGTTTACTCTTTATGGTGCAGATTTTCTAAACAAGCTTTACAAATTGCAATAGAATAAAAACAGCATATTGATGCAAACATACCAAATTGAAAAGATGTTTTTTAAAAAGCTATTTTCTGACTCAGCTAACTATACCATTTTACATGTTCCTGAAGAAAATCAAAGCTAACTTTCAATCTTACCACTGAAATCCACAAAGGGATGAGATTTTTCAATGGAAACATCTGTGTAATGCAAGAAGTCTCTCATCCTTGTTTCATCTGTTCTTTCTGATTATTTTGCAAGACAACACAATGATTTTTTTACCTTTTTTTCCTTCTATATCCATCCTTTTTCAGAGTTGTTTCAGGGAGTCAAGTTTTATGGGAAAGGAAGAATATTTTAGGACGTTATCACACAACTATACTCACACAGGCAAAGTTCCTTTTCAGATGATTGTTTACCTTCATAGAGGTGGAGCTTTCCAATGAGCCCTGAGTTGAAGGATCTGTATTTCTGTGGCAAGGTATGCAATCTCACATCATGACATACAGATCCATGGCCTGACAGGCATTAGAAATTGAATAGATTTCACCAAATATCTCCAGGAGATGGGAAGTAACTGCTTGGTTTCAGAGCATATCTGTTTGTCTCATACTGTATTCAGAAAAAAAAAGTGATTTCTATAGTATTTTATTTTAAATGAATATTGGATTTATTCCAAAATAATAAATATTTTCATTTTATTGCATTTCCTGTAAGGAAAACTTTGTAGTTCAAAATGTGATGAATCTAATTCACTAGAAGCATTTTGAACAGTATTTTTTTTTCCAAAAACTCTAAAAATCAAGAAGGAGGAATAATAATCATTGTAGAAGTATGACCAAAGCAGCATTTTAGTGGATAATTCTCTGTAAATTTAAACCTTCAGTTTATACACATAAGGATACTGAGCTCTGTGTAGAATCATTAACTGCAATGAAACTTTCCCCATTGAAAATGTAATTGGGAGATCAAGGACTGCTTTGAGCAGGGTGGGGCTAGTTGGGAACTTTTTTATCCTAGAGGACTAAAATGAGAGCTAATAATCCTATTTCTTTGCACAGCAAACAGTTATTTAGAATTTCTACTTGCTTTTCTCCAATCCACCATCCAGTTTTAAGCGATTAATTACACATTATCTTGATTAGACTAATTAAAGTGAGGATGAAATTATGCTTTCACTAGAGTGGGTCATTTGAAAGGAATTTGCCAAATCCCCATTTCACTCACTTTTTTAAAAGGCAGCTGTTGTTTTCGCTTTTCCTTGTTGCGCAATTTTGATTATGCTGCAATTCATTAGGGTCTTTTTGAAAAAGCTGACATTTTTTCACATAGCAAATAGTTCTAAGAGTTTAGGCTTCCAATTCTTAACTAGACAGAGGATTACATTTCCTCACAAACTCAATAATTTTTCCACTACAAAAAAAACCAACTGGGTAATGATAAAATGTTGTCTCAACTTGAAATATTTCACATTTGCCACCGTATAAGAGCACCCCACTACTTGTTGCTGTGAATTGTTGGTTGATTCTTGTTGACTTAGTGGTTTGGAAAGTTATTTCCTTGGAAAAAGTGAAAAGAACTGTAGAGAGCTTTCAGATGCTGGGCATCTGGACTTGTATTGAAAAGACTTTCACCTCTTCCAGAGCAGCTGCTCAGATTTTCCACTGCTTTGAATAAGATCCAGAATCAGGTGTCCCATAGTCCAGAATGTCCTATTTTGAAAGGAAACAGCTATCTACTACTTAATGGTAAAATTGAAAGAGTTTTATTTCATCTTTGGCACAGATTAGCAATAGTTTTAAAGTAGAGAAAAATTAGGGTGACAGGCAAATAATTTTGTTCACAGCTCTACTGATCACTCTTTTATTTTTGTTAACTATTTTTAGTAATAACATAAGAGTGCAGATTATAAGGTAGGAGTTCATTATTTGTCTATGCTAGCATAGTTCAGGTCCTCAGATAACACAAAGATTTAAGAAAGATACATATGTTTAATAAATAAACATAATTTTCTATCACTTCTCATTTCCTCACTGGTATTTTCTGTATTGTTTTTGGTCTTGCAGTCCTACTTAATTTTACAGAGTATGATACATATCAGACATGACTTTTATCCTCTTCTGTGTTTAGAAAAGTTTACTCATTTAAAAGCAAAATCTCAAAGAATTTTCAAAATATAAATGATATTCTGATACTTACCTCAGCAATTAAATTAACTATTTGTCTCAGGGAATTTGAGTTATGTTTCACATGTCCACAAATATTTTGTGTCTGATTGCTTTTAATGGTTGCCTTAGGCAATCTGAAGTTATTTTCAGTCTTCTTTCTCTCTTCTGATTTTGAAGTCACACTAGTTCTATTTTTTTTTGCTGTTGTTTTTCTTTTGGATTTATAATTTTGAGCACTGGCCACTGAGGCAAATTTATTTTTCTTCGCTTTCTGTGAAGTGCTTTGATGGGTTCCCCGTGCTATCTCTGGTTGGCATATTATGTTAAATAGTCTTTCTGCCTTCATATTAAGAGATTATAATGCATTTCTTAATTTGGTATGACACAGACTCTTCGCTTTG
Source organism: Emberiza elegans (assembly GCA_024865655.1). Classification (NCBI taxonomy): domain Eukaryota; kingdom Metazoa; phylum Chordata; class Aves; order Passeriformes; family Fringillidae; genus Emberiza; species Emberiza elegans. Next base: position 8,787,936 of record JALJVW010000158.1, read on the forward strand.
AAGCTTGTAGAACACAGAATTTATCACCCTGATTTATCTTCTTCCAAAGGGGTACAATCCTGTTGAGGACAGACAGCAGCAAAATGTTTTCAGTGATGTTTTTCCACTTACCTCAAAGCTTCCTTCCAAAACCAGACACCAGCAAGGAAAGTTTTTGTTATAGTCACACAGACCTTCAGTGGCCACGTGGGGAAACAAATGCAGGAATATCCTGTGAGTGCTGACACTCCAATTCCCACTGGCCCCTGTTCCACTGAGAATAGCCACCAGCTCATGTGTGCAGCTCTCCCCTGAAGCACAGAGCTGAAGTGACAGCTCAGATGGGTTGGTGACTGCTTGTGTAATTTATCTGGTGCTGTATTTAACATATTTCATAAGTCCTGTACCTCTCTGTTGTTGTATTTAACATAATTACACAAGTCCTGTACCTCTCTGTAGTTGTCTTGTAGGCAGCAGATCTTCACAGCTCAAGATCTTCCTCAGTCAGGGCTCCCCCAAGGTTCTGCCTGACTGGCCAGCCCACCCCCTTTTATCCCAGTTACCTTGACAAACCACAGCTGCAGCCCAGTGAAGAACATCACAGCTACAGCCCATCAAGGATAACTAGGACCAGCCAGGGTAAAGATATTCAAATACAGTACAGGTATATAATACATATATTTAAGGCCTCCTATAATCTGGTAATAAGGAAGTGGCAAATAAAGGCATTTATAAAATTATTTTTTTATCCTCCCCAACCCCTTTGCATGTTGAAGCATGAAAACACCTGGTACATTCTTTCATCAATGTTTAACATTATCTTTTCTGTCTAGGCTTGCTTTCCCTTCCCCTGCTCAAGAAGTGCTCTTAAAATAGCACCCATTTTCTCTCTCCAGCTTTTTCTAAATGAGGGATGTGGGACTCCAGGGGCTCTCCAAAATGCAGTTTATTCTATACAAAATGTAGTTTATTCCATCCAAGGTGTTACAGCAGCCCAGAGTCACGGGTGACAGATCCTGTGCCCACAGCTGTCAGCTCCAGCTGCAGGCAGGCCTGGAGACCTTTGGGTTTGGTTACAATGCATTATAAACTTTTCTTTGCTGAGCATCTTCATACAGTAGAACCAATCTATACCTTAACTATTATCTATAGCCTATCATAACTGCTATAATTACCATTTTCATGTTACTGCTCTCCAGTCACTAAAAGTCAGTACATTACAGCTTCAGCTAGAAGTTGTTTTTCAGTTTTCTTGCAGTGGAAAATTCTGAGACCTTTTTTCTACTTGCCATATCAGCAGGCTTGTTTGACTGTGCTGTCTTCTTGCTTGGTAAAAACATCTTGTTTGGGGTGGGTTTATCCTTTGCTCTAAGCCATAAAACCCCTTCTAACCAACACACCCTTTGCCTCCTTGCTTAGCCAGTAAAACTGGCTCAGCAATTCTTTTCTTCTATATCAAAACTTGGTTCCATTTCTATTCTTCATCAGACTCTACATTTAAAAATCTTTCTGCTAAGCACATGTATCTGTGAGACTTTCTTGTCAAACTTTCATCTTTCCCAGCACAGCTTCTCTTATTTACAGGTGTCGTCCCTTCTTTAATGCAGAGTACAATTTCTTGGAGAAGAGCAGAGTTCCACCTGATCAAATATCACAACAGAAATCTAACATTTCTTCTCTTACTTTTTAAAAACTATGCCATTAACATCAGCTACATGAATTTTAGTGCATTTCATACCACCTGGAGCAAAAAGATGTCTTTAATTGCTGTTAAGGGACTTCATGGTTGATAGTTCTAAAATACAATAATTTAGGAACTAGAATAGTGTACATATGACATAAAAATGGCCAAGCTTCATTCAGATATAAACAGGAAAAAAAAAAAATTTCAACATTTTAAAAATCTTTATAAGTTGGAAACTATTTGAGATAATTCCACAACACAGCCTGGAACCTTTTGGATAATTCAGAAGAATTTAAATGAATAAAAATACCTATATTTACAAATGTATTATTAAAAACTGCTAAGTGAAATAATTTTTCCTGCAATATTATAATTTTTAATGAGTAATAGTCATTATGATATTTATCAAATGCCAGAATTAAACAGTGAGTCACTAGTTTCCAACTATATTTTAAACAAGGACCTTACCTACCACCTTCTTTTTAATACTTCTCTCAGTACAAGAATATAAAAAGACTGCACACCTTTTCAGCTAATGAAGAGGAAAAAGAATGAAAACAAGATTTCAACTCTTACTTGGTGATAAAAATAAATGAAAATAAAATAATTAAATCATCCTTCTTACTGTGTAAAACTTGTGAACACACAATGGAGATTTATAACTATTTTTTTTTCCTGCAAATGATGCAACCATAATTATTTGAAAATTTCTAGATGAGGACATGAATTCTGATGAAATTCTATTCATATGTCAGCACCTGCAAGGAATTTTCTGGCATCTGTATGAATATCTTTCTATTACTCAGGTAAAATCCTTGAAGACGAAACAATGCTCTGGGATCCCTGCACACCTTCAGATGCGGGAATAGAAAGTAAGAAAGGATTAGAAAAGACTTCATTAGTAAAGTTGACTTTTCTGTAGATCCAAACTAACTCCTTACCGTGTAGTTTTACATTTGAGGACACATTGAGGGCAAAGGGGCTTTCAGAGACTTAGTGTAAAATGGGTCTGGTTTGAAGATTGCTCAATCCCTGCCATGGTTTTGTAACATCTGGCCCAAAACACCACTCAATTCCACTGTCACAGCCACTTGAATCTCCCTTACAGTCCTCCAGTTACTTTCGTATTTCTGGGACAAATTAGCTGAAAGTTGTTGAAGAAAAAGGTTTTCACAAATTCAATGCTGTTGGGTAATTTGTGTAATCCCAAAAATTAACTAAATTTATAAAATGCTAATTTAAAAAAATTTTCTATTTTCACACTTTTAGCACATCTTCAAGAACTATTTGGTAAAAAAAAAAAAAAAAAAAACAAAAACTAAAAAAAAAAATTTCCTTTTCTATAACTGTTGGTAGACCTCTTTCTTTATTTCCTTGGGGAAGTGCATCAGATGTCTTTTAGATACTGCATATGATGGCACCATTGTTTATATAAACAATATCTTGCTGACTGATCTACATTACATTAGGCAGCATAATTTTATATTGCCTTCAAGGAATGATATTTAGAAAATCTACCCAAGTCTACAGTTGTATCTTTCAGGTATTTACAGCCATTTTCCTTTCTAACAAAGGAAAGGGATGAAGAACATTTCTAGACAGAAGGTGAATTAGCTTTCACCCTCAGATTTTGGAGAAGAGCTTTACTGTAGCTAAAATAAAAATGTCACGCTTGGAGTGCTATTAAATGTATTAACAAATCACAATGCTTAGGTGACAGAGACATAGGAATCTTAAGACATTTTTAAGACTCCAAGATTGTAGTTAATGCTAATAAAACAGGAGTGCAGTCTCTGATGAAATATTATTTTAAACATTAAATTGACAGACTAAAAAGAAATATCCTTGATTATTTCTCTCTGATTCATTTTTGTTTGTACAGAGCAGAGAAAGCAGAAAATTTGGGTATTTTGAGAAAGTTCTGGGGTTCTTGTTTTGTGGTAAATTTTCACATAAAGTAGTATTTAGTAAAAGAGTAAAATATCTAATTCCTCTGTGGCTTGTCTCAATTTTGTGTGTGACACAATAGCAAGAAAGGCAATTGTCCCTTTTGAAAACAATTTCAGGGTTATTCGAATATCTTATAATGACGTTGTTATACATCTGTTCAGTATTCTCACTTAAAATACAGATATGCCATCACCTCCATTCAGCATGAACAGAGCTGCACTTGAAATGGTGTAAAGGTTAACTCCAAATCCTTCCATTTCCTTACACTCCTCCCCTGCATTGCGGCAGCCACTGGCATGCCCATGACATTTAAACACACTTTCTCTTCATTTGGCTCTTGAGAATACCCAAATCCCATCAAAGAAACAAGCTGTAAACAAATTCACAGAACAATGAACTAGCTTAGCTGTTTAGGAAGGTGAAGATATTAAGAGCACTAATACATTGTAATGACATAAAATCCATATGATGGAGAGGAAAATGATCACAAGCCAGCCAGACACCTTGTCTGGTGGGAGCACAATGCAGTGCCTAATGGGGAGGCTCAAACAGAGAGTGCCATAGATCCCTAAGGAGGGAAACAGAGCACTAATGGGAATCCCAAATCTTGCTGACTGAAGCAGTGTCATTGACATGCTCAGGGAGAAATCAGCCTATTTTTAAAACCAATAGTAAGCGTAGGAACTGTGATGTAGGGCCTTTGAGGTACAAATGGAAAAAAAGGAGTTTTAAAAAATGGGATGTCTGTTAGTCTCCAAAGTAAATGTGTACTTTACTGTAGTGGGAATGTTTGTATTTAGAAAATTTGCATATTAATAGTGGTGATTAGAATTGAAATGGTCTTCATTTGGATAACATGGTTTACAATTTGTCCCACAGAGCTTGCAACGGGGACATAACTTCACAAGGACTGATAGCTGTCATTTCCTTTCTTCTGCATTTTCTAATTTCACCCACCAGTGGAACAAGCAGTGTTTTATTCATAAAGCAAGGTCACAGAAAGGATTTTCACAGCTTAATCTTGCATAACATTTTAACAAGCAAGACCACCCTCTATAATATTTTACCTCACAGAAATATCTGTAGCTTCAGAATATCTGGGGAGGCATTTAACATGAGCAGTTTTTATTAATTTCATAGAGTCTGGCAAACCTATGTGCAAAACAACAACCCTATGTTGGCACAAGGTCGTAAAATCTTTTGCTTGTTTTCACTAATGTGTAGGATTTTGTTGTAGATCTAAATATAGACGTATTCACACCCTAGATGTCATATTTAAAATACAGGCAGCCTGTGGATTGCATTGCATTCGATACACTAAAATCACATCTTTGATCTTTTGTGAAGTTGAACAAGCTGCTTGCAGCCCATAATAGGAACATTCTTCAGATTAGATGGTAAAGTCCATGGACCTGTCCATCATTCCATGCAGAGCTGCTGTGTCCCCCCAGAAGTTCCCAGAATTTCATAACTTCACTCCCAGAAGTATCCTTAGTAATTATCTGTGGGGATGGCAGTTCTGTGGACAAGGCTCTGCAAAAACACATGAAGGAATCTTAACAAACTTGACCCTTCACTCCTGTGGCCAGGGAGGCAGCAAGTCCCATTCCCTGAAGGAATTCATTTTCCAGGAGTCTGAGATCAAAGTCATCTACAGTGCCTTTTGCTCCAGCATTATCAGTTCAGGGCAGGGACAGTTTTTTTCAGACCTGTGTGATCAATAGCCCACCCAGAGGACCTGTACCTGAGCACAGGTGGAACAGACATCTTTTATGAAAAATCCTTTCCTTAGGATTTTTCCTCCTGAGAAGCTGGGAGGCCTCAGGAACAAAATGTAAACATTGATTATCTGCTGCTGTGGGATGCAACAGGTGCATCTGGGATTGGCCCATGTTGGATGTTTGTAATTAATGGCCAATCACAGCCCAGCTGGCTCAGACAGAGAGCCGAGACACAAACCTTTGTTATCATTCCTTCCTATTCTATTCTGAGCTAGCCTTCTGAGGAAATCCTTTCTTCTATTCTTTTAGTATAGTTTTAATGTAATATATACATAAAATAATAAATCAAGCCTTCTGAAACATGGAGTCAGATCCATGTCTCTTCCCTCATCCAAGAACCCCTGTGAACACCATCACACACAGGTGGAACAGCTCTGGAGAAAAATCAGCAGGGAAGACGGGACCACCCTTGTCCCCCAAGGTGTGGTTCTGAAGGACAATAATTTCTCCTCTGAAACCAGCTCTATTATTCTTTCTCTTCGTGTTTTTCTTTTCTCCAGGGATCTGCAGAGCCTGGAAAAACAGGAGAATGGAGCCAACAGAACACAGCTTTGATTCTGGAGGGTGGTTAGCTGGGTTAATTGCTGCAGTGGGAATTACTGTTAGGAAGATGCACAAATAAATTGCTGGTGATATGATCTGAGATGGAGTACTTGGACTCTTTGTGATTTACCTTTAAAGAGAGGCTTTTACTAAATACATTAAAAATGCAGTCTGTGCTCCTCCTAAGACTGCTTAAATTATGGGTGAGAGGAACAAGCATCTCAAAACCCCAGCACTATTATCTGTTAGGTCACACAAAAAGCACTTTAGCAGAACCTTCAGGGAATGGCATCAAACCAGTTGCTTAAGGACAAGACAAATTCCCCTAAGCATAGACAAAGAGTAATTTAGAAAAACAATATCATCTTTTCAGATCTTTTCTTGGTCCCTTCCCTGCAAACTGTCTGGCTTGCAAGACTCATGAGTAAAAGGGGCAATAAATACTGAGAACCCATGATTTATATATTAGATTTTTACAGAGCTGTATTTGCAGTGAATTTCCTCCTAGAACCATGCAGTGAAAAGAATCTGTCTTCAGACAATGCATAACTTGTGACAGCAAAGGCTCTGCATGTTTGGTAGACATAATTTGCTGTTTTTCTAATATCTGAAGTCAGAATGTCACATCAGAGTGACAGTTTCATTGTACTTACAGCTAAATTAATACAGAAAGTAAACAACAAACTGTTAGGCTGAAAGCAGACAGAAGATGTTTGCTATCCTCTCACAAAGCTCCAAATTAGTATTTTTAAATGCCAACAAATAAGGCACACATGTAATGCAGTTAAAGATAAATGAAGATTGACCCATTTTGTGTTCCTCAGAATTTTTTTTGAGCTGTCTTCCAATGTTAGTTGAGGTTTTATTTAGCAGATTTTTTTAATAATAATTTTCTATAATTATTATTCATGTGTCTTAAACCAGTAGGAGATGATACAATAAATGGATTAATTATTGCGACCATGGTACTCAGAACAACAATGCTGAGCATTTCAAAAGTGCTGATGTTTTGATTAGATTGATGGGAGAAAAATAACAAAATTACATGGGTATTTTCTTACTGAATATTAATCTTTATCATAATATGGAACTGTATGCATAAGGTCCTTAGCTATCATCTTCGTTAAGCTGATCACAGATTTGAACAGAAGATTACATTTATTTAATTCTTCCAAATTTCTGAAAGAGCTGCACTTTTGACACTTCTAAGACACCAATAAATCTTATTAAAAATCATGCTAGAGCTCCAACAATACCTTTTGGACTGCCAGTACTGAGTTTCAATTGTACAGGGGTTTTTTCTTAGTTCAAAAATATTAAAATTAGAAACTAAAAATGCAAAGATTTTTTTTTTTTGGGGGGGTGTTTTCTTTTCCTAAAACCTACCTGTTCTTACATTGATGTGGCCACAAGAGTTACCTCCCAGTTTATATTCATCCAAAAGGAATCCAATTCAGGACATTGCGTCTGCAGCAGGGTCTAATAAGGTAGTCCTATTGGCTTTTAAAAATAGGGCCCTGGCACTGAAAATGTAATTTCTGAGCTGGTAGCACCTTGAAATATTGAGTATCCTAAAAAATTAGGTATCCTTTTATATCCTTAAAATATTAAGGAAAGCCTTTTAGATCATTGGTATGAGTCTTCTCTGATTACACAAGTATAATCATCTGTGGGGTTATAAGCAGTTTTGCAACTTGTTCTCTGTAGAACCACAATTAGAAACTGATGAATAAGAATAGGTTGTCTGCACCCAAATTCACCAAACAAAATGGCAACTTTTTGCCAGTTGCTACTGTGCTCAAGCAGTTTCTATTTCCGTTTTGAATAAATTGCAAATTTATAGTGATAGGAGATGTATGATGAAGTTCACATATAAAACACTTGAAGTTATTGACTAATGTATCTGTTTTCTTGAGTGACAATGTTCAATACATGCAAAAATGTAGAAGAAGTGACTGCTTATTATTTCCAATAAATACTCTAAAGATCATCCTAATTTTTTAGCATTTTCCCTGTTTTCTTCTCCATCAAGGAAAACTCTTTCAAGATTTAACAACAAGAAACTTTCAGCAACTTCTATAGATGTTAATTCTTTCCAGATTGGATTAGCCATATGTAACTATTAAAACACTTTTAATTTTATATACAGTAGCATTTTTGAGATCTACATACAGAAAATAAAAATCTCATTGACTTTTTTATTAATCAAAGAGGTCCAAAACTATTTAGAAAACAATTTCTCTTAAAGGCAGCAAAGTGATTGGATAAGTTATCTATATGCATCACCTCAGCAGAAACTCACTGATTGCTATATATAGAACTACTGTAAGAGTAGAACAGGGTACCAAGATTAAAATACCTACTTTTTGGAAAGTGGAACTGAGAAGCTTTTGGAAGTCAATCAAAAAATAAACAGCCTGTATAGAACCAGGGTACTGTTATAAAAATTGCAATTTTAACTATTTTGCTCTTCTTTAAATACAACCAAACAATTCTTAAGAATAAAGGTGCTCAAAAATACTCAGCACATTGCAAACATTTGAAATTTAGATGCTGTATCTTTCATTTAACTTCTGCACTTTTCTTAGAATATATTGAGATAAATTACATCTATTTCAAGACTAATTTGGAAAAAAAATGAGCTGAACAATAAGTAAATTGAGCAAATTATTGAAAATTTAAATTAAAATTAGGTCTACCAAGCCTTCAATTAAAAATCATGTTTTTCTTTGAAAGACTGGTTGATCCATAACTTCCTCCATATGTGTGTCAAGGAAGTGTAAGGAAACCAACAAATAAATTCAGCAGCTCTCAGCTAGCATAGAGATGTTTCAAAACCTGCAAAGAGGAAAACAAGATCAATGTGTGTAGATTTTTATATTAGGGAGTTCTCTGCCTAGAATTCAGACACATTTATCAAGAAAAGTCTAATGCTACTTATCTATAAATTACCCATACATCAGATATCATATAGAACAGACTGTCTCCAAGCTGCTACTGCATGACTGTGATTATGGGAGTCCTCAATATCATACTGAAACTCATGCCTTAAATAATTGATGGAAATATATGGAAAGAGGATGCAAAATCCTGAATGTCCAAAACTATACTACAAAATTCAAAATACCCTGACTTTTGTCATAGAATCTCAAACATACTCTGAGAAGCCCTAAGCATCATGCAATTCCCATATACCGTTGTCTTTCTGGGAGCATAGGAATGGCATTGCCTTTCTGAAAATTGCCTACATTGAGCCTCTCTGGTTTAGCAGTCTGCAGAAGGTGTTAGCAGTCAGCCTGCACTCAGGACAGGTGAGTTCTAATGCCCACAATAAAAAATTGACTAAATTTCCATGGATTTTTTTTCCAAGGATAGCTCAACCACCCTCTTCCCCATGGTCCAAAGGACACCTCTTGTCAGCTGTCACTTTTAAAAGAATGATTATGTCCTCAAGAAGACTTGTGGCACCAAAATGTGTGTGTGCGCACTAATTTTGATGTGTCTCCAGACCAACTACAGGTTTCCACTTGTAAATGTGTATTGCAAGTAAATATGGGATTTAGTAAATGAAATATTTGTGAGAATTGCTAGCATTATGGAGCTCACATCTGCTTTCAACTATCACAAATCATTTGTAGTGTCAGTTGTTTGGTTTGTTCCTAAGTTTTAATTCAGAGCCTTTTTCTGGCTCAGCTTAGTACATGAAGCAGGCTTGCATGCCAAAGCTGTGATTAACTTTATGGATGTAGTGGAATTATGGAAATGCATCATGCAAAAGTGCGTACTTGCCAAAATTATTCCATGACCTTGTGCTTTGCTGAGTTTTAAATAATTCAGTGATGTATTGAATGAATAAATTTGTGCTGCTTGTTACTCTAAACAGTCATGCTTTCACTTTCCTTGCCATTTTTAATAAAGCCTCACTTTCTAATATTCATGAAATATTGCATTTCAATTAAATTACATACATATTGAGGAAATAGTTTTCCCTAAGCTGTTTAGTGTTGACACCAACTGTCATTTGCCTTTTCTTTTTGTATAATAACCATGGAGGTTTTATGTACAGGCAATATAAAGCACTGTCACACTTTAATGAGAAACTTTTTTGATCACATATAGCACAAGAGAGAATAAACCTAAGCCATTAATAAACCCAAGCTATTAATGTAACTTAAAAAGCATAAACTCAGTCCAAGCTTACGTTTTCCATTCCAGTATTTCAGGTGCTCAGTAAGAACTGCAGAACTCAGGCCTTTGAGCTGGTTTGATTTGAGCAGAATCTGGTTTAAAGTGCAAATAGCCACAGTTAAAAGTAAGGTATTTTAAACAACATAGAAAATAAAGAAGTATGCAAATATAAAGTTATACCACATTGAAGCAACAAAATACTGTTCTCCAATATGTCATTATTTCATTGCAGGTAAATTGATTAAAATTATTTTGGTTAAGGGCATTTCTCTTTTAAAATGGGACTTCTATCACTTTCTTATTTATAAGAAATAAACATTTTCAAATTAAAAGCAAAGTTATGAAGTGATTGACTGAGAAGAAACAGCCTGAAATTGCACCAGATGAAGTTTAGACTGGATATTAGGAAAATATTTGTCACTGAAAGGGTTGTCAAGGATTGGAAGAGGCTGCCCAGGGATGTGATGGAGTCACCATTTAGGGTGATATATAAATACATGGGTATGTGGTACTTAGGGATGTGGTTAAATGCTGGGTTAATGGTCAGATTCAATGACCTTAGAGGTTTATTTTCAACCACAACAATTCCTGTTCTATGATATGGTTGTTTCCAGTCTACCTGATTTAATTCCCCACCATCTGGCAAAAATCAACAACTTTTTAACAAGAGCAGAAAGACCCCATGAAGTACATATTTCATATCACCCTCTATGACTGATGTAGAGAGAGAAAATTTGTTACAGAGCTGAAACAGAGTCTCTTTCTCAAGCAAAAGCTACAAAGGCTTCTCTGATTTCAAGACACAAATCATTGTTACAGCACAGCTGCTGCAGATAGCAGGTACCATGCAGATACCATGGATGTTTATTCCCAGGGTGCAAAAGAATATATTTTGTGAAAAAAAAAAGAGCAAATATGAAATACATGTTACTTTAGCACATCTTCAAAAGGCCAGTAAATGCCTCACAAGTCTGTCATTTCTTGCTGTTTTCAAATAGCAGGGGCAAATGTGTTTGCCAGCTTCACCTGACAGGTAAAGGTTTCTCATTCATGTCTGTAACAAAATAAAGATGGTTAATATAGGGGCTCTCCAGCAGTCTTAACTTTAAATTTGCCTTAAAATACTGAAAATCTCCAGTGAAGCAATCACCAGCCCCATTTGTCATAATGTTTTCAGCAGATTATCTCAAACTGCTCTGTAACTAAGAGTAACTAAGAGGCCACAAATGCTTGCCCTGGAGTACTGACCACAGGTCTTAGAAAGACAGTGGCAGAATTACTGTAAAGAGCTAGACAAAATGAAGTACATTGCAGCAGCAAAGATTTTGATTCCATAATTGAAGCTATTTTGCAATATATAGAAGAAAATTTTAAGTAAACATCCCAAATATTCATTTCTTCTAGTCTTAGGAAAAGAGGTTGTCTGCAGCAGAAATACTCAAATTACCAGTTCAGAAGTTTAGAGTGAGATAGATCATGAGCCTTCTCAAAATTCTTCTTTTTCGTGATTTTAAGAAAATGTGGGTGTTTACTTGGCATGCAGTTTTCCTGTTTTAATGTCACTGACACAGTTACTTATGTGAGACATGAGAGAAAGGCTGCACAAAAACATTCAGTGTTTTTTCAGCCCTAACTCCACTTTAGCTTCCTGCAGGTAAAGGGGAACATTTTGGTGGACTTAAGCAGGTAGAAGTAGGGTTCAAGACTGAAAGAAAGAATTATAATTTGAGCTGCTTATTTCTACCTTTTCCTAAATCAAAATGTCATTTAATAAAAAAAGCAATCCTAATATCAGCAATGCTATATGGACTAAGACAAAGCTGTGATATTTTTTTTAAGCAGCAGTATTTAACCCAAAATCAATAGGATATCTATTAATATTTAAAACCAAAAAAATGCTAAGAGTATACTGAAGGGTGTAATCAGATTAAAACTGAAGGTAAAATATGTCGCTAATTTGTTTTCTTTCCTTGAGATGACAATTTTGAAGGATTTAGAATCTTAGAATCTTTAGAATCTTAGTCAAAATAGTAATTTGACTTTGGACATTGTTTCCTCTTTTATAATTCTACATTAAATCATTAATTCTACTTTCAATTTTTTGTTAACCCTTAAATTATTATTATCCAAATACAGTAACTCATATTGTGGGCCATCCCTAGTTATACAAAAGGTTAAAACCTTACAAAAATCATCGTGATCTCTAAACTAATAGTAATTCAGTTTTGGGGAGTTTTTAAGTATTCTTAAAGATTTTTGGGTTTCATTATACGGTAGGGGTTTCAGAGCCAGCATTTGTCCCTTAATCATTGATAGAAAAAAAAAAGAAAAAAATAGAGACAAACCAAGAAGCCACACACTTAAGCAGCTAACCTTAAAGACCAGATACTGGTAAATCAAATATTCATGTTTGTGACACAAACACCGAGTCTAAGCTCATCCTTTTCTCTCAGTCTTCTCTTCTTTCAGCCTCTGTATACATCACTGAGACTGCAAAATTAAGTCTTGCCTTGCCATAAATGTCTTGGTGTATATGATCACTTTTGTGTGCTGTAAATTCTTTTGTATGAGTGCTCTGGAGTGCAGAGTGTGCCTTCCCCTCTCTTTGGTTACAGACTCGCTGTGCACAATGCCTGCAGCAGCTCCCCTCAGCCTTTTTGTGCTGCCCTTCATTAAAATATCTGTCAGGACACTCAGTGCAGTTTTGCCTGGTGTATGGGCTGATGACACCCAAGCACTGGGCTCTGAAGATGTGTGACAAAAATGCACACTGAGTGCCCCAGGCGTGCAGCTTCCTCTCGATTCCTGCACCATGAGCCGAGGCACTCCTGCTCTGTTAGCGCTGTCCTCTGACTTCCCCGTGCTACCCACGAGCTGTACAAATGCACAAAAACTGCAGCCAGCAGCAACAATGAGTTATTCTGCATAGTGTGAGGTATTAAAGGCTCTGATGCACTGAGGTGGTGCAGAGAAATACAAGAGATCAGCCTTGGGATGTGGGGAGATCCCTTGGCATGGGAGATCCCTTGGCTGGAAACCACCCCCCATGCATACTGAGACTTGGACACACCTGGCTTTAGGGACAGCAAAGAGAACAGAAAAATCATATCAATATAACTACAAGGCAACATATAGAGTAAATTTGGGTGTCATGTAGAGCTGTGAGCAAATTAAGAAGTAGGTAGGTACAAAAGCAAGTTAACCAATATCAGAAAATGATCCCTGGTGCATCTGAAGGGAGGAAGAACAATTCCTTCACATGTACATCATATGCCTCATAGTGAAGATCCTCATGGGTTCTCTTCATTCTTCCAGCATGATCTTCATTCCCCTTTTATTCTTCCAGCATGAAACCCCCAACATTATGGCCCAGAGTAGCTGGAGAAGGAGGAGCATAGCACCAGGAAAGGGATAAAAACTAAGTTTCTGAAATATATTTTGTATGGATATGTTCTTCCCTGTTCACTTGAAATTGTCTGAACTAGCTATGATTCTTTCATTAGAATATTAATGTTTCAGTTAAAATATTTTTAATAAATTTTTGGGTTTGTATCTTACCTCTGCTTCATGTACCTCCTGTTACATATGTTCACAATCTACAGAAGGGAGGGGGGATCTGTATTACACAGACATTTTTATCCATATTTTTTAATTTTTCAGTTAATATTGAAATGTTCCAAAAGCCTGCAAATAGTCTGGCAATCACATTTTTATGTGATTTTAATCACATCTTGACTGTAACATTTCCTATGGTGTGGACTAATAAGAGATGCTTCCTTAGGGATACTGGAAGGATCTTCACAAATTTTCTTCTATCGATCACTGCTGGAAATTTTATGTATGGAGGTAAGATGAGATAAAAGACCATTTCCTTTGATAGCAGAGACTTCAAAAAGATGTTTCTGATTAAATACCTCTGATGCCAGAGAATGCCAAATGCTTCTGTAGCTCACTTTGACTTCGCAGAGTTGAATTTTTATAATGGAACAAAAAGGATGAAGGAAGCCCCTCCAAAGTACCTGTATTTTATGAAAAAATAAATCCATATGCATATAAACTTATATGGATTGTAAAGCCAGAAATTTTATTTTAAAGTCTGGGTTATACTAAAATAGGGGCAGTTTTGGAAATGGAATAACTAATGCCATCAATTTTAATTGTAAAATATTATGGGGACATAATCAAAGCACAATGCTGTACTTGAGGTAGGTGCTCTCCAAAGTATGATTCTGCTGTTACACAAATGAGAGGAAGGAATGAATATATCAAGAAAGATCAAGAAAGGTGGCAGCACTGCTGGAGTTAAATTCTGACATACATGCCATGACTGTGGAGGATTTGTAGTACACATAAGACCCAAGGTGATATTTGCTTGTAACTCAAGTATGTGTAAAATGAATATTGTGGCATGGTGGTACTTGTTAAGTCAAGTTCAATATGTTCACTTTCATGATGTTCAAGTAAGACATTTGAAAGGATTCAGAATGAATAATAGGCAGAAAAACAGATCCGTGTTTTCTGCATGTTAAGACAGTTGCTTGTGTTTGATGCTTTCAAATCCTCAAACATAATCTCAGTATTTGTTCAAATTTCTGTTTTATTTACTAAGATGAGGACAAGGTACTATATAATGATTCACATAAAATATGAAGCCATTAATAAAGCATGACAGACTATGCATCATGTTAGTGTTTGGAGAGGCACAAATTCTACTGACATGTCACTTGTGTACTGGACTCTCACAAAAATGGCAGAAAGGCTGAGAATTCTCACTCTCTGTCTTATAAGTGCAAGAAGATGTATGGGGTTGAACCACAACAGCATCCATAGCCTTTGGTGCTTGAACACAATGCAGGATATTTGGCCCTGTCTCTTAATAAATTATAATTAAGAACAGTTTTACCAAAGGATGCCAAAGCTCTGCTGAATCCACCACAGTGGCCACTGGAAGAGACCCAGAAATACACACACAGAAAATTCTCCAGGGTACTTTCCCAATTTCTAGTGTCTCCACATTCAGGACTGAGCCCAAAAGAGAGAAATTGCAATATTTTTCTTTGTAAATTGTCTCAGGTTGCAAGGTGCAGCTGGGTGTATATTCCATTGTTTTCTGTTAATTGGGCAGTTTTATTTATCTCTTCCACATCCCATCCTCCCTCCAGGAAATATCCTCTGTTCATGGGCCATGGAGTGTCACTGCATGGCTGATAAAATTCCATCATCCCGCTGGGAGATGCTCCACCCACGGGGAGGAACCAAGCATTCCTACCTGGATATAATCTGAGATTTGGAACACCACAGGCAGCCTTTTCCCTCTGCATTCCCAGAGGAGCAGCTTTCTTCTCCACTGGATTCCCAGAGGAAGACCAGGCCCATCTACACCACCACTGGATCTTCAGAGGAAAACTCCACCCTTCTACAGGATCCCTGCTCCAACAGAACCACAGCTGGCACTGCAGGAGGGCTGAGCCACCATTTAATGGGACTGCTACCAACACCCTGACCCACAGGGTGTCAGGCCATATTCTGACCCTGTCAGTGGGTTGTTTCCTTTTTTGGTTCTATTGCATTTGTGGTTTTACTTTTCCTAATAAAGAACTGTTGTTCCTATTCCCATATCTTAGCCTGAGAGACCCATAATTTCAAAATTATAATGATTTGGAGGGAGGGGGTTTACATTTTGCATTTCAAGGAAAGCTCCTGCCTTCCTTAGCAGACACCTGTCTTTTCAAACCAAATATTTCTCAGTTTTAATGTTTCTCGGTCTATGTGGTATGTGCTGAAATAGCAAACAAAGAACAGCTGCCCAAAGACACACCTTTCTCATAACAACAAAAAAATATTTGGTTTTGTTGGTAATTTCTTCTCTGCATTTCACTGAATTTTAATTTTCAGCATGCAAAATACACTCTACAGAGGGATTTTTTCAGTTGTTGAAGTGTAGTATCTGGGTTATCAGAGCACTTGTAAGACACATATCTAAGCATGCTTATATATTTGCTTATGTTGAGTATTGAAGTTAAAGTGATTAATTTTCATCCATGTTTGGATGACAAAAACTTTCAACATGGTAATACACAATCATACACAACTGCAATCTAAAAATTCATGGGCACAGTAAAAATAAAAAACTTTGAAAACATATTATTTTGCAGATAACAGAAAATAAAATGAAACAACATGAAGGGTTTGGAATTTTCAATGTAAAACACTTTTGAGTATTTTAATTAGATACCCATTCAGTTTCATCATTTGAACCTACCTCTTTTTTTCTTGAATCTGTACTGTTCTTGTAAGATAAAATAATAGAAAATTATTGGTTTGCCAAAAAAAGCATATTTTAAAGCTGTTAATGATGACAAACTCTATTAATTATTATTTTTACAACTCAATCTTTTTGAATTCAAAAATTTTAAACTCTTTTTAAATTTAATGGTATATTTTCAGTTTATTCAGTGAAAGTAAGCCCTTGATTCATTTGCTTGTAATCTGACAGAGTTAAATGCTTTTGAATATAAAGTGGAAGAAATCTGTTTCTTTTTAGAGTAACACAGGATAAAGGACTCCCTAGGGCAAAGAACTGATTAATAAAGTCAGCTTGTCTAAAATTGAATTCTTCTTGAAAAAAATTCCCTTAAACTCTTCTAGAGAGAGCAGTCCATAAACATTTTGTTTACAAACTCTGACTGTGCACTCTGTGTATACAAACTTCTCTAAAATGATTCTTAGTGTGACACCAGTAACTTGTGACCCATTCCCAGATATAAAAGCCTCTGGTCTATCCTTTGGCCCAAGAGAAAATGCCATACTGCTCAGAAGTAATAACTAAACTAATATAAACCCAATGATCTTTATGAAAAACTTCAGCTAGATCAAATATTTTATATTCTCTTGTTTAAGTGTGTGAATACAAGCACAGAATTTAAGTAGTGGAATATCCATCATTTTGCTGAAAACAACCCAAGTAACTACTTAGACCACAGCCTATTTTTAGTGTGTGAATGAAGCTATAGAAGCTGAAGTTAGTCTCTTGCATAAACATTTGTCTCAGTCACATCTAAAAAAGACCCACAAAAATTAGGTGCAAGAATAGCAGTACTCTATGACTTTTTCATAAAGCAAACCACAAAGAAATGAAGTGTAAATTTGCATGTGTAATTCATTTTTCAGAAAGTAAACCAATATAGGAAAAAGTCACATAAAAGGGTATTAGTTCTTCTTAACCTCAAACTAAAAAGGGTGGCTAAGGTTGCTGGAAATAGAGTTACATGGATTATTTAATTCAGATTGGTAAAATGATTTTAAAAATCTCAACAACAGAGATCAGCAAGGGATTGCAAATCACCTTTAAATAGAAAAGTATTGATAAATTAAAAAAAAAGAAGAGGAAAAATATTTCAATTTTGCTTCTTTGGGACTTCATAAATAGAAGTACAAAAGTGGTTTAAAAATAGAACTTCAGTGCAATTTATTATGTGGGGAGTTGGATTTCTCATAAAGAAAGCATAGGTCTGTTCCTCCTATTTGAAAATATTCTTTTAGATACAAAGCACATGCTCTGTCTTTTGAAGGAGCACTGAAGGATATAATTGAGATGAGATGCTCACTGATATCATGGACAAGCTCTGCTGATTTTTCCAAACCATCTGTATTAGTACTGGAGAGGCAAGGAAGGTCTCTATATCACTGGTAGGAGGTTTTATTCCCCCCCCCCCTTTTTTTTTAACCAATGTATCTTATCTTTTAATCAAAATATTACAGTACAAGGAAGACAGAAGTAATACAAGTAATGATACAAGAATCAAGACCTCATGCTTCTTATAAAAGTCATATTGAACTTTAAACCCAGAAGTGTAAGCTGTGTTGAAATTAAATTAACACGCCAAAAAATCCACAAAGAGCCAAACCACATGTTGCCTACCCTAGTCATATTCACAATATTTTATTTTTTATCCATCTTATTTCTACACAGAAGTGTGGGAATTTCACCTAAAAGGTGAAGAAGTAAATGAACATAGTTCTGTGCTGGCTCCAGTAATCCCTCCTTATGACCATCCCTTCTATTTTTCATTATATAACTTCTTGTCTCAGACATCTTTTATGAAAAATCCTTTCCTTAGGATTTTTCCTCCTGAGAAGCTGGGAGGCCTCAGGAACAAAATGCAAACATTGATTATCTGCTGCTGTGGAATGCAACAGGTGGGTCTGTGATTAGCCCATGTTGGATGTTTGTAATTAGTGGCCAATCACAGCCCAGCTGACTCAGACAGAGAGCCGAGCCACAAACCTTTGTTATCATTCTTTCCTATTCTATTCTTAGCTGGCCTTCTAATAAAACTCTTTTCTTTTATTCTTTTAGTATAGTTTTAATGTAATATATATCATAAAATAATAAATCAAGCCTTCTGAAACATGGAGTCAGATCCTCATCTCTTCCCCAGTCCGAGAACCCCTGTGAACGCCATCACAACTCCTCACTTCTATCATCACCCCCCCATACATACACAGTCCCCCATAGTTTGCATTTTTTTGAAGCTTTTAATTCTCACCTCTGAAAGACTCTGAAGCCTGCTTATCTTCATTGCTATTCTGAACTCCTTAATTTTCTCCTTTTCTTCACCCATTTACTCCTACCCAAACAACCCCCTTGCCATGCTATCATTGTGCCTTGTGTGTCAAGCACTAGAAGTGGGGTTTTTTTTTTTTTTCTCAAAAGACATTGGTCTGTTATGAAACCCACTTAGAAAAAGTTGCTAAATCTATGTGCACAGATGTACCTGTAAAATTTGTGCACATTTACAGACACACCAATCCTGATAAGTTACCTGTCTCCTGCAGAATCAATGCCCTAAACGTTATTGATAGATTAGTAGGTATGCTCTTGGACAAAGAGTTTTTCTCCTCCTCCCTCCCCCATTCTGTGCAGAAATAAAAATTACAATGGCATTCAACTAATAATTATATACTGACTTAAAAGTAGCAACCCAATGTGCCCTAGAAATTGCTCATGAAAAGGATTATTCATGTATTGCTCTAACATGTGTCACTCAGCCAGAAGTGATGCCTGACCTAACTGAAAGTATTGATTTGTTACCCTGAAATTAATTTTTTTTTCAAAAGTCATTTATAATGTATTCCAAAGCACCAGTCACAGAAGACAGAGCACTTGAGCTTTAATCAGGTCTTAAGTCCCTCCCTGCTCTTCTGTCATTCTCTCATTCTTAGATAACTAGAGATAAAAATATTTTCAGGAGTCCTTGAGGAGTGCATGGCTGTTTAGAGTCTGCTCCACAGAGCAAAGCAGCTTTTAATTGAGTGAGCCATCATGGACATGTCTCAGGCATCCTGGAGATAAAGTTTCAGCAGTAGGTCCAATAACAGTTCAAGAAATTATCAAGAAAACATATAAAAAATCTGGAGCATGGGCTTAGCTCTCAAATAAATCTGCCTGCAGTAAAATAATCTTGTGAAGAGAAATCAACTTCTACATAGGACTAAATATATTTTTTTTACTGACTCCCAGGAGGTCTAGACTGATGACTACATTGAACAATAACAAATTATTCTCTTTAACTCCCATGTGCTGCTTGTTTTAGTGATTTATTAGGTAATGAAATCAATTCATGTCTTAGTGTTTAAACCCTGCTTTTTTAGGTTCTAATATGCAAGCTTTCAATCTTCAGGAAAATACATGAAAGTTTAATTCTCTCTACACCACATGGGAAATGTAGATACCTTATTTTGGACTTTGTCAAATGTTTTTAATAGTTGTTCTCTGTAGCATTTTTCTCCAAGCTTTGGTCTCCCAAAGCAAAAAACATGTCTAGTTGTAGAGTGATGTGGGGTTTTTTTGTGTATACACAGAGTTTCTATCCATGGAAACACATTATTAAGAGACTGGAGGAAGGTATTGTACCAATGGAGTAAGGAGCAGCAGCCACACTGAAGAGAGAGTGCAGCTTAATCGAGGTTACTTTTGAAGCAGCGAGCACAGATCTCTGACACAGGGAATGAACATGTCCCTGAAACTCAGCTCTGGTTAATGGCTGCACTGGGAATGGGGATTCTGGGAGCCGGAGAGACAGCTGAGAAAACTTCTTTTAATGACTTACCTATATCTGTGCTTGCCTGATCATTCAGATCAGCAGCTACAGCTGGCAAACATGATTTTAGCTTGCCAACAAGCCAGAAGCTAAAAGCTGATTTAATAGAATGTGTGTTGCCGTCAGCCATATTTCTCAGGGAAAGGAAAATTTACAAGAAATCATATGCTTTGGAATGGTCTCATTCTGGTCATTGGTCAGGTGTTTCTGGATCACAGAGCTGTCTGCAGTGATAATCCAGCAGCATTCAGCAAACAAGGAACTCACCAGGTGCATGCAAAGCCTAACAGCTTTGAAAATAAATCTTTGATACTAACAGAAAATACTTCTTTCCTATGAATTTTAGTTCTGTGGCAATGCATATCATGCTGGTATGACTTTTATTCAACTAAAAATTCTTTCCTTTATTGCAACATTAAAAGTACAGATCACAGTTATTCATATTAGAAATTTCTCTTTATAATTTAAACCCAAATGATTACTTGCCATAAAATAACTTCTGGCCTGAATACCAGGATTTTCTTAGTCATTTAGAAGTGGGATAAAATCATAAACTATCATTATCAAAATGATCTAATGCAAATCTACTGCTTTACTTTCTTACTACACCTTCACCTGTTCCCAGGCACAGAATTCTAGGTCAGGGAACACTGTCAGGATTGAGAGCAATGTGTGACTATTATACACTAAGTTATAATGTGAATTTGGGCTTTGTATCATGTACATCCTGGTCCATAGTTGTCCTGATTCTGAATTTCACAGTTTGCTGTGAGTCAGGCAAAGTCAGTGCAGGATAAGAACATGATTGTCATTATCATCACCCACTGCAGAAATTGCTCCTTGATGCTGCTTCTGTGCTGGTTACCTCCCACCCAAGAGTGGATTCAATTGGGAATTCTCCTGCCAGTTCCACAAAACAAATATCAGCAGTTTCCTGTTAATTTCCTTGGAGGCAAATTGAAGCAAGACAAACTTCAGTCAGGACCTTCAAGCTTGAAGGCAGTACTTAATTAGGCTTAGAAGTTAAAGCCCAGCCCTTAAATATCTAATGCATACATAACATTAGGCACAAGTCAGAGAGGTTTGAATCACTGAGGTTTGAAAGTTGCGTCACTCATCTTTATATTTCTTGAAACATTCTTGAAAAAAACATAAAACTTCCAGGAAAACAAGGATGCCAAGAAGCTGCATTTTTACATAGTTAAACTCACAAACAAACATAGTTGGATCCTCATTTTAGTTTTTGATGGTTTTTTTGTTTGTTTGTTTGGTGGCGGTTTTTTTCTTGTTTGGTTTTAACTGCAGCAAATAAGCACATCGGTGCATTTCCACACACAGACTTTATGTTTTCTGGTTAGGACACTTGTATGTATCTCAGACAGCTGGCAGTCAATGACAGAAACTGAGAGAAGGGAAGAATTTGTGATATACCCTAACATAAATAATTTACCACTTACTTCAAATATTCAGCTTCCTTGGAGAAAATGAACAATGTAGGATTATTCCTAATGACAAATGATTCTGTAAGACTGAAAGAAAAATGTAAAAGCACAGGTAGGTAATTATTCCTTAAAAGCAATCCAGACTCACATTTATAAATGACAGCATTAATCACAAGCATTTCACTGTAAGTGAAAAAACATTATGAGCTAGAGCAATTGGTTTTTCTGCATGTGGTTACAGAGTCAGCAAGCAGAAATTCTCAGAGTATGAGTTCTTATTTAGAATTACATAACTCTCCATTTTTATTAACTCTAAATGCATTCAGTTCTCCTTCTGCATCCAAGTGCCACTTCAAGGTGATAACTCTCCATTCTAGCAGTGAAGATGTAAATCTTGGCATGGCTCCTAATGCAAACTTTAGGAAGTGCACTTGTTTCCAGATCTTTATAATCTTAAGCTAACCAGTACAACACAAGAGGTTGGGAAAAAAAAAAGCTAACACACACTATGAAAAACATTTTAAATCAATTTTTTCCCTCCCCCTTTTCAAATCAAAATTACTTTAGTGTTTTATGTTATACTGCAAATAAGTAAGATTAGGTAGATAGCTAAGTATAGTGCAAAAGTGTATCTAGTTAAACAGCAAGTTTTCACTGATGTTATTTTCATATCTGTGTTTTGGCAGATGTGCCAGGTTCAAAGGTGGTGGTTTTACAGCTAACTAAGCAAATTGCAGAAATTAAAGCATGTGTAACAGAACTGAGGCAATGCACCACCGGCAACCCAAAAGCTTTATAAGTTAGAACATAATTTTGAATTGCAGACCTTGAAGATCTTCCAGATAAGTTGAAGACAACAGGGCTAGAAAAATGTCCTTCTTTGAAGACAATGTTCCCCTTATTAGTCATTGGTCCTAGTTGAAAAAATGCTGGCAAGGAAACAGCTGTGTGGATAGTGATGGTGGCAGAAGACTGACCAAACTTGTGAAACTGAGTTTTTATTTATGTCATCCCTGCTGGTTAATCATCATTGCAGTGGATTTTTATTTCCAACATTTAGAAAATTTTCAGTTTCTAATAAAATGGTATTTTCTGACAGAATTCTACCTGACAAAAAAAACCAATTTTTGTATGAATTTTAAATGTTTTCAATATCAATACTGTGAAAAAGCAGTCCTATATCAGCTTTCCAGCACTTAAAGCAGAAAGGTTAGGAAGCAGTACAAAGCAGGTTTTTGTAGAGCTTTTACTAGAATGGCACAGGCAAATATTTGAGACAAGAGTGTGGATTCCATGCCCTTAAGAAAACTAAAGGACAGCAAGTGATTTCTGTGTGCATTGCACATGAATTGACATAGTTGGAGCCACTGCGTTTGCAGGGAATAAAGGACCACTCCAGAGACACTAAACAGGCTTTCAGATGTATATTCTTATACCTTTAGGGACATAAAACTCTAAAAATAACTGACAAAGTGACTGAGAGTGTCTCTTGAAATATCTATCTATTCTGCTTGCATGCTTAGCCAACCAGGAAAAAGGGAGCTGTGAATCAAAAGCTATGAAGCTGCAGTTATTTTGAGAAGGGTGTTAACCATGACCACAAACTCTCTGCAGTACATTTGCCTCGTGTGCAGCAGCCTTGCAAGAGCTCCTGGCTCCTGTAATCCTGCAAACACCTGGGTCACTCACACTGTGTGAGCCAGGCAGAGCTGCCAAAACTGGGATGAGTTTGTTTAATCACGCCTTACTTCATGCTTCTTCCACTGCCCTGAACAATGCAAAGACAGACAGGACTCCGGGGAGCACAACCTTCTATTAACATCACCTGAGTCATAGAATTAATCCCCAAACATTGGCATAAAATCTGCTTCCCAAGATGTTAAGAGGAAGTAATGAGGCAGTGAAAAAGATAGAAAAACAATCCTATAAAGGACAGGACAACAGGACAACAGATAGTTTATTAAAATAAATAAATAACCATGTTGTACATACCAAGTTAGAGATTTGTGCTGCCACTGATTGGCAGGAAATGCAGATGCACCAAAAAACATCCCAGCTAAAAGTTCCAAATGCAAATGAGACTTAATCAATAGATGCACTAGGTACTTCTACCACGGATGAGGTAATTAACCATTCTGAATAATTCAGTGTTGTATCAAGAGTCAGTTTGAAATAAACCCCAGTACATTTCATTAAACAGCACCAGCAGGTAAATGATGAACTGCTCCTGCTATAAATATTTTAATTTCTGGGATAACAAAACTTTGGGCACAAAGAGCATCTTCTAATCTCACCAAATGGCTCTATACAAAAAGGGACAGACCTGGCATGATTCTGTTCAGCTCAGTATTGCTGAACAGAAAGATGACAAAAATAAGCACTATTTTATTTTACATTTATTTTTTCCATTGACCAATCCATTAAGCATTTGCTTAGATACAGAATTTATAACAAAATAGAGAATCCTTGATTGTGACTAATACTATTTTGATTATGTGAGGAATCAATATACCTTCAGAACTCGTAAGAACATTTTCATCATGTACCTGAACATTTTCTATCTAAACTGAAATACCTTTCATTATAGTTCATGAAAAAAAAAACCTACTGAAATCAGTTATTTACTATGAAAAGTCTATTCAGAGGAGCTAAAAAGTAAAGAAAATGTGATTCTGACATTAAGTACTGTTGTAAAAAGTGATGTTTTATTATGCAGTTAAGCATGAAGTGCTGTATATAACACCAAATACCCTTTCACTAAAACTATGCATAGAAAAAATATTTTAGCATACTGATAACTATAATTACTTTACTGCCCTGAAGACATGTAGGTACATAGCTGTCACAAGTTATATTTGTTAATGATAATGGCTTAAACATTACAATGAATTTTCCATTTAGTTTTTTACACTGGTTTTAGAAAGGTAGTATAATTACAGAAGAAAAATTATAACTCTTCAGCACAATTTCAGTTTATCAGTGTTGATAAACTCCCATGCAAAATCCACTGAAGGAAATAAAGCATTATACAGCTGGCACTACTAGAGTATCGGTACTACAAAATGCATAATTTTTGCAGAATCCCATTGCAAGATTGCAGACTATGGTTTTTTGATTTCAAGTTAACTTTCAGGTCCACTAACTAGACCAGAAGTCTTTGTTCTTTCTAATCAAGACAGGCTCAAAAAAAATGTCCTTAGGACATAGTTAAAAAGGAAAACTCAAGTCAATTGCCCTCAGAGTCAATATTCAGTTTAGAACAGTATTTGACCAATATTTAAACATGATTTTTATTTGACACCAGACTTTGAAACACTGATTTTTATTTGTCACAGAATACAGGAATTTCAGACTAAAATTGATTTTTTTTATTAATAAGTACACTGCAAATGTGAGCTTACTTTTATACTTGATACAATTTATTTACTATTTCCATTCTGCATTTTTGCATATTGAGTAAGAATATCTGGCCACAGTGGAAGTGTTGGCTTTACCTTAACCTCAAATTCAAGAACAACTCTGGCTACTCAGCCACATGAAGAGGAACAGGACTTGTTTTCTCTGTTTTAAATAATTTGCATGAGGTATAGAATTTCTTAGCCTGCTAGCAATAAGGTCTGCTGATTTAATCTACATATACAATTGCTAAAATACATCTCTGAGTTACGTCCCTTTTTAAATCATGGCAGTGCTCTTTCCCTGTGTTAGTAGAGATAACAAGGGTGCTCATAAAGGACTTATGTCTTACATGGGAATATCTGTGTTAGGTCAAACACAGTAGCATGCAGAAAAATCCTCCTCAGCAGTGCCACAAACTGTGAAAAGAAAATGTGATAGAAGATATTCAGTACCATCTCCACTGGATCAATTTCTAGGTCAGTTGTTTGTCCTTTAAAAATGTCAAAGCAAGACAAATGTTCACAACTCCAGTTCTTTTAATATGCTACAGTTGAAATCTAAAACATGCCTTATTGTAGCTTCTGTAGCTATTATATTAGGTTGAATAATAAGTTTGTGTGAGGAGAGAATTGTAAAATAAGAACAGAGGGTCCTCAGGTACATACTCTGGCTCTGACACACACGTCATATGGCAGCATACAGCAAAAAGACTACTGGTGATCTCACAGCTTCAGGGCAAAGGATTTGGAGAACGGGTCATTGATACCTGCTGCTTTGAACTATAAACTATTGCAGAGCTTTCATCCCTTCATGGAAGTAACTCTTTTTAGGATCACTTCTAAAGTAGGTAATTTGAGCTTTATTAATTTTTGCAGGAATTTCCTTCACTCACAAAGGAGCTAATTAGTTGAAGTCCTGAAAAAATTTACAGTGAAACACATAAGTTTCTCATTGAGGCAGAAGAGCTCTTCCTTTTGCCAGTGCTAATTGTTCCGTGACGTTAAACAAGATTAGGATTCCACTAAAGAAGCCAGGCTCTGCTTTGAAAAACTTGGACACAGAGTTCTGAAATATGAATGCAATTTGAGTGAGGTCACTTAAGCCAGCTGCTAAACAGTGATAGTTTTCTAGTCCTGGTATTCTAGTCCTAGTATTAACACTTACTTAGTCCTGTAAGTATTAATGAGACCCTTGGGAATTAATTAATCTTTCCAAGTAGTATTAAGCAACCTCACTCTTACAGATGTTGAATGTCCTACTGACCAAAAAAAAAAAATGCTCAGCTTCTTTCAGCATTCCACATTATTCATTTTACTGCCTACATACTGATGGATACAAGACATTTAATAAACACATATATTCAAATCCACTTCTTCATGATTTTGATTTTTTCTCATATTTTTGTTCATGGCGCTCCACAGATTGTGCTGGTTTACACCAGGAGGAAATTAACACTTTTGGCCACTCTTTTTCCTACCACCCTCAGTCTCCTCAAAGCTGACCATTGCATCCAGCTTTCCTGTTCCATGAGGATCATCACAAAGTACATATAAAACTTTAACTCATTTTAATGAGATTATATGTCAATTTAGCAACAGAACCCTGGCATCAGCTTTGTGTTGAAAAAGAAAAAAAAAGGAAAAAAGTACATTTTGTAGCGGAGTAGGCAAAGGGGCACAAAGAACATCTTCTAATCTCACCAAATGGTTCTGTACAAAAAGGGATAGAGCTGGCTGCTAGGATCAGTGTTGCTGAACAGAAAGAGGACAAAAATAAGCACTATTTTATTTTACATTATTTTTTCCATTGACCAATCCATTAAGCATTTGCTTAGATACAGAATTTATAACAAAATAGAGAATCCTTGATTGTGACTAATACTATTTTGATTATGTGAGGAATCAATATACCTTCAGAACTCGTAAGAACATTTTCATCATGTACCTGAACATTTTCTATCTAAACTGAAATACCTTTCATTATAGTTCATGAAAAAAAAAAACTACTGAAATCAGTTATTTACTATGAAAAGTCTATTCAGAGGAGCTAAAAAGTAAAGAAAATGTGATTCTGACATTAAGTACTGTTGTAAAAAGTGATGTTTTATTATGCAGTTAAGCATGAAGTGCTGTATATAACACCAAATACCCTTTCACTAAAACTATGCATAGAAAAAATATTTTAGCATACTGATAACTATAATTACTTTACTGCCCTGAAGACATGTAGGTACATAGCTGTCACAAATTATATTTGTTAATGATAATGGCTTAAACATTACAATGAATTTTCCATTTAGTTTTTTACACTGGTTTTAGAAAGGTAGTATAATTACAGAAGAAAAATTATAACTCTTCAGCACAATTTCAGTTTATCAGTGTTGATAAACTCCCATGCAAAATCCACTGAAGGAAATAAAGCATTATACAGCTGGCACTACTAGAGTATCGGTACTACAAAATGCATAATTTTTGCAGAATCCCATTGCAAGATTGCAGACTATGGTTTTTTGATTTCAAGTTAACTTTCAGGTCCACTAACTAGACCAGAAGTCTTTGTTCTTTCTAATCAAGACAGGCTCAAAAAAAAATGTCCTTAGGACATAGTTAAAAAGGAAAACTCAAGTCAATTGCCGTCAGAGTCAATATTCAGTTTAGAACAGTATTTGACCAATATTTAAACATGATTTTTATTTGACACCAGACTTTGAAACACTGATTTTATTTGTCACAGAATACAGGAATTTCAGACTAAAATTGATTTTTTTTTATTAATAAGTACACTGCAAATGTGAGCTTACTTTTATACTTGATACAATTTATTTACTATTTCCATTCTGCATTTTTGCATATTGAGTAAGAATATCTGGCCACAGTGGAAGTGTTGGCTTTACCTTAACCTCAAATTCAAGAACAACTCTGGCTACTCAGCCACATGAAGAGGAACAGGACTTGTTTTCTCTGTTTTAAATAATTTGCATGAGGTATAGAATTTCTTAGCCTGCTAGCAATAAGGTCTGCTGATTTAATCTACATATACAATTGCTAAAATACATTTCTGAGTTACGTCCCTTTTTAAATCATGGCAGTGCTCTTTCCCTGTGTTAGTGGAGATAACAAGGGTGCTCATAAAGGACTTATGTCTTACATGGGAATATCTGTGTTAGGTCAAACACAGTAGCATGCAGAAAAATCCTCCTCTGCAGTGCCACAAACTGTGAAAAGAAAATGTGATAGAAGATATTCAGTACCATCTCCACTGGATCAATTTCTAGGTCAGTTGTTTGTCCTTTAAAAAATGTCAAAGCAAGACAAATGTTCACAACTCCAGTTCTTTTAATATGCTACAGTTGAAATCTAAAACATGCCTTATTGTAGCTTCTGTAGCTATTATATTAGGTTGAATAATAAGTTTGTGTGAGGAGAGAATTGTAAAATAAGAACAGAGAGTCCTCAGGTACATACTCTGGCTCTGACACACACGTCATATGGCAGCATACAGCAAAAAGACTACTGGTGATCTCACAGCTTCAGGGCAAAGGATTTGGAGAACGGGTCATTGATACCTGCTGCTTTGAACTATAAACTATTGCAGAGCTTTCATCCCTTCATGGAAGTAACTCTTTTTAGGATCACTTCTAAAGTAGGTAATTTGAGCTTTATTAATTTTTGCAGGAATTTCCTTCACTCACAAAGGAGCTAATTAGTTGAAGTCCTGAAACAATTTACAGTGAAACACATAAGTTTCTCATTGAGGCAGAAGAGCTCTTCCTTTTGCCAGTGCTAATTGTTCCGTGGCGTTAAACAAGATTAGGCTTCCACTAAAGAAGCCAGGTTCTGCTTTGAAAAACTTGGACACAGAGTTCTGAAATATGAATGCAATTTGAGTGAGGTCACTTAAGCCAGCTGCTAAACAGTGATAGTTTTCTAGTCCTAATATTCTAGTCCTAGTATTAACACTTACTTAGTCCTGTAAGTATTAATGAGACCCTTGGGAATTAATTAACCTTTCCATGTAGTATTAAGCAACCTCACTCTTACAGATGTTGAATGTCCTACTGACCAAAAAAAAAAAAAAATTCTCAGCTTCTTTCAGCATTCCACATTATTCATTTTACTGCCTACGTACTGATGGATACAAGACATTTAATAAACACATATATTCAAATCCACTTCTTCACGATTTTGATTTTTTCTCATATTTTTGTTCATGGCGCTCCACAGATTGTGTTGGTTTACACCAGGAGGGAATTAACACTTTTGGCCACTCTTTTTCCTAGCACCCTCAGTCTCCTCAAAGCTGACCCATGCATCCAGCTTTCCTGTTCCATGAGGATCATCACAAAGTACATATAAAACTTACTTTAACTCATTTTAATGAGATTATATGTCAATTTAGCAACAGAACCCTGGCATCAGCTTTGCGTTGAAAAAGAAAAATAAAGGAAAAAAGTACATTTTGTAGCGGAGTAGGCAAAGGGGCACAAAGAACATCTTCTAATCTCACCAAATGGTTCTGTACAAAAAGGGATAGAGCTGGCTGCTAGGATCAGTGTTGCTGAACAGAAAGAGGACAAAAATAAGCACTATTTTGCTTTACATTATTTTTTCCACAGATCAATGCATTAAGCATTCACTTAGATACAGAATTTATAACAAAAATATGTGGAATAATAATTTAAAGAAATAAAGTATCAAGCACTGAATTGTGGTTGTGACAAGTGGCTTACAATAGTTTGATGTCTATGCACAGTGTAACATGTGGATCCTGAAACTGATAAGCCTTTGCTATTCTTATCCAAACATGAATAACATCAAATGGAACAATGATTAAACAATGAAGTGATTTGATATAAATAATACAAGGAACCTGCCAATACAATAACATTCATTATGTAAGTAAATAATTTACGTGTTTAATGAAAGGTGGGGAAATAGCATTAGCTGGGTATATTTGCCAAAAAATACCAATCAGCAACCAAATCAATCATATCTCTGTTATTCTGATGGAAAAAGTGGCAAACTCCAAACATTCTGATCAGTTTTAAAAATCAGCATCTTTTGAAAAAACATTAAATTGCAGGATTGAAATTTTTATACACAACAAAGGTAGAAAGATTCTGTTGTCTCTTTGACTTCTGGTAATAGACTGGGCATCAGCAATGCCAAAGTTGGCAGAACAATAGATCCTAACAAGAATTGTGAAAAGGTCAAAACTAACCCATCTGTCTTAAAACAAAATGAAAAGTATATTTGATGAGAGCTGTTATCACCTTCCCATAAGGGTCTATGTATCTTTTATGCATTGAAAGAAAGGAGTAAATAAAATCTTATTAAATCTGATATTTTAAGAAGACTTTACTCCAGGTTTTCATTGGCTTTTGGTTTTGAAATCTGAATTTGAATGAAAAGTGCATTCCACTTACCCAAAAGCTGTTCAGAAACTGGGCTGGATATACATGCAGAACTAAACAGTTTGTGAATAATGCATTGCTAATAACTAGAACAAGTATCTTTAAAAAAATAAAATAAAATGTAAAGCCTTGCTAAACTCCATGTAATATGAATTTTCCAGTCATTTTAGCAAGCACGTGGAACGCTTATTGTTTTTCATGCTTTCACTAAATTATCCTGTTTCCAGCATCCTACTTGGATTTAGTATCACCTACTAATGTGCTGGAAGAAAAAGAAAACAAAACACCTCCATAATGAAACAGGGAAAAAGAATTTGCATTAAACCTGCATCAGCTGGAGAAAAAAACAACTCTAGTTTCAGTTACCTCTGGATCTGAATGTGAAACCATGTTTTCTTAGTGCCATTCTGCAAATTTCACCTTTTCAGGAGGATATTCCAGCAAGACGTTCTTGTGGAAGAGGGTACAGTGGCAGCTGTGGCTGTAGGCAGGGTCAGACCTAAGGGAGCACAGAGACAGCATCTGAGCACCTCTCTCCAAGCCTCTGTCCCAGAAACCTCGGGGCAATGTTTATGCTCAAAGCCTCTCATCCCAAGGAGAGCAGAAGAAATGCTGCCTTGGCAGTGGGAAGCATATGTAGATGTCAGTGTCATCCCTCTCCTTCCCTGCCAGATTGCCTGCACAAGTTTCTCCTCCTCCACCCCCAAGCTTAAATGTGATACTGTGCAGATGAAGTCAAACCCACTTATTTTGGCTTTGGGACGGCAAGAAACAAACTCATCCATCACTTTCTGCCATTCAGGCCTGTATTATCATCACCAGTATGCTGTCCTTGGAAAACATTTGCCTACTGTCAACTAGCTGACAGGAGCTTTGCTTTTTGTATTTTAAGATTCGCTGGAATATAGGACAGCTATCATTAAAATTATCCTAGATTCTCTTCATACCTATTTAGAATTTAAAAGTAGGTGTTAAAGTATGCTTGTCTGTATTAAAAATTAACTAAAGCTATCTTAAGTAATTAATTTTTGTTAATATTATATCCTGTTTTTCCCATATTTTGGCATCATTGTTAATTTATTCAACTTAGGCCTACTTTGCAGCATGTAGAAGTATTTTGTATTGCAGGAATATGTTAATTAATGAAAAGATTTATAAAATGTTTAGCATATCTTTCTCTTTCAATTTTTGACGTTTGCCTGAAATCGAAATACTTCATTAAGGATGGTATATTGCATAAGATACAAACACACATAGCATAAGATCTCATGTTGGCATAAAGAGTGCAGGATATTATCAGATTCCTCTCTTCAGCCTCTTTCTACTTCTCATGGCACCCTACCAACCAAAAATATTTTTCAAGCAGTAAGGGGTAAAATAAATAATTGCTTAACTACAAAACTGACTTTACCTTGAAATTCATGTTTATTTTAATATTTATTTGAACACATTTAATCTTCCTAGATTGCTACTGCTGCCATTACTACTTTCTGTAATATTACATGTAGATGCCTAGATTTCTACAGCTTTATGCCCCAAGATCATGAACTGTAATGTTTGTGGCTATTTAAATATGCTACAGTTTTAAAGTATGGAAGTACTTCTTTAAAAGTTGTGCGTTGTTATATTCTGCGAGCTGACATTAATTATCCTATGTCAAATCTGTAGACTCCCCTACACTGGCACATATATCTACAGTGCTCAAATCTATACAGTTTTCTTCTTTTCTGTGCTTTACAAGGGATTCTTCTGGTTCAAGAACATCATTTAAAAATTCTTCTAGATTAAGATTTGCTAGAATAATTTGGTTAGACCTTTTGGATTAATCTCTATTAAATTCTATTAAGACCTTTTCCTAAGGGTAGTGCTTTCATATAATAAAATCCTGTAAACACAAGGTCAGACAGTGAACCA
The DNA here is from genome assembly GCA_024865655.1 of Emberiza elegans. Taxonomy (NCBI): domain Eukaryota; kingdom Metazoa; phylum Chordata; class Aves; order Passeriformes; family Fringillidae; genus Emberiza; species Emberiza elegans. Next base: position 8,820,332 of record JALJVW010000158.1, read on the forward strand.
TGGCTAAGCTCCACAAAATTAAATTCAGGAAATGCAAGGTTTTCCTTTTTGTTCATCTAATCCTTGGATAAGTCATGGTCAATGCTACATAGGAAATACTTGGCAGATGCGTCCTTACATGCTTGTGCAGCAGACAAACTGCAGTCTCATCTAGTTGGGCATAAAGAGACCCTTGCCCCTGTAACAAAGTTCTCCCAGCTTTCACATCCAGGCTCCTCCAAGGAAACTGCAAGGCTAGGCAGTGACAGGACTGCCACTGACACATCTTTTGTCTTTCCTTCGGAGTGGTGTAGAGAGTAGCCAAGGTTGAGAAGTCCGTCTTTCTAATCCTGGCCTCAAAACTATCAGAATGCTGTAATTCCCAAAAGTACAATATGCTAAGCATGAATAGAAAGTGCTTACTTGATATTGAAATATATTTTTTAAAATGCCCAACATTAACTCTGAAGATCACTTACACTGGGGTCAGTGGTTACAAAAGAAGTCATCACAAAATCTATGTCTGAAACTCTTTATTTCAGTTATCTTCATTAGTTGAGAATAAAATTCACCAGGTCTTAGAGAATTAAAGTGTTTCATGTGCTAACAGGGAAATGTGGTGTGAAACTGGCATTTTCACAATGATGGTTGCACTCCTAGCTGGAAACAATCCTTTGGGTTTTAATCACAGAATCAGAGGTTGGAGAGACCTTTAAGATCATCGAGCTCAACCCCTGCCCCAACACCTCAAATAAACCATGGCACTGAGTGCCACATCCAGGCTTTTTTTAAACACATCCAGGGATGGTGACTCCACCACCTCCCTGTGCAGGCCATTCCAGAACTTTATCACTCTTAAATTAAAAAACTTTTTCTGAACACCCAGCATAAATTTCCCTTTGGCACAGACTAAGACTGTGTCCTCTTGTTCTGTCTGTTGTTGTCTGGAAAAATAGGTCAACCCCACCTGACCACAGCCACTTTTCTGGCAGTTGTAGAGAGTGATAAGGTCACCCCTGAGTCTCCTTTTCTCCAGGCTAAACACCCACAGCTCCCTCAGTCATCCCACACAGGGTTTGTGTTCCAAGCCCCCCACCAGCCTCATTGCCCTCCTCTGGATGCGCTTCCAGCATCTCAACGTCCTTCCCAAACTCAGGGGCCAGAACTGGACACAGCACTCAAGGTGTGGCCTCACCAGTGCCAAATGACCTCCCTGCTTCTGCTGGCCACACTATTCCTGACACAGGCCAGGAGCCACTGGCCTTCTTGGCCACCAGGGCACTCTGCTGGCTCATGCTCAGTCCGCGGCCATCCAGCACCCCCAGGTCCCTTTCTGTCTGGGCACTATCCAGCCACTCTGTCCCAGCCTGTAGTGCTGCAGGGGGTTGTTGTGGCCAAAATGCAGAAACTGGCACTTAGACTTGTTGAACTTCCTGTTGTTGGACTCGGCTCATCCGTCCAGCTGTTCCAGATCCTTCTAAAGAGCCCTCCTATCTTCCAAAATCAGAGTAATCATTCAGAGTAGCAGATTAAAGTAAATTGTGGACATTGGAAGTCGTCAAAACTTTCCCTTTGAACCATTTGTCTAATTCAGGAAAGGAGCATTTTCTACTTCCAGTACATGAGTAGCATTTCAAAAACAATGAGACAACTCCTCTACTTAAATTCTTCATTTTAAAAGAGACTTTTTTGGAGGACTCAGGAAACCTAGTTATTTTTTGCATATGTTCCCTACTTGGCAGAAGTGAACTGGGCATTTTAAACTGACAAAACGCAGCAGCAGATTTTTTTTCTGTCTGTTCAATAGACCAATAAGCATGACTGCTTGAAATGGCCATGAGAATATAAATGGAAAAAAAATCCTCTCAAAATTCAAAAGGAAATGCTTTAGGACAGACTTTTCTCACATTCACTGTTATTTTTTTCAACAAGTATTAAAAACAGTCATGAGTGTTCAGATCACTGTTACCACAAAAAATATTATCCCTTTTTATGGATAAAGAGCCATGAAGCTTTGCATGAAGCTTTTGAGGTCTACTACTCCTGATTTTTCTAATATCATGAGTGAAAAACAAAGAAAGAAAAAGCCAGTGTGCACAATAAAGACCTTGGCAAAAGACAATTCAGGCTATTAAAAAATTACATTGTCTGCAAGGCAATAAATACAATACCACTGAACAATTAATTACCTGCTTTGGGAAGTAGATTCAATGCTGTCTTGCAGCCTCTTACCAGGAAAGCCATTCTAAATCTGTTTAAAATTGGAAACATGGCAAGAGATAATCCAATACACCTCTTGTGTTCTTTGTGGTGCAACTTAGAGATGTTTAGGTGGTTTGTTTTTTTTAAACATCCAGAGAGAAAGAGATATTGATGTTCATACACCTGATTCAATACTTTATTTATTATGACCTGAAGTTTTCTGAAAATGCTGCATTAGAAGGCAGGTATGGCATAGAGTTGTCCTCTGTTGGCAAGTAGCAGAAGTACACGGATGAAATAGTACCTGCTCTAGGAGCAAGGTACTCAAGTTATCCAAGAGATGTGTCTCCAAACCCTTTAGCAGACCTATTTTTGATAAAGTTATCATGCTTGAGATCTCACCAGCCGGATAGCCTGGCTGAGGGTGAAGAGAAGCCTGCTTTTAAGGACAGCTAAATAGCATGAATATTCAGTCCACCTTAGATGTATTAGTAAACCAAACTTAGAATGTTTTTAACAGAATGAATCTCCTGAAATATTCCATGGGTAAATCTGGAATCCAGTTACTGAAAGTGTGAGGGAATAAACTTCCCCTTGCTATCATGTCCAAGGAACCTGGAACACCCAGAAGAATTGAAGGAAATTAGTTGCAGGAAATAAGTAAGTAAGATCAGCTTTGCTGGAGGCAGTATTTCATCACAGGGCATTTTTTTTCCTAACAGACAGAACTGTTGGTGAAACAATAGCTAGAACATACAAGTTATTGCCAAACATTTCATTGACCAGTTAAAAAAACCCAAAACATGAAGACTGATTAATTCTCCTATCTTTCCACAGGTCTGAGACAGCAAGAATTGGTCCAACACTGACAATTATCTTGTATAATATTTGTTTTCTTCTACAGAGAAAATTGTGAGATAAGTGTAAATAATTAAAATACATTTTAAGCTGATTTAAAAATGTGTTTTATGCAACACCCACATAAGGAGAAGTTTTGCTTCAGTAGGAAAAAGGGCAATTCAGCTGTGGGGTGTTTTGATGTGTGTAGTGTGAGTTGGCAGTACTCTTTGATCCGTGTCCTTCAGGCAAATTTGACATCTATTTCACCTGAGGCAGGCACTGATTTTTTGAAGGGTACTTCTATCTAATGAATGGCTGACTGCTACAAGTCATGTCACTGTCCTCCTCCGCCTCTTCAGATCCGATTTGCTGGCCAGGTGAATCCCATGGCATGTCTCCTGGTAAATCAAGCAGGGAGAAGAAATGCCTGAAATAGTCCCCATCATGCTGACACCAGAAAATCCAGATGATGAGTGATTTGGAGAATCTGAGGAGAAACTGAGATGCCTTACATTCATTTCAGAATAAGGTAGCAATTTTGAAGAAAATTCAATACTTCAAATAGTATATTGGATAGATTCTGTGCAGAAAAAAACACCACAACTCCTTTAAATAAAATCTGCTTTTCCCTCTTCTCTTATTTTATGCCTGCATGCATTTGCCGTATTTCCTTTGGTAAAACACTTCTTTTATATCTGTTTATTTTAATTATTAAATATTTATTTCTATGGCAAATACTTATATACTAGTTTTATTACACACCCAAGTTTACTTCAAAGAAGGCTCTGTGACCCCTTGGTGTAAGGTAATGGTAATGGATATTTTTATAATTGCCTAGATAATTAAAGTAAATTGTGGACATAAAACCAGGATCCCTATCAAAAAACTGTGAGCCTTCCTAATTGTTGCCTTAGCAAAGTTCTCACTCTGGATGTCTCCTCTAATGATTAAGAGGTGAACTTTATTTATTTGTCTTTCATTCCAGGCATTCTACAGTAGTAAAAATACTCTACCCATGTGTAAGAGCCAATCAATTGGGATAAAGTAAAGGATGAAATATTTTTAGAGGGGAAAAAGAAAAAATATTTCCCATGCAATTTGATTTCCCGAAAATCTGAAAACATTTCTGCTCACAAGTCTGCTACAGCAATTTGAATCCTTTTTATCTTCCAAAGAGCAGCTGTGCAAGGTTTTGTTTTGTGCAAATTCAGCATAAAAATGAGAAATTAGTTATCCACCTATAAATATTTTTTCTTCTTTTGATGAAAAGTAAATTCTTTTAGTAGTTGTCCTAAGGAGGAAGGAATATGACCAGAAATATATTTAAATATTATGGCTCTGCAGTACTATTAAATGGAAATAGGGAGGTAAGTTTTTGCTTATCCTCTGGGCAAGGAATGTTGTTCATCTCCAGCTTAATTTTAAGTGATCTTTGTTTGGCCAAAGCTGAAGATTCATTAATTTTAGGCAGACAGAAATAATGTGGTTGGTTTGCAGTGATGATGTTTCATGCAGTGTTTAATAATGAATATCTGACTGCATATTAAACACACAGCAAGGTAGTTAATGTGTTCATACCAAAGAAGAATACCTGGGACACAGAAGTTTCCTCATAACATGCAGCCCTTCTGGAATATAATTTCTACTAAAAGAGGCAGAAAAAGAAGAAAATCCTCCAAGAAAAATCTGATTCAGATAGACACATAAAGATAGATATACACACAGAAATGCATATATATGTATATCTGTGTATATATGTATATATACACACAGAGATACACAAATACATATATCTCACACAGATATACATATATACAATATAGATATATATAAACCTCTGTTAAGAAAGTTCAGAGCAAGATTTTGTAGATAGTTAGAAATCACAGGTATATATTGAGATTTTAAAAAACTATATTCTGTACCTACCATAGAGCATATTAAAAGGACCTTTAGGGCTGTGAATATATATCCTTGCTATACTGTAGGTATACATGCAACAGCTTCCTTAATACCTGCCAGAAGAATAACAGTGTGTCTTCAAAAACAAATGCAAAAGAGTGGACAAACTGAAAACTTATTTGATAGCAAGGAGAAATACCTCATCTCGACATCCATTCCATACACCTTAAGTGAAAAAGAAAGGTTAAAACATAGAAGAAATTGATTTCAGCAGGTTTGAGAATCGAAAAACCATTATCTTATCTTTGGAATGCTAGTCAAAGAAAAATGTTTAATAGATTCAAAGGCAATACTAAAAATGAGTTTTGAATGCATCAAAATATATTAACTGTATTTTTTTCTTCTTCTACAATAAGGCAACTCATTGACTTGCAATAGGTGATCCCATTTCTTCATCCATAATGGAAAATCTCTACCTTATCAAAAACTAAAATTTACTCAATCATTGTACTTTTGATCAAAATGTATTTTCTGTCTGAGATAGTTTCAGGTCTTAATCTCAAAAAAAAAAAAAAAAAGAGACAAACCAAAGGCAAAGCCACAAAACCCACACTGAAATGAAATTTAAAGGAAGTTGCTGGTGATGGGGGGTTAGTGTTTTGGGGAGGGGTTTGGTTTGTTTTTGGTTTGGTTTTTGGGATTTTTGTTTCTTGGGGTTTTTTCTATTTGGTTTCAGTTTTTTTGTTTTATTTTTAATAATCATGCCTGTATATTTTCTCTCTCTATGTCCTGACTAAAGGTGCATCTTTCCGCTTTGGAAAAGCAGCCTCATGAAACCAATGAAAAGACACTGAGTAATATCTGAAACAATGTCAGAAGTGAAATATAATAAAAAAAAAACTTAACCAAATTCCCCCTTTTCTTCTCTGGATACTGCTGTAGCTTTTCCTTAGCTACATGGCAAAATTCTTCATAGCTGCTCTCTTACATTCCCTTCCCAGCAGGGAAAGAAAAGGAATGGAAAAGCTCATGGATTAAGGTAAAGAAAGGCAGATCATTTACCAGAACTGTAGAACTGTGATTAGAGCTAAGCAGCAGCCATGAGATAGGTCAGCAGAAAAATTATTTAAACTGTAGAAAAGCAAGGACAAATAGAACAAAGGTCTGTGTATTAACGCTTGTCTAGAATAACTCTCTAAGCTACAGAAAAGTTGATCTAGCAAGATATTAGGAAGGTTGAAGCTTAATAATGGAGCTCTGTGCATTGTGTTTAAGGCTCACAAGCAGGTATTGTATTTGAAATAAGCAAGCATTGTTTAACCAAAGGTACGTGTGCTTATGGTGATTGGATAGAACTGCTGTCAATGTGCTTCTGCTTTGTGTGATTGGTCAAAAAACTTATAAAGTGAGTTGTAACATTCAGTTCTGTGTCTGCTGCCTGGGATGTGAGCTGGTGGCATCTTCCCATTGTCATAACCATGTAATGAGGCTGATGCTGGAAAATCAAACAGCTCAAGGCAGTCCCACAGCAGCCCTGTCCTGTTCCGTGATTTGTACACAGAGCCTGGCTGGCGACACTACTTCTGTATGGAGTCGTCTCCACAAGGCACATTTCCTTCAGGACATTCCCTCCTGCTCCACTGTGGGCTTTTCCATGGGCTGGTGGGGAATCTCTGCTCTGACGCCAGGAGCAGCTCCTCCCTCTCCTTTTTCACTGACCCTGGTGCCTCCAGGATTGTCTCTTGCTCTTTCCCCCCCACGTTTCTCAATCTGTCTGGCATTTTTTTCATCTTTTAAAAGAAAGTTCCCTGAGGTGTCACCTGAGGGGCCGAGCAGTGCCTGTGGTGGGCCCTTGGAAGTGATAGGATCCATCTGTGTCAGGCAGAGACCACAGAGACCACCCTGAGGCACCAAGCCTGTAAGAGCCATTACAGACAGAAACACCTTGACTGGGAGAGCACAGTTCTTAGGGGCCAGTGTCACAGACATCTTTTATGAAAAATCCTTTCCTTAGGATTTTTCCTCCTGAGAAGCTGGGAGGCCTCAGGAACAAAATGCAAACATTGATTATCTGCTGCTGTGGAATGCAACAGGTGCATCTGTGATTGGCCCATGGTGGATGTTTGTAATTAATGGGCAATCACAGCCCAGCTGGCTCAGACAGAGAGCGGAGCCACAAACCTTTGTTATCATTCCTTCCTATTCTATTCTTAGCTAGCCTTCTGATGAAATCCTTTCTTCTGTTCTTTTTCAATAGTTTTAATGTAATATATATGATAAAATAATAACTCAAGCCTTCTGAAACATGGAGTCAGATCCTCGTCTCTTCCCTCATCCAAGAACCCCTGTGAGCACAGTCACAGGTCAGGTTCCCCATCCCACCTTTAAACCTGTGCTTTCTGCTTTTCCGTGTGACAGCTGACACCATATGCTCCTGAGTCGTGAAGAACATTGGAACAAGCTTGGAAGTGATGCCAAAAAGGCGACTGCCATCACTGCCTCCCTGTAACACCTACCAAAATGAATGATACTCTTAAAACTCCTGCTATTCTTGAATTGCATCTCAGCTAGAAGCTCTCAAGGACTTCACAAACTGATATGATTTTTCAATATCTCACAGAAAATATTACTGTACTATTCATGAATAAATATTTTAGGAATTTTTATTTTATCTTTTAGTTGTCTACACCCTAATATCAGAAAGGGCTCAATTTTTTTCTGGTTTTAGCACTGATGGTCATGTCTAATAAGCTGGTGTACTGTAATTTGTATTTTTTTTCCCACTGGCACAGTTGGGGAATATTCATTTCAAATTTGAAATGGATTCCTCCCAGCTGCCATGAAGCCATTTATACTTTAAAGAACAGCAAGATTTTCCAAATTGCTTGGAACTTGTTCAGGTGGTTGGCAGAGGGATGTCGCTGCAGGTAGCAAACCCATTCTGCTCAATACAAAGGCCAGGCCTCTACATTTATTGGTTTTATATTTCATAATAAAATTATAATCCACAGAGATGCTGAGCTAGAGGAGTAAATAAACCTTCCCATGGCTGTTCAGGCTTCTCTGTGGATTGCATCCAAGGACCCTTGGATCCCACTCAAGGCCTTACCTCAGATGTTTATGCATAGGCATTTCTAAGGCACTCAACGCTCTAGTATCATAGTCCTTTGACAACATAATGAGAGAGGCTTTACAACATGCTTCAAAATAAAAGAAGGGTCATTACACCTTTTTTACAAGTAGAAATATTGAGTCAGAGTACTAAAAAGAGTACTCAAAAGTGCAAGGACCTTTTTGCTTAGCCACCTGAGAAATGTAATTTATGATTGATCTAAAGGAGAAAGGTAATTAACTGGGGAGGTTTGGGGGGTATTTGGGGAGGGCTGGAAATTAGCTTTCAATTAGAGGAGTCCAGTTGTCTTGGAGCCTGGATAGAGCATTGCCAGGGTACACACTGATCCACACACAGGGCACTGAAGTGCCCAGAGCAGCAAGCACCGCACAGCTCCCCTCCTGTAACCCAAGAGCAGCCCCATCTGGGGCCACAGTGCAGAAAGGACTGTGACCAGAAAAGATGTGTGATAGGGCTGAAGAGGAAACTGCATTAATGTCCAGGGTTTAACCAGAGCAGTGTGTGCCAAGGACATGTCATATTGTCTGAAGTTCTGCAGCACTCAGGCAGGAACTGCTTGCAGTACGAAACTCTGCTTTGCAGATGATCATTAAGAGACTGGAGCTCATCTCATTTTCCCCTTCTTAGGTATTATGAAATTTTTTGTTATTCGATTCTTTCATTAGTTATATCAACAAACTCCAGCACTTTAAAACCCAGACGTGGAGTGTCGCAGACATCTTCTATGAAAAATCCTTTCCTCAGGATTTTTCCTCTTGAGAAGCTGGGAGGCCTCAGGAACAAAATGCAAACATTGATTATCTGCTGCTGTGGAATGCAACAGGTGCATCTGTGATTGGCCCATGTTGGATGTTTGTAATTAATGGCCAATCACAGCCCAGCTGGCTCGGACACAGAGTCCAAGCCACAAACCTTTGTTATCATTCTTTGCTATTCTATTCTTAGCTAGCCTTGTGATGAAATCCTTTCTTCTATTCTTTTAGTATAGTTTTAATGTAATACATATCATAAAATAATAAATCAAGCCTTCTGAAACGTGGAGTCAGATGCTCATCTCTTCCCTCATCCAATTTATTCTTATTGTCAAAATCTCTCTATAAGCGTGCCTTAACTGTACAACTACTGCTTGTTTATGGGTTTCTTATTTATTGCTTTTTGAAAGAGTCAGAAAGTGATAGATAGTGGCCAGGATTAAATAGCTCTATAGTTGCAAATCTTAAGTTGCAAAAAAAATCTATGCTTAATATAAATTATTTGAAACATATGTATTGTTCTCTTTTTTTCCCCCCTGATTTTAACTCTGTCTAGTATAAATCTCACAGGATCATTTCATTTCGTGCTTATTTTTTTTTTCTTAATCTTTCCAGATGTTAAGAATACTAAAGTTTAATTGAGAAGCTAAGTGTGAAAGAATAGTGTATTACCCACAGGTTTTTTAATTATGGAAATTGAAGGACATGTCCAAGGTCATGTAAAACAAGAAGAACTTCAAAGAGTTCATCAAATTTACCCTTTTACAGTCTATCTATCACAAGCCTCTTCTTCTATATGTTGTACTCAGCCTTAATTGCAGAATAGGAAGCAGTATCCTGTTATTTTTAAGCAGATAACCAAAGGCCACTGCTTGATTACAATATAAAAGAGGAAATATTCTTGTATGTGTATTTTGTTTTCAATACAGAAGGAGAACGAAAATCTAAACCGGAGATTTTCATGACAAATACAAGAGCCTTTCAAAAGCTTCTCCAGGTCAACGAACCTAAGATATTTCATGTTTGCTTTGAGTATAGCTGAAGACTTGAAAGCCCCTCTGCACATTACTTTCCTGTCATCCCTTCTACATCTGTCTCTCACCATATACTTATCTATTGGAGTTTTTATGTTGTCTCTGTTTCTAGGTTTAACAGAGAAGAAGTGAAGGAATAGTCTGAGAGTTTCTTAGCTGCTAAGTTTGTGAAGAGTTCAGGAGATGACTTAGATTTAGTATACTCTGATGAAGAAAAAAAATGAAAAAAATCACACATATTATGAAGCTCCTAAAAAAAAGAGGACCTGGACATAATATGAAGTCAGCATTTAGTTAACAACTGAAAATAATCTTCTGTCTCTGAACTTGCAGCACATTACTTGTCTATAACTGTAAAACAAATATTTTCACTTTCAATAGTTACCCCTCTCTTGCAATACACAGCAGCAGAAACAAGGAACAGACCATGCTAAAGTGGCTTCCAAGCTGACTCCTGAGTCTATTGTCTTTTTATCTCCAAATTAATTATTCCATTTATTTATTATTTTCTCAAGAAGGTCATTTTTGGTACAAGCTTTTAGCTTAAAAAGAAAACCCTACCTAAAAAAGAATTTAAAGCATCCCAAAAATGAGCATTGGGAATCACTCTAGAAGAGAGATTTTAGACCAAAGAGCTGTGGTTTTGGTTGTTTTGTTTTGGTTTTTTTTTTATTTTCAATTGTATAACAAATACTTTTCCTTTTAAGAAAAAAAATTCTTGGCAGAAGAAACGTGTTGGCATGTGTGAATTTCAATATTGATTATTTTAAGGCCCTTTCTGTTTACCTAGTAACTTATTGAGTATTCTTATAGAACCGTTCACAAGTAACTGGAGAAGCCAGTGTGAATAGGTGAAAGCAGTGTCAGGCTGCTATGCCCTGACTGACCCACAAAAGGGAGCATTTATTTATGCAAATGAAATGAAAATGAAAGCAGAGACAAGCGATCACATTACATTACAAAATTATGATGTTATATTTTTTCTGATAATTGTAACCCGGAGTAAACAAACTCATGACTTCAAGAAATAACAGCTGGCCACTACAGCATCTTTGTGTCTTAAGCATTAGGTCTAACAATTTAATATATGTCAGTGTTTAGCTGCTTCAAAACAAGAAAGGACTTTGCTCACTCAGTAATGGGCTTTTGGAAAGTAAATAAAATTAAAGTAGGAAAGTAGGAAAACACTGTAATTTTTTCCTAAGGAAATGGACTTTTTTTTTTTCCATTGGAAGCCCATGAGAGGAATCTAGGAGTCAGCATTTAATCTTTAAATATTACACAACCATGAAACTGTGTTATGATTTATGTAAATGTACTGTGCTTAGGTGAGTCTCTGTGTACCTTAACACTTTTCCACGCATTCCAACACAGGGTTTTCAGACATCAAAAAGCCCAACGCCCTTTATTTGAAAAAAAACACAACATTACAATGAAGCAGCACAGGCATTTGTTGAGAGAACCTGGCTTAATTGCCACAAAAGATTAAATGGAAACCTGTGTATAACGAAGAGCAGAAAGAATCCCAGATGAACTCATTTTCGTCTGAGGAGGTGATTATAGAGCCTGCCTAAAGGGCAGGAACAGGTAGCAAGGCTCACTAAAGTTCTCCAGTGTAAGCAAAAGGGAGATGCTGCTTGATGACACTGTCAGACCATAAAAGGCTGGAACATGGACCACTGTAAACTGAAACAGAGCACACCTAAGAATCATCCTGGGCATCACTCTTCAGTGGAGGTCCCAGTGGACAAAGTCTCACTACAAAGCTGATGGCTTCGTACCAGCAGTTGTAGAATTGGTGTAATTGCAACATGAGCTGAACTATTATAATTAGTTCAGAGTTAGTCTGAACAGTCTCATATAAGAAACCTCATTTAACTTTGAAATTAGGTTTTGATAATGATGAAAAAAAAACAGCAACCAACAAGTCAAATGCTTTTGTATCATCTATGAAGGCTTGCATGATCCACAAGAGGAATTAATAAAAATTACTTGGGGTGTTATTAAAATCAGTTTCAAAGCATTTTTAAAAAATTACATTAAAAAAAATTTAGTGTTACAGTAAATTTATACAAGTAATCTCAGCTAACTTTAGGGTTCTATAAAATGTATTTTGGACATTTAGGTAGTAATTTTGCATTTCGTTTGTGGGGAAATGGTAAGAACAATGGTCAAGCTGCATCAAGGGAAATATAGGTTTGATATTAAGATAAAGTTTTTTTACTGAAAGGGTGATAAAGCTCTGGAATGGTCTGCCTGGGGAGGTGGTGCAGTCACAATCCCTGGATGTGTTTAAGAAAAGACTGGATGTGGCACTCAGTGCCATGGTTTATTTGAGGTGTTAGGGCTGGGTTGGACTTGATGATCTTAATTCTCTTCCAACCTAGTGATTCTGTGAGTTCTGTGAAATAGCCACTTTCAAGATGCAATTAATTTAGCTTCTTTTAGATGTCTGCTTCAGGAGGCAAGTAATTATCCTAGTGATACTGATTAGAACTCTGCTGATTACAACAGACACTTGGAATGATTAGCCAGAGATTAAGATATGTAACAAGCCTTATGAGAAGGCAAAAGAGGGATTTTGAATCTAACTCAGAATGACTCAAATTCAAATTTGATGCATGGAAGAAAACTCTGACTCTTCCCCACCTGACTGGGACCACATGCCCATGCGCTGCTTGGGCAGGGGTGGAGCAGTTGTGGCTGCAGGGGGCTGTGGGACAAGCTGGGCTAAGGCCCTAAGCCAGGTGGTTTAAGCTCTGTGTGGGAGCTGCCATTCCTTGCAGTGAATGTGGCAATTGGACTTTGCCCTTGAACAAGCTTTTGTTCCAGTATATTGTTGGCTAAAAAAGAATGAGTGCTGCCATTCATTTATTTTCAGGAAAAGACAGGTGTCTTTCATTTATTTTCCTGAAAAGACAGGTGTCTGCTAAGGAAGGCAGGAGCCTCCCTTGAAAAGGAGAATGCGAATCCCCTCCCACTAAATTAATATAATTTTAAAATTAAGGGGTTCTCAGGCTAAGATATGGGAATAGGAATAATAGTCCCTTATTATAGAAAAAATAAAAGTAAAATAAAAATGCAGTAATACAAAACAACACTGACAGATTCAGAGTACAGCCTGACACCCTGTGGGTCAGGGTGTTGGCAGCAGTCCCATTAAATGGTGGCTCAGCCCTCCTGCAGTGCCAGCTGTGGTTCTGTTGGAGCAGGGATCCTGTAGAAGGGTGGAGTTTTCCTCTGAAGATCCAGTGGTGGTGTAGATGGGCCTGGTCTTCCTCTGGGAATCCAGTGAGAGGGAAAGCTGCTCCTCTGGGAATGCAGAGGGAAAAGGCTGCCTGTGGTGTTCCAAATCTCAGATTATATCCAGGTAGGAATGCTTGGCTCCTCCCCTGGGTGGAGCATCTCCCAATGGGATGATGGAATTTTATCAGCCATGCAGTGACATTCCATGGCCCATAACAGAAGATATTTCCTGGAGGGAGGATGGGATGTGGAAGAGATAAATCAAATTGCCCCACCTGGTTCTAACAGGTGGCCCCAATTAACAGAAGAAAACTGCCCCACCTCTAACAGATGGCAATAGAATACACACCCCCAGAAACATCTTGTAACCTAAGACAGGACACATTTACAGATCCCAACCCAACACCATTTTTCATTCATGGGATACTTTTCAGATTTCAGAAATTAGCTTGCTAGTAGTACAGAATGCCTACAAGTTAGACACATCTAAATTATTTTTCAGGTTTATCCCAGAGTTCTAGGTCTAGTAATGTCATCTAAATATATATCAACACTGAGATGTAACATTTTTAGAGATGGATATTTGCTCAATAAACATATCTGCAGAATCAAAGTTTAGGATATGAAAGTCAGATCCAACTGAAAATTAAACTACTTCACCTTGGGCAGACTTTGCTCTCAGCCTACAACATGGAGATATGACAACTTTGGTTTTGTTTTCACCATAAGATTTTTTCTTTTCATTTATTATCCAAAACAGGTTAGATGTAATAATTCTGAGTGAAAATCTTAGCGCTGCTTTGAAAGTATATTTCATATAATATAGCATATGCATGATTAATCTTCCAACATTAATATAATCAAGTTTGTATTAGCATGCTATTTGCTGCTAATTGACACCTAATATACATCTAAGTAGAAATCAAGTCTATTGTTATTTTCTAAGGCATTCCACTTAATGTATAACTGGTTCTAATTTTAGTGGTCATAGTGAGTCTTAATTTTTAGCATGTATTTTTACTGATTAATACTTTATTTCCTATCACTATGCTGTAAAAACCATATCAGTTATGATGTTAAATGGTGCAAAGTTATTCCATCATTTGATATGAACTTACAGTAAATTTCATGTGTGATGCATTTTCTAGCTTTAGGTGCATCCTTTTTAGGCGAGTGGTTACTGGATAATCACCATATCTCTGATATTTTTCAGGCAAGCAGAGAAGTTTCTAAAGCAGTTTCAGAAGGAAGAAATGAGGTTTGTTGGCAGAGGCAATATCTTTTATTAGACCAGCTGATATAATGGAGAACAATCAAGCAAACTTTCTAGCACTCAGTCATGTAATCAATTCTTTTTGAAAAACCTATATGAGCACAAAAGGCGAGTAGAATTTGAAATGTTATTTTAACACTTCATGTGTGGAATAGAAGTAATGTAATTTTGAAACAAAACAACATTAAAATATATTTTTTCAGTTTGTAGATTTATTTATAAACAATTTAAAAAAATAATGCATTACTTTGTGTTAGTGTACTTCCAGTAATATCATGGGACATAACCAGATTTTAGACCTAAAAAAATTACTTTTTCTACATATTTCCTCTATCTTATACACGTTATAAAATGCCCAAGATATTTCATCTTTATGTAGAAACAAATTTCAGGGCCATCAAAAACAGAGGAGAAAAAATAATATACAGGCATCTGTGTACACATAATGACTACTTAATATATTTCTATATATTTTTATATACATAGGTATAGGCATTTGATTCAATAATGCTTTTCCCTTCAGCATTAAACCATTCACACTGCACAGAAAAAATCCCAAATATTTTTAAAAGGGAAAAACTAACCATATACAAGTAATGTGGGAGATTGCAAGAATTCAAAGGTAACACATGACATTACAACGAATGAAAAAACCTCAGAATCATGGTAAGATAAATGTGTTGGCATGAGCTTCAACATTAGCAGGTCTTCAAAGAGGTTACAATTAACCTCGCACATCCTTGCCATAGGACTTTCCGACGATTTAAAATTTACAGAGATTGAAGAAAGTTACTATCTTAAAGGTCTTTTCCAACCTAAATGATTCCAGAAATCTAGGATTCTATGAAATAAACCAAAGGCTGCTAAACATAAGGAGCTATCTATAGCTTAGTGAGCTGAACTTCCCTTTTCTGGAGGGTTGAAAGAACAAGCACTGCCAGCTTCTCTTGTTTATTCTTTCATAAGCATTTGCTGTAGTCTGCTTTTAGACACAGGACAAACAGTTTCATGTTCCTATGTTTTGACCTTACAAGTTTAAAGTGCTTTAATTTAGTGCTATGAGTGCTCTGTAGAAGTCAACACATGCACACACACACACATATATATTTATATATATATATATTTATATATATATATAAGGTATGCATATGTATATATATATTTATAAATTTATATGCATATATATATATATATATATATATATATATATATATATATATATATATATATATATATACACACGCTGGAGATATTAAAAAACACTAAAACTGAAGATACTAAAAATTCAGATCTATTTCCCATACTTGAGAAACAACACTGGAATAATAATTAAAAAAAAAACTCACTGTACATCTCACTTTATATTCAAAATACAACTAAAATAATGGGAAAATTCAATAAATCTAAATGCAAGTAGAATAAGGGACTATCTGTCATCAACACCCTCTGCAGCATGTGGTAAACTGCAAAAAATAGCACTCTCAGCTTTAAAAACAGCTAAAAGGCTATGAGCCAGCAAGGCTTTGGGGGTAAAATCCCTTCCCTTCAATCCTGCATGAAAAAAAGAGTCTATCCCTTCATGTTCTATTAAAACTTGGGTCATTTTAATTGATCTCTTTGTACAAAAGTTCTCTATAATAAAATGCAATGAACCACTTCTGAGACTTCTGACTGCAACACAAACATCAGGGAGCACAAGCTGATCTGTGCTCATTTAGGAAAATATAAGAGTATATTGATGCAACTAGAGATAGTTTAGTGCTGCTAATAATGAAAAGCCAAAATTAAAGCAGTAGACAGAAAATTAAAGGTATGGGGAGTTAAATTTGCAAACGTAACATAAATGGAAGAAAGTTAGCAAATAATTAGAGTTTCTAATTTCTCTTTAAATGTCTCTCAGGTTGCATACCAGGCAATTAGATTTCATTGGGCTTCAATTTACTGTTGGGAACAGTTGAAAGTGCAAGACTGTGGAGTAGTAAAGGGAATTATGTTTTTTTAATTAATATGCTGGAAGTTACTGTAATATGAACACAGATTTCAAGCTACAAAGAAAATTATGTTAGCCCTTTCTAAAAGGAATATTATTAATAAATCTTAGTTTCTTTGAAATATGGTTTTGTACAACAATACAGTAATATTTTAAAATGTTGAATACAAGTTCTAGTAAAGAAACAAAGCAAAACAAAACAAAATATTTCCAAAACAATAACAAATAAGGGAAAAAATCCAAAACAGGGATAATTTTACCACTAAATAATTTTACCGCTGAATTTAAATAGTGCTGAAAAACCAGAAAATGCACCAGCATTTTTTCTCCACTACTTTATGGGAGTCTCCCGTAGCCAGATTGGTATGGCAGTCCTGAGATACTTAAAATCTAATCAGTAGCTGTAGCTACTAAATTACAAATGCCTGTCACCAGTAAGAGTAAGTTCATATGAAAAGTGGACATCAATTACCTGGTGCCCAGGAACAACTGAAGTAACCATTCAAGAGTTTGGCTTCTTCTATCCTTGAAGCTCTTCGCAGAATTTAGAATCTATGAAATTATCCTTGCTTTTGAGAAAACAATAAAATACACAGGGAGAGCTTTGGGGTTTAATCCATTCCAAATATTTTCAACTGTTTGTTATTATTTATGTTAGAGTTATTAACTGGGGAATAACATCACTTACACATAGTTGTAATTCTTGGGAACAGGTCTTCTGGGGACACAAAGGGAACTAGTGCCAACTCTGAAAAATCCACATTCCAAAGTTCAGTTCTCACATTGTTAAAGTTAATACCAATGCTCAACAACCAAGATTTTCCCTACTAGCAAAAATAAATTGCTAGCAAATGGTTCCGCTTTTCCTTCTTTTATTTTTCTGAAAAGAATACACAAATCCTTAAACTTTTTATCTAAAATTTTAATATCATAGCTTACTTGAGACACTGTGGTTTCCCTACAAATTATCAGATAAGGTATTAAAGAGCTGGTCTGAGAAACAGGGATTTTAGCCCAGAAGATGTGGTTCAAATATCAAAATTGTATAGCAATAAGACATCCATTTACTTAGCAATTTTCTCATCTGAAATGTAATGACTTGAGAAAAAATGTGTATAAATCTTTCTGTATCATTGTGGTATAAGAATTCAGTATTGCAGCTTTGAGAACTGCTACAAGAAGACTTCCATAGCACCATTTTTTAAAATAGAATCCTAAAGGAGGTGTAGGAGAGGAAAATCTGGGGAAGAGATTTTTTTATTTATTTCATCTCTTCCATAATACAGTTACTGTATTCCTTTCTGTAAAGGATGAATTTGGCACCTGTAAATACATGGGCTCAGTGAGAAATTCTGAATTTTCAAATCCATTAAACAAGAAAAAAAAAGACTGTATATTTTTAGGTATCCTAATCATTCAGCAACTTCTTTTACAGCCCTCAAATTGTACACTTTCCTAAATATATAAAAATTAAGCATTTGTAAATTGTAAACGAATATGTCATACTCTTCTGGCTCATTTACTGAGGAGAACTACTGTAAATAATTAAAAATTAAAAAAATATTTCAGATTATTCCATCCCCAAATTCTTATAAATCAAGCTAAGGAACACTTGCATACTCAAAGGAGGTCAATATTATAGATACTGTCAACAAATGCCTGTTAGGATCAACTCCAGGCCAAATAAAGTTAAAACTGCCATTTCCTTCTAAAATCAATGCTGACTAGACAGAGAAACCTCATGGCTACTGCCTGTATGTTTGAGTTCCAGTATTCATCTCTTTTCTAAGATGAGCACCCTTACAGAAAAGCTATGGGCTGATTACTAAGAGTGAGGAAATGACTTGATTCCCTCCAAGTTATTCTACTCTTCAAAAATGAATTCAACCTTCAGTGGGTGAAAGTGAGAGTGTAAACAAAACTGATCATACAATTTCTCTAATTGGGTGGGAGGAAAAATTGTCTTTAGGTCTCTGAAACAGTGAAGATTTTGTATTTTACCCAGTGATTTCAAGTGTTTACAGCAGAAATAGTACAATAATGAGGATTTTTACCTAGATTTCCATTATATTAAAATGCAAACATGTTGTAAAGAATAGAACTGCTCTGACCTTTTCACACAGAAATTAGAAATTAGCTAAACCTATTCCTTAAATCTATCATTTGTTGTCTCCTTCACCTGCAAATGCCAACGTTTTAAATCTAACCCAGTTCTGAACAGTTAATATCATATTGGCAATAAAACTTAGAAGAGACACAAAAAGAGGAAAGATCTTAGAGGAGAAATGTGGTAATTTAACTGTGTGATGCAGCTTCAGCTGTCGAGCATCTACCATTTACAGCTCCGTAGCTTTTGGCAGAAATATTTATTTCATACATCTTTTTGTTTACTGTATTTGTTGCATGTTATTTTCTAGGTGCATTACCTCACAGAGAGCAGCAAGAATTCCCTAGAAAAGGGTTTCTTGCATTGTGCCATCAACAGGAAACTGAGGCAATCT
Source organism: Emberiza elegans (assembly GCA_024865655.1). Taxonomy (NCBI): domain Eukaryota; kingdom Metazoa; phylum Chordata; class Aves; order Passeriformes; family Fringillidae; genus Emberiza; species Emberiza elegans. The sequence continues at coordinate 8,839,181 of JALJVW010000158.1, forward strand.
TCACTGTATACTGGAGGACAAAATCCCAGTGTCTGGGTACATCCAACAGAAACACTGGGAGAAGCATCATGGCTAGGGTATGCCTTGTATGTCTTTCAAACTATGGGACAGGCCTGGAAAAGACCCCAAAACATTCGTATCTTCCAAATAGTAATCCTAGTACTGAGTACCAGTGGTTGCCTGACTAATTGTAGCATGGAGTTAACACGTGTATGGAATCATAGAATCATTTGGCTTAGAAAATGAGTCATTTGCTTTAAGATCACTAAGTCCAAGCATAAACTTCACTGCCAAAACCACAACTAAACTGCATCCCCAAGTCCCACATCAGCATGTAACAGGTCACAAAATACATGGACCCAGACCTGGGAACCTACCACAAAACTCCCAAATGCTGCATTTTGATAGGTACCAAATAAACTCTGAGTGAACTCTGCTGATGGTTCCACTCCAGTTAGTAACACTATAATCTTACTGCTATAGCTTACTTCCAAATGTATTCCATTTCTTCTAAGACTATGAATGGTGCCAAGCTCAATTCAACAGATTATATGAACCCCAAAATAAGGATGTGTAATATCTCCAATGAGGTCAAATTGTTTGAAAAGGAAGAAACATTTTAGCTGCATTTCTCACACAGAAATTCTCAGCAGTATTTTTCTCTTTTATTGCCAGTTTATGTCAAAGACATATGGTTAAGGATAGTCTCCCTTAGGAATACTTTTGCTTTCAATATGAATTAGCACACCATTTCTTCTCCAAACTCTTTCAAGGCTTTGATGTTTTAGCTGAGACACAGCATCCTTTAATCTTGATATGCAGTAAAGGAAAGTATGTTTTTATTTATTTCTTGATTTAAATAAATTTATAGATAGCTTAGGTTAATGAAATTAGTTGTCATTTTTGGCTTGACATTCATAATTCAAAGGCCATATTCTCCCAGCTGTAATGGCTTGTATATTTTTTAATTAAAAATAAAATTAACCAAAAAAAACCTCCTGTCTTTTGAGATTATCATTTGAAGATATATTCTGCATTTTGAAATACATAAATGATGCAAAAGTAAACTGAGTTCCTCCAGCAGGTTCAGCAAGCATTACCATCTGAAAAGCTGTATTTTTCATCATTTGAATTTCTGTCATGAGGCCCCAGTAGAGTTGCAGTGAGGAGGTTTATAACTCACTGTAGCTAATGGATGTAGATCTGTCTTAGAACTTTGCAGCACTCTGTGTATATTTCAACTCTTTCATCACCCTCTGTTCCTAATGTGGACTCCGCGACAAGTCAGGAAGAAGAACCCTATGGAATGTCTGACTCCCCTGCCATATCCAACTCCAGATCATTGGTGGGGTCCCAGAGTAGTGGTAACTGCAGCAAATGTCCAGAACACAGACAGGAGTTTACAGCAGCGGCTTCTTTGGCATATTTTTTTCTAAAAAGTTCATAGAGTACTGCGACGGTGTTCACAGTGGTTCTTGCATGAGGGAAGAGATGAGGATCTGACTCCATGTTTCAGAAGGCTTGATTTATCACTTTATGAGATATAAAACATTAAAACTGTACTAAAAGAATAGAAGAAAATGTTTAATCATAAAGCTGGCTAAGAATAGAATAGGAAGGAATGAGAACAAAGGTTTGTGGCTCAGGCTCTGTCTGAGCCAGCTGGGCTGTGATTGGCCATTAATTACAAACATCCACCATGGGCCAATCACAGATGCACCTGTTGCATTCCACAGCAGCAGATAATCAATGTTTGCATTTTGTTCCTGAGGCCTCCCAGCTTCTCAGGAGGAAAAATCCTAAGGAAAGGATTTTTCATAAAAGATGTCTGCGACACACTACCTACCTAATTATGGAACAAAAGGCTTTCCTGAGCTGATCTACTTTAATACAATCTACACTTGCATAGGAATTTTGTCTTGATACTTTAGTTAATCAGAGCATAATAACTTGTTTATGACAAGGAAATTCTGTATATTGAAAAATTGGTTTTCAGTGTTTCAGTTTTAAGGAGCTGTGAAGATTCTCATAAAAATGTTCATGATAAACTGTTGAAATTTATTTTAGGAGCATATCTATGTGGCATGGTTATGAAAAAAAGAGCATGATACTCAGTATTTTAGTCAAATTAGTTGTTGGGATATCTCAATATGGACAAAAAATGATGCTTTTCCAATTTAAAGATATTTCACAGTTATAAATGTTGCATTTGCCACTAAAAGTATTTTCTTCTCTTGTTAATTTTGCATAAAAATGAATTCCTCTTCTACTATTTCAGATTATCATAATTTAAAGATCTACAGTGTTTAAAAAGTAAAGATCTTATATTTCAAATATTTTATGTATATTCCTGAGGATTCATTGTAAAATAAGTTAAAATGAAGAGCTAGAATTTTTCTTGCCAAGTTTGAGAAGTAATTTAACCAACACATCTGAAGTTTCAGCTTGTAGCTTGTTGAGATAATTTTCTCCTAATATAGATTCATTCCTCCTTTTAACACGAATTCAATATTCTTATGAGCAGAGCCCTATTAAAGACTCTTTTCACTGTAGTTTAATTTTCAGTAACTCAAGAAATATTCACAAGTATTGTCACTGCAGAGCACCAAATCCAACTGAAAATGAGTGAATGAGCACCATCCACAGAGAGCCCCAGTGTCCTACCTTACATAGGGGTTTATCAATTTATTCCATATTTTATCATCTTCCATTTCCCAGTATAGCATTCCATCTGTGTTTAATCAAAAAATTAGATTACCTTTTTAATAGATTGAGATATTATAACTGAGAGTGTGCGACGATAAAAGCAGTGAAGAGCTCTTTCAGATCTATTTCAGATCTATGCAACTAATTTTGGATCATTAAAAATGAAGGAACCAATTACAGCCAAGAGAATCAGTAGATACCAGTTTATGAAAATGCAATGAAACATTCAAGGTAAATAGAATACTGAGTAAATAATTGATCACACCCCATAAACTCTTAGTTGGAATCTTGCAGATCTACTTTCATAAATCAAATACTTTGGGAAAATGAGATTATCGTTTCCAATTTTCATTACAGACCACTCATAACAAAAAAAAAAAAATCTCAAATTAAGATCAATCTACTGTTACTTCATGAAATAGAATCTTTCCTTTTGTAACCATCAATGTCTATATATGTCTATATGTCTATGTCTATATACATGTCTATGTCTATATATGTATATGTAGGGTAGACATAGCTAATTAAAAGACACACGATCATAAAAAATGCCTTAAAAATCTAATCAAAAAAGCAGGGAAAAATTAGAAATCCTCTATCAAGATGTCTTACCTGCCTCCATCATAACAACATATCTGTTGTATGTGCAGATGAAGAAACAGAAAATATAATACACCAGACTGGGGGAGGCCTGGAAATTAGAAAACACAAAACCCTACATTAACCACACAACAACTTGCATGAGTCTAAGATAACATTTTGCATTTTCTGGCCTAGCTGTACCTCTTTCAGTCTTAACAACATCAATTTTGTTACCAAAACCATTTATTTTTGTTATTTGAAATTTTACGTTTAAATCAAATGATGGAAACTGTTCATAGGACTCAAAGAAGGGTCAGTCTTTATCAGAGCTTGTCCACGATCTCAGTGAAAATTGGCACCTCCTCCAGGGGTGACACTGACACAGGATGATGCCCCAGCTCTTAACTTTTATATTTTTCAGATTCTGTACTGCTTTAGTGTGTGCACCACTTTAGTCTGAGCTCCATATTAGTGGATAGTAAGCTCACTTCACAGAGTAGGTATACAAAACAATTCCTTCTCTAGCTGGGGACCAAGGACAACTGATCCAAATTTCAGGCCCAAGAGCATAAAAAATGGTTAACTGAAGAGAGAAAAACAAGAAGGATGGGACTTCATAACCTAAAGCTGTGACTGGACAATTAACTCCAATATTCAAATGAACCAGAACTTATAAAAGTGAGAGATCCTGTGATCATTCATCCATTTTTGTGACCATTTTGGGTTCATCTTGGGTGCAGCCCTGGCTGGGCTCTTGTGCTGCCCAAGGTGGATCCATTGAGGCCTTCTAATAAATCCCTGCTTTATTCCTTAACTCTGTCCAGCCTCTGTTCTAGCTCAGCCTTCACAAGGCATCAAGGAAGTAGGATGAAGTCCTCACATTCTTATTCCTGTGAAACACCTCTGCTTTGACAGAAAATATAAAAGCACCTTCCTCAATTCCTTCTTCATTTCTTGTCCTCCATAAACGATTTCTGACTGTGGTTACAAATGTTTATAGGACAAAGAATATCTGACCACAGGTATTCCTTCACATGGATTTTTGATCATTAAGACATATTTTATCAACAATTTCTGTGCTACTGCCTGTGATTCAATTCAGTTTCAGGACATGCAGAGTGCCCTAGGTCATCTACCCTGTGTATTCCTGATCTGTCAGCACTAGATAACAAATGCATTCATGTGAGTGGCACTGATACCCGTTGGCATATTTCCAAATAATTTTAGGTTCTCAAATTCTCATCACACTGACTGATCTTTGGACATTCAGTTTTTGCATGAGTGGCTATTTTCAGCACCACATCAAGAAGACTGACAGCCTTACTGCTTGTCATCGTGCAGTACAGTAGCTGACTGCCCCTGGATAAGGTGACCTGAGGCTTCCCAGTTTGACTTAGCTAGTGTCTGGTCTTGTTTGCTTTTTCAGGATTTTCCTACTGCCATGATAGGGTTTACTGGGATACAAAAGTGTCCTTGGTTTTGTTCTCCCTCAGCCAGTGTGTCAAGCTGTTTTATTGACTTAAATCTTGTCGTATCTGCAGAAGCTTCTCTCTGTAAATTCATAGCTCTGATCTTAGTGGCTAAACTCATCTGCAGATTTTTCCTGTAAATTCAGATTATTTTGTGTTACTAATTCCAATCTACAACAGTGCAAGGAAACCAGAATTCAACTTTATGTTGTAATGAATTGCAGAATTAAAAAAGAAAAATAAAACCATGTCAAAAGTGATCTGGATAAGACAAGGAAAATAATACACAAAATGGTTTAATGCCTATTATTTGTAATGATCATCTCTTCTGAAGTTGAATAGCTGAACCTGAACAATATTTAGAAGCACATATATTGCTGGAGCAGAAAATAGGAAGTTCAAGATGACAGATTAACTGTAAAACCCACAGTTTGTATTTCACCTGTTCTGTCCTCCCAGTTCTCTTCCTCTCTCTAAGCCATGCAACTGAAGAATTAAATTATACCTTTAGCCTGGAAATACTCATCTTTTCTCCTTCCTTTCCCCTTGAGACTGAGTAAGTGCATGTTTAAATCTCTAAGGACCTCCTCATAGCAAAGAAAGAAGGTAGAAAACCCAATTACTGTTCTTGCAACTGTGTTCTTTTTATTTGTTTTTATAGGACCTACTTTGAAATGCCTTTTTTCTTTATTGTCAATTTCTATTTTTTTCATTTTTAAATTTAAGCAAGTATTTCACATCTCTAATCTTTCAAAATGACAAGACTTTGACAGTAATTGCTAAGACTATATGATTCACCATATTTAACTTCTTTTTTCCCAAGTACTCAAAATAAGATTTTGCATAAGCTATTTTCAACTTTGAGTGGTCAGTGAAGAGACAGTGCAATCAAGATTTTTTAGAATGTGCAGCCTACACAGCCAGATTTTCTGATTTATTTTTTTTATTGTACAGGATGCTGCCCAAATAAAGTATACTTTTGCAGCATTCCTGAGGCAACGTTTTTTTCAGAGTAGCCTGAAGATCTTAACATACATATTAACCTGAATCAATCAGAGCTATAACCAGAAAAGTAACCAAGTTTACCCTTTTTATCACCTTTCCCCAACTTCTTTGGCAAGAAGAATAGTACACAGCATATTAATCCATGCATTGTTTCTGTGCCTTTCCTACATTGGAAACATTTCTGCTGGAATGTTTACACAGCTTTTCGAGCAAAGGCCATTTGTGATTTAATGCCATAGAAAGTTATTTTACTTTCACTTAATCCTGGCTGTTATACGAAAATGAAATGTTTATAGTATACAAGCCTGATAAAACTAGGATAGGAATCCATGTTGCCAAAATAATTGTTAAACAAAACCCAAAAAGCCTTTTCTATTACCTGCTTTGGGTACAAGTGATTGTAGAACATTAATCCCATGAAAGACAAATCTGCTGCAGCTGGCAACTGGCCTGGCAGGTTGGAATGGCTGTTTGTGACCTTGCTGTCAGCTGGCTACCTCTGTGGCATTAAAATGAAACTCTGCAAAAAGCTGCATCCTTCATTTTTCTACAGAAAAAAAATATATCACAGTATATTTTTCTGAACCATCCAGTGGCAACTTGGAAAAAGCTCACTTTAACAAAACACGTCATGGATTTAGAATCTGTCTACTTGAGGACGCACACTGCAAACTGGAATAATTAAAATTCAAGAGTGCTAAGAGGGTCGGCTAGAACATCGTGAATGGAAATTTGAACTATATGTTTTGTACTTCTGTCCAAATATAAAGATAAATGTGGGATGGGATTACTTAGGTAGATGTTTAATTGCTCATTTATCCACTTTCCCAGTTTTAGTGTCATGTAATGGGGCACAGCATCTTGCATAAGAATAGGTGGCATAAAATTTCTTTGTTTCTGCATTAGCTGCCAGCAGAGTGTTCTTTAGGCTATTCTGTGGTCTGTTCTATGCTCTTAGCATTAAATATTTTTTTCTCCAACAAAAATTCTGATATTTCTTTCCTCCTTTATTGTAAATTTTAAAAAGCAGGTAGGATAATTATGGTTGATTTATTTTAGCAGATGGCACATTGAAAGAGAGCTATCAGTCATATAAAATTTATACAAATTAAAATGCACATATTAAATCTGGGGGGTTTAGTCAGCAAAATATTTGGAGGGGAAAGTCACAAAAATATGCGCAGTCTTTCAGCCTGTAAAGTTCTTATGTTTTTTGGAAATGTCAAGACTATTTTACAATAAGTTTTCGACCTCCTTGCATGTCTGTTTGCGTCAAGGCATCTGGTACAATTGGGATGGTAGGTGTGACATAGTACTGAGAGTAGAATAGCAAATATCTCAGTACCAAACACAGAGGTGCATTGCAGCTTATACAGGACTCTGTCTTACTGTGACACAAAAATCCTCACCTCCAAGGACCAAAAGGCCACAAGCTGCACAATCTTAAAATTACAGCCTGTGTAAGATTATTGTCAATTCTGGATGTCAAATCAGGATTAGTCTGCTTTAGGGACCCTAGAACCTTCATTTAATTTTTTTTCCCCCTCCATTTATTTCAGTCTTAAAATAATAGTTCCTTAGAAAAATTGGAATCAGGGAAGTCATCACAGAGAAGATGGATAATTGAAATTCATGCAGATGAAGCAGTCATTTATGTAAATTAAATGTAATGCAGCAAATGGATGTCATAGTGAGTAGTACAGTCGAAAAGAGGAAGGCAGAAAAAAGCATAGAAGCTTTCTCCTTCTATACTGCTTTTAGAATACAAGTCCCTTGTGGCAGAAGTACTGCACAATTTTGGTCCTCAATAAATATTTATGGGAAACATTCCTTAGTTCCTGCAGTTTTGTAAGGGAACAGCATTTATTTTGTACCACTGGCATCCCTTTCCCACTCTGTTATCTCCTCTCTCCTACATCTAATTCCCATATTTTGTATGTGTGTTGGTTTTAAGCAGCTGCTCCAAAGAGCAAATTTCAATGGACAGCAGTAAGTACTAACGTTAGAAAGTAATTCTAGTGTGCCTGTTGAAGATTTTAAATGTATAGAAAGACTAATAAATTACTTTTATTAATAATCATGTTTATCAAAACAGGCTTGGGATAAAAACTGAAGAAGGATAGTAGTGAAAAAAGAGTCCCTAAGAAAATGTTGAGATGAGCATCACTGTGGTAAAAGGACGAGTCAGAGTGTGGGAATCCACAAAATCAGAGGGTTTTGGGAAAGCTGCAAAAGGCAGGCCCCAGAGACAGCAGAACTGTGATTAGAGCTAAACAGCAGCCATGAGATTGGGCAGCAGAAAAATTATTTAAACTGTAGAAAAGCAAGGACAAATAGAACAATGGTCTGTGTATTAACCCTTGTCTAGAATAACTCTCTAAGCTACAGAAAAGTTTATCTGGCAAGATATTAGGAAGGTTGAAGCTCAATAATGGAGCTCTGTGCATTGTGTTTAAGGCTCACAAGCAGGTATTGTATTTGAAATAAGCAAGCATTGTTTAACCAAAGGTACATGTGCTTATGGTAGTTGGATAGAACTACTGTCAATGTGCTTTTGCTTTGTGTGATTGGTCAAAAAACTTATAAAGTGAGTTGTAACATTCAGTTCTGTGTCTGCTGCCTGGGATGTGAGCTGGTGGCATCTTCCCATTGTCATAGCCATGTAATGAGGCTGGTGCTGGAAAATAAAACAGCTCAAGGCACGTTCCACAGGAGCCCCGTCCTGTTCCGTGATTTGTACACAGAACCTGGCTGGCGATATCAGAGCACAAGGAAACTTAACTTACCTGAACATTCTGAGACTGTATGACTTCCTGCATATAGCAAAGAAGAAATGTTGGGTGTGTAGAGCAAGCCTGGCAATGCCACTTGGACTGTTTGTCACCAGCTGACTTCCTTTCTACAGGCACAGCAGCCATTTCCTTTGAATGGCTTTGTAAAGTGAAGACAAAACTGCTGAGTTCCAAATCCCAAAATAAAAGAATTGATGGCAGGAGATCAGTTCAAAACAGATCAAAAGAAGCACCCCCTTTCAGGATGGGTAGTTGCATGACTTGTATATCCTTTCTCAATGGCATCCCTGTCATTTGCTCATTCTGTCGAAGGCAGAAAATCAGGTTGGACCACTGGCAGACCATTAGTCTGACTCTGTAGAGCCCTTCTCATGATCTCCATTTGGACAGCTTTTGTGATGTGAAGCAGTTAAGGGGGGATGATAGAAAGCTATACATCAAACCAGCACTTCCAGCAGACTGTGAGACCCTCAGTATGCTAACTATGTGAAGTGTCTGCACAGGTAAATTTCTGCTTGCCCCAAGGCTGTCTAAAAACAATGGTTTTATCTCTTTTACTGTCATCTGTAGCTTTGCAACCCATTTTGTCATCTTCATCTAGATTTTATGCTTGTTCTTCCAGCTGGTTCACTGATAAGATGGTTTGCTGTGGAATATTTCTACTGTTGATTGCCAGTGTAGTTATGTTCACAGCTTTCCTCAACCACTCTCTTTACATAAATATTATTAAGGGTTGTGGCTTCATGGAAATTATCACCAGTTTATAGATTACAGAAGTCTTCCTGTATCTGAGTACTTATGCACAGCTCTTGTCTCATTTGAGACAAATAACACTGTCTAATAGGAAATCTCATGGTATTTGTACCTTCCATAGCACTTTCCCCAAAATATAAGATATATAATGAAAATTGCCTTTTTTCTTTCTTAATTAAGCAGTTCAGCCCCTTTACCTTCATAAGCAGCATTTTACAATTTTTTTCTTCTCTTTAACAGAAGCACCTTCACTTTGAATTTTTGTCTGCCTGAAGTTGAGATTCAGCTGAATACTTTCCATTACACACCCCTTGCTTACAAAAAAGCAATCACACACTCGTGGTCACAGTTGTTTTGGTTATATTACAGCTCGGGTGTACTCTGCAGTGAGCTAATGCTACCTCCCCTCTCAGACCAATATTTTCAAAAAGGTATCTATTCTCTACTGCCAGTATCAAATCAGGTCTGTTCCCTAGCCCTGCAGAGATGACACAGCAAGGATGTTATCTGGGTTCAATCATGCCTGGATAGCGTTCCTTTTTTAGTCTACTTACCCCTAATCATAATCATAACATTGGAATTTATTCCCTGTGCAATGGGGGGATAAGGCAGTAGGAATCCAAGAACTAAAATGTTTGCATTGCATGAAACAGAGAGGAAGAGTGAGAGGCAGGCTGAACTAGAAATTAAAAAAGATATGATCTAAAAAATCATACCAAATGCAGCTAGTGTGCTGGAAGAGAGATGCATTGCAGTTTATATGGAGTGCACATAAATCCTCCTGCATTATGCAAGATGGGAGTTGGGTACATTTTAGGTCCACCCTCTAGTTTTTTTTTCCTCTGATAATTTTTCCCTTCATCTCTCCCTATATTCAGCAGATTCAATGCATCATATTCTGAAAAAGGAGCTGGTATTTATCAAATTAATCTTGAACATGCTGAGTCCCCAGCCTCCTTGTGGGTAAATGAAAAAATACACACAAGTGTCTCACACTTATCCTTTCCCATCTATTCTAATTTATTCTTAAAGGAGCATTTTCCCTGACAGTTTGCAACTCACCAGCAATTCTCAAATAACAGTATCTGAAATATCTTTTTTCTCCTTACTTAATGCTAATATAATTTAAGTTCCTGAATGTCACAGTTTTGTGTTATCTAGTAATTTTATGGTTAATAACTGTGGCTACAGAAGTTATGGACAAGTCCAATACCATTTTCGTATGCTCTAATTAACCTTGGTGTGGCCCTGTTTTACTGTAGCTTCCTGAATGCTTTGGGACAAAACAAGTGGCAAAGAGATCACCACCTCAATGCACATACTAGTATTTCAATTGAGTGAATATTATGGCTTTAATTCTTATGTTTATTACTTCAGCTTTAGACTGACACATGTCCATTATTTTCAAATTTCCAGGGCACCTCCGACAAGGGGAGAGAATGATGCATCTGACTCCGTCTTATCAGAACGCTAAATAATTACTTTATTATACTATATTATTCTGTACTATATGACACTATATTACATTACATCTAAAGTGAATCTGCCAAGCACTCAACCCTTCACACAATTGCACTGCATCTCATGACTCTCACCCAACAGTCCAGACACACACACACACACACTTGGCCCTGATAGACCAAGGAAACAAAACACCATCACTGTGGGTGAACAATCTCCATATTGCATTCTACTTTTGCACAAACACAGGCACAGCAAATGGTAAGAATTGTTTTTCCTTTCTCTGAGGTTCAGAGAATGTGAAACCCAGAAATATTCTTGGGAAGCATTGTGCCTTGCTTTTCTCTGTGAAGAGAAAGGGGGCGACACATTATGAGCACAGTTGTCTTAGCACAGGACAAATTTATCTAGAAAGAAAACCAAGCCTGCAATGCTCAGCTAAAACAATCCCATACTTGAAGCACAGAGGCTTTGCATTTTCTTTGAGAGATAGGTGGGTTATTTCCAATACCTGCCGATCTCTACTTTTAATCAGATTGCATTTTTGTACAATTATCATTTCAGGCTTCTGTTGATTGCTTTCGCTAGGCATAATGAGGAGAAAGAAACACTATCTCATTGTGCAGAATATTGGATTGGTTGGCGTAATAGACTTGGTTCTATTTTTTGCCTAGCTCTTTGAAAACTTAATTTTCTCTTTCATCAAATAACTAGCAGACTACTAATAGCATATAAGGTTTTAGAGGGATTTGCATTAAAGAATGCAGCTGAGTGCCTTATCTACTTTTGAAACCAGAGTGACATATGGATGCTCCTTTAGTATTGACTACCTAAGATAAAAGCCTAATGCTTGCTGCAAGCCCCTTAGTTTTAAATTCATGGAATGAGAACGTGGATTATCTCTCCCTGAAGCACACTCGTAGCATGGGGGAGGTGAGGGTGCTAGCACAGGCTTTGCACGCATAAAGTTGCAGGTTCAAAGCCTCATCAAAGGAGCAGAACCCTTCATTCCAGTCTGAAGGTCAGAGAAATCCTCTTAAGTCATATGCCATTGTATTGGGTCCTCTTTCACAGCCAGTGATAAGTGCCCTGAGGAGAGCTGAAAGCATTTGACAGACAGGATGCATTTCCTTTGGTGGATGGTGCCTCCCCTTGCCACAGGACGTGGAGATACATCAGTATAGAAACCCTGTGATTAAAATTTTCTGCAGCCAATGTGGCAAGTGCAGGACATAAGAATCAAAGCCACAATATTCACTCAATTGAAATGCTACTATGTGCATTGATGCTGGGGTCTCTTTGCCACTTATTTTGTCCCAAAGCATTCAGGAAGTAAAAACAGAAAAACTGGGAACACAATTAATGGGTCACACCAAGGTTAATTAGAAGCATATGAAAATGGTAAATCCCCAGAAAAACGGTATTCCCCTAGAAAATCCCCCTAGAAAATGGTATTCCCCTAGAAAATGGTATTCCCCTAGAAAACTAGTGACTACGAAAATTTGGGGTCCATTGTGCCAGTTGATTGTTGATATTTGATAACAGAGAAAAAATTCAAGCATAATTTTTCAAATAGGATTTGGAATTCACACACTGACTAATCTGATGGTTTCTGAGCTCTTACACCAAAATATAAGATATATAATAAACTTGAACCTTTTTTTCTTTCTTAATTAAGCAGTTCATTCCATTTACCTTCATAAGCAGCATTTTACAATTTTTTTTCTCTTTAACAGAAGCACCACAGTATTTGAATTTTTGTCTAGGTGAGGTTGAGATTCAGCTGAATACTTTCCATTACACAGCATTTGCTTCCCAAAAAGCAATCACACACTCATGGTCACAGTTGTTTTGGTTATATTACAGCTCAGGTGTACTCTGCAGTGAGCTAATGCTACCTCCCTCTCAGACCAATATTTTCAAAAGGTATCTATTCTCTACTGCTGCAGTATCAAATCAGGTCTGTTCCTAGCCCTGCAGAGATGACACATCCAAGGATGTTATCTGGGTTCAATCATGCCTGGATTGTTCCTTTTTAGTCTTCTTACCCCTAATCATAATCATAACATTGGAATTTATTCCCTGTGCAATGAGGGGATAAGGCAGTAGGAATCCAAGAAATAAAATGTTTGCATTGCATGAAACAGAGAGGAAGAGTGAGAGGCAGGCTGAACTAGGAATTAAAAAAGATATGAACTAAAAAATCATACCAAATGCAGCTAGTGTGCTGGAAGAGAGATGCATTGCAGTTTATATGGAGTGCACATAAATCCTCCTGCATTATGCAAGATGGGAGTTGGGTACATTTTAGGTCCACCCTCTAGTTTTTTTTTCCTCTGATAATTTTTCCCTTCATCTCTCCCTATATTCAGCAGATTCAATGCATCATATTCTGAAAAAGGAGCTGGTATTTATCAAATTAATCTTGAACATGCTGAGTCCCCAGCCTCCTTGTGGGTATATGAAAAAATACACACAAGTGTCTCACACTTATCCTTTCCCATCTATTCTAATTTATTCTTAAAGGAGCATTTTCCCTGACAGTTTGCAACTCACCAGCAATTCTCAAATAACAGTATCTGAAATATCTTTTTTCTCCTTACTTAATGCAAATATAATTTAAGTTCCTGAATGTCACAGTTCTGTGTTATCTAGTAATTTTATGGTTAATAACTGTGGCTACAGAAGTTATGGACAAGTCCAATACCATTTTCGTATGCTCTAATTAACCTTGGTGTGGCCCTGTTTTACTGTAGCTTCCTGAATGCTTTGGGACAAAACAAGTGGCAAAGAGATCACCACCTCAATGCACATACTAGTATTTCAATTGAGTGAATATTATGGCTTTAATTCTTATGTTTCTTACTTCAGCTTTAGACTGACACATGTCCATTATTATCAAATTTGCAGGGCACCTCCGACAAGGGGAGAGAATGATGCATCTGACTCCATCTTATCAGAAGGTTAAATAATTACTTTATTATACTATATTATTCTGTACTATATGACACTATATTACATTACATCTAAAGTGAATCTGCCAAGCACTCAACCCTTCACACAATTGCACTGCATCTCATGACTCTCACCCAACAGTCCAGACACACACACACACACACACCTGGCCCTGATAGGACAGGAACCAAAACCCCATCACTGTGGGTGAACAATCTCCATATTGCATTCTACTTTTGCACAAACACAGGCACAGCAAATGGTAAGAATTGTTTTTCCTTTCTCTGAGTTTCAGAGAATGTGAAACCCAGAAATATTCTTGGGAAGCATTGTGCCTTGCTTTTCTCTGAAGAAGAGAAAGGGGCGACACATTATGAGCACAGTTGTCTTAGCACAGGACAAATTTATCTAGAAAGAAAACCAAGCCTGCAATGCTCAGCTAAAACAATCCCATACTTGAAGCACAGAGGCTTTGCATTTTCTTTGAGAGATAGGTGGGTTATTTCCAATACCTGCCGATCTCTACTTTTAATCAGATTGCATTTTGTACAATTATCATTTCAGGCTTCTGTTGATTGCTTTCGCTAGGCATAATGAGGAGAAAGAAACACTATCTCATTGTGCAGAATATTGGATTGGTTGGCGTAATAGACTTGGTTCTATTTTTTGCCTAGCTCTTTGAAAACTTAATTTTCTCTTTCATCAAATAACTAGCAGACTACTAATAGCATATAAGGTTTTAGAGGGATTTGCATTAAAGAATGCAGCTGAGTGCCTTATCTACTTTTGAAACCAGAGTGACATATGGATGCTCCTTTAGTATTGACTACCTAAGATAAAGCCTAATGCTTGCTGCAAGCCCCCTTAGTTTTAAATTCATGGAATGAGAACGTGGATTATCTCTCCCTGAAGCACACTCATAGCATGGGGAGGAGGTGAGGGTGCTAGCACAGGCTTTGCACGCATAAAGTTGCAGGTTCAAAGCCTCATCAAAGGAGCAGAACCCTTCATTCCAGTCTGAAGGTCAGAGAAATCCTCTTAAGTCATATGCCATTGTATTGGGTCCTCTTTCACAGCCAGTGATAAGTGCCCTGAGGAGAGCTGAAAGCATTTGACAGACAGGATGCATTTCCTTTGGTGGATGGTGCCTCCCCTTGCCACAGGACGTGGAGATACATCAATATAGAAACCCTGTGATTAAAATTTTCTGCAGCCAATGTGGCAAGTGCAGGACATAAGAATCAAAGCCACAATATTCACTCAATTGAAATGCTACTATGTGCATTGATGCTGGGGTCTCTTTGCCACTTATTTTGTCCCAAAGCATTCAGGAAGCTACAGTAAAACAGAACATAATTCTGGGTCACACCAAGGTTAATTAGAGCATATGAAAATGGTATTCCCCATGAAAACGGTATTCTCCTAGAAAATCCCCCTAGAAAATGGTATTCCCCATGAAAACAGTATTCCCCTAGAAAATCCCCCTAGAAAATGGTATTCCCCTAGAAAATCCCCCTAGAAAATGGTATTCCCCTAGAAAACTAGTGACTACGAAAATTTGGGGTCCATTGTGCCAGTTGATTGTTGATATTTGATAACAGAGAAAAAATTCAAGCATAATTTTTTCAAATAGGATTTGGAATTCACACACTGACTAATCTGATGGTTTCTGAGCTCTTACACCTACTCACACTCCATATATTCTAAACTTGAACACTTTTAACTTCAAAGTGAAATTGAATACAAAGGAAAAGCCCAATTCCATATCTCCATGAGAAATGTAAAGAATACTACAACTAAATGTATTTAGGAGTACATTTCTTTACATCAGTGTCCATGCCATGCCACAGTATCTGGTTTAGACATTCTATTCCTTTCTCTAGGTGAGGTTAAGACAATCATGTTGTAGTTAACATATTCCGTAAGTCCAATAGCATATTAGATAAGTCCCATGTTGTTATAGCTATTATATTTCATAAGTCCTGTACCTCTCATTGTTGTCTTGTGGGCGGCAGATCTTCACAGCACAGGATCAAGATCTTCCTTAGTCAGAGCTCCTCCAAGGTTCTGCCTGACTAAGCAGCCCACTCCCCTTTTATCCCAGTTACCTTGACAAACCACAGCTGCAGCCCAATGAAGAACATCGCAGCTGCAGCCCATCAAGGATAACTAGGACTAGTCAGGGTAAAGATATTCAAGTACAGGTATATATATATATATTTAAAGCCTCCTCCATTTATAACACATATATTCACGTCCTCCTACACAATCATGCCTTGATTGTTCCTGTTTTAGTCTTCTTACCCCTAATCATAATCATAACACTGACCCTGGACTTTGCCTTGGTTCAGTGGAACCTGAAAGGATGAGCTACCAAACATTTCACAGATTAATCTGATAGCTATTGTGCTAAAACCACTTTGCAGACTCACAGAAATTGTCTATCTTGAATTTTGCTGAAATGCACTCTACTTTCCTGTCACCAAAATCATGGTTTTGCCTCCTTGTCTTACTGAATACAGCACTTGCATCATCCCTAACTCCCACCTATGGTGAGAGCTAAGGGCCCTTCAATAGCTCCCAGGGAAATGACATTCCTTATTTTTTCACAGTGCAATATAATGGCAGCTGTCCTAACCTAACTCAAGGCTTTCTCCTTTGAGCATTTCCATTCAAATTACATAGATGTTACTTACTGAGCCCTATTTTATTACAGAAATGATGGCATTTATCTGAGACCCAATTCAATGATTCCATAAAGCACAATGCAGTATTCAGGCAGCATAAGTAACTCCTAATCTTAAAAATGAAAAAAAAAAAAATTAGCAGAAACTCTAATGACATGTACAATCCTGTCTACAACCACTGGACCTTTTCATCACTGCTGCTCCTGTACATATGCCAGCGCAAAGAGCTTCAAGTGACATGGAAACAGCAACTATCCCAGGAGTGGGCAGAAAGGCTGCAGAAAGAATTGCAGTGAACACTTGCTTGTAAGAAAAAAAAAAAACAAAAATTTTGGTAAAATGCTTGTAGTGTTTCTCTAAATGTTTTCACACCATTCTAGCTGGCATTTCACACACTAAACAAAACATCAGACTAAGCCAAGACCGAAAAATAGCACAAGATACAAGATAAGATGAAGGGACATTTCTGATTAATTCAGCAAGGAAATTAGAGGATTCTCTTCCAAATGTAAGAGATGAGCTCCTCTTTCAGAGCACTCTTAATTACCACTCAGGTTACTTCTGTAAGCCTTTACATTAAAGGCTATTCCTAAACCCAGTTTAGGCTGAGATGCCTTTGGTGGTATTTAAAAAGTAGAAATGATAAAAACTTGGTTGATTGGTGGTGAAGGAGAAGCTGTCTAAATTCAATGCTTATTATTTCAGTTCACTGTCTGTTGCAGGCATTGGGTGGAAAAACACAAGCCATGTACTCTAGCAATTAAACTAATATCTACAAGTGAGTGTTTATTAAATTATTTCAGCTGTAAGAGGCCTCACAACAGAAATTATAAAGCAGCATTTTGTATTTAAAAGGCCAGCAAGTATGGGACTGACATTTGCTGTCAAAAATAATGCAAAGCAAATGAACATAGCTAGAATCTTTCAAAGTGCCAATGTTTGAAATTTAATGCTCAGCTTTGGAAAGAAAATAATGAAACTTTGCAATTCCCTTGGCATTTTCTCTCTTGCCCTCTTGAGTTTATTCCCACACAAGCATTATGTTAATTTGACTCCAAGAATCTCAAAGAATATGTATTATTATTATTATTAATAATAATAATAATAGCAACTCAATATAAAGGAAAGTTAACTATAATTAATTAACTTTGATGCTTATGTACACAGAGAGAGCTGGAACATTGATTTCTGCTTGCTAGCTTTTTATTTCCCTTTTTAAAGTTACGGGCACCTTTCTTTTGTTTGCTTGATTGCTTTTTTGTAATTTTGCCCTCAGTGCTTGCATGGTTGAAGATCATTGTCCCAATATCTTATCTTATTTAAATTAATAAAATTTATAAAAATAATTGTAAAATTTGGATGACTTGTGTTTATTTAATTTCATAGATTTTTAGAGTATTAAGCAATCTTAGATTTATTTATTCTTTACTTATTTGTCTTACTTCATGCAATATATAAATTATGTATGATAACATATCAGCAAATATTATGAAAAAAAAGTTTCCAGAAAGTAATTATGATATTATGGCAATTCTGACATAGTTTTAGCATTATTTATTTCTATAGGTTCTGAAACATATCTGAAAAGTTTCCAGTAGGCTTAATCAATCTACTACATTTGTATCATTTTCTGCATTTACTAGAAAGTAAAATAAAATTAATGGTAATCTGAAAGAATAAGGAAAGCAGAGACAAAGCTGATTTATATCAATCTTTTCATTCTAAGCAATATATAATTTAATACATTTAAAACCAAGAATTTTGTAATTTTTAAAATAATTCATTAGTTCAAGCATGTATAGAATCTGTATTTGCCACTTTGTTCTGTTTGTTTGGCATATGAAAGTATAGTCTTCCCTTAAAATAAGAAATTGTTAAATTTATATAAAGTCAATAGCATTTTTGGACATAGAGTGTTTTGCTTTTTTGTTTGCTTGTTTTTTCATTTAGAAGATTTACTATACCTATTAACTTTTTCTTAGTAAATGTTCCTTGCAGGATTGAACACTTTTCATGCCTAAATTTTTATACTGAAACGTTTTTCATGCCATAATTTTCCCTAAGCACATTTTCAGTGCTCCTGTGTGATGTTAATAAAAGCTGAAACACTAGTTTTCAGAAATCTTATGGCTGGCACAACCTATAAAGATGTCGATTCCAAGTGACAGTCAACACATTGCAGGATATAACCATATGTTTATAGAAAAAACAGAGAAGAATTTATGACAACAAAGCCTTTGTAGGAAGTGTGTGCATTTGACTAAAAGCTACTGCCCATCTTTAACTGGATTCAGTCAAGTCAGATAGACTCAGATATTAAATCACAATTCTAGTAGCAGGAAACCAGATACAATCTTATGGTAGAACATGTTGCCACCTATTTGTGACTTTTCAGCTATGGTGAAGATGATGTTTTCCAAATATAACTGCACTTAATGACTACATTTCTCTTACAGTAAAATCCAAAGAGAAGCCATGCAAAGATCAGAAAGACACCTCCCAACACATCTGACAGGAAATGTTTAAATTATCACAGTCACAATTAACTGACTTATTTATCAGATTTTTTTTTAACAGGAAATGGCATTTGTTGAAATTTTACTATTTTTACTTTTCTGAGCAGAATAATTAGAAAGATAATAGCCACAGCCTTGAAATTTATGCTTTAATATTTTTGTATACTGTACCTCTACAGAGCTTATCCTAGACTCCACACGGAATTTGGTCTCCAGGAAGGCAGAACAGTAAGATTCATCCCTTTCAACTCTGAGGAAAAATGCTGATGTAAAAGTAAGATAAGGACCACAGATTCAAATTCAACCTCTTTCCCAGGCTGCTGAAAATCACAGTTTATTATTATAGGTAACCCAAGAAACATTCCTCTGAGTTTAAAGAAATGTGTGGTACAGGTTTTAGAAGGATATAGCACAAGATTGGTGAACACTGGACCTGTCCAGTGATGTCACCAACAATTGCTTTGTTACAACATCTTTCAACAGCAAGGTTCTAGCAATGTATTATTTTGGCTATATATTATTCCTGGAAACTATTAATCTTTTATTTCCAGAGAAAGGATATGGGAATAACTTTGGTACCTCATTTATTTTTAGTTAACAGTCAAGTGAGACAGGCACTAAATGCACACTTTATCCACTTTAGTAACTGTTCCAAACACAGAACTAATGACCTTGTTTGTTTGAACAAAAGGGGTATAGAGTATGGATCTGTTTATCCTGAACTGGAAGCATGCCAATCCCACAGTGGCAATTTTGGTCCTGAAATGCTTCTGTTTGCCTTTATTCTGCTAAAGTTGTGTAGTACCCACAATAAATAGATAAGGCAAAGCACTCTAGAGCAGCGCTCTCCATTTTTAAGGTTTTTTTCAGTTACATGCAATTTTCAAAGTTTAGCTGTTTGGATAAGCTCATTCTACCTACTTTCATTTTCTGTATAGATTAATCCTTTGTCTCTGGTGGAAGAGACAGGGAAGTCAGTGTTCTATAAGCTTTGTGAGCAGTGATTTGCTATATGTTTGCCTGAAATGTGTCAAAAGGGAGCTTGTGTTGGTCTTCTGAAAAGTCATCCAAAGTTTGGCAAAACACTAAAACTTGAGATCAGTGTTTGTGAGGGAGCTGGGTGAAAGTATTATCTTGTACAGTCTCAGTAACAGATAATAATTCTTTTCTAAGTTCAGTTATGCCTTCAGTACCTATCAATATGATATATGCCTTAGACCCAAATTAATTTGATTTTTAAAAAAACTGTTCATCTGTTAACTTCAAACACAGCTCTCTTCATTCATGCACAGATTTAAATATCTACATTTTAGACCATCCAACTGCTGCCTGTGTTTTGAAGGAAACGAAATTCACTCTTCACCAAAGGCAACTCTCAGGTAAATATTCAAGGCTATCATTATGTTGTTATTTAGAATAAGGATTTAATCCTATCAGGAGTAAAACTTCCAGACAACTGAGTGAATTAAAATACAGCCAGTAAGCTTCTGAAATTACAGGATATCTAGCTCCTGTTCATCCCTTCCTGACTGTCATTTCTTAGTAAAAGCTGTGCTGAGAGATATTTGTGCAGTCTGCATGAGACCATGAAATCAAAGCTTAGTGCCTCGTACATTAGGTGTGATGCTTTCAGATAAATGCATTCCTTCCACTGAAGCACATCTCCAGAGCTCCTTCAGCCGTGGAGGAGCTTCCAGATGGAGTGGTGGTTTTCAAGATAATGCAATAACTTTTCTGGTTAATAATAAAGTGTAGATGAAAGCTCTTTTTTTTTTTTTTTCCCAAGCCTACTATATATGATTCATTGCTCTTTTGCAAGTGAAGCTATCATCTTTATGACCCAAAACCAACAGTGATATTTCATAAATGCATGAAGTTCGTGACGTGGATAATCTTTACGTTTTCTGTCCTTGAATACTGTTATTTTTCCTACATTTGTGTAACAGCTAGTTTAGGTATTATGTAATGTAAATTAAACTCGTATTACAAAAAATAATTTTTGTTTATTTTTACCATCTATATTTTATTTTATTTTATTATTTGATGCATTTCTTCTTGAGAAGTCAAATAAAATTTTTAGGCATTTCTATGAAAAGATCATAATATACTCATTTTCTAGTAAAATAGGCAAAAGAGATTTCTTCATGTCTGTTTTTTCCCTGGATTTTCTTATCTTTCTCAAGTCATCATAAAACAAAGCAAATTAAAATAACAAGGGAAAAAAATCAATTTTCTTTCTGCAATAGCTTGTATGAATTCATTCTGTCATATTCTGTAGTTTATAGTCCTGGTCTTACTTTCTGCTATCATTTTTCTCTCTGTTGCTATATTAGAGGTATAAAAAACTCAACAAAATTTACACAAAAGATTCAAACTTCTAAAGTAGGACTTTATTTTTGAATCTAAATCTGAATTATAACACTGGCAATCCTGTAGGTTGTACCTAGCACAGATGGTACATTTAACAGTACCTGAAAACTTATTTGGATCTCTTCAATGCCTACAGCTTTACTTATGCAAATATTCAGGCCTAACTCTGTTTTCAACATCACCTCAACTCCTATGTCATGCTTTTCTGCAGTAAAGATCAAGAGCTAAGGATATCTCTGTTATGCCCCCTGAAGTTTTCAGCAGTTGTTATCAAAATATAAGTGATAATACTGATTCCTCAAAAAGTTAATTTGATTTTTTGCTTTTTTGTTTGGTTTCAGACACTGAAGGGAAAATTTGTTTGGATGGCCTCAGAGCTACAGGTATGATAAACAATGCCTATTGTCTCTCTGAATTTGATTCTTGCTTTTAATTGATAAATACATTATTTAAGTTTACTTAGTGGAAGGTGAATCAATTAGAAATTTTGAGTTTTTTCTGGTTTTGCTTTCTTTGCTTCAGAACAGGGTTTCCCTGAAAAGTACCATATCAACTATTATATTTGTAGACTTACTTACAAATTTTAACTCAGAGACTGATTTTAAACTTAATAGAAACTTTGAAAATGTATAAAAACATGAAAATTCAGTTTGGTTGCCAGTTATACATTTAAATTAGTAATGTAGGTATGTAGTTTAAATGACACATTGGCTTAAAAGAGGCAATACTATCTTGCAACTAATGCAGCTGAGGGCAAAATCACGGAACAGTCTTTATTTGAATGCGTTCACCTCAAAAGGATGAGGAAGCAGGTGAGAAGATGTTACTGCTCACAGTCTTTAAAGTTATGAAATATCCAGAAATATCTAGGGGTTTTCATGGTAAGGGAGTGTAAATGTTTGTTTACAAAGCTCTAATAATTTCCTAAATAAAGTCAATACACCCTTGAATTGCTTTGATAAACTAAAAATGAGGCCTCTTGACACAGGTGTGAATTGGGACTAAATTATTATTTTGTGGTGGGTCATTACATTGTGTAGGGTTCATGTGAACCAATATCTGCATGCAAGACAAACCCCCTCACCCGTGGCCTGAACCAGTGACTTCAAAGCTCCATCATTGATCCAGTGTTCCAATTAGCTCTCTAGGTGAGATAATCCTTTAATTCCAATTAGCTCTCAAGGTGGACAATCCTTCAACATCAGGACAAGCTTGGACTGCATCAGCTTGATGCCCATTTTCATCACTGTCAACAGCTGCAGCCAAGCCCCTGCTCCTGCAGCAAACAGCTCCAGAAGCTATTAGTGCTTTTACAGATCTCAACAGACAGCATAGCTGCACATTTGCAAACAACTGTTACATGTGATTAGTGTCAAACCAACCTACTAAACCAAAAATATTCTGAAAGGAGGATTTAAGACATGAGAATAATAGTGCCGTTGCAAAATGCTTATAAACCTCTGAAGGGAATGCTGACTTTTACAAAACAACATTTTGATTTTTATCTTACTATAAAGTGGAAGTGGGTTTGGAAGGAGAAATTTTAAATGCCACACACAGCTATTCAATGCATCTTAACAAAGAGCTAAAACGTAAGGAGATCTATAAAATCAAAGAATGCTAGGCAAACTAAATGTTGCTCTGTTCACTTTTCTACACTGATTCACATTTATCTTAAAAGATATTATGAAGGAAAATAAACCCCAGTATGCATCATTTGAGAACATCATGTTATAATCTCGATGTTTTCTAAATCTCTTTTGAATGCATCACACAGCTTAAAGTTGATACATTCAAAAAACCCTTTTTCATGATGTTTAAAATACTATCATAGAGAGGCCCTAAAAAGCTGACGTGAAGGAAAATTCCCTGATGTGTTAGCTACTTTAGGCTAAATATTAACATATTACAAAGTGAAAAGAGGGCACCTGCAGGCATTTTATTTTGAGGGTATCATTTAAGCTTGCATTTAAAAGCTGTGCTTTAAGTCTGAACTTTCACCTCTAAAGTGATTTTTGAATTTGGTATAAACTATCAGGGCAGTTGGCCTGAATCTTTAATATTACAGCTCCAGCACCTGGGGCTAGATTAGAACCATAATTAGGATGCCTTAGGCAAAGGAGAAATGGAAAGTCATAACAAACCTCATCAAAGTACAGGTTTGCTCTCCCCACAGTTATTCAGCAGTTTTACTCTTATTTTCACCTCTTTTCTTCCCCCTGGAAGGATTTCTCTTTTGCTGCCTTGCACAGAAATGAGGACTGGCATGTCATCTTCTGTCATCGGGCTGGCTCTGTCCTCTTGCCATCCGCTTATGGAGAGAGGGGAAATAAGCCCCTGTTCTACTTTCCCTTCTCCATGCACTCTGAACCAGCCTGGGACTCCAAATAAGATGATCTTTGACTGTTTGAGAAGTGGTATTACTGAGCTCAGTGACTGGTTAATGCTTGTCTTCAGTATTTTTGGTCTCTGCCAGATTATATGAATGCCTATATTGTATTATCAGTCAGGATATTTTTCCTTAAACATTAAATATTTTTTTATCTAAAGGTCACTTACTTCCTCGATGGCAAAATATCATTTTCATTTACTATAACATCAGCTTTCTAGTTGTCCTAAAGTATTATATTTAAGAAAAATAAACATTGCAGTTATTAAACTATGGGGTTTGCATCATAATAATTCAGAAAAAAAAAGAGCTGAATTCAACTAACAGAGTGGCTGTGCCGCAAGGGAGAAACAATCTGTAGCAAGACATCAAATTGGTTTCAGGGAAACAGCTGAAGAGCCCATGCCAAAGAATGCTGTTGCTGCATTGTGTTTGCATTTCTGTGATGGGATTTGCATAACTCTACATGACATTATATTGGCTAAGACACAAATCTAGTCTTTAATCCAACAAGACGCGCAGGGCTCGCTGTGTTGTGTCACCACGATCCCCTCTGCCAGGCTTCTGTCTCTTGCCCAGCCAAACACAATCTTTACACATATTTATCCATTTAATACCTGCTGCATGTTACCCACTGCTTGCCTGCCCACAAGTTACAGTATTCACACATAAAGTGCTCTCCTTGCAGACTGCTTATTTGCCTGTGATACATAAGCGCCCAAAGGGCAATTGAAATTTTGTTTGCACAGTGAATGAAAATACCTGCTTTCCTCTGCTGGATCATAATTGCCCCTTTAATCTTTCTGCTTTCCCTCATTCCACTCATATTTACTGGCCCTTAATGAGTTTTTAGCATGGACACAGTTAGAATTGCAATCTGTCCATTAAGACACTTCCAAAGATCTCCTTTTGCAAACTGCTAATCAAAAATGCAATTGTAAGTCTGCAGTGTAGACAGGCTGCCAGTTCTGGAGGCTGTGGAATAATATTGAAAGAACATACTAACTTGATACTTATTTAAACCGCTCAAGTTTTTGCCTAAATCTTCACTAAACACTTTCTGTTGCAGTCCTTCCTTGGTTCTTTGCCAAAAAAATCAAAAAGCTTCAGTTTCCCTGAGGAAAAGTAGAAACAGGAAAAAGTTTATGAGTGCTATGAATAGCAATATCAGTAATACCATCACGGTGGTCAGTTTCAGCTTACAACCAGAATAAAAACAAAATAAGTTTCTAATAGTTGAGTGTTTAATCCCAAATCCATGTTTACATTCAAATTTTGCCTTTTATAGGCACAATTATCACGTAAAATGACAACATTTTAGAGATATTTCTTATGGCTGTGAGTACCTGAACTATTTCTCAACTCTCTGTAAAAACAACAAGCTACCTTGACTTGTAATGTTCAAAGGCAGTTAATTCTCAGATCTCCCATTAATTTTAAAATGATCCTCAATTTATTTTATCACCTCTCATCAATCCACTCCTATTTTTGTGAATTTTGTTAGGTTTTTGCTCTTTATAAGACTATTCTTCATATTATAAAAAAATAGTTTCTTTCTATGCTGTTACTTTACTCATACATTTGATTGTGTTTGCTGTTTTCAGTCCCACACCTGATCTTCCTCTTCCGTCCATCAAATCCTATGATGCCTGTATGGACCATCTTAAATCTCTGTTTTCCATTTGCAGTCTGTGAAGATTCTGAGACAGTTCCTTTGTTTTCCTTTCCTTAGAAACCCATCTTCAATTTCTCAGGGCAAAGCTCACAGTCAGAAAATCCTTTCCTGCTTCAGACACTTACACCTTTCTCTTTAAAGTGGGGACTCTCTCAGCTGCTATCTGCAATTCCCAGAGCTTAACTGAATTGAAAACTGCAGACAATACAGCGCTTGAGATGTAATCCACTTACTTCCCTGAAGAATTCTCTCAAGAGTCTCAGTTGGCAATGCCATTTTGGCATCTAGATCAGAGTGATCTAGCAATCCTAGGTTAGAGTAGAAAATACAAAACCGCAAAAAAAAGAAATTCGGAAATCACCACTCTAATCCATTCTTACAACTAGCTGGCTTTCATTTTTCCAACTTTTCTGCAGAGAGTTACCAGCTTAGTCTATTTTGAGGCAACAGCTGGCTGTTGACTAGGCATAATTGGATTCAGGCAAAAATAAGCTGCAAGAAATGCATCATTTTCCTGTGCACTTATGGGTTCAGTTCCACTTGGTTGTGAAAATCCCTTAAAAGCTTCCCTCTGCTATCAGAAAAAGGCTGAGGTCAGCTGGAGCACTCCAGTGAACACTGCCTGCATTTAAATTGCTTTGGTTAACAGGTTCATTCTCAGTAAAGATTTGTCAGTTAAGGATTCTCTTTCCCATATGCTCTGGCAGACTTCAAGTCTGTTGAGCATGGTACAGATTTCCATCCTCTCACACTTTTCTCTTCATTGGAACCCTTCTGACTGTTTCCTTTGAACACATTTTTTTCCTAGGGGAATAAAAATAGAAACATATATTATTAGATTTTATTTCTGTATTCAAATGCTTGTTAGAAAATGAAAATTTAAATAACAGGGTAGTTGAAAACATTGGAACATCCAAGAATAATTATTAAGCCAAAATTCAACACACAAATTTGAACAATAGGAAAATAGGATTATTTTTCTTCCAACTGCATGAAATGCACTATAAAGCTACAATAAAGAAAATATAAAAAAGACCAAACTCATAAGCTCTTACTAACATCTGTCAGCACAGAGTGTCGCAGTAACTATACCTTTATAGCGGTTTAGTACATCTTCACTCTAAACCACCATCTGCTCCAATCTGTAAAACTGCATTTGTAGCATGGGGAAAAGGGTGTTTTCTTAAAAGTCAGAAAATTCATTTGTCTGTATGAGTTGTGATAATAAAAAAGAAGTGTATTTTAAAAGGAGAATAATCCTATTAGCTGAAAAGAGTTTAAAATTATTTTTGATTGTTGTGGTACTTCCTGGTTCAGGAGTTTCTCAGCAATAAGCTGACGACAACTCACAGGCACTTACTTCCATAACATTCACAAATGCAAATATGTTTGGTTCTGCAGATCCAGTTTCCAAATGCATTGCAAGAAATTTCATTATTTGACAAACCCACAGACAGACTATTTTAAAACACAGCTTTCAAAAACATAAGTTCATTCTGTAACCAGTTTTGCCTTATTCCTCTACTTGCCTGTAGGCTTCCCATGAAATTACTGATGAAAACAAGCAAAACCTAAGAATACAGGAGGGCAATTTATCTGTCAGCAGAGTCTCTTTGTTGCCTCAGATTATCACATTGGTCATGTCACACTCAAAAGTCAGTTTTCTTTGTGGTTTTCGATTCATCATAAAGATCTTTAATTAGAAGGAAACTCTAGGATAATATAGAGACTTTGCCAGGGTTTAACATTTTCTTCTATTTCAGTAGACCCACGTGTGCTACATCATAAGTGCTGCTTTGATTGGTGGGCTTGGAAAAAAATTAGGTTTATACACTTGTGCACTAGAAAGATAAGAAAGCCAAGGGGAACTATTAACATTTGGAATTTAAGAGAAATTAGAATTGTCATATGGAGTGTGCCTTTAAAAATGATAGCTCTGGTCAATGGAAACTTTTTTTCTGTCTGAGTAAAAAGTATTTCAGCCTTTGGACTTGCTAGAGTACTTCCAGGGAAAAAACTCATTCAGCAAAGCTTGCAAGCAAGCACGTGTCTGCAACATCAGCATGGAAGGTGGGCATGGAGGAGTCAGTATCTGCCACCATGACTCACCCTGAACAATAATACTCGGGATTAAACTGAAATTCCTCACACACAAGTAATATCTTGGCCACACTGTGTTCAAAGCAATTGAACCTGGCACAACTGGCTAAACTCTGAGGTGTTGCTTATCATTTCACAGTAAAATTCCCTGCATGATAAACTGTTAACAGCAACTTCCATGACTTTTTTTGTGCCTGCCACATGACCCTTTCCCTTTAAAGAACAGAGAACAGACTGTGTAAGTGTGTAAGTGTGACTCTGTCCTGGACATAACCTTGTACAATGCAGATAATTATAAGAAAATATTGACTTTTCAAGTAAGTACTGAATGGAACACACAAGTCAAAATATGTATATACATGTGTATTTGTATAAATATATATATATTACAGTAAAATGCCACGTGTTCTGTGGGCTCAGTGGTCAGAGACAAGGACGACACACACATACCCCAAAGCTCTATGAGACAAAGAGAATATTTTATTTACAGGGAATTCAAAACTCCCAAGTCTCAGCTGCTGGCTGGTCTGATCCCCACCCAGCCAAGCTCCTGACCAGTGAGATGTCTGCAGCCCAGGATGGAAAGTGATAGGTGAAGTCCCTGTGTGGATTTAAATCCAGCCTATCCTTGCCCAGCCAGGGACTCCAAAGCCACATATATACATGTATATATGTGTGTATATACATATATATATATATATATATGTGTGTGTGTGTGTGTGTGTGTGTGTATATATGTATATATATACACATATATATATACACACATATATATATGTATATATACATATATATACACATTTATATGTATATGTATATATATATACACACATGTACATTTACACACAGATGTATATGTATATATTTATGAACATGGATAAATTTCCAGGACTTGTTTGAATTATAGTTATTAGAGATTGGCAAAGAACTTGATATTACTTAATATTAAGAGTGCCTTTAACCAAAAAATATCCAGCAATAACTGCAAGACATCAAGATGCTTTGAGTCTTTTCATCAGTGAGATCCAATACTGAGATAGCTTTTCTATGGTTAATAGTCACAACAAACCACACGTGTGAGCAGCTGGTGGAGAAAATAGCTTATTGATGTTGTGCTGGGAAAGAACATGAGTTCTGCAATCTGTGCAGAGACCAAACAAAATAAGAACTGTAGATTTGATTTTGGATGAAATACTCATTTAAAATGTTTTCAATTGTATTACAGTCTTTATTCAATATTTTTCTCATTGCTCTAACTTTGTAGAAACAACTCTTGAGCAGTGGGTAAGATTGCAAACTGAAATAAATGATAGAGTAAGGGAGAACATTTATAAAGCATAATAGATGGAAGAACAGGTGCATCAGAAAGTTTTGCATTTTAGAGAGATTTTAAAACAAATATTTGGATATGTCTGGGTTATAAATTCTGTAAGCAGAGGTAATGCAAGGAAACAGACGTAAAGCCAACTGTTCTAGATTTGATAAGTATTATCATTCTGGCTTGAAAGATTAGACATTATTTGGATGAGAGAGTGGGCATGTCTGAAAATAAGTACAGAGAAACTACTCTCATTTACTATTTTTACTCCCGCTTCTGTGCTTGTCTTTGGTTAATATTACCAGTTTTATTGACCTTTGGTATGAAAAGTTATACCGACAAATACACTTCTGCTAAAAATAAAGCTTCCTTGGATTAAATCAAAATACCTAACTGTAAAAGATTTCATCTCATTTATCCCAGCCAAAATCTAAACCCTGGCAACAGCTTGATAATTGATACAAAGTTGCTGCAAATCGCTAACACTTGAAATCAATTCAAGTACCATCTAGTCTTTATCTTTTCCAGCACCCCTATTCCTCCTTCACATCTTCAAAACCCCTTAAAACATCCATCTAAGTCCTAGTAATGCTCAATTTATGCTTCCTAGCAGATTTACCATCCATGCAGGGTAACTCGGAGATTTGCAGCAATGCAGGAGTGGCCATCACAAAGTCAGGACTGTCAGCTCAGTGGGGCAGGGAGCTCCAAGGCAGATGTCCAGCTGTAGTTGTGTAATCTTCAGAGAGAATAAAAAATCTTCATCTACGTACCTCAAAATATCTCTGAAATTCTGTCTTTCCAAGAGAATTTTTGTAATGCCACAGTATATCTTACTGTGACAGTAGCTGGAAACTTCCAGAGCACTCCCTACCTATTTCTTTCTCTGCAAGCCTAATTGTGGGATTTTGCATTCCTTCGGACTGGCTGTGATCCCTTAGACTGTTACAGTTCTAGTGTCACAACCAGTTTCTCCTTTTGAAAATGCTTTGTGCCAAGCAAATGAAGCAATATGTTTAATAGGCTTAATCCCATGGAGGGACTGAAATTTCTAAACATCTTTTAGGCTTATTAGCTTAGAAGAGTAGAAGATACTAGGAAAGTTACAGGAACTACTTAGCACTTGGAAGTATCTCTAAAAATTATCATGCCTATAACAATATGCTGGAAGTAGGCAGGGATTCTGGAAGACTTTATGGCAAAACGTAATATTAGTATTCCCTCAAACATATTTTCTTCAGCTTAAAACCCATGGTATTTCAGTGTGCATGCACTAATGCTTGTGCCTTCCTCACTCACATCCCCCATCTCACCAGTTTAATGAGTTTTGATCTCCCACCAGTGCTGCTACTCCTCTCTGAACTGCCTGCCTAAATTCTTGTCAATATTGTGGAAAGAGATTGTCCTACATCTACAGGTTGTAGGTGCTTACACATAAAACAGACCTTTAGTTATTTTCTTGACGTTTCAAGTCAAATTAATTTGAAGGCTTTATGACGTCTTAAATGCTTAGATCTCCAAGGTCACAGTTACAATGCTTAAATCCCATATTTTCATTAGCACAGTATGTGTTTTCCTTACCACGCGCTACCTGTGAGTCTAATCTGAGACCTGTGTGATATCCTTGCAGCAGGTGACACATTTACTAATTAGAATAGTGGAGAAAATTTACTTGACTCATTCTTAAATAAAGAGAAATATTCCTCATAATGTGAGCTTTGTAGAGTAAAGACTAGCTAGGGACTTGAGAATCTGGCCTGAAATAAATTTTAAAAAAAATCAAAGACAGCAAATAAATATTTTTTCCCTTCTCACTGATGAGAACCAAGTCTGGCTTCAAATGCACACCTATCCAAGAATTATACCATACATACATTGTTTAACTGCACATAAATATATGCTGTACCATAGGCTTTTTTGGAATATGTTTTATTTCTAAGTATATTTTCATTCATTTTACTAATGATTAACATGGTTCTACATGCTGTGAACTTTCAACTTATTTTAAATTTTCCTCCTATATTATCAAAAGGTCTTAATTTTTGGAAGATATTTACATTTTTTTGACATTTTAAAAGCATGGCACTTTTAGTTATGCACTAAGAATGTAAGGTCAACACTTAAGAACTAATGTCCAATAAAAGTGTAAGTTAAATATTACTTAGATGGTTTAAGCATTAGGAAAGGATGAAGTAAAAGTTCTTTGAAATAAATAGTAGCTTGAACTAATTTTCTAGATTATAGAGATTGTGACTATAGAGATATAGAGCCTCTTGTACTGCATTCTCAGTGTTAAATTTTACAAACAAAAAGAAGCTAGTATATTCAAAATTAACATCCTAAAAAACTGAGTTACCCCTAATAAAAAAAATCTTGATTTTAAAAAAGTTACTAATTTGATATAACTTTACATATGAAGATAAGTAAAAAAAATTAAATTACATTTTTTTTCTTGTAAAAGAATGTATTATTATAAGTCACTGAAGAGGGAAAAGAAAATGGAAAATATTTTAAACTATATATTTATTTATACAAGAGCTTTAGGTTCTTATAATTTGTAAGACATATTAGACATTACTCACTTGGAAATCCTAGATTAAAAGTCCTGAGAAAAGTTACCACAGAAAAAAGTTAAGATAAAAACTTGCAATTTACCAATCTTACTGAATTAAATTGTGTCCAGCAACCCTCCTGACTGTAATGTAAGAGTTTTTCCAGGATCCTTATGGCCCTCGGCAGTTAGTGGTTTCCCAATGAATTCACAGATGTTATTTTAGCCAAAATGTCCCAGGCACGCTTAACCTGTACATTACAATGAAGAAAAGGAGAATCTGATTTTAAATACATCTGTGCATCTTAAAAAGCAAATGCTTTAATGGGATAAAAACTTGGAGAACTCAAAATGATCCATTACAAGTGGAGTACCTGTCCTCTGAACCATTATTATCCTATATTATACAGATTTTTTAAATGCTGTTCTTTCTATTTCCCTGAAATCTGGCCTGAAGTATTGAACATTTCACTCCTAATGTCTCTTTTACAGTAATTATAAAGGATTTATTTATCATTCTTAATTGAAATAAATTCTACAAATTGAAAACTTTGATTTGAAATATGATTAACTTCATTAGTAAAGCAAAATGGGAGATGTTTAACATTTATGGTTTAGATTTTTACTTTCTACTTAATTACAATATAGTCCTGCCCTATGATCACTCCTCAAGTGAATTTTAATTAGAGTTTGATGGATTTCTATTTACAAATGCAGTCTGATGAATTTGATCCAACTTTCTGCCCAGGACCAGATGTGAACACATTTTGGATTTTAATATTTGCTTAAATCATGTAGACAAACAAATTTCAGCCAGTGAGTTCCTGATGAATTGTTCTCTTTCCTATTCACTCTTTATTACTGCTGTCTGTGGTATGAGATTGGAGATTTGAATTAAAATATTTTTGAAGCAGAGCAAGAAGCAGAGATATTATTTTAAGAGAAAGATTAAAAAATAATTAACATCAATCATTATAGGAGGCCCTTAAAATATATGTACTGTGTAAGTGGTTTTTGAGTCCATGGAGATGATATCCGTATTGTATCTGAATATCTTTGCCCTGGAAGGTCCCAGTTATCCTTGATGGGCTGCAGCTGTGATGTCCTTCATTGGGCAGCAGCTGTGGCCAGTCAAGGTAACTGGGATAAAAGGGGGTGGGCAGGCCAGTCAGGGAGAGCCTTGGAGGAGCCCTGACTGAGGAAGACTCAGAGGCTGTGCTGTGAGGATTGCTGCCCACGAGACACCATTGAAAGGTACAGGACTCCTGAACTATGTTAAATACAACATCTGGTGACCCTGATGTGATAGCAGAGAAATAGGACAGCCGAGAGCTGTGGTGGCCTTTGAGCCAGGACAGATGAATTGGAAGAACAGGACAGCCAAGAGCTGTGACATGGCCTTTGGATCAGGGAGCTGTGACAGCCTGGAGCTGTTAAAGAATGGCCTTTGAACAAGGAGCTGTGTGTGTTGTGTCATGGCCTTTGAGTCATGGGGGTGTGGAATACATGGCCTTTGAGTCATGGGAAAATGTATTGTATTTAAAGTATTGTAACTGCTATCTGAAGTATTGATTGTAATTGAACAGCATGTTTTTGTAAAGTAAAAGAGAAAGGGGGAAATATAGGAGGCCCTTGAAAAGATATTTATTGTGTAAGTGGCCCTTGAGTCCATGTCAATTACATCTGTACTGTATCTGAATATCTTTGCCCCGGAAGGTCCCAGTTATCCTTGCTGGGCTGCAGCTGTGATGTCCTTCACTGGGTTGCAGCTGTGGCCAGTCAAGGTAACTGGGATAAAAGGGGGTGGGTGGCCAGGCAGGGAGAGCCTTGGAGGAGCCCTGACTGAGGGAGACCCAGAGTTTGTGCTGTGCAGATCTGCCACCCACAAGACAACACCAGAAAGGTACAGGACTCGAGAAGCATGTTAAATACAACAGATCATTCATTCATTCACATAAAAATATTACTTTCCCAATATAAAAGTAATTATAGGAATTGCCTCTTATATTTCACAGAAACATTTGCACAAAAGAATCTGAAATACTATTATTATATTATATGCATTTTTCAAGAATACTGGTCCTTTGAACAACTATTGTAAATGCTTGTGTACTCTTGTGGAATATGATTATCAGGTTTATATGATTCTGTAGGTATTTCTTAAGTGTTTAGGATGTTGAAAATTCATCCTTTACCTTTAGAAACAGTGTATAAAATACCTTCAGTGTTATAATTTTCTGCAGACCAGGGGACTGAAAAAGTTTTATATGGTGGTATGGTATCTAAAACTGTCACATTTGGGGGATTTTTTCTTTGCTTGCTCTGTGATGGCTTCTGTTTGGTTTTGTTTTCTTTCAGAAATTACTCCTGTCCTTGATTCATGACAACTCTACAGAATGGACTCTGACACAGCTTTTTTGTCCAAAAAGTCCTGCAGCCTCTCTGCAATTTAAAATCATCATCTTTTCCTCACTCTTAATGAACTTGCTGAACAGGGTCAGTCCAAACAGAATTGCAGATTCCTAAATTCATTGTTCGCTTCTCAATGCATGAGTGTGAGAACTGCAGGTGCCCTAATTTTAGGTACCTTCACAGTCAATTGTCTTACTCCCATGTCCTTTAGTTCCTCTATGCCAAGCAAAACTCGAAATAACTGGAACATAGAAGTTTAAGTAAGGGGTAATTAGCATAAAATGAAGAAATATTTCTGTAAAGGACATGTTAAAAGTGAAGTTTTTAAGGATCACGTTACTTTGTCTAACAAGCTTCTGAAACCATCAGAAGCAGACCTCTGCTCCAGAAAAATCACAACATTAGAAGTCCTTCAATTTCTGAATTCCTGTCTGAAAAAGCACTTTTCTAACTTTTATTCCCATGGCAACTCCTATTAGATACTTTATTATCTAAGTTACAGCCAGGGAACAGATTATCCCATTTTGTATAATCAGGTCTTGGGTAAGTAAGGTTGAATAATCAATGTAGTGCAATTTTTAATGAATTTAATTAAAAGCTTTCATGGCATATTTTTTTCTGAAAAGTATAAATGGCCTTTTCAGTAATATTAAGGGCAGCAAAAAGTCACCACATTATTTTTTAATATTAAAAAACTAATGATTTTGTAATGGTTCTAAATGAGTGGAATAAACCCCAAAATATTATAATCCTTCCCCTTTGACAGGATCCTGTAACTATTGCCAAAAATCATTGCATTAACAAAAACAATAAAATTAATTTTCACTGAGCAGAAGTTAAGTTAGGCAATAGAGGCAGGTTTCACCTGCTTTGACTATTATCACTTTGATCTTGTGAGGTCTTTGAATTTCCTTCTCCAAATTAAATAATCACCAATAATCTTGTGCGTTACAGCTTCTCGGTTTTCACACTGAAACAAAAGGACAGAACAGAAAAAATATAAGCAGAGTAAGAATATATGAAAGAAATACTGTATTTGCATGCCCTTTGATGGGAATGAGTACCCATTAGAATCCTATTTGTCCTTTTCTCTTGACTGCTGGATTTCCTAAAGATCAAGGAAAGAATTTGAGTGATGTGTTTCTGAAAGTGCATTAGTCTTAGAAGTACAAAGAAATAATTATGCAGTACTTAGACTGTTACTCATTTTGATTGTACCACTGCCACACATATTTAAAAACTTCCCAAGTAAGCACCTTTGATAGTATTTAGATTTAAATTTTTATTCAGCAAATACATAACAAAGAACATTTGTATTTTATTTTAAAGACGGAAGATCTACTAAAGGGCTCATTTTAATTACTTCAAAAAGAAATAAATCGATCTGGTTTTAGAAATAATCCTCTTTCCTGAATCAATTTTGAATTTTAAAGTAGAAATAGTTTTAAGTACCACAGAAATAAAATGAATGTGTGTATCAGCTGAAGTCAGGTAGCAACCAAAATTCCTGTTTTAATTTGAAACTACACTCAAAAGTTTGAAACTACTGTCAAAAAGAGAGTTAAAAGTGCAGAAAATAAACAATTAGGAAGAATAATGTTTATGCAGGTGTTATGTACAGCTAT
Source organism: Emberiza elegans (assembly GCA_024865655.1). Classification (NCBI taxonomy): domain Eukaryota; kingdom Metazoa; phylum Chordata; class Aves; order Passeriformes; family Fringillidae; genus Emberiza; species Emberiza elegans. The sequence goes on from JALJVW010000158.1 coordinate 8,874,547, forward strand.
GTAAGTGATTTCTATGAGAAGCAGGGAAAAGCCTTCTAAATGTTATTCCTATTATCTGGCTAGGCTGTTTAGGCAACTGAAAGAAAAAAGTGAGGGACCATGCAATGAAAGATGATTTTAAAATAATTTGCCTATAATAAATCTCTAGGTTCTCTCCAACCTTAACTCAACTTGCCTGGTTTTTCAACGTATTTATAGTGACGTTTTCATGTATCTATGGTAAAATATGAAAGGAAAAGCACATATGGATCTAACTGCTGGTTATATCCACCTGTAACTGGGAGAAAGAATAAGAGGCAGGACTAAAGCAGATGACCTTTATTTGATGAAGCATAGAGACCAAGATGAGCAAGATTAATCTCTCCAGGAACAAATAAGCCTGAACTGCTCAAAATCCCAATTTATTAGTCCAAGGAATATAAAGTGTCCCTCTTTCAGGAGGTATCAATGATAAACCTAAATATTCAGAGCAAGATAAATTTATATGTTCTACTGTAAGCAGCTTGGGAGAAAAATACACAGTGCCAATTCTCCATAGGCATTTGAAAGATACATTTTTTCCTTTGAAAAGACAGATACACAGTGTAGAGCAGCCAGAAATTAGGAAGTGCTGTGTGAAGCCACGTCCATTCTTCTCCACTAGTCATTTTAAAACATTACTTTTTATTAAGGCAGTTCATATCAATGTCTAAAGTGTGAACATCTCATCTGATTGTATTGGAACACCTACAAACTTTGCTGTAATTACAGCTGGAGTTTGCAGATTACTTTTCCTCTGAAGCAGGGAAATATGATCACCTTAGGTGGACCATATATGGTCCCTACAGTCCCAGGGCAACACTTTTTGATAAAATAGCTTATGATCAAATCAGCTGCTTCAAAACCAAGGTACACAGAAAAGTGGAATAAATATTTCCAGAGAACATTAAAATAGAGATTACTGAGTTGATTCTGGAGCCAAGTGTGTAGTGGAAAGTAGCAACAGATTTACTAGCTGAGAACCCATGTGAATTTAAAACCACAAAATTTAACCTATGGTGGCAATTTTGTTAGCTGATAGATAATTTTTTCTCTCTCTCCATTCATTTTATTTGTGCTTTTAGTTTTCTGAGCTTTCCTGATAAATGGATATGGTTTCAATTTTGACTAGTTATCTTGATTTAAAATTTCTTAGAACCACATCTGGATCTTGCAACATGGAATTTATCACCCTCTTAGATCACATTGTTATAACCATTTGTAGAAAAGAATGTTTGAAAATAAGCTCCTTAAAATCACATGATTTGCTCATCAAAAAGGTGAAAAATCACAGGGTTTTTCTTAGTGTTTCATAAGTCTGAATTATTAATACATCTGAGTTCTCTTGGAAAAGTAAATAATAACATGCCTTAAGTAATGTGGATAGAATAATAGGGAAGTATCTTGTAGTAAGGAAAGTATGCTGCAAGAATTTAATTTGACTGTGATCTTACATTTTTTTAAAAATGTTACAGGAAAAAATGAGTCTTGACATGAGGTAATTTATTACTATTTTTGGATACTTAAATAAATTAATTAAAATATAAGATATTGGATTAGAAAACTTCTCAGTGCCAACTTGAACACAAAATTGTGGCAGCTTTTCATGTTACAGTAATATGTACTCTGTTTTTTAATAATGGAGTGAGGAAAAGCTTCCAAAAACAGAGATGCATCTGAGCAAAAATACATATTCAGGCTGATGGCAGTCAGCATCTCAGGAACGAGTTCCAAATTATCCCCAAATCAGATCTTGGCATCCAACAGTCTTGATACTCAAACAGAAAGTACAACCAAGTGCAAGTACATGAATCATCATAACTTGTTCATCAGTTTCTCAGATTAATTTTAGTTAGAGATTATGGAAGTAAATCCAATGCAATACCAAAAAAAAAAAAAAAAACCCAAGCATAAATACCACAATGTACAATGTATTTTTACATCCTGAAAGATTTTAAAATTATTTTGGCAAAAGGACTACTTTTTTTTTTCTTTTTTCTTAATTTTTATAAAGTATATGATGAGTATATAAGTGAAAACATGAAATTAGGAACAAAATATTTGTGAGAAACAGCAGGATAAAAATGTGATAGATCTCAGCAATAAAAGCTTGGATTCAGAATATTTTTCAATTTTTAAAAAGAGCATAATGACGGTATTTTTGTTATCCCTTTCTGTGCAAGTGTTAATCAATTAAAACTCTGATTGTGTACAAGCAGTTTATTCATTGGTTTAAGAGAATAAGATGGCTGCCCTCCAGGCATTCACTAATGGTGTTATTCTTGATGAATTTCTCTTTCCTTGGGATTTTCTGAGGATATAAAGTACTGTGAGGCTTGATTTATGCCTGACATGAAGCTAAAGTCTAAAATACTCCTCCAGTAGACAAAAAAGATATTTTACTTACTTCATTAGCTTGCACAAAGGAAAGCTGAAGAGAGAAATTTATATTAGTCATTGGGGCCCAGAGATCCTAATTACATTTAGTATTGAGATTCAATGAAGGGAAGAAACCATCAGTCTAGTGAAATTGTTTATTGTTCTTGTTTTTCTTCTAATAATACGATGCCAGATGGAAACCTCTGTCTATATTAGCCACCTAATTTTAATTGCATTACATTGCTTCTTTTAACTGATAGACTCATTTGCAGAAAATAAGTTATTTTCTTCCCCAAATATTTAACAGTTGTTTCTTAACTTGGAAATTCTAAAACATTAAAAAGTCTCCTTGAAGCTTTTTTCCTTAGTCATACTGCTGCATTAGAGCAAACATCTCCTCTCCCTAAACATCTCAGATGCTTTATATTAACTAGCCCTTGAAAGCATAATTTACAATGAAAGATATTCTATCAATGTATTGGGACAAAGGATGCCATGGATAATTTTAGGGTGCTCCATGACTCCATGTCTTAAAAAAGGCAATGAAAAGACTGAGAAGTCAACAAAAGGTACATTTCCTAAACAAAGCATTGGCCTTGCAGGGACAGATACAGCCTGACACTGGGGAGAATTAACCTTTGCTTGTAGATATTAGGAAACCTATGAAGAAATAACAAAAATCTCTTTGTAAAAGAGTCCTATTGAGATTAGAATAGATGTGTGAAAGATGAATTACCCTCCAGCCTAAAAATGGAAAATATACAGAAGAAAGCAGCAATGTATACAATGAAATGTAGCTATGCGGGTATCCACACTGAGGAGATGCTCAGAGGACAAGTGTAGCAAAAGCACTGCAGCAATCTGTTTATCTAATCCTGTTGCCCAAAATAGCCTACCTGATTGAATTTGGATAGGGCAGGAGGCACTTTCAAACCAATTCCACAGAGTTATCTTCGAGACCTTTTTATGTCACAGCTGAGGCAAAGCTATCAGATCTCTCTGTTCTTGCCTCTCTCAGGAATACTACAATCCACACTTACAGAGGTTTCTGTGCTGCTGTGTAAATCACCATCTCTTCAGCATGTGGAAGTACAAATCGCACAAGTACATGTAGAAGTTTGTTAAGCACTTTCTTCTGTTGTTACTTTCAGGGAAAGAGCAGTATCCTCCTCCGTTCACATGCTTTCATATTTCATCGTATACAGCAAGCCCTCATAGTATAGATAGACTTCTACCTTATCTTCATCTGTGTTCTTTATATAAAATATAGAATATAGAACATCGCCGTACCATGTTGTGAAATAGCTGTAAGCATCCATCCAAGGTACAAAATTTATGCTTGGATTTTATAAGAAACTTAGATCAAAGGAATAACAATGAGGTAATATTTGTTATCACATTGTCATAAATTCTAAAGCAAGAAAACATATTTTGAACTGTTTTGTTATTTTAAATTCACTTGCCATATCAGGCAAATAGGTAGGGAACTGAGAATATTAACTAGGTCTTTTCTTTAATGATAAAACCAGAATTTAAAAAAAAGGTGAATTTAAAATATCATATAGTTGATAGAGTGAAAGTACCTAGTAAAAAATACTCTTTTGTCAGAAATATGTCTTATACATACTCAAAAGTTAATCATGCAGGTATATTATTAACCATTTAAACTTGTATTATACTTCTCTAAATATAATATAATAGTCTAATATAATTCTGTCTGGTGAGCAATATATATTCTGGGGATTACAGTACATAACTGATGGTTGGAACGTGTAACATTGCTAAAAGTCAAAATTTTTAGAGTAATTTCAGATATATTGAATGAAGCCCATATTAGCCAAAATCTAAAAGCGTGCTATAAACCCTGTTCATTAAATATTCATTAATATTTTCATTAAAAGCATTCAATTTAGGCAATACATTTATGCAAAGTGTATTATTTGACAGAAGTTAAAGTGAGAAGGTGTTCATAGAAACTTCTTTATTTGAGAAGAAGTTATGTGTCTGCCTGGCTACACGAAAAAGACAAAGATAGTTTTGGAAGCACACATTTTTCTGCTCATGAAAAGATGTATTTACAGAAAATGCTGAAGTTGACCTGAGAGGCCTCAAAGTCTCTGGTAATTTCAATGGATCTTGTCAAACAATAGTCCATCCAGTCAAGTAGCTCTGTATGTCATGGCTTTCAGAGCCAACCACTCATGTGAATGACAGAAGAGCTCTTCAGTATTTTACCTTGAGATTACCTTGAGATTCTTATCTTCAATGATACATGTAACTTTTACTATTAAATGCTTCTGACCTGAATTTATGTGGCCCTCAATGGCCTTTACTATGACAGGTGGTAGTGTGTCTCAGTTTTAAAATCTTGCTGAAGATGTAGATCTACAGGTAGATGCTCCCAACAATGCTTTAAATTGCTCTTGTGGAGGATCCAAAGCAGATGGAGGACTCTTGTGCAGACACAACACCTGTAATGGCATCCTGAACTGGTTCTTGCATTTATGAAAATAGTCACTTTTTTTTTCCCTCTATTTTAAAGCCTGAACAATAAGTGGAATAGCAGTGGACTTTTTCTAAATATCCAGATGGATGATATGCTCAAAACCAAAGTCCAGTTGTTGCTGTTCAGAAGAAAAGGGTGATATATTCAAAGCAAAGGAGCACCATTGTCCCCTCTTTCCCAAATTTTTTTCAGGTCAGAATCCTTCTAGCAAATAAACATCACTTGGATTTTCAAGAAGAACCTGTCTCAGACAGAATAAAAGAATATTTAAATTCTGTTCATATAATAAGTCATTTTGAAATGGAGATTAGGCACACCATTTTCAAAAAGAAAAAGGGTGCAGCAGGTTGACTCAAAGGTCCTCTATTCTAATGACTATTAGTATTTATTACTTTAATATTCTGATATGTGACACTGTTACAATTGAAATTTATGGTTAATCTTAAATTAAAGAGATAAAATAAGCCCTAAACTAATAGCAGAGTCACTTGGTCTCATTAAGCACTGCATCATTAGATTAGAAATCTGAGAGGGCAATGCTATGAAGGAGGAAAAACACACAGCAAATATTGTTAATGTAGTTTTGAAAATAATATTTTAAATAAAAATCAAAGAATATTTGAGACACGCATATCAAATTACTTGTCCTGTAAATGAATGACTAAAAATATAAAATGCAGAGAAATTTGTTATCCAATAAGAACAAAGCCAGCTTTTGTGACATAATTTATTTTCTTACAGTTAAAAAACAATAAAGCTGGAGTGACTTAAATGAACACACTCTCAAAGGTTAAATAAATTGTAATGCCATAGAACTACTGGTATTTAGAACATTTAAAGGTCATTTCCTTTGGGTTTTTTTTTTTCACAAAGTTTGAGTTTATTTTATTATTTATGAAAATTGCATTTCCCTCAGCTGAGAAAGTTTTGGAAGGTCCCTTGTAATCTGGTAACACTGCTGAAAGGGTTTTGCTAGATTGAACAATGAGGCTGGCACAGAGATGTTGTCTTTTCTGCCTCAATCTATAGCATCAGCACATTAGACACATAGCATATGCACATGGAGGCAGCATGGCATGCCAGCAAGAACTAAAGTCTCAGTGTCTGTGAAGGTGTGCCAAAAAACATTATACCAGAGCTAACATGTGTCTAACTCAGGTGTTTTCCTACATTCTATAGAAATAACCTCAGTTAAATGCTTTGAGGTCAGAAAAACATGATCTTTTGAGTACTTGTACTCCCTTTTGTCATCAAACCATTCATGCACAATGAGATTTTAGAAGATTATGGGAATTAGAATTAAACATTATTGATTAATGGTGTGAATCTGCAAAGGCTAAATTACAAATTTGTGAAAACCTGAGAAATTCCTCCTGTGACTATGATTCAGGCTCTTACAGAAAAGGTTTTCAGAAGCAAGTGAACCAGCATCTTCAGATGAAAAGTAAATACTTCGGGCATCTAAATTTTTGAAAATCAGTGCCCTAATTTCCAATTAATTACTTAAAATCTTACTCCTCCTTAAAGGAAGAAAAACTCGGGGCGAAACACACCAGTAAGAACACTTGTGTCTGACCAAAATAACAGTTTTTATCTCATGTGAAATCACTCATGTAGGAGTGAAAAGTCGCAATTTTATAAAAGGAATCTTACAAATATATAATCAAGCTAACCTGTGCTATTAAAATTAGTATTATCAACATAGAATTGGTGCTCAGCTCAGAGCTATAGATTAATTAAATGGTTAATAACCACCCTCTGCTTATGCTTAAACCAGTGGTTGATTCCTGTCTTCCTTTCTCACAATTTAAAGAAAATTACTGTAATTTTGGGGCGAGGGGAGGTAAACCTCCACAGCCCCTGGATTCCCATCTGTCCTTGTGCCTACCCACTTTGCAGGCTCACTCCTCTAATACTTCCTTGAGTATTTTCACTTCCCCTGTAATTTTATAGAGCTGAATTATTTGCAGGATTTGACCCTTTTTGAGTCACAGAATCACAGAATATCCTGAGTTTGAAGGGACCCACAAGGATCAACAAGTCCAACCCTTCAATGAATGGCCACAGAACCTGTATCCTTGGCATTATGAACACCAACTGATCTGAAGTAATTTCCATCAACTTCATAAACCCTTATGCTTTGAAAAGGCATCCTCAATATTCTTTGCATGTTAATATTGATCTTTGAGCTGAATGGGAATGTGTTCTTCCCAACACTGTCGCAGTTGCATGTCTTTAATTTTAAGCAGGCAAGCTTTCTCTTCTGAGCTACCATATTGGCCAATGGCTTTTGGTTCCTTTTGTATTGTTTTTTTTCCTATACAGCTTCTATATTACTGTTGCTATTCCAAGTCTTTTAATCCCAAGTATAGTATGAAAATATCACTGAGAACAAGCTGATGACTTGAATAGACATTTCAATAAAATATTCAAGGAAGGCATTTCAGTAATATGTTTAAATTTGTTTAATACCTTCAGCCTTCTTTCTCATCCTTAAGTTTAATTAAAGCCATCACTTTCCATTTACAATCAGATTTTTGTAAATTTTTCATATTTTATTCCCCTGGAACAAAGATAATGAATCTCAGACTAAATATTCAGAGGTTTTGGATATATATATATATTTGGATTTATAAATATTCAGCCTGATAGGTGGTTTTGTGAACACATTTACATTGAGAGTGCAAGGAGTTGATACAATGAGATAAATTTCAGTATAAATATAAGCAATCTCAGATCTGCCAAAAACTTACATCATTTACACCTTTAAGATGAAACTGAATGGGAGAGAACAAAAACCAAGGAAATAGGAGAGAGCATAAAAACACAAGTTTAGTTTTGATTAGATTTCTTAGATGACCTTTTCTCTCTCAGCTTCCATTAGAGATTCTTATGACTGATCAATTTGCAGGCATTTTTTTCCCTTCAGTCTTCAAACTACTGCATTTTCATGTGGACTAATCACATTTCTTCAAGAACATTCCAGTTCATTTTTTCCATAGATTCAAATTCAGTAGCTGTTGTAGTTCAGGGATGGTATTCCCCAGTTTAATGTTCCCACTGAAACACCCCAGAATGTGTTCTCCTTTCTCAGCCCACTTCCCCCTCACCCCCTCTGTAGTGAGATGGACAGGAGAATTAACCCTGTCCTGGCCAGAACCATGCCAGTAGTGATGTCAGGTCTTTTAGGTCCTCCACAAAACTGCAATGTAGGCAGCAAAACTAGAACAAAAATCTTGCTCCACAGGGCTCCTTGGTAAGCCTTGCAAACTTACTAACTTATTCCAGCAAGTGATGAAAACAAGGAATTTACACACAGTGTTCTGGAGATTACAAAAACAAAATATTACGCAAAAATTGGTAATCAACAGACATCTTGGAATGACATCCTGTAATGTGTATAGGACAGAAGGACGTTAAACAAATGCATTTTGTGATGGAGGTCCTTAGTGCACACTCCTGATGTGCATGGTTGTTCCAGGTCAGTCTTCCAATCGCTCACATTTTCCTTTCTCAGTAATGTTGGCAGAGATTAGACATTCATTTAGTGGAGTCAAGCAGGTTATGGTTCAGGTCTTTAAGGCCTGTGACAAAGTTTGCAGGAAACAAATCTCTAAGCTGCTTCATCATCACTGTGATTCATGTCAGCTGTCAGGTGTCTTTGCTACTTGTTTTGGAGCCTGAGCTTAAGCTAACCTATTTCACTCAGAATTTGAACAGATTGGAGATATTTATATAATGAAGTATTGGCCTGGGCTGAGAAGTGACAAGAGCAATGCCTCCAAGCAGAATCTGACATTTGCTTCCTCTCACCTAGGACCTGTTTGAACACTCATCAGTACTGCCCCACCGAGAGTCAAAGAGTGAAACAAGGGAAAACTTTTCACACAGGCAAGTGCCAGATTTGTTTGGGACCAGGTGCTCTAAGGTGAGACTTTGACTGGCAGTGAAAAGAATTTCCCCTTGCTCTTCATTAAAATATAACAACCTCTCTTGAAAGTGAATTGATGACTTGCTACTCAGCCTGTTGCTTGCCTTTGCTTTAAGCAAAAAACCAAAAAAGATACAACTAGGACCCAGAGCTGGACTTGCATTCAGCATCACATATAAGTTGTAGACTGTTTCTGATTAGGATAACCCAGGCCTAGATGGACATAGAAGCACTCAAATCTTAGAGAAGCTAGTAATTTAATTTGAATGACCCCTAGTTAGTAGTTATTCCATGTTATAAAATCTCACTTCAAACTAAAAGGACCTGAAGAGCAAATAAAAGGCCTAGGTTCTCCAGACTGAGACCTGGAAAAGAGATTCTCTTTCCTGGTATAGTAGGCTACATCCAGAACACTCTGGACACACAAACTGGAAAAGGTTCATCACGAAATGGAACTCCAGATGCTTTGTTTTGCAATGACTCCCACAGTGCAAGGGGAATTGTGTCACAGTCATATTTTCTGAAAAAATCCCCTTGCCCAGGATTTCTCTCCTGGGAGGCTGAGAAACCTCAGAGGAAAAGGAAAACAATATTATCTCATTTGCTTCTCCTGTGTTTTGCTGCTTTGGAATGTGGTTGGAGATTGTTTATCCAACATGTGAATTGTTTTTTACTCAATGACCAATCACCATCCAGCTGTGTCAGGACTCTGGAAGGAGTCTCGAGTTTTTCATTATTATCTTTTAGTCTTTTGTCTGTATGTTTTATCTATTCTTTAGTATAGTTTAAGTATAGCATAATATAATATAATAATAAATTAGCCATCTAAGAACATGGAGTCAGGTTCATAACTTCCTCCCTTCATGGGGGGACCCCAAAAACACCACAGGATTTGTACTGGACCTTAACGGTTAGGTGTGGGAACTCAGCACATCACTCCCGATGTTCAGAGCTACCAAGAACCCTCTTGGGTGGCTCGGTGGTCCTGGAATGTTGCCAAAAGCACCTGGTGGCTTGACTTTGACCCTTCTAGGGATCTGCCACCTGTGTATGAGGATATAAGAGCCACACAAGTTTTAATGGTGTAAGAATGATATGTTCACAGGGTGAAAATGTAGATTTTAGGATTTTGGTACAGGGGGGTTTTGGAGACAAGATGGAGGAACCCAGGGCCTGCCTTGTGGTTCTTCTCTCTTCTTCTTGTTCTCCATTTTCTGTTGTGATGTTGGCACTTTGGATTGGTTCACAGTGAAAGCACACTGTCTAACATGGGTGAAGGGCATTGGAAGGTAATTGTAAATATGATATACCTAGTTTGTAGTATAAAAGACCACACCGCCTTGTGGGCAGGGGAGAGTGCCTCAGACTGTCTTGCTAAGCTGACGTCGTCAGGGCAAGAGAAAATTTTTTACAGATAAGATAAAATAAACAACCTTGAGATCACGAGATGAAGAGCCCTGACTCCTTTTTCAGCGCTGGGCCGGGAAAAGAGACTCTCGAACATTTCTCAGGGTCACTCAGATAAACTAATGATCCCGACAGTTAGGTAACAATATATTTCAGTGTTTAAAAGTCCAGAAAATTCTAATGCCTCTCTCAGTCTTTCAGCATTGAGCCATGAGCTCTACTTACCAGGCTCATGGCATTTTACAGAGAAGAAAAGAATGTCGCCATAGAAGTATAGAAGCATTGCACTGAAGTCGTGAAAAAATGGAACAAAGAATGAGAAAATGATTGGGCTGGAAAGAGAGGGAGAAGAACAATGGACATGACTCTGTAGGAGGGTGGTTAGAGCCCTAACATGGAGCCAGAGAGCTCCGAGTTATGGTTCCTTCTTCCAGGATTATTTATTCACTTATTTTATCCAGCATATAAAAAGAGAACATAGACTGAGGAGCAAACATGAAAATTGACTCTGCTTCTATCACCAGGCAAACTGCAAGTTATTGTACTTCATTTTTATTTTCCCATTCTTTTATAATATAGAGATGATTTTAAGATATTTCAGAATAACTGCTTTGCAGTAACATTATTTTAAACGTAGAATAACTGCTGCCTGTTTCATTAGCAAACTATTGCTTTTTTATGAACTACTAAAGGCTTTTATACCACAGATAACAAAAAAGACAGAGAACCCCTTTTCAAAAAGAAAAATATTGAGTTCTCATTTCAGTTGTTTTTAATACATACATTTTTCATCTACATGAAAGCAGGTGAGATCGGAGGTGTTAGACTTCTTAGCCAGGCATTGCTAATGACTCAAGTCTTTCACCTATTCCATTCCCTCAGATCATTGTCCAGGAGATGGGTGCTACATGTTTCCACACACTGCTTGTAGAGCACAAGAACCCTTTTTTCCATGATCCAAAACACCCTTTGCAATTACATTTTTGATACCCAATGACCTTCCACAGATCAGAATGTACATTGTTTCTTTGATAGATAATTTGTGATGCTGATCTTTTACCTGGTAAGACATTAAATCATTCAATTGAAATCCCTAAACTCCTTCCCTTGGCACAGCCTATGGTCTTAAAAATTATATACAACTAATTATTACAATATCCTTGGAAATAAAATATTATATTTTATATACTTTTTTTGGCAGCAGCCATGCAAAATTCCTAAGTTGTTACTTTATATATTTTTTTTAAATAGATCAACTCTCCTCAAAACTTATCTGTGGAGAATGAATAAAGAACCATTTCTCACACTAAGATGGTGTTCCACAGACTAGGTCTGGAAGGGTAAGTTAATCAAATCTACACAAGGATGCAAATAGCTAGAGGTTCTTCCTGTATGTGTGCTGAGAAAATAACTTTTCTTGTTCATATTAGCTCCGACTTGGACCTATGTGATTAAAACCTCATTAGTAAAAATAAATTATAAAGACCTGAGAAAACAGTGACACAATAACATTGTCCATGTTGGGGATGGACCCCTCTGACCATAGTAGGGTGTGAATAACCCTACAGGAAAAGGAACAAAGGCCAGGGAGGAACTGGGGAATTCAGCAATGTATTGTGAGGAGCACGAATTTATGGGCAAACACAGCTGCTTTTAATATCTACAGCAGCTTTAAAGCTAGTCTTGTGTGTTCAGAATTATATCTGGGTGACACAAATAAATGTAACCTGTACCTGGCTCTCAGCACCAGCTTATGTAACAACAATGGACACATTCTCATTTCTTTCAAAAAAATCCTTGCTGCTCCATGACTTCTTTGTAGGTGCATTTTACCAATAGATTATCTGAGATTTATTTCACTTGTTCAATAGTGATTACTTTTAGAATAAGTGTAAGTGAAATCCTAAAACATACTGTTTGAAATTATTTCAGTCATTTTGAGCTTTCTTGTATCACAGGTGTTGAAGAGGGCACTTCCCCACAGAGTGCTGCACCAAGAATCCTCAGCCAAGCTTTGAACCTTCATGAGTGAGAAGCCAGGTAATTCTTGTTCATTTGGTGATTTCCCTACAATTCTAACTGCACTGCTTGTTCTTATTGACCCATACTAATGGAAAGCTGAACTCCTACCAGATCATCTTATACAGACTCTTCCTCCTTCCAGTTGTGAAGGATCCTGAAATGTGGAAGAAGATAACAAAACAAAACAAAGCTCAAACCTTCTATTTCCTTCTTGCCTGCACATTCTGTTAGTCCCTTTAAAGATAATTTCTTATACATCCCTCCCAAGGCTGGCCCATTCCTTTTCTTCTTAGAAAAGAAAAAAGAGCTTTTTTTCCCATTATTATGTGCTGAGGTAGATAGAGACTGATAGTTTTTTGTCCATGATATAGGATTTTATGCTGTTAGAGGTCATGAATTACATATTGAGTTTATACTCACTCAATAAAGGTTATTTTCTCACTCTTCCTTCACCTCTCTAAAAAGCACCTTTGATCATTAAATTCTCTTTGATCAACTAGAGCAAAATCTTCAGAGCTGTGCTAAATTGTTCACGTTGCGTAAAATCCTTACTTTACAGAAAGAGTCTCTTTTCTGCTCCTTAATAGTATTATTATCAGTGAACTCTCTTGTTGATTTATTATTTATTAGCAGAACAGTCACCTTAATCATTATTTTTTCCTCTACTGTAGAATGTAGTTCTCTCTGCTATCCCTTTTTCCTGATGTGCTATTGAGGATTATGTGCTGCATTTTTATTGAAAACTTAAGTCTCCCATGACTGGCTTCAACTATCTCCCAGTATGTGTTCCTAGATATTATTAGAATGTTACTAGTTTAGATTCCACCAGCTTCGTGCACAAAGAACAAACAGAGTTTTGATCTGAATAACCTTTTTGCACCCAAATGACACCAAAGAAAGAAAAAAGCCCAGAAAGCAAACCTCTGTTTCTTCACAATAGCAGCATGCATAGAGCCTAACAAAAGTGGTAAGTAACTGCTTGGTTAAACCAGCAACAGCAATGCTGAGAGTGATACTTTGCTTAAATTACTGAACTAGGCTTCCTAGTTTATCAAGTGGAGAGGGCACAGTCATAATATTCCCTTGCTAGTAGGTTACATAGCCCCACATTGTTCAGCTCAATCAAACCTTAATTTATGGGATGATCACAGGGAACATCTGAAAAGGCTGAGCTGTGGAACTCCACAGCTCAGTACACAGTGCCTACAGTTTGCATTAAATTGCCAGGGTTTTCTCTCAGCTTCACATTCTTTTGGGCTGATTTTCAGGAGTCCTGCAAATTTCTTTGTAAAATGTGTTTTTCTATTTACTATGTGAACAAAAAAAAGTGTCCAAAATTTTTACTCAAATTTGTAATCTCAGTATGAAAAGGAGTTGGACAGAATTAATTACAATGCAATAATTACAGCTATTTCATTTCTCATTAGCTTTTCCAGTTCTGTTAGAGATAGCCTTCTTCCTGAGGACTCTCTGATTCGTAACACACAGAAACACAAATATTAAAATGCTCTTCCCCGACAAAGTGCATTACATTTTAATTGAATAACGCATATTCACACTTAAAGACAGTGAATGTTCTCCTAGGGAAAATTAAGTCACCAGCCTAATTATCAAAAGCATAATTAGGAGTTCTGGTGCTCTTTTCCCTCCCGTATCCCTAGCCTTTTGCAGGCCAAAGAATCTTATATGCTGTAAAAAGGACATTTTAAAAAGTAAGTTAAAGTGTAATGAATCATGCACTGAAAATTTCTATCACTTAGGTCAACATCTGGAAATTTCTATTACTTATTCAGTAAATGGTGAAAAGCTGAATTCTGCAGTGATGCCTGGACCTGTGAGTTAAGTTTTTATGAATTCTTCCCCATGGTATGGCTCTCTGCCTTCTGAGATTTGTCTTAAATGATGACATCCTTAGGCAAGTAAGAATCTTTGCAATGCTCAGAAATCCTAAGCATCAGCTGCTTGATGTGAAAGTTAATGATTTATAATCTAGTTTTAAACTCACTGCAATGTCTGAGTTCAAAGAAATAAACACAGTATGTGGGTATCTAACTCAAAAAGTACTTCAGAGAATAATGTATTTTCTGAAAATGTATAAAATATGTGTTTTTTTCTTTATAGTGGAAGTTCATAAATCCACATCTTACAATTTAAAATCATGCAGTAGCCAGTGGCAAACTCAGGAACAGAAAGAGAATCTCATCAAATGCCTCCTGTGGCTGCTTTAGGAAGTTTCTATCTAAAATCAAAGACTATTTTATATAATCCAATATATGTAATATTCATACCACAAATTACTAAAGAGAATTAATTATGAATGCACTCATTACCCTTTTTATTATTGCAGCTCTATGCATGGACTATGGCTATTTTTGTAGTTCCAATCTTTCTCAGGTAAGGTGTTAACTGATGCATACTTTATCTTCTCATGGAGAGAGGGGAAATCTTCATTCTGACAGGCTGATGGAGCTTACTGTAAAATGGAAAATATGTCACTGATCACAAAGATATGGCAAATAATCTCAACACACTCATGAATCATTTGGGGGTTGTAATTCGAGATCAGCTTGAGAAAAAATTATTAAAAAAAAACAGAGAGTGAAGAACTTTGTAGTAACTTTGTAGAAATATAATTTCCTTCAGTTTTATCAACCCATAACAGCCATCATTTATTTTATATTGGTGCATCACAATTTATACTATTTAAGCACTTAGTCTAGCTAGGTCTGGAGTACTGCTTCTGCAATATACTAATGGTAAGAGAACTTTGAGACTTCTTGGGATGAAGTTGGTAGTTGAAGCTGCATATTTTTGTAAAAAACATCGTTTTGTTCATGCAAAATTTCTACCAAAATAACAAAGTACAGGATTTCAAACCTCTGCATTAAATTGTATGTATCAAGAAATTATTGCATAACATGGTCACATCTACATGGAGACAGACATCTATGCAGAGAAAATTCCAACAGTGCCACAGAAAAAGAAGTCTTTCTTTTATCTTTTCTAAGCACACAAGAATTTAAAATCATAAATTATAAAGTATCTAAGAAGATTTATTTCTACTGATTTTTTTTAGAAAATTGCATTATGTATAAATATTTCTAGTTTAATTTTCCCCTGAAAATTATGAATGTACGTTTCCCTGATTTTTACTTCTCTGGTTTTGTGCTACCACACCTTAAATTCTGTAATCACTTGTTTGGTTTAGCTCCCTTCCCATTATTTAAAATAAAATTTATTATCCCTTCCTTTAAGTGAACTCATTAAGTCTTTATTCTTCATAGGTCTTTCTTTTCAATCACTACTCTTTCCAAGCAACAAAGACATCAGTTTTACCCTTAAAATGTTTATGCAGCAGCATTGTAATAGCAAACCGGAGAATCAGATTTTCTTATTAGAAGCAGCTTCTTAGTGAGGTTTCCTTATTAGCAATTATCTTTGTCAGTTGCTAAAAGAGACCACACTGCATGAGTCTCCAAACACTCCACTTGTGGAGGTGGAAACAGGATTTTTATTATTATTAAAATGTTATGTCCTGAAAAAATAAAACTGCAGAAAACAGGTGTCAGTAGAAATCTGCACCAGAGAAATCATGGCATGCCCTTGTCTTCAGAATTATAGTTAGAAAAGCTTGCATGTTCCCTGCAGAGTTGTTCTCTTCCATGCAAGCAGTGCTGATTATTTAGGCTGGACTGGACCACTGGCAGCACCATTCTGGCCCATCAGGGAACACAGAACAGTTCTGCACTGCCTTTGCAGTGACCACATGGATTTATCTCCCCAGCCTGCACCACCTTTGGAACACAGCCTGCACATTCCACCCCAGTTGTGTGGTTGCTCAGAGGGTTCAATGTTGCGAACTGTTTTGTTATACACTTACCAAATCTCCTGGGCTACTTAGTAAATTAATTACTCTTATCTGTATAAACATTTTTTCTCCTGAAAGATATTTCGTAAATACCATTCATGTCCCTGCAGACCTTTTGTTTTATATCTTCTCTGATTAAAGCTTGTAATGTGATGTATATTTTATCTTTTTTCCTTTAGAGTTTTTGACTAGATATTTTAATCCTTCAAAAGGCAACTTCAGTTCCTACAGGTATGCTGTGGATGAAAATAACTCCCTCTACATCTTCTCCCCATGCCATCAGACCTGTTTAACAATGTGAACATTTCTCCTTACATAGCATATTCAATGATTACTCCAAGTGCAATACTCAAAACAGATTTTTTTCCGTGTTTTTTCTATGAAGATAACTTGTATTTAATTATTTTAGAAGTAGGTACATAGTCCTGGAAATATTGTTGGGGTTTTTTGGTTTGGGGTTTTTTTAAATTTCTGTGCAGCTTACAAACCCTCCTACAGAGAGAAAAGTAATAAAAATTTCTGTAGAAAAACTTTTAAAAGTTTAGGTTTTTTTGTGTTTTGTTTTGTTCCACTCCTAGACCCCACCTCCTGTAGAATACTAAAACATCTCTTGTAAAAAACATGTGAAAGGCTGACATAGAATATCACCCTTACATGCATCTTAGAGTTTACTGGACTGCCTTCGTCATCATGAAAGTCTCTTTAAAATAGGAAAAGCTGATTCAGATAATATTTAGATTTGGGCAATACTTGAGTTGAGATGTTGTGGCGAACTGGTTTAAACACAGAAGAACAAAGGAAGCTAAGCCTCTGTGAATAAAACAGATCAAACTGAGAAATACTCAAAATATACCCCAAAAAACCATGATTAAAACCAAACAAGGTTAGATGTTGGTGCCAAAAGACCTTGGTATATTTTATTTAATAGTAAAAGAAGAGGAAGGAGAAGGAAGAAAGAAGGAAGAAAGAGGAAATGTGCAGGGGGGCTGGGGGGACAGGGAGAGAGTGACACGAGTTAGGGGGAACCATATCACCCTCCTGGATGTCCCAACAATGCTCTCCTCTACCAGGTTTTCTTGGTGGTGAGGGTTCCCCATCACAATGCCATGCTATGTCATGCAGAAGGGTATAGAATCTAATCAATAAATATATTTTTGAGGCATTTCTTATAAACAATTTTTGAGAAAGGCAAGAAAACAGAGAGTAGGAAAACACCACCTGCAGGTTGTTTATAATAATAATAATCTATCATTGTTTATCTTCAACTCCCTAAAGTCTCTCAAGCCGATTCTGGGAAAACTTTTCAAGTTTTCTCACACTCTGACCAGGCTTTCACATCCACACAGAGGCTTTTTCTCTACACACCCCCCCAAAACCTCTCCTCCTTCCCTCTTTGCTGTGAGGGTCTGCACCAGCCTGGCAGCTGATAGCCCCGGGGCTGTGGTGCCCACCCCAAAGGTGCTAAGCTTGTTCCCTGTGTGTGTGTATTCTTATCTTCATCAACAAGTAGTCCTCATTCAGAGTTTTGATGGTTTCTCTTCAGCTTTTGTACAGTTTTTGCTATAACAGGCAAAGGTCCTTCATGAAGATGTATAAGCCATAAACTATAGCATTCAGTCTCCAACAGACATTTTCAGCTGTGGAGTCCATTTCATGTAATTTGTACAGAGAAGTGCAAATGCAACCCAAATCCAAATCACTCTCAAGGCAGAAAAGCCAAATCTGTCTCTTCTTTCTTAGGAGTTCCACTGGTCAGGGTCTAATTTAATTTTCAATGGAGCCTCAACAGTAGCCCCTGGGCAAAGACTGTCAAAAGGTATGCACTGACTGAGTACAAGTTTAAACTACTCTTGCTTTCCAGACAGCCCTGCCTTTTCCAATTTTTCTCTAGGTAGAGAAGTGTGTTGCTTTTGACTGTTTCAGTCTCCTCAGAGGACTTTCTGCAAGACCTTCCTGTAATCAGATGTATGTCAGTATAGGGAAATTACAGAAAGAATGTGAAATATGAAACAACTTCAGCAAGTGGTGCTCCCAGATTACCAAGAAATATTTCAATTAAAGATTAGACATGTCATGAAACCAGCACCTTAATAGGAAAGTATGTGGCCTAAATAGAAAAGGTGATGGTTTATAGTTATTATCTGTGACCTATTTTGCAACTGCTAAGGAAAAGTTAATGCTTATCTACCAATCCATACTGAAACACTCTCAAATGCTGAGTGCATACTCTCTGCATACTCTTCAGAAGCAACTTGCATTGATCTCTTAGAAATTTGATACAAATTTAGGTCAAGGAGCTAAAACACGTACCAGAAATCAATGAGAAATTATCATCTGCTGTGGAATTTGAGGTTTTAAGTGTTCCCATTACAACAGTATCAAACCACTTCAAATGCAATCACAGAGTAGTGAGATGCTTGAGGGGACTGAAACTGAAAGGACAAGCTTGGCAACCCTGGATTTCAGTTCCTGAGCCAGCTGCAGCACCACCACCCTGCCAGCCCACCTCACTCTGCCTGTCCTGCTCTCAATTGCACAGCACACACACACACACACACACCTGAATCCATTCCTTTACAGGGTTTAACTCGTGGCCAGGCAGCGAGTGTGACATCAGAACTGGGAGAAGTGCACGAAGAAGTGACAGATGTCAGGATAAGCCATGGTTCAGTACCAGGATGTGAATCAGGTAGAGAAGGAAAAACAACCCATTTGTGTCCCACACAACTGATAATTTCCAATTGCTCAACTATTAGGTTTGTTACAGGCCTGTACTGCTACAGCTAAAAAACTCAGATTGTAATTAGTGTACTTACAGAAAATTGTTCTGTCCTAGGAAACAGACACTTTCCAGAAAGACAAGAAATGTCATTGATTAGCAGATTTGTTCTGTGAGAGGAAAGTTCTGCTTACTTTGAGCTTGTCCAAATTTATATTTAATATAATCAGAATATTCAGATTAAATCATCTTCTCTGAAACTATCTTATACACGAACATCCAGATTAAACACTTAAAACTGTACAGAGGAATCTTCTCATGTGCGTCTACAGCTGAAATTTAGCTTTACAGAATGAGAGTAAAAGCATTTGGGTTTGAGAATCTTGGGGAGATACATTCAAAAGCTTTGCAATAGCACTGGTGAAGTCCCACAAGAGCATCAGAAAAACTTTGTAACAAGAACAAGACTTGAAAATTCTTCCTGATCCTTAATATTTTGAGTAGAACTAAAATTATATACCAGCGAGATATCGAGAAGCTCTAGCCTTAGAACTGACACAAATGTCAAAATTCACCAAAAACATATTTTAATCTTTTTCTTGACATATTAATATTTTTTAACAAGGTAGATGATGCAAACTTATATCTGGTTATTAATAGATCAGTGTGAAAATAGCTGAGGAGATATTTGGAGATCTGTCTATATACTGTAAGATTAATTAATTCATTGAAGCATACTTTATTTGCTATGAAAAAAATTAATGTAGCTATAGAAAAGGAGCCATACATAATAAAAGGCTAACAACCTTCAGGGTCTCCATTCACCAGAAAACTAATTTCACACCTAGTCTATTATGTAATGTGCTATGAAAATACTCTTTGCTTCAAGATATGTTTATATTACTTTGGACCATAAAAAGTTGTGTTCAATGCTATACAAATCATCCACAAAATAATTTTATAAACAGTGAAAAATTGATGTATATCTTTTGTTTCACAAACTGGAAGCTTATGTGGTCAGTGAAAGGAAAAAAAACATAATAACTTTTTTCTCTAATATGCAAATATTTAACATAACTGCCAATAGGCATTGAAAATATTTGGACTCTTATTGTTTGCACAGTTTGATGAATATTTCTAAGACTGATGTAACTTAATTAATGATTATTTAACATTTTGATACCTTTTGGTTAAAGGTAATCAAAAGAAAAGAGCAGAAGGAAAGATTTTTCAATGAAGCTGACTAAAAAAAATAGATTGTATGAAATGTCTTTTTCCTTAAAAATTCTGTTTTTTCTAAGCTGGAAAACAAACAAACAAAAATAGTCAAATAGGTAATAACAGCAAAGACAGGATCTAGTGGCTACTGAGTCAAATAGAAATACTTCTGAACCACACTCTCAAATCCAGACCATGCCTGTGGATGTGAAAGGCTGAGATCAGACTGGGGTTCTTTATTTGTCTTCTGAAAGAAACATGGAAATACAAACACAAAATCCAACACAATCCAACACTCATCTAAATCAATGAAAAACTTTTGCTTTGTTTGAAAGGGAAACAAATAATTTCTCCAACAATATTCAATGAAGTCCAAATGGGAGCAAACTGATGTGGAATGTGTACAGCCAATTGCAGTTGTTCAATGTTTTTAATTTTAAATGAGTTTGCTGTTCTTACTGATGGGTATTTCAATCCACTTCAAGTAATTGTAAAATTGTGATTCATGCTTTCTCTATTTCAAATTCTTCATTACCAGTTATCTGGTCTTGAAGAACAGTTCAGAATTACACACAAATATCTGTGTTCATGACTTCTTGTATGTTTTCTCAGTAATTCTATTTGCTTAAGAGGGAATTCTTTGGAAGAAAGTTTGATTTAGAATGTACTATATCCATTTTTAAACTAAAGGTCTTTTTTTTCATACCAATAACAATGTCTTTTAACACTTTATTCAAATGAAATAAATATTTCTTTACAACTAAACCAATAAAAAACAAAAGAGACGTAGAATGTATCTGTAATACATTCAAAATCTATAATAAGTGTCTCAACAAGTACAACTTTTTCTTCTATCAGCCTAAAACCTTGATATTACACCAGCTGAAAAAAATTTGTTATTCTTTTTTTCTACATCAACTGCCCATATTGAAATTCTTGCATTACACACAGGAAAGAAATAATTCAACTGCAAACTTTTTTCAACAGCAGCTAATGGATAACACTAGCATATGTGGAAAATAAAATGAATTTTCATTTTTAAGAACTGATCTTTATATATTCCTACCATAAAAGAAAAGATCTTGTTATGACTGATGTGCAACTATAATGCCAAATTTACATTAGATACTTATATATCCAAATATTCTGTCTGCAGTATATAAAGAAGACAACAGACATTATCTTTTCTAAGCATTTCTACTTTAAAGAAAAAACCTGCAACATATAAAAAAATTATGAATTGATATCACATTTTACTATCTTGACACAAAATCCTGCTTTAAGATTAAGAACCCAGTGCCTTATCACAAATGACTTTTCAAAAGTTCTAGTAATATATATATGGGACTCAAGTTATCTGGAATTGGGAACTATCCATGTTTTCTATGATCTGTGATAAGATAAAATATACTGTAAAAATGTCTTCTTTCTCTAACATCCAAAACCCCCTTTACTTTTCATAAGACTTTATAAATCTAAAGAGTTTTTCTATTTGGGAGAGAAAAAAACCAAAGAGTACTTTCAGCATTTTTAGCCATCAGCTGAATTTTAACATATTTATAACAATATGCACACAGAAGGTACACTGAATATAAATGTTTCTGGTGATTAATGTACTGTAAGTCTAAGTTTTATTATCAGATTTTGCAAAGAAAAATTGTTTGACAACAATCTTTGTTCAGCAGGCTTTTAACAACATTGCTGCATATGCTGCCTCAGCTCTGTGTCCTCTTTGAAGGTCATATGAAAATTATAAAGCATAAGCTCAAAGAGAATCAGAATTCTGACATTAAAAAAAAAGTAAACACACAGTATGAGAAGCATCACATGAACAATATTCAACAAAGAAATCTCTGCTTGACTGAGAACTGCAATTTGAAGCAAGGGCAAAGAATAAGCTCTTCTTAGCAAAGTCTATAGAGAATGCAAGATAATCATCCAATATACTTGAGATAGATTTTTATCACTGTAACTGGTCCCACATCAGAGTTTTTGAGAGGAATATAAGGCATATCTTGCAGCAGTAACATTTACCAAAATCAATTCTAAAGTTTTCTTGTCACTGCCTGTTGACCTTCAGCATAGCTTTGTACTATTACCAGCAAGAAGAGAACTAGGAATTCACAATTGGATGATTATGATTAGAGAAAAAAGCACAAAGCCTGCCTTCATCTGTGATTGTCCAGCCACACTGGGACCCCTCCAAGAAAATTTAATTTTCTGAGTTCATAAAGAGAAACGTTTTTGTGATGTCACCACAGTGCCGTGAATACCAATCTCAAACTTGTTTGCTCACCTGACTTTCACCTGAACTGCCTTGATACTTTAAAACTCTCACTTGTTCAGGCACAGTAACATAAAAACAACCATGAGATGTAACCAAGTGCAACAAAACTTTCACTGGAAAACCTTTATGGACACGCTAGTAAATTTTTATATGTTGGACAGCCCACAAAACTGAATGGCACTTCTAATGCAATTAAATTAAACACGCAAACTGATCTAAAATATTTTGTACCACTAAGAAGAAAAACAGGTTGCCATAAATTGTTGACAATTTGTGAATGATACAATAGAGTCTGTCAATGCTAGTTTTGTCATTCTTGACTGAATCATTAATTATTAGGAATACTCAGCTGAAATTCTTAGATTTCCTATTTTTTTTTCTTTCAAATCTGAATATTTCAATCTTAATCATGAACTCTTCAAGAAAGAAAGAAACCAAACTTTTTAAAAGTATTTTTCCTGGATACCCAAAATACAAAATCTGTTTATTGTTTTGGAAAATGTTGGCCTTTGACTAATCCAGGGTTATAAATATATGCCTTCTTAATTTCACATACTCTCATTGTTATTTCAATGTCATATTTAAATAAATATTTTAAAAAGAAATAATTTTATTTCCCACATTTTATCACATTATCTAAATATGTTAAAAACCACTTCATATATTGCTGCATATGATCTACAAATGTGCCATTCTTCACTGTACATTTTAGCTTTTATGTTTTGCATGGGTTTCTGTCCTTTGACTTAAAATTAAATGTATTATCTTTTGCAACATTTAACACAGTTCTTCTGTGAGTATTCCTTAATTTTAGAGTGTTTCCAAAGATGCTTCAGCAATGCAGTGACAGTACAGTGGAACCAGTTGGTCTCAGAAGAAATGGCAAGTCTATAGCAGGATTAAATGGCAGTGGGAGCCTGAATTTCTCACCAAAGTTTTATTTTCAGTTGAAGGCAGAAGTTTTGAGAATTGCCTTTCTTGCAGCCAGAAACCTGCTGTCCTTGACAAAATATAGACTCTTGATTAATTCTATCAGCACTTTTTTTTTTCTCCCGCACATTTTGGAAAAAACCCAAAAAACCCAACAAAAACAAACAAACCCCAAGATTAACTGAGTCTGGAGGATTGGTCTATTCTTATAAACTCATTAAATTCTTGATTTAATGAGTTTAGAAGAATAGACCAATCCTCCATGTAAAGAAGTCAGTTGTTCACTCAACTACCCATTGAGTCACTGGTAGAGACAGTTCTGTTGAGTTCTGTTCACGCAAAAGTTCTGAAAATTCTTACATTTTTTACTTTCTCAGTTCTCAAATTTTCTTACTTTCTTCCAGATAATGTTGACACCTTCTTTGAAATACAGCAAAAATAGGTTTCAAAAGTACTACTACATTAAAAATAGGCATGGAAAAGAATATAAACTGAGCTGGGAATAATTTTTGCTCTATAAAATATGTTAAAGAGATTTAAGATTCTAAAGATACATGGAAGAAGCATATTTTTACTTCTGTATTCTTTTGTCATTTACTGCTTCTGATGGGAATGAAAACTTATTTTGGAATCTAAGAAATTCTGTTCCTATCTTTGCTGTAGTCAAACACTATTTCTGTTCCTATTACATAGAAAAAGACAGAAGCTATGACCAGCCTGTGATGATGAAAACATGTTCATCAAAATTTATGAAATGCTGCTGGCAAGAAGGTACAAAATACTGCAGTCTTACTGATTAAGGAACGACAGTTCTGCTGTCTCACCAAGATACCATAGCTTAGGATATTGCAGCCCTTTCCAATTTTATAATAATTGTCAACCAAAATATAGTAATTTTTATATTCTATTAGTTTTTGTAGAAATATTTTGTATGTTTATATTAGTCTTCAAAAATTAATGCTTCCTTAGACACAAAACTATTTAACCTTCTATTCTTTCAAAATCAACGAACAGACAAAAAGACCAAAATACCTTTAAACTTTATAACTAATTTATGCAGACATTTAGAAAAATCTTCCTACATTTTCTTGTTCATTTATCAAGAGCAGAAAAATCTCATTGTCATTATGCAGAAAAGTAATTGGTAAAAAAAAAAGCTAAGCTGTTTATGAAAGAGAAGAATCTTCTTAACCATCTCTTGTAACTGAGGACAACTTCTAGCTTTTGAATGCAGTGGTTTCCCAGATAGCTGCTAAATGAGCAAGAAACACAAGTTTTGCAATTTACTAGAATAGAGCAGTTTCTTCACAATTGCTCTTGTCTGAATTACAGGGCTTTAGTCACAGGTTGTTTCATAAAAGAAAGCATCACAACCCTCCTAGCCCCTTTCCAAGGAGTCTGATATTGCATCTAAACTCTGGCAGTGATCTGAGCATGCCTCCAGGTTTTGGGGGCTTCACAAGAGAAACCTCCTTGCTGGGCTCAGGACTGACCTGCGGGCTAAGGAGTCTAAACTAGACACAATAAGATAAAAAGCAAAGAAAAAAGGGCAATGAGTTTTCAAGTTAGTCAAGTTGCCTAAGAAGAGTTCATTGATCAAGATCTCAGTTCTGGCTTTTAGGTCATATAAGCACTTTGAATAGAGGTATCACCTGGGCAGTCCTCTTCTCCTCTGCTAAGTCCTTGGTGCAAGGACAGGCCAGCAGATGCTCAGCAGCTGCTTTTCAAATTCTTTCTAGGACCACATACGTGTGCACATTATCTCCCTGCTGCAGCTTGGTTAACACACAAGAAAATGTCAGAGAACAAAGTGCTGTGAAATACTGAGGAACATCATCATACCTGCTTCTTTTTGGACATTTCCTATGCTGAGACTGTTATGACCATTTATAACTTAAGGAACACTTTAAAAACCATGAGATTGCCATGATTTTCTTTGGTATCTTGAACAGTTTACAGAGGTTTCCTAAATTACTATTTTTAAAATTAAAAGCTATGTAATTACTAAATTATGGTAGTTTTCTCTCTGACCATGCAATATATACTTTAGAATAGCTACTTTTTACTCTATAAAGAAGTCAAGCTATGTGTACTAAGGTACATGACTAGAAGATGCCTACAAAAATAATATATTCTTCACTGTAATACTAAGAAAGCAGAAATTTCCAAAAGTTGTGGCAAATCACTAATTTCTATAATAAATCCTACTGTTTCTACATTTTTAATTGAAATACTTCCTTGGAATTTGACCTTCATTAATTAAATAAACAAAATCCAGTAAAAATAATAGTGGCATGAAAGACTGAATAACAAAAATGTTCACAGAAATTTAAAATCAGAATTTTAAGTGAAATCAGAAATAAATTATAAAATCCATTTGAAACATTAGAACTGTGTTTATTCATCTTAATGGTTTATGTTTAAATGATTTTTTTACACAATATTCTTTTTTTTCTATTTATTTAAAAATGTATTTGAAGTTATTAGAAGAAGCTTTTTCACATATACTAACATTATAGCAGCCAGCTAGAATCAATACAATTTAATTTTCATTTCCTCTTTCTGCATCTTTCCTTTATGCTTTGGTATTTTCCTTTTTATGAATTTGCAATGTTCTATCTTACAATTTAAGGAGTTTTTCTTTTCATTTGTTTATAGTATTATCATAGACTAGGCAAAATTTGCACTTACCTAAATCTGCTGTGTCTACTTTTCAATATACAAAGAAAGTATTAATTTTCAGACAACAATTTCATACAACACTAATGATCTCCAGTGGCCAATTAGTTAAGAGGTTGATTCTGCTAACAGTTTTTGCTAAAGAATGACTTGAATAGTTATTTTAATTGTAATGATGTCTACTTAATAAAAATTCAATCACAGCGAACACAGCTCAAGAGCTTGGGGATGAACACATGGTGGTTGTAAGAAACGAGTTTCTCCCACAGCCAGGTTCAAGCAGGACATTGTGCTAATAGACACATCACTGCCACTCTCCACTGACACCTGGTAACTCACCACAGTTTCTGAAGTAATGGAATAAATGTGCCTAATACATAATTAATAAAATAACAGCTGACACTTAAGTCTGTGGAGTGTGAAGTGAATATTCCAGGGAGAGTGGCAGAGCAGCAACCATCAGGGGGTCTTGCAAAGGTTTGTCTCATCCATGAGCACTTGTATGGGTAGGAGAGGAATAATAACACCAGAACAGTCCCTTCGAGAACAAGGATGTTATTTTTGCAACCACAACTTTCAAAACCAAGGATGATAGAAATCATAGCAATTAAGACTAAATCAGATGTTTCAAAAGGCACAAAAAAAAAAAGGGGGGTTGAAAAAGGTATCTAGAACTGAGGAAACTGTAGCAGAGTTTCTATGTATGAAAATGAAATTGTAAATTCTGGAAGCTTAAGATAAAACTGAAAAAGAAAGGAAAGGAAGGAAGGAAGGAAAGAAAAGAAGGAAGGAAGGGAAAGAAACGGAAACAGGAAGGAAGGAAGGAAGGAAGGAAGGAAGGAAGGAAGAAAGAAAAGAAAAGAAAAGAAAAGAAAAGAAAGGAAGGAAAAGAAAAGAAAAGAAAAAGAAAAGAAAAGGAAAAGAAAAGGAAAAGGAAGGAAAGGAAAAGAAAAGAAAAGAAAAGAAAAGGAAGGAAAAAGAAAAAGAAAAGAAAAGAAAAGAAAGAAAGAAAGAAAGAAAGAAAGAAAGAAAGAAAGAAAGAAAGAAAGAAAGAAAGAAAGAAAGAAAGAAAGAAAGAAAGAAAAGCTTCTTTAGACCTACAGGAAGCCAAGACCAGACAGGCCTTCCAGGTATTGTTGAGATTGTGAACATTGCCACAAAGAACACATTTCTTCAGCGTTTCTGATGGCACTAGCCCAAATATCTAAGAATTTTTTTTTGTACATGGGAAGCAGGTTAAGTGAGCAAAGTCCAGTTATATAACTAGCAGACAAGATGCTAGAGATATTGGTTTTACTTGTAACCTTTTGTTGTCAATTATGTAACTCTATTATTGATTTTAAACCCTGCAGTACAAGCTTCTCCTTTTATATAAACCCTTGTATTTTGCAAACAGATGAGATCAGCAATATGGACTCCTTAGCTTTCCATAGAGAGAGAAATTTCAAGAAAGATGGGCTGTTGCTCTGAGGTATATGTTTCATGACCAGAAACCCTACTAAATGCTTTAGACCAAACTGCACATGGGCACGATGATGTTAATACTGCTGATACGATGCTAAATGCTGCTATTGTGATGTGCAAACAGCACACGTCTACAAAAGGCTGCAAAGACAGATCCCCAAAATATAATATGCCCTTTGCTCATTTGAGACCCACAACAATTTTTAATAACTGCATTTATTGTGTTGCATTCACCTCTCTTTTAGGAACTTTTTATATCTCCCTGACACTTCGCTCTTTCTTTCTGCAATTACCCTGTATTCTATGTGCCTTTACATTATCCTCCTTTATCATGAATTAGAGGTGGAAAAAATAAATCAGGTTGTAAAATAGAACAAATTAATAGAATAAATCAGGTTGTAAAAGACCTGTGAGATCATTGAATCCAACTATCTTGTGGTATTTTCTTTCAGCTGCGGCAAAGCAGATGAATGATGAGTTAACATCTGCTGCTCTCTTCACTGGCAGGATGTTCTGCAAATGATTTTTCTTCCCATTCTAGGTTGTCCCATTATGACTGTCTGAGAAATGGGTCATTCAATATGTTAAGTATTTGGTGAGACAGGCAAAAACGTTACAGGAGCAACACAATAGCTGCAAATGTTCTCCAAAGTGAAGCTCTAGTATACAGAACTATGAGCTTCTTGTATTCAACTCTGAGCTCTTTCAGCTTTTTGATTTTTTTCATCAAAATAACAGGATTCTGTTTACTGTTGTTGGAATTCCAGAACTAATTAATTACCCTTAAAAAATGTTACATTGGAATATAAACACAGCACATATGAAAGGGGTTTTCTTTTCAAAAGAATTTGCTATAACTTGTACTTAGCAATGAAATAATATTTTTTTCTGATCCACCACTTCAAAAACTGAGGTGGGAAGTAGAGCTCCTTGACTTCATTGCAAATTTGTGAGGCCTGACAATGCAAAATATATTTGCTTTCGAGGCAGAGATACAAAGGCATGAAAGCATGAGTCATATAATCTCCTTCCAAATTATATTGCAGAACTGACTACTACTATTATTTCTGAAATATTTCTGTCTATCAATTCTTTAAAATTTCTAATTAAATGAACAATCCATTTTTTGCATGTGGGAACAACTATCCTACCATCCACCTAAACACACATATATGATGATCAAATTAGCTTGATCATTCTTCTTTTCCTACCTCTAGAGTCAATTGACCACAGAGATTATAACAAATTTCTCAATATTTGAAGAATTCAGCAGCACTTATTATTTTTGAACTATTGGGTCTTCTGCTTTTGCCATTCACTGAGCAAGTTGTATCATGACTAACAGACGTGGCTGTTTCTTATCAACTTTAATTTATTCCCCTCCAGGTGTTTACAAACTGAATGTTTCTCAGATTGGTTTGCAACTTTTCTTGTTAGCAAAACGCAGCTTTACAGGCCTGTAACTCCCTGTGGCCACACTTCCTTTATAAGGTAGTAATCTATCTTTTCCCATCTTCACTTTTCTGGGACCCACCTTTTGTCCTGTAAAACCTCTCAGAGATAATTAGTAATGGCCCAGTCATTATTTCAGTTAAGTGTTTATGTACAGTAGGGAGGATGTCAAGAAGCTCTGCCTGTTGTACTAATTTACACAACACTTGATAGCTCTTCATTTTGCTTGGTTAACCTTAAAAAAAAAAAAAAAAAAAAAAGCCCTGTGTAAGATAGTAGGGATGTATTTCCATCTCCAATGGAAATGAATGCACTACAAAACAGGCCCTTGGAAATCCAGCAACCTGATTTATACTCTGCCATCTGTGTATACTATTTGATCCTAGGGTTTTTGGATAGCTCTGATAAGGCATTGATTCATGATGATATACTACTTATTCACTTAACAGCATGATAACTAATCTTGGCACTGCAAGTCCTATCAAAGATGGTTTGGTTTTGGGTCCTGTGTTTGTGTGTGTGTGGGTGGGTTTTTTTCAACCCTGCAGTATGTGCTGCAGAAAACATTAGGTATGCAAAGCATAAGTCTTTCCATATTCTGATTCTGTAGGGAAGCTGAGGGAAAAAGAAAGATAAAGACTTTGTACAGGACAGTCAGCAATTACTTAAAAATATGGAGAATATCTGTCTGCAAGTAATATTACTTGCAATTGTAAGAAACTCTCATATAAAAAGAAAGTAAAACCCTGATATTTCCCCAGTCACATATTTTGAATTATGATGTGTTTGTATCATGATGGTTAAATGAATATATATTTTTTCACTTTTGTGCCTTCTTGCTTATATGATTCTTATGGCTTCATAATTTTTACTCATTTGGAATAAAGTGTTTGAAATATTTCATCTCAGGCTTGCTTTCTGCTTTCTTTCCATTGTTCTTTAATTGCTGCTATAGTATCACCAGCACAGAGAACAAACAATATGTTTTACGTTCTTTCAGAGGATCTGAAGAAACAAAGTTTTACCAGCCTACTGATTTTTCTCTGGTGCTGAATCTGTAAGGATTTGTCTCATCTTCACTGTTTTCCAGTAAATATTTCAAGATTTCCAGCATAGCTATTAGAATGTTTTGTTCACATGAATTGCTAATGTTTATACTGTTGTCTTTCAAGGCTCTTCAAAGCAACCCAAAGTGGCCTTGGGGTGTATTACAATGAAGTAATGGTAAGACTGAGAAAGAATTTTATGCAGGGGGAATAATAAAGCAACATCATAACTTTGACCAAATCCCTTTAGGGCAGCATGCCTTAACTCATAAGTATTGAGTAAGTACAGATGCAGCAAAGCAGATTGTTAGAGACAAGAAAATTTGGAAATTGAACTTCACAAAGCTTTGCATATATGGATGACAGGCTATAAAAGCAAAGCAAATTTAATGTCTCATTGCAACAGCATCTTTCTACCTTGCTGAGAAACAGAACAGGCTGTAATAAAGGAAGAAAGGTCGCAGAGAGAGCAGCTGACTGTACTGACTCTAATGCAAAGAGCAAGAATCTTTGCAAGAATTCAAGCCTCTGACTCCCTCTGCTCCTCACACACTAGATGATCTGGAAGGAACACAATAAATAACCAATGAGGAAAGGTTAATAGCAGGTTTCAAAACCCCATCAAGTCAGAAATCAAAAGTTGAGCATAGTAGACATGAAAAACAGACATAAAGCCAAGCATATTTAGAAACTGGCACAATAGTAGTGCATTATTGAAGATGATTCGGGCAAGAAAATATTAACTGTATTGCTATCTGAAGTATCTGTGTTGACTCTAGGGTTATTTTGTCATTCAAAGGACTATATGCATACAGAAACAAACCATGACTGTAGACATTTGCAAAGAGGATGATTCCTTGATATTAATGTATGAATGTATGCTAGGTAACATAATGTTCCATGATCACATAATGAAAGAGTATTTAGAAGAGGCACATGGAAAAGAGCACAATACAACAAGCTGATAGAACCTTAAATGAGGAGAAAATTCTCTGCTGGCAGAAGTTGGCACTATGCCTGGTACATGAAAGAAGCTGAATCAATCTGTAGAGAACCTGATCTTGAGTAACCCAATTTTAATTCTGCTCAACAGTCTATGTGGTTTAACAGCCTCTAGATAATTTATTCATAAATTAAAAATATAAGAAACATGGAATAAAGAGAGCAAACTATGTCAGTACAGTCAAAATATTACAGAAATATCCATAAAAAAAATTAAAGGTTCCACATTATCAATTTTAATACAATCAATATCATATTAAACACAAAGATCTACCACTTATAACATCACAGAGCCTCAGTATTAGATGACATCTGCTGTTCTGAATTTCATTGTAGAGAGCACTGACACTTTTGACACCTACTGAAACATCATATTCAGTTTTAAGAAACTGAATGAAAAGTTCTTTCTGGAAACACATTTTTTTTTT
The DNA here is from genome assembly GCA_024865655.1 of Emberiza elegans. NCBI lineage: Eukaryota > Metazoa > Chordata > Aves > Passeriformes > Fringillidae > Emberiza > Emberiza elegans. The sequence goes on from JALJVW010000158.1 coordinate 8,905,903, forward strand.
TTACATTTTCCATTATGGCAAAAAAATGGAGAAAGTATTCTGTTGATAAATTCTGAATTGTGAAGAATCATGCCTTTTCCTTCCTTGAAATAAAATGAGTCTTCTTCTATGTCTTTCTCAGGCCTCTGAGTAGTTCTTAGGCAAGTATGTTAGACTACCTGCCACTCCAAAGAAGCCCAGGGCACTGAAGACCAACTGGACACTACTGGATTCATCTTCTACCCACAGTACCTCACTCCTTTTCTCTCTGCTTCTCACCCTCTGCCTTCTGTGTACACTTAATGGTATAAAATAAAGTCAGTATGGTTTATTGTATTTACAGGGACTCTCGTGGCAGGAAGGAAGGAATGTTGAATGTGACTCCATGTTCTCAGAAGGCTAATTTATTATTTTATGATAGTATATTATATTAAAGAATACTAAACTAAACTATACTAAAGAATACAGAAAGGATACTTACAGAAGGCTAAAAAGCTAATTACAAAAACTCCTTACTCTTTCCAGAGTCCCAAAACAGCTTGGCCCTGATTGGCCATAGAGTGAAAACAACTCACAGCAGAATCCAATGGAACAATCACCTGTGGGTAAACAATCTCAAACACATTCCACATGAGCAAAACCCAGGAGAAGCAAATGAGATAATTATTTTCATTTGTCTCTGAGGCTTCTCAGCTTCCCAGGAGGAAAATCCTGGGCTAAGGGATTTTCCAGAAAATGTGAATGTGACAATGGTTGAACTGGTACTTCCTCTTGTTTGCACCTTAATTTGGGCAGAGGATTTTAATGCTGAATCCTAACACAAAGAAAGCCTTGATCAATATCACCTTCTGCAGGAGGAACTCAAATATAATCCCAAGAGATCACCTGAGAATCAAAACAGGACCTCAAAGGGAGCAGAGTGCAACAGTCACCCTTTCTACTCTTTTTTCCACTTGGAAGGTAGTTTTCAATATTTACAAAATTTTCATCCCCTTGTTTCCAATATTTTTGCTTCCTACTTTGCAAAGTAAACAAAATTCTCTGGTGATACAATATTTTATTCCATTCAGAATGCAATCTGTCTTTCTTTTACCATTTCCAGTCTTTTTTTTTTGTTCAGCTGATTGGAATGTTTGACCAGTCTTCATTTATTTTTCACAGATAAACAAAAAATATAGCTCTGCAAGGCACAATTTCTGTTGTATTATTCTCTGCTTGTGCAAATTAATTCACAGGAAAGTATCCAAAATCTGACTCCAAGTAGCACCAGCACTATAATTCTATCACCATTTTATTTTATGGTTATTTTAAAAAGAATAAAGAAAGAACACTGACTGAAATATTTTTCCATAATTCTTTTTACCAGGGAACACAAATTGTCAATTATTTGTTTATGAGAAAAATTAAAAGAGATATTATGTAAGCAAAATAAACTCCAAAAAATGGACTAGCTGTTGCATTTCAGAAGAGATTTTTTTAATCACTTTTTAGAGTCCTTGGAATTCATCAGCTGAATGTTCAGCATTTGGCAAAGCAGCCGGTGACATGTTGTACATCAACATGGTAGATATTGAGAAAAACACAAAATTTTTCATTCTCTTGCCACATAAAAAGACTGAGCCCACATATGAGCACTGTGTGTGGCTCTGGTGCTCCAATCTGGAAGAGTCTACTGGCATTAGAGAAGGAAATCAAAGGCATGGGGCAGCTGCTGTACAAGACTAATATGGTTGGTGGTCCTTTGTTTGAAGGGGAAATGTTGACCAATATTTATAAAATCGTGATGAAAAGAGACATTTTATGCACAGCTGGTGCTTGCATACAAGATCAAGTGTGTCCTTGATAGAAATAGCAGGGGATCAGATGAACAGAGATAAAAGAAAACATTTCTTCACCAGAGCAGGTGGTAGAATTTGTAGACACAAAGACACATGCACACAGCAGGTTAACATATGAATTAAATTATTGGACAACAGACATACAAAAAGGATTAGTGTGACAGCCCCTCAAATATCCCTAACACAACAGTTGTCAATGCTGACAGAGCATAGGGCGAGAGAATCCTGGTGTTTCTTCTAGACACAGAATACTGTGCTAGGTGGATGAGTGGTGATCCTAAGTGGGGCATTCTCATTATGCCCATGTTGAACAACAACAACAAAAAATTATCAGCACTTTTCTGTTTCTAGTACAGTTTCTTAAAATCAAACAAATGGCTCAGCCCTTTCAAAATATTATATTTTTGGCCATAGAAGAGACCAAGAAATACACCAGAAATCAAAATATTTTGTGCAAGTTGTAGCAATGCCATTGAATTAATGAAAAAATTGTAGACTTCCTTCAATGAGCTCCAGACCAAACAATAAATGGGAAGGCACAGTCTCAGTCCAATTTTCTATACCACCCAAGTTTCTTCAAGGCCAGAGCAATCCAGGAACCAGCTGCAATCTGGAGAGCTATTTGTGTCTGGAGGAAGCACCATTGAGAGGAATTTGTCTTAAATTCTACCCAAAACTAAGCACTTTGATACCATCTTGAATTCAGTATTCACAGCAATGAGCCCTCTACTAAAAACAGGCTTTGAAAGAATAATTCCATGTTGAAAGTGCAGCACTTTAGAAGTATATCTAAAAGCAGAACATTCATTTTCTCTCAGGCTAATGGTTATAGTACTCATTTGGAAAGCTGGAGAAACTTATCCAGATTCTTTTACAGCCTTAGGGAAGCATTTTGGAAGATACTGTGTATAGGCATACATTCCTTCTAGGAATTTTTTTAAGATGTTACCACAGTTTGTAGGTGGCAAGGTGTTTGTAGCAGGGGTCATTCAAGGGTGGCCTCTGTAAGAAACTAAGCCACAATATATTATTGTATTCTTCCTACAGACATGTTTGGAAGCACTCCTGAGGACAGCAAGAACATCCACTTTATCTTGCAAAGTAGAAGGATGTGATCGGTGTAATGATATTATGATTTCCTTTTGCACGGGAGGTAGTGGTTGGTTGCTTTAAATGTCAGCTAGGATTTGAACAAAGAGTAAGCCGCAGAAAGATTCTGGAAGAACATATTCATAAATGCAAAAAGTAAACCCAACACCTTTCTATTTCCAAGATGATTTAATTGTTTGGAACCAAGAAAATTCCATGAGCATGGAATTCTGCAGGTGTTCTAAAAAGTGCATTGTGTTTCAGACCAGACTGGAAAATTGTCTTGAATAACTTATAGTTCCTTGCAGCAAATAATTTTTATTACTTGTATATAAAGTTATACACATGCATATGCAAGTTCTCATATTAACACCCTAAAATAGAATGTTCTTTATGATCTTCTGATTAACGAGTGAGTTTGGTCACATTTTTTCCTTGGACAAAGGAAATCATGCATAGAACAAAAGTAGATTTCTAAACAAACGGAAGGATTACAGGGAATATGAAATGTCATAACCATTTGAAATCTAGACAAGTGTTTGTCAGTACCAACTGATACTAGAGGTGAAGAGAATAGTCCTATACATCTCTGTAACAACAAGGCAGACAATCTGGTTAATAATCTCTTTGCTCTTCCCTATTGTGATGGCTTTTTATAAAAGACTACTATGAATTTGTTGAGCTTATTGATAAGTGTAAAAAACTTCACATAGCTTCAAATAGAAAGGAAACAAAACAAAACAAAAAAAAAAAAAAAAAAAAACCCACAAAAAGACCCACAAAAAACCACACCAGTTGTTGTAATATGTTTGTGCAAAGACCAGTTTGTCTTCATTTAAAGAAAGCCCTTTTATTCACAAAAATATGCTGACACTTCACCAAGTCTCCCAGTTCCACAGAAACCATTTGTCAGTATAAGACCATTTATAAATCAATTAACTTAAATTTCAAGATCATTCAGCTGGTTTAGTTGGATCAGGTGAGAAAGTACTGCATTATATTTTTTGTAGATGAGGATGATATATCTCCATAAAATGTAGAGATTATTTTACCTCACTGTAAAACATCTAAAGATCATAAAGCATTGACTATTCTATCAGAGCAGTGATTCATTGCACCTGGATTTTTAAGGGGATTCTGCCTTCTATTGAATTAAGTGCTATCAGGGCTTATTCAGAATTAGTTTCTGGATATTCACTTAGTAATTCTTAAATGCATATGTTCAGAATGCTGTGGCTGGGAATTAAACTTCTGAAAAGTAAAGTGAATTGCTACTATTAAGAAATTTTAATGGAAAAATATTGAGAGAGAGGTTTTGTACAAACTTTGACTCCATAGACCAGGAAATGTTACCTCATAGATTTTTATTATTACACATATTTTGCCTTATGGTATCAGAAAAGACAGTATAATGGATTTGTGATATTTTAGCAAGTTATACCTCTATTGCTGAGGCATATATTCCTAATATTCTGGAGCCACTAGTGAGAAATATAAGACAGCCAAATATTTGGCAAACTGGAGGTTATGAATAATGACATGAGGTCTTTATTTATCATGAATGGTCTTGTCAGAGCATGTGTATTGTGCATTTGGTTGCTGCCATTGAAGAGAACTTCAACTGAGATTCAAGATCAACTCTCAATACTTGAATGGAAATTTTAATTTGAAATTTCATTAAATAAATCAATAAGAAAGATTAAAGCACTTTATCTTATTGAATCTGCTTCAGTAAATGGAAAGATTAACATTACCCAAAACTGTCAGAGAAAGTAGTGGAAATGAGCTGATCGTGGAGCTGCAAATTCCACTGTTTATGCAATCTATCAGGTACAAAATAATGTAGTCATTTGCCTAACACATTCATAAATCCAGATCAGAGCACCTGAGCTACTACTGCAATTCTGTTTACATTTACAGTTCCATAAATTATGCCACCAAGGGCTCAAGACCACAAAGTATTTCTGCAACAAATTCAAACTCACTTCTATTTCTGGTTCACAGGTTTCAGATTATGTATCTATACTATAGATGTGTGTAGTGGGTCTAATGCTGGCCAAATCTCCAGTGCACCCACGAGAATTATTTAGTCATTTAGTCAATGCTATGAGATAAGCATCAGGGCTCAAACTAAAGGGTATAAAGAAAACCTTATTAACAGAATTAAAAGAAAAATAATAAAAATCAGAATGAACTTTCAGAACACTTCTCTTCCCCCTACACTCTCTTTTTTTCCCCACTGACAACATAAAGAGACAAAACCTGTGTCTTTCAGTCAGTTTACCACCTCTAAAATAGTCTTTCTTCAGTTCTCTTAGGCAGAGGAGTCTCTGTTGCCAGGCCATGGACACTTCTCCACAAGAAACAGTTGTCTCATGGCTATAACTTTGACAAATTACTGCCACCTGGAAATCTGCAATTGTGAAGTCCCTCCCATGTTTTGGTAGTTTTTCCCTCATAACTACCACCATGGGTCATTTCAGCTTATTGGGGTACAATTTAAAGGATGAGCTGTTCTAGTATAGAAACAGAACATGTCATATAGAAAAAATTAGAAAAAAAGCCCAGAAACTTTTTTAATTCCAACTATATTTCTTAAAACACTTCCTCAGTCTCAGTTCATCATTCATGGAAAAGAATTGCACCATTCTTTTTCTTCTATTTTTAAATATTTTTTTTTTAATAACAGGAAAATTGTTTATATTATTTCTCTGGAAGGAAAATGTCACTGGCATTAGGACTTTCTTCTCGCTTGAGTAGAAGGACTCGAATGTGGACAACAGAGGATTCATTGGGATTTTATATTATTTCTTCCAGCTCTCATGTTGCTTTCAGAAAATGTTATCTCTGTAATATAAGTGTGACAGTTTAAATAGGCAGTTTCTCTCTGGGTTCCCGTGTATCACATGTGAAATATACAGGAACAGAAACGGATCCTCTTCCAATACATTTTCACCATTGATTTTAACTCTCATCAAATATTTAATTTTCTCAACAGATACAGGTTTTGTGACACTGAATCTTATTTTCTCTTAGCAGTTTAAGATGCCAGGAAGATTTAAAATTATATTTAATATTATACTTCTTTTTTGTCTTACTTCCAACAAATTTATTCTGTTCAGTTATTATGCCTTCACACTGAACAGAAACTGGTTCAGCTGTATGGCATTAAAATGTCATTATCTTTTAGTTGTGAAAGTTGAACTATTTAATCTATAAATACATATACACACATATGTTTAAAATATGAACACATAATTGTTAAAGATAATAAATTCCATGTTATTTCAAAATAAGAAAATTTAGTGTAGCAACAAGAGCATAATAAATTTTAAATAGAAGTACTCTGTTTCAGAAGTACTATAGAAATATTAAATTTGAGAGCCTTACTAAATGACCTGTCAGAAATCCCTGGTCTCTTAGTTCAAGATTCAGTGAGTCTTCCACCTCCCTCTAACACTGCTCATTTCATATATAGTTTTAAAACAGGAAGCTGGTTACCACAGTGTTTCATATTAATGACTAACTTGCTTGTAATATGAAAATTAGATGCACAGAAAATACATCTACATATTGGTTAGCATGCAATGCTCACTGAAAAAAACAACTATTGCAAAAAAAACTTCACACAAACAACAAAAAACCAGCCTAATTATGACATTTGGATGCCCAAACTTGGAAAGTAGTGCAATAAGTTTTCTGTAGTCATGTCATCCTCAGTGTTATCCCTCAGAGAGCCATCAGCAAGTATTTTAGAAAAAGGACCTGGTTTAGAAGGGAATGTTCAAACATTGTACAACATCTCTCTAAAAGCTGGTAGGACTTAAGAAAGTCATATGCACCTCTCAGTCACCGCTGAGTTTTCCTTCTGTTTCTAGTTGAGGGGGGAGGAAGAGGCCTCTTACTCCTTATCCAACTAATCATCAGTCACACAGACAAGTAAAAACGTTGGAGTACTGCAGCAGAAAATCTCAGGTGATTCATTCAGAAGCTTTCCTCAACAGTCTGTGTGCTAATGAGGAATATTTCATATGACCTAGGACGCAGCTAAAATGTTCATCATAGCACTTGCTGAAAGAAGAGTTCTGGAGGAATACTCAGCACATTTTGCTCATCCTTTTATTAAAATAGATCTGACTATCCACTGTCCAACTCAAAGATGCCAGTTTCTTACAACTGTATTACTCCACCTTTTATTAAACTTTATACACTCCTAAAGTCTCCAATCCCATTAAGTGTATCAGTTCCTGGACAACATAACTTGCCCTTCAAAAGCATTACAGCTTCAGTTTTGGATAGAATAGATAAGATTTCATTAAGATCTTCAAAACTGCTCCCCATATTTACTAACAAAAATTTGAATTCAAAAACTACTAACCTTTCAGGTATGTTTTAAAAGAAGGCATGAATCAAGCAAAACCAGTTTGCCTTGTGAGCAAAAGAAAACCAGGTATGAAATAGTTACACAAATACTGTGTGTGACCCCATTGAAAACTGAAGCAAGTTGGTGGCAGCTCAAATGATCAATACTAATATTCCCATAACAATATGAGTGAAGGATAAAACAAAAACCCTCTGTCGGTGGAGCAAAGGGTATTGTGAAGACTGTGGAGCCATTCCAATACTGAGGGGGTCCAGGAAGGAACAGCTGAACTAATCGTCTCTGGAACCGGGGCACAGAGACTATAATAATAACGCGAACCTCTCTAGGTAGGCCCGATTATTATTATATAATATGCCCAGCTAGCTCAGTAGATCAAGTCTTTAGCAGAGACCCAATAGCTGAGTTAAGCAAGGGCCAAGCCGCCGAGCCCCTTCCTAGCAAGCCAGTGATATCAGCCAGGGTGATTTCAGCTCTTTCATGAGTTCAGCTCAGCTGCTAGGAAGATCGCCTCGGGGCAATGGCATAGCAGACGGAGAGAGAGGGGAAGAGAATACGCCGAAGTTCCGCAGTGAAGGTTTATTCAGGAGATCTGCGAAGGGTTACAGCGCTTCTTCTTCTCCACCGAGGGGGTACAGAGGGCTATTTTTATAGCCTTGGCATGGATCCAAAACCAGCCAATAGCCGCAGGTTTAAGCATATTCTTTAACTGACCAATAGCTAAAGAGTTACAATAGTATTGTCTTAACTGATTAAAGGACAGGGCCTCAACACGGTCGGGTCAGAGGAACAAGATAACACTTGCTCAGGAATGACTCAGCATTCAATTCTCCAAGGAGTTTTTCCTGTATCCTTGGGGTTCACTACAAGAGACCATGCCCAGGCAATGCCGAAAACATTGAATAATTTGCAGTTACAAAGTTACATAGTCCAGTAAAAAAAATAGCAACAAACCAAAATCAAACACACAGGCAGGAATTTCAGACCAGTGCTACTAGCATGATGTGGCAAGTTCAACAGCGCTGTCACTGAAAGTTGAAATAAAAAAGCCCCAAATTCTGTAAGGGAAATAAAAAGTTCAACATCCTTCACTACAACACTGGCATAGATCCTGTGGCAGGCAAACTGCTCATCACAGATGACTTCAATGTGCTGCTTTGGCAGCTGACATCTGGTATACAGCAATTGATCACAACAAAGCTGGCAAGATAAACAACAGTGAACTTATGTTGTTCAATAATTTGCTGGATTATAAGAAAGGGCTTGTACTCATCACCAATCTGACAAGTCATGTTGGGAACATCAATATTTATAAGCAGGTGGATTTCACTCTGAGTGACTTTGTGTCTCAGATCACAACATGGCACCATATAGTAAAATCTACACTATAATTACCTCAAATTCTACGACTGTCAGCATGCATTGTTGCTGTCATGAAAATCTTGCCAAATTTAATTTCCATAACTAAGGAGGAAGCTCACCAAAGGGAAAACATTTTTACATGGGGAACCCATGTTGGATTTTTGTTTTCTTTTGTTTCTGTTTTGTTGATTTTTTTTTTTTTTACTACCACACATCTCCACAGAGCAGAACATGTTGTTTATAAAGATGCATGACATACTTTCCCAGAGAGATCAAACTGACTGGAAAAAAGGAAGTGTAATGGATTTACAATGATGAATTCTGAAGCTACACAGTGTTGACTTCACGAGCAGCTATTTTCAGGAAAATATGCAAAATTGATATAAAATATAACAATGTCAATGTAATAATCACACACCCCCTGCATAAAAAGAAACAATGTCATCAATAATGCAATCACTAATGACATGTCAGAAACCTAGGAGCTGAAGAAGCATATGATGGAAATCATAGTTGATCCATATAAAAAAAAATAAATGCAGTGTATTTTTTTACCCAAGGTAATCTGTGTCTTGAGGAGTAATGTCTTTTCCTCACCTGTCAAGCTTATAAACCATTTTATTCATATGACTCAATTATATATATATATATATATATATATAATAATGTATGTCTCTGTGTTGTGTATCATGTTGCTTTATATAGTGTTACATAGTTTGCTGTGTCTGAAATCTTCAGCAGCTAGGTCAGCTCATTCTCAGCAATCCAACCAGTTTGCTCACCAAAGCTTATTTTGTCATGCCATAAAAATGTCATATACAAAAATTCTGGTTTACTATGTGAAAGAAGAATGCTTCAAAATAAAACATTTTCATGGCAGGTTTAGTTTAAATATATTTAGTTGTTTTCTCAGTTTCAGCACGGCCAGCTAAGTTTACTGAATTCATGTTATTATTATCACAGATTTACCAATAAAAATGTGTGAAAAAAATCTGTTTCTATTAGGTAAAGAAATAATATGCGTGCAAAGTCATTTAAGCGATCTCAAAATCTAAATTATTTTTCATCTGCAATTATTCAATATATCTGAAAGAGCTGAAGAAGTAAAAAGATTTTCAGATAAATTTATTTATCAGTCATTACTTGAAACCAATATTAGAATATTCATCTCCTGTTCTACAATAGTATTTTCATCATTTTGGAGAAAATGCCATATTGTATCAGTTATAAGGTGTTAAATCAGAATCTTTCAAACATTTATTATGTTTTAGCCTTTTATACTATCCCCAAAACATATTTTTGAAAGAAAAGCATTACTAAGGATTTAAGGATGAAATGACAATGTGTTAAGTAACAGATTTAAACATAGGCAAGTAGTCTCAATTTCCTGTTTAAAAGTGAATGCATGGCCTCATTAGAAAAACCTAAACTTTCATGGTCTGTTAGACCAGCCTTTATTCAGATTCATAATTCTTATGGAAGAAACCCCTTGTAGAGAGTCACCAATAAGACCTTTTGCAAGCCTGTAGTTAACACTAAACATCATTTTCTTGATATTCATTACTATGCACCAGCACTTTTCATCTGAAAAAAGGTCCCAAGAATTAGTACAGAGCTATCATGTAAGTGAAAAGATTTGGTCAAATATGCTCAGTTTATGCTGTAATAGTTTTGAAAAGACAGTATCATGCAGAAGTAATTGGTACTTGCTTAAAAATTAAGTTTTTTTAAAAAAACTTAATTTTCTCTGTGTTTAAGGTAAGACAAGAACCTAAATTAATTCATTGTCTACAGAAAAGAGGGGAAAATTTGAAGAGACATTTGAAATTATCACAAGATAGGATTTTTCACTTGGAACACTTAAAGAAAGTGAAAAAAAGCAGGGAACCCCAGGTTCCCTGTTCACCAGGTGACATTGATCACAATTTTTTTTCCAGTTTCTGAAATCTGTGAATCAAAGTCTGTAGTCAAGCCATATTCTTGATTTAATTAACTGATGGAATAAGAAAACTCCTCAGCTTCCAAAACATGGATCATACCTACAGATTTTTTCCACTCAGCTCACTGCAGGACATTTAAAATCTACTTCAAGTGGTCAGGAATGATATATTATTTTTTACAAGATTTCAGTATAGTCTTTAATTATCCTTTTAGCCTGAGTAAGAAACTGAGTGCTTAATAGTACTTTAGAGACACTGCTTCCAGTAGACTCCTTATTGCTAAAGTGTCTTGAGTGATATAGTAAAACAGTAATCAAATCACATAACTGTTGGGACAATAAATTACTGTCAGAAGAGTTGGTAACACTGTATGTCACAATCCTCCTGTATGACTCCTTGGTGAATGTTATCTGCAAATGCAAGGAAGTTGAGACAAATGATTTTTAAGCTATCAATCAAAGGGAGGATTGGAAAACAGTTCAATAAAAAACCTGTACCAATCTCCTAGGTTTATCATCCTAACACTCTTACTGTTGAATAAAAAATGAATATGATTTATTTTGCCAATCTTACACAAAAAAAAAATCTGTTTGAAAACCATATGAGATTTACCGAGCTGACAAAAAAATTTCTCTAAATGTAAAAAGGAATTCAGTAACACTGTTGTGATTGTTGCCAGGCTAACAAAGCAAAAACAGATACAAAAATGGACAAGGTTTCATGCAATTTATGACAGAGTCTGAATTCTGCCCTATTGGTCTAAATTAAACTATAGTTTGAATGGCTAGAGTTGGGTGAATCAATCAGTTAATCATAAAATGTGCCATATATTTCTGGTTTCTTTCCTCTCATGTGAGCAGACAGAATCACAAGTCAGACTTGCTTAGTTCTCTTTTAAGCAATACAAATTTTTCACTCAATATCCATTAAAAGGACCTCTTAGGAGCCCTCTTATGTTAAAGTTGTGTATAGGACACTGGAGTTTTCTCTAAAGTATATTTGCTCAGAGCATTCATTTAGTCATTCCAGTCTTGAGAAAATGTGATGAAAGACTGTAGTATTAAGTCTTGCTCTCCAACACAGCCAACATTAGCTGGTTGAAATTGAAGTGCTCACACATTTTCAGGACTAACTACAAGAAATTGTAGAGGAGATGTGAATCAGTATGTCAGCCTTCATAAATCTGTAATTCCTTCTGTGCCTGCAGATCCTCTGTGCTCAGAAATCCACCACAGCTCTGGTTGAGGTGCACGTATGCAGCTTTAAACAGATAAGTCCCATTGAGAGCTAGATGTTACCCGAATCCCTGAGATTATTTTCATTGCCTTTTGTCTTCTAAATGGGCACAAAAAGAGATGCTGTCATTTTGTCTCATTCAATTATATCAGACGTAAACGGACCCATTCAGAAAATAGAGCATGTGCTATCTCAGTCAGTGAGTATTTAAAGTCTTGGAATTCCCTTGACAGGGAATTTGCTAACTGGCAGGTCAGAGGTTAGAACCAGTGCACAGCCTTTATGTCCAACCTGGCTCATTGTATCACAAAGGACGTAAAATTCCTGGTGTTAGAAAAAGAGTATGGAAAAGGTAGTGCAGGACACATAGCAGGGAAAAAAAGGGGTCTTAAATTCAAGATTTTAGATTTTTATCTAGAGGCAGTTTAATGTGAACTGCCCACAAGCTGGGCAATGTTCTAGCCTCTAGATTTATAAACAGTCAAGCAGTGCACATCATCTCCTTCTTCTCCTAAGCAGGGATTTTATAATATGTAAGTTATCACACCTGACAAAGGTTATTGCTGACATGACCACTTAGGCATAGACTGGACATACATTCAGGCCTAAGATGGCTAAACCTCCAAATATGGTAGAAATGCCAACATGTCTCTCTTGAGAACTTGTGTGCAAACCTTTGCCAGTTCATGGCATTTCCTTCCTTGCACGACTTCATATCTCCATGGATAAATTAAGAAAACAGGACTGTTGAGTTTTAGGATCTTTTCCAGGAACTAGGCATCAAAAATGTCATCAACAATTTAACTTCTATGTTAAACAAGCCTCTCTGGAGTACACAGTTATTAATCAGTTCACATTGTGTTGAAAGAGTCCAAGGTTTCCCATTGGCAGAAGAAAAAATAAAAACAACAAAACATAAACTATATAAAGAGTTTCCATATTTTTCATGTGTCGATCATGTATCAAAAAATCAGGGACTTTTATACTAAGAATTGGACGTGAATTTTTTTTTTATGATACTAATCTCAATAACTTTGTTGTTTGGAGTGCTACAAAAGAACAGAGAATCTGATTTAACTCAGGGTTTATACTCCACACCGCAATATACAGATGAGTTTTGGTGTGAGTTTACCTCACAGCCTGTCAAATGCAGGTGACGACATACATTAAGGTTAATTGTTCAAAGGGAAAAGAATAACAAAGGAATCCAGGAGCACAAAGGGCAGAAGAAAAGCAGCTTCTGTAAACAATGTGTTTACCTTTCCTGTAGGAACAAACTTTTTTGAAAATGTGCCTCCCTTTCTAACATTTCTGGGTCAAAAGCATGAAGAACATGGCAGAGTGCCAGGAATGTCAGAGCACTTAAAATAAGACACCAATGATATCAAAGAAGGATGAATAATAATGCAAGAAAAGTGAAAGGTCATACACTTTGTCACAAGGATAAGTGAAGAATTTTAATACTTTATATCAAGACAAGCAGGTGTATCCACTCAAAATCAAATTAGAATGAAAAAGAGCACAGTCCACTTGTGTTGCTGAAATTTAGCAGAAAACTTGAAAGAATGTTGTAAGAGTTTATCTGTCACAAAAAAAATTGATATATTCATGTATAGTGAATACCCATCATTCAGAATTTTGGATTTAGAAAACTCACTCACTCAAAAAAAAAAAAAAAAAAACGTACTAGAAAATGTATTTCTCCTAAAAATTCCCTTGAAGTTAGAGACTAAGCTCAAGTTTGTCAGTCTGTTGTAAGGAAGAAACAGTACTGACTTCAGTGTACTGAACTTAGTTATACTTCAGAGAAAACAGATATATTTCTGCACCATAACTGAGAGAAAATTAAGAATATGAAAACATCAAACTAATTTTCACTAAATTAGAAAGTGGCAATTTAGGCAATAAATGTATATATTCAGATAGCCTTATCTTTTTAAACAATTAAAAAAATCTCAGGAGCTAAAGGCCTTTCATTTTTTTAGTGCCATCCCAGCAAAATATATCCATTTGGAAGCTCTTTTAGAATATAATTAATTTAGTGCAGTATCTAATTTAGCTGGGAAAGGGAAAATTAAAGTATCACCACAGCCCTCTATCTTTGTATAACCAAAATTCAAAAGTATACAAAAAACAGAAGTAAAATAAACCAAAACCAAATTATTAAGATTTCCTTTTTTTTCTGGTATTATCTGGTTAAACAACCTTGAGTGTAGGTACAATTTCAATTCAAAGCAGTGTCAAAAGTGTGTATATATACACCTGTCCATCTAATAGAAACCTGTTAGCTCAAGAGCAATTTTCAAACGTGGCAGAGTTAGAGAGTCAGTCATGTTTTCATGCTGCATTCACCAGAAGAGCAGAAAGGGAGCTGCTTTTCTGGAAGCTCACCATGTAAAACCATGATCTGGAAAGTCTGTATCCATAACACCATATTATAAGCTAATTCCATAAACATCTAAGAAATCTTCCCTAAAATGATGAAATTCAAAATTTAAAGTCAAAATAATATTTTGAATACGAAGTTAAAAAGCCACTTGAACATTCAAAGACAGATTTATTGAAATTAATAGGAAAACAGAAGAAAAACTATTTGCCTACTAACAATATAAAGTATTCATTTGTGTAATAAGAGCCATGAATTTCAAAATTAATTCACTTGTTTCTACAAAAGATAATGAAGAATTTAATGGAACATGCCTTTTCAGTTTTAATAATTTTTAATTTTAGAATACTAAAGATACCAGAGAAAGCACTGTTGTTCTAATAATATTGTACTATTAGATGTAACATACAGAAAGACTAAAATTAATTGACTAAGAATATGGTACAGCAAAAGAAACAGCTGAAAAACACTCCCAGCTCCTTTTGCCAAAATGCATTTCCAGCTTTTCAGCAAATACAGAATAACAGCTAATTACAATGAAGAAAGCTAAATGTGACACTTCTCAAGCTGCAGCATTTCTAGCATCTGCCTAAAAGCAAGTGAGAAACACAGTATTTCCCTTCCTGCTTGTTTCTTCTGTTTCTGTATATGAAAGGGCCCAAGATCACTGCAGGTTCTGATCACAGCCAAGGTCTTTAGCCCAATCCCTTGAGTGTTTTCTGAAGTCTTTGTAATTTTTGCAGTGTTGGCGATAGGCCGGGATTTAAATGGTGGTGTCTATACACATGCACACACTGCCAACGAGAACCAGGCATTTTTCTCCAAGGTGGGGGCCACTCAGAGCTCCAACATTTGGACTGGCCCTGATGTATGCAGGGTAATGGGACACCTTGAAGGGACCACAAAACTCTTGCAAGAACAACCCCAGTACAAACGATATTTTGCCCCCACTCATCTCATCCTCAGGGGCTCACCCAGCTGCAGAGCAGCTTTCTCTTTATCCACTTCTTCAGGCTGAAATAACTCTGTGGCTGTTGTCAGAAATATTCTGTAAGTCTGTGTTCTCAACCTGAGCTCCCTGCACCAAAATTCTGCAGGGGGGCTCCTGAGGTGTTGAGGCAGCTCTGCAGGACCCCTGCAGTGTGCCAGCCCCTGGATCCAGGCAGACCCATGAAGGAGGTGCTGAGTCCACTGCTTCTGGGCCAGGAGAGACAGGGTGGGGAGCAGCAGCAGAAGTGTCTTGATTTGGAAAGACAGGAGTCTGCTATGGAAGGCAGGAGCCTGTCCTGAAATGGAGAATGTAAACCCTCCCCACCCCTCCCAATTGTTATAAATTTTTAAATAAAAGGGCTCTCAGGCAAAAATATGGGAGCAGGAAATAACAGTTCTTTAACAGGGAAGAAAAAAAAAAGATAAAATAAACAATGCAGTACACTAGAACAACACTGCCAGAGTCAGAACCCAACCTGACACCCTGTGGGTCAGGGTGTTGGTGGCAGTCCCATTGGAACTGTGGCTGCAGCCCTCCTGCAGTGTCAGGGGTGGCTCTGTTGGAGCAAGGGGGATCTGTAGAGAAGGATGGATTCTTCCTCCAAAGGTCCAGTGGAAGAAGAGGCAGCTGATGTTCCTCTGGGGAATCCCGTGGAGAAGCCGTGCTGGTGTCTCAAAACCTCTGGATTATATCTGGGTAGCAATGCTTGGCTCCTCCCTCTGGGCGGAGCATCTCACAATGGAATGTTGTAGTTCTTATCAGCCATGCAGTGACATTCAATAGTCTGTTATCAGCAATGTTCCCTCCCGAGGGAGGTGTGAATGTGGTCACTCAAAGAGGGAGATAAGGCAAAATGCCCACTTGACAGATGTAATCTGCCATACAGATGGTAATGGAAAACATCTTGCATTGCAATCTTCAACAAGAAGTCACTGACCAGGCCTTGGGGCTGTGTCCATCTTCCAGAAATTACATCTGGAGCAGCAAAATCTGCCTGTCTTACAGGTCTCTCCACAAAGTCACAGTGAGGTGGAAACATTTGGGTGATGCTTTTGACATTTCTTAGCTGGAACCACATAGAGCCCACCTCTCTCAGGCACATATGCATTGTATTTGCGTTGCCCCCAGATGAAGAAAGGAATGATGCATCTGATTCTATGTTCTCAGAAGGCTAATTTATTATTTTATGATACTATATTATATTAAAGAATACTATACAGTACTAAAGAATACAGAAAGGATACTTACACAATGCTAAAAAGATAATAATGAAAATTCATTACTCTCTCCAGAGTCCTGACACAGCTTGGCACTGATTGGCCAAAGAGTCAAAACAACCCACACCAGAATCCAAGGGAACAATCACCTGTGGGTAAACAATCTCCAAACACATTCCACATGAGCAAAACACAGCAGAAGCAAATGAGATAAGAATTGTTTTCCTTTTTCTCTGAGGCTTCTCAGTTTACCAGAAGAAACATCCTGGGCGAAGGGATTTTTTCAGAAAATGTGAATGCCACACCCCACAGGCCCCACCTCTCTCAGGTACATATGTATGAACACATTGACAAGAACCACCCCAGGGGTTGCAACCTCTCCACAGGGTTGGAAGCCCCTGCCTGTGGCTACCCCCCACTCAGCCCATCAGCCAAAAGGCAGTGCCTGTGTCCTCATCTAAACTGGGAACAGCCTGTCCTTGCACACCTCTGGAGGCTCACTTCAAGACACAGTATAATGAATTCTCCCTGTTTCACACTATTGATCCCAGCCTGGTTTATATGTGCTGCTCTAACTCAAGACAGCGCTGTTGATCATCAAGATGTTATGTGAAATAAGCATCCTGGCAAAGCTGACTGTGTGAGAGCAGCTTAGCCCTGTCATTTTAAGTCATGATGATGGAAAGAGGTCCAGGGCATCAGTGGTGCTATTATCCCTTGCTCACTTGCACAGGTCCTTCACCTGGAGCCATTGAACAGTCAGACACTGAGGCCCCTCATGGAGCCAGCTGAACAGTGAGCAGCAGCCATTCCCTGAGAGTGGGATGGTCTGAGCAAAGGGCATTTTCAGCTCTGCCAACCACACCTGCCTCAGAAAACCTGGATCTGGAAGTCACTAAGGCAGCCCTCCAACAGTGAGCACATCATTCATGATGAAAAATGTATTTAACAATATGAAGCAGGGCGACCCAGGAAACCTCCTCAAAACCATCTTAAGGACACCTCCATTTTAATAATCTTTCCGGTTCCTCCTTCCTTTCAGCTATTATCCTCAAGAATTTGAAGTGTCCTTGCTAAGAAAAGAAAGGAATATATTTCAGAGGCAGCACTTTTACTCCAGTTTCTACACTGTAGTCCAGTCTTCTTATAAGGTGGATTAAGCATAAAGGGGGACAGAGAATAAAAAAAGTGGAAGATAAAAAAGAAATGTGACTTTCTCAGTTACAGCCCTTTTCCTGGAAAGTCACAGTTGCAGCTGACAGTGCAGACTATTAGCTATACTAGGAGCTTTTCCTCCTAGTCCTGGTAAAATATTTTGTTTTCCTCCCAGTTTCAGGCTTTGAAACAAAATTCTCCATTACTAATACCAATATATCAGTATGTGTTGACTTTGCTTTTCTACATACAGTTGTTACACCAAATTCTTGTAAACAGCCAATATTTGTGTGTCTCAGAAAGTAAGGAAATAAAAGTATATCACAGTGGAAGCAGGCAACCCACAGAAAACAGGTATTTTGCATAAATTTAGCAAGACTTTTTTTATTCCTTTCTTCATCCCTTTCAGTTTTCATTTCCTTCTTTTTCTCTGTCTTTCTAGGGAACAAAGAGTATAAGAATAAAGAGACCAAAAGGGTATTAAAAACCCTTTGAGGATCTGATAAAAAAAGGTTGAGCATACCTAATAAGGAACTATTCAATAGAGTTATTTTGTTCTTAATTCTACTGCAATTATCACTTTTGTAATCAAAGTCTTAAATGTTTTAATTAACCTTGATTTCATCCTTTAGTGTATTCAGTGTTTATCCTATATTTAGGTTAACGTAAAAAAATTAACACTTGTCTGGAAGGAAAATCCTAAGGAAGTAAAGCCCACATCAAATTCTGTGGGCCTTTAACACCAAATAATATTTTGAAACTTTCAAACTGTCTTTTTGTCTATATGAATGATTTCTCCTTTCCCCCAAACCCAAACAGAAGTGTCTCCACTCTTTCCCCTGCCCCATTCTAGCCTCAGTCCAGGAGGGACACATTGTTCACTGCTGTGCTCCCTCTAATCAGAATTATGCAGAGAAGGACTACCTGAAATTTCTAACAAACACAGGCTGCTAATCAGAACTACATGGTTTCCCACTTTTTTTTTTTGCTACTTGCTTTTAAGGGACCATCTACAGAGACTGAAATCATGCTAATTTGATGAGGTTTGGTATGTTAGACTACTGAAGTAACGCACGTCTTGATGCAGAAACAAACACAGAATTCTTCCTTTGTTTGAGGCGCTGCTCTCAAGAGCTTGGCTCTTGTTATGGCACCCTTGTTCACAGCAGAAGTAAAATTAATTAGGGAAAATTGGGGAAGATATTTATTTTCAGACCTTTTCTGGGCAGAAAATGCAGAAAAGGGAAAAACTCCTGTTTAATTTAAAGGGAAAGAAACGTCAGTTTCAGAGTGCCTTCCTAAACCTAAGTAATGTAAATCTGATGTATCAAAAACATTTTCTTTTGGAAAACATGACGCTACTCAGCTCTGATGAAGCAAGATACATGCCTGTGGGAAATTATTCCATTGAGGGGCTGTGTTCAGCAGCAGTCTTGAAGGTGACCTCTGGCAATGTTAGAAAAAAACATACAGGAAAATCTGTCTTTTATTTCTTGAGGTATAAAATAGATGGAGAATGCTAAGATCATTAAAAAGAGAAGAACTTCTTTTATATGCCCTTTATCCAACTTGGGACCCTTGAAAGTCAGTCACTAAAAAGTGTTTGTGAAACTCTTCAACTAGTTTAAATGTAAGAAATGGTTTTTCAATGTACTCTTGCCCTTTGTTGCCTTAATCTTTCTTCTAATACAAAATTTATCAGATTTGGGATTTTGTTGATCTCTGCAAAATATTATCTTTATCATTTATATTTCTCTAGTAAGCTCATGCCTATATTCTGGGTGTTTATTTTCATGTCTATACTGAGCTTTACAAGGCATATATCTTTTTCATTGTTCCTGCTCACTGTAAAAAAATCCCTTTTTCTTTTTTTAATGCAGTAGTTTTATAAATATCTGATGTGTTGTAATAAGGTAATTTCCCACAAAAATAGAAGTAATCTTTCATAGCTTTCTTAATATAACTTAGCTATCCAATAACTGACTGCTTTGAGATAGAGGTAAGGGAGGGAGAGATTAAACATATAAAGTAAATATTACATATATTGTCCAAATCTCAAAAGGCATTGGTTTCTTTCTAAAAGTTCTAGTTTTATTTAAAAGGCACAGGCAGTAAATACATGTAGTATTAAGGTGACTGTATTTTCAAATAAACAACACCAGTGCTAAGATAGTTTGTGCTGACATTTTTAGGGTCATGAAGTAGTCACATTGAATTCCAAAAAAGCATATTTTCAAGACGTTGCTACTCCTGGTTTGTGACTCAGCAGTGTGTGAACCTTGGGAATTAGATGGTTGATTTCATTCTATACTCCCTATAGGAGAAGGAGTAGTACAGAAATGGACAGCACTGATGTATTCATATTAGTGGATGTCTCTGTTACCAGATAATGACAGAGATGTAAAAAAGAGCTAAGCCATGTAATCACAGCAAACTCTGTGGAGTTCAGAAGTCCTCTCTCTCTGATTCAATCTGTGAATCAGCAGATTGACCACAAAAAAAGAGAGGTAAATATAATTTTAATATTCACCTTATTTAGTGCTGACATTGAAGATAACTCAGCATTTGTTCCAACAGTTTACTTATTCCTTGATGAAAAAGAAGTCTAGCTAAACTAGAGGTTTAGAACCAATATACTGGGAACACATGCAGAAAGCCCCAGAGGAAACCCTCTGCTTATCTCAAAGGATATCTCAAAAGATATCCAGCCCATTAAAGTTTACAACTTTGATACAGCTCTTACCTTCTCATTATTTGAGCATCAATGTACAATGCTATGGATGTCACAGACATCTTTTATGAAAAATCCTTTCCTTAGGAATTTTCCTCCTGAGAAGCTGGGAGGCCTCAGGAACAAAATGCAAACATTGATTATCTGCTGCTGTGGAATGCAACAGGTGCATCTGTGATTGGTCCATGTTGGATGTTTGTAATTAATGGCCAATCACAGCCCAGCTGGCTCGGACAGAGAGTCTGAGCCACAAACCTTTGTTATCATTCTTTGCTATTCTATTCTTAGCTAGCCTTCTGAGGAAATCCTTTCTTCTATTCTTGTAGTATAGTTTTAATGTAAAATATATAATGAAATAATAAATCAAGCCTTCTGAAACATGGAGTCAGATCCTCATCTCGTCCCTCAACCTGAGACCCCTGTGAGCACCGTCACACTATGGATCCTCCCAATCTCAGAGTAAGAGGTACTAATTAGCAGAAAATTTAGAAAGCTGTTTATAAAAAAGATATCTGTGGTATTTGCTGGGGTCCCCAGGACAAGGTGAGAAATGAGTGGATCTGATTCCATGTTGTTAGAAGGCTAATTTATTATTTCATGATATTATATTGTATTAAGGAATGCTATACTAAAACTATACTCAAGAATGCAGAAAGGATACAGCCAGAAGATTTTACAAGAATGAATAATAAAGACTCCTCACTCCTCAGAGCTTCAACACAGCTGGCTGTGGTTGGCCATTAAGTTGAAGTAATTCACATGTTTGGATAAACAATCTCCAGACCACATTCCAGAGCACTAAACACAGAAGCTGAGGCTTCTCAGCTTCCCAGGAGAAAATCCTGGGCAAAGAGGATTTTTCAGAAAATATGATAGTGACAGATATCTTACTTTCTGTTGAAAATTTGTACTAGCATGCCATATTCCCACAAATGCAACTTCTTGCCAATACCAGGTAGTATATGACCAAAGGAATGCACAAGAAATGCATAAGTAATCTTTAAATTCTCTCCTAGGCATTGCACACCTAAGCTTGACTCAGAAATTTGTGGGGTTTATCCCAATAGGTGACAAATGTGGCAAGAAAAATTTACTCAAAAATCTGTCTCTGAGAAGATAATTTTATGTTTTGGGAAGATTTGCCTACTTTCCTAACAGCTTCCATGTCAGTGTGCACTTTGCTTTTCCCAGTTCATAGCCAGCCAACATGGCATCTTTCCACAACATTGGGACATGCAAACAAACTCAAACCAATTCATCACAAACTTTGGTACTGATGCTTCAGAGCTTTTCAACTCCCTAACAGCTAGGAAAACCATCTTATAGCTGTCACAAAATCACTGGTCTCAAATTTCTTGGAACCAAGCACTTTTAATTTGGATTTAAGTGAAAGCTAAGTACCTGAATAAATTATCTCAGCAATTAAAATAGGGCAAATGCTCTGTGTTTAGGCTTTTGGAATTTTATTTCTTCTAAAAGTATAAACTCTACTGTATGAATGAAATTAATTTCTTCTTCAATGAGAATTATGATATCCAGGCACAGAAAGAGCTAAGAAAAGTTATTTTCAGCTCTGAATTAGGCGACAAAAATCTCTTTTAAAAGTTTATAAACATGCTATTTGAAAGTTTTGCATTAAATGTTTCACTCAAAACCCTTCATGGTTTATGATACAGATGTTATGCACCTTGAGGCAAAGAGCAATGGGATGCACTCACAGGAGTCTAGAAAAGGGCAAAAAAGAACACAGATGGCATCAAGCAAAAAGTATGAAGCACAAGGACAGGTTGAGAACTTTATTACTCACATTTCCTCTGCATTTAGGAGTTGATTTTTTTCTAATTTTTGTTACTCTTAGTCTTAAGAGTGGCAGCATTCAACCTATGTAGTCATGTTGAATTTATAGGAAAAATGAGAATTTCTTCATAACTGTGAGAGACTTCAAGGTCATTTGCAGTAAGTGCAAGTATTTTGTCCAAGTGAAACAAGAAAAATATTCTAACTGTTCTATTTTTTGGTTTGTCAGCTGTGTTTACCAATCCGAGTGCATACTGGTGGCAATTGATAGCTGCAAATTTAAACAAGGAATGACACTAAATAAGGGATAAATAATCAAAATGCAATGATGAAATCATCCTTTCCATCATCAAGGATGGTGCTTTTTGAGATCTATCAAGTTATTTCAATTTCATATTTTCTTTATTTAATGGAGCAATAGATTGCCATTACATCTTGATAAGCTGAGATGAAAACACTTCATTCTGTATATTAGAATACATAAATGTGCATTATTTTTTCCTTGTCTTCGGTAAACATCCCAAAGTGTTAGCAATAATTTGATGAAGTATCTGCTACTGATACAAAAAACCCCACCAAAAATATTTGGTAGGAATTCATCTGAGCGATCTCAGGTGAATAAGGCATCTCAGTGATAAACCATCCAGTGAATGAGGCATATTAGCAGACAGTTTTGAAATTAAAGAAAAACCCCAAGATGGGTGAAAAGCCATCTGTATTTCCTCCAGCTCTCTCTGTCTGACATGCTGCTTGCTGTTTACTGTTGCCCAGGCCTAACTGTACTGGGACAGGGACTACAATGCTTAAACAGTACAGGTGAAACCCACTCAAAAATAGAACATGCAGAAAAGTGTCATAATAAAATTCTTACTGGTCTCGTGAGGTTCTCAGGCAAGGTCTGCAGAAAAGGAATAAGAAAAATTGTAAAATGTTTATATTTTAAGAGAACAAAACCCAATGAAGTCGCTACCAAGCAGGCACTGAGTCATCCCTCACACATTTTTATGCTGCAGTTCTGCTGCTCTGATGCCTATTTCAGCCAAGATTCAGGGTAACTTTCTCATGGATATATGCAAGGCATATAACTCCACCTGTTCCCAAGGGCAAACCCCACAAATTTCCTAAGTTCCTAAGTAGCTAGATTACTAAATTCCCTAGCAGACATATTGCTACAAATAAATGAGTAGGAGGTATATTTTACCAAACCCTTTTAAGCATTGGGCTTCTTCACTATTCTCACGGGGGCTTCAAAATTAGCAACTTCAGTTCCTAGTATTAGAAGCCAAAAACTGCCTGAGATATGTTTCATAAAACAAATAAACAAACAAACAGTTTCATAGAATATCCCCCTCCCTCCCACCATGCAGTCAACATCTCCTCAACAGCAACAGCTGGGTTGCCTATTTATATCCAGCAATCATGAAGGTGTGCACTACCCCAAGAGCATTCCAGGGAAGAAACTGTTCCTCAGAGATTTACCCTGAGCAAGGTACAATCACAGGCTCCCTAACAAACATGTCAGAACTCATTAAGAAGGAGGCTCATAAATACCAACAGATTATTCCAGCCATAAAGTTACAATACTGAAAGCAAATTATTTCTATGGGCTTTGAATCAGGTACTAATGGTGTGTATCCAGATCCCTAGGAGGTGTAAACCAGTGTAGCTCCATTGGCTTCAACACAGAAAGACACTGATCTGCTTGAAAGAATCTCCCTTTGGGGAGTCGTTTTTGAGTTGCGAGATTTGCATCCAGCTCTTTGTTTTTATTATTTCCCATTCCTCTGTACATTCATCAATTTTTACACAGATCCAAATTAAACCCTTTGAGAATGAGTTCCATGCAGAAATAATTTAAAAGTCCAGAAATGTCAATTAAAATAAGGTAAAGCAATCATAAATTGAAAACAAAACTACCATTATAGGCCAATAAACTAGACTATGTAGAATTAAACCACCAAGGATTTGAGATTTAAAAAAAACCAAAAAGCAAACAAGTAGTTCAATGAAACTGTAGAATTGAAACTAATGAAGCCTGTCCTCTGATTTGTGCCCTGTGGTAAGATGTTTCCTGAGTCAAGAAATGTGTGAGCTGAAACTGAAACTTTTCCTGAAGTAGACTTACATATAAGATCTATCCCGTCTAAGGATTTGCTGAAATATCTAATAACAGGTGATTGTTGGCTTTGTGTTCACCTGCGACAATTTTATCATCTATATTCCAAGTACATGTTTTCATTAATGCGTAGGTCTTAGCTTTCCTTGGAAACTCTCTGCTTCTATCAATCAAGAGGGCTCCTCAGACATGAATAAAAGCAGGATAGTTCTCAGTGTTTTTTCACAGGAAATTATCCACTTGATTCCAAATACATGTGAATTTGAGTTAGCAAGAAGACAAAAAATTAGTATCTTTATACTCTTAGAGAAGTTATACCTTATTTACTTTTATCTTTGCATATCTGATTCTCAAAATGGACGTTATTCAAATCTGTATCATAGAATTATTTCATGGCACGGACCTCTTCCACTAGATTAGTTTGCACAAAGCTCCATCCAATCTGGCCTTGAATGCTTCCAGGGATGGGGCATCCACAGTTTCTCTGGGCAACTTGTGCTAATGCCTCACCACCCCCACAGTAAGATTTTCTTCCATATATCTAACCTAAATTTCCCCTGTTTCTGTTTGAACCCATTACTCCTTGTCCTATCACAAGAGTTCCGGATGAATAATATTTTACTAGTCATAGGAAAAGGTCCTCACAGTTCCCTAGAGTTTGAAGTCTGATGTAGACAGCAGGATTTTGGTCAAAAAGTATAAAAATTATATTCAACTATCATATACTCGTATCACTTTGGCTGTTAAATTTCTAAAATTCTCACGCATTTATAGTACATGACATCTGGATGAACTTGTAAGTATATGGAAGACATTAATTATTCATTCCTAATTAATTATGCTGAATATTTTGCTTCTTGTACTGTTGCTCATTATATAAACTAACTATCATCCTGCAGTTACTTGAGTGATGCAAAATCCCAAATGAAGATGGTTAATGCATGTCACTAATAAGAGAGGTGCGCCTCAGCTGAAAGGAAGAGCACTTTGATAGGTGTGCTGTGTTGGCTGGTAATAAGTCTCTGATGAATCTGCACTATTGATTGCTTTTGGGAAAGTGCCTACATGATATTTAAATACTTAAACGGTATTCATGATCCTCATTGACAAATAAATACAAAAATTTAAAAAATAGCTTCCCACTTCTTTAGTAAAGTGAGTACAGGAAGTATTACACCAGCTTGGTAGCTTCTGTGAACATGTATCTATTCACAGTCCAGAAACTCTTAAAATGTATTACAAAGATAAAAATTATTGGCAATGGTACCATTGTTATTAACAAATATTCATTACTCCTATGAGTAGTGAGTATATTCAAAAGCAGTTCTATCATAAAAAAAATAATATGTTTCCAAGTCTATATGACTCCTCTCCAAATTGAGAAAATGGGCAGAATATGAATGTGTTACACAATTTAAACTACTACACTCCTCTGTACATCAACTGAAAGATTTAAGTGCACTTCAGGCTACCCCCAAGACCCAATTCAAGATTCTAACTGCAAGTTAAAAGAAGATCATCTCAGTGCAGAACAGTGGAGATTTGCCAGTTGCTCTGGTTTGTACGTAAAACCACTGAGAAACTCCAAGTCAAAATTCAATTTATTAGGAAAAGAACCAAAATACATGCAATAATACAAAAGAAAAACCACTGACAGAATACAGCCTGACACCCTGCTAGTTAGGGTGGTGGTAGCAGTCCTGTCGGAGACATCTTTTATAGAAAATCCTTTCCTTAGGATTTTTCCTCCTGAGATGCCCAGAGGCCTCAGGAACAAAATGTAAACAATGGTTATCTGCTGCTGTGGAATGCACCAGGTGGATCTGTGATTGGTCTCATAGAGTTGTTTCAAATTAATGGCCAATCACAGTCAGCTGGCTTGGACTCTCTGTCCGAGACAGAGACTTCGTTATCATTCTTTCTTATTTTCTATTCTGAGCTAGCCTTCTGATGAAATCCTTTCTTCTATTCTTTTAGTATAGTTTTAATATAATACATATCATAAAATAATAAATCAAGCCTTCTGAAACAAGGGGTCAGATCCTCGTCTTTTCCCTCAACCTGACACCCCTGTGAGTGCCGTCACACAGTCCAGATGAAATGGTCTTGTTGAAGTGGTGATCCTATAGAAACCATCTGGTAGCTCTGGTCCTCTGGAAGACCAGTGGGTAAGGGTGGTCATTCCTCTGGGAATCCAGTGGGAAGACTGCTTGTGGTGTCCCAAAACACAGATTATAGCCAGCTGGGGATGCTTAGCTCCTCTCCCTGGGCGGAGCATCTGGCAATGCGCTGATACCATTCTGAGTTGTGCCATGGGTCCTTGATTACCCGTTGAACAGAAATGGCTCCTGGAGGGAGTCATCTCTGAATCATGTGGCAAGACATTGATGGGCCCCTTAACAGGAGATAAGGAAGAAACGATGCCCCTCCTGATTTCAGCAGCTCTTGAGGATGGGAATAGAAGAAATCTTTACACTGTAACCTAGGACACCAGTGTAGTAGTGTGCCAGTCCTTCAGTAAGACCACATGAGAAACGGCAAAAAGCCCTGCTTTCTAGGATCCATGAAACGAACACCATTGACAAAGAAATTGTTCTTACACATCATTCTTTTACACATTCATTAAGTGAAAGGACATCTGTCTGACACAATTTTTCACAATAGAAAGGAAAAATGAACAGGTTGTGGTTCGTTGTTTTCCCCATTTTATGAAATTTCCTTAGAAGGTTGTTCTGGAGTACCTGAGAGCCCTACCAAGCAGACATCATGGACTCCAGTGCTGTGAAGTGCCTAGATGCAAAGGGGTTGGGATTATTAGGATGTTCAGACCTAAACAAAGTGGGAAAGTGTCACGGATACCTTTTATGAAAAATCCTTTCTTTAGAATTTTTCCTCCTGAGAAGCTGGGAGGCCTCAGGAACAAAATGCAAACATTGATTATCTGCTGCTGTGGAATGCAACAGGTGCATCTGTGATTGGCCCATGGTGGATGTTTGTAATTAATGGCCAATCACAGCCCAGCTGGCTCGGACAGAGAGCCGAGCCACAAACCTTTGTTATCATTCTTTGCTATTCTATTCTTAGCTAGCCTTCTGAGGAAATCCTTTCTTCTATTCTTTTAGTATAGTTTTAATGTGATATATATCATAAAATAATAAATCAAGCCTTCTGAAACATGGAGTCAGATCCTCATCTCTTCCCTCATCCTATGACCCCTGTGAACACGGTCACAGAAAAGTGGGGGTTTTTTGTTTGTTTTGTTGGTTGGTTTTGCTTTTTTACAATTTGTTTGTTTGGGGGTTTTTTCCCACTTATCCTTCCATGTCAGTTCCCAACAGTACAGTGTGAACAGAAAGCCAGGAAGATAAATGTAAGTCAAGAATTTACAGAATTTAAGTAAGAATAAAATAAGCCTCTCTCCAGCTTCCTCTTCAATTCCCCTGAAAATAAAATAAATCAAGGAAAAAACTTTGATTTCAATAGTGTTTGAAAAATCTTTATATGCTTTTTACCACCCAGTAAATTTTGGTTTTTCGAATGTTTTATCATCTCAATAAATCATGAATCTACTTAGCATGGTTTTGCTAACTCCTGCTTGGATATTTTCTTTTTTTCTGTATCTTTCCTGAAACTTATCTTGCAATCAACCCTTCCAATTAAACAGTGGTTGTAGAACATTGTTCTTCCATCATATGACCCTTTACCTCCAAGAAAAACAACTTCTTGTTCTCTCCCAAAAATGTAGAATTTTTTTAGATGCTAATTTATTTTTTAGGGATCTACATACCCTGTTTTTTAACCTCTCGGGATATTGTCATAGTCTCAAGCTCATTTTGTGTTGACCTTCTCAAAACTGAATATCAAAAAGGGGTTAGAAAAGCACTATGCTGTGATTCAGAGTGTCATTCCTCACCTAACTCCTCCAAATATTCCCTTGGGGTCTCCAAGAAATACTTCATCAGGAATACCCATCCCAACTACCCCCACAATACCCCAGCCAAATTTCCCTGACCTCCAATCATTTAACGAAATGTTTTTCTTCAAGATACAAATCCATTAAAAAAAAAGATTATTACTTCACCTTCCCTTTTTATGACTAAGACAGTGATTATGGGGTTTTTAGATGAATTAAATAAAGTATGACATTTTTGGTTGTATTTCTGAGCAAAGATTTCCACTTTTTCAATTACCAAGGCAAGAACTAATATCTATCAATAATTTGTACTTTGTTAAAAGAAGTAATTTAATCTTGCAGTCCTTAGCTGCTGTCAGGGAAAGCTGTATCTCAGACCTAAATCAGTACAGGGACTGTTAACATGGTTAGTTTACATAATGAGCTGCTATAGAGGATGCAAAAATCATCAGCATAATTGCTTACAAATGAATAATTAATAGCTTGTATGCAAGTTAAGAGGTTCATCAGGGTGACACAAATTCATGAACATTTATGAGCAATTAATAACCAGAAAACCATTGATAGATGAGCCACGCAGTGTATACTGTATCTTCGAATGGGAAAAAATCACTTTTCCAAGTCATGAGGTTGCCAACGGTCTGAATCAGAGTGGTGGAAGGCTGAGCTTCAGGGCTTGCTGTGTGGGAATGGAGGATCCTGGTGCTTGCACATTAATAGTTCATTTGTAAGGATTCAGCAGTGATATAAACTTTCAAAGAGAAAAACTGCTGTTAATGATTGACATACTTTAGAGAATGAAGCAAAAATGGAGGAAAGAAAGCAGGCAGAGAGAACAGAAAAACATGGCTTTATTAGAATCCATACTTGCTCAGAACTAAGTTCTAAACCACAGCACAGTAAATATCCTCTCTAATAGGCATAAGTAATAAAGGATTTTATGAGGTTTTCTTTTCTACCCAAAGGTGACTCATCACAGCAAGAGCAAAGCAGAACTCCTGCAGTGCTGTGTAAGGCTTGCTGCAAATGTTCTGGTTTCCTACATCTTCTTAATGTCCTACTGAATGAAGTCCTGCTGACTGTAATAAAAGTCTGTAAAATTATTAGATACTTAATAACAGTATATTGTATAAGGCGATGTCAGCAGATTGGCATTAACAATAATGTAGATCCTACCAACAAAACTCTGCTATAGCTACTTTTGGATAATATTCATGCTAAGTTGAATCTAATATTACTAGACTTAGTAATGAGGTGAGCCTTTATTGTGTTTTAAGAGCAACCTTCTAGGGATTCAAAATTCACATTATTTTTTAATCATTTTTAACAGCAAAACCACCAACCAGTCACTGGGTAGGAAAGCTGTTGTAACAAAATTTTAATGACTTGTATCAGGGTTGCTGAATCATAAAAGTATAACAAACAAACTGCTGGGGGGTGTGTATGCCTGTGCATAATGGCTGTAAAGCAACAAGGAATCAGCTGCTCCTGGAAAAGAGACTAAGGAATGCCCTGATTTGTATTTTACTGTGGCAAAAGTTAACCATGAGCAGTAAAGGAAGTGAGGACAAAGATGGAATATTCCCAAGTTTAAAGGATAAAAGACCCTTTGTTTAAGCATTATGCCCATGTCTGAATTCTAAGTACCTTGAGTTGCATCTCACATACTGAAAAATGATAGTTATCAGTTAAAACAGGCTTTAGTCCTTTCATGGAAATAGACATTTTCTCTCTTAAATCTCTTATCTTCAACTGTTCTCCTCATGAACACCTTCCTGTTTTTCTTTTTTTCAAATCCCACCAGGTATTTTCCATTGAAATGCCTCAGAAGGGATTTTCTAACTTGGTGAGTGCTAGCAAAAGAGAAGAGGTTTTAGAAAAAAGGTGAGGGAAAGATTAGAGGCCAATAAAGAAATTCTCACAGGCTGTGACCATCTCACAAGGAAAGACACTTAAATTATCAGACACAGGTTCCTCCCTGGCCTAAAGAAAATGAATCAGGATAAAATAATCATCCTCTATGTCAGAGTGCCAGATGAATTACCCAACCAATTTTTTTTCATCTCTGAACAGAGAAGCAACTGGCTGTTTTTGTTCACCAGATACGGGAATACTGCTATTAGATTTTGCCTGTCTTTTCCCTTGGGGCTGCTTTAATATGCATTGGGTAACATTAAATTAAGCAAATAAAGCATTCATAAATATTACCATGTATAATAACTATACTTTAAAAAATCAATTACCTAGATATATACAAACATTTCTCTATCCCTCCTTTTCACATCCTCCTCCCCTGAAAAAATAAATCAATCCAACAACCCTTCATCATAAAAAACAGAAAAGTCATCTGGAAATATGAATTGTTTTGTTTTGCTATATATGAGTAATAATTTATAACTAAATCAAAAACTGGGGTTTTGGGGTTGATAATTTTTCTTTGTTAGTATTTTTAACAGAATTATTAGTAGTACTTATAATTGATGATTTACATTCATGTGATTTGATACGTTCTTATAGTTTCCTTATGTTGTACTGATTCCCTTTTATAGAAGCTTTGTTTTTACTACTGGATACACATCAACTTAAAAAGTTATTTTCAACCTAAAAAGTTGGAATATGACAGAAAAGATAAGAAGCATAGTAAAATTATAACTATAAAAAAACCCCAACCTCTTGGATTAATCTAGAATAATTCAAAGGATTTTATGATACATTTTTCCTCATTCAGAAGAAAAGAAAAAAGTGGTTAATACCTTAATTGCTAAGCTTTAAATTTAGCAATTAATGCAGTGTAAAAACCTCATTCTTAATTTGCTCTTCCTTTGTGATTTTCAGCAGTGAAACTCCCATTTCTTGGTTGAAGAAATGCTTTCTATACAGATAGGATGATATTAAAGGCAAGCGCTCCGTGTAACACTTGGGCATAAAGGTGGTTCTAGTAAACTTTTTGCAAGGTGTATTTTAAGGCTTGTGAGAAAAATTGAAAGTCTGAGGTAAGGTCAAAGCTAATAGAATTCCCAGGCAAGGCCAAATCAGTGATTTAAATTACATTACAAGCTATTTTGTTCCCTAAACAGAGCCTTACTCTTCCTCTTTACTGTGAACTCTGGTGTCATGTGCATAAAAAAATGTACCAAGAGACATAAACATTGTGTCTCAATCACTCACGTTTTTTTCCAGGGTTCCAGGTAATTTTTTTTTTCAGGTAAAGATTTTTATTCAATGAAACATTCCCCCTTTTGAAGGTGCATTTGAGAATATGATGAACCTGGAAGTTAAAAGGATTATGGGGCTTTGCTTCCCACACTGAAGTCTCATAAAATGTATGTGGAAAAACTATTATTTGAGTCAAAGAAAAAGTGCACTATATTTATAAAGCTTTCATGGTCGTATTTCACACCAAGTTTTAACTTAGCAATGCATTTAAGCAAAACATTGTGACATTTCTTCCTAACTCCATTTACAAGGATAATATGAAAAATACTCTTGTTCTGGTTTTTAACTGTTCTATTAATGTTTTGTGGTTGCAATTTATCAAATTGCTCTTAAAATTAATGAAGATCTTAGTAAAAATTCAGACAATCAAAATCAAAGGTCAGAACTGAAAGTTAAATATTACATTTATCAAATTATTGTATACAACTTGTTCATAAAATATTTTTAAAATTAATTCTTTCTTATTAAAATATACATTACCTTTATTTTCAGCATGGTGAGCATTTCAATAGCTTTATTATAGTGAGACAATTTCTAAATCTTGGAAAAGCACCAAAGCAACAGCTGCCACTAAGTTCCAGTAGTATTTATACATTTAGCATAGTCAGTTTCCCCAAGCTGAACTGAAAGAAACTCCAGCCAATAAAAGAATAAGGATTCACTTTAATATAAACATTCCCAGAATGTAAAATATAATGAAAATTCTTTTCACCAGTTCTCTAAATCAGTGTTATAAAATTATCCATTTTGTCAAATAAATGGAAAATATTTTATTGTTCATACATGTGTGTAATTCCAGAAGCTGAGTAGACTTCATTGTGATATAAACCAGTGCAAAGGAAGAATCAAATAAAAACCTGCAGATGTAGGAAACTAGAAAAAATGTTGAGATCTAAGGATCCTTTTAAAAGACTGAAATAACTTTATGTTTTTTAAGATATTTTCTTTTAAAGATATAAAAAATTACAACTAAATACAAATACTCTTAGAGACAAATATCTATTATATTTTAATAGCTAGATAGGAAAGAAGGTAAAATGGTTCAATGCTTTTTCACAGAACAGAGCGGAATGCTAGTCAGCAAATGAGTAGACATCTGCCATTTTAAGACTATTTTTTCAAATGGCTTCTTAATTCACCTAAAATATCTTATAGCTTCTGCCTAGGCTTCCAAAAGGTAACCGCAGCAGTTGACCTGATCTCTGCCAAGACAAGGGGCACCTTTATTTGGCAGACTACTCGTCCAGAAACACAGCCCATTCAAAGGTAGGCACTGATTATTCTGTAGCATGGTTGGTAGGTCATGGATAAAATGGTTGGTAGGTCATGGATAAAATGGTTGGTAAGTCATCAATACCCTCCACCTGAAAACAGTTTGTGTCTGGGGGAAATGTCTGCACAGCTATATGTCAGGAAAAGCAAACATTCTTGATTTTGGTTTCTAGCTCTTGTTACAGTAGATTTATGTGTCCTTCAGAATCCACTATCTTTTTTCCCTGAAAGTACTTGTGCAGAATAATCAAATTGCCTCTAAATCTTTTCAGACTGAGTTCTCTAAAGCTCTCACATTAAGACATGTCTACTACTCTCTGAATAATGCATAGATCTTTCCTGAAACCTACTCCAACTTTTTAACGGCCTTTAAAAATTTATCTGGCAGGAGGAAGTCCAGTGTATTCGACTCATTAACATTGTTAGCAATGCCACTAACAGCATGTAATTACAACTAATGCAATTAGTGAAGAGGAAAGACACTGAAGAAGAGCCATATCCACCCACTACCAGCTTGATGAAACACCTTAGGATGGCTCCAACCCTTTCTGCAAGGAATGACTCCCCCAGCCCAGGGTAAGGCATACAGTCAGAGTTGTGCTGCCTCACTCACCTATTGGCTCTGTCAGGGCTGGCAAATAACACAGCTGTATAAGATTGTGAATCCCATTCTTACTGTTTCACCAACTTGGCATCATAAAATATTTTATTGTAATGCAATTCTCGTTTAATTTAATAATGATTTCCCCATCAATCATTAAATTGTTTTAACAAATTTTAATGCAGATTTCTGCTGCCCCTCTCACCCTATTTATTTGCTATTACTTATTCTTTTTGTTAAAATGTCCTCTATCTCTAAGTAGTCAAATTCAGTCTTTTCAAAAAGTGTTTTAAATATATTTTGTTGGATATTTAATCCTCCTTTTACCTGCTTAAGTGGCAATGTAATAGCTTCCCCAAGTTACTTTAGCCAGATTTAGAAATTCAAAAAATGCAGCAAATTCACCTTATTGTGACTCACTTTCTATTTAATGAAATATATTTCTGAAACTAATTATACAATTTCATTTAACTGTTTATAACCAGTATCTTATCTGAATGTTTACCATTATTTTGCCTTGGATGACAGCAATATGACTAAATAAAACTATGAGCATTTGATCCACTTTTGCTTGTGTTCCTTTTTTCTGCTAAAGAAAAAAGTTCTTTTTTCTGCTAAAGAACTACATATTTCTACTCACAATCTTGTGTCTTCCTCTATTCAACTGTACCTATAAATTAGTGTAGAATTTGCACCTCAAGTTAACAGATAAAGACACAAATGTCTATAGATACAGATATATAGAGTTGATATAGATTATTGCTGATATAAATATAGATAGATATGGATGGTTTAGATATAGATGGAATGCAACATTATAGATAGAAACCCTTTTTTCTACAATACTGTTTTCAGCTGCTGATTTTTTTTCTCCAGGCTGTGATGTTTACACTCATGTGCCATGCTATGCTCCAAACTTTTGATGTTAGAAAGTTTTGTACTGCCTTTAGAAACACATTTTTTGTTGATGCCTCCATGCATTATCCATTACCCAAAAGAGAGCTTTCATTGAAACACAATTGTGCTTAATGCATTTCAGAAGCTTTTAAAAGACAGCTCAGGTATTTCTCTTGCTGGATTTGGTTCTCATTAACAAACTTACACCGTATTCTCTCTGAGTTCTCTATCCCCCTACAGGTAATGAGATTATGTAACTCCTATCCAAATATCTCACCTAGTAATTGTGGTAACTCTTCTCTTTTAGCCAGATAGTTTATGAAGTAACCATCAGAAAATGAAAAACAATTTCTTTAGCTAATTCAGTAACAGCTGGAATTATTTGAGCCTTTGATTTCTGACAAACAGGAAACATTTTTCTCCAAAAGCAATATAGTTCAATAGTAAATTATTTTACATTTGGAAAGTGATTTAATATATACTGGAATTAAAATGTACTGTGATAAAAAAATCATAGAAAATTAGGGTGGATTAAAATTACTATGTCATTCTAGCACTAAAAAATTTATAGAACCTTTAAATTTGCAACTTTTTCTTCCTCTTTTCTGGATTTTTTTTTAATTTGAATATCACTTTGTTAAAATTGCACTTCCCAAAACTCCATTTTAATCAACATTCACAGAAATGTAATAAAACTTAAAATCTTAGAACTGTGATATCAAAATGTTAAATAATGAAAGAAAGAGATGGAGAAATCATATTTTCTTAACCTTGTTGAAAATAGTAGTATCATACTATCACTTAAGGAGTAACTACACATCTTTAAAATGCTACTTAAAATACTTGGAAAAAGCAACTTTTTCCCCTGAACTTTTATAGTTTTGCCCAGCTGTGCAGTAGTAACACATTGATTGGCAATTGGCAATTCCGTTGTGGCTGAAGTTCATAGTTTGCAGTTATAAACCCAGTTTAGCTTCATCCCACACAGTCATGCCATGAACTGTTTTCTTTAAAAACCATGGTTCCTTCTCTGGTGAGTATTTATTCATTCACTTCAGAACTGCATCCAAACACCCACTTCCAAAAAAAAAAAAAAAAAAATTTTAAATACTAGTAATAAGACTTCAGTAAGAATTTAAGAATTTAGACTTTTGCCTACATCTGTATTCTCTTAAAGGCATATATTTAGGCATTTTCACAGGTAAAAGTGACACAAGAGTCCCAGTTTTGAGAAGAACCAAGATAAGATTCACCTTTGAAACCAGATCCTCTTTACCTACTTGTTAGGCATATTTCAGGGAGGAAAGAGGAACAGCAGGTCAGGGAATGGATGAAAGATTTGGTTTGGCTCTGTTGTTCTTGGCACTGCAGAAAAAGCAATGCTAAGAGTTGTGTAGTTTTACTCTGTAAAGTTGTTCAGTCAAGCTGTTCAGAAATACAGAGATACAGCAAAATCCTCTTCCTGTTTTGCCTTGGACAGTTGACACTGTGTTTTGTAGATGAAGGCTGTGGAGAAAAAGCTGAGGGAGTCTTGGATGCCCTGAAAGACTCGATAACCCTTCAGAATAACCACTTGAGTGTGCAGAGCTTTGGGTGCCATCATCTTTCTCTCCAGTTACCTCAAATTATTTGTTATGACAAGAGAACAGGTCAAGGTGAGACATTTAATCCTTCATAAAGGTCAGAAGATCTAAACATAAATAAACTGTTTGTAACAGATTAAACTAAACGCTGTAGAACTGAACTGAACATGTAGGGCTTTGCTCTAGAGCCAACATGGAAACATTGATTTGTCTGTTTTAGGATATTACAGTTACCCTATGTAATTCATATGAAGAATTAACATTTCTCTGATTAGTTAAAGCAGTCTGTATGCAAAATATGCTCATTTATGAAGCAGACTCCTTAAATCTCCTTTCAGCACAGGTGTCAGAACCTATACTGCAAAGAATGGACACCTGTAGTTGGTAGGCACTGCCCCTTTCCAATTTCTGAAGTTTCTTTTCAAACACAACTGAAAAGGAAGGTGGAAACAATTTACCTGCCAGGCTATTTGATAAAGTAGTTGTACATGTGAACTAAAGTACATTTGGAGACATGAAAAAAATGGATAGCAATTATTTTCAGAGCATTTTATTTTGCTGTGAAATCTTTGATATCTTCAAAGATATATCAAGAGAATTTTTTCTGTCAAAGGTACCTGCTTAAGGTTGACAAAACATTTTAATTTCTTCTTATAATTATAAATGCAATATGCAGCTTGTTGTATTTCATTCAGAAAAAAAAATATTATTTAACAGATTGGTTTCTCAGTATTGAATCTTTCATGTTACCAGAAGAGCTCTTTTCTCATTGTCACATTAAACATACCTTGTTGAATGTATTACTCTAATCTCATTTCCAACAAATGTTCTCTTTCAGTCTCAATTTTTAAAATAAAGGACAAAAAGAAGGAGAAAAGGAAGGACAGAATATAAGTAAACTAGAAAATCCTCACGTAAAATGAATGAGCCTTAGAAACAAAAGTGGATGACCAATTGCATTTTCTACTCTTTTGATATTTCTCTGACTGAAAATCAAATTTTAATGTACTCAGTAATCACTGCTGGCTTGACAGCACCTTTCCCATGCAAAGTGTGATGACACACACGTGACTGAGGAAAACATTGTGTAGCTCTCACTTCCTTCAAATCTCTTTCTTCCTTTTGTGATAATCATCATCCCGCCATTTCCTTGTTACTCATAAACCTTGACAAGCTCTGAAAGATAGAGGAATTAACAGAAGTAATATGTTTTCATTTGCATTAATTTTAACATATCTGGACTAGCCACCTTTTTCCCAGGAGTTTGTTGCTGTGAAATTAGCAACTTTGCAATTAAACTTTTCCACTGAAAATTATGCTAGTTACAATATTACATACTAGCAATATGCTTTTGTGATAAATTGCTAGTTTATATTTGAAAATATTATAATGATGCTTTGTTAGTTGTTTTTTCTTTCTGATGCCTAAAGCAGCTACAGTAGAAGCAGCAGCCAATATAGGCACTGAAAAATTGCTTAAATGTGGAATCTCCTCTACAGAACAAGTAAAATCAAACTGATGTTCTGGTACACAGTACATTCAGAGGGATTTTTATTTGAGATCTAGGGACCCAGACGTCCTCAGAAGCTGTGGCTTCAGATGAACCAGTAGCTACCAAGGAAGAGACACCTCAGTTACACTGAGCACAGGGCTCCCCTCTCCTTGCAGGGAACCAGCTCTGGCTGCCCCATGGATGGACTGCATGACTTGCCAAGGTTTTAAGCAAAAATTTAAAATCAATAGAATTTTCTGAACCTATAAGAGTCTTTCAGTTTTCAGCTTTTCACTATATTCAGTTAATCAAGCCAAAGTCCTTTCAGATAATACATTAATTCAATATTATTTGGTAAACTTTGGTTTGGGAAATTTTATTTCATTCAGTTTTCTGAAAAAAGATCCAGTCAAAAGAGTTGCAAGTTCCCAGAAAAATGTAATTTTTTTTTCTGTCTGTGATATCCACTATATTCAAGTCTTTAGCGAACTCATCGACTATAATGAAACCTGTATTTGGAACTTTGATTTTACATTCACTTCCCTGTAAAACTGGGCAAATGTATGTTTTTGAGCTATGAAATCATGACAAACTTCTCTGATAAAAAGTTTTGTTTCCTGCTGTCGTAGGGTGACTTTATGATGCCTGTATCCCCAGTTGTTTGTTCTCTTTGCGCTGGATATTTAGCTCTGCACCTCTAAGACTGGCTCTGAGAGTGAAGGGGGGGAAGAAGAAGCAAGGAGGTTGTTTTCAGGAACTGCACTTGATCCCCACATTCTTTCTCCCAGTCTGGGTTTGCAGCACAGATGGACAGAGGGACAGAGCTCCCCTTTGCATTTTAGTTAGTTTTTTTCACTAGATGAGACAGAGAAACTCCCCAGACAGTGGCTTTTCTTTTTCTTGGAACTGTTCTGAATTTGCCATCTCTTCAGAACTAGGAGAGGTTCCATTGTTTAATACTATTCAATTTTTCACCGTTTGTGAGTACTTTAGTTGTTAAATAAGCAGGTTTTTCCACTATTCTTAAAGGAGGTTTATCTCCCAAACAGGTGGGGGGAAGGGACACTGAATTTTGCCCTTTAGTGAATTATCCCTTTGAAAGTTCCCTTCCCAATATGTCACAAACCGGGACACCTGTTGTCTTTCTTTGTCTTCTTTCTATTTATTTTTATTTTATATTTATTGAGGATTTGAGCTCTTATTGACACCATGATTGTTAAAACAGTGACATAAATATTAACATTATTCATTCCAATGCTTGGTGTCTTGGGGGATGCCAGAAGCCACCACATAATCCATTAAGGAAGGAGTCAACTTATAGTTCTTTGCTAGAACAGGTAACTAGGTGGTAGCATCCTTTTTATTTCCATGTTACTAGCAAGTTCCAATGCTATTGAATTTTTAGTCTAAATACTACAAAAAAAGTATAATTTCATTAGTGTTAGTTTTCCAGTACCCTTTCATATTTTGGCAAGAGAGAAAATGGCAATAGATCACTAATGGATCAAATGGCAGAAATAGATCATATTTATTCTGTGCAATATATTATAAGCATGGGTAAATTAATGGTTTCAATATTCTTAAAAAATAAAAGTAAATATATTTTTTCTCTAACTGAGAAAACAATACTTCACATATATCAGTCAGCATGTGTGGAAACTGTTTTTAATTAAGAAATAGAGCAAAGTCTTGAAGTCAGTGTAGCAGTCAGGCCTGGGAAGCAGCTGCAACAGAGAAATCTATATCTTTTAAAGGATTTAGATCTGCTGCACAGTTTGGTTGGCATGTGGCAAATTAAATTTAATGTTAATTCATGTAAATTTATTAGCCTCTTTCTTTAGAGTCCCCCATGTTTTCATTGTACATTGTGTTTCAGTACAGATGATAATAAACTCATACAGATGCCACCAGCCACCAGTGCAACATTAATTACTGACTTGCTCAGGAAGTATTTACAGCCAGAGCTGGGACTGGCTGTGCAGAGCTGGCAGGGCTGTTGCCATCACCTGGAAAAACAGAATTGTTCAGCAAATGCTGCTTCAAATAACTGAGAGGGGACAGAGGGGAAGGAAAAGGAGCAACCAGGGAAGGTCACATTGGAGGTGTTCTCTGGAATTTGAATTACCAACTCTAAACTGCAAAGTTGACAAATGTTATCTCTGGACTTCAAAACTTGCATTCCAAATGCAAATAGGGCCCAGAGAAGGTCTGAGATTTTAAAAAACTATTTTGTGATGTCAGCTAAGAGTCATTCATATTAACCCACCACATCAGATCCCACTGGGAAGAGCAAATATAAATATTTATGGTTAGGATGCAGGTGAGAAAAGCAGAAGGCAGGAAGGATAAAGCACCTAATATATGACAAAGCTACCCCTGGTTTAGGACTGTGGAGCAAATGACTAATGGCCTTTGTTTTCCGAGGACACTAGCAGAGATACAGCTTATTTTATACAGCTGTTGATGAGATCACCATTTTATGGGTGCTTCAACAGTGGAACAGGCAAATCTGCTCAAATGGAAATTTGAGTTCCAGGTTGTGCTCAGCCTCAGGGTATTCAAATATAAAAGAGCTTTTGAAGCAGCCAGCAGTCTGTGCAACATGTTAGATGAGGCCCTTTTACATCCTTCTCATTAAGTTGGAGTGAAGTAATCAAGAATTATTATAAACAAATTTACCATTTTTTTCCATATATTCTCCAAACATAGTGAAAATCATTACTATATACAGTAACTCTCTCCATGTATATATATATATATACAAACAA
The DNA here is from genome assembly GCA_024865655.1 of Emberiza elegans. NCBI lineage: Eukaryota > Metazoa > Chordata > Aves > Passeriformes > Fringillidae > Emberiza > Emberiza elegans. The sequence goes on from JALJVW010000158.1 coordinate 8,945,863, forward strand.
CAGAAATGCAATGACCATATCTATCCCCATTTTATCAGTGAAAATGGTTGTCTCACAGAGCAAAGAAATAATTGAATAAAATACTTAGGTCATTAAACCATCCAATTTCCCTTTAGGGCATTAAATTACAATTTATTTCTTTTTAAGAAATGTTCAGTTCAACATCTTGATTCATGACTTAATGAACATCAGTCCACATCATGAAAATATATTTTATCTCAAATTTTATTGTTGGTATACTCTGTTTTTTCAGTAGGAGAAAATACAGGTTAGAAATATATAATCAAATACCTCTACTGCAGGAGCCTGAGCATACTCATATTAGGAAATGCAAAAATCCGTCTTACATTTGTCTTCCTGGTGATCTCTCTTGCTTGGACAGAACTTCTTTCCTTATATTGAACCCATCAGATTGACAATAGATATATTTTTAAACTTGTTTATTGTTTCTATACAAAATAATCACCTAAACTTCAATTGCAATATTAAGTGAAGTTATTCTCACAGCCATGCATACTAAGCAATCATGGCATCACTAAGATTGATTTGTAAATATAACATTCCATGCTGTTTCCCTTGTGGAAGAATTAGGTTAAGAAAAAGAATGGAGGAAACTAGGAGAATAAGGAATGCAATTGTCTGTTAAAAAAGACAAGATATTATCAATCCCCATGTCGGCCTAATTAGTCATAACATCTGTCAAATTCCTATTTTCAAGTGAAATGTCATGTATAATGTTGAAATGACAATTACAATAGTGATAGTGTTTAAATTGTATGTTAAAAAAAAAAAAAAAAACCAAAAACAACAAACAGACCACACAAAAATCTGTTATTTTATCACTTTCTGCTTCATAACAACAAAGAATTTTATGTCGCTTTCTCCTGCTGTTCCACTTGTTCCACAGCTGTCAAAGTTTGTAGAGTGGTGCTGTTGTGTTCTTTGTGATACACAGAGGTGGAAATACCTTTGGACCTGGTGAATTAAACTCAACTTGAATGCAGTCATAAAGGATTTGCCATTTACTTTTGGAAAGAGAAGCTGTACAGACAAGGTAACTCTATTTCAAAATGATAACTGAAAACATCTTAAGCTTTTCTCCTCTTCCAGTAGGAATAAAGCCCAGATATCTGCAGCCATACCTGTCTTGAAAAACATAGCAGAGCACAAAAGTTTGACACAAATATGCCACAAAACTTCCTCAGAATTACAACTCCACTTATGCATTTTCCTCTCCTGTTGGAGCTCTGTAGCAACAAGAAGGTAACGTTCTATAAAAAGTTTAGAAATTCTAAAAGTTGGTTAGTTTACTGTTTTGCAAAAAGACCAAATGAAAATGAACCAGATATCTTTGACAATGTACCCAAACCAGGAAGTTTTATGCTGTAGAATCACAAAGAGTATGTTTCACTAACAAACTATATATAATAATATAATATTATATATATATATATAATTATATATAATATTTATATAATTTTCATTGTGTCACTTCAATCACATGTCATGTGACTATAGTCTATGGGACTATATGTAGTCTTATTTGACTTACATGGATATAATAAGGAATAGGCTATTATATCATTTATGACATAATTTATATTTTAAGAAAATTAAATGAATATTTAAAACTCAATTTCTTAAAAAAAATCAATTAGTTTGTAGTTAATGAAATAATTATAAGAGGACGTCATACAAATTTTGTAAAACTTCAGGGTGCTACACCTAGGGCTGGAAAGGCTGGAAAAGGAACAAGTCTTCCACGTCATTATAATTTTCAGAACTTGTTTTCGTTTATCATAAGTACAATAAAATGAGTTTGTCTCTTTGGGCCTTTTTTACACCAAGAAGGTCATAGGCAGAAGGGTACAAGGGTTCCTAGACTAAACTTTTCCTACCACTGCCATTCAATATTCTAAGGAAGAATCCTTAACTCATTCTACTATGGTAATAAAGAATATACTGCAATTTGTTCTAATTAGCTCCAGCTCTGTACTTTTTGGGAATTCATACTGTGAAGCAAGAGCTATTGCCATATGGTTCAGCATTCTGGGAAGGTGTATAAAATTTTCAATCAGCACTTCAAATATTATCAAATATATGACAATCGTAGAATAGTCATTTACTACCAAATCGTTACCTCTGATCTTCCCAGTTTGATTCTTTTTGATCTCTGCTTCAAATGGTCTCCTGTACCACCTCCTGCTCTGTCTATCCTGTTCTTGCCATATTTCTCCCCATTATTTGTTGCCCTTTTAAAAAAGAGTACCAAGCAATCTATTATGATGACATTTCTTCTTTGTACTTTGTACTTCACCACATCATGCATTTTTTCTACTTCCTATAAAGACATTTATACTCTTAGACAGGCTAATTTATTTTTTTTAAATTTGAGATACTTTTTATTTTGCAAGGTATTTATTTTGTCATTATTTCTAGATCTGCTATTTGAATAGCATTTATGCTCAGCATTGAGTTAGGAAAATGTTTTTGTAAGGGAGTTTGAAGACATAGCATAGTATATCAATTGCCAATTTCTGTAAATTTCAGAATTTCTAGGAGAAATAATATTTTTCCAAAACTAAGATGATGATTTATAATTTTTTAGAGAAATTAAAGCTTTAGAGTACAACTGTGTTTTTAAATGGCAAAATGGTAAAAATATAGACAATTTTAACTCTACTTCTTAGCATGAAGCAGTTCCCAGTGTTAGGTGGTAAAGGGGAAGATCAGAAAAGTAAACACCCCCAAAAAACCCAAGTAAAAGCAACCAGCATTTTTAATACATTTTCAGAATAAAATAATCAAAATATAAAGCTGTGGATTTTGACTGTGTTTATTATGTGAGTACAGGTAATGAACTCTGAAAGTCAATTGGTTGACTGCATCAAATGTTCAGCAGTTCCACTAAGGGAACTCGAAGATGCAAATAGAAAGTTACTCTTCCACATACAAGCAACTGGTTACAAAGTCAGCATTAGGATGAAACCTCTGGACTTGTAAAACTGTCAATCTAAGGCATGGCTCCCTCACAGACTGAAATTTTACAGGGAGTCTTAGAATATCTATTTTCTCCATTTCTCACATCAACATGTGTGACGGTGCTCACAGGGGTCTGAGGATGAGGGAAGACACGAGGATCTGACTCCATGTTTCAGAAGGCTGATTTATTATTTTATATATATATTATATTAAAACTATACTAAAAGAATAGAAGAAAGGATTTCCTCAGAAGGCTAGCTAAGAATAGAATAGCAAAGAATGATAACAAAGGTTTGTGGCTCAGCTCTCTGTCCGAGCCAGCTGGGCTGTGATTGGCCATTAATTAGAAACATCCAACATGGGCCAATCACAGATGTACCTGTTGCATTCCACAGCAGCAGATAATCAATGTTTGCATTTTGTTCCTGAGGCCTCCCAGCTTCCCAGGAGGAAAAATCCTAAGGAAAGGGTTTTTCATAAAAGATGTCTGTGACAGACATGGAAGATAATACTTCTTCCTGAAAATGATCAGAGGATTCAAAGATGGTGTGGGTAAAGGATTTTTAGCAGATGGTTCATAACCTAGGGTTAAGGATGCTTAAGGATTTGGTAGCCTTGCAGTTAAGGCACTTACCCAGGAGCTGGACTGTCTTTTGGTTTATACATCAAGGACTATAAAATATTCTTTTTACCCAATGACTGCTTCATGTGAGTGCTGTTATTGTTGGGCATCACACCCTGATGTGTCCAACTGCCTGGGCTGCACACAAGGAAATCAGTTCTGCTGTGGGAGCTTGGGGAGACCATTGTGAATCTCTTAAACCATTTTATGGACCTGTGCCCAAGATTCTTAAGCTGTATCAGCTAGCCCTTGTAACTGAACCAACATTTTGGTAGTAGTTTAGAAGGCAGTGTCCAGAAGTACTGACAATGACAAAACATGTGCTGCATTAATGATATTTCTTCTATTCTGTGCTTGATTCTCTCAGTAACTTTGTTGCATTCAAACCAAAATTGGAAAGCAAACAGCACAGTGTAATGATATAGTTATGACAGGAAGGAAGGCATGTGTCCAGGTAGATCCAGTGTGACCCAATTCAGAAGCATTTGTGTTTTCTGTGTCCAACTTTTGATTTAAGCTGTGCTTATTTGTTGCCAAACTCATCGTTCTAAAATCAATTTCTGTGCATATCCAAATGAAATGGTTGAGTGATTCTATGAAATCTATTTGCTTAATAAGGAAAACTAAGCTGATTACATTTTCTCTGGAAATTTCTATTTCATTTAATTAATACATGTGGAATAAGAAATGTATTTCATATAAATTATTTTTCCTTTGTCCAGATATGCTCTGCTGAAGTGCAAAAATAGTAGCTCATTGTCTTGTTTTGAAGGAAAGGTGCCTGCCAAGGAAGGCAGGAACCTCCCTTGGGATGGAAAATATGAACCCCTTCCCTTGTAGTTATTGTAACTATGGAATTAAGAGGCTTTCAAGAAAAGATATGGGAGAAAGAATAACAGTTCTGTGCTCAGGGGAATAAATAAATTAATAATAAATAAATAAATGAAACATATTTATTAAAAAGTATACATATTATCAAAAGCATTTATTGCTCTCAGGCAGCAAATGGCAAAAAAAAAATTCCCAAAGAGAAAGACAAACAAAGAACAAATCCTAATCTCCAACACTCATTCACCTGTTTAGGTCTGGCTCAATGCAGAACTCTGGAGCTGTGAAAGGGATGTGCCCAACATTTTCAAACCATGCAGGAATGTGTTATGCACAACATGTGTCAAGCTGGAGACATCTGCAGACATTCTCTCTTGCCTCTTTGTACAGAGTATCTGATTGTTGATGACAACTGACATTTTTTATCATAAGGTCAACAGTTTAGTCTGAAAACATTCACCATGACTTAGGGAATTTATCTTGATAAGAGGGCACTGCTAGGCTGAGTCTGGCTTTGTCATTTAGAAACAAATGCTTTGAAAAAGAGGAGAGGGATGAGAGTGGAGGAGGAAAGTGGAAATAAAAGGCCTGTTTACCTTGCAGGCAGCTTTGTTGTCTTGCTGACCACATTGCTACTTGCAGCTGATCATCAAGGTAGACAGGCTTCTTCCAGAACAAGAAAGCTGCTTTTGCAAAATTTTTGAATGTTCTTTTCAAAAAATTTTTCATGGAGAAAGGACATGAAAAGCTGTCATTGTGCAACCTTGGAAAGTTATTTTCCATAACTTTAGGTATGTGTTTTTAGAGATAGTAGAGTTACGTGCCAGGAAACCCACTCCTGTTTCAGATATCCTGCTTGATTCAGTATTCAATATTTGGTTTACATAGCCTCTGTTTTCAATTAATCTTTTTTTGATAACTACATACTATTTTTGAAATATTACATATTCCCATAATCCAATTCACACAAAGATTGAATTAGCATTCATTTTAAAATGTGTTTTATGGGGTTTCATTAATTCATGAGGAGGCAAAAGTTATGCTAAGAATGAATAATATTTGCATAATAACAACCACTTAGTTCCTGTTCTTGCAGTCATTTAAATAAGGGTCCAGGACACAGTATTACTATCTCCAGCCTGCATGTTTGACTTTTCAATCCATTTTTCTCAGTCCATTATGAGACTGATATACATGTACAGAGTTTGTAAAAGTCCAGCTCTATACTTGTATCCAGAATTTAGAAAAATGGAGGAAGAAGAGATGTATTCCACACATGTGAAGAATGTACAGTGAAAGAAGAAATTCTGAAAGAAATTGTACTCTGAAAATAATTTATGCAGAACAGGATGGAATTAATATGGCCTCATTGAGTTTTTGTGTAATACTCAAAAGCAAATCAGTTTGCATATGGATGGAGCAGAGCAGGAAGAGGGAAGGAGCAGCCCCTTGCTTTGGTTCTACTCTTAAAATGCCTTGGAAGCTGGTCTGAGCTGCACCACTCAGCCTCTCCCAGTGTGGCAGACTGTTTTCCATGCCACTGCACCGCTGAGCTTTGTCACGTTGTCCCACTATAAAACACAATGCTCCCCTCTCATTTCAGACTTGTTTGGGTGTTAAACAGGTTGCCAAGAAAGTCGCAGTGTGTACCAATATGCAAGATGAGCACACATGAATTTCGGATTGTGGTGCAAAGAAAATCTGAAGGGGGTGTCACAAAATCATCTCCAGATGATCCCCAGTGCCAGATACTCCTGACTGGTAGATTGCTTAGGTTCAAAAACACAAGGTGAGCTGTGTCCAAAAATAACTGTAGCCGTGTACAAACCCTGAAATTACCAGTAATCTTATGTATGAATATCTTTGAAGCAGCACAGTTTTATTTGAATACTACATTAAGACACAGAAACTAGTTTTAAAATTTCTTCCAGTTTATTATCTGACTGTGGAAACTCCTAGCCAGCTAAACTTCCAAACTTTGACAGAGACAACTTGACAGCAAGCTTTAGAAATCACAGTCCTTAGACACTCTTAAGGGACTTTTCTGCAACCTGGAGGCAATACCTACAATATGTTGAGATGGGTAAAAGTTTCCCTGATGGTAAAAAAAAAAAATATATAAGAAGGGCAGAGGTTTCCAGAGGCAAAGACAGATGTCTATTTTGATTTCTGTCTTCCTTACTGCTAGAGGAATTGCACCAATTTTCCATGAGCAGCAAGAATTAGTAATAGCTGGGCTCCAGAGGCTGACATTGACAGGTTGGGATGAGTCAACTGAGTCGCTTATTGCCCCTGAAGAATGGAGACACCAGCTACAGGCACCAAAAGTTTGTACCACCACACATCAGATGCAGCAGACCTTGTGTTTGATGGAATATTCAGACTCAAGTAAGATACAGTTTCACATTGCCTCAGAAAAGAGGAGGCACCATAAATTCAATTTACCTTCACTCCTATTATATATAAAAGTGCTGAGACAGCTTGGGTATTGTGGGAATGTTTGTTTCAAGAAATAATCAGAAGGCATCACTTTACTTTCACTAACTTTAAAAAAGGTATGACTTTTCTTTTGGTGTAGAAACCAATTCATTAATTGTTCTCAGGGGATAATTATTTCAGAGAAGGTCCTCCTATGCAGTGACCTAGAAACATTTGATTATGGGACCTGAGCAGACTTGAAACAAACTTATGGCAGACAGGATATAACCACTGACCTGCAAAATCTTCCTAAGATTCTTAAGGAGCAGATAACAGAGCAGCCCTGCAGAGATGCAGTGATTTATTTGCTGCTGAAATGTAAGTTAGACATGGCTATTGCTTAATCAGTAGCTACAAGTACTTTTTAAGAATCTAAATGCTATTTACTTCATTTTCTTTTCTCTGCCTAAGTCTGAATAAGCTTTAATTCTCAGGAAGGAAAAGTTTATAGCTTCTTTAATGAGTTGTGACAAGCTCTGTTCATCTTTCAGCTTCTTTTTTTCTAGTATGATGAAGCCTAATGGTTTTCATTTATTATATTATAAAAAATACAACGAGACCTTAAAATCTACTACACTAGAATGATCTCTCATCATCATTTGTCCATTTATGCCTTGCACACAAGCTTTTCCAAAGGTAGATAGGCTAATGGACACTTTGAATTCTCTTTGCAGCTCTGGTGCTGACCTGCTGCCTATGCAGTTCACTTATTATTCTTTTGTTCATCTCATCTCTTTACATCTGAAGCTCTTCAGGGCAAATGAATGATGTTGTCATTTTGGCTGTCAAAGAGATATTGTGCTCTAACTCCTCACTTTTCACTATGCCTTTTCAAAGATACCTTTTTCCTCAGTCAAAAATTTGTATTAAAACTGGTCTACAGTACCAAATTTCTCCAGCAGTATCAATGAACCATAATCTCACAAAGAATTTTGTACAAGCTTAACTTCTTTCCCTGTGAAAATTCAGATAATTCTGGCAACATCCAAGAGAAAACAGTTCCATTTCTACCTGAAATTAATTGAAAAGTTTTTCTAGGATATCTCCTATTGCATAGTTTACAAAGAAATAGTCAATCTTTGTGAATTTGTAGTGTTTTATGAAGTTTTCATAACACAAGCTTATGCATCAATTTGATATTTTGAAAAGAAGACTGTTCTAAATACAAAATATTTGCAAAAAATGAAAAATAAATTGCCAATTTTATCTATTGTTTATTAATGCTATTTACACAGAATCATATAGACAACATTGTAATTGTGCTTCAGGGAAAATACTTCCTCTGCATGGTGGCAAAACAAAGTTAGCTATAGAGGGACAAATCCAGGAGCATCACGTGTTGCTGAGATGTAGAGAGCTGTCTATCTAGAGAATATTTACTTTATTTATACTGAGAAAATGTATCTCTGTCTTACTGATGACGACATGTCAAACCATCAAAATGCAATTCTTACAGGCACTGTTATGAATTTTGCTTTAATTTGCCACCCATCTTTTAATTTTTACAGTATGCATAAAGCATTCATCGACACAGGAGATGTTAATAGACTTATATCTATTACTTATCATGTTGTTGCTGCAAATCTCCTCACCTGACAAAGGAAAGATGAGAAATTCTAAGTGGTGCAGTATAGAAGGCAATGAGAGAAACAACCCAAATTAAGAGAATAAAGTCCAAAGAAGTCACAATGACTTTTATGAAATAGGCATTTACCTTATGTCTGGTAAAGGTAGACATAGATTTAAATTATGAATATTTGTATTTCTCATTTCTAATTGGAACATTTAACTGATTTCAGGTGCTTTTAATGATCATTCTACAGAACATGCTAGATCTCTAGATTTTCTTTAAATTTAATATTTGAAGCATTGTTGAGAGTGATATGAGTTTGCCTCCTTAAGGCAGCAGGATTAGAACAAGAAGTAAAGGTTCTTGGGTTTTTTGTTTGTTTGTTTGTTTTTTTGTTAACTGTTCTTTAGGAGAATCTCCTGCAGCATGGAAGGCATGTAGAATTGGCTGAAATGTTAAAGACAATATCAATTTTTTTACTGGTATAATTAGCAGCAAAAATGGTCTTGAACATAAACTCAAGTTTCCTACACATAGCTCTGAGGCAAATCTGGAATTTTCAGTTGCATCCATATCATTAAGAAATTAATTTAGTCAGCCTCATTTTCTGAAGGGATGTTATCAGCTCCACTCTTCATGCACTTTGATATCTCCTACTCCCAAGCAGATCAGGCTTCAGTAGAATTTGGAGCAATTGTGCAGCCTGACCTTATCTCTCTCTTCAGACACCATGTGCATTTGAATAGGGATTTCTGGGTGCACAAATAAGTAGAGCAGCAGGAGATTTGCAGAGAACTTCAGACTCGTTTAACAGCAACTGCAACAGATATCTGAGATCATTCACATTCATGAGCAATAGTATTGATTCAGTATTGCCTTATATTCCTTCTCCCCCCACTCACACTTACTTGACACTATTGTAGTCCAGTTTTTAAAGTTACTAGAAATGCCTCTGGCTCAAATTAAGATGAAAACAAGACCATATGCCAAAGTCAATATTATGGGTTTATTTGATAGTGAATACATGAGAGACAGAGAGAGAGAGAAAGAAAACAGAAGAGAAAGAAATAGAACACAAATAGGGGACAGAAAGAAAGTGACAGAAACAGAATAAAGAAAGTATCACCACTTCACGGATCCCAGCAATGTCTCAGTGACCCTCTCCAGCTGGTCTTCTTGGTGATGAAGGACCCCTGAGAAGCATAGAATGGATTAATACATGCTCAGGCCAGGTGGGAATGCCCAGATGCCTTCCTTGGACAGGGGCAGTTGGACACAGTCTCTTGCAGCAGCCTCTGGATCTGTTGCATCATTTTGCATCCCATGCAGTGCTCTGCTGCAAGCCTCTGGAGATCACTTTAGGGGTGTTTGATAGACTATGTCACCTCCTCAGCTGCCTCTCATGGGAATGTCCTGTGGATGTGGCCTGTGGGGTTTCACAGCTGGGCTGGTTTGTGTAAGGGAGGATGGGTACACTGCCTCTAACCAGAGGTTATGCCACACACCTGAAACCTCCTCCCCACTCCTCATTTTGGGGGTATATGTGCAAACCTGGCCTCTGTGGGCTGTGGTCTCCTCCACCCCAAACCCAGCCAGGGATGATTCTCTGCTGTGTTTGGCTTTCTTGTGGATGCATTCCTTTCCTCCAACCTTGTTTATTTCTCCCTAGACCTGAGATGATCAAACAATAGTGTTGCCTTTATCTTATCTAGGTGGCTTAACTCACAGGCCAAAGTTCCAGTCAGGAATCTTCAAGGGCTTCTGTGGTTGTGGCTTCTTTATTCAGTTTTTGCTATAATGGTCTAAACTCCTTCATGTTTAAGGCATGAACCATTTCTTTCCCTGACCTACACCCAGATTTTTAAGTCAATAGGGAGAATAAGTGCTTTCTCCTGAGGCTGATGCAGACACTAATAATTTTTAAACTAATTGTTCCTAAATTCTTTGCCATTATCTAGCTGTGCTGTTTGGAACTCTCAATTATTTTTGAAATGGCCAAATTAATTGCTTAAAGATAAGGTGATATGAAATGCACAAAGTTTGATGTTTGGTAACAATTATGACCAGCAGGCAAGGATGTCCAGTTGTCTTTTTTAATTACCATACAAACCATAATGAAAAGCTACTGTATTTTTTACTTTATTTGTGTATTTTACCTAAACTTCCCAAATTCTTATTCAAATGCTTCTCTTTCTCTTCTGATGATGTCAATGGGATGATCTTTCACTACATCTTGAAAATTAACATCCTGGGCACATTTCTGAAAACCTCTCTCTGATGTGAAAACTGACACATCTTTAGTAAACTTCAGTAATCATTCAATTAAGCAAAAATTAACATAATTAAATGGAGCCATCCCTACCAAGAAATAAAAATCCAAACATTGTGTTGAGAGTATTTTTCATAATGAAGTTTTTCATATATAAAAAAAAGTCTGAGCACTTTCCTCTAAGTTCTATATTTCAATTGGAAATATGATTAAAGGTTGAAAACATATCACTGATTTTAAAGTTTAATTTTAAAAAACATAATCAGAGGGGATGTATGAATTTTTAAAGAAAAACCCTAACCTTTTTTTGCCTTATGCATATTGAAAGCCTTCATTGAGTACTATATCCTTTTTTTTGTACTATATTCTCATAACCTGTCTCTCCTTTTGAAGCTTACAAACTATAGACCTGCAGGAAATAGGACTTTAAATCTTTAGGGTATGAAGACCAAATTCTAAAATTATTATGCTGATTAATTTTCATGTCAAAGGAAATATGGAGTGGAAGTTTACATTGTGAACATTTTTGTGCTTCAGAATAAAAGGACTAAACCTCAAAAAAAGAGTAGCCAAGTGAATCAATATGAATCAAGTGATAGAAATTTTTCAGTAAAGTGCTAGCAAGAAATAACAGATGGAAGTTGGAATAGGAGAGAGTAGGAGAGGTGGGACTCAATCAACTGAGAAGCGCTTGAGCATTTTTGGGTAGTGCTAGAACTACTTGTACTAGCTTATTTTGCATATGCAGCAAAACCCTTAAAAGTCAACCTAAATTTAATCGTCCTCTAGTTATAATAAATCAGTAAATTCAAAACAAAACAAGGTAGGAAAATTAGGTTGAAACAATGTAAAAGAACAGAAAGGCAATTTTAACCTTTAACCTAACAGCTCTAGCTGTATGGTTCACAAACATGAGCATCTCTTACTGCTTTCACACCCTAAATGCCTATCACTCTTTGAGTGCTGTATGAGTTAGAAAATGCCTTAGCACATTAAAAGTTAATTAAACTTAAAAAACATCGAAGACACTGAGCTTCCAAATATCATAAAGAATCTACTGCTGCATGTGGAGAGCTCTCAGTGGGGAGAGCAGAGAATACTGGCATCTCCTAGCTTGTAAAATATTTTTATATATTTAATGATTTTTCTTCTGTTTTATCTAGGAATTCTGAGCCATGAGGCTGCATAAACACATCACTGCAATTTACTGTAGCAGCATTGTAACCGTGTTGTAGTTTTGCCTATGCCAATTGCATAGGCAGGATCACTTTTACTGTGTTAAGTTTCCAAGGATAACAATGTGACATCTGCAGCAGGATAAGCTCATTCCTGAGAAGTTATTAACAAGAAAATAATGAAGAAATTAACTAAGAGTCCTTTCTTATATTTCTGTTTTCAATTCATATTGCTGGATAGAAATGTTGTGCTTGTCCTGGTTTAGGGCAAATTTGGGAGGAAACTTCTGAATGGGTTACCTCCAATAAGCAAATTCAAGTGGTCCCTCCCCCAGCTGGCTTAGGAAAAATTTGGAAAGTGGAACAACCTGTTTATTTAAAAAGTAAGTGTTCACCAGCACAAAAAATGAAAAATATTAAAAGTTAAACCTCTTGCTGTTCTGAAGAAATTGCAAATTCAAAAAGTCCTGTCCATGGGCTGTAGCTTGGCTCGCTCAGTCTGTTATCAGTCCTTCCTGCACTGAAAAATGCTGCATCCTGGGGCCTGGTGGGTCACAGGTGCAACTTCACAGTGTTTTTCTGCATTTTCAGTGCAGAGCAGGTTTGAACAGTTCCGGAAAAAAAAAAAAAAAAAAAACAAAGTCCAGGGAACTTCTCTGCCTCAGCTAGCTAAAAAAATAAATAAAAAGCAAAGGAGAGCTGTCTCCCACCGTCCGTCTGTGCTGCAGACAGCACAGTCTGGGAGAAGAGAAAGCTGAAACTCTTATCCTTATATTTTGGAGACAACCACCTCAGACATTCCATTGCTTCACCTTCTCCCCCCACTTCACTCTCACACCTAGTTTTATGGGTGTAGAACTTAATATTCACCATAAACAGAACAGACAATTGGGGATACAAGCATCATAAAGTCACCTCAGGACAAATGTAAATTCAAATATGCATTTTACTGTTATATTTTATTTTTGTCTTGTTTTTCAAGACACATAATGTTAATTATGGATGAATATATATTCTTCAAGTGAGCTTTAGGATTCTTTTTACCATTTAAATGTTATCTGCTTCAAAATCTTTTGTTGGAATGCCGTTGTACAATATTTGTCCCCTTGTACTTGGTGTTGGAACAAATATTGAAGGGAAGGAGTTGCAAGGGAGTAAGAAGATTGATGCTTTCCTTTGAGATTTGGGACATCTAAATTTTAGAAGACAGAATGAACAAATTTCCATAGCTCTCATGTCCATCCCATTCTTCTGAGATGTGGTTTGATTACGGCATGTTATAGGGAGATGGCATTGGCTGCAAAAAACAAGCCAAGTGAACACACACTACAGAAGTTTCCTAGATAATTTCTCTGTGGGACTCCTACAAGGCTTCAAAATAAAAATCAGTCTCTGACTGGAAACTTCGACAAATGCACATCTTTTGAGATTACAGAGAAAGTGATATTGATAATGAAACCCATCTTCTCTTCTTCCTCGTGGCTCCACTACTGACATCACGTTAATGTTCCTGAGGTAGCATATTTCTTTCCACAGTACCTCCTTTTGGTACCCTGGTAAGCAATAAGACACTTTTGCTGTTGTTTAAAATGAAGAAAGGAAGAAATTTTAAAAGAATAGATATGTTGCCAAAACACAAGTATCAGAATTTGAAAAAGTGAATAGAGTAAGAAAGAAATACTCCAACATAAATCAAATACCTGAATATCCTCACATCTCAAAAACAATCTCATAGATAAGTTCTCTGTTTAAAAAAAAAGCCTACCTAAATGAAATTGCATTCTGACAACTTCCTTCAACAGATCTTCACCAATATATCAATAGCTACTGTTGTGATAACTCTCTTTCAAAATAATATTACAGCATTCCGTCTTCATTTGATTTCAACTTATCCACATGTGAACTCTTGTGCTGTTTATCTATACAGAAAAAATAACCCACACTTATTCAAATTCTCTTTTATAGACAGAGCATCAAGGAATAGATGTACCTTTTCTATTAGACAAACACCCAGTTATAGATTTTTTATTGCTCTTATTTGACTTCACAGTCCTCAGTTACAAGAAGCAGGATATAGAACTCTTCTGTGCTAGTACTCTATTCAGAATGCAAAAATGACCTGGTAGCTGTTCTTTCTAATGAAAGCTTCCAAATTTATAAGGGTATGAGGTAGGTACTGATATAAAAGTGAATCTTTCAAGCCTTTACATTCTCAAAGGAACCTTCAGCTTAAGTTTTGTCTGAAACAAGATAGCCTAAGAAACCAAATCTGATAATCACAGCTGTGCCTTGCCATTTGTATGCAGCAAAGGAACTTGAAGAACAATGGGAAGAAAAATAAAATGCCAAGATCCTGGAGTTAGGAAACTGTGTACAAAAGACTAGTCTTAGATCTATATCATACAAATATTCCACTCAAACTGACTTCAAATTTATGCATTTAGAGTGCTGTGAGCTAAGTTCACATTTTTAATAACTACTTGAAATGCAGCTCCAAATATTTTACCCACTCCTCCCAAAAAGAAAGAAAAAAAAAAAGTCAAAGTTCCAGCTCTTATTTCAAATCAGAAGAGAAAAAAGAGGGGAAAGCATCAGCTGTGGTTATTTTTAATTGTAAGTTGAATTATTTGCCCCTTTAAATTGCAGGACATAGCAGCAAAAATGGAAGGAGGTGGGGAAGGAAAAGAATATTACACCTGCATGCTGCTGGTGCAGGTGCACCCTGCTTCACCCACCATCTGTGCTGCAATATTCGAATAGTCACAGGCTCTTAGCTCTTCCAGAGTAAGCATCTTATTCCATTACACTACTCTTCTGGGAATACACTTCTCTAATCTGTAAAAAAAATGTTTCTAATCTCATTAGCTATAGGCAAGCACCTCCTTAGTTCAGGTGGGTAAATGTTTTCGATCTTCAGAAAATCCTGCTAGATGAAGTCAACACTAAGGTAATTTAAAAACTTTTTTTTTTTTTAAAAGACAGGTGTGAATATTTCAGGTACCTGAGTAGGTAGACTACACTGTAGACCAACAGGATGATCTTCCTAGTGCCATAAAATCATCAGGCCATCCCAAGACTCAGTCATTGTATTGATGTAAGCAAAGGTCTCACTAACACCCCAAATATCAGCCGCCCTAGGCACAATCATATCAGAACTCAGAAGACAGCTGTCAGTCTAAAAGCTCAACAGAACAAGATGGGGAAAAAATCCCAGAGGTTTTCATCCCTCCCAGAGAATATTCTTCCTCCTTTCATCTTCCATAATGAGCCAAATGATGACCCTTGGAGCTGTGATCAGGAGCTGGGAAGACTCATTTGCACAAAAGCATCTCTGGTTTTAAATCTCCCTTCAGCTGTAGCACTCAGTGAAACTGTCATACTGTACAAATTCAGAGTAACACAGAAACAAATTGCAAAAGATTCTTTCTTTAAAAGTCCTTATGTATTTACCTTCCAAGCATTTTAAGTGGGGATTCTGCAAGGAAATTTACAAAGCCTAATGGTATCAAATAATTTTTGTACTGCATTTAGAAAATGAATGAAAAAGCCTCAGCTACTGGAATGCTACAACTTGTAAGAATAGAAAAATCCTATATTTAATAAGCTGCTCTTGTCTAGACATGGCAATATAAATTGAAAGTCACACATACAAGATGACAATTTTGGAAAGTAATGACTTGAGAAAAAGGCTGAAATTTTCCAAGAAAAAAAACCCTGAACATTAGTTCCACATACAATGGTCACAAGCAGTAAGGCAGTCCATGTATTTCCAACTCAAATTACTCAAATTACAATGCTGTTGTTTCAAACTTCATCTTAAAACATTCACAGCCTGGATAGATGAACCACTAGCCTTGGATAAATGCATGGTGCTTTATTTTTGAGCTCTCTTGCTTTATACACACTGCCTCAAGTCATTTTACCTGGATTTAAATTTCACTTCAACATTAATATATCTTGTGCTATTTTGTCCTGTCTTGTCTAATGTAATCAACAGCGTGGGTCTTTTATCATTGTCACTTTGTCTTCAGCATGCAGGAGCTGCTCAGCAAATAGGTTTCTGGAAACTTGCTTATTGTGTATCACCTCTGACTCTAGCTTCTCATAAAGCAGAGAGACAGTATAAATTTGCAAAGCTTTATTATTTATATACTTATCACCAAAAAAATCAAAATCCCCATTGTATTCATAGTGCAATTTCCATACCTTTCGTGATTTACAATTTGTGATAAGCTCAAAGAATGACTCTAAGATAGGTAACAAACACAAACATTTCTGTTTGGGTTGGATAATGATTCTATTGCTATTTCAATGATCTATAGAAAGTTTATACCCAAATATTATGGCAAACTGTCATCACTGTAGAATATTAGAATAGAATCAGTTCATTAGAATGCGGACAAAAAAATACGCTAAGATTGTATATCACATTTCAAAGTCATCACTTAAATATTTCAGGTGGAACCCTGAACCCACTTAAAATCAATGGCAAAACTCCCACTAACCTCAGAAGTCAGATCCTGTCCTTTATTGCTGCCTATATTTATTTTTGTCAGCCATATGACAAATTATTAATAAACGCACAGGATATTACTTAGTCTCAGCAGAGATGGTAAGAACCAGAAAAGAAGCTTTTCAAATACATTATACATGAATCAAGCTGTTATCTTCTGAACAATTTGTTCAATGAGTTGGCATTCAACCAGATAGATGGTCAAATACTGCAAAAGACTATTCTTGAATAATTTATTTAATGAATAACATCTACTTTGGGAGGATAATGTATTCTGTGAGTATATTTAGCAGTTTACAGCCAAAAGTGTTTTATCCAACATTAATTACTGTTGTTTTGTTTTGGGGAAGCATAGAAGCGCTGTAAGGTTCTGTTTGTTTTGCTTTGATCTTCTATCACTGCACAGTTGCCAGCACTCGTGCTAGAGTACACAAATAACAGGCACCTGACTTTTGTTAAATTTGGTTTCACATTGCTTCAGCATGTAGGATTTGTTAACTTTCATCTAGAGAATTGAAGTGACATTTTAACAGTTTGTGTATCACCTATTCAAGCAGTACGTTTTATGAGTCTTAAAGAAAAACAGAACAAAATAAAACAAAAACTAGGAAAAAGCCTCCAGCTTCCAAGCAGCTTGAATTTAGATAATATTACTGTGTTCATGCTTTCTTCAACAGCTGTCTATTAAGTCCACATTATAATTTTCTAAAAATGTTGGTTTTTTTTAAAAACAGCATTAACTAATTTACATAAACAGCTGTTTTATTTAATTTTCAAAACTAGGAGAATTTCATTCTTGACACAAAGGCATGGAAATAAGCTGTGTGTAGTTTTAAGCACTGCTTCCTCCCTTAGAGAAAGTTTAAACAAATATTCACATCTCTAAGTCAGTCTATGCTGTTGGCAGTTCCTTGATATTATTGCATCCATGCCCTTGAGATCTCCATTGGACACAGGCAACAATGTTGTGATTCCCATAACTGAGACGTGCCCCAAGATATCCATTCCAGCCTTTTTCCTGATCCTCATGGTTAGCCTTAATGCACTTAGGTTCTTACACAATGACTCCAACACATTGTATAAATACTACACTCAAAACACGAAGACTTCATCAAAACCATAAGGAAACTGCAGGGAAATGTGAAAAATAAAAGCAAGAGATGAGCCTATACAGTGTGTTGTTCTGGTGTTTTTAAAGTAATTTGTGTATAGCAGCAGGATAAGCATGTGTAATGAGGTACTGGCATAACTTCTGTCACATTTTAGGTATGCAATACTTTCCAGGCTGAGGAAAGTATCCTCATATCCTCATATCGTCATATCCACTGGGCTCAGGCTGAAAATAGAATATGTGCCTAGTGAGGATCCTTATGGGTACATCAGCACTGGCCACAAAGAATGCTACTTTTTTCATAAAAGATAACTTGTGGTTTGGAAACATGACCTCTCACTGTTTTAGTAGAAAGTTTAGTCTACTGTGGAGTGTCTCCAAATGAGCAAGTCCACATGGAGGACTGGTGTCAATCTCACAGGTGCTGTCCCTTTCTCACCTGGTGCAGCCACTTCCTCTTTGCTGGGGAGAGGGAAAAACAGGAGCTGCTGCTTTCCCTCTGTCACGATCTGTCCTTACAAATGGGGGTCGTGGTGGTTCATGGATTTGATCTCAGGGTGCAAAAAGAACCGACACGGTACAGGGGGTTTGCAGTGATAATCAAAACAAATGCACCTTTATTGAATAACCATAGCAAAATGTGATAGAGGGATTAAGGGAGAGATAAATATAGAGAAAGAGTGAGAAAAGAGAGAGAGAGAGAGAGGGGGATATAGCTACCAAACGTAGAGACGAAGTCCTTTGGTCCAGTCCAGTCAAGGATCCCCTGTTACGTCGGGGAGATCTCAAAATATCTCACTAACTCAGAGGTTTATATTATGATAACTCTATTGGAAATTGTGAGGAGTGGGGAACAGATACAATAAGGAATAGATGTAACAGGTAGTCCATGTTCTCAGCAGTAAACCAGAGCCATTGTTTTCGTGGCCCAGCGGTCACAACCTGCAGGCAAACATCTCACTTTGGTCAGCTTGCCTCCCCCACACACCTGCCCCCGGTTGGGGGCTTCAGTCCCAGTCCTTGGAAGGAGCAGAGGGGCCTTTTCACATGGGGGTTCCATGTCTCAGTCCTTGATGGAGAGGCTCCTTACATCTCAGTCTGTCTGTCACAGTGGCTGTAGAACAGGTGAGGGTCTTCTGTGGGAGACCACCTGACACTCAGGAGAAGTCCAGCCAGGCCAAGAGGTGGGACAGCTTCCAAGGCCATTGTTGCAAACAGGGCACAGTGCCCCCTTTTTTGGGCTCAGTGTAGCATACAGCAAAGAACACCTGTGAACAATAGCTTAGCACTGCTCAGGTCTCGGGGCCTTTGGTGTGTGTAAATTTCTCCGACAAAGCCAGAGATTTTAGGCAGGGGAGGTCTTCTCTTCAGTGGTCCCCAAATGACAATCGTGAGGCAAATGAAGGAAAATTCGGACAGACTCTCACACCCTCGCTAGGAAGTTGCCTCACCCAGCTGTTCTCTAAATGAACCACAGAATCACAGCCCATCACTGCATCCCTGCACCCTGCCTGCTGCAGCTGAAGATGATCCATCTTCCCTCTGTTCCTGGTAGGTAAGTTGTGGTTTCAGCTGTGACGTTCAGCACCACTGGGCATCCACGGCATGAACCTGGAGGGGGAGGAGAGGAAGAAAACCATCAGGAAGTAACAAGCTGAGACAGTGTCTCACTTCCCCTGCCACTGCTCAGGCCAAATGAAGCTTGTGGCACAACAAATAGACTTCTAGCTGCAGAGCTGGGGTGGATCTGGCAGTGCTACTCTGCTGCTGGAATTCTTTTTCAGGGCACAACTCCGTGTTTTTTCATAGTATTGATTCATCCTTTACTTTATTTATTTATTTATTTATTAACAATTATTTGTCTTGCAATGAATTTGGGAAAAAATCAAATTTGTATTCCTTGTGCAAATGCATCTAATACATTATGATATTGTTCAATATCTGTAAGCTTTAAAACTTTTCAGTAACCTATCTGCAGGCATCACTTATTTCTTTAGTAACACAATTTTTTTTGCTATTTTAGAAACTTCTTGCAATATACATCATACAGTATTTTCACTCTAAATACATTTTCAAATTTAGTGACTCAATACCTTCCCTGCAAATGGAATCTAAAAATTTCAAATGCAAAATATTATTCAGAGGCTTTTTAGATACTCCAGAGTAAAATTATCCTAAATTAGCTCTTGGGAATTATTCATTATGATGCAGTCTTCAACAATACCAATACCAATTTATGGTATTTTTTTTTTCTTCACAGGCTCCTATCTCTTTCAATGTACTGATTAAATATAGGAGGTACTAAGTAGTGTGCAAAGCATTGTATTTTTAATGAAAAGAGTCTAGAACAGTCCTGTAGAAATGGTTTTGAATAGTCTTGAATTTTTCATGTAGAAAAAATAAATAATGACAAGTATTATTTTAAGTAGCCTTTATGAGTTCTAATTTCCTTTGTCTTAGTCACTAGAGTGCCCCACTCTTGTTTCCAAGGCACACATTAAATTAGGATTTTCTGATTTTTTATCACTAAAAGGACCATAAAACAGTAAATGTAACATTTTTCCATCACAATCCTCAGACTAAATGTCTCTTATTGAAGGGAATCAGAAAAATTGTTCTTAGAAAGATTATTTCTTGATAAAGCACATTTCTTGATAATCCAGACCTATATATATTGATATAAAATGAGCTCTCTTTTGGTAAATGAATAATCTGAAGTTACCCATGATAGAACAATTTAGAACAAAGATGGAAAAGTGATTAATTTTTGTATTTTCACAGATAACTTGTATATGAACAAATCCAACCAAATAATGAGCAAAGCCTTGGAAATGGGAAAATTACTGAGAAATCTACTAGAGAGAGGCAAAATAATTGAAATCACCTTAATTGTACTATTTTATTTAGTCCTTTGATTTATATGATTTTCACAAATAGTCAAAATTATTTTGATATTTGACATGAGGAACCATTACTATCTTATTTTTCAAAAGAATTTGGAATAAATAACCTCAAAGCAATGTCTGTCAGATTTCCTTTCCCCCCCCAAGCCTGAAGTGCCACTAATGTTATTACAAACTGTAGAAGCAGTGATCTGCCCCATAGACAGTAAGGATGGAAGAATTTGAAAAGTTCCTCTTTTCTTGTTTCCTTGCAGATGTTTATTCTGGGAAGGGATGAGGTAACACCTTGAGATAAAATGCAGGTTCTGCATTCAGGTTTTTGAGGAGCAGAGATTGGAGTAGTGCAGTTCATAATGTAGAGAGGATGGAACTCTTTAAAATAAAAAGCTCTCTTTTTTATTTGAGAGTGTTTATATCAGCAAGAATTAAGATACATATATTATTATTACTTGAAGATCATATAGGATTGTTTATATTATTTACATTCTTTTGGATATTTAGTGTGTTCTGTAGTCCATGAAACAACTGAGATCTGTATGGAATGCCTGAAATAAGTGTCTTTTTTTCCATGTTTCTAAAACTAGCATAAAGTTTGGGATCATATTTTTTTCTTATGTGACCCTATGTTTCAGGTACTACACAGACAGTGAGCATATGTATTTTCACAAGAGTTCTCCTCTGGGGATTTATCAAGCGTATGATCTGAATCATAAGTCACAAATATATCAAATTATTTTGTTATTTTCAGGGACAAAAAGACATTTTTATTTTCATTACGGAGATAGATGGATCAAGAAAAAATTAACAGAATCTGGTCATCACACTTTCTGATTAAACTTGCCTTCTCTCTTGAGGTGGGACCCAACTCCTCTCTCACTCTGATTTTATTAGTGAGTGGTATGATCTGTGAAGAAATAAGAAAAATTGTAGGATTAAGGAATTCACACCTTTTAATGTAATATTTTATAAAAGTTTTAAATTTAAGTACTATAGAGTGCTGACTTTAAAAAATTGCTTTCTGTTCTGCTAATCCAGTATCAAATTCCTAGTTTACTTAAAGGCACCCTGATTTTAATCTTTATTAGATGTTCAAAAGTATGAATGCAAACCAAGCAAAGAGCTTCATCTTCCTAGTTAGACTTGTTTTGTTAATGATCAATTAATTTTTTTAGCTTAGAGTCAACAGTAGAAGAAATTATTTATTTCTCAGTCAGCTACAGAAAGCAGTTTTCATGTTTTTTTCTGTGAATATTGAAAAATATAACAAGTTTAAAAAGAAATGGGAAAAAGGAGAAGAAAACCATAACACTCTATGGGATGGAGTGATATACCAATAATAACAGTAAGAGAACATTCTCTCTATTATAAGCAGAACTAATGATGTGCATTCCAGTTTATAAAAGTATCTTCAAGTGGTGCTTACAAGTTTCTTTTATCAAAGATGCTGGTCAATACTTTATAGCTTCTCTGAGCTTATTTGCTCTGATCAAAGTATGGAATATAAAAGATTAAAGTCTTCTACTAATTACATGCCTGAAGGCACATTAACAACGTAAGTGTCAAAGCTCTGCCGAAAATTCATTTCGCGTTTTTAATAAAAACTGATAGCGAGGTTTTGAATGCATCTAACTGGAAAAAAGTAATTTTTGTTTCAGCAGCTTCTTTATGAGGAGAGTGTAGAAGCCCTGAAACCTCACAAACACAAGGGTATAAGCAATTTGTGCTCTGAAAACCGAGTCCTAGAAATCTTCCTGTCAAACAACTGACAGTGAGTTTCTCCTTAATAATTCTTGATGGTACCAAAAAAGAACTCAGCACTGGAACTCTACACTGAATTTTTTATCAAAACCATCAATTTCATAACTTCAAACAATCAAATATTCAAAATGTTCCTCTTAGCTGTATTGAACAAAACACAACTACTACCAATTTGAAATTTGTCGATTTTATTCATCCCTTAAATCTCTCTCTTGGGTTTCTACAACATTCTTTTTGATATATCTCTTCTCTCCTCCTGTAGCAGCCAGTAATTTCCTTAACTACACCCAGTGAAAGCATGAAATGAAGGCATTTTATAAAGATCCTGAAAACACATGTAGTGTAATAGGTTCCTGTGGAAACTTGGACATCTGAAGGTTAGCACATTGCAAAGATGTTTTGCCTTTTGTCATAGCTCTTATTTATTGTGACTGCCTATCAACTTGTGCTGTGTTTTTAGGGAATTGGGATTGTCGGACTTTACCATCAATGAAAAGCAAACTCAGCCTTGCCAGGGATAGCAGCTCCATATTCTCTCTGAGCATATTCCTCTGAGGAGCAAAGAAGCAGCCAGGGTGTAAGTCATGATACAGCCTGTGCTATTTCTTTTTCATCCAAGTGTACTACAGAAGGGGTCTGTTGTTTCCATCATTTGCCAAAGACAGTCCTGAGAAATTAAGCCATGTTAGAAAAGAGATCACATAAACCCTATTAAAGTTTCCAGTTTTCTCTATCTGAACTACATTTGTAAATAATTGAGTGACTGGAGTAAATCTGACATTTTGAATCAGAAGTACAGTCCTTTTGGATACACAGTAAGGCAAACCTTGATTTTCCCAGTTTACGAACATTTTAGCAATTTTTTCCATCAGTATTTGTTATCTGTATCTGAATGCATTACTCCCAAGTGACTTGAGATAATTTGCTTCTTTGACTTTAATAAGACTTTATTTGAAACATATTAATGTTGGTTTGAGATGTAATTGTGTGACCTCTAAAGATGACAATCTATGAGTGACCTACTAATATCACAGAGAACAGTAATTTACAAGAAATTATGTTTTGTGTGCTTGTAATGGATGTCCAGGCAAGACCTTGGAATTTCTCTTATATAGCACAGAAGAATAAACAGCTTAATTAATTTGCTTTGTGAACATTCCTGAAAAAAGCAAGAAAAATTTTTTTTTAAAAAAGTGAAAGAAAGAAATAAAAAGCCAGCAAGTATTGCAATTATATGCGATACTTTCAATTCTGTGACGATTTTCTGACCCATATGCCTCTGTAATGAATCTCAACAGTTAAACAGTTTTTTAAAACTATTTACTCTTTTGTTCTAGAGGGAGGAAAATAAAACTATTTTCAATTGTCTCTGCACCTTTAATTTTGAGAAATAGAATAAGAGAATCCAGAAAAGCAGTATGAAAAACAGCAGATGTTTTCTTATTTAAGAGTTATGTACTAAAAATGTCCCTTAAGGGAATTGCCAGCTCCACCAGTTTTGTCGAGCACTGTCACAGAGCCAAAGTGCACCTCAACATGTCTAATCAGCCTGCAGCCTAGGAAACCGAGAAAATCACTTTACACTTTCCTTCCACAAATCTCCTCAGATGTGACAAAACAAAGGGGTGGAGGGTACAGAGTGATGGGGGTGGTGAAGCCACAAGAAAAAAACTGAGATGATGACTTTCTCTCTAAGTCATCACACACACATGCTCTTTCTTCAGATAGCTTAAGAAAATTTCTAAATAAATGTATTGCATATTGTAGCAGACCCCAAAAATGTCAAGCCTGATAAAACTTTTGAAACATAAAATTGTATAGAAGAAACCATTCTGTAGCTTGCCTGAAGAAAATCATACATGCAACATCCCTTCCCATGCAACCCTCAGAGGAGGAGCAGAGGGACTGAAGACTAAGTTTTCCCTTTAACTACAAAAGAAAACAAAATCTAGATTCTCCTCTTTAGTTATAAAACAAAACAATAAATACCTGTCATGATGACCCAAGATGTCCCTGTGGCTGATATTTTGCCAGGAGTGTGTATCTAAATCACAGTTCTTGTCAAAAAAATTACAAACAAAACTGCTAATTAACAGTTCAGCCTTCTTGAGCATTGCTGGGAGGTTTATCATCAACCTTTTTCTTTTCCTATTAGGTCAAACTGTGGTATCAAAATTTATCATTCTATTTACTTAAAATGACAAAGACTAAGATAAGCAACAAATAGAAATTGAGGTATTCAGGATCTAGAATATGTGTTTTCTTTCATCTGATTAGGTGACTTTTTGGTATTGAGCATGAGAATATTAAGGAAAGGATTCTCTGTTGTGGTGGGGTTCGCAGGGGTCCCAGGATGAAGGGAAGAGTTGAGAATCTTGACTCCATGTTTCAGAAGGCTGATTCATTATTTTAAGATATATATTATATTAAAAGAATATTATATATTAAAACTATACTAAAACAATAGAAGAAAGGATTTCATCAGAAAGCTAGCAAAGAATAGAAAGGAATGATAATAAAATCTTGTGACTGACCAGAGAGTCTGAGACAGTTGGACTGTGATTGGCCATTAATTAGAAGCAACCACATGAGACCAATCCCAGATGCACCTGTTGCATTCCACAGCAGCAGATAATCAATGTTTACATTTTGTTCCTGAGGCCTCCCAGCTTCTCAGGAGGAAAAATCCTAAGGAAAGGATTTTCCATAAAATATCACAGCAACACTCTGTCTAACAAAATACAGTTAGGCATTGTTCCATGCTCCCCACAGCACTGCCAGTGGTGACTCAGGCTGACAGGGAGCAAGAGGCACTGAGATCATCTGCCTTGCAGTGTGACATAGCCAGCATGGCACGCAGTGCCATTGCTTGGCTAAGACTCATCTCACATGAAAGAATGCTGGAAAATTACTAGGAAAATGCTAACTCTTGTATTTCTGGCAACATTTTTCTGAAGAGAGTGTTGACAAAGGAAGACACAATGAAGAAACCACAGGTAGACAGACTTGTGGCATGAAATGAAGCTTGTTTTAATGATGGGCTATAACTGAGGATCCCTGGTCAGGACAAGCAATAACATTGTCCTATGCAACTGCCCATGTTTTCACAGGCAGGATAACTCCCCAGTAGCACATTCTGCTCATGCCTCCATGCTGTGGTGCGATGTTCTGCAGCCTACTTTCTCAGCCTTTCTCAAAACATTTCTCTTCACACTCATCAAGTTTTAAATTCATATTTCTGTAGGAGTTGCAAGTTGCAGTGATACATGGCTTTAGAAAGACACACTTTCATATGTGTAAGTTACATTTCTCTAAATGGTGCTGTAAATTCTTTGTGTTTTTACAGTAAACACCACACCATGAAATTCAACATATCTGGTAATACTGTACAAGAGAGTTATTTGATAACTGATTGAGCAGCAGTTGGCATTTCTAATGCAGCAGTAGCAGAGAATATAATTATTTATTTATATAGCAAAACATATTTCACAAAAATATTCTAACCAGTATTAAATTGTATATGTAAAACAAACAGGGATAGAGAAGTTACAGAATAAGACAACTGGATTTTAAATTCCACCCTGAGAAAAGGGTTGTCTGTTATATCCATATATATTCTGAGCTATTCTGCTTAGTGAATTATTAATTTGCACTTTACAGAAAAACAGAGTATTTCCATAAGATAGCTAAGGGAGGGAAATATAAGATAAAATTCCAGTATTTGGAAAATCTCCATTATGTAATATTTATACTAAAATTTTTGTCTTGGTGTGGGCTAAGATTTTAAATGTGTTTGATTTAGACACAGGTTCAGGAAGGAGATAATTCACTGAAAGAGATATTATCCAATTTTATCCCTTTCTTGTTCTAAATTCTTGGTTTCTGTAGAATGCAGGAAATTCCAATTAAAATATATTTCTCAATTTAGTAAATTTTAGGATGGTTAAATTTAGATAATTTAGGGTTAGTCTTCAAGTTCCCAATCTTCATTTCCATTTTGACTCTCAGTTATGTGAAGTCTTAATGAACCTCACAAAGTCTCTATCTCAC
This sequence comes from Emberiza elegans, assembly GCA_024865655.1. Lineage (NCBI taxonomy): Eukaryota > Metazoa > Chordata > Aves > Passeriformes > Fringillidae > Emberiza > Emberiza elegans. The sequence continues at coordinate 8,972,122 of JALJVW010000158.1, forward strand.
AACAGTAAAATGAAAAAAAATTAAAATCCTTTTCTATTTTTTTGTGGAAGTATCATGCTTGGGATGTAAAATGTCCTGACAATAACAACTCCATTAGGGTTTATTTGGGATAATAATTTTGCAACTAAAATGAGAAAGTAAAGGCAGCATCTTAGCACTAATAACTCAGAAGTTCAATCCACACATTTCTCTGGCTATCCAAGCAAGTTTAGGGCAAAATATTTCGTGCTCCAAAACTGTGTGAACTGCTGCACTGATATTTTTAGCAATTTGCATACTGCTAATGTTTTCATTTCAGAAAAAGAGGTTTTTTATCAGTTATAACAATTATGTGCAGACTGCAAAAATAAAGATGACTATGACTGAATAGATCCATTTACATTTCCTAATTCTCCTGGTCTTCTTTTATTTAAAAAACTGATCATATAATTGAAGATGGTTTTGGAATCACTGAGGTGAAATTACCGTGGCAGCAGTTTGCAAAGGCCCTAAACCAACAAAAAGGTTTTTCTGCACATATTAAAGCTCAAGGCGAGCAGTTGCAATAACAATCATATCTGAAAATTATCTGTTCAATCATCCTGTCTATCTGGTTGGAAATAGCATCTCCATACAGAAGCTTCCCTGGAGGTTCTGCCTGCCCTGTGTAATTTTAGACAAAATGAGACAAATCCTGAGTGTTATTTTAAACATGGGTCAATAGGACAATGACTCATCCCATTCAGCTGGCACTAGTTCATTAAGATTCATCAGCTGGGAAGGTATACAAGAAGTATCTGTGTTTTAAACATTAACAGCAACACGACATTATTCAAATAAGAGAAAAGTGCTTAAAACATGCCAGCTAAGTGGTTCACTGCAGCTATAAAATGCTCTGCAAGAACGCTGAATGTATTCTCAAATTGTTTATTTTAACCCAATTCCCCAGAAGATCCCTGGTGTCTGAAATTAAAGATTGCTCATGTTATGTTGCATAGTTTGCCTTTTCTTTAAAAAATGAAGAAACTATAAATATCTCCTGGATGTCCAGGCTGTTATTGACTGCTGGCCATGCTGGCACCTTCTTCAAGCTAGAATGACACTACACAAGCTAGGCCAAGCTTCAAACTGAATGTATTTAGTAAAACAAAAAAAAAAGAATTTTTGATAAATTTGAGGTACTTTCTAGTGCTAAACAGAGCAAAAGGTTCATATTCTGGAGTGTACACTGTGTGAGGACCCCAGATGATCAGTGCAGAGAGCTGTTCCCACCACTGTCCACTGTGGGAAGGAGAGGGAAGGCAGCACAGGAGTCAGACCCCTTCCACCATCTGTCATTGTAGGAATGCTTCACTTCCCTGTAACTAACTCACCATCATTTCACAGGTTTCAGGACCAATGATGTGATCTCAAGGGATAGTTTGTGCAGCCAAGGAAAAAGGATGGACTGTGTTGGAAGCTGTACCTGGTTTCCCTGTTGACTATACATTATGTTCTCTTGAAAGGTGGGGTGAAATGGTCCACCTGCCTTTCCCAAGCTGCTGCATCCTGAGCCTGGTGCACCCTCTGCTAGCAGGGGCAATTTAACCCTTTCATATAAGTATCTACAGGCTGGCTCTGAAAATCTCACCAGTTCTTACTACCAAGATTTGCCCATGCCTAAAAAGAGAATATTTGGTAACACCGTGTTTCATGTATTTTCAATGGTGTATTACCTCCCATCTGATTGAATGTTTCTCAAATTAATTATTTGCATGCCTTGCTTTTCAAGGTAGCTTTGGGATTATGTTGGAAATCATGGACAATGTAAAAGGTGTTTCAAAAGAAAATTACTATTATCTTTAGCAATCTATCATTGCTTGCTGTTAACATAATATTAGTGAAAATATGGGAGACAGTCTTATTTCTGGAAATTATTGAAATATATATATATATCTTCTAATAGTTAATTGCCTTCTCATCTTCTAATAGTTAATTCTAATAGTTAATTGCTATATATAACTTCTAATAGTTAATTGCCTTCTCACATATCACTGATCAAAATTTAATATAAATAATTCATAATTTGAGGGGTTTTGTGTTTATAAAAGGAAACCATTTAATATTCAGTTTTCCTAATCTATCAAAGGAGCTGCAGAACTACCAGAACAGAGAGTTGAGTGGAGGTATGTCAGTCACCACAGCACTACAATCATTTTGTTGAAAGCTCTTAAAATCTCCAGCTGCTGGAACTTGTGGATGATTGATGCAGATTGCTCTGGGTGCAAGCTGATGTTCCTTAGTAATTACAAAGATGAGGATGGTGAAAACAAAACTCAGTTCCTGATTACTCCTTTGCTTTTATCTCCCTGATAAATAATAGCCTATGATGTTATTTTAAAGAGATCCCTGCAAAACAAAAATATGGTGAAGGGTTGTCATGGGGAGTTGTAAGTTATTTCTCAAAGGTCTTGCATCACTATAAAAGAAAATAATCTTACCTTGTAATCTTCATGAAAAAGAATTGATTTTTAATAAATCATAAGCATTACTTTCATCTAGAAAACTCCTCTACACATATTTTCGTTCTATAATTCTATATAATCAAGGGTCAATTCATGGGATTTCCCCTTTAAAGTTCCTGTATTCTGAGCATTTTGAATAAATTACAACAGATATTTTGTCAGATCTTACAGTTCAAATGAAAATGGTTTATCATTCAGTAAATAGATTTGGAGCTTTTTAGTATTTTAATTTTTTAAAATTTATTTCATTTTCAATATGACAGATGCAAAAATTAACTTAGTAGACTGTACGTAAATCTTTATGAGTAATTTTTTGAAAAATCACTTAACTGGAAAGCTTGTTTTAAGAGAAATGGAAGCTGAGGATGTCTGACTTGTTCAAGTGCACAAGTTAGTAGTAATATACACTTCAGGAAAAGCACAGTGTTTTCCTTTCAAATCTTGAAATTATTGCCATTCATGAAAAAAAGGACAAGACCTTCTCCCATAGCAATGAGATCAGGCAACATTAAAATGATCATTTGTGCTTCCAAAATACATAAAGTGATTCCAATATATCACTTTGAAATTTGAAATATTTCAACAACAATCCTCTAATAGCATTCATGTCTCTAAAAGACACAATTCCACCCTGGTATATTTTTGTGTGTCACTCAGCTAGCTGTATTCTTAGTGAAAAGGCTTTACCAGAAAAAAACTCTAGGATAATTTAGCTATTAGCAGGTGTTACTGCATTGTTTCAACTTGTTCTTGTTTCTCATAATGAAAAGGATAATAATTTACAATCAAGAACATCCTCCACTGTATTTGCAGAAGATGTTAAAAGTGTTTTGTATTTCCTAGTAATACAGCCACACTATTGCTACCTTCATAAACATCTGTAGAAAGCAAATAAGTGGTTAAAATTTCCTGAAAAATATTTCCACTTTTTTATACTGTCATTTTTGAAGGATATGGAATATCTCTTTTCTTTCCTTTCTATGTTGTACAAAAGTGACATACCTAACTGACAGGTTTGGGAATGGGCTTCTTCCCTGTCTTGGATGTTCCCATAGGTATTCCCTGCCTTGGAAACCTTCAGAAAGATCTTTGATAACATTCTTTTGCTGTACAGTTTTAAAGTATCCTGTCCTGATTTAAAGAAAAAAAAGGAGAAAAAAAATCCTCAAAAGTATTCTTTAGCTTGTTCCAGGAGAGGTTATGGCACTGCTTTGCATTACCACTACAAGAGCTCTTTACTCAGCTTGCAAATCCAGTGACATTTTTCCCCAAGAAAGGAGTCTGACCACAAGGCATTTCTCTAAGGAAAGTCTCAAACTCCTAAGCACAGTATCCACCTTTACAGTCTCCACAAAAAGTTGGAGGAAACCAGACCCTTCAAAAGACAGCAGCAAGCTCAGCTCCTTTCCTTTGAAGAATGGAGCTGCCCCTGTGCTGGAAAAGCTAACTCGGGATGGGGATCCTGTGGAGCCTGGTTCTTATCTTGCAGTCTAAGCCCTGGCAAGACAGAGCTACAGGCGCAGCTGTTGCTTGGTCCTTGACCCCCTTGTCCCCTTGTGCCCTTTTGCAGTTCCCTTTCTCCAGGCAGGGAAACTTTGTAGCTTGAGATATTTCTCAACCATTTTTCCATTAAGCATTTGGATGGTAATAGGAGAGCTAAACACACACACACTTCACTTACCCTTTTTTTTTCTTCTTTTTTTTCTTCTGGGATCCAAATTAAAGACTAAAAAAATTGAGACAAACTCTATAATAAAACTATTGTCCACCCTCATATGAGTCAGAATATTTACCATTTTAAACTACAAGAATATTTGTGCATGCCATAAGGCTCTCACCAAGCAACACTCCTGAATCCTGCAATCTTTGTTCTTTCACACTTGGATTACTTCAGCTCTTTGGTTCTCTGCTGCAGGATCATGACATGACATTTTAACACACATAGTCTGCTTCCGGCATTTTAATTGGTTTAAAACTGTTGGTAGCATCTTTTACTGTATTAATTTATTGCTTCAGCGTTAGTCAACTGAAACCTTTGCCAGATGGCAATACAGCCCCTGAATACTGATGAGGAGAAAGAAAATATTTATATGATGCATATGTTTGCTCATTCATTAACTATTCATGAATTGGTTTTAGAGTTTTTTGGGTTTTTTTCCTCTTTCTTTTTCTTTCAGTTGCAATGTAAAAGGAGCCTAAAGGTTCAAATTTACATCTCATGGTGGCATAATTATTAATAATCTGGCTCTCTATTATCTGCCTTAAAAATAGGAAAAAAATTATTTGAAAATTTAGCACTTTTTTTTTTAACCTACTGGATATCAAAACAAGTGAAATATTCTGAAACTTCCAGAAATGTTATTGTGTTATCCCTTCCCAAGTGCCAAAAGAGCAACAGGGAAGAATAAATAGAGATGACCTTCTCACTGCTAAGTACAGCCTTCTCCACAGAATTCTTTAATATCACTCCTCAAAAATACAGGCAGCATTAAAATTTGATGCTTAAGTATGTTATCTCAGGAAATTTGCTCCCTCCACTACTGACAGGTCTTTCCAGAAGTCACCTACTTCTAGCTCTATTTCTAACCATAATACCATTGCTAATGTTCAGAAATGCTATCTGCCAAACCCCTGCATTTCTCCCTGTTTTTTGGTAAAAATCACAAGAGAATAAATATACAGACAGTAAAAGAATTTAGGATATTCTATGACTTGCATTGATCACAGCTGCAAGTACCTTTGTTGGTCCAGAGATATCCTGCTTTGACCATTAATTTTCTGCCTTTCCTACTGAAAAAAATCTATTCCTTACTGTGTTGTATATAACTTGAGTAAACAGTCTGAATTCAGACATCCTCTTGGTTCTGAATATTTGAAACCCATGATTTTTGCTGCAGCTCTTTGTTACTCACAGTGTGTCAGAGCTACAGTAATAAAGGCAAAATGTGCCTTTAGTGTTCAACCCTCAGTCATGACTAAGCTTCCTCAGAATGTACAACACTATGAACTAAACTAATAACCTAGGAAGTTCCCATTCTCTCTGGAGCATGGCCTCTGGGTTTCAAGCCTTTCAGCAGATTAAGAGTGGGATTGCACAGATATGCCTCTAAAGCTTGTTTGTCTCCCCTGTCGCTTATTGCACAACACACATTGCTGTGCAATGCTCTCAGTTGGCTGTTCTTGCCAGGACATTTCATGGTTATTTCATTGTATCAGTTCTTAAATCCTTCTACTCAAGTAATTGTTAAGCAAAAAAAAAAAAAAATAATGTATTAAATATTAATAGATTTAAGTAATTAACTTAATACATGAATTTTGCACAGTCTTCATGGTGCAATAGGTGTAACCTCCTATGCCAGTGGGTTCTGGCCATCCTCAGCACCTGATCCTCTTTAGTGCCTTGCTGGATTGCCTGGAGCCAGATGCAAAGGTAACAAAGCATGTGGCTGGACTTTCTCTCTTGTTCCAAAAGATGTGCCAATAAATGTTCACTTCCAAAATCCCGCTGCCAGCAGCTCTTTCTTTCTGAGTACATTTCACTCCTGCCTCTGCTGGTGCTCCACTGGAAAGCACCACGAGGTGCTGGGTTTTGCTCCTGTGCTCTCATGCCATGGCCCTTGCTTTATGGAGCACCAAAATTCTTTAAATCAGGCTCATTTATGGTTTCTAATTACTTGTGCAAGAGGCTCTGGCCAAACCAATCCTGCAAAGTCCTGTTTTTCAAGAGAACCAAGAACTGACCATCTTTTTACATTGCCAACTTTCTTTTGAATTACTTGTGTGACCGTGTTCACAGGGGTCTCAGGTTGAGGGAAGAGACGAGGATCTGACTCCATGTTTCAGAAGGCTGATTTATTATTTTATGATATATTTTACATTAAAACTACACTAAAAGAATAGAAGAAAGGATTTCATCAGAAGGCTAGCTAAGAATAGAATAGCAAAGAATGATAGCAAAGGTTTGTGGCTCAGCTCTCTGTCCAAGCCAGCTAGGCTGTGATTGGCCATTAATTACAAACATCCACCATGGGCCAATCACAGATGCACCTGTTGCATTCCACAGCAGCAGATAATCAATGTTTACATTTTGTTCCTGAGGCCTCCCAGCTTCTCAGGAGGAAAAATCCAAGAAAAGGATTTTTCATGAAAAGATGTCTGCGACATACTTGCTCTAGGAATACACTTGAAGGCTCTCAAGCTCCAGACCCAAATCAGAGATCAAAGCTAGATGCCTTTTTGTTTAAACAGATCCAATAAATCTCATTATTTGTGGAGAAGTTGTGATAATTTGCTGGACTGCATCTCAGTACATAAAGATGATGTCACCACTGACACTCCAAGATGCATCTTATCTGGTACCTCACCAAGTATTTGGGATGGATAAGTTTCTGCTTCATCACATTGCTGCTTTTCTATCTAGCTAGAAATTCTATCTATTTTTTTTCTGTCTAGACTAATGCATTCTGCTTTATGGAGACGACACTACAGAGACATGAAAATCAGGGCAATTCAAAGCCTAACTGAGATTCATGAAGATTAAATCTCTCAAGCTGTATCACCAAAAGAAAATCTTGGATTTGATAGCACCTGATTCTGAAGACACTATGAACTATAAACATTTCATACATTTGAAAATACTGCAAAGGCAATCACACTCTGCTGAATTTCTTCAGAGATATGAATGGATATGTTCTTCTGCACACCTGAATCTCAGCAAAAAAAAAAAAAAAATGGCAAGAGAGTTTTAGCACAGTTGAATTAAAATTATTAGTAAGGTAGATCTGTATTAATTCTTTTTTTTTACAGCAATCAAGTATTTAGTAAGGAACTAGCATTTAATATTTGCTTTGGGAATCAATGGATAAACTATTTGGAGATTATTCTGAAATTTACCTACTCACTACTCTTGGTCTGTGCCTTGGAATGAGCATATACTTGAAAATTTATATGAATTGACTATCAGCTGATTTCATCTTCTCATGATATTTTTGGCTATATTAATTTTATAACATCTGGTTGCTGGATGGTATAATTGTAGTTATTAAATGGACCAAGTTTGGTTTGGTAATTGTATTGTCTAATATAATTCAGTTTAAAAAAAAATGGAATAGGACTATTTATTTTCATGTTTATTTGTCCTTTTTTATGTTCTCCTTCCCACACCTATAATTTGGGTTTGGGAAATTCTTTCAAAACAGCAATAAAAATCCAGAGAATTTAAAAGAGATAGAACAGTTAGAGTTCTTGAGAAGTCTAAACACCCTGCCTTGTCAAAACTAAAACTGAAAAATTAGATTTTCTTAAATTTTGAATTTTGTAATATCTCAGTTTTAATATTTGTGATTTGCATGAATTTTTTTAATTAAAAAAAACCAACCAACAAACCCAGAAAGAAATGGCACTTTTCCTCTTTTAAAATCATTCTGTCTACAATGACAATACTAATTTTAAAAAATTAACAGCTTTTAACATGTCAGGCTTTATTCCTGGCACTGTTACCTCTATTTTTCCTCATCTTCCACTTTCTGTCTCCTCATGAGATTGCTTAGAAAAATAACTCACATATTAAATAGAAAAAAAAAGTTACACTTTTTTTTCCTTATTTTTAATAGCCAGAGTAAGTTCTTGCATCCACAATTTCTGGATTCTCGCTTCCAGTTTCTGGATTCTGCACCACAGTTTTTTTTCCATTTTATACATAAGATATCAGCCTTTCTGTCTCCAGAAAGTTTTAGCTTTTGTCCTTGAAAATTTTGTATTCCCAGTGGTCTCCATCCTAAACTTCCGTTGCTTCAGTCTGCTTTTGTTAAACACTGCCTTGCTTAGTAAGGATCTCCTGCACCAGCAGTCATCTCTTCATGTACTGCACTCTGGGTAACAAAACATGCTTGCAAAGACAGTCTTGTAAAACTCACTAAAAAAAAAAAAAAATCCCAAGACACTCTCACACTTGTAAACCTGAAGTGCCTCTTTGTAAAGGAAATTATTTCCTGAGATGCTTCATTCAGCCACCGTCATGTGCTTTTCAGGCAGGGTTTCCATATTCCCAGCAGCTCTGCACTTCCCTCTGAGGGGATTGATGGAAGGTGTGGGTGCTTTCACAGAAGTAAGATGAGAGACTAAAAAGCTGATTCTGATTCTCTGATGTTAATCTTAAAACAAACAAACAAACTTTAAGAGAATAAATAGTATGTGTCAAGTGCATTCAAAATTTGGGGGTTTTGTTATTTTCTTAACTTCTACCCCCTGAAAATATAAAAAACAGACTGTTGCAGCAATACTGAATTGAGTTTATTCATTTAGAAAATACTCCAAAATTATTTTTCAGAAAATACTTGCCACTTCAAAAAGGGTGCTTAATCAATGACAAGCTCAGATTTTTCACTTCTGTTTTAATAACCCTACTGACACAATAATGTGTTCAGCTAATAGGGACATGAACACCAATAAAGAAAAGCAGGAGCTCACCTGAATCTTGCCTTGAGCATGAAGAAATAATCTTACCTTCCATATTTTGGAAAGGAAAAGTTCAGATCCCCACCTGATCCTTCATATTTTGGTGGGATGAGAAAGAATTACAACTACAGAAAAGTCAAGTGCCATAATGTAAGCATCTAAATTCACACAAAAATCTAAATGGAAGAATTCAGGAATGCAGCCTAAGCCTCAAAGCTGTTCAGCACATGCACTTTTTGCATAAATCAGAAGCGGGACCCCTGTCATTATAGAATATGAAATAAAATGACGCGGACACTGGAATTTTTAAGGTAAAAAGAGGGAAGTTTAATTTTTGACTTTAACATTTATAGATTTTCAAAAGTGACAGTGGATTGGAGGATGACAGTGCTACCTCTCCAATGACACTGGACAAACCAACAGTCCATCAAATTTCTCCTCCTCCATAAAATAATGGAAAACAATGAGTTATTTACAGAAAAGCATTTGAGAAAGTTTGCTACAAGAATGTAAACATCAGAAGGCTTAGAAGAACTTCAAAACACAGGGCAACAGACCACAGGCCCTTCTGAAACTCAGGGTAGCTGGTCTGAATGCTTCTGATTTGTCAAAACATTTCACTAGTAATTCTGCTTCCCCCTGGTTCAAGCATTTGGAATGGATGCTGGTTTTTCCCAGCATGGAAGAGAACAGAAGGTTTTGTATATTCCAAGATAAAAGTATAAACACACATAAGATCACAGTAGAAAAGTACAAAAGTACAAATACTCTTACAGTTTTTCTGATAACTGGAAACAACTTGGATTTTTAAAAAAACTTTCAATATAATAATAAAAAAATTAGCATTTAATTGCCACAGTAATGAATAAAAATGCATGTATTATTAGTCAAGTATTTGGAAGATTTTTAAGTGCTGATTAAAAAGTCTAATTTGAATTTTAATTTTAATCACAATTTTTGAACTTTTCAAATTTCCCTGTTGAATGTTTGCATCCGGATAAATGAAAGTTAAACAAAAACCACACTTCTCTGATTTGCATATTTGATGAAAATTGCGTAGCTTATTTTCAGTTATCTTCCTTCAAAATGCAAATAATCAAAAAAATTCTATTAAATATTTTTTCAGGAACACATAGCACAACAATTTAAATTGATATACATCTATATACTAAGTTTAATTGTATGATGAAGATATATGGCAGGAAGTATTCTCCTATCTCTTATTTGCATTAATTTATAGTACAAATATTACAGATGTATCTGACTATATTGTCTCACCAGGATAAGTTCATGCCATACTGAACAATATACAAACTAGTTTTCTAAATATCATGTAAAATTCTTTGGAATGTTTGGTTTTGTTTTGGGGTTTTTTTCCCTCCCTTTTATGAATATCTAGAGGTAGACTGAAAAATTAAGGGATTTTTTTTCCATTTTATATATAAGAAATCAGATCACCTTAAAGTAATTTGGAAATAATTCCTATTTAAAATTAACATCATTTATATATTTTTGCTGCTAGTTACAATAATTACCAGGCTTTATCTTATTATTGGTACATCCAGTCAAGTCTCCTGAATGTAGGTTTTACCCAGTTAACTAGGTGTGATGGGTTAGAATCTTAAATGTTGCTGCAATATAACAAGAGTGATATTCTAGCACAGCCAAAAGTTTTGTTGCAACTCATTGGAGACAAGCAGAAACAGTTGTTTTACATAAAGACCAGAAAATAATGTTAATCACACATAGAGCACCTTTATATTCTGTAACATAAGAACCACATCTCTGCCAAAATAATATAATTTTATATTCAGTCAAAATGTACAAAACAGGAGGAGCAGCAAAATATACAGTGTTATAATAGAAATATCACAATGTGCAGGTTGGCAAAAATTAAAGAGAGTAATACAAAACCACTACCACATTCCATGGCACCTCAGCTATACTTATGTTCATTTAAAGGGATGGAAAGCTAGGTATTTATTTTGTCTTCGGGAAAAAAACAAGTTTCTTGAGACAAACAGAATTCTTGTAGTCACTCTTGAAAAAAAAAAAACATGGAAGGCAGATGTGTGTTCTTTCTTGTGGTTCTTTTGTTGTATTGTTGTTTATTTGTTTGTTTGTTTGACTGATTGATTGATTGAATTTAAGGAAAATCCCTGACACTGTAGTGGAGGTTTGGACTCCTCTCACAGTGGTAAAAAGCCTACCACCTAATACTCTTCCTGGGTTTTGTTTATCTCCTGTTAGCTTATGCTCTGATCTTTACCTTTTCATACATCAGATTAAATAATTTTTCTGCACTTCACCTACTTTGATATACTTTTAATTTTAGGATTTGCTAAATTGAGTGATGCGGGTCAAAGTATATCTCATAGATTCAAGCAGCATTTAGCAAAGAGTTTATTTTTATTGCCTCTGCTCTTATTATTAATGTATTTTAAAATGTGTATTTTAGATAAGGACATTTAGAGGTCTTTAGAAATATCTAGATGTGGTTGACATAGAAATCATCAATGGTCACATCTTCAGACAGTTCTCACTTTATCCATTTTAATTCTATAGCTCTGCCAATTTTATTTGATGTCCAGCTCCAGAATGCCAAGATAATATAGCTGTTGCTAATGCCTGGAAACACTTTCCTGTCTTTTTCTGACAAATTGCTGGAGAAATATGTCCATGTCCCTTCAGAGTAGTTGCCAGCAGTGGTGCTCACTCTTTCTCCATCCAAAGTTTCATTTGGCTCATTATTTCAAACCAAGCATAATAAACTTTCCAAGCTGATTTTTCTTTAAAGCTTACTGCTCTGTGAATTGTTCAATTTAACAAATCATCTGTGTAAGCATTTGTCTTCTGTTACCATAGCAAGAAAAGTGATTCCACACACACACAGAGAATTGTCATTCTTTTCTATACCAGGCATTTTATTCATTGCTGAAGATAGAATTATGTTGTTAAGGATAAAGTGTGTAATTTATGTTATAGTTACAATTCTTTCACACACATCAACTTTGCTTGCTAAGCTAAGCCAAAAAATTTCTTTTCATCCATATACCTTAGAAGAATGCATATTATGACACCTAAGAAGAAAAATGCTACTAAGTGATGGTTTTTAGTTAGCTAGGAAATTTGTTGCTTCTGTACCTACATTTTGCCATTCCCTCCATGTGCTCATTTACTCCCTGCTACCTGTGAAGTCTGCAACCAGCAATCCCATGTTAGATTATGTAGAAAAGCAGAGATAGACCTCCAAAAATAAATCCATGGGTAGACTTCAAAACAGCAGATGAAATGGTAATGAAAGCTTTTTCTATCACATTTCTATCAGATTCTCTTTACATTCTACATTTCTCTTTTATATTTCTGGAGGCTTTCACAAACAAAATTGTAAATGAGCTGCCATTTACAAAATTAGTTTAATTTGTCTAAATTTTCCAACCCTTACAGCAATGCCTCACCATCACCTATGCATTTGGCTTTCACAACAACTGCATAGACCTTTCATAGCAGGGGTTTTTTTTTCAAAAGTTGACATTCTTTTAACTTTTTCAAAAGTTGACATTCTAAGTTATTTAAGGCAAAAAAGCTTGTTTATATCTCTACCATAGTAATAAAAGCTTGTTTATATCTCTACCATAGTAATGAAAAGGTTTGTTTTTTGTCAAATTAACAAAATTTTTGTGAAATTAAGAAAAAACATTATTTTTTAGTTCTCCTTGAGTCCCTGTGAATTGATAAGCAATTCATCAACATAGTAACACATATTTCATTAGGAGAATAATTTCTTCTCAAACATTTTGTAAAATATTTCATTTTCTCCATGTAGTGATTAGGGAAATCTTACCATCCTTGAAGATTTAGTTTAATATTTTCCTTTGTCAATTTTCATCTGCTAATTTTTCTTTTATTTGCTAATTTTTGCTTAACATTCCACACATATTGAGTCAATGATACAGTGATGATATCAGTCTTAGAAAATCCTCATCTCTAAAATCCTACTTCAGCCTATGACCTCCTACTGTGAGTGAAAAAAATATTTGAAGTTTCCACATACTTCCTGGGCAACCTTGTACCCCTTTCAAAAATAATGACATCTGCAAGTGCCATACAAATGAATTTTTTATTTTGAAGACTTTATCAGTTTGATCTTAGAATTAAAAAATGCGTATAGCCTTTTTAATACAACATGCTTGATGTCTGTATAAGTTAATCTATTGAAACACATCTAAATCTAACACCAGTGGGAAAATTCTACAATTATTCTGATGAAATTTTCAAAAGTTTTTCCTCCTTTTAAAAATTGCAAATGTATTTCATTCAGAACAGCGAACCAGACCTGTTTAGGTCCTCGTAAGTGTATTCATTTCCTTGAGATACCCATATTAAAAATTTATCTTAATCTTAGTAACACTGCCTGTCAAATTAAAGCCTTTGCTTTGCAGCTTTGGACGGTGTTAGTACAATTTAGTTTATTTTAGCTGTTTTCAGGGTTTCTAGTGAAACTGATGATTTCATATTTGAAAAATCTAAGAATATATGAAATTTGCACACAACAAAAACTGCCCAATTCTCATTTATTCTTGAAAGCAGAAGCTTAAAAAATGCTACAAGACAGATTGCAGGATTGAAAAGCTAAAAATATTTTTCTGAATAAATATGAAATTAAATTTAAAAGAAAAGTTTTGTAAAGGAAGGCTTAACATGTATAATCCTTTACAGATAAAGAAATCCCATGGTTAGATACCCCCACAAACCATAGAATAGGTCTCTAAGGATAAGTATTCAACAGTGAAATTGTTACTGATACTTTGAAATAGGTAATTCCTACTTAAATATTTTTACACTCATACTTCTCCCAGGTAAAGTGGATTAACCCAAATTAATTTTGAACTAATCTATCTATCACACTAGAAAGGCTCATTAAGCTTTTCCAGCTTCAGAGAATTTAAAAAACTAGTGAAAGCATTGCCATAGTAATTATACTGGATTTTACAGTATAAAGTGCTAATATGCCAATTTTGCCAACAGAAATTTATGACAAGCATTTTAACCAAGAATAAAAATACTCACTAAAGAAATTAGGATTAATTAGAATATTTTATCAGTGAAAATTTAATTTGAGCAGAATACCCTGAATATAATTTCAAATGGGTTTGTAGGGAGCTTTGTAGTCAATGTTCACACTAATGTGAAGACAGCATAGCTGTTTTGCACAAAATTGTGCCTTTTACAACATCTTCATTGTAGTCACCCAGCTCCAAATCTTTTGCACTAAAGAGAGCAATTTCTGATATATGAAATTAATGAAATTTAAATTATCAGAGTTTACAGAAAGTAAATATCACATTTGTATTGGAATGAAAATGAGAATAAAGTACAACTGTTATTTGAAGTCAATGAAGCATCTATAATCTTGACTCTAGCTTTTCTATTGCTTCTCACTTTTCTTTCAAAATTCTGACACAAAAGTAGAACAAAACCAGGAGACATCAGAGCTTTTCATTGGCATTAATTTACTACATAAGTCAATTAACCAATTGAAGCTAAAATAAGAATCTGAACCAAAAGAAAAGAAAAGACTCTTAGGAGACAGGGAGATGATTAAGTCATTAACCCTCCTGGATAGAAAGAAAAAGCTATATACTGATTTTAGAACATTGATGGCTTGGTTGGATGTTAGGTGTAAGGAAATTTTTTGTATGTCAGAAAACAAATACATCTGCTGAGTCTGTGATTTTTAAATCTTCTTTAGATTTATGACTCCAGAGTCAGCTTCTGAAGGTAATTTGTTACTTTCCCTCAGGAGTCAGGACTAAGGGAATGGAGGAGGAGTGGTTTGGTAAGAAATGTAAATGGTTACAAAACGCTTTTTTTTTTTCCTTTACTTATCTTGAGTAAACGTTTTCTTTGCAGTTGAGTGCTTTTGCTTACAGAATTTCTGGTACAACATTTGGTTCCTTGGGTAAAATTAATTTCAGTCTGTTTGGATGTAGGCTATCTGTTCACTATTCTTGCCATTTATTGCACTGTTATTGGAGATTAATTGATAATAAATTGATAATAAATTTAATAATGGAGATTAATTGATAATAAATTTGGTTTTGGCAAGAACTCTAGCCATGTCAGAAAGCACAGATGACAGAAGACCAGAGAGTAAGAACAAATGTCTTAAAGTCTTCTAGAATTGATTAAAAGAGCCTTATTATTTCTGTACAGGTTTCAATAAACAGGGATTATGACAACGACACATATTTAATCAATTTATATCTGAAATATAATTTATTAACTTCATTTATCTTACTCTTTAATAGTCTGTAGCATATGATTTAGTTTGTATAAAGCTAAGCATTGAGTTTTTAAAAACATTTTCTTTAACAATCTAAATTCTCAGATCTAAATTCTCAGCAGTTAAAATTTCCTTCCCCTTGGCTATCATGCTTACCACAAGCACAAAGATTTTATTTGCTTTATCATGTTTAAAGTGTAGATAGTCATGATAAGCATATGCTAAGTGCTTACCTTACTTGAGATTAGGCCAAATTTTTATCACTCTCTTGATTTGTGATCCCAGTTACCTTTGTGATCTTCATTACTCTTTGTTAATTCTTTAAACCTGTGCGTTCAATGACTGACAATACAGTAAAGTCTAAAATCAGCTCAGGGTTTTGGTGACACAATTAGGGAATAAAACAGAAAATAAGACAAGACCATTTAAGGGAGTTAGAGAGTTAAAGACTTACCTTGTCTTTCAAGTCCACATTCATAGTTCAACCAGGAATATAAAGGACGCGGAAAATTAATGCAACACTGGAACAGAGCAACACTATGGGACACAACAGAGAAATAGCTCAACTATATATGAAAAAAATAATGTAGATGGGATTTTCCTATCAGCTAAAGAAAACTGGAAGTACATTCATACTGTATTACACTCACAGTGATTTAAAGAAAGTTTTAAAAAATCTAAGACCTAAATATTCCTTAAAGATGTGCAATAGCTAATATCCCTACAATCCAGAAGGTCAGGTTTCACTGCAAAAGGGACTTTACATTTTCCACATACATGCCTTACCATTTTTAAACTCTTCTTTCCAAATTGTCCTGAAAAGCAAAGGTGGCACTGGTAACATTTAGACACATGTTGTAGATATGAAGAGACATATGGTCACCATCTGTCATCCAGCAGTCGTCTAAAGAATGCCTTGGAAACAAGAAAATGGTGATGTGGGTATTTTTGAAAAAGAACAGAGTAACACCTTCTCAGAAGCTGAAAAATTACCAAAAGAATAAAATGAAAAGTTAATGAACAGCAATACTGCTGTTTGCTTTAAGGATTACTTCAAACTTATACAGTATAAGTTAATGAATTTCTGGGATAAAATAGTAAATTAAAGTTTTAGCAGATAGGCATGTGGTACAGCACACTTTTCAGCTCCAGCGAGTCTCTGCATCCTTCAGATAAACTCCAGTTTTCAAAACTGTGTGTTGCTTTGTGTTACCCATTATATTTGTTTCTCACATAATTAAACACACATGTAAGACAATATGCACATCATATAAGCATTGCAACCTGTTATCATCTACATGAAAATAACTTCTTAATGGTTTTAGTACATTTTCAGATTGCTGTCAACTTGAATAATATTATATAACAGCATGTGGTTGTATTGCACATGTAAGATATCTGAGAACAAGAGTACAAAATATTTTCAATTAAAAGAGGAAGAAAAATAAGCTTGGTACAGTGAGGCACTTGTGTTTGCTATCAATAAAATATATGGCTGAATTAACAGCTTTGATAAAGGGAGAGCAAAACCTTATATGTCAAGTTCTTCTGTAGTAAAGTGTGTTACAATCCTTAAAACTATCTTAGAGAGAAAATAAGAAAACAGCATATTCAGAAAAATTTTCCATGGGACAATCATTTTCCCTCATCTTCCCCCCCCTCCCCCTGCCTCTTTTTCCTTCTTATAAATCAGATATGCTGGGCAATTTTACTCAATGTCAAAAGCAGTTCAACAGTTTGGACCAGAATTGTTCTACAGAAAACAAGTTCTCCACTACACTGAGAGAAAAAAAATAATGCATTCCAAAAAAGTTCAATAGCAAAAAGCATTTGAAATAAGGTAATTTCACTGTACTGTATTTAAACTGAATAGAAGCATGTTTATAATCCCCAGCTATACTGCCTCTTGAGGCTGCAGCACACATTTCTGTTCATCCCTTATACTAAACTTGTACAGACTGACATTTTGCAGCAGAATCTGATTGCATAACTTTGTAGGACTCTTATGAATGCTACACTATCCTCACGTAATTCCTTGGCTAAATAAATAACTGCTTAGAAGTTTGCTTAATTCTTTTCCTTTCTTTATCCATTTGGGAAATGATTCTTGTAGTTGGTCACCATTTAGAGTGCTACATAAACTTTACTCTCACTCTAATTTGGTGATGAGAGCCCACAGAGAGTATTTGTTTTATGGCTGTATTTGTATTTGTAAAAAAACAATATCTGGGAAAATATTATTATATGGTAAATATGGCACCTTCATCCATCATTTCTGCAAGAGAAGAGATATAAATAAATCCTTTAAGAGATGGCATCCTTAGACACTGCTTATCCATGTAAAAATGTGCACAGCCAGTATCAGAATTTCTTCCACTGCACCACATCTAATACAAATGCTCATTTCAACCATCACAAGGGTTTTTCTTCAAAACAGCGTAAAATCCGATGTGCTAAGAAACAAGTAGTGTGGTGAAAGCAAATGAACTGTTAAAATGCACAGACAATTATTGCTTCAGGCTAAAAGGGAGATCATTGGCCAGATACTTGAAAGGAAGCACACTTTGTGATTATTCACTGCACACTTTGACTATTCAGATGTCTAAAGCTAACAATCCCTCAACCCTATTTAAATGGGGATCAGAAGTCTGCCTTTGCACAGGAAAGCAAGCTGGGAAAAAGCTGAGTACCACCATCACACTTGTAATTTCTGCTGGTAATAAACAAACAAACCAACCAGCAAACACCTAATTTCACACTTTCACCTAATATCACTTCCATCTGAGTTTAAGGTGCAATTGTGTTTAAGAATTCTTATCCCCCACCTAGATATGCTTCTCAAACAACTGACAGATAGAACTTTCTAATGTTAGACATAATTCTAAACAAAACCCTTGTGTCCAAATGCTTGCTCTAAATTTGTTAAATGTGCACAGGGAACTGTTTTGCATCCTGTTCTAGGGTAATTCTTAAACACAAAATATAAATGCAGCTGAAATACTTCATCTAGAAAAATTTCATTCAGAAGGGCCAAAGAATGCCAGAATGCAAAATGTACCATGCATACAGCTAATTTCTGTAATAATTCACCTTCATGGGAGATGATTGATAAAAAAAAAACCCCATATATAAATAGATGGCATATTTTAAAATTATCGCTGTTTATGTTATTCATGAGTTAAAATTTCCAAAATACAAACAGTTATCTCAAATGTTTACATCAGGTATGCTGTGTATCAAAAGTATTTTGTATTAACAAAGAAGGGTATGCGAAGGAAAATTTGCTGTGGATCTACCTAAAATGGGATCTTCTGTAAAATATCTACCTGATTCAGATGATGTGTGAGTTTTTATTGGAGCCTTCAAGAGCAAATAAATTTTCTGAAACCTAGAAATCCAGGCTCTGAAATTCACGGGTGTTTTGAAATTAATTAGATCAGCTTCAAGTGAAAGGAGATGACTGGTAGCAATTAGCAGATATTTCTGGTAGCTCAAGACACAACAAGAATTGTACTTTCTAATTAACATTTTTGAGCTTTTTTTCTTGGATTATTTCCCACCAGCACAGCTTTCTCATAAATCTGAATCCAATTTGAAAATGTCACTAATTTAAAAACATATTTTTATTACAATGACATCTTTACTATGAAAAATTACAATGAAAAATACTCATGTTCCCAGAGTTTC
Source organism: Emberiza elegans (assembly GCA_024865655.1). NCBI lineage: Eukaryota > Metazoa > Chordata > Aves > Passeriformes > Fringillidae > Emberiza > Emberiza elegans. The sequence continues at coordinate 8,991,034 of JALJVW010000158.1, forward strand.
ATTCACTACCTGTACAGAACACTAGGTCTTTATTACAAATTTATTTCTTCTGTGTCTCAAGTGCTCTTTGATTTTTGTTTTGGAAAGTTTGTCTAGAACTGTTATAGCAAAGAAACAAATTTAAATCTTCTTATAGATATACAGATTATACAAGTTATGTTTTGAAATATATTACACTATATATAATACAATATACTACTATACATATAGTATATACTATTACACTATATATAATATAATATACACACTATTGTATTCTGTGCAAAGGGATTTTCTGTAGTTCTTTGATCCTATTGGATGAAAATATTTTAGAAACTTACTTAGAGATATTTTCACTGATAAATAGTTGGAATGCATGTGAAAAAAGCCCCACGACAATAATAGAGACTCATAGCAAGGTTTAAATTTCATCAGCTTAAACATATATATTGTAGCAGCACATTGCATTATTTAGAAATAGTAGAAACAAGACATTGTGTTTTCAGTCCTAGAGTTGGGGGTTTTATTATAAAGATGTTCTCAGCTGTGGAATGTTTTGAATAGAACAAATTGTGATCATTGACTTTGGTTTCTAAGTTGTATTTGTGAAGGAAATACTTGTGTTAAGACCTTTGCCTACATCTTTTTTGACAGCCACCACAGGCACCATGTGGGAGCACAGACCATGGTCTGTGGCTGTGCACTTTGGCTCTCAGGAAAGCTGAGAGGGCACAAAGAATTGTACCTGTCTGTGCTCTCATTCAGTTTTTTCCTTACTTTCCACTACTCACAGACAGCAGTCGTACAGGTCACTGACAAACACTCTTAATGCCAAGGAATTGAAAAGATGAGATGGCAGCAGTCTCTGGCTTTGCAATGATATGCAAAGAAAGACCAAAGAGAAGAGGACCCTGCAAATAAATAGCTGTGAATTCTGGAACCTCACATGGGATTTGTTCAGAGAGCTTCCTGTAGCTTTGTACTTTCCTGCATCACCTACAGCGCAAGTTCCCAGCTCTCTTGGCAGGTCTGAGCAAATAAGCACATGAGGACACGCCCCAGCCTCCTCCAAAGGGATTTTTCACAGAAAATTGCTCTTCTTTTGATAATAACATTTTGCTGCTGTGGAAACATTGAATTTCATTCGCTTCTCAAACAGATAATTACAAACCTATAAGGTAACAAAACAGGTTGAGAATATTGCCCACTACTGGCCAACTGCAGCCAGCAGTAGTTCAGGTTTCCCAGAATCATTAGCAATTCAGTTTCTCAAACAACAAAAGGATGAAGGGTGAAAAATGAGGCTGGACTTTAATTACTGATTTTGAGAATTTTCACCAGGTGGGAAATGTCTAATTAGTTGCTGACTGCAGATGCACTTCTCTGAATAGAGCCTGAGGGAGAGAGAAGAGAATGGAAGATGTTCCTGTCAATACAAAGAGTTAACAGGAGAACAAGAACAGATGAGAAGGAAGAAGTAAAGTCTACCTCCAGAGAAGGTGAACTGCTGACCTGCTGCCAGCTCATGAGGCTGTCCATTCCCGAGTCAAACCAGCATTGTGTCCTCAGAACCTTTAAGAAGAGGGTGAAATGGTGAGTCTGACAGTCACCTTCCAGCTGATTTTCATTGTTTCAGTTTAGAGACAAGTTTGGGAGAAAACACTGTGGAATGAGTGCTTCCTCTAAAAAGGGTTCTAACAATCCCTTTCTGCAAATAGCAAGTGCATACTAGAGGATGAAAGTGAAAAAAACCCCAACCATTTATTGACAAACAGAATGCCCACACAGTGTCACGGACATATTTTCTGAAAAATCCCTTTGCCAGGATCCTGAGAAGCTGAGAAGCCTCAGAGGAAAAGAAAAATAATAATTATCTGCTGCCCTGGAATGCAGCAGGTGCTTCTTTGATTGGTCTCATGTGTTTGTTTCTAATTAATGGCCAGTCATAGTCCAGCTGTCTCGGACTCTCTGGTCAGTCACAAGATTTTGTTATCATTCCAATTCTTTCTTTGCTAGCCTTCTGCTGAAATCCTTTCTTTTATTCTTTTAGTATAGTTTTAATATATCATTTTCTTTTAACGTAATATATATCATAAAATAATAAATCAGCCTTCTGAAACAAGGAGTTAAGATTCTCATCTCTTCCCTCGTCCTGGGACCCCTGTGAACACCATCACACACACAGCATGGAAAAAAGGTAAATAAATGCTAGATGTTGAACTGTGAGACCTTACTAGTAGATAGATAGATAGATAGATAGATAGATAGATAGATAGATAGATAGATAGATAGATAGATAGATAGATAGATAGATAGAAAGAACAATCAAAAACAGCGGCAGCCACAACAAACAAGGTCAGGCGCTTTCCCCTCCGGTGCAGTTCCAGGCACGGCCAGCAGGGGCGCTGGTGGCTCCCGGCCGGGCAGGGCGGGTGCGGTGATTCCCCCGCGCCTGCAGGGGGCGCTGTGGCGCCAGCTCGGCCGCCTCTCCACACGGGCACGGCGGCTCGGGAGGCAGAAAGGGAAAGAGGGGAGGTGGCTGCTCCTCTGAGTTTGCAAAACTCACAGGGAGCAGCCGGTCTCAGTGCCACTCCAGGTGGCAAGCCGGGCAGTAGAAGTGTCTTTGAAGCAGTGGGCTGGAAGACCAAAGGCAAGCAGACCCCCAGGAGCAGCAAATCGAAGGGTAGCACTAACCCCAAAGTGGTGGCAGAAGCAGCGGATGCAGCATCCTGGCGGATGTGGGATGCTGAGCTAAAGTGCAGCAAAAGCCCCAAGCAGTGGCAGAAAGCAGAGTGGGGCTGTGTGGACAATCCCTCCTTTGCACAGGAAGCCACAGCTGGTCCCGAGGCCGGGCTGCCGCACAGAGGGAACGGCCCGGCAGGGAGCAGGCAGCACTCCTGGCTCCCGGGCCTTGGCACAGCACACACCGGCTCTGGGCTCCCCAGGGGCAGAGGGGCAGAGAAACAAACCAGCAGGCACTGGTCACAGGGCCTAAAGGAGATTAAAACTATACAAAACAAAACAAGGGGGGAAAATAGGACAAAAACCCCAAAACAACAGGAGCCCAGGTCAGACCCACCGTGCCATGTGGCAGCTGTGTCAGTCACCCCACCAGAAGGAAGAGCAGCTCCTGGCTCCCAATCCCCTTAGGATCCTTCACCCATTGCAATATTCCTGAGCTGGAAGTGGGGGGCAGTGGCCCTTTGGACACAAAAAAAACCAAGATTGTTATGGGATACAAACCATTCCCACGATGCTCATTAAAAAAGGAACCATGGAATCACAGCATATGCTGAGTTGGATCCATCATGACCATTGATTCCAGCTCCTGACCCTGTACCACACCCTGTGCCTGAGAGCACTGTCCAAACACTACTTGAACTCTGTCAGGCTTGGTGCTGTGACAGCTTTCCTGGGGAGCCTGTTCCATACCAAGCTCTTGGTGAAGAACCCTTCCCAGGTATACAATCTAAACCTCTCCTGACTCAGCTTTATTCCTTTCCCTTGAGTTGTCCCTGGTCAGGAGAGTGGAGACATCTCTACCTGCCTCTCTGCTTCCCTCGTGAGGATGCTGAAGACCACACTTAGGTCTCTCATCAGCCTGGTCCAGGCTGAACCAAGTGACATCCTCAAAGGGCTTTCTTGCTTCACCATCCTCATGACCCTCCTTTGGACACTCTCAATAACTTAATATCTTTTTTGTGTTGTGCTGCCCAAACTGCACACAGGACTTAAGGAGACAATTTTGTGGTATTAAGGAAATTTCATAATATATGCCATGATGTGTACATTTTGGTGAGGCCTCTTGTAAATACTTTCTACATTATGACTTTTCACCAAAGTTTGTAGCTTTATTAAGCTACAAGAGGAGGTCAGGTAGTTTTTGGTTGTCACTATTGACAATAATAAGCAGTCACTTTATTGAAGAGTGAAAATAATGTAAACAATGAGTTTCTGCTAAAAATACAATTCTTACTTGCTGTTCTCTGCTATTACTTTCCCAAACAGCAAACAACATTAGTCATTGAAGACAAACTGCTGTGCTATGACAGAAAATATATGCTTGCCTTACAGTCATGTTTTTCTTCTTTTATAATGGACATAATTCATAATGGAAATAATAAATCTTAATGACTGGTTTCAAGAAATTTGGCATCAGACAAGTTCATATTTTATTCAATGTTTTAAGAAATGTTTTTCAGAAAAAAATGGTATAGTAAATCAGACCCCAAGACAATTATTCATCCATAAAGGTTCCCAAGCTGTTCAGAGATGGTCATTGAGACCATGAAGTTTGGTGTTATGTATGCCACAGGCTGCTAAGTTTTTCCATTACCAAATTAAAAAGTTCAAGTATTAAATATCTAGAACTACATCACTTAATCAGGCCAATGGTAAAACAAACTATTTTTCTTTGGGTTTTTTTTTTCTGATATAATCTTGTTTGGGGCTTTTAAAATGTTGAACCAAGACTAATTCAATCATGGCCATTGTTATTATACAATCATGGGCTGTGATACCCCTATTTTCCTTTCCCCTTTTATTAACAACAATTCTAACCATAATGTCAAAATGGAATCTGGTATCTGTTGCAAAAAATAAAAGGACCATCTAATAGAAAGAACATAGAGCTATTCTGTAGAATTGTTGCAGGTGTGTTGACAGGATTACTTGATATTAGGACTGTGTAAGTACATAGTATTTTTGAACATATATATAAAATTTGAGTGTTTGGATTTTTCCTCAAAGGGCTTTTTAATCCAATGTGTTTATTCTTCTCCTCGTTGTGCTCATTATTGATCCAAACAGAGTATAAATGCCAGACTGCAAATTATATTTTTCTCATGAAAAGAACATTATTGATAGCCAGGAATAAATTATGATATTTCTTGTCACATTAAATCACTGAATTAAAACAAAAATATGAAGCATATAATAATCTAGTAGGCCAGTTTTATGCCCTCAAATAAGAAGATGAAACATAAGATGACTGGAATCTGGAGAAACATTTTCTTAAAATTAGGGTAGTGTTAATAATCAAAGAGAGACGAGAAGTAGAACCACCAAAACAACATCCCTTATATGAGCCTGACCCCTGTAAAATATTCACATCCTTAAATTAGCCTTAGGTTTCCTACTTATTAGGAGAGTTGGTCACCTCAAAAGAGTATTAACAAGAATGAACAGAGTTGCTGAACCCAATGCACCAGGATAGGAGATGGTTTAAACTGAATATATCTTTAGCATGGTTATGCAGAGAAACCTTCTTAAACTTGTGGTTCAGAGCTGGAATTTGCTGCACCTGGCAGAGGCACAAGTGATTTTTATTCCAAAGATGGTCAGTTACACATATAAACATTTCCTTTTTAATTAAGTATTTTTACAGTCAAAGCATTTAGAAGTTATTTGGAAATCACAGTTCAATTCTTTTCTCTAAGAGGATTTAAAACCTTTTGCCTTCTACAAACAAGCTGGATACTGGGGTAGAGATGACCTGGCTCATCCTCCTGAAACTCTTCCATGTTCCATTAAATGTCTGCTCAGGCAAGAACAGTGCTGCCAAGACTAACAGCAAGGTTCTCATCAGAGAATGCAGACTGTTGATCCTATCCAGCAAACACAGCATATCTATGAATAAGGATCACAGAAATAGCACAGCAATAAAATATGAAAGGCAAACAACAATTAAAAGAAAATATTTATTTTGACTGTTCTGCTGACTGGTTTGGTTTGGGTTTTTTCATGATATAGGATAAATTGATGAATAAAATTCCATTTTGTTTAATTATTTGGCCCAGTTTGAGACAAAATATGTGAGAAAACTTCCCAAAGGGGTCTCCTCTAAAATTCCAGCAGCCCTTCTCCAACCAGTTCAGGAGATAATCTTCTTGGAGAAGAATGGGGAAAAAACTGTTTATTTCACTAGCAAAGTACTCACAAACGGGAAAAAATGAACAAACAATGAAACCTCTTGTTGCTCTGAAGAGATGGCAAATTCGGAGAGTCCTTTCACGGGTGTGTCTTGGCTCACTCAGTCTCTCTCAGTCCCTCTGGGGTTTGGACCCAGTGTCCAGCCACAGAGCAGCTTGGGGGCCCCTGGGTGATTGTCCTGGTGATCCAGACTGGAGAAAACACTGAAGAGTCCCAGAAAAAACACAGTCCTGGGGAAACTTTTCTTGCCGTCACTAACAAGGAAAACCAGCAGTGAAAAGAAAGAAACAAACAAACAAAAAACACAAACAAACAAACAAACAAACCCCTCCCCAAAAAACTCCCTGTCTCTCTCCAACTCTGCAACAGCTGCAAGCTGGAGAGATCTGAATTCTTATCTCTCTGTTTTGAGTGCACCCACCTCAAGCATTCCACCCACCACCTCTTCTCCTGCTCTCTGGGCCTGGCTTAAAGCTTCAGGAGCCATTTCTGGACAGAAAAAACCCAAATGATGGGATACCAGACCATACAGTCACCTCAGAACACTACTGTCTTTGCATGAAGTTATATTAATAAATTATATTTAATATTTGATTTCACTAAGATGATTTAAAAAAATAGCTTTTGGGTAAATACCAAATCTCACAAAGTTTAAAACAAATAGAAATTGATAGAATACTTATTTACTTCTATAGCCAAAACAAGGACTGATGGTAATGCTAAGAAAGCTAAGTAATGATTAAAACAATACAGAACTGGAATGTGAGGAAGAAACAAATGAAAAAATTGAATTTTATTTTCTGTCCTGCAGATTATTACATCTTTTTAGGTATCTATGTTTCTGCAGCCAATGTCTGGAAGTATTCCAGTTGCCTGAATGAGGATCAAGGTTCCAAAAAGAATTAAAATGCTTGAGAAAACAATTGGAACACAGCTTGCTACTTAGAAATTATAAAATCATTCACAATTCCTTTCTCATTTTTTTTGCCATTTAATAAAGCAGGCTAATAATTTAAAAACTAGTTACCACATTCTTCTTCTGAACACATTTATTCATCATGAACATTATTTGCCTAAAAAAGATTATTAATAATATAATTTACTTTTCTGTGAAAATGAAATTTGCTCTGGGTTGGAAACACAACAGGCACCTTTGTACATGAGCCTGACAATTCAAGACCACTTATGTGTACCTTTCTGTAAAATGTGATTCACCAAATCCTTTCTTGCCACACTTCGGTGATCTCTCACTTGATGGAAATTCTTCTGCTGAAGCTAGCAGAAAATATTTGCCTGCAGCTTGTTATGTGAGCAGGTCCTCTACCTAATTAAAAAACCTTCATAAGCCATGGAAAAGTGCCATACAATACCTCTTGTATTGAGGAATAATGCATCAGCATTTAAAATCCATTTTTAGTCCAAAATGATCATGACCAACGATCATGACAAGTCCAAGTAAAACCTTAATTTCAACGTGAAACAACTATTAAACTGCCAGCCTTTACAAAGACCACCATTGTTATTATGCAGAAATATAACCTTGTAACAACTAGGAAAAAAAAATCTTTCTTTTTGTCACGTAATGAATATAATTCACACAAGTGTGCTGCGTGTTCTTTTTAGCAAGTTGTTAATACTAAATAAAAAAGAATTACAAGAAAAAAAACAATCAACACTTATATGGCATCATTTGCAGATATATTTTCAGCAGTATTTATGCATTTCCTAAATATGAGGCCTGTTTGGAAAATTTGAAATATTCCTATATAAAACAAAATGTTTTACAACATTGAAAGCTTTCAGGACTGCAGAGACTATTCATAGGAGAGGCTTTTCCCCATCAAGAACTATGGAAAGCAACAATTAATTTTGGAAACAGGGAGCATACAACCCCTTGAATCAGCAAATAAAACAGCAAAATAGTCAGCAGGCAGCCAAATCACTCCTAGTTTTTATCACCAGAAGAGCAGAGGGAGCCTGAGGGATTACTGGTGATCACACTGGGTTTCTCAAAACAGCAGGGAATTTCACCTAGTTTATGTTTATCAGGAAAACATTTTGTAGTTTGAAAGTTCCTCACTTAATTCGGCACTAACTTTTCCATATCAAAATGACTGTAAGTGCTGGAGATGAAAGAGCAGAAACAGCTTCCTGGCAAGGGAACATACACAAAAATCATATGGTTTGGCATTTTGGTTCTTTTGGTTTTGTTTCTTTTTATAAGCATCAGCAACGGATACAAATCTGCTGGGCTTTGAGGCACGGAATAGCATTTTAGAAAGCACTTGTGGAACCTCTGATATTGAGGGGTTTTGCACAAGAATGGCATCAAAACAATCTGTTGACATGCTCAGCCTTCCTTTGAAACAGACAAGCTCATTCTAAGTATCCCCAGCTGAGGAAACAAATCTTCCATTACTTTTCTGGGAGGCAAAGGTAAAACCCAAAAATCCTACCTTCATTAGTCCTGTCTAAGCCCCACTTTGGTAAGTTTTTTGGTTAGCTGTTTGTTATTACAAAAAAATAGCTTTGAAGTAATGACACCTAAATTTCAGTTGAGATTATAAATGATTGAATGATGCAAAAGTTGTTAGCTTGGGTTTTTAAATTAAATCCCCAAGATTAAGTTTTCTGAGGCGACCTATCCTAAGAGTAAAATAATGCTAATAGTTTTTCATCTAGTGGATCTGAATTCAGCAAGGAATCTTTAGTTGTAACCCATACATAACTGAAGATTACATTTTTCTATTTTTTTTTCTCTTATTGTAGGTATAAGAGAAATCTTTATTCTTTAGCACTTAGAAAGAGCTCTGTTCATTATGGAAATCCCTATGATTGATTTTTAACAGGAAAAGAGAGAAGAAAGGAACAGAAAACTACTGTGAAGTCCTATTAACAGGTGTGTAAAAATTCAAGAGACTCATCAACTGAAGAGCTGTCTTTCAAAATTTGCTTTGAGACATTCTGAATTTGCACTACATGCATCAATTTTGTTTCTATTGAGAAAAAACTTCACACACCAATTATGAATAAACCATGCATAAAAGCAGTAAATTCTTGGAAGAATAATATTTTTAAAGTATTGTTACAAATGGGAAAAATAAAAACCACATAGAACAAACAAATAAGAAACCATAAATTGCTTTGAGGAGTCATTAAAGTCCTGACATATGTAGGCTGAAGTTTTTAATCTTCCATAGACTATGGTTCATTTGATTGAAATGGAAATGGAGGAATTAAATATATAAATGTAAAAATCATTACCTCATGACAAAATTAAATAAATTCGAAACACAAAAATTGATCCTGATTTTCTGTCTTTAATGCATCCCAGTTGATCTTCTTATGTCATTATACACCCTAGATAAAATATTAGCTTAATTTTGAATTTACCGGTTTAAAAGGTTTTTGTTAGAGTCTTTTCATGAGTTAAACAGAAATTCTCGTTTAATTATCACTGCTGTATCTGAAACACCTTTTTAGCAAACTCCAAGGCAGTAAGCAAATGACAAAAATTTATGTAAGTGTGTCTAACCATAGCAGAACCATAGGCTGTGCTGCTTCCACAGGAGACTCTGTTCCACCATGCCGTGCACTGTGAAGTGAAGCCAAAGCACATCAGCTTAATGGAGAGGAAAGATGATCATGTGCTAATCCTTCCCCCTTCCTCACTGTGTTACCATCAGCAGACCTCTTGTAAAAGAAGAAGGAACTGAAGTCAACGCTGTAAGATGAGCTTACTCATACCTCTATGTGACATCACTCCGTGAATAATTTATGTATCAGACACAGATCTTGGAGCTGTTAATCTTTCATAGAGCAGCAGTCAGAGCCCACATGGAGACTGCAATCACCATCTCGAGAGCCACATGGCACAGCTGCCCCACTGACACCACAGAGAACAAAGCAAGGAGTTGCTCTTGCTGCCAGGGTTTTCCTGGCGTGGGAAGATGAAGAGGGCTGAGAGCTGTACTTAGACAAATGGATTCCCCAGTTCTGGCTCAGGGGCTGCACAAGCTGCCTCCTCTGCTCCTGGCACAATTGAGATGCCATGTTACCTTTCCTCTTCTTCACAATGAGCCAATTGCTTATGGTAAGTCACACACAGATAGTTAAAAATCAGTTGTCATCTTCACTCTAAAAATATTGCTGAATCAATGATGCTACAGTTTACATTAACACAGCGTCTGGCCACACACCTCTCTGGGGAAACATTCCAGGTTTCATGTATTTTCATCTGGAAATGGAATCACACCTATAGTAATTCACTGCAATAAATAACATTCCAAATAATATTCCAAACAATATTCCTCCAAAAGAATCCCTTCTCTTTTTTTTTTTTTTTGGGTGTTTTTTGGGGTTTTGTTGGTTGTTGCTTGGTTGTATGATTTTTGTTTCCCAGGACTGCTTTCATCAGTTGTTCATAATCACATAATGAAAGAAATTACCAGGTTTCAGGAACTGAGAAAATACTCTATGTGTTGATGTGTTGTCAATCTTTAAGGGAAGGATTTTCAGGTACCAAGTATCTAAAAATCAGTAATAGCTCAATGATACCTAATACTTATATTAATTTAGTGCCACTATATAATTATTGTGGGGATATTTGATTACATATCACATGAACCATTTACAAGGAAATATTTTTCCTAGTTGCATGCCATGCTGCAAAAAGCACATTATTGGTATGTAGTAAGGGCGTGTTTCCAGGATGTAATGCTTATATGTAAGAAGGAAATAGGTAGGATCATTACACTTCTGGCCTGGAAGAAAAATAGAGTATAGCTAATTCTCCAGCTATTCTTACACAGTAATTTCTAGGTTACCAGATTCTATTGAGTGTTTTGATGACACATATTACAGTCATTCTAATTTACAAAAAAAAAAAAAAAAAAAAAGAAATTGTGACAGATCTAGTTAAAATTGTTGTTATTGTATGATTATTGTATGGTATAAAATGATGTCTTTATACTAAAGCTGATGCAAAAGCTGGAAATAGAGTGAGGAAGAAAAGCAAAGATGAAAATACTCTAACTGGATAGAAAAAAGTTATTAAATTGTGTGACAGTATGAGAGTACTGGCTTAGTGAAGTGCAACAAGCTTGCAATTATCTCTTACCTACAAGAGCACCTTAATTTATGTTATTAAAAAGTATTATTTTTGAGCTTAAATTGAGAAATACAATGTTACAGAAAGAAAGTGACCTTTATAAAGCAGGAAAAGGTTGGGGATAGCAAAGAAATATTCTTTTATGTGGTGTTCCTCTTTAAATTTAAAAATCTCTACTTCACTTAAACAAGCCTATGAAAGGATATTCCTTGAAGTCATCCCCACTGAACACAATCAGAAATTGAACTGGAAAATTGTATAATTAAAACGCTCTTAATTAGACCCCTTTATGATGAAATCAGAGGACTGAGCACACATTAGCTTATGAATCCTTACCAAAGTACAGACTGGAACATAAGATGTAAAAAAACCTGCCACCTTCTTGTTGTCAATGCATGCTTGGGAGAACTGCTGTAATTCTTGAAACAACATTCCATGAATATATATATATATGAGTGATACTAGATTAACATTTATGTCTTGTGAAATTGAGGGACCTGCGTACATTTTCTCAGTTGAAAAAATATTCACTGATTTCTGGTTTTATGTTTGCTTCCATTTATGTAGCACTGAAATTAAAAAAAAAATTAAAAAGAATGCAAGACAAAAAACAAAACAACCTAGCATGTGTTGAAAAGTACCAAAATGAAACTTTCATGTTATGTAGGTACGAACAGCAATTTGGCATATAAAATCAAAGGTGATATTCAGCATCTGAATCTTCTCATATCAGCACACTTATTTGAAAAAGTACTAATATGCAAAGATTATCACTTTTCCTCTATTTATTTTGGAAAAAAACCCACCTGATTCAAATGTTATTACCTTAAATGGCTTCATCTCCCATTAAGACTCAAAGGATGTTTAAAATTTATTAATAAAACCAGAATTATTTGGGCAAAGCTGATTACCTAAAATAAGCATATGTTCAATAGACTCTACCTGAGGTCACAACAGGATATGGATAGCTTTTAACCCATGGATAATTTTTACATCATAACTAAGTTTCAGCTGTACTTAAAATGTAGCTTCCAGTTATCCAAAATTCCTTCTATGAGACCATGTGCTACAACATCCCTTCCCTTCCCTTCCTCCTCTTTTTTCTAAAAGTCATTCAAATCTATGGGCCAAATTCCATTCCTGTTTTTTTCTCACATTTCCACTGTTGGAGTGGTAATCAATGGGTACCATGGGTATTGTGTTTTGGGGGTTGTTTCCCTCCTATTTAAAAATATAATTCTTCCCTGTAAAATATTAAACACCTGTTTATCAGCATAAGGTGTATGAAGGGAAATTAATATACTCATTAAACTTGATTCAATGTTGGACAAATAGAACTCTGTGTGATCACAAGGGAATAGTGCTTGCAAGGTTCCTGTGGAGTAAAGTAGACATGGACGATTAAAGCCTGCGGGAGATTATATAAAAGAAATGGGATGAGTCAACTTTTATATAAATATTTCTCTGAAGCATTAAATAATGTAATATTACTATATATTTTTCAGATCTTGATTAACAAATAATAAAATATATTAAGCCTTTTGATGCTTTCAAAATCCACTAAAAATGTATAAAATAACATAACTAGAATAAAAACACAGAGATAAAACCAATCTGAAATTAATTTACAACTTGATAAATTTTTATTTATTCAGTTAATTTGTCTCTGTAAGGGAGATATTATTCTAATTTTCAGGTTGGCATATTTTAGGTGCAATTTGCAGTAACATCTCAAAAACCATTTTTAACCAAAAACTAAAGTGTATTCACCATAAGCAACTGTAACCAAGTTATCACAGTCATAGCATTTTTTCCTAAGAATTTATTTCATTACAATAAATTGAAACCAGAGTAATGCTGAAACCGGAGTATTTAATATATTTGAGTAATTTCGTATCTAAATACAATATCTAAAATAAAATAAAATAAAATAAAATGAAGGAGGCAGAGTTTTTGGACCTCAGGTCAATATTTCCAAACACTTTACTTGAAAAGCACTTTCATAAGGATCATTTCTGCAACCTCAGGTTTTAGTCCTGTTAGAACCAAGGATTGATTTTTTTAAGTGTTTATTTCCTTTGCAAGTGGAACACGATGATCCAGCCATACAGCTTATAAGCTCACTTTCCATGGAATAGTGATTTAACTGAACTGCTACTCTTATGTTTGGATGCCAAATGCACAACAGTAGAATTTATTGCTAGATGCTGAGATTGATATTTACTTGTTTTTACTTATTCCATTTTTTTAAATCTCTTGGTTACTTGGAGATGGGAAATTTTGCCAAGATTGCGAAGTTCAAAAAACTTTGTATACCTCCATAAAATATCTTTTATGACCATCTATTAAAAACAATCACACTTTAGAGTAAAACAAGCAGAGAGTTACTTAATCCATCCGAGGAAAATTAATTAATTTATCAGATCATTTTGTCCAAAGAACATTGACCAGATTCAGAACTGGAGTAAGCACATTCAGGTCAGGCAGTAAACAGCATGGTACCAGCTTAAATGAGCCCTGAAGCTGCTGCATTTTCAGCTGAACATGATTTGTATAAAAGGAAAAGCAGCTCTCATCTAATTATGGTCATGTCTAATCCCTTGCCTCCAGTGAGCTGGTTGGTTGGTTGGTTGGTTGGTTGGTTGGTTGGTTGGTTGGTTGGTTGTCCTACACCTGCACTACCAAAAATGCTTTTCCCCAAATAATACTATCTGCTAAATTAACTTTCTCCTTATCTCTGGACAAAGAACGCATCTTCCATCATGAATATTCCTATGCATTATCCAATCCACCATCACAAATCCATACCAGCCACTGCACGTGAAAAATTTTAAAATACTCTATTAAGTGGGCCTTGTAGAATGATGTCTCAGGCAAGTATCTCACTTAGTTAAAGAACATGTCAGAACAAAGACTGTTATTAGTGCAAAAGTTCTTGCAGTTAGTGATGTGTTTTTGCTGTGTCTTTTGAAACAATGTTGCCCTCTAGCTTTCAAGGAATGAAGATAAAACAGAATAATTTAAGAAAACACGTTATGTGATTTGGAAGAGACCCATCCAACTTGGAATTTGTCTCTGTATTTCTTATTCATCTGAAATCTTTGGCTTCTCTGGGAGTTTTTAGCTCCAACAAGTCAGCATTTCAGTCAACAGCCCGAACAGGATGATGAATGAAATAAATTTAATTATTGAAGTTTTCACCAAAACAAAAGAGATATTATAAAATTATATGGGATACAGTATAACTTTTTTTCTTCTAAAATATTGTATTTCAACTATGAGATAAATACATGCTGGGTTGTCTCCCATGGTATGAAAACTCAAGTTATGAAGTACCTGAAGGATTCAAATATTTAAAATTCAATTCCTTCATAAGTACCTTTGAATTTCAATGGATTTTAATTATAATCAGAAAGATTGCCTCACTGGAAATGACAAATCATAGTAAGAGAACTTGTCAGAATTATATTCCAGTTCAAAGGGTAAATATTCTCCTTTGCCAATTGATCAAAAGCATCACTGCAGGGAAAAAATTGTTGCAGTTCACTTTATAGAAAGAAAATGCCAAGTATAAGAGTTGTCCTACTGCTAATTCACATTCCTTAATTCAAGAGTAGTGTTCTGTGAATGCAGGAATGAGAATTAGCAAGACCTCATAGAGGTTTCCACCCAATATTTCAGCCTTGTTGAAAGCAGAGCAATTTCTTCTAGTCATTTTCTGTCTCATCCCTGAATATCTTCTCAGAAAATTATTACTGATGACAATCTTTTCTTGAACAGACGTAAGAGCTTGTTCCAGAGAATGTTTAGGACAGCAGGAAGTCAGAAGTCTAAAAGATCAGACATTTTGCAAGTAATTGTCCTAAAGGCAGTTGTGGTATAGTGCCTGAGCCTCTGGGATTCATTGAGGAGAACAGGAAAGGAGGTCTGTTCCATGGGTAGGCACTGCAGTGCTGGTGGTTCAGGATAATGGGAAGCTCAAAAAACTGCATGTAGCTCCATAAAATATCTTTTATGACCATCTATTAAAAAATCGTGCTTTAGAGTAAAACATCTTCCCCATGAAGAGTAGTGAGATCACGATGGAGAGAATTTATCTATTCCCTGACTCTATAGCGAACGTGCCTTCAGATCAAATACCATTTTTCAAAACAACAAAAACTTGATTTCTTGTAAGGAATTTGGCTAAATATTCACACATATAATTTCCAGAGTATGAACTTATTAAATTGGAAACATCAGATTGTTTTTATTTAAACTAAGTCAGCAGACATTTTTGTGTTACCAGATAAATTACAAGTTGTTCTAGTATGAACTCTGGAAAGAGTCCTTGTAAGCAAAGACTTTCTCATTGTCTGGTTTGATGTGAATGTTTATTGTGGTCAAAGTGGGAAGAGCACCTTCTGTTAGGCTCTCATCTTGTCATGTCAGCTTCTTTCTCCTGTTAAGAGAGAAAAGCATCTTGCTCCTTTGGTCTTTAAAACAAAAAAAAATGTAGTAAAATCATAATATTAAAAATCATTCTGCAAAAATACATTTCTCGATAACTTGCAAACTAAAATATTTTTTGCTCTTTTCTGGATAAAATCAGTATGTGCATTTTGGAAGCAAAAATAAAATAGATTTGCTAGCAAAGACAGACTGATAAAGGAATATGTTTTACCTGAATCCAGTTTGTTTTGAGGGTGCAGTTTGGTGGCTTTTTATTTATCCATATATTTTTACTTTTTAAAGCTAAACATATTTAAGCAATTTCCTGTCTTCTGTAAATCTCCAAAGTCTGTATCATCATGAGACCAGCTGTAAAGGATACGAGTTTGTTAACTGTCCTTGGTGTATAAGTGAATATAAAGGGAATTTTTATAAGGCAATTCTTTCATTCCCACATAAAAAATTATGGTGAAAAGGGTGAGATTATTTTTTTAAATTATCCAGAAGTACTAATGAAGGTCTTTATTATTATAACTCAAGGCCACAATTTTAATTTTCTCTAAGCAGTTTCTATACTCACAGACTTGACCCGAGAACCCTGCAATAGTTTAATGTCTCAATTGCCTTAATATAGATTTTCATACCTTTATGGCTACAAAAGATTATTTCTCTTGCTTATTTGCACACAAGAGTTTTCCAATCCTCCATGGATAACTCAATATATGTAGGATTTACATTTGTAATGTCTTAGTCATGTAAGTAAGGGAATGCAATAAAAATATAAGGCATCCTCTTTTTCTCTAATTGCCCCCCAGATTTATGTAAATTTGCATCTCTACATAGTTATTCATTGAGCATCTGGGAAAAGCCAAGGAAATCTGTTAACCGATATAAAATCAGAGATTTTCTTCCTGATTTTCTCTCCCCAACATCAAATGCTTCAGAAACCCTTCAAAGTTTGCTGGAGGCTAGTAAAATTATACACAGCTGTTCTTTTCCCTGTAAAATGGAATACAGCAGCAAAGAAAAATCGACCAGAACGGATCTTGTTTACAAAGAGTGAAAAAAAAAATGTTGCAGTTAAAGTAACAGGCTTTAAACAAAGAGCAAGTAACTCAATAGTGACAGAAATCATGAGAAATTATGAAAGAAAAAAAAAACAACAACCAACAAAAAAAACCCAAACCAAACAAACAAAAACTCAAAACCAAAACCCTGAAAAAAAAAAAGAAACCCCTTTTCTTAGGCACAATGACCTAAGGAGGAGAAACAAAGTACAAACTTTTAAAATAGTTGTTTTACATCTGGAGAATAGCACATCAAAAAAAAAATATATTCAGTAAGAGCCATTTTCGTCTCTGCAAGAAATAATGCACTGGCTTTTTTTTCTTGCCAATCATCTGCTATTGTTCTGTCAGAGATAATACTACCAAAAACTATTGACAAAGTGAAGTCTCCAGGCAGATGTTATACAAGTGCATTGTTAAGCTGATTTCTGTGAATAAATCACCCACCCAGTTTGAGGAAGTGATACTACACTACCTGAGTCACACCATCCACCCACCTGTCACTGGGATTTTTCATGGCACTTGTTCATAAATCGTAATAAAAACAAACAGGTGCCTGCATTAGCTATGGAATTTTTAAAGAGATGCTACATTTGGGTGTTTTGTTATGAACTCCTCCTTACAACAGTTTCTTTAATTAAATTTGTAGAATATGTTATTTTTTTTTCTGTCAGTAGTATTTGCTGAATGTTGTTTAATCATTATTTCCAAACTTGTGCTGAATTCCACCCAAAAGACAAATTACCACTCATTATTTGCCACTTGTAAAGGACCTCTGCCTTTTATTGTGCTTGCACAGCCTCAAATATAGTTATAGAGAACCTTCTCAGAAGCCTGAATTCTTAACATTTAAAGATTAAACACATGACTGTGCCTTATTTTTCAACAATTTTCTAAGGTTGAACAGCAGCAAAAATGCTCCTTCTGGAATAAAATATAATTACACAAAGAAGCAATAAAGGTCCTGGATCTTGCCAGGACAGGCTTAATTTTTGCCACTGGAAATTTTTGCTACTAACTAGTGATTTGAAGTGTTTTAGTGAAAACATTAAATTGGGGAATACCATTCCCAAACCACGATAATAAAGAGTAGCAGGAATTTATGCTCTCCAGAAAATTCTGCTATTAAAAGAAAATGCAAAAATTGCAAGACTAAAAGTCTGATATTTTTGAGAAAATAAAAAAGAGAATTTAGAAAGAGTGGGAAGAACAAAATGTAATTCAGCACAGCAATAACATAAAAAATTAAAATTCACTTGTACTTTCTGTAGCATAATAAATGCTTTATACTCAAATACCTAAATGAACATATTGAATATTTAAATTTGGACAGTAAGCTATCACATATACATTAGCATAAAGTCAATTAAAACCAAAGTGTTTGAAAGAACACCACCGAATGAAAATATTTGCACAGCTTTGAAACTGGCTTTTGTAATCTGTCTCAGGAAAGTATTTTTAAAAGAAAATTTTCCTGATATATTTACTGATTTTGACAAAGAGTTTTCATTGTCTGGCCTCGGAGAACAGTTCTGTTTCATTTGGCTATGCAAAACAGATATTTGATAATCATAGTTAATATCTCAGCTTTCAGAAATGTACCTAGAGATGATTTACTGATAATGATGCAAATAAAAGTTCACTGCATCCCAAATGGAGACATTTGCAAAGTGCTCAAACACAGCTTCAAAAGAGCTGTGATGAGAGTGGAGGCCAAATATCATGAACTGTTTCCCAGGAAATTGTTTACAATATGCTGAATGTTCCTGCTTTAATGCAACACAATAAATTGTGGAATTACAGATTAAGAGGTTTGGAAGCATCAAAAAATTTTAAGATACTGTCTTAATAAGGAATCTTCATATACATATATAAACAGGTTTTATGCATAATATAATGTTGTTCAGAAAGTTTCCGCACTAATTTAATTTCAGGAAGAGAAATAGAAATACATTCATAATACATAGAGATACACATTTGAGAAAATCTACTAACATTAACAAAACTACTTTAAGTTCTGAAGATTGTTTTGCAGTAACATTTTTTCCCTTCTGTGAAATAACACATAATAAAAATAAAACATGAGGAAATCCTGAATTAAGATGTTGTTAAGATGTTTTTAAATGTAACTTTTTTTTTTTTTTTAACATTTTGAAGCAAATCTCATTTATGGTACCTTTCTATCCTGTGAGGTCAGGTAATTTTCACTTCTTCTAACGTGAAGCATAATACCTTGTATAATATCTCATTGATATACAATACAGTAATATTGCAGGGACATCTTGGAAATTAGATAAATAACTTTAAATATAAAAGATACAGGTCTTTTCTTTATTTCTTCTTTAATTATAAACAATCTCTTTTCTCAGTATTTTTATCTTAGAGGGACTTCAAGAGATGTAAATGACTGAAACAAGTTAAAAGACCTCTAGCTCAATAGCATGTCTCAATGTATGCACATATCAATATAGATATTTTTGGCTTATGCAGTTATAATTAAATTAAACCTAATTTTTATCAGTATGCATTTTTGAGTTTGCTGATTCTGTTTCTATTTTAAATTTTATCATCAAAGTAATTCCTAATGGAATATGTGCAGCATAAAATGCAAATTATCCTAAAAACCCTGCCAATATAATTGAGAATTAACAGACAATAAATACTTTATAATCTTTCAAAGAATATGTCTATGACCACAGGATCTCAAAGCTATATCTGTCTTTTTTAAAATTTTCTTATGTATTTATATTTGATAGAAAGGTATAAGTAAATATTTCCTAAAAGGAAACAAATGCATAGTACACAAAATCTTAACTGGTTCTGAATGACTAATCTATCCCTCTGGAGTTAATATTAACAACATAATACAGAAGTTATTGAGTACTTCAAAGCCTCATGAAGCTTGTGGAGAGCATTAAAGCTTTGCATCCCTTAGGAACTATAAAATGGAAGTCAGTTCTTCCAGTGCATACCTTCACACTACGTGCTTAAATCCAATATATGCTGTGAAGTTCATACAGTCAGGATGCAGGTATAGAGCCCTGCACAGGTAAATCTTGCTTAGAGATTCAAAATAAAGATTTAAACCAGACATCTCCATGTTCTCAGCTCCAGAAGCTGGCCTCTGCAAAGGATTAATTTCATAGCTTTGATCCTAGGAGTGCTCCTGCAGTACTGATTCAGCAAGCTCACTAATGGTGCAGAAAAGCTGCACTTGCCAAAAATGACACAGGATACCAATCTCAAGATATCCAGTATGGATCTATGGAGGCTGACATGCAGACATGAACACATCCTGCCTATGTTCTGAGTAAGGCAGACAGCAGTCTTCTTGAAACCAAAACTGATTAGTCCCAGTTACCACATTAAAGTAATAAATTGAAATTGAAGCTAGGTATAACTTTTGAATGCCTTAGTGGAAAGCTTTTTCTGCAATCTGTCCCCATTCTCAGACTCCTCACCATTTATTTGCAGAAAAGTCTTTGAATCTAGACTTGTAAACTGATTAGATTAGCCCTACTCATTAGTTTGCATTAATTCAAGAGAAGATATCTCAATCTCAGTCTTGTGAGCACAGATGAATGCTGAAGTTCTTCAAGTCGGAAAGACAAGTCCTTTCCTCTCCGTTTCCTTTCTAAGCTCTACCATGTTTACAGAATCATAGAATATCTTGGATTTAGTAAGGGACCCTAAAGATCATCCCCTTCCAACTCCTCTGCCATGGCTAGGGAAACTTTCCACTAGACCAGGCTGCTCAGAGTCCCATCCAGCCAGGCCTTGAACACTCCCAGGTATATAAAATTTTGCTCATTATAGCAAAAACTGTATAAAGAAGCTACAATCAAAGAAGCCTCCCTGAAGGTACCTGACTGGGACGATGGACTGAAAGTCAAACTGCTGAGATTGGATAAAGGGAAAACCCATTCTTCAGTCACCTGAAACCAAAAAGTCCACAAGGGAAAGGATGTGAGCCAAATGCTGGCATGCTCTCACCATGCCAAGAATCATCTCTGGCTTGCCTTGGGGTGGGGAGGCCGTAGCCCACAGATCCCTTTGCTGGGAGCAGGTTTGCTCAGATTTGACCCCATCCAAGGTGGGGGGAGGAAGTTTGGGAGTGTTGGAACCTCTGCTGGGGGCAGGAACCCATCCCACCCCCTTACACAGCCTGGCTGTGGAACCCCCTGTGGGACATTCCTGTGAGAGGAGCTGAGGGGGGGGGGCCTGAATCCGGGATCAGTGAGGGGGGCCCCCCAAGTGCCCCAAAGTGCCCCTGGAGTCAATCCTGAGGCCTGGCACCACGGGACTGCAGGGATGCCACAAACCCAGAGTCTGTGTAAGGGACAAGGGCAAACTCCCCCCGCAGGGAGGTACCTGGGTTTTCCCACCTGGCCTGAGCAGATATTAACCCATCAGATTCTGTGCTTTTGGGGGGAACCTTCCACCACAAAGACCAGCTGGAGAGGATCAAGACAGCATCATTGGGATTCATGGAGTGGTGACATTTTCCTTATTGTGTCTCTGTCAACCCCCTTCATTCCCCCCAATCTATTCTTTCTTTCTTTTCTCTCTCTTTCTCCCTCTCTCTTCTCTCTCCACTATTTACTATCAAATAAAACCCATACTATTGTTATTGACATATGGTCTCCTTTGCACCTTAATTGAGGCAGAGTAATTTCTAAGAACCCTAGTAGTCAGATCTTGACAGGCATCCACAACTTCTTTGGGAAACCTATGCCAGGGCCTTTCTACCCTCATAATAAAGAATTTCTTGTAAACCTGCCCTCTGTAATTTCAAATGAATTCCCCCTCACCCTGTCACTACATACCCCTTTAAAAAGTCCTTCTCCAGTACTCTTGTAGCCCCTGAAAACACTGAAGAGTGCTATAAGGTCTCTACAGAAAACTATATCCATATTATACCCTAATAAGTTCATCTTGTTCCTACAGTCAAATGATACCCCAAAAATTTGTTTTTTCATGAAAGTCAGAGTTAAAGTAGGATGGAAGGAGATCAAACTTTGTGCCTCTTTCAAGTTGTAGAAATCAGCTGAAACTTGTTTTTTTTAATTCTGAAAATTGACCTACAAATTCATCAGCGGGAATAAAAGTCAAAGGAAGTGGTCAGAAGTGAGACTATATCCAGGCAAACCTGAATGCAGCAGAGATATCTATGTATTTCCTTAGGTTTTTCTTCCAATGAGATAACAAATGCAGTAAGTAGTGTGAGCTCCCTAGTAGGAGTTGTGCTCATATGACAAATTATTTTCACTATGGTAATTATTAATTGAAGACCTGCTGTTTCACCCTATTATGGTTTATTTACTTGAGAGAACATGAAAACAGCTTGTGTGCTTCAGTAGACAGACCACCCCTACTTGAAGAAAAAAAAAAAAGGCTTTGTTTCTCTGAAGATGTTCACATTTCAAAGAAGATCTTCATATTTCAAATATGCTTGAAAGAAAGACAAACCAAAAACTAGATATTTATTCTAATAAAACATATCAAACAAAAAAATTGTAGTACAGTTGTTTAATTATGTTATGCATACATTTATCAGAGTGTCTGACCCCTAAACAATTTTTCTACACATATTTCAGACTGGGTCCTGAATTCCTAATTAGCAGATAAGTCTGATGAAACAGCCCATAAAACTCCTTTAGATTTCGGACTATGGTATTTGACTAATTTTCTAATGTCATCACTCTGAGTTTTTCTCCTTGCCCAATTTTTGTTTGTATGGTAAATTCTTTTGTTTTTCACAAATACATTTGCTGGTTTAGATACCAATTCCCTCCAGGGAAAGGACTACTCTCAGGAGACTGTTGTTTATTGTGTGAGATGCTCTTGATGTGATGTCCTTGAAACTAGAATGGAGAAAATAAATTGATTGGTGTTTACTAACATGCATATTGTCATCTGCCGTCCGTTTTGTTATTGCAACTACTCTAAAGAGATCCTTTTTAATGCTTTTCTTTTAGTTTAATATTTATTGTTTAGGGGGTTTTTCCTAGCTCAGAAATGTTGCAGTACACAGCTTTATATCTTAGTAATATGATTCTTGTGCTTATGAAATCAGTTGTGCTTTTTCTGCTGATAAATGTGAGCCATTATCAATTAACTTTCTTAGATAGTATCTATTGCCTAATACCTATTATTAAGTAGTTCAGGCTAAATCTAGGGGGAACTTTTCCTTTATTTTCTGTTTTTTAAGATCTTATTTTTTCCACATAATTGAATTTAATACTGAATAAAATTGTGATTCAATAAGCAAGTGGTACCTTTTCCTATTAATAGAAAACAGTAATTGAATACCCTTCTAACTGTATTGATATGACTAATTAAATGATGCTATTATCGCAACAGACATTAAATTCATAACTGGTAGTCCCATCTACTGGTATTCTCAGAAAAGTCTAGCCTTGATAAACAATCAGCAATGCAAATAAATCTACACTGGTGTCCCTTATTGCTAGAAAAGGAAATCCTACCTTATTTTATAAACTGAGATTATAAGTTTAAAAGTTATTTTATTCTTTCAGCAAATATCTCATTCCTACTCCAAAGAAATAACCACATCACCTTATTTAATCCAAAGACATGCATAAATGTGTTTTAGTTTATAATCAGTTAAGTGTTCATTTTATAGCTTTAAGATTAAAATTACACATAAATTACAGCTGCAGAGATGTAATTCAGAGGCCTCAGAAGCTAAGATTCTATTAGAACATTTTTTCTTACAACAGAGACCTGCTCATCTCTGCAGCATTTAAGAGAGAAGAGACAAAACACTGACCGGGAAAGAGAATTTCTGAGAATTTTGGGTTCAGCTGCTGCCTGAAACCCTCATTTTGTAAATGTTAACTACAGCAGGTGAGGTCTCAGGAAAGTGGGCTGGCAAAACACTCATTCCAGATGCAAGACTCAGTTGTGAGGAGAAGGCTCAGGAACTGGGAGATTAATTTGGGATATGACAAATTCAAGGAAAAAATGGAAATTGTAGGAGAGACATCACAGTCCAGGGAATGTGTATTAAAACTACTCTGGGTGACATGTGGAAAGCCACTTGCTTTCTGTACATGTGATCTAAATGGAAAAGTAAACATCTTGGTATATTTAGGGGGGTTACTAACAGTATTAATCTGAATTTATCATCTGCATTCTTCATCTAGACACTCTACATGTCCTACTAGCCTATTTCTGATTTCCTGAAAATGTCTCTTAATGGTATCTGTAGCTGTAATTAGGGAAAGTAAATTCTTTAGAGGTAGAAAATAGTCATGGATGGCATTCATCTTATTTAGTTATTTATATTTGAATAGCCTTTTCAGGAATAGATTGCTAAAACTTATAAACTGACTTTGGAAAAATTTACATTAAAAAATTGGTGAGTGAGGTGGAGGTGAATTTGTTCTAAAAATAATTTTTAAAATACTGAAAAGGATTTTTTCCACAACAAAGCACAATCTATTTTGGGATTCAGTAAAAAGCAAGAATTCCTTTGCAATGGTAACAGAATTAATATACTAGAGAAAATAAACTTCACCACGTGTAAACTTCTGTTGCTTCCTGTAGGAGTTACACATAAATGCATTTTAATTTCCATGGCATTTGCCTATGGCATTATTGCTCTCACTGCTTCCCAAATTTTCATGGTTTACAGTTGGATCTCATATTAACCTTGCTATTGCTTTTTCATTCTGCACACACTTAAAACTTCCACTCACTTCAGGAGGAAATCTTGCACATCAAGAGTGAAAAAGCAGATCTTCCAAATCCCTCCTTTGGGGAACACCTCCTTTCTTTTAGGTGTCTCTAGAAGGAATTTCCTCTAAATGTGCCTTAAACACAAAGGTCACCTCAAATCCTCTTTTGTTCTCTTAGGGTAGTGAGAAATTTCAAGTGGCCCACAAGTTATTCTACACAAGACTGTTCTAAGATTTAACCTTATTTCTTCAAACCACAACAATTTGTAGTACCTCCCAAGAGAACAAGTCTCCCAGATGTTCTTAGGCTGAAAAATCACATTTGTGGCACCTTGAAGTTTACATTTATCTTGAGATTAAAATAAATAAATGAATCAGTAGAAGAGGCTTAAAATAATGCACATTTTCTGTGTTCGAACAGTACATGAATAAGTAGAACTGTTCTATTCAGCAAGCATTATTTTTAGTTGTGATACATCTCTCTTTGCCAACCTCCTCCTTATTAAAGTCCTTGCAGAATATTATTTCACTCACACCTCATCAAGGTTCAGAACAAAGTGTTGCACCATGTAACTCAGGCATAAAGTTCAAAATAAAGATGGCATTTTGAAAATTAGTGAAGTGTTAATTTTATAAATAAACTAATGACTTAATCAGACTAATGCCTTAAAACAGAAACATTCTCTAGGTTCTAAAGACCTGATTCAGTTTTCGTGATGTAAATGCAGGGATAGAACTGGGAAAGGTCTAATGATGTCAGCAGAATAACAGCACCATAAATTTCAGTGTCAGATGAATGTTACCCAACAATGTTGCTGTGATTCTACTCATATATTCTATGAAGCTTTTAGCATTGCACCCATGAGCCTGTTTTGAAGTTCCTCATATTAATGAAGTAGAGCAGAATGGAAGGCAGAATAGAAATGCAATTAATAGCAAGAAATGCTCAGGCAGAGGAAATTGGAGAAGAGAAAAAAGAAAAAAGCTGAAGATTTGATCTCATTGAAATCTGTTTTTTCTAACATGGCCTAGTACTGATTTCTGCCTTGAAAATAGTCTGTGTTTTTCTACTGGTTTTATTATATGATATTACACTAATGGAGATGAATAGAGTATCAAGAGGTTAATGAAAAAGATGTGAACTATTAAAAGTACATTTTAGTGAGTTATCTAGCGTAACAGAGAAACACAATACATGAATTATTTTCTTCAACACTGTATACATGAGAGACAATATTAAACTGTAAAGATGGCAGTTACCAATTCTATTTACTATTACTCCTATGAGAAATTGTTTATTACATCAGAAAAATTTAAAAAGTGATTTCTCTCAGGAACAACTTCTACTTGGACCAGTATCCCAGTCCATCAAACATAGCTGTGTCCTAAATTGCATTAATCATGGAGCTTTATCATAACTTGTTCATAAAAAGAGAAAAAAAAGACCATTCTGGAAAGTAGAAAATGTGTGTTACTGTTCTTTCTGATGTTACATACCTCCAATAATTTTGAGACATTTTGAAATTATATTTCAAGCATAAATAAATGTCTGTTTCTAAAGATTAACTGAATGATATTTCAAATATTTTTTAGATATCTAATAAAGAACGTTGTATAAGTAAGATATTTTTCTCAGTCCTGCCAAAGTCACCAAAATTAGAAAAATTACTTAAAAACCTGCAGAAAGGGGGGACATTATTCATGTTTGTCGTCCTGCAGCTACATCACTACTTTTGGATATTCTTAATAGTGATTGCATTCAATTTGTAGAGACATCATGGGTTAGTTAAACTATCAAGGGAAGAAAACCATTGCAAGAATAATTTCAAAAATTAAGCCTACCTTGGAAAAAAATTGCACATGCCTATGTGAACTATATAAATAAACATCAATTACTACTAGGAAGGCTTTTCCCTCCTCCACTCATCAGATTCTCTTTACACAATTGTCTTTCCTATTACTTAAAATGCTAATGAGGTGAGATAAGCAACACCATCCACTTTCCATGAATAGGGTGATAAAAGAGTCTCATCTTAGCCTCTAAGAAGACTTTTTATGTTAAAATTGCTGAATCTTTGGAAGCAGATTGAATCATTATTCTCTTAAACTCCAGATGGCTACCTTACCATTTAGGTATTTTTCTTCATCACTATTATGCCACCACACGTACTGGCAGGTAATGACTATTTACCTTTCTCCCTTTTTATATTTTTCAACTTTCATTTATAGGACTTCCACTGGTTCTGCTGATAAAAATCTAAATCAATGTCACCTCAATTAATAGTTACTCTAATGTTTATTGTCTCTAATTTAATACAATGAAGATGGAAACTAATCATGAAGAGCTTTTCTTACAGAGATAACATCCCCTCAAAGTCATGATAATATTCTCCATGCAAACAATAGCATAGGTATCCCTCCTGATGTCTCTTTTCTCTTCCTAACAAAATTTTTTATGTACTTTCAAGTTTTACTTTGTTTTTCTCATGGTTCAAGGGGCCAAAAAAATATGTTGCATGTCACATTAGTTATGAATTATTTCAGACCAGGAACGAAGTCCACCGCAGCCAGAATGCAAACTATACTGTTTTAGAAGAAAACAACCTCAGCCACCAATTCTCACCTCCCACAAATCTTTCTACTCCCAAAATAAAAGTCATGGGACACCTTATAGCCTCTATCAACTGTAAGGCAAAGGGGTTATTAAACATTTCCTAAAATAAAAAAGTAATTAAAGAAATTTCAGAAGAAGGTCTTGCAATACTATGTAATAGCACCACCTGGTGACTTCAATCTTGATGACTGGAAAAAAACAACTGCATTTTCAGCTGTATATCAGATACAGATGTTTCTTTTCCAACTGCTAATCTCAACAATCTTTATTTTAAATAAAAGAGCTAATCTTCACTTGTGTAAATTGAATCCAGATAAAAACAAGATTAGAATATTATAAAAATCAAACAACAAGACTCTGCAATATGTGTGCTCTTCCCCAAGAACCTTCTACATGCATGCATCTGGGGACAACAAGACCTTTAGGAAAAAAAATGGATACTTAAGCTTAATGCTATGACATTTTACTCACTTGATCTTTGAAAAGAATTCCAGTGATTTATCTGACATAAATTAAGTGCACTAAACAGAAGATCTGTAAAGAAAAAATACATCAATTCAAGTATCAATCTTCCACTTATTTTCTTGCATTGTTTCAGATGGCTAAAACTCTGGGATGTGTCCTTGTAATGACTTAGCTGGCAACCTGCAAGTAGAATTTTAAGAAGGTTCAAATGAGAGGAAGAACTGATTTAGTGCAGAAGAGCTTGGCCTTGTTGCTAAAGAAATGGGATGTTACAGCTTAAGTTCAGCAGGATGAGTATCTTTTATTATCACATATTTGTATTGCAGCAGCACTTTCATAACCAAGCCAAAGACCAGGACATTGTGCTAGGCTGACACAAGCCATTAGCAAGAAACTAACCTTGTCCAAATTACCTTATTAAGTAGGCATTCAGAGATTTAAAATCCAAGCACACATTCAGCTCCCATCTTATGCAGATATACTGCATCAAAATATATTTCTAACATTCGGTTTCTCTCCTAAAAATAAATTTGAACCAGGTTTTACAAGACAGGAATGTTGAAAACAAATGACTGCAATTAGTAAGAGGGAACTATTCACTACAGAAGTTCCTTGCTATGCAGAACAAGAAAGCAGAATTTCAGAATGACCCTGAACCTTTACCTACCGAAATGCACAAAATGTGTTTGAAGGTACAAATATATATATACCTTTGGAATATCCCCCTATACAAATATGTAATATCCCTTTGGAAGGTACAATGTGATGTATGAAAATGCAAAATGATGTATGAAAATATCATCAAAACAATGCCAAGTTCAGACTATGCCTGGTTCATTCATTTCTCTTTGTATTAATAAAAAATATATAGGATGGCACATACTTTCTGATTAGGAGAATTCTGAATTTATTTTTTAACAAGA
Source organism: Emberiza elegans (assembly GCA_024865655.1). NCBI lineage: Eukaryota > Metazoa > Chordata > Aves > Passeriformes > Fringillidae > Emberiza > Emberiza elegans. The sequence continues at coordinate 9,019,257 of JALJVW010000158.1, forward strand.
TTTGAAAGTTTTAGGTACAAGATTTAACAAGATTTTTACGTTTTGGTACAAGACAAGTTCTCTTTAAAATATTGGCCTAAAAAAATAGAACAGGATATAAAAGTGTGTTAAAATCATCTGTGAGCAGCTTTTACAGTATCACCTCTTTGGTTTTAACAAGAACACAATGCTCATAGAAGAAAGACCTGAGCATAGTAATGGGAATTCTGCACAAAGAAATTATATTCAGGTTTTTGAAAAGAATAAAATATTGATAACTATCTGTTGACTTGTAAAAATCTAGAGGTTCATAATAGCTAAAACTTCAGATTTGTGACAGCACATAATTCTGTGGCTCACAAAGGAAAATGCCTTTCATGATATATTTTCTTAGATTCTGAAATTTCTAGAATCTTGCACACCCTATATAGGGGTGGGAGAAACCCAGATTTTGTTGGCTTTGGTGTTTTGATTTTTCATGAAACTTAAGACTTCAATTTTGTGCACAGAGAAATAGAGACCTTATGAAAATGGAAGAGATGTAGGAAAAAAAACCCCACAGAGAATAGAATAAAAAATTTTAAACCAATTTTTAAACCATATTTTATAGGAAGCCAGGAAATAATGATGGTTGATTTTGGTATCATTGAGTGCATTCTGCTTGGGATCCATGCATCCTGCTTAAGGATGCAGGTTCCTTGTCAGCCATGTGACACTTTGGCCAGAGTGACAGGGATGCCTTTGGCACCCCAGGGCACCTACCAGGTGCTCATCACTGCTCATCTGTGCCTAAGCACCAGAATCCCACTCTAACAAATACTCCAGCTAAGAAACACTTTCTTCTCAAGTTCTTGCAAGTTTTGTTTGTTCAGACGGAACAGCCACAGAAAAATATCCATATCAGTGGCAGTGGCCTGTCCCGCTTCCATTAATGGGAACAGAGTGGGCTATCACTGCTCCAGTGAACTCAGGGAAATTTCGATGACAATATATATGAGGTGTTAAAAATCTCCCAGGGATGTCTAATATTTTATTATCTACTCTCTAAAGAAATAAGAGTAAGAGATAATGGCATCTCTCAGCTTGCATGACTGCAGCATTCAAAAAGTGGGAGATGCTTTTAGGTGTGATCTCACAGTACACTGTGTGCAGGGCTTAAGAAGCAGGAAAATCTCTCAGCATGAATAAAACAGTTGGGAGTATAAAATTAACACTCTCAGCAGGAAAAGTGGATATTTAAGAGATATACTAAATATAAAGACATCTTAATCTAGAATAATTTATGTCAGAGTAGGGAAAATCAGAAACATAATATGGCAACCCTAAAAATAGAGGTAACCTGCAAGCTTTCATAGCATTAACTTTTTAATAGACAAATATGAGAGGCAGCAGCTACTGTGCATGAGGTCCATGGTGCAACCATGTAATCAGTACTCACTGCATTTTATATCCTCTAGTGTGAGAGCACAAGGAGTGACCCATTGAAAGAAGTCTAGAGTTGGGATCCTCTACAAAGTCCAACATCCAAAAAGCACAATGGAACACTGCTGAAAATCCTCAACTGCTGAAGGCAGGGGCTGTTAGCTTTGTAATGGAGCTGGAGGAGGTTTGGGTCAGACAGCTCTTCTTGCAGATCTTGGCTCTCACTACTGGGCTGGTTTGGGAGTCATTGCCATCTGTGAAGCTTCTGATTCTGCAGATAAATTCAAATATTTCAAAATAAAACATAAAGGGAATAGCAATATGAGCAGCAATGGGAGTAACAGTAAGAACAGTGTGAATAGATCAAAGCAAAGGCAGTGATTGCTGGTCCTTTCTTTCATGAAATGATGAAAAACTGTCAAAGTGCTTAAATACAATGGAGTATAGACTCACTTCTTTTGGTGAGTGGGACTCAAACAGTCAACAACTGCTGAGGGACAAAGCTCCATGAGGAAAATCTCACCTGCATTTTTTGTGGACTTTGCCCAGTTTCAGAGTACAGCTAAAGCAAGTACAATATCTTATCTGTAGAATTTATTTTTTTTAAGAAAGATGTTTGTATTGAATTAGTTGAATGCTGCTGATGACACCAGGGAGACATAACCCTGCTTGATTTCTTGTCAGTTGAAATCACTTCACGGGTGTCTCAGAGTTGGGCATGTGGACTCTGGTCTGCTGCTGTGCAATTGGCAGCCTTGGCTGGCACCAGCTCTCTGTGCTGTGGGACTTCATACTGCACCTCTGAGGGGCTCCAAACAGGATCTCGTCCTTTATCTCTAAGATGGCCAGGGATATCTTAGAGATGGCAAGAATGTAAAGTCTGTGAATGCCTGTTTTATATTACTTGTCTCAAGAAATCTTCCATTTAAAAAACTTTAGTTCTTATTTATTCGTCAAATCAAAATGCCAGGATGTGTAAGGACCAAAGGCCTTTTTATAAATAGCTTTTTCAAACAATAAGCTGGAAATTAAGAGTCCCCTTCAGGGAAACAAAATTGTATTTCAAGTTTATAAACACCTGGTCATTGCAAAATATAATTTACTACTAACCTAGGGTGTTTCATTCTTACTTCCTTTCCAGACTTATGGATTTGGGTGGTTTTTTGTGCTCAGTACAATTTTGATTCTGAGCTTGTACCTTCACTTTGTGATTCTAAGGTACTTCTTTCACTGTTTTTCAAAGTTCTTGAGAAAAACAGAAGCTTATTATATCTTCACCTTCTGAGGATATATGTGCTTTCTTCTTATATAATTTTTTCACAAAATTTCACTGTGGGGTTTTTATTTTACAATCTCAGAATAAACATCAATCAGGACCTGGAAATCTTAACATCACTCTGGTGCATCACAAAACATTTTCTGTATCTCTGACAAATTCTATTTGACCTTTAAACTATATTTTAGAAATAAGCCAGGTCTTGAACAGTTCAAAATGTTCCAATAAATTTTTGGTTTGTTCCAGACTAGTCTTTGTCACTGTGGATAAATAAGTGTTAATTTCTGGTTTTAATTTAGCTAACGTCATCTCCCAAAAAGTGGATCATCCATAGACCTTGTTAAGTTTTCATTACCATGCCCTCCAACCCCTGACTGTCAGAAACATCTTCAAGAAGTTTCCACCCATAAGGATGTCATTAATTGTATTTGCTGATCAAGACTAAACATAACCCTCTGCAATAATAAAGAGATCTAAACACAGGCACTGAGGCTTTTTTCTTTTTTCTCTCCAGGCTTTAAAGGTTTTTCCTATAATTCTCTTTTTAATTTTGCAGTCTCATTTCAAGACTGTGGATGTCGGATCTTCATGAACCCTTTAGTAATTTTCTCATCTGTCATGTACTATAAAATATCTTTATGTGTTGTTTTCCACCGGTCAAGCCCCTGTTTGTACTCCTAAAGATTGTCAGAGCTAGCTATATCTTACATATTAAATACATATATAATGATTACTCACATACACATATATACATAAATACATAATATCCTAACTCACTTATTTTTGTAACTGTCCCTATACACAAAAATGACTGCTTATAATTTTACAAGATACTTGGGTTTTGATCATATTATTTAATTGTATTTGTATTACCAAAGAATATAGTTCAGTGGGTACACACTTATTTTTGTTCATTGTCCCATCAATTTGAATCTGATGAAAAAAACATTACCTGTAATTAATTTTCTATATAAATATTTTAATCAGTGTGGAAGGTGCATATAATGGGGCTAAGAATAGACTGTTGAAGGATCTAACTGGAAGCACATTCTTGGAGGAAGATTTCCTGTTTAAATCCCTGTGGAAAATGCATTTAAGGTAGGTTTATAATTATTTTATGGTGGTAATTTTTTTATCAAAATCTCATGGAAGAGTACCATAAATCTCAAATGGTTTGCAGAAGTTACCATCAACATTTGTGTAAACACAAGATCAAAAAATACTTACAAATGTGTTAAACAGAATTCACCTCTCCAAACCATGGCAGATATTAATCACACTCATTTTCTTTACTTATTAAATCGTGTGCTATCCAACAATTCAAGTTATCTGTTCAATCTTTATCAAGTTGATCATGTTCAAGCTTTTCCAGTGTATGTTAGCACAACAGTGCTTTTGCTTTCTCCTCTGGCATTTTCCTCTGTGTTTCAATTTTCGATAACGATCTAAATGATGTTCAATGGTTTTAATCCACTTGGGAACAGTGTGCCTGTGCACAAAGATTTAAAATGATAAGATTAAATTGTTTAAACCTCTTTCAAGTTACTAACGGAATACAATGAACACTTGAAAATGATAGTTGTAAATTTGAAATTCAACCTAAGTGTGAAGAAAAGATGAATTATCTTAATGAGTTTCAGACAATATGAACCAGCCTATGATATGCCTATGGCATATAACCTGTATCAGATTTTTTTCCTTTCTGCTTTACTTTTATTTTCCTGTTATGCTAATATTTATTTACTATTTTATTTTATTTGGGAAATACTGAATTTCACATTATGAAAGTTCCATGCACATACATATTAAAATTCTACAAGGTTTTTGCCCAGTATACGGAATAAAGTATTTGCTTTAAATTTTTGGTGTATGTTTAATTTTATATATGCTGTGTTTATAGTTTTGCATATTTTCTTATAATATCCCATTCCGAATTTTATTTTTATTCATACATCAACAAGAAAATGCAATAAAATTTTCATGCAATAAAAATAAACACAACCCCAGCCCATAACTTGAAACAAGTCCAAACTTAACCCTAAAAACTTTCAACAAAACAAGCAAATCAAAAGCCTTATCGTTTTGTCAGCCACTTTCCATTTTGCACATATTTATATTCCCTGATCCAAGCTGAGATTGGAAGCAAAAGTGCTGAAATATCATAGTGAATAGCCATGTAACCCAACCCAATTCTAACAGCAAACTAGTAACCAACCAAATGAAGAAGGGGGAAAAGATTAAAAACATGAAATCTACAGCCAGAACAGAACCATAATGAAAAATCTCTGTCATAAGTATTTTGTGAATACTTTCAATGACAGTGTTCATCTTTTCTTCATATCCACAATTACTAAAATAGCAAATCTGTAAGAGATAAGATGCACAAGCAAATGCTTTTGCAGTAGCCTGTATTGCTTGTCTAAACTCAGCTGAACTGGAAGCTGACCCAAATCTTATAATATGCTTAAATACTTTTCCACTGTGATTTTGTCCTTTTCACACTGTCTGAATCAGCTTAAATTATCTCATGACAAGGGAGAAAAATTACATTCTCAAGACCATTCAGGCCAAGACAATGCCCATTTGGGACCCTCTGCTCACCACAAATTTTAATCACGTGGAATCTTGTTAGCATCTATCCCAGTTAATTACATACTCATCCTGAAAGCAAGAGTAGATGGTAAAATTCCTCTGGAGGACAGCATCTTCAAAGCGACCTAAAGAGCACAACTTAGGGCAACTCTTAAAGGGCAGAGGGGTCAGGAAAAAATGTTCATGTGTTGGGTTTGCGTGGCCAGACTTTGATAGCATTGGGGCTACAGAGAAGCAGCTGGAAGCTCCCTCCATATCTGACAGGGCCAATCCCTGGCACCTCCAAGAGGGACCCTCTACTGGTCAAGGCTGGGCCAGCCAGAAAGAATGGTAATACCTCTGTGAAAACATATTTTAAAAGGAGAGGGGGGAAGTTATACAGCTGTAATTGAGACCAGAGAAGAGCAGGATGAGAATATTTGAGAGAAACAACTCTGCAGACCCCAAAGTCAGAGGAGAAGGAGAGGGAGGAGGTTCTCCAGGTGCTGCTGGAGCAGAGATTCCCCTGCAGTCCCTGGTGCAGCCCATGGTGAAGCAGCTGTGCCCCTGCAGCCCATGGAGATCCACAGGTGTCACAGACATCTTTTATGGAAAACCCTTTCCTTAGGATTTTTCCTCCTGAGAAGCTGGGAGGCCTCAGGAACAAAATGCAAACATTGATTATCTGCTGCTGTGGAATGCAACAGGTGCATCTGTGATTGGCCCATGGTGGATGTTTGCAATTAATGGCCAATCACAGCCCAGCTGGCTCGGACAGAGAGCCAAGCCACAAACCTTTGTTATCATTCCTTCCTATTCTATTCTTAGCCAGCCTTCTGATGAAATCCTTTCTTCTATTCTTTTAGTATAGTTTTAATGTAATATATATCATAAAATAATAAATCAAGCCTTCTGAAACATGGAGTCATAGATCCTCGTCTCTTCCCTCGACCTGAGACCCCTGTGAACACCGTCACACTCAGGAATGAAGATATCAGCCCTCAGCCTGTGGAGGAGACCCACGCTGCAGCAGGTGGATGCCTCAGAGGAAGCTGTGGACCCATGGGAAGCTCACGCTGGGAAAAGTTTCTGGCAGTGACCTGCAGAGCCCTGGAGTGAGGAGCCCACATTAGAGAACATTTCCTAGAATGACTTGTGACCCTGTGGGGGACCCAAACTGGAGCAGGCTGTGCCTAAAGGACTGCATCCCATGGAAAGGGAGGCAAGTTGGAGTAGTTTGTGAAAATTTGTGTGGGATGGACTCATGCTGGAGAAAGTCATAGAGACCACTCTCCTGTGGGAGGGACCCCATGATGAGAGAGGAGGTAGAGCTGGGAAGTAGGAAAGGGTTGGGAGAAAGTTTTAAGATTTATTTTATTTCCCAGTATCATGCTTGAATTTTGATTGGGAATAAATTCAGTTCACTTCCCCAAATCAAGTCTGGTTTTTTTTTCCATGACAGCAACCAGTTTTTTATCACTCCTGGTCCTTGTCTGAACCTTTTGTTATGTTTTCCCTTCTCTATCTAGCTCTGGAGAGAGTTGGAGATTGGCTTTGATGGGTGCCTGGAATCCATCCAGGGCCAACCCACCACAGCTAGAAGAAAAAAGGAACAAAAGAGAGTGTAAGTGACTTTCAGGTCACTTCATGTTTTTCAGAATAGCTGAGAGCTGCATGTCCTCCCAGTTGAACAGATAATATTCCATTTTTCATGGAATTGAAGGAGGCATAATCAGAAGGTGGGGCAAGAGAAGAGTTCATCTTTCAGGTTATTTTCTTTGAGATAGCCAAGACCTTTTCTAAATGGAGAAGTTAGTGGAATGTAGGGCAAAGGAATGATATGGAATTGCACTAAGTATCCCTCACAACCTTCCTACCTTAATGCTTGTTGGAACCCTGGATATTGAGGGGTTTGGGCTTCCTGTGCTGAAAGGCACAGATCCTCAAGACAACACTGCATTTGACTTGAGGTTGTGAAGAAGGCTCCAAAACTGAATGATAAAAGTGGGATTATGGGTGTTTAGATTAGAAGTGTGTAATGTCATGTGGTGGAAAACCTAGAGTTTAAGGTTTTAGAATATAAAGATATATGTGAAACAAGATGGAGGTTTTAGTGCAGAGGCTGGTCCTGCTTGTTCATCTTCTTCTTCGTGGGTTTGGGTGGTATTTTGTAATTGGACAGAAAAATCCACATTGCAGGAGACGAGGGATTAGTTATTGGGTTAAAAATAAAAACAATTTAGTTGTCATTTCTTAATTGGACAGTTTAGCCTTTAAAGACCTTGTAGAGAAAGACAGCCATTTTGTAGCATGTTAGTAGAGTGCTGTAGAACTCATGACTTGTAAACTGTGACATAGATAAGAAATAATAAACATTTGAGCCCAAACACAAAATATAATCTCAAGCACTTTCAATCACGACCTTGACAGAGACAGAAAAGAAGCCAAGAACTGGCAAATGCTGTTAACTTGCACATGGGTAGAATTAGAGTATTACATGGTGCATGCCCAGTCTGGCTTGGGGACATGGCTTTTAGCAATAGATGTAAGCTGGAAGTAAAGACAGAAAATGAGGCAGGTTCTAAGAAATATTTATATTTTACATCTTCTGCTGCATTTAATGAATGTCCAAGATGTAGATAAAAAGAGAAAAATGAAAGCTTTTCATTTTTCTCACTGTTGTTTAGTTGTTTGAGATTTTAAATTGAGAAAGGGGAAAAAATGACATTTACTTCCAGATTCTGTATGTTTAAAGCAAAACTTTGTCATATCATGTGGGAACTCAGCACATCACTCCAGATGTCCAGAGCTACTGAGAGAACCCTTGGGGGGCTCGGAGGTCCTTGAATGTTGCCAAAAGCACCTGGTGGCTTGACTTTGACCCTTTTAGGGATCTGCCATCTGTGTATGAGGACATGAGAGCCACACAAGTTTGAATGGTGTAGGGATGATATGTTCACTGGGTGAAATAGAGATTTTAGGATTTTGGTACAGGGGGATATGGAGACAAGATGGTGGAACCCAGGGCCTGCCTCGTGGTTCTTCTCTCTTCTTCTTGTTCTCCATTTTCTGTTGTGATGTTGGCACTTTGGATTGGTTCACAGTGAAAGCACACTGTCTAACATGGGTGAAGGGCATTGGAAGGTAATTGTAAATATGATATACCTAGTTTGTAGTATAAAAGACCACACCGCCTTGTGGGCAGGGGAGAGTGCCTCAGACTGTCTTGCTAAGCTGATGTCGTCAGGGCAAGAGAAAATTTTTTACAGATAAGATAAAATAAACAACCTTGAGACCGTGAAATGAAGAGCCCTGACTCCTTTTTCAGTGCCGGGCTGGGAAAAGAGACTCTCGAACATTTCTCGGGGTCACTCAGATAAACTAATGATCCTGACAATATCAACCTGAGCTGCAATTAGTCTGGGGATGAAGGGTGAAGGACCACGTTTGACCTTTGGGGAGACAGAACAGCAATAACCCCTCTGCTGGAGCCCTCCCTCCTGGCACAGCTCCCTCTGGTAACAAAACATTTTAAATTATGTAAGAATATTAAAATTATTAATTCACTTCTAATTTTTGTAATTTTTGAATTAATTATTAAATCTTTTGCATTACTTAATGATTTATATAAAAAAAACCCTCAAAACCTTACTTGTATTAGTCACACACAAAATCCAGAAATATCATGTGAAAGAACTGTACACCAGGAAATGTTAGTAAAGAGTAGTTATTTCAGGCATATTTATTCACAAGAACAAAATCTTCAAAGTTGTGACAAGTAACTAGAAAATAAAATATATAACTTGACAAGCTCTCAGAATATGAATAAACTAATATCTTAACCATAATGGACAAGCTTATTCACTAACAGTTAAATACCTCGGAAAATAGGTACCCAAAATGTAAATATACAGCACGGAAAGAAATATACACTTTCACAAGCTGAATGCACACATCAAGAAATGCCTCTGAGTTTGGAAGACACAGGAAAGAAAGATTTGAGCAGTTATTGGATGTTCAGAGCACTACCTTTCAGATAAAAGCAAAATAAACTAGCACTGGGGACATTTCTAAATTAATAAAGTGAGCTTTTGTAGTTTATTTAAATAAAAAATAACATTTTTAAAAAATCTAGTTTCTTCCCCAAACCCATCTGCAATATAATTAAATTCTGTGGTCATCACACACAGATTCTGTAAAATCAAAGTACAGATGGTGGTTTATTACAAAATAACATAGGAGGCTTAGAATAGATGATACATTTGGTCATTTTTGCACATAAACTCCCTGATTAAGTATGAAAAATGTGAACATTTGTTTGTCTTGGAAAAACTGCTATTACTTGTCAAGCATGACCAATTAGGTATTACTAAACTGTTATCCCTATAATTAAGAAAAACAGCCATATGTAAAGTCAGAAGTTTGCATTTCTGGTTTTTGTGTGTTTGGTTTGTGGCTGTTTTCCCACTACCACCACCCCCTCAGCTTATAAATGTAAATTTTCTGGTCTGTTTTACTTATAAAATAGTAACAAAAAAAAACCAGAGAGATTGCAACAGGTCTTTGAAAATTACTTAATTCTTTCTTTTTTCTCTTTTTTTTTTTTTTTTTCTTTCCTTTTAGCAACAGATGTAAGCTGGAAATAAAGACAGAAAATGAGGCAGGTTCTAAGAAATATTTATATTTTTCATCTTCTGCTGCATTTAATGAATGTCCAAGATGTAGATACAAGGAGAAAAATGAAAGCTTTTCATTTTTCTCACTGTTGTTTAGTTGTTTGAGAGTGTAAATTGAGAGAAGGAAAAAAAAGTCATTTACTTCTAGATTCTGTATGGTTAAAGCAAAACTTTGTCATGTCAACCTAAGCTGCAACTAGTCTTGCTTGCTGTATTTCTATGGCAGTGTTTGTAGAAAGCAGGTAGGTCAATCAAGACATTTAGAATTTTTTGACATGGCAGTAACAAGGAATGGACTAAAGATGCTCTCCCAGTGTGCAGTTTTGCCAGCTCACAATTTCTCCCTGAACCAGTTATTTTTTGTGTTAGATAGCTTTGATGCCTTGTTTACTTGTGCTCAGAGAAGAGCTGAGAGATGTAGAGAAGGCCTTCTGATGAAAACAAATACCTGAGACTATGCCTTGCATGCAAAATAAAAAATATATATATCCAAGATAGAATTCCTGAGTTTTGAGTGTTTCTTGCTGAAATCCTTGCATTGTTTCCAATTCCTTTATTCATTTGTCACACAAGACTGCTGCATACATTAGTGTGCCCAACGTGAGATGCATTTTGATTTTATCATCAGTATTGTGCAGTTTACAGTGAAGAATACAAGCAGCAAGTTTGCATGGCATGCCTAAAATATCTCCCTTAGAGAAAAAAATTACAGCGGCTGTATAGCATCTGAACGAATAAACTAATATCTTAACCATAATGGACAAGCTTATTCACTAACAGTTAAATACCTCGGAAAATAGGTACCCAAAATGTAAATATACAGCACGGAAAGAAATATACACTTTCACAAGCTGAATGCACACATCATCAAAATGCCTCTGAGTTTGGAAGACACAGGAAAGAAAGATTTGAGCAGTTATTGGATGTTCAGAGCACTACCTTTCAGATAAAAGCAAAATAAACTAGCACTGGGGACATTTCTAAATTAATAAAGTGAGCTTTTGTAGTTTATTTAAATAAAAAATAACATTTTTAAAAAAATCTAGTTTCTTCCCCAAACCCATCTGCAATATAATTAAATTCTGTGGTCATCACACACAGATTCTGTAAAATCAAAGTACAGATGGTGGTTTATTACAAAATAACATAGGAGGCTTAGAATAGATGATACATTTGGTCATTTTTTGCACATAAACTCCTGATTAAGTATGAAAAATGTGAACATTTGTTTGTCTTGGAAAAACTGCTATTACTTGTCAAGCATGACCAATTAGGTATTACTAAACTGTTATCCCTATAATTAAGAAAAACAGCCATATGTAAAGTCAGAAGTTTGCATTTCTGGTTTTTGTGTGTTTGGTTTGTGGCTGTTTTCCCACTACCACCACCCCCTCAGCTTATAAATGTAAATTTTCTGGTCTGTTTTACTTATAAAATAGTAACAAAAAAAAAAAACCAGAGATTGCAACAGGTCTTTGAAAATTAATTCTTTCTTTTTCTTTTTTTTTTTTTTGTTTTCTTTCCTTTTAGCAACAGATGTAAGCTGGAAATAAAGACAGAAAATGAGGCAGGTTCTAAGAAATATTTATATTTTTCATCTTCTGCTGCATTTAATGAATGTCCAAGATGTAGATACAAGGAGAAAAATGAAAGCTTTTCATTTTTCTCACTGTTGTTTAGTTGTTTGAGAGTGTAAATTGAGAGAAGGAAAAAAAAGTCATTTACTTCTAGATTCTGTATGGTTAAAGCAAAACTTTGTCATGTCAACCTAAGCTGCAACTAGTCTTGCTTGCTGTATTTCTATGGCAGTGTTTGAATAGAAAGCAGGTAGGTCAATCAAGACATTTAGACTTTTTGACATAGCAGTAACAAGGAATGGACTAAAGATGCTCTCCCAGTGTGCATGTTTGGGTGAAGCTCACAATTTTAGGATTTTGAACCAGTTATTTTTTGTGTTAGATAGCTTTGATGCCTTGTTTACTTGTGCTCAGAGATTTTCTGAGAGATGTGAGAAGGCCTTCTGATGAAAACAAATACCTGAGACTATGCCTTGCATGCAAAATAAAAATATATATATCAAGATAGAATTCCTGAGTTTTGAGTGTTTCTTGCTGAAATCCTTGCATTGTTTCCAATTCCTTTATTCATTTGTCACACAAGACTGCTGCATACATTAGTGTGCCCAACGTGAGATGCATTTTGATTTTATCATCAGTATTGTGCAGTTTACAGTGAAGAATACAAGCAGCAAGTTTGCATGGCATGCCTAAAATATCTCCCTTAGAGAAAAAAATTACAGCGGCTGTATAGCATCTGAACATGGCAATTTTGTCATGCACTGTCAAAAACAATTTAGGTAGCACTATTCTCTCCAGGTTTCTTATAAATAGTGTAAAAAAGAGCCTCAAATTCCTGCGCTTCATTAGCACAGAAAGTTCCTACAATGCTATAGAATTTTGAAGAGAGAGTTGTCTTTAAATATCCCTCCCTTCTTGCTCAATAAATTGAGATACAGAGGTTAGCATTTACTCTGTATTAAAAGCAGTTCATTAAACAATGCAGAGTAACAGCTTGGAGTTTAGTTTGCAGCTATTAGCAATATTGTCTGTGAAACAGCCTCTTGATTTAATTGGCAAACACGAGTTTCTTTCATTTACAGGCAAAATTGGAACCTCTCTGCTTTCCCACAAGCTAAAGACTGTACCCATTCTAAAACAGGCATTATTTAACCTGCCTTATAATTAATGCAGAAAAATGCTGCCTTACAGTCAGCTCAACCTCTTTGTGTTAAAAAAATCATCAGCTGACAATCTTGGCTAACAGAAATCACTTTGAAAGTGATTTTTTTTCTTTTGCCTCAAATTTCTGCTGTAAAATGGCACAAAATGTTGAGCCAAATGGTGAAGGTGGTAGGCTAGATGGGGTTAATCAATCATGAATTATTAGGTTGCAGGGATGTGCATGGTGACTGATGCAATTCTTCTGAATGGTGAGACACACAGGCCAAATCTCTTTGTGAGTTTACTAATGGTCTTTCTTCCATCCTGCCCTTAGCTGTTCTTATAATTCATTGCCATCCTCATTAGAAAAGTGTTTTCTTTCTGCCCTTGCAGACAATGCTGTCCTCATGGCCACTGTGTAAAATTTAATCTCTGAAAGAAAGAAATTTAATATAAAACTTGAGCTAAAATACATAAACTTCTAAACTATACTGGTGACTTTAGCATATTTGAGATAAAAAAGTACCTATCTGCAATACTGTTAGGAATATTAACTCAATATTGTCATTAATAAATAATGACGTAGAAAATTGTAAAGAAACATTCCATTAAAAGATGAAAGATCGAAACATTTCTAACCATATAATTAGATTTCCAGTCTTTTAACTATAAAAGTAAGTACATATTGTTCTATGTGCATCTCAGCTGCAACCTTGAGAAGCAAATATAAATTAGTATGTACACACCCAACTAGCAGCAGCTGCTTGGAGCAAGAACACAAGAACAGAGCAAGGTTTTAGTGATTCTTTCCCATATGGAACTACACAGACCACAGTGGTGAGCACCTTAGGGACTTTTCTGAGATGGGTGTCCCCTTCATTCATCTTTAGTCTTAAAACAGATATACAAAAACATCATCTTTCATCCATTTTGTTCACAACTGAACAGCAGAAATGAAAATTTGTCAGCCAATTTACACACACCTAATATGCAACCTACAAAAAGGAAATGTAGATGATACTTTTGTTATTACAACACCTTGGAAAGTGTGGCACCACCACTACAACCTGCAGAAATAAAAATTTTGTGCTGTCTTTGTACTCCTGTGCAAGCAGCAAAGTGTCCTGGATCTTTGCTAGTCCAAGAAACAGTACAGGATAATTCTCATTATTATGAAAACTGCCTCACATACATCTACTGTAAATCAAAAGTTTAACCCCAAGTTTAGCCCCTAGGACTCTCTACATTTTAAGTCTCTTTCTTGAATTATATTTACTTTCACATACTTAGTGTCCCAGGCTTTTGACCATTTCTGGGGTCAGTGTTTTTCACCTGCTCTCATTGATGGCAGCCTCCAGCTGGGAGGTTGTCAGAGCATGATGGGAACAGAAGGGAAATTTCATTTTAAAAGTGAAAATGGAATGCAATATTTTCTTTTGAACAGAACTTATCATCCAATTGTAGAAGCAAATTTCATCTGTGGCTTCTATTAACTTCCTTATAGTTCCCAGTCTTCCATGTGACAGGAGAGACAGCTAAATCTCCCTGCAGAGCTGACTACAATCAGAATATGTCAAAAAGACAACCAGGCATCGTTTAAACATTGCATTTTCTTTTAAACAGCATTACAGTCAAATGTAGAGAGAGGCATCTGTCTTTCACTCCTTTCAACATCTCTACAGGCCTCAGACTCACACTTTTCAAGAAAAGCACTGTCCCCCCTGAGGGCTATTACATACTTCAAAATCTACAAAGCAAGACATAGGTCATGAAAACAGTAATTATTTTAACAAAAAAATGTTGTCTTTCCCCCCTCCAACGTTTTGGACTACTTCAGTGAAAGGCTAGATCTAAAAATATTTTGTGACATCATAATTATTGCAATTAGATTCAATTTTCTTTTAATGTTATCCTGTCAAGCCATGTCTCTCCCTTTAGGAGTTTCAGGCTATTGCCTATTCATGCAGACATTTATTATACTCCTGAGTGAGTTACAGACTATTTTCAGAGAAAATTCTGATATTGATTACAAGCATGGATTCAATAGATTCTAAATCAAGTGTAACAATTTGTTTAAAATGGGACTTTAAATAAAACCAGCTCCCAGTGTAACTGTGCTGATGGACGACACAGCACTTGCACCTTGCAATGAGCACACTCAGTTCTAGCAGATAGCCTGCAGGGATCCATGAAAAATTACCAGAGCTTTCATTTAAACTATAATTTTACTGGACAGCCAGGTCAGATAATGTGCTTCAAATGCAGAATTAAAAAGTGGGAAAATAATTAAAATGCACCTAGAAGGACATAAAATAGAAACCTTTTCTCTTTTTAATACATGTAGGTTTACCAAGTGTTATGAAGAATACAAGAATTGGAATCTCTCTGCTTTCCAACAAGCCAAAGAGTGTACCCATTCTAAAACAGACATTATTTAACATGCCTTATAATTAGTGCAGAAAAATCCCACCCTGCAGTCAGCTCAACCTCTTTGCACTAAATATATTATCAGATGAAAATCTTGGCTAACAGAAATAACTTTGAAAGTGTTTTTTTTTTTCCTGTGCCTCAAGAATTGTAGCATTTTTTTGAAAAGGATAGAAAATATTCCCCCTTATGCTCAAATTTTTCTGACACATCCTGTACTGATGCTCCCAACGGTAGCCAAAACAAATCTCAGCCATGGCTACAGTGTCCAACAATGTTTATTACAGATTCCATACTCATAAACATTCATAAAAAGCCCATTTTACAAATGTAATAATTTTGTGAGGATTTCAACAGGAACACACCTTCCTACCTTTGTTCAATATAACAGGCCTCAGACTCACACTTTTCAAGAAAAGCACTGTCCCCCTGAGGGCTATACATACTTCAAAATCTACAAAGCAAGACATAGGTCATGAAAACAGTAATTATTTTAACAAAAAAATGTTGTCTTTCCCCCCTTCAACGTTTTGGACTACTTCAGTGAAAGGCTAGATCTAAAAATATTTTGTGACATCATAATTATTGCAATTAGATTCAATTTTCTTTTAATGTTATCCTGTCAAGCCATGTCTCTCCCTTTAGGAGTTTCAGGCTATTGCCTATTCAGGCAGACATTTATTATACTCCTGAGTGAGTTACAGACTATTTTCAGAGAAAATTCTGATATTGATTACAAGCATGGATTCAATAGATTCTAAAATATATGTAACAATTTGTTTAAATGGGACTTTAAATAAAACCAGCTCCCAGTGTAACTGTGCTGATGGACGACACAGCACTTGCACCTTGCAATGAGCACACTCAGTTCTAGCAGATAGCCTGCAGGGATCCATGAAAAATTACCAGAGCTTTCATTTAAACTATAATTTTACTGGACAGCCAGGTCAGATAATGTGCTTCAAATGCAGAATTAAAAAGTGGGAAAATAATTAAAATGCACCTAGAAGGACATAAAATAGAAACCTTTTCTCTTTTTAATACATGTAGGTTTACCAAGTGTTATGAAGAATACAAGAATTGGAATCTCTCTGCTTTCCAACAAGCCAAAGAGTGTACCCATTCTAAAACAGACATTATTTAACATGCCTTATAATTAGTGCAGAAAAATCCCACCCTGCAGTCAGCTCAACCTCTTTGCACTAAATATATTATCAGATGAAAATCTTGGCTAACAGAAATAACTTTGAAAGTGTTTTTTTTTTTTTCCTGTGCCTCAAGAATTGTAGCATTTTTTTGAAAAGGATAGAAAATATTCCCCCTTATGCTCAAATTTCTCTGACACATCCTGTACTGATGCTCCCAACGGTGCCAAAACAAATCTCAGCCATCCAACTACAGTGTCCAACAATGTTTATTACAGATTCCATACTCATAAACATTCATAAAATTCCACTTTACTGTAATAATTTTGTGACTAAAGCAGGAATTACCTTCCTACCTTTGTCTATATATTCATATGCTGTCACATATACCATGAATTTTGATCTGGTCATACCCCTGTCAGAGGCTTTTTAAAATCAGAGTTGGACAGCACACCTGGCATGCATTGTCATGGTCAGATTGAAATATTAGTGAGCAGAGGAAAGTCATATTAAAATTAACAGCCTTACAATAAATACTAATAAAATTAATAGTCTTACATGTTAAGGAGTTGAGCAGGAATTCAGGACTTGAGAAGACTCACAGAGCTTAGACTACCCAGAGTTGGAACAAAAGGAAGAAATGACTGAATAGCAGAAAATCTGGAATATATACTACAGTTATTAGAGTGTGCAATTTCATATCGGCAAATAATGTAAAGAAATCTTTAGGAAAATACCTGCCATATCTTCCTTTTGTGACCAATTTCCATGAAAGGTGACAATTTTCAAATTCTACTTATAAATTTTCAAATTCTGCTTATAAATCTCGTGAGCTGAGTGGAAATGGTCTGAGCTGTTAACTTTACCACTCTAAATGGCACTGCAGGGGCCTCTGTGCTGTCCTCCCCAGCAGCCAGTCTGAGATGCTTCCAATTTACTTTTCAACAAACATAGAAAGTCACATATGAAAATTCTGTTAAGCCATCATTAATCTGCAAAGTCAAGGACTGAAAAATGAAGAAATGCGAGACTTACCGCTGACTTTGCATTTTTAATTCCCTGTACCCTCCCCCACGTGTATGCATTTTGATACACTTTGTAATTACTTAATTGCATTTTGTGTAAGATGGACAGTGCTCAAGGGATAAATTAGGGTTAGATAGTGAATGAAGCTGTCATCTGAGGGACTTCTGCTTTAGTTGATACAAAAAATTGTGAGGAATAAACTGAATATGCATTCAGTCATCTACCAGGAGCACAGGTTTCATAAGTTATTTAGCATTCAGACTGGCATGTTGTTTGTCACTCAGCTGATATGGACAACATAGCAGTGACTAATCTCTCATTGCAATCTCTCATCTTCTTAATAAGAAAGAATGTAACAATATTAAAATTAATGTATTAAAGTGAAAAAGAAAGAATAAAATGTGGACAGATGTTAAGCAGTGAAAAAAATTGACCATAAGACTATTATAATATTTCTTTCCATGCAGGTAATCATGGGTTTTTTCTGGTAAGAAAATAAAAGGACTCTAGCATTATTTTGTTCCATATGTTCGATTTCAGCATTAAAGTTAGAAAATGGGGTTTTTTGAGGGATGGTTTGGAGTAAAATAATGTATTTTAAGGGCATATTTTGACTTCTGAAAAGAAGTCCAGGCCTTCATGGAAGAGAACTGAAATTACTTGGAGGGTAAATTCCATGGACTGTAACATGTACTCTGAAATCAGAATCCACCTTTGCAAAGGTTCACATGAGATTTTTACCTCTACATTTAAATACATTTAAATACCTCTACATTCTTGCTATGGGAGTACCTAAAGATGTTCAGCATATATGACTTTGAACCTCATTTTGCAAAGCTAGCAGAAAATCTGGTGGTAAATAGGATTATAACAGTTTCCTCTTTCAAAAGTCACCAGTGCGTCACAAAGAGGCAGAACGTCCAACATGAGGGTAGAACACAAAATAGAAAGAACTAATATTAACTTGCCAGACTGCCAACAGAAACAATAATTGAAGCTCAAAATAATTTGTGCCATCAGTTTTTTTTTTTTTTTTTTGTGTGTACATTGTGGGATGGTAGAGGTGAAAGAAGCAAGGTGGATTTCATTATTTTTGATTTAAAAATCTAAAGCAAACAACTCCTCCAAACCCAGTTACGGCAAGACTAGATGCCTTTCTTCTTTCCAAATTGTAGCATAGCTCAAGTCAAAAATTGAGCTGAGTAAAAGTGAGGGATGTTATTTTTGGCACTAATTTGACATTCAGATAACTGAGATGTATCAAGAAGAGTATGAGATGCTCTGAAATGTCTTATTTGTCCCATTAGTTACTTTCAGCAAATAGGGAGTTGCCTCTTGGGTATGTTCTTTTTCTTCACAATTTTCTCATACTGTATGTCAATATATCTCCTAATAATTTAAACCACTTTAATAATAAAAGATCTGCACTGTTAGCACATTTTTGTTTTTTAAAAGCATTAGAGTCCCTGCTTCTTTAAAGGTTAAAATATTGTGAAATTCTGGAAAAATGAGTCATCTGAGTATTGATCTCACCATTTTTCATAAAACCTGTGGTAGAAAGTTCTTAGGTAAATTACACAGTCAGAGCTAAGTTCATTAGGGTCAGTTATCTAAAATGGGGCCAAGCCTGTAATATGCAAACTTCTGTGGCAGCACTATTATTGGGCAGAGGTTGTGAGAAGAATAAAAACTGTTTTGATTTTCTAGCAAGCGACAAAGGTTAATGGCATATATTTTGTACAACATATAAGGTACTTAAATCAGATCAAACTGGCACTATAAGAAGAAAAATGTTATAGATAAATGTTAATATTACATACATCATATTTAGGAAAAACACAAAAATCATTAATCTCCTTGATCAACCATCCAGCAGTGGTTTTCTTATCTCCTTAAATTACTTATACAATGCTATTTTTAGTGCACTTATTATTTCATGGTATTTATTGTTCATTGATATCTCCTTCAAGAATATCTTCTCCCTGATTAGCAATTAAGGCTTTTATTATCTTTGTATATAGGTGTTGTTTTGGGTTTTCTCCCTCCCTACTCTCCAAGAAATAGCTTTAACTTGAAGGAGAAATTATAAACTTCAGACAAAGACTGGGTATCTGAATCTAATGTAGCTTTGGAAGATTTGTTTTGTGTACTCTTAACCAGTACAATTTTGCTCCTTCAATACAATTACTGAAATTCATGATGACATAGAAGGATGCAGTTATTATGTCAAAGACATTGGTAATTTCTGTGCCAGACAGATATGGAAAACAGGAAAAAGACATAGGAAGAAAACCCATATCTGTGCTCACCTGTAATGCCAGGATGGTGAATTACTGTTTAGAAACCAGCTAAACTTTGAAAGACCTTGTTAAAGCCTAATCTGAGTATTTGCAGCATTTCTGCATAATGATGCCAGTGGGATTTATCTATTTTGAAATACAAACTCTGGGTTTTTTTCTTTTTTACAATGAGGATGTGACAGATACCAGTACATGTTATAGCAGTAACTATAATGTAATTGTTTTTAGTATAAAGAAAACTGAGAAGGGGGGAAGTGGAAGAAGCCCAGTTAATATTTATTTTTATTTATTGAAAAGTTAAGGATTTTTACAGAATTATATTTTCTTAGTTTGCAAGGTGAGAAAAAACAATAATTTATTATGAAATAATAAATTTTAAAAATTAAAATGGTTGTTTTACTTCAATTTTATATTTTTGCATCTGCCTAACAGATGAAAAGCACTTTATTAAAAAGGGGCGATCTTTGAATACAGAAAAATTTCAATTATTTTAATTTCAGAACTAGAGACTTAACTAAAGCAACTTATTTTTTCTTTTCTAAAGGAAATGAAATAAATCCAATTGACACTGAGATGCAGCTTTTGTTTTTGTAGCATCTGCATCTTTTCCTAGAAAATTATTCATATTTATATCTTCGCTTTGAGTATTAAGTTCTAAGAACATCTCTAATACCTTCAGAAGGTGTTACCACTTGAAGCTGAAATTTTGTTTCTTGAATTTACATTTCTAAGCATATGACTATCCGAATTTGTTTTATCAGAACAAAGCAAAAAACCTGTAGAAAATAAGTGAATAATTGAGGATCTGCCCTAGAGAATGTGATACCTTATCTGCTGCACAGAGCACACATACAACACGCTGACATTGCTGTTCCCATTTGGAAATCAGTAGATATATACCTATATCATCAAGGACAGACGCTGGGACCTCATCCCTCCTCACATTAGCCCTCATCAAGCTGCTTAAGTCTGCAAAGATGCCAATTACTTTCTGAAAGGGAAATTCACTGTGTGCCCATAATAGCCTCACGCGCCAAGTCTGCCAATCAATACTGACATCACGCCGTGTGTTTCATTTATGCTGATACATGGATGAAGATCACTAACTGAGTCTGAAAAGAAATAGCGTGGACTTGTTAAAATAGTGCCTTTTAAGAGTCCTTCCCCCCTAGCAAATGTTATCTTTAATAACAAATAGAAGATTTCATCAAGTGAATGGTACCAAGCTCCTCAGGATCCATTTAAATTTTATTAAAAGTCCTGTTTGCTAAAGTCTAAATGTCCTCTTCATATTTTAAAAGTTTTGAAAAGTCCTACTTCTTCTATTAAAAATAGAAGCAAATAAAAGTGAAAGCCTAAATTTTGCATTCCTAAAACCATAGTTAAATAATTAACTGGGAGATAACCGAGAAATTGAGTCTTGGCAAACATGACCCCAGGTCTGAGCACACTTAAATAACTGAACAGGCTTATTTAGCAAAGACTTTATGAAGCAGCAAAACAGATGACAAACCTAATTTGTCACTGAAGGTCTTGCTGGCACTTGTGCAAAGTGGAAAGAAAACATTCCCAAAACACAGTAGACACTTGCAGAAGGCTGTTGCTTGGTGGTCACTTCATGGGTGCAGAATGAAAAATCTGTGTTTCAGGTATTTTCATGTGTTCCTTGTTTTGCTGGTTCAGAAATATTACCATCCTGTTTGCTACACAACAGCTAGCTTTTAATGCCACAGGCTATGAATAGCAATGTAGATTGAGGTTTTAAAAAGAAAAGATTGTGGGTTTATATTATTTCTATTTTTGAAGGCTGAAGAAGCAATAAAGTACAGAAAATGTTAGCATACCCAAAAAAATTTTATATATATATATAAAGAGATCAGTTTTCAAAATCTTTTGCCATCTGCCACCTGACAATGATTAATTGTGTGCAGGCTGTGATTAGGAATAATCACTGTTTTAAAAACATCAGATAAAGAAAAAGCAGTAACACGGCATTTCAATAGCATAGGTGTACCGCTGGCTATGATTTCCAGCAGTCTTTCTCAGGAACACTGAGTTTTACTAAGAGAGCACATATCACCTACAGGCTCCTTTTCCTAGGAAATTTGTCTTTCTCCTTGTCTTCTAGAGACACAAAATGTATTTTTACAATTGACTAAGGAACCAGCAGGATTCTATTGTTTGTCATAGAGCTTGTCTGCTGAGAGAAGAAAAGCTCAAGTGAATCTATTTTTCTTTTTTAATGATTCAAAAGAACATGTTACAAGACCATCTGTTAGCTGCATTGGCTATCCAGTCAGCATCTATTTTCAAAACTACTTGTCTGGCAGAAGATATCACAAATACTCTCCTTGTTCATGTTGCATGTCAAAAGCAAAGATGAAGGCAGCAGATAGCTCTGCTAAAAAAACATAACTGAATGTTAAAAAAAAATCAGCTCTGAATGTTGGTGATGGACTAGATGTAGAGCATTAAAAAGACATCATCCAGAACCCTACTACCCTAAATGGGAGCTTTAAATAGTGATGGACTCCACGGCAGGGTGTGGTGCACTGTGATGTGGGTTGCTCTTCTGGTAGCTGCTAAAGTCAACTAAAGGGACTACAGATCACATTCAGAGCACAGAAATTTATCTGAGAAAATGAACAGTTTCACCTAAAACAATGTGTGTTATAGTAGCAATTTCTAATATAGCATCTTGAACAGAGGTTAAAAAAAAAAGACTTTTTTTTCTTTTGTAGGAATGAGGACCTTAATCATGGAAATCAATAGACCTTATTTGTTTTTACAACTTATTTGTTTTTACACTTTCTTTGTAAGTTGTGGGACAAAAGGTTACCTAGCTGCTGTATTTTCATTAAATCGTTTTGAAGAATACCTACAAATTACTCCCCCACTCTAATAGTTAAAATTAAACCCTATAATACAGTGTTAGATAATGCCTTTTACTGTATATATATGATGTTGTTAGAGTAAAATATAGGTAGATATATTTATTTTACATCCTACTATCCTGCTATATCCTATATATTTCAGTGACAGTGTATCTTTAACATATTCATTTTCTGAAACACTAATATTATTATATGAACTGTAGTTATATTCAGTTACAAATATAAAGTCCTTTCTGTCTGCTTTAATCTGCTTCATGTATTTTTTTAAGTAACATATTTTGCATTGTTACCACAGCATCTTTCTAGGTATTTTCATATTTTTCATAAGCTCACTATTTTGTATCCTTTAGACAAGCTGCACAAATATTCAGTGACAGCTATGCATGAAATATTGATGTTTTCTTTTTCTTATCTAAACTGTTTTCTGAGAAGGATGCAATACAAAATTATTCTGTATAGTTGAACACGTTGCTAAAAGCCACAAACCAAACAACCCCAAACAAATACATCCAGGAATTTCTGTGTCAAAATGAAACGCTGTGAGCTTCTCTTTAGATAAACATATTAAAATATATATATATATATATATATATATTCTGCCTCCTCTCTATACTTTAAAGGAGTTGCCCATTTCATTTCAATAAAATGAAATAAATATTGAATAAATTAATAAATGAAACTGATTATCAGTTAATCAGTGTTTATGCCCTATAGCCCCAAAAGTTTCAGCTGCCAGAGCAGCACAATGACTTCTGGTGGTCAAAAACCAGAATTTAACTCTGTGAATCAGAACACACTTTAACTGCACATTACAGGTTGTAGCCTCATATTACATTCAACACGAGAGTTAATTGTAGTAAGGGAGGGGGAAAAAAAAGGAGAGAGATCAAATAAAATTCATCAAAATACAATTTTTGAGGCATGGATTTGTGACAGTGCTCACAGGGGTCTCAGGTTGAGGGAAGAGACGAGGAACTGACTCCATGTTTCAAAAGGCTGATTTATTATTTTATGATATATATTACATTAAAACTATACTAAATAGAAGAAAGGATTTCCTCAGAAGGCTAGCTAAGAATAGAATAGCAAAGAATGATAACAAAGGTTTGTGGCTCAGCTCTCTGTCCGAGCCAGCTGGGCTGTGATTGGCCATTAATTACAAACATCCAACATGGACCAATCACAGATGCACCTGTTTCATTCCACAGCAGCAGATAATCAATGTTTACATTTTGTTCCTGAGGCCTCCCAGCTTCTCAGGAGGAAAAATCCTAAGGAAAGGATTTTCCATAAAAGATGTCTGCGACATGGATTGAATCCTGCAAATGCTGCCCATACTATCAGAGAAAATGATAGGCAACACAGGCCATTTCTAAATTGGGATATCCAAAACCATTACCAGACATATGCCTTCTCACTGCTCCTTGGCAGCTATACACTTATTTTGGCTCCACAGCTGTAAGGCCCATCAGATTAGAATAGCTCTGCTATTTACTGTTCAGCATGACATATATTTTGAGCTTTATTCTACCATCCATGGGTTCTTGAATTTTCAGCGGTTCTCCCCAACAGAGAAAATCTTCAGGATTGATAGGGCTCTGTTAATTTAGAGGGCTTTGCTAATCATAATATGTTTTATTCAAGGGAATCTTGGGCTTAATCAAAATGCATCCATGCTGCTGTGCTGGTTTTGACTGGCATAAAGTTAATTTTCTTCATAGTAGCTTCTGTCTGTGTTTTGCATTTGTGATCCAAAGAGTATTGATAATACAGAGATGTTTCATGATTGCTGATCAGGACTTACACAGAGTAAAGGACTTTTCTGCCTCTCATTCTACCCCAGAGAAGGTTGGGGGGACACAAGGAATTGGGAGGGGACACAGCTGGGACAGCCAACTCCAACTGGCCCATGGGATCTCCCATTCCATGTGGTGTGGTGCTCAGCACACAAAACTGAAGAACTGGGAGGAAGAGGAGGATGTTTTGGCGTGATGGCCTTTGGTCTCTCTCAGCCACCACTACATGTGAAGGAGCTCTGCTGTTCTGCGATGGCTGAACACCTGCCTGCCCATGGGAAGCAGTGAATGAATTCCTTGCTTTGCTCTGCCTGCATGCTTTACCTGTTAAATTGTCTTTAGCTCAACACACAGTTTATCTCACTTTTTCTCTTAAGGTTAAGGTTTTCACATTTGTCAATAGCTACTTTATAGTAACTCCCAGATGAATGAGGCTGAATTCCTGCAATTCTCTAGTACAGGATGTAATGACCTTGGTTCACAGCATTCTACTCTGCCTACAGGAAACTAGAAATGGAAATACATCTCCTGGGCATTATTAGCTAAAAGATGACTACCTACATGCTAAAGAACAGCTTCTAACCTCCTCGCAAGATACTCCTACTGTAAAATGCACATATCACTGTCTCTAATTTTGCAATTCTTTTTGTTAGCAAAACCACACAAAAATGAAATAAACTGCTTCAATCTCAACAGGTTTAAGACATTTTGTTTTAAAATGATGCAGGAATTTCATCTGGATTTTTGCAGAAGGACAGACATTCAACATGCATGTTTATTACTTTACCATATTATACAGGTTTGAGAGGGAGTCTCTTTAAACCTGTTGTTCATACCTGTTATTCAACTTGTTATTTAGTTTGAATAATAAAAAATAAAAACCCAAAACTTCAAATATTGTTTCCATCACTGAAATGTTTGTCCTGAAAACAGACACTCACATGATCTCTTTCTTGTTCTTCAATGAAATATATTATAAATAGTCAGTATCTGATCATTAATGGTGCATCAGCTAGGGTTACTATTTTGCAGCATATTTAGGATTCAGTACTTTGCCTTGCTATTCCCTCTTACTCATCCATTTTCCTACAAATACACACATTTTGAATGTTGAGTGGGTTTGCTTCTGGGTTTCTCCCCCATTGAATATTGCCCTTTCCTGGTGCAGGTGTTACCATGACCAGAGATATCTAGAAAGAAATGAATTTAAACAGGAAAGGAAGAAAATGGCTCCGAGGTGTAACTTATAATAGGAGTATCCCAGTAATGAGTAGGAAAATGAAAATGAAGCTATTTGAAAGGCAGTACCTTCTGCTTCTCTCATGATTTGACTTCTGAAGTACACAAATGCATGAATCACAGAATCACAGAATTACAGAATTTCTAGGTTGGAAGAGACCTTCAAGATCATCGAGTCCAACCCATGTTCTAACACCTCAACTAGATCATGGCACCAAGTGCCACATCCAGTCTTTTTTTAAACACATCCAGGGATGGTGACTCCACCACCTCCCTGGGTAGATGATTCCAGTATTTGACCACTCTTTCTGTGAAAAACTTCCTCCTTAATTCTAGCCTGTATCTCCCTTGGCGCAGCTTGAGACTGTGCCCTCTTGTTCTGTCTGTTGTTGCCCGGAGGAAGAGACCGACCCCCAGCTCACCACAGCCGCCCTTCAGGAAGTTGTAGAGAGTGATAAGGTCGCCTCTGAGTCTCCTTTTCTCCAGGCTGAACAACCCCAGCTTCCTCAGTCGTTCTTCATATGGCTTATGTTCCAAGCCCCTCACCAGCCTCGTTGCTCTCCTTTGGACACGCTCAAGCATCTCAACGTCCCTCCTAAACTGAGGGGCCCAGAACTGGACGCAATACTCCAGGTGCGGCCTCACCAGTGCTGAGTACAGGGGAAGAATGACCTCCCTGCTCCTGCTGGCCACACTATTCCTGATACTGGCCAGGATGCCATTGGCCTTCTTGGCCACCTGGGCACACTGCTGGCTCATGTTCAGCCGACTGTCAACCAGCACCCCCAGGTCCCTTTCTACCTGAGCACTGTCCAGCCACACAGTCCCCAGCCTATAACGTTGCAGGGGTTATTGTAGCCAAAGTGCAGGACTCGGCACTTGGACTTATTGAACTTCATCCCATTAGATTCTGCCCATTCATCCAACCATTCCAAGTCTCTCTGCAAAGCCTTCCGTCCCTCTAACAGATCGACACATGCTCCCAGCTTAGTGTCATCTGCAAATTTGCTAATGAAAGACTCTAAACCCTCATCCATGTCATCAATAAAAATATTAAACAGAACTGGCCCCAGCACAGACCCCTGAGGGACACCACTGGTGACTGGCCACCAGCTGGATGCAGCACCATTCACCATCACTCTCTGGGCCCAGCCATCCAGCCAGTTCCTAACCCAGCAGAGAGTGCTCCTGTCCAAGCCACGGGCTGCCAGCTTGTCTAGGAGTATGCTGTGGGAGACAGTGTCAAAGGCCTTGCTGAAGTCCAAATAAACAGCATCTACAGCCTTCCCTGCATCCACTAGGTGGGTTACCTGGTCATAAAAGGTGACCAAGTTGGTTAAACATGACCTACCCTTCCTAAACCCATGCTGACTGGTTCTGATACCTTGGCCATCCTGTAAATTCTGTGTGATGGCACTTAATATAGACTGGTCTATAATTACCAGGATCCTCCTTTGCACCCTTTTTGTGAATGAGTATCACATTGGCCAGCTTCCAGTCATCTGGAACCTCACCGGTGAGCCAGGACTGTTGGTAAATGACGGAGAGTGGCTTTGCAAGCTCATTTGCCAGTTCTCTCATTACCCTGGGGTGGATCCCGTCTGGTCCCATAGATTTATGAACATCCAAGCATTTCAGTAGTTCTTTGACTGCCTCCTCTTGGATAATGGGGGGGCCATTCTGTTCCCTGACACCATCAACTGGCCCAGGCGGGCAGGTGTCTTGAGGGCAAGTCATCTTCCCACTAAAAACTGAGGCAAAGTAAGCATTAAGCACTTCTGCCTTCTCCTCATCTGTAGATACTAAGTTCCCTCCCTTGTCCAATAAAGAGCAAAGGCTGGTCTTACCCTTCCTTTTAGCATTAATGTATTTGTAAAAACATTTTCTATTATTCTTTACAGAAGTCACCATTCTAAGTTCAAACTGCCCTTTGGCCTCCCTAATTTTTTTTTCCTGCATGTTCTAGCAGCCTTCTTGAATACTTCTTTGGAGACCTGACCTTCCTTCCAAAGGATGAACCAAATGAACCCACATGTGCAATGTTTGCAAGCCCACCACTCTCTGCCCATATCTGAGAAGCATGTAAATTTTGAGTAATTTTAAAATTTTAGCTTAATTAAAACCAAAAAAGAAAAAATAGAAAGGGAAAGGGAACTGGGTAAAATTTGAAAGGGAACAGGGAGAACAGCAAGTGTGTCAGAGCAGAGGGATCCTACATTCCTTCACAAAGTTTGTCCTAAGTGAAAGCATTGCAAATCACATCTCCTTGACCTGAAAGAACACCAACTTTTCCTAGACCCTACACAGTGAAAAGATTGAAGCTGTGCAGAACAAACTTTGCTTTTTACAAATCTCTGCACACAAGTTATTATATACTTGACAACCCAAAATAGCCTTTATTTGCCACATCTAGGTACAGGGGCTATAACAACAAAGTGTTTTCTTGATACATTTGCTGTGCTCTGAGAAACATCTGTTTCAGCTTCTTTCACTGACACACGAGTGATAGGTCAGGGGACACAACAGAGTTTCTCACTCTAAAAGCCAGTAATGCACAGTCTGTGCCTTCAGTGGATGGAAGAGCTGCTGCAGAAGGGTTCTAATTGCCCCCTGATCTCTCAGCACTGGAGCTGTGAATGGGGAGAGAGTCAGAGAGGCAAGAAACCAGCAATCTGCAGCAAGCCTGTGACCTGGAATATCTAATCAGGAAGAGTATGAAGTACTCAAAGAGAACTCAAACAAATGGAGACAGATAGAGTTTCATTCTATTTAGCAAAATAAATGTATTTGAAGAGAGTAAAAAGAAGAAGCAGAGATGACATGCAGAGTTATTTGACTGGCTTTGAATTGTCTTATCCACAGAAATTGATGGGAAACAGCTTAGTAACAAAAGCAAAGAAGTAAAACAAGTTCAAGGGATTTGCTTACCAATGACACTATTGATCCACTCCAATCCTGGACAAGTCATTTGACTGTATTCTCATAGATGGCTGTCAAGATTTTAAAGGTTATTAGAGACATGTCTGCCTGAATTAAGGTGCAAATGAGACCCCATGCAAATGTAAAGAGTATGGGTTTTATTTGATAGCGAATATGAGAGCAAGAGAGAGAGGGAGAGAAAAGAAAGAAATAGAAAATAGGTGGGGGGGGACAGAAAGAGAGCAACTAAGAGAGAATAAGGGAAATATCACCATCAGTGGATCCCAACGATGCTCCATTGATCCTCTCCAGCTGGTCTTTGTGGTGAAGGTCCCCCCAAAAGCACAGAATCTGATGGGTTAATATCTGCTCAGGCCAGGTGGGAAAACCCAGGTACCTCCCTGCGGGGGGAGTTTGCCCTTGTCCCTTACACAGACTCTGGGTTTGTGGCATCCCTGCAGTCCCGTGGTGCCAGGCCTCAGGATTGACTCCAGGGGCACTTTGGGGGCACTGATGGATTCAGGCCCCCCCTCAGCTCCTCTCCCCTGCAGTCCCGTGGTGCCTCAGAAATTACTCCAGGGGCACTTTGGGGGCACTGATGGATTCAGGCCCCCCCTCAGCTCCTCTCATAGGAATGCCCCATGGATGTGGTCCGTGGTGAGGTCTCACAGCTGGGCTGGTTTCTGTAAGGCAGGACGGGTGTTCATTGCCTCTAAACCTGGCCACTGTGGGCTCTGGTCTTCCTAACCCCAAATCCAGACAGGAAAGGGTTTCTGTTGCTTTTGGCTCTCTTGTGGATGCATTCCTTTCCCCCAGCCTTTTTTGTTTCTCCCTTGACCTGAGGTGACTGAAGAATGTGTTTCTCTTTATCTAACCTAAGCAGTTTGACTCACAGTCCAAAGCTCTTCAAGGAGGTTTCTGTGGTTGTAGCTTCTTTATACAGTTTTTTGCTATAATGAGAAAAACTTCATATCAATGTTTGAGGCATGAATTATTTCTGTCTTTGACAACAGCTAATAATAGGAGTCACTAATTTCTGTGAAATAGTTTGCAAAGATTTATGAACTGATATTGACTTTAAAACACTAATGAAAATGAAATCTTGAAGAAAATTTTCTCAGGATTCAGACACAGCAAATTATTTTCCAAATATTATCTATTATATTTAATCTTTCACAAAGATACACTGCTTCTCCATACCATGTATCTGAGAAAAAGTCTTTTGTTTTATTAATGTGATTTAATTTTCTAGAAATTCTTTTCTTCTTCCTATTTATGTCTATATTTCTGCTTCTACTGCATTTGATGGCAGAAAGCTAGCTCAATTCTATCAAGAAAATAAAATCTGCATCTTATAATACTAGTTCTATTCTGAGTACAACTGAAAAAGTTGAAATGCTTAATTTACAACTCTTCTGAACTAAATGACATTTGAAGCCCCTTCTGCATGGTCTTGCACCATAAGAATAATTTACCCTTTCTCCTTGATTGATTGGTTTTGTTTTGCTCTTAATATAATGCTTCATCAAATTTTGCTAAGCACTTTGTGAGACGCATCTCATCCAGTCCCTTTTCCTTTAATGACAACAGAGGTAAACACATTGCTTGCTTGTTTAGCCAGCAATGGCTTCAGAATGACCCACAAACCTCTTTTGGCCTATAGAGCTATAAAATACTGCCCAGCATTGCTAAAATTCATGGTGCATCTCCCCCAAAATCCCTGTATAAAAATTATTCAGCCCTGTCAGGGAAACCATTTTGATTTAATAACATTTAGGAAATACTGCGTAAGGCTTTTCATGAGAGGTCTCTGTGCGAGTAGAGGGAAAAGGGGCCATTCATCTTTCTTCCACAGATTTACTCAGGGGGTAGTTTTGCTCAGGCTTGTTACATCCACAGATCCTCCAGCAGCCTGGATCCAGCTGTCCTGTGCTTTTCTTTGCTACACTATGGCCTCTACTCTGCAAGAGGGAACACCAAATTTTAATGGCAGCCCTTTAATTCTTTTCTCCTTTGTCCATCAACTGCAAATGTAGAAGTTTTGTTCCTTTTATATAGAAGGATTTGTGCCCTTTGCTGGTAAGGAAACTGAGTTTTATTAATTTAACATAAATAGTTCTAATACAGACTTAGGCTATGAGCAAGGCTGGTACCTCTCTCATGTCTTCTTCTGTATATTCTTTTCTAGCAGTTTTTAAAAACTGTTATTCCCTGAATTCTAATATAAGTACTCATACAACCAGAACATTTTTCATTAATAAATCCTTAGCTTCCTAGAAATACAGTTCCTTCTAATTATGCATTTGTATTGCCCATGCAATTCTAAATTAATTAGATTGCAACTAGATTAATCTCTTTCATACTTGCTAAATGTAATAATTGCTCTTGCAACAATCAATATACATTTAATTAATAGGAAAATAATTTGCTTATTAAATTTAAAGTTACTTTCCCATGTTTTGCTGAGTATTTGCATTGAAATGCCATTTTTCATCTTCTGCAGTAAATTTAAATTTGGAGATAAGAAAACTAAATCCCGTGGCTATTTTCCAGGTTTTGAAATCAGCAAGACTTTTGCACATGTATGAAAATAAACATTAGACTAGGATATAAAACATTCCATCACACTATGCAGATGTAA
The DNA here is from genome assembly GCA_024865655.1 of Emberiza elegans. Lineage (NCBI taxonomy): Eukaryota > Metazoa > Chordata > Aves > Passeriformes > Fringillidae > Emberiza > Emberiza elegans. The sequence goes on from JALJVW010000158.1 coordinate 9,050,288, forward strand.
ATCAGTCATTCTGCACCTTTCTGTTCTGAAACCACTGTTACATCTAAGTCTAGTTTGAGAGAAAAGGGTTAGTTTTCAAAATATCTCAATTTCTACAGATTTGTGAAACCTAGAAAGGTATTTTTTCTGGTTTTTTCAATCAAAGGAGTGGAGCTAACAAAGTAACTATCAATTTTGTACATAGGGAATTTTCAGTTGGAGTTTAGAGCACACTTAACACTGCAGGACTTGGTCATGAGGCAAAAATTCACAGGCACTTGATTTCTCCAGATTCTTTGCTTAGGGAATTATTCTCAATAAGGAAGTCAACAAGTATAAGGGAAGTATGCATTCTGTGAAGTAATCTCAGTTTAGGCAGAATAGATTCAGATTAGATATTAGAAAAAAAAATCACTTTTAGGGTGCCCAGGCATTGGAATCAATTGCCCAGAGTCACCATTGCTGGAGTCACCATCCCTGGAGGTGAAAGTTGTAGGAACCCTGTAGGAACAAGGCAAAGCAGAAACGTCTGGTAACACAGAAATATCATTGAGGGTCAAATTTAAGCTTAGTAGGTTGGAAATGTGGTCATATGTACTTTATCCATTTGGGAAGCAGCTAAAAACAGAAATGAGGAAACTGTGTGGTTCATGAGCCCTGCCTGGATTGGTTTCTAGGAATTTTAATTACATCCTTACAGAGGAAGGTCACTAGTATTACTTAAGAATATGACAAGTGAAAATATGTCTATAATCCAGTATTCCAGTTATATTAACATTGCCTCCCTTTTTCCACTATTGGCACAGATGTTTAAATCAATACTGAGGATTTCTTCCCCTAATATTAGTTCTAAAATTTTAAGTATCATAGCAATGTTTCCCAAAGCAGTGCTATTCTGATTATTTACTTTATACAGAGTACAGATATTTCAGCAAGTGAATAATAGGTAATACAATTTTTAAAGGCATTTGTTTAGGAGTCAATAACATGCAGATACTATCCAAGCTTAACACTGTTCATCCCCCCGCCCCCACACATGTTGTCATGGTTTAGGAATGGCACTCCCCAATTCAGTATCCTCACCAAGATTCTCCAAGGCAGTGCAAAACCTGATCAGGACATTTATTTTCAAAGAAGAGACAGACTGAGTCTTCCTCAGTCTCTCAGCCACCAGATTTTCTTTTTTTGGCTCTTCTGTCTCTCTACCTAAATATCTAACATTTTGCCCTTTCTCAGATTAATATTCTGCCTCTCACCTTGTGTCCCTGAATTTTCAGTAATTAATTCATTTGAAGTTACTCTATAGTACAAGAATTCAGGCTCATCTGCTCCAAAAAGAATAAAAGCAAGATATATAGACCTTGAAAGGGTATACTAATTAAAAAACTTATGTAAGAGATTAATTAAGTATTCCTTACTACTTAAAAGAATGTATTCAAAGAAAAAATTATAGTGGAAAGGCATTTAAAATTTTTAGTCAAGAGAGTATAAATAACTTTTGAGCCTTAATTCACTTATTTTCAGCAAAAGTTTTTCCAGCTCAGCTGTCAGAAAGGAAGAAAATTTTTCATTTCAAAATAAAGTGTTTCTAGACAGCCCATTCTTTATAAATTTTTGTTCTGGTTCAGGATGAAGTGATAAACTAGTATATATCATTTCAGGAAGAAATAGTTAGACAGCTCTATGAATACAGGTATTTTAAAAACTGATATTCAAAGCTTCCTTGAATTTAAGTAAAAATGAAACTGAAGTAGGCTTATGAACAGCCAGTCTGAGGAACACAGGTGCTTTAAGTGATGGAGAAATATGTTGCATTAGAACTGGCTTTCTCTTACTCAGTAGCAACAGCTGCTGTAAAAGCTAATCCTCTGATCAGCTCCACAGGCTTTCTGCTAGCCCATCCCACAGACAATCATATCTTTAAACAGAAACGGAACAGGCTGCATTCTTGTCTTGTCCATTATTTACATAAAAATAAAACCAGTCCTTGGCATTTTGTTTGTTCTGCTATGTTTTAAAACAATACCGTTTTTAATTTCCAAGAGATGTGATAACGTGGATCAAGTGGCTCTTACAGAGGCACAGCACTGTGTCAGGCCACATGATGGGAAAGCATGAATTTTGGAGGTGTGAGATTAGTACAGAATCAAAGTATGGGATTTTAGTATAGCATCAAAGCATTCCTTAGTTCTTGTGACAAAAAGATCAGAGAGAAGCTGTGGCAAGGAAGAAGCATTGCATTACAGAAAGGTTCCTGATAGTAGGGACAAGTTTTCCAGCTGATGTGAAAGCTTCTGCTCCTCCCTGGCTCTGGCATGCCACACACAAAGTAGAATTGTCCTTTGATCTGCAGATATTTTGAACCATTCAGACAGGAGCTATGATTGCATTTAAATGCACACACACACAGAACACCATGCTAATTTTTTAGTTCTCTTTCATATCTCCATTCCTGCTCTTCCTCTTTGTGCTGAGATATTCCTATACAGTTGCTAAATAGGCTAAAAAGTAAAACAATTTACTTTCAGAAGCATCTGAATCTACCTCCAGAATCTCCCATTTCCAAATGAGAGAGAAAACCTGAGTTTATGCTCTCTGCCACAGATCAGTTTCCACAATGCACAATGATTTATCTTTCAGTTTTTCTTTCAAAACAGACTTTGGAACTTAAGGTCTGACTGCTGCCAGTTCTCACTGACCACAAAAGTAGGCATTAGCTGAAATGTTACCACTGGTCCAAAAACTTCAAGGCAAACAGGCCAAGCAGGTTGAGTCCAGGCAAAGCTCATGGAAAGCATTTTGTGCAAGTCAGGAGACAATGAAATGCATATGTTGTATCTGTGAACAGCACTGCAAGTGGTAATTGTCATGAGGTGCTAGAAACACCCTTGTTTTCCCTATCAATCTTATTTTGAATAGCTACAATTGCTATTTTTTTTTATTTATTTAAACATTTTGAAATTGTTTGAATGAAGAGTATTTTTTACTAAGAGGTGGTGCAGCTTTCTGTATATTTATACTTCATTTTCATTTTCTCAAATATATATATTTTTCCTGAGATTTATATAAAAGTTATCTGAAGCATCTCCATTTATCATTCCTTCCTGACTGATAAATGGTTTAATTAAGCATACTCCTTTGTCATCAGCTGAGAGGTACCACCATTGAAGGTTCTCATATTATTATATGTAAATTATTATATATTCCTATACAGTATATTTTCCAGACATTCATCTCTACAAAGTAAATGCTATGCATTAGTGTGAACCACTTTAAACTCAATGGTTATCTAGTTATTATTCCTTTAATTAATGAAACTTGTATCACTTTTTTTTTTTCCTTACTCATGGTTTTGCACTTCCTTTGCTACTTCCACATGTATTGGAGTTTCCTTATAGTCAGCTGCTCACAGTCAGTACTATTCAATAGAAAAAATTATATTGACCAACTCCAAAGAAAAACTCAGCCTAAAAGTTTATAGATTATGATCAGTTATGCATAATATTAGAGAGCTCACATTTAAGGAAATGTCCTCAATGACTGCAGCTGTAACTTCTATACCCATAAATAGCTCATTATATTCTGAATGGTTCTGCAAGAACTTAGTCATTATCAGAAAGGAAATAGAAAAATATTCCCTGAAGTATTTGTCTTTTATTGAAAACTGTGATAACATCATCCTACTTTCTTCAGAATTCATCATTTTTCTTGGACATCTGATAACTGAAGAGAAAACATATTCTGCCTTTTGGTGCTAGAATGTTTTATTAATAAAGCCAAACTTTAGTTGCTCATCTTTAATTCTTAGCGGTGTTTGAATTCTTTGAGGTGTAGTAATGTTTAGAGATACTTGAATTTTAAGAAATTAAAGTAGATATAGTTTAGCAATATCTGGTATTTAGATTTATGGATTGTAGTCTGCAATAATTGTAAAGAATTTTTAAAAAAACTTGAATATATTAATATTTTGAAGGCAGAGAAAATAAAGAAACACCATGTCCAAGGCCAAAGCTTTTAATGAGTTCCTAAGGCTTTACATCTCACAGATCAAAAAGGACAGATTACAATCACTTGTATGACAAACAAAATGGTGTTGCTTATCTTAGGAAAATATTAAATGCTTGTTCTTGCATAAATTGTGTGGTGGAAGAAGTAAATTATTATATTGTTTTCTCATGTATCATTCTTATAACTTAAAATTAATTTTACACCAACTCAGGATAGGACCAAATGCTTTTAAAATAATAGATTACAGTTCAATTGTTAAAATGGGTTCTTTTAAGCAAAATAACATTTCACTTCAAACAGATGGACAAAGCTTTCTTTTATGTGGAACAAAAGAAAAGCCTCAATTAAAATGTTCAGAACTGCAGGCACCAACAAGTAAAGGGAAGCTTAAAGCTGTTTAGTCTAGTTTTATCTCAAAAAGGCATTTGTTCTGCAGCAGTTCAGTTCTCCCTGGTATTCCAGAAACAAATTGTCTCACCTTGGTTTCAATGGAATGGCACCTTTCCAATTCATACAGGCGCAGCGATTATTTCCTCCTACCATACAAGGGGTTTAAAATGAATAACCCAATTACCCAGAATTATAGGGCAACTTGGTCTGCAGGCTTTTATTCAGCATGGGAACAAACAAAAAGCATACAGCTAAAGCACAGCTGCAGTAAAGAATTTTGATATACCAACGGCCTTGGCGTTAGCTCCAGCCTGGCACTAAGTTTTAGGATGTATTGGGAATGCACCTAAGCCTCTCCAGAAGCAATAGCTATGAACACCAAGTATTTGTATACCTACAAGTCACTTATAATGAAGTAATTTATTTCCTTGGAAGATCTGTCAGTTTATTCAGGTGTTCAGTCTTGGTTTTGCTACGAAATAACTGAAAAGTGTTCTTTTGTAATAATAATAATGGTAATACACATCAAGCTGCACATAAATATCCAGGGTACAACGGCCACATAGCATAGGAATAAAATGAGGTAAACAAAACATATGCTATTAATAAAACAGGGTGAACATGCAAAATACTATTTACCATTTTCAGATTTCCACTTTAGCTGTTTTATAGCCTGACTCTGCGGGTACAATAATTAATCCCTTCAGAACTATCCAGAAAGCTATGAACTATTTACACATTAACAGTTCAGTATCAGATTGTTTTTATTACTGTTTAAAATATATAGTAACTCATTGTCTGATTCTAAAAGTTTACTGCTTGATTCAAAATCTGAAAAATAAGAAAGAGTACTGGTAGATAGAGAAAACTGAATTTTCCTGCCTGCTTTGCTTTTCCTTCTATCTTCACATCAGTTAAAGGGAAAAAAAACTTCTTATTTTGTAGTTGCATTCATAATTTATTATTTTGCAGAAAATATTGAAAAAGGGTTTGGTTTCTTTTTTTTTGGTGGGGAGGGGGTTATGGTGAAGTTGGGTGGGTTTTTTGTTGTTGTGAGGTTTTGTTTCTTTGTTTCCTTATTTGCTTCAATTTTTATTCTCTCCAACTGAAGTACATGCTTTTGTCTCGATTCAAATTGTTTGCCAACTGTTAGGAAAAATCAGGGAAACATTTCCCAATTCTACGTGGCTTTCTGAATTAAAATTGTCAAACCTAGATGAACATCCCTATGAGAAATAGACTTGGCTTTATTAATGGCAAATATTCTTTAACATCCTTGGGAGCCAGTCATAATACTATATACTGGCCTCCGTGACTTGAATTAGGTCTTACTAGCATTGATGGATTACTTCAGCAAAATCCCTTGTAGTTAAAAGCATTTGAAAGACACTCAAGGGGAGAAATAGCATTAAACCAGAGATATATTCATTTATTGCCAGGAAGGGATGCCCTCAGCAAGGAGTAAATCAAAGATATCTCACAGTCTTAAGAAAAAAGATGTTGAAATGACAAGTTTCCCATGGTCCTTGAATCAAGAAAAACACTAGTTTGAAGCAGAAAACCAGAGTAGAACATTTATAAGTGATCATCACTTGAGGATGCTTGGAGAATAATGGATAAGTTAAGACATGAGCATATTTGTAAGAGTGACTCTCCCAGAGCCTGCATTTCAACTCTTTTCAAGAAATGCTTAAAATCACTTACTTTACTTACATTTTTACACACTTGTGGGACCAAGATCAAAGTTTAATGCCACTACTACTGTGGAATAAGTTAAATTTAAATAACCCTCTTATTTGATGAATATAAAATATATAATGATTACCATATAAAATATAAATTACCACAGTATAAAATGATTGCCATTGCTGTTATATACTTTAGATTTTGTTGAACCAGTGCTAACTTGGCACGATGTGAATGGTAGGAACATGCACTTAAATAGAGAACTTGTATAACTGTGACCTTACCCATACCTTGCAGCAAAATATAGTATAATTGGTAGATTTCAACTAGGCCACATAGTACTTCTCAGGAAGGCATTGCTATGCCAGCTAAGCTCCCTGTGAAGTCATTGAAGTCTTCCTACTTTTCTCAGTAGGAGATGAAATGGATCAATCTATAATAGCTTTGACCTTTTGTAAGGTTGGAAGCTGGTATTGTTTCTAGAATAATCCAAGTCAATAGTCAAAGAATACCTATAAAATGCTTATTTTTTTCTCTAATGCAGCTCTCTTCTAGAAGGTTGTGTTCCTAAATGAAACTGTAAATATAAATTCCTTCTCTGCTCAGAGTTAACAGGGATAATTCAATCTTGCAACAGAACCGGGCAAACTTTAGGCAAAAATCAAAGCCATAGTCTCCCACAGGGACCATAGAGGCAGCATACTAAATGTACATCAGTGTCTGCAGCCACTCTGGTACCAGGACTGCCATCACTTCCATCTGCTTCTGTTTCGCAAAGCAAGGCAGGGGATGATGCAGGGATTGAGCCTGGTTTCTATAACAAATCAACATAATTTCTGTCTCAGCCTCTAAATGTAGCGCTGTTAAGCCTCAGCCTAAGCATAGGAACTATTTCAAAACACCAGCATTTTCTTCCAGATGGATGGAGACCTCAGTTTTCAGTAGTTCTTTGCATCCATTTAAAAAATTATTTTCTTAAGAAGAGGACTTGTCATTGTTGAGATGCTTGTAACAAACAGAAAAACACCATGGGTTTGAGAAGGCTTCTCTCTCCTTTATTTTAGCAGCATGCTGTCTTTTTATACCTTCTCACAAAGTTCATGTCTATTCATTAGCCACAATAAGTCAACATAATGTTCATTGGAGCCAGGCGGTCTCCACCAGTGTTTTCTGCCAAAATCTAATTACAGGCCCCTTGTTTATCTGTTCTTCTCCTCCATTGCCATGCTAATGACCTTGATAGAACTCCTTTCAGAGGCAAAGGTGACTCTTATCAGTTTCTCTTCTTCAACTAAGTCTTTCTGACTCACAGACCAGCTGTGAGCCCCTTCCACAAAGACTGATTTTTAGAGAAGACCATAAAGTTTTAGTAGTAGGCAATCAGTCCAGAACAACTTCAAAGTTTTGCAAAAAGATTAAGTTTCTCAAGCTGCTTTAAGTGAAATAAAAAATCCTAGGAAAGCGTTAAAGTTAAATGTGAACTCAAGAGCAATGTTGATGTCAACATCAAAGACTGTACTTAGACTAAGTGTACAGCCCAGAGTACTTAACTGGGCACAGTAACCAAGGACCTCTTTTTGTTGTGTTGCCTCAAAGACAGAGGTGGGCAGAGGCTGCTTTTCACTGGGTATCACCTGGAAAAACTAAGCCATTGCTTCTTCCCTTGCTGCCTAAAGATTTTTGTTTTCTAAACATTTTTCATAATTGGTAACTTTGTAGAGTATTAATACATGGTTGTAGCTTCTAGTACCTTTCCTGCCCCCTTAACTTTTAGAACAGTCAGATAATCTTCTAACACACATTCCTGAAATACTGTTTTGTTTTTTTCCAAGAAAAAAAAAACCTCGAACAAGGACATTTTGTTTTGCAGCCATAATCTAAGAATACAACAAGAAATGGGGACAAAGAAGCCCTGGTCCAACTCCAATGGGGCAGAACATGGGGGAAAATTATGTAAAAAAATTGAACAGTTATTAGACAATTATTCTCTAATTGGACAATGTTTGTTAGATACACTAATTTGTTAAAGTTATAAAACTGTAGAAATCCAAGGCCAGGTGTGCCCATAACCATCATGAGGGCACCAGGAAGCTTCTAAGATCTGATTTTTATCTTACTATTTTAATACTGCTGCAAGAGCTTTGTCTTTTGATACTAGGCAACAGCATGAGGGCAAGCAAGTATCTATTTTCATATGCCACAGATCCAAGGAAATGAGACAGGGGTCTGAAGAAAAGCAGGGAGAAAGAGGAAAGATGTCTGAAGATATAGGAAGGACCAAAAGCCTTATGAGAGGAGCAAGGGAAAACAGGAATTTGACAATAAGAAGTCCAAGAAGGACCAAAAGAACAGCATTAAAGTGAATTGAAATATAGAAGCATTTTAAATTATAGAACAAATATAACATGAAACTTGGGTCCATCAGGCAAATCACCAGCACTATAATGAGATTTCATTACAATTATTTTCAACATGCTTTTTCCAGAGCTGCAATACCTTGTTGTAAAAATTAATCTCCTGGTTTGGTCCAGCATCTTTTTTTGTTGATTTGTCACAGCCTGTTTTTTTTGTGTACCACAGAAGTAGTTTCTGTGAGAAGCTGCTGGAAGCTTCTGCCATGTCAGATAGAGCCAATCTCTGATGGCTCTGAAGATGGACTTGCTGCTGGGCCAGCTACAGAGGTTGGTAACGCCTCTGTGATGACACATTTAAGAAAGAAAACAAAACAATGCAGGACAGGCTTATTTCCAGGGGTGGCGAGGGGCCACCACCAGGGCCATCCTGGCACAGCAATAACAATGGGCCACCATGGCCACTGCCATCTCAGCACAGCCTGCGGTGAGCCTTGCCTGCCTGGCCAGCCCTAGCCAGCCATGCCACAAGCTGAAGGGCAGGGGGGTGGTGGTGACATCTCCTTCCTGGCGCCCTGTATAAAGAGAGGCATTAAACAGTGCCAGTGCTGCCACTGCCTGCGCGATGCCAGCAAACATGGTGAGGGACTCCCCACTGTGGAGCCTAGACGAAATCAACCTCTTGGCAGTGTGGGATCCTGTAAAAATCTTTAAATTAGTGGAACTTGTTGGCAATGGTACCTGCAGGCAGCAGTTTTTCTTCTAGTCAGAGAAGAGGAGGAAGTGAGGACATGAGAGGGAAAAAACATGGTGGCACCAAGGGCAGTGGGAAAGAAAGAAGGGGAGGAGGTGTTCCAAGAGTTGGAGCAAAATTTATCTTAAGCCATAGTGAGGACCATGGTGAAACAAACTGTCCCCCTGTAATGCAAGAGGTTCATGGGGGATGCAGAGATCCACTCACAGCCCATGGGAAAAGTGGTCACAGCAGAGTCAGTGGAAGCCAGAGAAAGCTGTGATCCAGTGGGAGACCTGAATGGAGAGAGAGGGCCCTGCTTCCAGAGACAGAGAGAGAGGGCCCTGCTTCCAGAGATACAGAGAGAGAGGGCCCTGCTTCCAGAGACAGAGAGAGAGGGCCCTGCTTCCAGAGAGAGAGAGGGCCCTGCTTCCAGAGACAGAGAGAGAGGGCCCTGCTTCCAGAGACAGAGAGAGAGGGCCCTGCTTCCAGAGACAGAGAGAGAGGGCCCTGCTTCCAGAGAGACAGAGAGAGGGCCCTGCTTCCAGAGACAGAGAGAGAGGGCCCTGCTTCCAGAGACAGAGAGAGGGCCCTGCTTCCAGAGATAGAGAGAGGGCCCTGCTTCCAGAGACAGAGAGAGAGGGTCCTGCTTCCAGAGACAGAGAGAGAGGGCCCTGCTTCCAGAGACAGAGAGACAGGGCCCTGCTTCCAGAGACAGAGAGAGAGGGCTCTGCTTCCAGAGATAGAGAGGACCCTGCTTCCAGAGACAGAGACAGAGGGCCTTGCTTCCAGAGATAGAGAGAGAGGGCCCTGCTTCCAGAGACAGAGACAGAGGGCCCTGCTTCCAGAGACAGAGAGAGAGGGCCCTGCTTCCAGAGACAGAGACAGAGGGCCTTGCTTCCAGAGATAGAGAGACAGGGCCCTGCTTCCAGAGATAGAGAGGGCCCTGCTTCCAGAGACAGAGAGAGAGGGCCCTGCTTCCAGAGATAGAGAGAGGACCCTGCTTCCAGAGACAGAGAGAGAGGGCCCTGCTTCCAGAGACAGAGAGAGAGGGCCCTTGCTTCCAAACTAGAGCAGCCCATCCTTAGAGGACTGCACCCCGTGAATGAGTGACACACACCACAACAATTTGGGGAAGACTGTTTGGTTGTGGGAGGGACCCCATGGCATAGCAGAGAACAGACTCCTCTCCCTGAGCAAACAGAAGAAGATCCTGAATGATGAACTGACCAAAACCCCATGTGCTGTCTCCCTGTGTTTTTGGTGGGAAGGAGGGAGAGGCTGGGGGGAAAAAAGGTGTTTTAAGGCTTGTTTTACTTTTCATTGTCCTCCTCTGATTCTGTTAACAATAATTTAATTTATACCTTTAAATTTGAACCTGTTTTGCCCTTAGTTTCACCCAATCCTAATCTCAAATCAGGAGCTCTTCGTTAATTTTTTTTCCCTCTCCTCTGCCCAACTGAAAGCAAGAAAGGATGAGCAAATGACCTTCATAGGTGCCTGGCATTTGGCCAATATCAAACCAAGACACTTTTCTGAGTCTTTCTGGAATTCCTTCAACTCTGCTGGCTTCAGCAAAAGGGTAGGCGTAGAATTGTCTTGCTTCTCTTCAGATCTGGTCCTAGAATAACAAACATAATATATTATTCTGTTTACCCTGCTCAGTCCTTGTGCTGATGCTTTCTTCACACACTTCCAAAATATTACACTGACTTCCTCTTAATAGCCCATTCATTTTTACCCCATTTTTAAGACAACAAAAAATCCTGAAACTAGGATTGGTTTCACACATTGGTACAGACTGCCTATTGATAGGTTGGATAAAGTTTTCAAGTTAGTAAATTACTTTATACATACAATTTTAAGTGCCTTTGATGTACAGTGTAGCTACCAAAGTAGCTACACTAATTTAAATAAGAATTGTTAAGTGCATACTTACACAGTCCCTTCATAGCATGTTATAAATACCAGTTTGCCATAAATTTCAGGGGCTTACAAGATGTTACAGAAATCTCATCATGTTCACAGAAAAATTCTGTTGAGACTATGTTTGTGAGTGCCAGAATGAAATAAAAAAAATGCTGTGACAGTTTAGAGACCTATTCTGTAAGTTTACAGCAACAAATCTATTAGATATTTATGTAAACTATTTACTTTATCATCAAAGCTGGTTTGAAACTATAGCAGTCTACAAACCCACAAAATTAAAACTTTACAAATATTTGTTATAATTGCTTTAAAGAATCTAACTAGTTTTTACTCTTTTATACATGAATTTTAATACATGTTTGTGATGAGAGTGAATATTATTTGCTGTTCAGTCTAACTGGAAAAAAAAATCTCATCCATAATGGGCTTATATTATTCACACATTTTTACAGCACTCTTGTGTTTCATTTCAAAACCTGAAGTAGATATTCATATTCCTATTAGAGCAATGTCTTTTAGAATAATTTTAAAAGTGTGCATTTATGCTTTAACATGTATGCTTATTTAATAAGATAGTTGCTGTCAGCATTTTTAGTTATCACAGAAGACAGCTCTGCTGTTCAAGCGGACAGATTTTGATCTAAATTTTTACATTTGCAAAAGGGTTTTTGTGTTCCCAAACTCTCATGCTTCATCACTACAGTCCCATCATTGCCAAAAGACTTAAAGAAGGATGAGCTGGTCCATTCTTAGAGGTGGACACAGGTTTTTCAAAACCTTTCTCTTTTCAGCCAGATTTCAGTTGACACTGATGTCAGGGAGAACCTCCTGGGGCCTAACGCAACAATGGGCAGGAAACACTCTTCCATGTTCAGGAAACACTGACAGTTCCACTGTCCAGGAAACACAAGAACTTCCAAATTCTCCACTTCTCACCTCCTCCAAGGTGTGTCTGAGACTGAGCACAAAGGAGCAGAAGTTGCCTGCTAAAGGGATTTCTTTTTTTCTGCTTCATGTTATTTTTACTGTGTCAAAATAATAGCATATATAATACTAGGAAGGGCTATTTTATTCATTAAGAAAAAAAAAAAAAAAAGAAAAGAAAAGAAAAACCAGTGATTGAAGTAAAGCAGGGTCAGCCTCTACCCAATGAAAATCATCCTATTTTGTAAACAGATTCCGTGGCAGCAATATGTCTACATGACTTCAGATGGGAAAAAATGCATATGTAGAAAATGTCAAGTTCCTTAGAAATCTTGGGCTACAACTAATTCTTGGTGTTGGAACTTTCTTCCATCCAGAGAATCTCTTAAAGATGGCCTGCTTCTCACAGCAGAATTTTGCTGCAGCTAAGAAAAAGATCCACAAAAAAAAAGTTCTGAGGGCAATATCGACAGTAATTTTTAAACCAACATTAAGAAAAAAAAAAATAAGGGCTCCTACAATGGTTCTAGAAACAGTTGTCAGATGTAAGAAGGAAATTGTCCCCAAACATATTACGGGAAATTCTCAGGAGAATTAATAGCTAAATTTTGCAGCTGCAACAGTCTCTTGCATCTTGTATTCCTTCACCTGTGCCCAAGTCAAAAGGATTATTTAAAATGTCAAGTGTAAACAGATTTGCCTTTATTCACATGAAAATCATCTGAAAAGAGTGAATCCTCTGGAAGAGTGAAACTGCAATCTGGAAGTGAGGAAAAAAACCTTAGAACAATACTCTTGCATGATTAAATCCTGACAACTTTGTGTCTGCTAATCATTTTGAACGGGACTGTAACTCTTATAATTTCGGAATATTTGTAAATTTTCTGAATCTCACTCTAGTTCAAATCATTAAAAATGTTTGCACTTCTCTGGTTGGTTGAATGCATTTATGTCCCTTGTAAGTACTTAATATTTAGGTCCCAGACCATTGTGGATGGTTATACATTTCTATATAACAAATAAAGAAAAATCAATAAGTGAAAGTCCTTGATAATCATGGAATGTCCACTCATTCATTGCTTTGAGGGTTGCTCTATTGTTGAAGTTTCTTTTATTTAAAATATGGTTTTCTTTATCAATTCAGCCCCACACTCTCACAGCTGCCAAATAAAAGTTCTGACAAAACTTATGCACCTTATAGCATGTAATTGCTTAGGGTATTTTGTCAGGTTTCAAAAAAGATTGATGTTATTTTTCTGTAAATTTAAAATTCCAGTTCCACTTGCAAAATGCCGATGTATTTAAAAAATAATAATGTACACATTTTAACTCACAAGTTTTTGCCTTGAAATATTACTCTTTGCTGTGTCTATTTTGATTTTTCCAAAGTAGATCTTTGATCTTGTCCAGTATTAGGAGCCAGTCTTGTGAGGCTGTGAGGTTCTTTTCCTACTTCATCCATGAACTTAACTGCTGCAGCAAACCCTCTCACATCAGGGAAACATCATTCTCCTACGGTTTAGTGGGTGTGCACATGGCATCAGATATAACTAACAGAAAAACATCCTTTCTTAATATGCACTGGATGGGAATGATCTTCTTATAAAGACAAGGAGAAAGAGAAAAAAAGAACCAACCTTAATTTAACTGTTGTAAACTTACAATCTCAGATATAACTTTCTTTACAGGCATAATTATTACAAGGGTTTTGTTTACAAAGACAGTTTCTGTCTCAGAGAATTTAAGATCTGATTAGGGAAAATGGAAAATTGAAATACAACTTTAAAAAACCATATTAACCATTCTACTCTTTCTTTCTATTGAAACCTATTTCTGGGATAAAAGAGCATTTCAATGTTACAGAGTTTCATTCTCCAGGGAAGACAATGGGAATTGCTTCTCTCAGCTCAGGATTATTATTCTTCCCAGCCAAAGCTTACAATAGGAGTTCCACATTTTTTTCCTAGTTCCTTGTGTTTAACCCTACAAACCACAACAGTTGCAGTGACAATTGAAGTATAACATTGGCATTTTATAGAAACAATTACCTTAAGACCACAATATTTTCTGGGCATTAGGGCCAGAGAGCCACATTTAATTAAATTAAAGCAAGCCCCATCCAATTATCTATGATTTACAGAGTTTAATGTACCTATTTTGAATATTTGTGGTTTATATTTATATATTTATGTTTTATGCTACTATATTTCAGCATTTAGTTACGTTTCTCTGCATATAAATTCTTTTGACATCAGCAGAAACAAATCTCAATGGCCCTATGCTCATGTGCCTTTTTACATAGCAATTTAAAGGAACAGAACTTAAAGCCCATTGGAGTGAAATTAATGCAATTTAATATAAAGAAAGCTGTTTGTCTTTTAAAAAATATCTTTGTGTTCGCTTAGCTTTGGTTTGAGCATCAGAGCTGGAAGATCATTAATAGATATATGGTTACAGGGCATAAAAAATAGTGCAGATCTTTCCAAGAAATAATTTATGGTATTCCAGATGGCAAGAAAAAGTATTAATGAATTTTGCATGTAAAATATTAGCATGTTTGCTTACAATTCTCAGAAACAAAGGAGCTTTTTCACCTTTGTTTAAGATTAAGTCTAATATTTCATGCAGGTTTTTTGCTTGCCTGTTTCTGGTTTGTTTGGTTGTTGTTTTGGGGGCTTTTGTGGTTTTTTAAATAATGTATTTTGAGTTTCTGAGAAGTGCGAAATTTTCACAATTAGGCATTCTTAGCAAAGACAGATGGATGCTAGAACAGGTTAATAATATATGTAAAAGTTATCAAGATAGTAGAATGTTATAGCAATAAAGATTTTTTTTTATAGATGGCTCTTTGACCTCTAGCCTGTCAAATTTCTATCACTTATTTCAATTAAAAGATTTGGGGGGAAAAGAGAAAAATAAAAAAGCCAGTAATTGCTGGTCTTCAAATATTTCTGAGACAGTTAAAGAGGTTTTGTTTTCCTTGAATAAAGTAGAAATTTTAAGGGGTTTTTTTTTTTTTGCTTAGTTAGGGAATATGACACATTGATATACAAAGTTCTCATTGGGATTCTCCACTAATTTCAAGGATTTTTAATGCAAAAATTTTGTGAGGTTTGGAGAAAAAATATTTCTGGTAAAATTGTTAACAGTCTGAACCAAAGAAGAAGAGTACATGTTTCTGTTTTCACTCAGAACCATCCAAATACTCAGTGTTGATCTTATGTCTCCAGTCTTGAAAGAAAACTATACAAATAGCTCAGTATTCATTGTACCATCAAGAAAAATATTGAGTTCATGAACCCAGGAGTTAGAATACTTACCTAGGTTGTGGAAGAAAGCAATCCCTTGTCTGGACCACCTATGGTCGTGCAGAACAGAGAATTAGCATTAGATTCTTGCATGTCTTTGGTCATCCTATGGATCATCAGAAAAATTATCTATTTGTGTCTATCGTATTTTTCTGCATAATTTCAGCATGGAAGTATTTTGATTTGGCTGAGAGCAAAACATTTATGGAGTGGGAAAACCTAGTTAGTTACAAATCTTATCTGGGTTTTTCTGCCCATATTATGTACATTTTAAATTTTTTTAACAATAAGCAAAATTCTACTCTCAAGAATTATGTTAATTCTAAATATAGAACTAGAGAGCAGAAGACTCACAATGGATTTGTTCTACATCTTTCATAGTAAAACAGCACCATTTATTAAATCCAAAATCAAAACAAAAAAGAGTAAGGGAAAATTAAATGGTTTCTTAACAAATTGGACTTCAACCCATAAAAAGCTTTATTTCTACCTTTCTTTTTATTACTTTTTTTTTGTATTTTACCATTTTAGAGATTAGGAATGAGTGCAAGTTTTTATGCAGGATTATATATAAAGTTGACAATCTCACAAAACTAGTCAGATTGGTTAAAAATAAGAATAAGTACTCTGTAAATGCATACGAGTCAAGCCTTTGGCAAAAAAAATAACTATTTCCTTAATGCAGTGCAAATAAAAGAAAATGGATCACAAAGAAGGAAGCAGAAGGAAAACACATATATAGAAATTAAGACAAACACCATAAAATAGAAACTTATGTCATTCTATCATGTACAATAACAAATACCAACTCAACTATCAGCATTCTTAAGGCATCCCTGCATTATATTCCATAACTGAATTAAATGAAATTGTAAAACAGATGCCAACAACCATAAGACTTGCAGTCTGTTTTTTTTTCTTTTTGTATATTGTTACTTTTGTATGATAAAGATACTGCTAGCAAAGCTGTAATAAATCAGGCAAGGGTTTTGATTGCTTTTGGGGGCAATCACACATAGGCAGCATAAACTGTCCCACATCTATATGCTCCCTATAATCAGTATAATGTCTTTTTGAAGCAACTTCACAACCAGAAAGAAAATCACCATTCAATAGGGCTGAATCTGCTCAATTCTTTGTTCATTGATATCTTGTCTGCCTGTCATTTTAACAACTAGTACTTTAAAATAGAAATCTATATTTTTTATTTTTTTAAAGATATAAGTAGTTCATTGGCAAAAAGGATTCACAGCTAAACTGAATGGAAAATCCTGGTTCACATTCCATTCATATAAGAAAAAAAACAAACAATGATGTTATTGCAAACAGGATTGGATTACTAGAAGACATTTAAGTGTTTCCATATACTGTTAGCTTCATGTAAGACAGTATATCAGCAACTGCCATGTTATGTATGTAATTTTTTTGTCTTTATTAATCTTATTAATTTGCTTCAGCTGTTGGAACAATGATAGAGTAAATGTCTGGTAAGAAACATTCCATCAATTCTGTGATTTGATATCCACACTAGCTGGATTGACTGCCATAAAAGCCCATGACAGATGATAAAAATAGAGAGTTTTTTCATTACCAGGTGAAACTTCAGAAATTGCCACTTTTTATTTCTATAACATGATTTAACTTAATTTAAAAATATAGTGCAAATATCTGCAGTAGCCTTGGCTCTTTAGTACTTGCTAAGGTGGATATCCTTTGTCTTTCTGTGGGTGGTGCTGAGTTTCTGGTCTTTTTGGAGAGCTACATTGTTTTGCTGTGCAGCTCACAGTTAACAGTCAAGTTTAGAAAATAGACTTCAGATGTTAAGTTTTGAAAAAATAAATAAATCTGCTATAGAGATTCCCAAAGGCTTCAGGAAACAAATTATTGTTCTTAATGCACGGATAAGAGAGCAATATCATGGACCCCTGGCTATCTAATGTGCAGAAAGTCAAATTGTATAATCAAGTGACTGCTCAAGCTAAGTATATAAAATATGTGAAATTAATGGGGAAAAAAACGCAGTTTGCGTGGTCCATTTTCTTTTGCGTTTACAAAATCCTGGAGATGTCGAGATAGATCTTTCTTGGAACAAGCCTTGGCATCACAAGACAGAGCTTAAAGAAGCTGTGGGAACCCTGCAACTTTTTGCTGAGAGGTTTAAGAGAAGAGCCAGGGAGTCTGCAGCCCATTATCTGCAGTAAATTATGAAGATATTTATGGCATTACCCTTTGGAGATATAATGACACACCAGCAAATAAATGGCATGGCTGTGCATGGGGCCAAGTCTCCTGGCCCAAAACCAAAGAAGTACTTCATGATTTATGGAGCTCAAAGGGAAAGTTAGTTTGTTAGGCAAGGCCTTAATCAAAAGTCAGACTTTCCTGAATCCTTGGCTAGATTCAAAGGCTTCAGTTCCCATTCCACTATCAAGAAAGATCATATATTCATGGAGTTCAGTAGTAGATCTAGTAAGAAACTCTCATGAGGAATATTATTCCACTAGAAAAGGCCAGGCTACTGAAACTGACTTGTGTACTGGAAATAGACACTTTTGAGGTACCCTACAGAAAGTGCAGAGAGTAAGCTGGGAGTCTGTACACAGGAGAAAATGTAAAATTTTTTCCTTCAAAAAGGACCTTCCCTCATAGAGGTGTTTCTCTCCCAAGATATAAAGAGATAAGTAGGAAAGAGAGCAAGAAAGAGACATAAATTATAAGAATGTGTATATTTATAGGCAATAAATAACATCATAAAGAAACTGAGAGGAGACATGTCATAGCTATTTAAAATTAATTATAAAAATGTTTTGTTTTATTCTACTTATTTATTTAGAAGAGTGAGGAATATTCTGGCAAATTAGAATAATCAGTGCTTAATCCTCAACACAGCATACCAACTGAGGCAGCAGGCAAAGGGTTCTTCACAGATTCCAGCTTTTGCACAAGCTCCTAGTTGCACATTTCCAAACCTGCCATGCTCTCACTCTCTTTCCATACATTCTCACAAAGAGACCATATCTTATCACAGGTACAGAAATTCAGCAAATATTCAAGCAACTCCAATCAAACCCAGAAGAGTTTGCCCCCTAAATAACTTTAAAAATTAATTACTGTAGAATTTAAATTATACCAAAACATTTTGTATTTATGTTATTCAAAGAAGCAGTACTCTGGAAAATGAAGAGATATCAGACAAGTTGAGGAAGACAGCTGTTTAAAAAAATATTGCTTCAAACACAGTTAAACTAACAGCATTCAACAATGTGATTTAAACAGCAAATTTTACTCATATGGATGGAGTTCAGTTGTACTGTGACAATTCCTACTGTAACCTAAAATATGGAATTAAACTACACTTACTTTTTCTGCTAATCACTGATCTAGCCTGTAGGTTCTCAGTGGCTACTCTTCATTAACAGTATTTTAATCAAGGTTGGCATCCCAAAAATACCTAACAATAGAATAGGTGAGATTTATACTGTATTATATGGGCCATAGTACTGAAGAACCCAGGAAATAATCTGTGATGGTCATTTGGCTTCTTTTACTACTAGATTCTTTTAAAAGAATCCTCAAACAAAACAACATTACTAAAAGATTTAACAAAAATATAGAAAATAATATACAGTAGTAAATGGTCCAAGAAGAAATGTTTATGTTTAAAATAAGGTGTTTAGTCCCAAGCATTATCAGTATAGCTACTCTTAAATGAAGCTATGGAGCAATTTATTGAAATAAAGACTATTAAATCAAAATAAAAAATATTTTATGATTCCTACCTCTGGGTTTTTCTTAATTTGGACATTGCTCCTTCCCAAATTGAGATAAGAGCAGTAAATAGGCATACATTGGCATTCATAATATGTGAAGTTGCTAGTGTGAAAACAAACCTCACCCTCAACTAGAGTAGCTCTGAATAAATTATCAGTGTTCCATACAAAATTAAAACAAAAGGCTCTAGGGCAGTGACAGAAAGAATAATTTTCCAAAGGAAAGCCAAACACAGAGTAATGCATTGACAGGCTACAATATGAATGTCTGTGGATGATACACCTGTCTTGTTGCCTTCCATTATCCCCATGGATAATGGTACCTGAACTTTGAACAGAATTATTTCCCAACAGGGAGAACAGATAAAATGTTCTTTTAGGTTTAGATCTCATCCATCTAAACCAACATCTTCTGTTAATTACTTTCACTAGATATATATAATTATATTTTTTTTATGTTGGCAGCCACCTATTCATACCATGTTTATGGTCTAGATGGTAAATAATTATTATTCAAGTGTTTTAGCTGTTAGTCCACTTTTGTATTTCAAATTAATAGAATTGCACTATGGAATACTTACCAATAGAAGTACTCTTATAAACACTTGAAATATTTATGACTTTGAACTACATCTAATAAATAAATAAACCCAAATGATTTTCACCATTTGCCCTAAATGCATCTACTTATTTTTATGTATTACTTACATTGTATATTCCTCCTATAAACAAACTGCAACTTATAGAAAAATACAGATACATGCTGGCAAAATAACTGAAGCAAAAATGTTGATGAAATTTAGGAAGCAAACCCAAAGAGATTTGGCTCACCTGGAGCTATTCATATGCCTATTATCAGTAGTTTATGTACGTAAAGAGGATCTCTTCAATGTCTACTATTTTAATTAGCATTTCAAACCAGGAGTTGTTATAATTAACTAGAAATGAGCCATGTTTTACAGAAGTCATGAAACAAAACCCTGTCCCAGTATCTGAGCAAATAAAAAAGGATAAAAGAAAATTGTTCAAGTTCTGCCTGACCCATCACTATTTAGGTGATGATTTTCATTAGTAAGGAATGATTTCTCTCTGTATATTACCAGATTTCCCCACCCAACCTTACAAACTGAGTGGTATTTAAAAAAAAATTATGCTATATGTCTTTCTTTTAAGGTCTTTGAAATTTTATTTTCCTGTTTCTCAACAGTTAAGAAACTCCATGATAAGATGATCATGGTTCTTTTACTGGTTTTAGTGCATTGAATAATTGTGTGTTTACAATCATATGGAAGAAAAAATTCCATATGTGCTTAGATATTCACTTCCAATAAAGCTGTCAGCCTCTTTATCAAAGGTCATATCTCTGATAGAAAATACCAGACAGCAGGGGAAACCATTGCATGCATCAGTCATCTCATCAAAATAATGATACAGATTACAATATGTCCATTTTATTACATCACTAATATTCACTATAATTACATTTTTTAAGTTCAGTTGGCAGTCTGCCTCAGATTTTTCCTTACGAGGTTTTCACAGAGTGAGAAAAAGCAATCCTATTCTACTTCTGGCTCTATTCACTATTTTTCTATTTCTTACCAGGGAGATCATATTCTGCATTTTATTTCTGGAGAGCTGTCTTCTAAACTGGAAAATATGTACCTAAAGAGAGCAGACTCATGCCAAGCCCAGAACATACAACCCAGTTTAGTTCAAGGCAGCAAATCTCACAGCAGTAAGATTCTGAGCATATTCCAATGCTCTCAGAAAAGCTAAAGGATGGAATATCTCCACTAATTAGGTTAGTAATTAGGTTTTATCATGTTCAACACAACTACTGTGCCTCTTTTTCTGACCTCAATAAGAAGTTTCTTGGTTTTACACATGGTCCATTTCTTTTAGCATTCAAACCCAGGAACTTTCCAGATGTTAGCAGAGGAAGCTAGACCAAAGACAAAAGCTTTCCAAGCATCAGCTTTTTCTTGCTTTACTCTTAATGAAACATAGCTATTGCTTTTTAATCAAATAAGGATTTCCATATGTTCTCAGGATTGCCCACGTCCTTTACTGGCAAACAAAGAAGGTTTTCCTATCCCAGTATTATATTTCAATATTTAAATACGTATTCATCCAAATCCCACAAACAGAAACAATGCCTACTTTTGTTTGCAAAGAGCTGATTTCCTGGGTGAATTACCATAATGAGTACAAAGAAAAAAATAGTCTAAATACAAGTAAATACAATGCAGAGTCAATAAAATAGAAAGCAAAACCATATTTTACCATTACAGTTGTAATTTAATACTGTGTTTCATGTACATAAAGGAAAGAACACCCGAAGTTGCTTTACATCTTATTACTGTAACATTCTGTTACCTTTGAACTGTGACTTTAAGGTAAAAGCTTATACGACAAAAATCAGGGAATGGTTTGTCAGTTTAGTAAAGCCATTCTACTGATTTTTTTTTCAGGATTGTGATGAAAATTCTCTTTTGAATGTGTCTGTCAGTAGTAAACTTGTGCAAATGCAGAGGTTGCAAAACTTGACATAGTAATGTACTAATCCTGATTTAAGCACCATGTGGTATTCACTTTTCTACCCTTCCTGCAGTTTCTTGTATAAATAGCTGTATCTACAGGAGAAAATCACAAAGAAAGTCTAAAGAGATAAATACTGCTGAAAGGAGGGAGATAAAAAATAGTAAAGCAAAAATTCAGACTGTACTTTAGACAATGCAGAAATGGGAAAAGTCAGCTTAGTCTGATCAATAGTTGATCACTGCTGTATTGGTCTGAGATAAAAAGAGGCCAGAAGAGCACTCCTGCAAACCCTTTTTTGCCTAATTATTGTAGTATAAAGACTATGTGAAGAGTTTGCTCTTTGTGTATTTTACACACATACATATGCATTCACACATATATAAATGTGAGAAGTATATAAACTCTAAATGCATAACTGCAAGCCCACTTATAATCAAGCACATTTATCAACCTCTAATTGATTTAATTTCCATGTTTTCTGTAGGCATTATCTAAGCTGAAAACTTTCAAAAGCAGGGTACCAAGCAAACTAACTCACTTATTTGGTCTAATATGCAAATTCCTACAAATTATTAAATTTATATGGAGATTAAAACTTTCTGGGAATAACATGAAGTCCCTCCTTTCATTCTTCACATTTGGCATCTGACTTCCTTTTCTTTCCACTGAAGTTTCTTCCCTTGCTTTGTCCCTCCATTTTCACAGATCTGAATATATATATCACCCTGTCCTGATTCAACAGAGTGGACTAATTTCATTTGCACCTGTAAGAAACTATATGTTTTTTTTAGAAACTTTAATGAGCAAAACTGGCTGAAGGTAACAAACTTCTAAACAACTTTCATAGTTTTACATACATTGATGGCTCTTAAATTACCTTTTCTTCTTGTGCATGATGTCATTTCTGTGTGTTTAAAAAATGCAAAACAAACAAGCAAACAAACCCAAACAAGCAAAACCAAATAAAAAACCTTGTACATTTTCCACACCAAAAGAAAATACTGATGTAATGTGACAGCATCTTGCTTGTAATTATTTTACCCTTCTGATAGCTTAAAATCTTGTTATACCCAGAACAGTAGAAATGCAAAGATTCTGAACTTTGCTCATTTCCTTTAAAAACATGAAAATTTTACTTTTAGGTGTGAGATGGCAGACTTGATCAAATAGCAGTGAGTAAAAGGATATAGATTTTCCTCATAACTGCAATTATTTGCATCTACCAGTGAAAACTAGAGAGTGCATCTACCAGTGAGAACTAGAGAGTGTCTTCTCTAGCAGCTTATTTTGCATCACAGGACTGATATTCCCATCATGAATCATTACCATCCTATACCTACCCATCTCAAGTGTTTTGAGATATTCATTTTGCTGAAAAAGAAAGAGGGAAAGGGGGCTTTATTAGCCCACCAAACATGGCTTTTATTAGCCATAAAAACAAACATTATTAGAGGGAGGGCAGGAAAGAGGGGAAAGATTTTTAGGAGGCTTTACGAATTTGAACATCAACATTGTCATTGTTACCTTCACATATAGGAACAAGGCAGAAGAAATCGCAGAGTCATTTTTTTTTCAATAGCAGCTGCTAATTATAGCGCAGCAAAGAAGAGGGAAAAGGTTATCTTAAAGGTCCCTTCCAACCCTCTTCTATTGTTAAATTCCATAATAAGTATATGAAATAACATCATAAAACATGGTATGATCTAATGGGGATGAAGACAATGTTTGGTGATTTCTGTTCACGTTGAAAAACTGTCTCTTTAATTTGTGATCTTTTTTAAAAGATTTATTTTGCTTCTTAAAACTGAAAGACTTTTACTGCCAGACATTTAAATGAAATTAAACAGTTACCAGAGCTAAAAATGTTGAGCCAAGCAATGTGATAGAGTCTGGAATCATTCCACGCTCTGTTTGGGTCAGATATCACTTGGTTAAGGCCAGAACAGATGGAAGTTGAGTTTAATCATGACTGCAGCATCAAGCATCCCTGAAGCAAAAAAAGAATCGACTTAGTAACTAATGGCTGTGTTCTGATGTCACTAACAAGAGTACAATCAATATAAGCTACATGATGCAATTAGGATCAGAAGACACACAATTCAACATGGGGCTTAAACACTAATATTTCATAATTAAAATGTAACTAACTGATATTTACTCCATTCATACATGTTGTCCAATTCCTCTGGATGCTCAAATTTGGCTAAAGAAATTACTCTCATAATAGATTACTGTATGAAGAAAAACATCAAATTAAGATTATTGCACACATAAATAAACAAAAAAACACCCCAGGCTATGCAAAAGATGCATTAAGGCATTTCATAAAGTTATAATAGTTTTAGAAATAATACGAAGCACTGAATATACTAATCAAAAATACATATGTGACATTAGTTATGGACTACAATGTAAAATAATTGTGACAAGACGGACTAATAAGAAAGACTCACTGTTATTTAGCCAGGCAGCAAAATTTTTTTCTATAAATTAGATTTCAAGATTCATACTGGAAGCTGTAGGTGAATACATACAAAATAATTATGAAAAAGAAATACTTGAGAATCAACTGAACCAAAGCCAATGTATAAAACAAATAAGATTTCTACTGGGAATGGAAGAAAAGTATGCAAAACCCTCTGAGGCAAATGCAAAGACTGTTAAATGAAATTTGAGCAGAAATCCAGCTTAGAGAAGGTATCCAAGAAGGAATCAGAACAAATTTGATCCAGGGCAGATATAGAGAGGTAATTTTTAAAGTTAAAAGGTAAAGTGAGCAAATTTTTTACAGCAAAAACAGTAGTAATAATATAATTGGGGGTTTTGGTTGATTTATTTCCAGACACATCAAAATTATTTTGTCCAAAAATGAAAATCCAATAACAAATTGACACCAAACTGTAGGGATTTTTTTTTCCTAAGGGATATACCTACTTTTTATATTTTTAATTTGCTTTTATATAAATGAATACCAATATTGCTTATGTTTAAGAGTGAATGAATATTTACTGCATATAGAAAATAGTCCCAGATTTTAAAACAGACCTTGAAAAACTTAAGAAAAAAGGATTTGAGATATCTAAATGAGACAAAATCTAAAATGTATACATATACATATAAATAATATATTTTCAATAATGACTAGGGGCTATAAAACGTAGAAAGCACTGCTTCTAATTATTTCACTGCATCTCAAAACAAATCCAACAATGAAATGCATAAATATTTTATTTGAGATAAATTTATATGGCTAATAGTCTAAGCAGTTTTATATTTATGTAGCTTGCCTAGAGCTGGGAGAGTTTTCAATAAAAACATAGCTGAAAATATGCAGTGTTAAACTGATACAATTCATATCCTTTCATCTCCCTCCAGTGATGATAAAAACTGATGGAATCAAGATGAGTTGTGAAAGTGTGGCCATGATGTCTAATCTTGATGTCATTTATAACTGGATTGGATGGTTGAACACTGAGATAAGACTTGTCCCTGGAAATGGTTAATCAAACTGATGCCTTAAAGAACCTAGAAATGAAACAACACACTGGTATAGGAGGCAATATAAAGGATGGTCTTTATTGGAGGGGTCCAGGGGCAAATATGGAAAATGTCCACAAAATGCCTAGCTCCCCAAAGGGTGAATACAGTTTTATAAGTTTAGCAAATTAGCATAACTGAAAAAAATCACCAAATAAAGACATAAGGGGTGAGGCAATTTCCCACAGTTCAACCGTCTCTGGATCCCACCCCCACTTTTTAATGACTAAATGTTGTTGATGAAAATGTGTCTAAAGAGCTGCTTTTGACCTTGGTTCCCAGTGATGCCTCAGGTTTTAGCTTTTATTTTTCTCAGATTCTGCGCTGCTTTAGTGAGTGGGTCTGGGCTTCATATGAGGGGATGGTGAGCTCTCTGCACAGAGCAGGGAGACAAAACAATTCCTTCTCTAGCTGGGGACCAAGGACAGCTGATCCAGATCTCAGGCCCAAGAGCACAAACAATCGTGGAAAAGAGAGAAAAAAAAGGATGGGACTTCCTAATCTGAAGCTGTAATTGGACAATTAACTCCAATATGCAAATGGACTAGAATTTACGAAAGTGTGTTTACTCATAATCAGTCGTCCATTTGTGACCACGTGGGATTCATCGTGGGTGTAGCCTCTTGTGCTGCCCAAGGTGGATCCATTAAGGCCTCCTAATAAATCCCTACTTTATTCTTTAACTCTGTCCAACCTCTGTTCTAGGTCAGCCTTCACAAGGCATCACCAGGGTTCAGCTTCCAAGATAGGATAGGGATCTTGTAGTCCCAGCTTGCAGCTCTGGAATGTGTTTTGTCTTTCTGCCTGTCAGGGTAAGGAAAAGTACTGGGAAAACTAGCTAGGAACTATATAACTATGCAAAATAGTCAACAGAGTTACAACTGTATGTGTAACGAATACAGAGAATATATAAAAAAAAAAACAAAAATTAATCTGGCATCACAGCAAGGAATACTTCTGCATAAAAATACTGTTAAAAACCTAAAAAAAAGTAATCAAGGTGAGGTATTTCAAAACAATGAAAACCAAATGAAAAATTTTGTCAAATAATCTAACTTTCATATTTTGAAAGTTGAAAGCACCCACAGAAGCTACTGCCTCTCTTAGCTGTGTTCACCATACTGTAAACAGTAAGTTGTGGTGGTTTTAATGGCGTTTAATATAAAAAAGTGGCCATTTCATGCCCATTATAATCACTACCATGCAAGGTTCGGCTGTTCTTATTATTAGAAAAGTTAGATTAATAATCAACTTTTTAGTTCCCACTAGTAATCACCTGCCCTACAGATTTCACAGAAACAGCTTTCTTTGAAAATCTTCTGAACCATGTCATGGGTCCCATGGTAGATCCAGACTCATTTTGTATTATTCTTATTGCTATTATTAAAAATTAATTTATTTTCTGCCTTTGGGAACAGCAGATTAGACCAGCTCTTGCAAACTCCAGCAATGTAAGCTAGGTAGGATTTAAGGTTCACAGCCAGAGGATACTGGCAAAATTAGACACATGCTACAAAAAAAAGGACAATTTGACCATTTCAGTTGCTCCCATCCACTAATGTAAATTGCCATGGACATCACTTAATAAACCAGTCTGAATTGTGACTGCTTATGGCTTTGATTTCTGTCAAACCAAAGCAGAGCAGCTGAAGTGAATGCCAATCCCTTTGATAATAACTCTTACATGCCTCGCACAGTTAAGCACAAGTGCAACCAGTTCAAAAATAACTTTTCTAAAAATCTACATTACATACAGGGCTCCGGAAAAAATCAGACATTTATTCACTGTTTGGGGCTAGACAGATTTAGTGCAAGAAATCTGGTATATGAGAGGTAGCTCTAGACAATTACATGGTACAGGAACTTTCCTTTTCACAGAGCCACTTTCCATCCAAAATATAATAATAATAAGCACATAGACATTGAGGCAAAGAATAAATTAATTCTGAATATCTTACTACTACATAATCGAAGAATATATAATAAAATACTTGACTTTTTCCCTAAATACCTGCATCATTCTGAACGGAGGAAGAAACCACAACTGTCCTATCCCTTCATACAAAATCTATATCTATCTACCTATAATGAAGACCACTACAGCTTTCAAAATAGAATGAAAGCAGGTTACTTTGGGTTTATTTTGTTTTGTAGGGCATGGCACATTTTTTGAAATACAAATACATCCTGGAAATGTATTTGATGACAGCAACACTTGGAATGACTGGCTGAA
Organism: Emberiza elegans; assembly: GCA_024865655.1. Lineage (NCBI taxonomy): Eukaryota > Metazoa > Chordata > Aves > Passeriformes > Fringillidae > Emberiza > Emberiza elegans. Next base: position 9,077,677 of record JALJVW010000158.1, read on the forward strand.
AGAGCCATTCTCTTTAAGGTTCCCCTCTGCTCCTCCCAAGAACTAATACCTTTTTATTCAGAACACAAAATATTTGGTCTTTCTTGCTTTCTGTAAACTTTAGCATCAATGGTTAATCTAAGACCTATTAAGCTATTTATATTTCTTAATATAAGTCATTGATATCCACTCCTGGCTAACTTTTAGATGAGCTGGCTTGTATGGTGCCGAAGGTCTAGCAAAAACCACGTTGAAATATGGCCAGTGGGGTAATTTCAAGGTTAGGGATGGATTAAGATGTTCAAGATTGAAGGACAAAATGTGAGGTAGCATCCTGTAATATGATGGTTCCTTTTACTCTGAAGCAGGAGATGAATGACTCTCTGGTAGTGGACTGAGCAGTTGTGGGGACAGTCTGCTGAAGACCAAGTAAAATAAAAATAAAATTTAAAAAAAAGGCAAAATATCTCAAAACTGCTTCTTTCCCATCAGAATGGACATCTATACTTCAGTTGATTACAAAGACATTCACTGACATATTTTCCATGAAGATTAACTTCTCAGCAATAAGACCAACAAAACTGGTTGAAGAAGAAAACCTCTCCTCACATATCACCATGGAATACTGCTGTACTTACATGCTGTGAATAGAAGCATGTTTGTGAATTAGAGTCCAGATATTTAATGATTCATTTTGTGAAGGAAGATTACTTAAAAAAAACAGTCAAAAGGAGATAGGAATATTGCACACAGTCTCTAGTTCTCTCACACTGTCACACTGAAAAGTCACCTCCAAGTTCAGATTTGTGCAAACCTCTCTCTAGCTATCCTATGGGACTTATGGTAGTTTGTGACCTCTGACATACAGATTAATTATTTTTAAGGTGTTGATAATATTTATCATTGAGAGAAGTGCTTAGAGGAAGCTTCATTAGGGATTAATTTCAACCCACATCCTTTATACAATAACAAAAATTTCCTCTTAAAATTCAACAACAATAACATGAATATTGACAATCCAGGTTTTGCACCATCAAAAGAAAAAATGGGAAAAAAGCTAAGAGGATAATTACATAAAATGTTTAGGATATTCCTTCAACCACCACACAGTGTTTTATAGACCAGCTTCTGCAAAGAAGGCAGTTTAATATGGCAATGCAAATTTTCCAGCAGAGACTCAAATGAAAAGCAGGTAATAATCAAAGGTAACAGTACTCATTGCACTCCCTTTATCCACAGAGAAAGTAATATCATCTCAAAAGCTGATCAGGTTGGCCAAGCACTATTTGCACTTGGTAAATTCACTATTTACTATGGTAAATTCATGCTAACTATTCCCATCAGGAATTATTTGAGAGTTATGACTCAAAGAAGCACAGTAAAAGGTATAGATTTTGTCTGTGGCTCTGTTAAATCCATGGGATGCCATTTCATAGCATTTTTTCAGTGTTGTTATATCATAGTATAGACCATCAGATTTTACCTTCCTTTAAGATTGCTTCAAAAATAGTTCAATTCATAAAAATCTTAACAAATAAGAGATAAAATAAAAAAGTTAAGAATCTAATGAAAAAAATAGATCATTAGTTTCAGACTTGAAAAGTAAGGAAAATTAAGGATCCACAGAAGTGATGGAAGTTGCCTCACAAAAAAATAAAAGGTATCTTTGTCTTAGAAGTATTGCAAAGAAAACAGGTAAGAGGACAAACCTCTGCAATGCAGAACTTCCTTTTCCCCAATAGCTTCATTTATCATTTACTCTCCATTAAAAAAAAAAAAAAAAAAAAAAAAAAAAAAAAAAAAACCCAAAACAAAACAAAAACAAAAAGAACCAAAAAACCCACCCACAAACAACAAAAACTCAGAAATGTTCATACAGATTGATTGTTATAGAATACAAAAAAAACCCCATATGTATATATATATATATATATATATAAAGAGTATCCCATTTATCAACTCTAGTATCTCAGCTTCAAATTTTAATAATTGAAATATTTGCTTTTAGGTGGACTTAACTCATGTGTCATGGATTTTTCTAAAAAACCCTTCTTTTTGAAAATTATAGTAAAAAATTTAAATGAAACAAATACATTTAATGATCTGGACACATTTTTTAGTGCAACATCTGGTTAAGCAATGTTTCTATTTCAGTGTCTTCAGTGGCTAATTTAAAGAAAAACCCACAAAGAATAGAAATCAGCAGGCTCACAACCTTGCTGTTAAAGAATAAAACAAACAAAGCCCCCCTACATTGGCTAATGCCTGCTTCTTAATGGTTCAGCTGCCTCATATTTATTCTCAGTTCTTAAGGATATTCCAGATTGCTCTGACTTGGTTGTCCCCATAATAAAATCCTTTGAATTTCCTTTTACTAACACCATGATAATGCCCGGCAGGATGCTGTGAGCTCTCCAGAAAAGAACACTTTGAAACTTTAATTTATTGCCTTAAAATCATTGTCCTAAATGTGGTAGCCTGCATTTCCATATTTAATATTTTAACATTGCTTTCTTGTGGTAAAAAACCAAAATCCTAACATTTAAATCAAAAATCACTGTCACTTTCTGAAACAAATCTCTATTAGTATTTAATTACACATATATAATTTCTCAATAATTCAACAGTCATTTAGCATTTTTATTAATGCACTGATTTTAAGTCAGTCTATTAGTCTGAAAGACATTTTATTTTAGAATTATTTACTTTCATGTTTATTGCCTTGTTCTTTTCATGGAGAAATTCCCATGTAATTATGAAGTGCTGTAATAAGTATGTGAAGCTGAAGAAGCCCTCTTTTTATATCTCTTTTAAAATATTTGTTTAAATTTCTATATCCTGTTTTTAAGGGAGAAAGGCACCTGCCTAGCAGAAGATGAAATTTATCAAAATGGTTACATTTTTATCACATACTGTAGAAAAAAGCTTGTGCATAATTTGATTGACAAAATTATGCTTTAGCACATTCTCTTTCAAGCAAATTCTAGCTTAGCAGTCCTAGGAATAGTTGCAGATGCTCTGCATCATCCTGATTCACTGAAAACCGGGAGGGAACAGGTTTCTTACAGCCTGATGAGCTCAGCTTAAATCTTGTCTTTCACATGAAAGCTGAGCCTCTTTATCTGCCAGCCACAGCAGCAGAACTGCTGGACTTCCTTCACCCAGTTACTCCATGAACCATTTAGGTAGTTGCTTTCAACATTTTTCTTTCTAGAAACTCTTTCTAAGGAAATGCATTTCCGAGTTTTCTGTAGTTCAGAAGCGGGAGTCTGGGCAAGGGAAAGCACAAATCCTTTTGGCAAAGGTGTGGCTGCAAATCAGACAAGCAGCCGAAGGAAGGGCCTTTGTAATTTGGTCAAATTACCTTTGTCAAAGAGATTTTCCTCTGCTCTCTGTTCCAGCAGAGGAAAGGATGCTGAAGAGAAAGGATGTGCTTTGGAACTGGCACAGAAAGCTCTGGTGCCTGCTTGCGTCAATGTGGCACCTGTTGGTTTAGTTCTCTGCTAGCAAAACATAATTTCTTCTTTCTTTTCCAAGGCCTTTCAAACAGCATCTTCTCACTGCAGATTTCAGAGCACTGAAATCTGGAATCTCCATATAAAAATGAAGCATACAATATTAATCAAAGTGCATTTACTAAAGTGAAGTGAATATTTGTTCTGTGCTTTTAAGACAACAACCAAAACCAAGACGAGCAGAAAGTTCTTTGGATTGCTTTTTGGCAACTTAAATACTTTAGATCATCTTGATTATTTTTTAGTAGATAATTTCTTAAAGATGGAATGTGCTTCATAAAAGGCAGAAGAAAAAGAAAAGAACAGCCCAATTAAAGCTAAGGAGCACATTTATTTCAAGCTGAAATCTTTTATGACACACCTGTGCTTTTATAAACAGTGTCAGCAAAACAAACTTTGTCTACAATAAGAATTTCTTATAAATATGTATTAATCATTCCCAATTTTTTTATTTTTTATTTGAATATATTTAACCCTACCAACACAAGCATGAAGCATCAGAGAGAGTATAATCATTCACCTTAATGGTAGAAAAGTAATTTAAACATCTGATGACCTTTGGGAAGCAGCTGGCTGCAGTTCTCACATGTCAGGATTTCAAAGATGCCTTTGGTAATGGTGGAAATCACCTTGAGTATAACATGAAATTACATGTTTAGCATGTTAACACATAAATAAGTACAAAGATAAGATATAAAAAGATAGCTATTAATAACACCACTGTGTCTCTGCAGATATCCAACACACCCTAATTAACTTTCATGATTTATTCACCTATTTTTAGAGATGTAGTAATCGAGTGAACAAGCAAGGACTGAGCTCAAGGACATCTGGGACCCTGTAGTAGACCAGAATGAAATATTCACTCCCTTACTCCCTGCTTCATTCTCTAAGCAGGTTATCTGAATATGCAGCATTAAGACAACTCTTCCACTTCTAATATGTGAGAAATATGAGGTAAAATATGGCTAACCTCTTCTTATATTTCAAAGTCAAGGAATTGCCCCAAGTCAATGTTTTCTCCTTCATAGGGGCACTTCCAGCACAGATGTTTCTCCCTTTGTCTTCTGATTTGCAGGACTGAAGTATGAAGGATGTGTGCTGCAAGATGGACAGTGGGGAAAAACTGTATTGCAAATATACATTACAATTCTCATTATATGAGTGTATATTTATGACTACAGAACATGTATAAATTAGATCCATTCATATGTAGATATGTCTTCCTCATCAACAAGCATATGAGCATATCAGAGAATGTCCCTTCAAATTTCAAAAAAAGCAGCAGAGTCTGCCATAAATTATTTTGCAAAACCACTGTAAATTAATTCAAGCTATAAGGGTCATCCCTTCTGTATCAGAAGCATGGCATTTTACTCTATTGCATCACATGATAATTCAGGGTTGTAGGGCAATGATTAAGTGACAAAAGATTTCAATTAATTAATTGTGAGTTTTTAAAAGGTTCACAAGGGAAAGGGCAGGAGAGATTAATTGATTTATTGTACAACAATGCTGCTGCTGCTAATTAAATCTTTCATTAAGATCTTAGGAAAATGGGAGATACCCATCTCTTTTTCTTTTTATCTCTTGTATTCATTGATAAAAGTAGCAGTATAAATTTGTGTTTATGTTCCCCTGTTCCTAAGAGTTACCTAAAAGAGCGTAGTAGAGCCATACTGCTCTTCTTTCAGCTATGAACACAATAGAACACTATATGTGTGTATGTATATATGTATGTATATATATATATGTGTGTGTGTGTGTGTGTGTGTGTGTGTGTATACACACATATATATAAATATCCTTTTCCTGTGAAAGGAAAACATTCATCTAGTTATGCAGACATTTTTACCAACTCCAGTGAGGGGTCTGTGATTTCTGGCAGATGGGCTCTCTTTAATCCTGTTCTGTACTGTCACTGAAGTCCCACTCTACCTCCTGATCTTAGCTGTCCTCTTTTCTCCTCTTTTTCAACTTGCTAACTGACAACACTGAACATGAAAATCCATCCAAATCAGATCTCTCAGGTGGCAGACACTGCCAACCAAAAGGATAGCCCTGATGGGGAAAGAAGAGGCAAGAATGCTCTAGAAGTCTGCATTCTGTGTTCTGACAGTTAAAGTTGTTGGAGACCTTTACCTGTGTTGATTCACCTTTCCCATAAGTCAACCATACTTTTTGTTCTGTGAATTCTCAAGGCTGTGACATTGCCCTTTCAAATATTCTCACAATTTGGTCTTCCAGTGTTCTTCAGTGTAAGTCTAATTATCCCCTATTTGATTTTCATTGCTAGGTAAGTTACTGTTTTATAGAGCCAGAAAATGCCAACAGCAGGAGGGTTCAAAGCAGATCATCTCTAAGATCCCTTCCAATTGAAACTGTTCTATGATTCTATGGAATGCAGGAAAAGTAAGCTATAATAAAATTTGGATATACAACGAAAAAAGTGTATTTCAAGTGATAAATGCCTGATATATCCCAGAAATCCAGGGAAATTGCATTTCTTTTCTGTACTCGTGGGCACTAACATAACAACCAGAGGACAAAAAAATAAAAATAATAGAAAGCTGTCAAAATAATGGCTTAGGTCAGAGCAATTACAGGAAAAAATGCTTTAAATTGCTAGAAATAACAGGAAAATGCCCATTTCAAAATGAAATGTACTAAGTTATCAGTCTATAAGAATGATCTTTGACTTCCTACGTAGCACCCCAAGAACGGCTCAGGCACCTTTATTTCCATTACAAAATAAAATTCTAATCTTTACTTTAAAATAATCATCTTCAGCTGGAAGGACAATTTCCTTAACAGCTAAGATTTCTCAAATAACTGCAAAGATTAAACAATTAAATTTAACAATTGGTGCTTACAGATACGTATAAAATGACTGAATGAATAAAAGAAACAAAGTAGGAACCTACAGGAATACTCAGAAATACATGCCTAAAATGTGAAAATACCAAACTAAATTACATAGAAATTAAATACCTGCATGTTTTATGTATTATGTGGGAAAGTAAAGAATGGTAGGAGTTATTGTTAAAACAAGCTCCACAGACAAAAAAATAATGATTTGTTAAACTCTCCTCTGACTTGTTTTTGAAATAAGAGCATAAATAAAGATCCGTTTTCAACAGGATTATTATTACTTGCAATATTTTCATTTCCCCAAATAAATGTATTTTGTACACATAAACCTTGACATTTTTCATGTTTTCTCCTAACTTCACCTGGGAGAGACAGCTAATTTTGCTGACTTGAAGTATGAGTCTGCCACAATTTCAATGGGTCAGCTGCGGAAGGAAAGCAGTAATCTCAATGAAAAAGAAAATTTTATTTGCCCATTGAAAAAAACGTTCCATAGAAGTTACTGAGCACATTGCTAAATATAAGAGTCCAAACAATTGAGTCAATATAAAATAAAAAAATCCTTAACCTAGCTAAGGTTTAAAAGAGACTAAATTTGCAAGTTTTGGACACTGTAGTAATTTTGGGATTTCTCCCATTAAAATGAAAGTATACGCTAGAAATAGATAATCCATTAAGAACTTGTGTTTGTAATTTCATTGCATTTATTAACAGGAATATTAAGAGACAAGAAGATCTGACTTACTGACAGGTGATATACTAATTCATATCTATCTTGTAATCTTAGATTGATCAAATATCAAGATTATTAGGCTTCAATATTACCACAGCATTTCTTCCATCCACAGTACCAACCTAAGCTTATACATCCCTCACAGCTCTGCTATTTCTATACTAACCCTGCTCCTGAACTGGGAGAATCAGCCCTGATGACAAACCCAGGGGTGGACCAAACACCTTTTATTTTTACCTCTTGCATTGCTGGGCAAGACTAGATGATCTTTAAAGTCCCTTCCAACCCCTTAACATTCCTTGATTCTATTTATAAGCATGAAGAACTTTTTCTATGTTCATTTATTTTAATCATTCCCCACTGCTATGTTTATCAAGGGCTCTTCTCTCAGAAAACCAACTATGTACTAGTGAAAGATTCCTCTTGACATGGAGTGAATTCAATATATATATCAAGGGCACAGTGGCTACCCTATTTTTGTATCACAGTTTTATCTGAAAATACAATGCAGGAAAAAACCCAAACATCAAAAAGAGAGGAATTTATCTCATCAACATGTTGTGCAAATTGATAGTGAAACAATGGATGGTGCAGCTGAAAATGCAGACATTGCTTTAGGGCTTTTAGATTCAGAATTGGAGAACATTTAAGTGAGTCCTTAAGCAAATGTTTTCAGCAAAGGCATCTTTGGATTTTCAGCCCTCCTCCATCTCTATGCTAATCATAATTTCTTCATCCCCCAGGAGTCTTGAGTCATCTTTTTGCCTCTGTGCCTTTAGCAGTTTTCTATTTCCTACAAGGGAAATCACTATTCTAAGTTGTTGGTCATTTGGATCTCTCATAAAATTAATCAGAAATGTAAAATAATTTATCTGACTGTTGGTGGACATGACACATGAACAATGAAGGATTTTTACTGAAAAGGAAATCACCTCCTTTCTAGTTGCTTGGCATCACTTACAAATTTCTTCAGAAACTTATGGTATTCTAGGGGTGGTGGAATCCTCAAGGTTACATATTATCCAAATTTATTAGGAGCAAAGAACAAACCCCTAAAGAATTTCTTGAACCCTTCTGTTCAGACAGGATATCAATAGGTGTATGTTGAATAAATTTTGTTAAATTTCGCTCTGAAAGGCACTTTTTATGATAGGATAATCCAAATCTTTTTACAAAATGTGTAATACAGTCAGCTTTTCTAAATTCAAAAATCCTCTTTCTTGCATATATTGAAGCTGATGGGCAATCTGAACACAGAAGGATGGGGAAATAGAAAACAAACCTTTTAAGTGGCTATGAATTCCAAGTAAATCCCTTTGCCAATTTGCTATTGCAAAAAAAAAAAAATGTTGCCAACACTTCAAAATGTCTGCAGAGGCACAGAGATCTGCCCAGAGGTTTCCACTAAGCCCTGAGGAATCCCTTCCATACAGCTGCTAGAAAGGACACAAGAAAATCACTCTGAGAGGAACAATATATCCCAAACTAGCAGACCTGGTCATTCTGCAACCTTTGAACACTTTTTTTAATTGATAAAAGCTGCCTAAATGATCTCAGTAACACGAAGGCAGACACAGTCTTTCTGTCATTACTCTAAGTCTTTAAATTTAAGCTGGCTCATTTCTAAGTTGCAATTCTTAACAGTTACTAATATCATCAATTCTCTGTCTTTTAATATCGGTTTTCTTTTGATGCTTCCAGAGAGTTATTTAAAAACAGCATCCCATGATCATGCTGAGCAATTAACAAAGATTCATAACTTTATATGATTTGTCCATATTTCCCTGCCCCTGTTCCCTCCTTGTATCCCAGCAGGTTTGAAATAAGCAGTCTCTCCTCAGGAAACATCATAATATAAAATAAATGGGTGAGCTGAAGCAGTAGTATCAATTTTCATTTATGAAAAAGTTCACAGTAGTTGTAAATACAGCTATTAAGTGATTCCAGCCCCCCAAAAATTGTCTTTATTTTATTGTGTTAATAAATTCAACTAGTAAGATGTTGCACTTTTGTGTTACATAGTTGATGTTATTTAATCTTGCTAAAAATAGGGAGTAAAGTGAATACTCTATACTAAAATTATTGCAATTTATTTGCCACTTTGTTGCCTTGGACACTGTGATTTTTGTTATTTTAGTTAAGTAAATATACACCTCTATAATGTACCCATTACTTCAAGTTGTTATCTTTTTAAGAAAATTATTTTTTATTGTTCCCCAATTTTTGACACATAATGAATGATCAAATAGTTATTTCATTACAACTTGATTTTTTTATTCATACATATTAATAACTTCATTTCAAAACTAAATTGCTCATTCCCTTGTTGTCCGTCACGTTTTCTGTCCCTCCATAGCTTGAGCTTCCAGTGGCAGCATGTCATAAAACTGAAGCAATGCATTTGGGAATGTGCTCTTTGCTGCTTATTGTTTTCCAGAGTGAGAACATTCCTAATCTAAACATCTAAACATAATCAAAGTTTTTCCCCACAGCACAAGACACACACAATATTGTAAAAGGTCTTTGCATAGAACATTTATGTTGGAAAGGACCCTTAAGGTCCAAGAATCGAAACATTTTTAAATTTAAAATATTTTCAGGAGCCAATTAAAAGCTACCTGGGATGCACTTATTCATGGATGGATAGGAAGTTTCTGACAGGTCTTGAGATTCTGAAATATGACTGCAAACAAGTTTCCACTTGAACTTTTGTTTTCTTTATTCTTATTATTCTTTGTTTTCCTTATTCCTAGCCTTATTCTATTGTCCAGATAGAATAATCATTATTTCAATAATCATTATTTCAAAGATATAATTTTAAACAAACAATATTTTTTGTAATACACTACCATAATTCTCTTCTACTAGAACAAGGGTACATTTAAGAGAAAGGAAAAATAAATTTCACTTTTGAGTTCAGGAAGGGAAATATTTAGATAAATGTATTATTAATAATCCTGCAGCTAAAATATATCTTTGATCTGTAAGTGTCCATATGTCAGTGGACAGCTAAGAATATTTTTTCAAGCCACTGGTGAAGATGCAAGTCAGTTTATGACCTTAGATATTTTCAATCTTGTGGATGTTAACCTACACATCCTGAAATTATTATTTCCTTGGCTGCTAGCTTAGGAGACAACAGCAGCAGGGATACCTGGGTCAGGAGATTGATATGGTATGCCTGGTCCTGCCAGGTCACTGGCTGAATACATGTTTTTCTTCTTGCAAAATGTTTTTATTTACTAATAGTCTAGAAACATGAATTACAGAAACAGTATGTGGAAGAAAAGGATGTAATTTAATGTTAACTTCAACCAGTCAGTCTGATTCTGTTCTGTAGCATGGCCTTTGTCTCACTTGCAGGACCACAAACCTCTCTATTTTGTCAGAAATAATTTTAGAGATATAGAGTGTTACATATCTTCTTCCCAACAGAAATTAAGATTTAAAGGATGTTCTGTAGAAACCTGAAGACATCCTCAAGAAATAGTAAAATATTAATTTCATTAGTCATTGATGGGATGAGAGCAAGCAAAACGAACTTCTTTTTTCTTAATGGATTTAGAGAGTGCATTTTGTCAAGTTGTTAATTAGATCTTAGGAGACAGGCAACTCATTAAACCTTTGTGTGTTCTAAATATTACTTTTTATAAAAGGCTATTTACATATATTGCTTTCACAATTAAATTCTGATAGGAGTCCAATTTTAAATAAAAAACATTATTCAGAATTTATATCTGACATATCAGTGCTCTTGTGACAGTGCTAGGATTCAGAGGAACTCTCTTTTTTTTTCTTTCTCTCAAGTTTTAGAGCTTTCCCCCTTGAAGACTGTCTTTGACTTGTTAATTAGTTTTGTCAGTCAACTGCCTCAAATCAAATTACTATCTTTTTTCCTAATTTTAATTTTAAATCTCAGATCCTTCTGACTGAAATGGTGGGAAAAGGACACACTGAAAGCTTAAAGTTAGCTCTGGGCATATAAATACAATAAATTCAGAGCACAGAAAGATTTCCAGGGTTTCCTCTAATGTGCATATCTGAGCAATATTAAAGGATCAAAGCTCTGTCTGTCATTCCATATCTTTTTTACCAATTTAAGATTAAATACTCTATCATTCTCTGAATGCACTAGAGAACCATATTGAAGTTTCTCATTACTGATATATTATTAAAAGATTTCTGAATAACTTGTTGAGATATTTGATAAAACATAATAAATCTCTTTGAAAAGTTAGGGTGAGTTGATAAAATATATTTATAAAATATCAACATGGACATGAATATATTTAATTGATACTAATTTTAAACAGAAATCAGAAAAATATGTTGTATTAAATGTGCTGCCAATAGAAACAATATAATTGATTTTCAGTCAAGACCATTTCCAGCTTTCAAAAAATTTATTCCTTATGGATCTGTTTGGAGGAATATTATATCTGAGCCAGTATGAGCTTACAGAAAACTTTTATCAAAGATTCTGTGAATTTTACATTTTTAACTAAATACAAAATCTTCAGAATTCTTCAGGAATCAGTGTTCCAATTCTCTGTTCTCTTGCACAGTACCTTATCCTTACCTTGAATCAGCTGCGCTAAATTTCTTTTATAAAGCAGTATCTTCTTTTAAAATATTATTTTCTTTCTTTTAAAGAATATGCTTATATCAGTCATAGTAAATGCTGAAACACAAATGTGATGGTTGCTTACCCTTGAAGATTATTTGAAAATGGACAAAGTTTCACCTTATAAATAAAGAGAAGATTGTGTATTACAAATTGGAAGAAAGGATACCTGCTACTGAATTGTATGTATTTTTTTAAATGTCTCTAAGCAAGATGAATTTTTTACTCAGTTTACACCCCCCAAAAAAAATTATTTGCTTAGATAAAATGAATTATGTAAATAAAAACCCGTAGCAGAAATATAATGAACTTCAAAGTGGAAGAAAACAAGATTAATGCAGATAAACCACAGATGAATTCTTCTTAAATGCTAAAGAATAGTCATATTTTTCTCTATTTGAAAGCCATACAATTATGCATGGATATATTTTCTTTATTGCTGCTTGTACATTTGTGAAACAGCAACAAATTTTCTGTGCTTTAAATATCCACCAGGGTAGGAAGAACTGTAAAGACATTATCATCCCAATATTAGGGACAATTTATAAAAGTCACTTGCACAATACTGCTTCTTACTTGTCTGGATGTCAAAAATAAGAACATTTTAATAAGCACTAGAAAACATAACCACAAAATATTATTTTATATATTCACAGAATCTTCTACTTAAGTAACTTCATATCAGAGACCTAGACAAGTAAGCTGATTAGAGCCGTAAATGTGCCAAGGATCAATGTAAATTTAGGATTACATTTCATATGGGAAGATCTTCAGTGGATTTAAACACTCTACAAATATTGACAAAATAAGATACTTGATCCCAATTGCAATACTCACTAGATATTATAAACAAACAAGGGAGCAACCTGATAGCTAAAGAAATAAGGTATTTCCATGTAGAGTGCAGCCTGGAGAAAAGTTTCTGTTTCTATATTTAAGGGCATTTGTACAATTTTTTAAATGATAGTGACATAAAAGAAATTTTTGATGATCTTACAGACACAAAATAAGGTATAAACGTAATTGGTTCATATTATAAAGCTTTAGCATTTTACAAACAAAAACTTCTTTCTTAAGTTCTCAGGAGACCCCAGAGACTAAAGGCTATGCAAACATGGAAAAGAATAAGTATGAAAGACTATCAAGTTGCTAATTTCATTTCTTCTTTCTCTGCAGCTAAATTAACGCTGCCAATTATAAGCCCACCAGAGTTTCAGCATCAGCAATAGGATGCTTGATTGCTTGCTGCATATTGTGTTTGCAGGGTGCCCTGATGAAGGCAGGAATGATTCATCTGACTCCATGTTCTCAGAAGGCTAATTTATTACTGTATAATATTATATTATATTAAAGAATACTATACTATACTATACTAAATAATACAGAAAAGAGACTTACTGAGTGCGTAAAAAGATAATAATGAAAACTCCTGACTCTCTCAAGAGTCTCAAAACAGCTTGGCCCTGATTGGCCAAAGAGTGAAAGCAACTCACAGCAGAATCCAATGGAACAATCACCTGTGGGTAAACAATCTCCAAACACATTCCACATGAGCACAGCACAGGAGAAGCAAATGAGATAAGAATTGTTTTCCTTTTCTCTGAGGCCTCTCAGCTTCCCAAGAGAAACATCCTGGGTGAAGGAATTTTTCCAGAGAATGTGAATGCCGCAGCCGCACAAAGTTTGCACCTCAAAACTTTCTTAACCAAGGAAAGCTCCTTGGCAATGTCCTCCACCTTGCAAAATCATCTCTCAATGTTTGGGGGCCACAGAGGTCCAGAGAGCACAGCTCCCTGATTTTAACTTTAGTCTGGCTTTCCAGCTCTCTCTTTATGTGTTGTATTTCATTCCTATTCTTCTAAAGGCAGGTTCTACAAGCATCTTTGCTGTCCTCTTTAACTACCCTGTCACTTGTTTCATCCTTTCCTTCCACCACTGTTTTCTCTCTTGTATACTTGAAATCTAAAGAATTGTTCCTTTCTTTACTCACAGCTTTAGAACCTGTGCCATCCTGACAGATGCTGGAGAGTGCTGTGCCAGCATTGTCATGGCTCTGAACCTAAATTATCAACCCTGTCTCATAGCACAGATTATTAGCTCACATTCTACACTGCTGTTGTGATCCTATGGCTTGTGATTAATCTGAACAAATAAAGATCTAGTAGATTAATAGCTCTCTATATATGATACTGTGACATCAGGATTAGTGTCTTGCATTAACCAAATAGCTCATTCCCACCCTAAAAAATATTAAGAGAAAAGAAACATCCCATTTCTATATAATTAATACTTTCTGCCTTCTTATTTGTATGTGATTTCACAGCAAAATTTTCAGAAATAATTGGTAGTTTCTGCTTTCAATTTACTGCTAAATCCTCAAGAACCCTGAGAATTCAAACGAACCAATACAGGAAGGGCTGCCAATCAAAACCCCTATGGCTTCTTATAGTCTAACAGAAATCTTGTCCAGCTGGTCCTTAGTCAGCAGTGGCACTCCAAAACTGTGGTTTCACAATTCAGGTTACTCTTGCAGGTGAGATAAGGGTTTTTGTGTAATACTCCTTCTTCCTTATATGCTTCTTTTGTGGTGCCGCAGGTAAATCAGCCAACACATGCACAAAGCTTTAGTACTTTTCACTCAGCTTTCTGCTTTCAGTGGTTCAGAAAACCAGAAAGTTTTTTCCAGCTAAAACAGGATGGCTGTGAGTTTATCTAGTTTCTTCAGCTTTCCCATCATAGCTAAAAAAAGCAGCTCTATCTTCCCTAATTGTAGTCTATCATCTGACAGATATCCAAGGCAAGGAAGCGTGTCTGCTTTGGATCTGATGCTCTGTAAAAACAAATCTGAAAAGAGATGGCACAGACAGCTTATTCCGGACAACACAGTGAAAGAAATTGGAGCTGTTTCAGTTGCAAAGTGCAAACAGATATTTCCTCACACAGCTTCATAATTCTTACAAAGAGGAACAAGCAGCAGGCCAAATTTAGAGGAATGGGAACAGAAGGAAGCCTTCCCAAAATAATGTACACCTGAGGAAGGGAACAAAGACCCACACTGTCCAAAAGTATCATTAAGTAACAAATCAAGTTAAGAAGTTAATCCTCCATTCTTTGTAACTATGTTCAAAAATGGTGCTGTGAAGATTTCCCATATATTTACATGAGAGATACCACACCATTTCACACAAACAAAAAAACCTGTTTTCAACCAATTTACTTTTTTTTTTTTTAATTTACCATTTGTTTTCAGATTTTACAATTACAGTAAAATGGAATAAATTGCATATTGAGTCGGCCCCTCCTTACAATTAAGTTCTTATAGATGCATGGTTTTAATATGTAACTCATTTTTCAGGAATGCAAGTAAAATTAAGTTCTCCTACATCATGTCATTGCAAAATAGCATGACCTCTAAAAATTGTTGTGCCTTTGAGGGGTAGAATATATCATGTTCTGCAATTATTGGAGGGGTCAGTAATCCCCAGTTCAGTTTTTACAACTCTAATTTTCACATCAAAACCAATATCTACATGAATTACAATTGCGCCAATATAGCGAAAATTAACTCTTACTTATCAAACATCTAACATAAAGTTTCTATGACATTTGTAAATGATAAAGGATGGATTTAAAATATCTGAACCCTAAACACAAAACTTCTGAGAATGTACTTTTGCATAGACTTATATTCTTGTAAAACAATAAAACTTGAATAAATATGATAGCTGTCAGACTCAGTGGTTTCATCAGCAAAAGAGTTATCAATAAACTTAATACACTAAAACTAGATGGATAGTAAAACTAGCACTGCAAGCCAAGGTGATTTCACAGCTTCTCTCAATAAATTAAACCAATACAAAAATAAGCCAGAAATTTGCAATTTAAAATACTGCTGTAGGGAAAGTGAAAAAAGTCCTTTAATTTCCTGCTTTCACTCTGGGTTACTTGTATGATCTTAAATGACATCACATAGAACACAGTGTAATGTGATATGGCAGAAGCTGACCCTAAGTAATCCAAAGAAGGAAATAAATCTGACTTTTGCCTTGAGGATAGGACAAAGGCTGGTCATTTTAGGACATTCACACAGGATCACAGACAGGTTGAGTTTGGAAGGGATTTTGTGAGGTCATCTGATCGAACCATCCTTTGCTCAAATGGGATCACCCCAGAACCACATGCAGATGGTTTTTTAATATCTCCAAGGAAAGAGCTTTACACATTATCTCTGTGCCAGAGCTTGGTTGCACTTTTCTGATGTTTGAAAGGAACCTGATGCCACATCTGTTTGTGCCTGTTATCTCTTTCACTGTAACTGGGCACCACTGGGTCTGTCTGCTCTGCACCCTGCAGGTATTTGTACACACTGATGAGATTCCTGGAGCATTTTCTCCTCTGGGCCAAGCAGTCCCAGCTCTCTCAACCTTTCTTTGAATGAAAGCTGCTCCTTTGCTGAGCCCTCTCCTGTATGTCCATGCCTGCTCTACTGGGCTGAACTTTACATTGTATGGGTGTCTTTGGACCACAAAGATAGATCAGAAGGGTTATTTCCCTGTGTCACATTCCACATAATCATACATCCTTCAGATTCACAAAACAAAAGCCAGTGACACCTCATTACAGACTGCTTCTCTCATTTTTGCAAGAAATTTTCATCTGAAGGCTGCCCATATTATGCTGTAAATCAGGGACATTTTATTGCAATAATGACCTCTGAATCATACAGACATTTGGAAGGTTTGGAAGATTTTGTTTAGCATTCACAATATTTCACATACACACACACACACACACATATATATTATAAACTTCAGAAATGCTTATATTTGAAATAGCACTGCAGGCACTAATTAAAAGTGCACTGCTGTCTGATGAAAATAATTTTGTAAAGATGAAGACATTTTTAATAACTACCAGAACAAGTGTAAGTCAACAAAAATGGTTTGTCTGGCTGGTAATTGGACAAAATTTAATTTGAGTGGCCAAAACCAGTACAACCTAATTTGTTGTCCAGGAATTCCCTGACTTTGTAGATTCCAAAGGGGTCACATAGTCCAGAGCCTGTGGTCACTTCACTCATGCAATGAGTCACTGAGGATAGGAAAAGAAGTCAAATTCATCCTGGCTGTGCAGGTCAAAATCAACTTTATAACAAAATATGCCCCTTCACCTCACAGTGATGAAAGTGTTCTTTCTTGATAAAAACATTGTTGGATACATACATTTATTGGGAGCAACTATGAAGCAGAAATTCCACTGGCACTATCTCTGTCAAGTATGCAAAGATCTTTATACATTGCTGTATTATGAAATGTAATGAAGTGGTAAAATACCAAATCACTGATAGGAGAACAAATAAGGAAATTCTTATTCTCATATTAGGTGTTTCCACAGCAGATAATCATGCACTCTTTCTCTTCTACCCATCATCTCCTTGAGATAGAAAATAATGCCCACATATAATGCTGTTGTTAATAATTTCACACAAAATGTTGATTGCTCAAAATTTATCACTGAGGTCAACCACAACAAAAATTGATTAAACTAGAAATCTAAGCTTAAATAAAAGGACATCTGTCAGCAAAATGGAGAGCAATTCAAGTCCAAGCAATTGGAGTAAGTCTCCAATCCCCAGGACACCAGATGAGAGTGTGAGCAAGCACCAGAAAAAAGCTGAGAGGCAACATTAAAATTAACCGAGACAAACAACATCCCTTATCTGGAAGAGTGGACAAGGCAGAGCAACCGGAAGACTCTTCTAATGTTCCTTTTTTTGAGGGTGTTCCCTTCCAAAGTGCATTTCATCCAGAAAATTACATTTTATTTTCAAATAGCTCCAGATGCCCTGAACTTTAATGAATGCAGATGATATACATTGCCTATAGCTGAACACCACAAAACCACACTGCCTTCATTTGCATTATGAACTACTCACTTGTTCCATATGTCCACATGGTACCTCTGAAAGCTCTGATGTCTTCATTTTTCTGTCAGAGGCTGTAAAAATTACTTAATGTGTTTTTTCCTTTCAGCAAAAAAAAAAAAATCCATATGCAAATTCATAGTTTATTCAAATTCATAAATCCAAGTAGAGACATCTGCTGCTAGTAGTAGAGCAAGAGGCAAGTGTCCTGCACTGCTTTTTTTTTATTGCCTGGCCTCAAAATTGACATTCCTAGCACCTCTACATTTGGGGGGTTTTTTCTACTATAAAAGTAGCTACAGGATTTATAGTAGAAAGTAAGAGAAAAAAAAAGACAAAAAACCCCAACCTTTTTCTGCAATCTTATTCTTTGCTATTTTCTTAAAATTTCTTGAAAAAATCCAACTTGACACTCCAAACTTGAATGGGCTTTTAGTGAAAAAAGCTACCAAAAACCAATAAATAAAATTAATGAATAATTGCAAAATAAAAATTGGAATGTTTTTGCTTTTTTCTCAGGCAACTATTATTTAAATTCTCATTTTTGTAAGCATTCTATTTCATATTTTTCAATCCTTTAAGACCTCCAAAAAGATTTATCCTATCATCAGGAACAGCAACAGATTAACATTTGCTAAAATCTGGCTGCCATGAGTCAGTGTTAAGCATCTACTTAATATGTTTTAAAACTGTCTTTTCCACATAACACATACTTATTTTTTTATATCTTTCACATGTGTGCAGACATGCATACCAGGATACCACTATAAAATCCCTTCATTTTCTAGTATTCAATAAAATTCTAGTTTTCCCAGGCCAATACCAGACTGTTTTATAGGTGACAAGGTCAAAATGCTCTTGAATGGATTGCGAAAGCCAGAGGCATCTGATTCTGTGGAAAAGATCTTTGATGAGGACAAACTATAAATAGAAGAAGAATTTCCCTTTTTCCAACAGCCCATGGATTCAAGATATTTTCAGATTTTGCTTCTCTGATAGCACAAGATGAAATTCACACAAAAAAAATGGAGTAGAGTGGAGTGGGACAGCATCTATTCAGGAAAAAGCATGAATAAATGAAGAAAATGCTCTTAAGTTTTGAAAAAATGCTAAGTTCACTGAGCCAACACAGAACAACAGGATTAAGCTACATTTACATTTATCTACCTAATCTATTAAAAATCACCTCTAATAATAAATGAAAGTCTTTAAGGTAAAATAAGAGTCATATACAGGAAAATATATGACATTAAACATAATAACACTATTTTTTATTATTATCAAACTTGCATTTAAATTAAGCATTAATTTTGACTTGAGAATTAGTCAGAAAAAAAATCTTTCCTTCTATATTACCCTCTTACTAACATGATATGTTGCACTGAGTTACAAGAAATAAAAATATAAACAAGTGAGATAATTTTGACTCTGTTTTTATTGTAAAGCCAACAGGTGCACTGACCATCTGTCCTAGATCATACTGCAGAAATTTTCCCACATTAATTATAAACAGCTAGCTTGCCTTTGTATCGGTCTCAGGAGTGTTACTACATCTCTACCTATTAATAAATTATTGACTTTCATGGTCTACATAGCCAAACTGGATATAAGTGAAAATTAAGAGCATGCTAAGAGGTACCTAAAAAAAGATTACATATTCAGTGGTACCTGGACAGAGTTGAGTTTTCAATTTTTTTTTTTTTTTAATCTCTATAAAGATTTGAGGTACGAATGAACTCTGACAGTGGGGATACTCTGTTATTTAGAAAGAGCTACCTTGAAATTGACCTTTCCCAATTTCTTCCATCCTCTTCTGGCTTTCAAAAGTAGAGCAAAATTTTTGTGTTTCTAATATAAAGCATAGTGCAGTTTCTTAGAACATTGGTTCAGTTAAAATGATGCACCAAATAAGAAATCAGTAAAGCAATGAAATAAACATATTAATATTTCAATAATATTTTATGATTATTGTTTTGAAAATATTATTTAGCAAAATCTATTCATTAATTGGTTTGTGTTCTCAGATGTGGAGGTTTTACTAAATAAAGAAAAAAAACCTTGCATTTCTTACAGGCCAGGCCAGGA
Source organism: Emberiza elegans (assembly GCA_024865655.1). NCBI lineage: Eukaryota > Metazoa > Chordata > Aves > Passeriformes > Fringillidae > Emberiza > Emberiza elegans. Next base: position 9,097,407 of record JALJVW010000158.1, read on the forward strand.
GTTTGTACCTGCTATTCCACATTAGACTCTCCAGCAGCTCAAGACTTCATTAAAAGATCTTAAAAAGTTTAAGGCTTTAAGAAAATGGTGTAGAATTAAATTCTCTGTAGAACTGTGATTACAGTCTTCTCTATAGAACTAGAGATGTGGATATTTATGAAAAAAGAGTGCATTTCTAATATGATATAAAAATACTGGGTGGAAAGTACTGAGAAAAGGAGATTTAAGGAATAGAAATATTATGAAGGGAAGGTAAAACAATTCAGACAAAATATGGGCTTTTCTGCACAGAGCAAGAAATTTCATTTTCAGGCTCCACTTGAAGTTACAAACCAATCTTTCACTACAAGAGCTTTTTCTTTCTTCTTGGGAAAAAAGAAATCCAAGATTTAAACAGTTATGTAGTAATTCAATGGGTATGAAAATGTGCCAGGAATTTAATCCATTTCACATTCAGAAGCTCCTGAAGTTTGAGAGCACATTTGGCCACATCTATATTTAAATTTGTTTTCATTAAAAAGAAAAAAGTTTAAGGCTTTAAGAAAATGGTGTAGAATTAAATTCTGTGTAGAACTGTGATTACAGTCTTCTCTATAGAACTAGAGATGTGGATATTTATGAAAAAAGAGTGCATTAATATGATATAAAAATACTGGGTGAAAGTACTGAGAAAAGGAGATTTAAGGAATAGAAATATTATGAAGGGAAGGTAAAACAATTAGACAAAATATGGGTTTTTCTGCACAGAGCAAGAAATTTCATTTTTCAGGCTCCATTTGAAGAAACCAATCTTTCACTACAAGAGCTTTTTTCTTTCTTCTTTGAAAAAAAGAAATCTAAGATTTAAACAGTTATGTAGTAATTCAATGGGTATGAAAATGTGCCAGGAATTTAATCCATTTCACATTCAGAAGCTCCTGAAGTTTGAGAGCACATTTGGCCACATCTATATTTAAATTTGTTAAACTTAGTCATAATTTCTAAACATACTCTTCATCCTTTTTTTCTTGAAAGAAACATTTGCTGTAGAATAATGAATACGAATTATGCAAAGAAAGTCTTTAAAGAAATACTTCTTGCATATTTTAAGCCTGTTAAAAAGTTGAGTTTGAAAGACATTGACATCCAGAGAGAGTAATTTATTTTTATAATAAGAAAAATCATCACAAAATTGTAGTTCAGAACATGTCAGTTAAGTTACTGGCAGGAAAATTTGTGTTACAACTAGTTTTTAATTTTTGAAAGGCTAGAAACCTTACCCTGTTCATATTATAGAAAGTAAAAATATTTTAATTCATTTCCTTATCTAAACCTAGAGGAAAAAAAAAAAAGCTTAACATTTACCTGTCTGACAAAACTTTTCACATTCATAATGGAAGTTAACTTAGAAAGAGGATCCAGCCATGGAAGATGGTAATCTGCAGTCAGCCTCAGGATTCAGCACCACTAAATTCAGCAGCAGCTCCTACAGGAATTAACACCAACACCCAAATAAGATCTTCCTCAGCAGTTCAGTTGGAGTTGGATACAGAAATGAGTAAAGTGATGTCAACTCATTAAAATTCTAATCACAATGCAAAAAATTCCTGCCATGCCTAGAACTGAATTTTGCTTCCTTTGCCATAATAAATCCTCTCCTGGATGAGGACATGAACACTGACCCAGAAACTACTTTAGCATGGTGACCTAGTCCTTCTCCTAAATGTTCTTAGGAGACTCCAAGTAGCATCAAATCTAAAAATGCCTGAAGCTCACATTCTAAATCTAGCTATAAAATAATCCTTGTTTTCATGTTTGGACCCTCTCACTAATTCTCTGAATCAAGACTGGACTTAGTTAGCTTAACTCAGCTTCCTGGAAATTCAGTCCCAAATAAAAACTCAACCTTAACATTTCTTGGTCTTAGTCCAGAGTTCATATTTTGCAGGACCTGACTGAAATTGTAGGATATGGTAGTACTGCTGGAATCCTCTTTGCATACATGTCCAAGCTTCTCTCTGACCCACCTGAGTGGCTCATTCCATGAGCCCCCTGAGTATTGCTCACTCATGCTGATTGATTCTTCTTTACTTTCTGTATGGATGTGTTTGGTTGTGGAGGGGTTTTATTCATCCCCTTTTCAGCAGCAAACATTGACTTTCCCCTTGCAAATTTAAATTCATTTAACTTCCTGCAAGCTGGAAAACTTTTCTTAGACTTAGCTGCCACTGGGGCAGACACCCAAAACTTGAAGCTAACAGAAGAATAGCAGTCATTTACAGCAGAACACCTGGGACCTTTTATGATTCATTTTACTTTTTTGGCTGACCATCTAGTCTTGATTTTGTGACAGAACCTCGGCAAAGGCATGCCAGTAAACCTGGCAACACAGACTTAAAGGAAGCCCAGAGACATCCCTGATAAGCTCAGCCAAAAACTCCTTGATGGGGAGCAGTTGGCAGGGCAAGGGAACTTAGATAACAATCTGACATCTCAGACGTCTCTACACCAAAAACGTACTGAAAAAATAACTCAGTTCCTACCCATAAGAAGCCTCTCTGAACAAGATCACCCAGACAGAGAGGATCCTGGCTGGATATGTCTGGATGTCCTCAGCACCCAAAATGTGGATTATCCATAATAATAATCTTTCCTGTCATTGATCAGACCAGCTCTGGAGTAGCTCAGTGCTCAAGGGCTAATAAAGCCAGAAACTCTTGTAAGTGTAAAAGAACATGTAATAATGGGAAAAGAAAGCTCTTCTCTGGAACTTTTTTTGATTCTTTTCTAACCTTAAGTTTTATGACTCAGTCTGCCTCAATATTCCAAATACTTAGCAGTTAAGAAAAGAATGAGCTATTCAATTGTTATATGGGTTTTTTGGGTTTTTTTTAAATTTTTTAATAGCTCTAACAAGAAAACTCCACCAGACAGTTCTACTTTTGTTCTTTTCTTCCAATCTATTAGGCTGTGTTAGCTGGAAAAGTGTTTTTACAGATGCAATTTTAGCACACAGAAAAGTGATACTTGTCTCCCAGAAGAACTGTTAGTCAAGGTTTTACCCACTCTTTTCCTACATTATCTCTGGGAGACACTTTCACCCCATCAGCTTTGCTGGGTTTATATATGTTGAGATCCTTCAGACTACAAATGAATCTGAATTTTTTAATAAAAAATAAATTAACATAGATGTATATTAGATGTACATTTTCACTTTAAAAATGTTTGGTCTACAGTCATAATAAGGAACTTTGAAAACTGATTGAAGTTTATTTTTGTAATATCATGGATAAAAATTATCATGAGCTTTTTTATCTTAGACATCAATATGCAAAGAAAGATATGATACTGACCTCATATCTCATTATTTTGAGCATTTAACTTGTAATAAAATTTAGAGATTGAAAGCTAACAAGAAACATCCTCTTCCTGCATTAGAGCTTCCTGATAGCACCGTACGTCACTGTACAGGTTGTTACTCCTGACCATTTCAAAGCTAGTATACTCAAAGACAAAGAACAGGGTATATCTGTCTGTCCTGAAAGAAATTTATGGATTCAGTAGTTAACAAAAGAACTGTTGAGTAATTGTTGTGGAATTCTAATGATACCAACCAGTCACAGAATCCATTAAATAAGAATTCAAGTAACTTCAAGCATGTGACATCTTTCCAAACTTGCATCCTGTGCTCTCTTACATGCCTGGAGTCACCCTTAATAGGGACTTTCAGGAGCATAAGGAGGAAAAATGTACTGTGATGTTCAACATCTCAAAAGCAGATTCTTGGGGAAGAGTTTCTTTAATTCAAAGTCCAGCTACTGTTCTTTAAGTAAGGATACCCACCTACCTGTTATAAATACATATTTGTGAGCAGTCACTCAAAATTCAGTTTTACTTCTGAATCACCTGAAGTTTGCACACCAGAAAAACAAGATTCCTTACCAACCTACACAAAATTGGAGAAACAAATAAAATACTGTTCTTACAATTTACAAGCTTTTGATAGACAGGAGAGGAAAAAAAAAAGAATGCTCCATCCTTTTTCACTTAAAATTTTAACTTTTAAAATATTTCTCATTTATATTTTTTTCATACAGACCTGTGCAGAATGGAGCTCCCTCCTTAGCATCATTTGCTTTTGTCGTAGTTCCTTTTAGAATTTTTCCACGCTAGAGAAACTACTTTCAGAATGAAACACTTGAGGGGCTAAGTTTTCTTTAGAGAGGTAGACCCTGCAGGTCAAATCTTAGTCATATTATAGAATAGAAATTTTGTTCTCAAAAGGTCATTTACTTGGAAGGGAAAAGGACTATGATTTACTAATGGGAAACAAGCCAAAATGAAGAAAACTAAAATATTTAGAGTATCCTGCTGAATCTGCTGATAGTGTACCAGTTTTCAAAGTGTACCATGCATTTGGTGATGCTGAGGAAAAGTCTTGTCTAGGAATGGTAGTGAAAAATAATCTACTGCATATTCACATAAGTGTCACAGTGATCAGACACTTGGGATCAGGGTAAGGAAAAAAAGAAAACACATAGAAGGAATAATAAACCATTCATAAGGTTTTTCAAAGCAGCCCAGATTTATGAGACTGACATTCACCTTACTCTTCCACCTCAGCCTGCCTGCCTTGCTACCAAAGTGTCTGTCGTCTGTGACAGTCAGCTCTCATTAGCAACCAGCCATAGATAGTGCTTTATCAGAACTTATAATTGTTAGCTGTATGAAGCAATTAAACACCATGATGTAGAATTCAATCAGATTGGAACAGTTGTTCAGACCTGTTGTGGAGTAAATTCTCTCCATTTCCTCTGCACAGATACATTTGACTATCTGTAGTTTGCCCTGAAATAACAGGATCTTGATTTTGCAAACATGCTGATTTTTAATTTATGAATTCACTGACTATATTATAGCTAATCACAAACATACATGTGGTCATTCAGGTATCTGAAGGACTGAGAGTCTCTGGCTCAGAAAAAAGGGGATTTTTATTATAGAGAATTTCATTATTAATTAAAAAATAAAATTATCAAATAATTAAGAACACATTTACCTAATTATTGACAAAATTAATTAGACAATAAAAATATTATTTTAATTTTATTCAATGTAAAGAAGTGATTTCTAGTAATGTTTAGAAAACACTAAGGAGATGAAAAACAGATAATCCTAATGACATTTGTAAAATAAACACAAGTGTATCCAGTATTAATTCTACTTTGACAGTCCCAGTAGCAGATTATCTACAGTGGCCCTACATGTACTTCAGTTAATAAAAAGAGAATAATTATTTTACATTTAAATGTTTAAAATGAAGACTGCTAAACTATGTTTAAAAACTGTAAATCTGTAATAATAATAATATTAATGTAATAATGTAATGTAATATTAATGTAATAACACTGCATGATCAAGGATAACCTAAATTTCAGTGGTTCCCTGCTAATATCCTTTATATCAAAGACAATGTATACTTTAATCAAATATTTTAAAATTATTATATATATGTTGATAAATGGAAGTTAAGTTCAAGTAAATACTCATCCATCTCTTCAGAATGAAAGTACAATATTTGGAATAAATTACTTGTTGTAGAAAAGTTGTAGACAGATATTTTGAAGATCTTGGGCTCAAGTCCTTGTTCCACTATGACCAGTGTAATCACAGCTAAATCAAATATATTATCTGTGCTTCACATCCACTGTGCAAAGCCAGCTCACCCCATGACACTTGCTATCACAATAAAATGAAATGATGGAAAAACAACGTTAAAATTCAAAATAAAATTATCTTAAAATAAACGCCTTTTTTCAGATACTAGAAATAGATTTTAGCCAAACATGAAAAGTTACTACAGTGTATAACCAGGTCTTAGAAGGACTAACCTCTGAAAGCATAGGACTTTTTGTCAGGCTAATTACAGGTCAATATCATTTTCTGGCAATTAAATACACATCAATCATCTGCCATCTACTATTTTGTTCTGATATAAGACCAACATGCTTGATATATAAGAAATGGTTAAAATAACAAGTTGTAGGTGTATTCAAAAGAATAAAAACATTGCCACCTCACCAGAAACAGAGAAAGATTTTAAAAACAAAGAAAAAAACCCAAATAAATTCTCCGGAATAGCGGAACAGGAGGGGTATTACAGAATGTCTTAAGTTACCGTGTACGATGTACCCCAAAGTACGTGTTCTATCACCATCTTCCTAAGCTATTAAAACCAGGTGGAGCAGTGTTCTTTATCTCCTTCATGACTTAGTCCTGATAAATCTGGGAAATATCTTCTGTTATGGGCCATTGAGTGTCACTGCATGACTGTTAAAATTACTGTCCCATTGTGAGATGCTCCACCCAGGGGAGGAGCCAAGCATTCCTACCTGGATATAATCTGAGATTTGGAACACCACAAGCAGCCTTTTCCCACTGGATTCCCAGAGGACAAGAGCTACATAATCACCACTGGACATTCAGAGGAAGGCCAAATCCTTCTACAGGATCCCTGCTCCAACAGAACCACACCTGGCACTGCAGGAGGACTACAGCCACCATTTAATGGGACTGCTACCAACACCCTGACCCACAGGGTGTCAGGTTGTATCCTCACTCTGTCAGTGGTTTTGTATTATTACATTTCTTTTAATTTTCCTATTAAATTGTATTTCTAACTTACGATCTCCCAATCATTTGCTTTCAGACTAGTGCACAGAAGGATGAAAAATCAAAATTGCTTTCCATTCTGTTTTTTGTGATCTCTTTGGAGGCATAGGTATCAGAGGGATTTTCAGAGAACTGCTGCTTAGGTGGAAGAATGGAACGATTTTCTTTGAAAATATTTGTAGAATAAGTGTTTTTACATAAAGTAAAATAAATAGGAATAAAGATTATATGGTACAAATTCCACCAGTCAGGTGATGTCATTGCAGTATTCATACTTCTGAAGGCCCAGAGTTACTACACAATACCACCAAACTTGATCTAGTGGAAGGCATTCCTGCCAGGCAGGGAGGGGTGAAACCAAAAGATTTTTAAGGTTCCTTCCAACCCAAACTATTCTATGTTTCTATGAAAGCACAAAAAACCTCAGGAGAGACCAATTATCACCAATGTGCTCTCACTCCCTCCCAGACAACCACAGAGGAACCGTGCACCATTTTAGAAAAAGAAAACCAACAAACCACCATACAAGAGTCACTATAATGCAAGAAGGAATTTTATTAATAGCCCATAAAGAAAATAGCTCTGTATTTTCCTCTCCACTTATTCTATTTCTACTACATCCAGCTGACAAGATCATCCCATTTCTGTGAAGTAATTTGGTGCTCAAAACTAATAAATTTTGCTATGTTGTATCTTTATGTTTTAGTATGATAAATGAAAGTAAATAACATGAAATTCATTAGCCTCTGAAGTGGAAAAACATCAGCTCTTAGATGCAGCCAAATATACTAGTGTTCATCTACTTCAATTTAATTTGACCTATATAAGTTCAGTACCACTGGAAAGCCACCAGAAAATTTTCATTCTTGCAAAGAAAGGATGTTTTTTCATATCTTGCTATAAAGTCCTCTCTTTTTTTCTGACTGAGACAAACAGTGTCTTACTCATCCATCTCTTCAGAACGAAAGTACAATATTTGGAATAAATTACTTGTTGTAGAAAAGTTGTAGACAGATATTTTGAAGATCTTGGGCTCAAGTCCTTGTTCCACTATGACCAGTGTAATCACAGCTAAATCAAATATATTATCTGTGCTTCACATCCACTGTGCAAAGCCAGCTCACCCCATGACACTTGCTATCACAATAAAATGAAATGACGGAAAAACAACGTTAAAATTCAAAATAAAATTATTTTTAAATAAACGCCTTTTTTCAGATACTAGAAATAGATTTTAGCCAAGCATGAAAAGTTACTACAGTGTATAACCAGGTCTTAGAAGGACTAACCTCTGAAAGCATAGAACTTTTTGTCAGGCTAATTACAGGTCAATATCATTTTCTGGCAATTAAATACACATCAATCATCTGCCATCTACTATTTTGTTCTGATATAAGACCAACATACTTGATATATAAGAAATGGTTAAAAGAACAAATTGTAGGTGTATTCAAAAGAATAAAAACATTGCCACCTCACCAGAAACAGAGAAAGATTTTAAAAACAAAGGAAAAAAACCCAAATAAATTCTCCGGAATAGCGGAACAGGAGGGGTATTACAGAATGTCTTAGGTTACCGTGTAAGATGTACCCCAAAGTACGTGTTCTATCACCATCTTCCTAAGCTATTAAAACCAGGTGGAGCAGTGTTCTTTATCTCCTTCATGACTTAGTCCTGATAAATCTGGGAAATATCTTCTGTTATGGGCCATTGAGTGTCACTGCATGACTGTTAAAATTACACTGTCCCATTGTGAGATGCTCCACCCAGGGGAGGAGCCAAGCATTCCTACTTGGATATGATCTGAGATTTGGAACACCACAGGCAGCCTTTTCCCACTGGATTCCCAGAGGACAAGAGCTACATAATCACCACTGGACATTCAGAGGAAGACCAAACTCTTCTACAGGATCCCTGCTCCAACAGAACCACACCTGTCACTGCAGGAGGGCTGCAGCCACCATTTAATGGGACTGCTACCAACACCCTGACCCACAGGGTGTCAGGTTGTACTCTGACTCTCTCAGTGGTTTTGTATTATTACATTTCTTTTAATTTTCCTATTAAATTGTATTTCTGATATACAATCTCCCAATCATTTGCTGTCAGACTAGTGCACAGAAGGATGAAAAATCAAAATTGCTTTCCATTCTGTTTTTTGTGATCTCTTTGGAGGCATAGGTATCAGAGGGATTTTCAGAGAACTGCTGCTTAGGTGGAAGAATGGAACGATTTTCTTTGAAAATATTTGTGGAAGAAGTATTTTTACATAAAGTAAAATAAATAGGAATAAAGATTATATGGTACAAATTCCACCAGTCAGGTGATGTCATTGCAGTATTCATACTTCTGAAAGCCCAGAGTTACTACACAATACCACCAAACTTGATTTAGTGGAAGGCATTCCTGCCAGGCAGGCAGGGATGAAACCAAAAGATCTTTAAGGTTCCTTCCAACCCAAACTATTCTATGTTTCTATGAAAGCACAAAAAACCTCAGGAGAGACCAATTATCACCAATGTGCTCTCACTCCCTCCCAGACAACCACAGAGAGGAACCGTGCACCATTTTAGAAAAAGAGAAAACTAACAAACCACCATACAAGAGTCACTATAATGCAAGAAGGAATTTTATTAATAGCCCATAAAGAAAATAGCTCTGTATTTTTTCCTCTCCACTTATTCTATTTCTACTACATCAGCTGACAAGATCATCCCATTTCTGTGAAGTAATTTGGTGCTCAAAACTAATAAATTTGCTATGTTGTATCTTTATGTTTTAGTATGATAAATGAAAGTAAATAACATGAAATTCATTAGCCTCTGAAGTGGAAAAACATCAGCTTCTTAGATGCAGCCAAATATACTAGTGTTCATCTACTTCAATTTAATTTGACCTATATAAGTTCAGTACCACTGGAAAGCCACCAGAAAATTTTCATTCTTGCAAAGAAAGGATGTTTTTTTCATATCTTGCTATAAAGTCCTCTCTCTTCTTTTTCTGACTGAGACAAACAGTGTCTTTATAAAGCTATGTCTTTAAAATTTGGGCACAGTAGGAAAATTAGAGAAAAGGGAGTCTTGGATGCCTTTATCACTTATGCCTGGTATCACTTATGTCTTGCACTTCCAGAACTAAAAAGTTCCTAAAAGGCAGAATTGAATTTTCTAACCTTAATAAGGGCTCAAGCCAGATTCTGCCATGGTAAATATGGAAAGAGTACAATTAATTTTAGGCCTTATTTCATAGAAATGTAATGCATAGGGGAAAGACTCAATAAGTACTTACAGAGTTAAACTCCCATTCACAAAACAGCTGGACCCAAAGACCCTTGTGGGTCCAACTCAGAATATTCTGTGATTTAAACAAAATGATATATCTGTATATGTGGCAACAGAATGCAACTTGAAACTTGGAAACATTGTTCAAAATGTAATGTAAATGAGAAAGTTTTTAAAATGAAGCAAAATGGCAGCGGTGTGAAGATAGTAAATCGAACACAATGAAGATATTTTTATTAGATATTTTTTCTTAATCATCATTCCCCCCCTGAAAAAGTGAGGTTAATGTCTTGGGAATTTTTACCCCCAGGGCCACACTGCAAGGAAACACATTTAGGGAGAGTCTATGCAAGTATGTGAGTTTCTGAAAGGCTTTGATATTTCTGATCTATCCTGTCTTGTGACACATGTCTGCTTTCCCTAGAAAGAAGGAGATTCAGGCAAGAGCTCCAATCTTTTCAGTAATTGGATTAATTGGATTAATGAGTACAGGTTCGGATGGGTTATTGGTGGTAAGTTAGGCAGCTAACATTAAATGTCAAATTATAATGGATATAGGATGGGAACAAGGATAGGAACATGTTGTAATTTGTATAATATATTAAATTAAATAAAAATTAAAAGACTATTCAAAGTTGATACTCCAGTGCTAATAATATATAGTACTTAACCCAGCATAATTTTTTTTCTTTCATGTCAAAAATGTAACTTTACAAATTTAACTGAACATCTGTTACTGAGTAAAATATTGCATATAACAATAAATATGGACAGAAAGACTTCTTGAACAAAAGGTATCACTGAATGTGTCAGGAACTAAAGGAAATGCAAGGAATAAGGCAGAACATGTCAGGCTATTCACCTTCATCAAGTTGCTTGCTAAATATATGACATTTACCAGAGCAGAGTTATAAATACCAGTAAATTAGTGTCATGATCAATTAATAAGCTGTTTGCTGCATTAGAGCACAAAATAGTTCCCTTAAATCTTTTGTGGACTGAACAGATATTGGGATAAGAGTCTTATAAAGGAATGCAAGAAGAGACCCTCTGGAAGATGCTATCTACATTTTTGTTGTCATGACTATTTTGAGATTGAAGAGACTCCTGGTTTTGCCAAATCAGGACTTGCTACAGATGGAAGAAAAATCTTATGTGCTGCAAAAAGTATTTCTGAACACTGCAAAATAAATGTTTTATGATTGACAAGAATCCCAGAAGGAAATAGCTTTATGCTAATTATTCTTGTGGTTGATTTTAAGTACTTATATGGTAAAAACTTTAACAAAGATATTTTTAAGCTCTATTGCAAGATCAGTTGTAAATTACTATTTCATTCTCTGTTCTATTTCTTATAGTTTACATTACTTATATTATAAGTTAAATTGAAGTCTATTTGTAGAAGTAATGGGGTCTGTTTTCATCAGTAGCAGTCTTGGGCTTGTCATTAGCAATGAAGTCTCTGCTCCAGATTAGTTTCTGTGAAAACCACCACCAATATTAATAATAATGCTAAGGTATTACTATTGCATTAGTAATATTTTAAACATGTGCCTTCATTATTTAAGCATGTGATTTTTATTCTCATTGCTTATTTTCTCTATTTTGCACACTTTAAGGATGTGACAGAACCCAATAATAAGACCCTGCATCACCTATTAAGATGTCAGGAATTTGAGAGGTCTGACCTACTGTGAAAATACAGAACATATATGGTTAATGGTTGGTCAGGAAAACATTTTGCACTTGCAAGCGACATCAGCAATAGGACACATTACAACAGCAACAGTTTGAGGAAAGCAGCTCAAGGACAGAACAGAGCCAAAACACATTCTGTGGTGCAATAAGAACGATGTCGAGAACCACAAAAAGAATTTTAAACCCACAATTACAGTAAAATATATAAAGAGACTAAATACTGAGAGATTATATTACTGGCCTAAGAGATGGTATTACCTCCCTGAAAATCTGACAGATTTTTAGAAATAACAGATAAAATTTCTAAAATTCCATAAACCAGCTGCAAATTAAGATAGACTGTATTGACTGTGTAATCATTAGAGATGACATAGTGACAAATGCATCAAGAATGCAAGCTATTACCAAAAAAATCTACAGTAGAAACTATAAAACAACTGGAAAAATTCCTGGGATTTTTTGATGCTTAGCCAGATTCTTTCCAAGCCCTGCTCACTCAAACAACAAAAAAGTCCTGCTCCAACCTCTGAAGAAAGGAATTTCAAAACTTGAAACCAACATTTTTTTTCTCTGCCAGAAATCCTCTCCTAGGTTTTTTAAGGCCTTCCATATAAAACTAAGGACTTTTTGATGCCTGAAAGAAATATGTGATACTTGTCTGCTTTCAGGATTTGTATGAGGGCAACAAGACAACAGCAAACCAGGAAAAAGAAGAAAATATTTTCCTTGGAATTTTATGGCAATTGTGAGCAGCTAATGTTGAATATTGCAGTTTAAGAGAGCAAAGAACTAGCAAGACTGATGAGAAAACTTTTCTGTTAATGCATATATGGGTATATCAGCTGGGGAACCTTAAAGCCTAAAAATACTTGACAAATATATTTAAAATGCTATTATGAAGCCACAAAAGAAAAAACTTTTCTTTCAATGGAAATTTGGTTCCATTCCTTTAGCAGCACATCTACAAGACAAAATCTAAGTATGTATCCTACCAAGGTGCCACTTGTTCTCAAAAAATCTGAAGTGAAAAAAATCAGGTAAGGCTTACTGAAAAGAAAATATGTTCCCAGAAGTGCAGGTAGCAGGAGATACTATTTGAAATACAGAAGACTGATCAAACTTAATGTTCTTTTTCTCCATAAGGAATCACAGTATAAATTTTCCCTACTCATTAGTTAAATAAGTCATTCAGAATTTATGACAAGACTCAACATGAAAAGGAAAAAACAACTGAATGTAAAAGTACACTTCCAATGAAAATGTAGAGAAAAAGACTCATTTGATTTTCTAAACAGAAAGTGTGGAAATACAATAACTTATAGAAAAAACTAAAGAATCTGATAAGATTTTTCAAGTGGCTATTTTCCTACATTTACATACAATTGAGTACATCCATGGCTTGAACAGCTGTTGATGAACAGAAGATGAAAAAGAGCTTCAGCTCAGGAAAAGGCACTAGAAGTTCTGCCAGATGTCTTGCCAAAACATTGCTACTTCTATTTATCCCTAAGGGATCTAAGAGTTTTGTTAAGGCATCTCTTCTTAATCTGGTATAAACATTAAGGAATAAAGATAAAGAATATAAAGTTCACTTTATGCAGACAGCGTAAAAGAGGATTAAAAAAATATTTCCCAGAGTTTCTAGGCAGATTTGGCTGCAGGAGTAGGTCTGTGGTCAAGAAGTACAAATAGTATACCTAAGTAAGAACAGTGAAATTCCTGATGAAAGCGTATCAAATCAAATCAAATCAAATCAAATCAAATCAAATCAAATCAAATCATATCAAATCAGCAATATAACTGTTCATCACATCAGGATTGCATCAGATGTGATCTCTGCTGAACAGCTAAAGGCAACAAACAAAAAGACATACCAAATACAAAGACATTAAGTGTACCTGAAAATTTTCTGACAGCCTGTATTGCTGACCATTTTGCCAGGCTTAAATAAAGCCAACGCATTTTCTCATCAAATCTCAGCAACACATTTTTTCAAGATAAATGCCAGGGTAGGCTTTTTTTACCCATAACTTCATCAAAGAATTAGTACAGATTGGATAAGTCTTCATTAATATATTTCTTTGTAATTTAGGCCATTTTTCATTCCCACTATATATATATATATCTCATTTTGTGAAGATAATTTTATACTGCAGTTGCATTGTTTGATATCAAATAAACAGTACTAATCTTTAGTAACTTCACTCTTCATCATGCATTTCACCAATTTTGGCACTACCCTGATTTCTTTATATGCTAATTAAAACAGTATCCTCAGTGTGGAAAGCCACATTAATGCAATCTCTCAGATGCTATTACATCCTTGTGACAGTCTTACCAAACTTGCATTTCTTCTCATAATACAAAATGCTTGACCACATTTTATTTCAGATAAGTGAATACAGTGAATTAAAAATCAATCCAAAAAAGCTACAGTTCACTTTCTGGGTGCTCTGCATGGCTTTGCTTCCTTGTTAAAACTAAACTAAATATTCCTTTCTTATAATATTTCCTACATATCCTAACTCAAACTATACCTCATCTAGTCCCTTCTGGTGACATGCACTGTGCACAAATATAAACACACACATGTGCACATAAGTTTATAGACACACTTGAGAAATCGCTTGGATAAATGAGATAAAGAATAAATATTATGAGAATCATAATTTATTGAATAATTATATAGACATAAATCTGTCATATAATAAACACTCTATATTTTAATAGACTACTTATTTTACTTCTAAATTATTTTACTGAAATTTGATTTACTTGATATAGTTATGAAAACCACAAAATAATAATTTATACTTCTGTTTACATAAAAGGCAATTAAATATCCCAGCAAATAAGTGGCTTTAACAATCTGAATGCCCCTTTTTTGTGATTAAGGTTGCAATAAAGACCTGGGACATTCAGATTTTCAGAGCAAGATAGCTTCAGGAGATGTAATTGTTTACTAAAGTATATTGTTCAAGGTATGGCAGCATTTAAACAGGCATGACAATAACAGAACACATCTGCTGAAAACCTTAGAAGGCTTTTTCCTTGAAGTCTTCAAAAGCAAAGGTTACAAACCCAGCAAATTTCACCCTGAATGAGCAGATATAAATGCAATAGATTTGACAAAAAGCATGCTAACATTTACAGAAACTCAGGATAGTGGACTTTTAAATTTTTTATTCACTTCTTCAATTCAGCAAAGGGACAACTCACTTTACATTGCTCTATGAGAAACACAGAAATAAAAATTGATTTAGACAGACTGCTTGCTTCTTCTAGTCCATAGTCATAGTTCACATGTTATCTCTGCTGGTAATTAATGGAACTATTTTATCATACTGATTTAATAAATAGTTTAAATACCACCAGTTTTCTTATTTTAATTGCACTCAACTAGCTTTCCAGGAACATTATACTGGAATGATTTATTCTTCATTTATCCTTGACAGTGAAAACTTTGAACTGGACTGTACTTCTGCATCAAAACTGCCATTATTTTACAAGCACTTTCAGAATGATTATGTGCATTTACATGCACGTGGGCATATATACAATCTATTTCATAGAAGCTGGTTTTATATAGTGAGACACCAAAGAATTTTCGTAATGCATCATGATGAACACCCAAATGAATTATTCTTGCCAGCAACAGAAAGCACGTTTGCACAGGCAAACAATTACACATTTTTTCCCAGAAATGTACAAAGTGATTTAATTTGAATGATCAACTAACTAGCTCTAGTTTGCATTAAACAAAAAAACCCAAAACACAGAAAACAAATAAACAAAAAAAAAACCCAAAGAACAAAAAACCAAAACAACAAAAAACAACAACAAAAAAAAAAACCACAAAAAAAAACCAAAACAAAAAACCCCCAAAAACCAACAAAAAACGAACATACAAAAAAAACCAACAAAAAACCCCACAAAAAACCAAAAACCCACCAAAAAACAACAAAAAAAAAAAAAACCCCACCAAAACAAAAAAACCCAAATAACAACAAAAAACTAAAATACAGAAAAACCAACCAAAAAACAAAAAAAAAAAAAAACCCAAAAAGCAACACAAAAAACAAAAAACCACCAAAACAAAAAATAAATAACAAAAAACAAAAACAAAACAAAAAAACTAAACAAAAAACCCCAAAAAACAACAAAAAACCCACAAAAATACAAAAAACCACCACCAACAAAAAACCACAAAAAAACCCCAAAAAACCAGCAAAAAAACCCCACCAAAAAAAAACCCACAACACCCCAAAAAACCAAAAACCCAAAAAACAAAAATGCAAACATAAAAGAAAAACAAAAAAACCCACAAAAAACCACAAAAAAACAACCAAAAAAAACCCCAAAACAAAACACCAAAACAAAAAAAACCAAAAACCACAAAAAGCAAAAACAAAAAAAAAAAAAACCAACAAAAAAACCCAAAAAAACCCCACAAAATCCAAAACCCCCAAAAAACCTAAAAAACAACAACAAAAGAACCAAAAAAACCAAACAAACAAAAAAACCCAAAAACCCCAAAAACAAACAAACAAAAAAACCACAAATAAACACCAAAAAAAAAGAGAAAAGGAACATTGATATGTGTTCTGCTTTAGTTGCCAGATTCAAGGAGCACACTTGGAAAGTATCGACCAAGACTGTTGTATTAGGGTAGACACAGCCTCAGGCACTGCTGCTCATTATGTTGATCTAAGTCACAGTGGGCCTTAATGATGGGTTGGAAAATCCATCCCAATTAAGTGCACAACCTGAGGTCATATTTAACGCGATTCGTTCTAATGTACTCTGCCTCCAGTTGGTATTGGTTTTCTTAGGAGCTGGAGATTTTCACTAGGGTAAAAATAGCACTGAAAAGGAATGAGAAGAGACTAAAATCACCTGGTCCAAAAGAAGGAAAGGCCTGTTATCACTTTTTTAAAATATCAGGTGCTTAGGTGAGCTGGTTTAATGTCTTAGCAAAATAGAATATCTTGCATATTTCAGTATTTTCAAGAGTTCAGCTTTGGACCTGATATGAAATCCAGTCTAGAAGGATTAAGCAGGGTCCTTTTAGGCAGTTTTTTTTATTCATTTTGGGCTATATTAGTTTTCTACAAATGCACAAAATACTGCTATGTGAAATAGGAAGTCAAAACCATGTTCTCCCTAAAGACACACTGATTTCAAGTAGATCTCTGAATATAATCACCATATTTTTTTTAATTGCATTGCTTTTCTGCTTCAATTCACAATCCTACCACTTTTCCCCTCCTGCCTACTTTTTAACATCCCATCTTCTTTAAATGTCTTTGACATCTATAATTTCTGAAGTCTTTTGGAAAAGAATGCTTTCTTTTACGCTGACCATGAATTTTTAGAAATATTTTTATGACCTATCACCACTGTATCCTATACTAGGTATTCTGAGAAGAGTTAACCTTGAAGCCTGCTGGCATTAAAACCCACAAACATTGTTAATTTTAAGAAACAAAAACCAAAACAACAAAAACCAACAAAAACACAAAAAAAAAATAAACAAAACCCCAAAACCAAACAAAACGAACATACAAAACCAACAAAACCCAAAAAAAAACCAAAAACCCACCAAAAACTACAACAACAAAAAAAAATAAACCAAACAAAAACCCAAATAAAAACAAATAACTAAAATACAGAAACCAACCAAAACACAAAACCAAAAACAGAAAAAACCAAAACACAAAAAAAAAAACCCACCACCAAAAAAAAAAATAACAAAAACAAAAAAACAAAACAAAAAAAAACTAAACAAAACCCTAAAAACAACAAAAACCATAAAAAATACAAAACCACCAACAAAAACCACAAAACCCCAAAACCAGCAAAAAAAACCCCAAAAAAACCCACAACACCCCTAAAACCAAAACCTAAAAACAAAATGCAAACATAAAAGAAAACAAAACCCACAAAAACTACAAAACAAAAAAAAACCCCAAAACAAACACCAAAACAAAAACCAAAACAAAACAAAAAACAAAAAAAAAAAAAAACCAACAAAACCCAAAACCCTACAAAATCCAAAACCCCTAAAAAAAACCTAAAAAAACAATAAAAAAAAGAAAAAAAACCAAACAAACAAAACCCAAAACCTAAAAAAAACAAACAAACAAAAAAACCACAAATAAACACCAAAAAAAAGAGAAAAGGAACATTGATATGTGTTCTGCTTTTAGTTGCCAGATTCAAGGAGCACACTTGGAAAGTATCGACCAAGACTGTTGTATTAGGGTAGACACAGCCTCAGGCACTGCTGCTCATTATGTTGATCTAAGTCACAGTGGGCCTTAATGATGGGTTGGAAAATCCATCCCAATTAAGTGCACAACCTGAGGTCATATTTAACGCGATTCGTTCTAATGTACTCTGCCTCCAGTTGGTATTGGTTTTCTTAGGAGCTGGAGATTTTCACTAGGGTAAAAATAGCACTGAAAAGGAATGAGAAGAGACTAAAATCACCTGGTCCAAAAGAAGGAAAGGCCTGTTATCACTTTTTTAAAATATCAGGTGCTTAGGTGAGCTGGTTTAATGTCTTAGCAAAATAGAATATCTTGCATATTTCAGTATTTTCAAGAGTTCAGCTTTGGACCTGATATGAAATCCAGTCTAGAAGGATTAAGCAGGGTCCTTTTAGGCAGTTTTTTTTATTCATTTTGAGCTATATTAGTTTTCTACAAATGCACAAAATACTGCTATGTGAAATAGGAAGTCAAAACCATGTTCTCCCTAAAGACACACTGATTTCAAGTAGATCTCTGAATATAATCACCATATTTTTTTTAATTGCATTGCTTTTCTGCTTCAATTCACAATCCTACCACGTTTCCCCTCCTGCCTACTTTTTAACATCCCATCTTCTTTAAATGTCTTTGACATCTATAATTTCTGAAGTCTTTTGGAAAAGAATGCTTTCTTTTACGCTGACCATGAATTTTTAGAAATATTTTTATGACCTATCACCACTGTATCCTATACTAGGTATTCTGAGAAGAGTTAACCTTGAAGCCTGCTGGCATTAAAACCCACAAACATTGTTAATTTTAAGAAGGGTGGCAGAAAAGTAATTGCAAAAATTCTAAAGGAAGTCACCTCAACAAAATAATCTTTTATCATTGAGAAGTGTATTATAATCAAGTTTGTTGAGGCTATCTGAACACCTGCCTCACTCTTTGCCATCCCCCACTCCTGCTATGACTTTCTCTTTTTTTACCCTCCAATTATTCTTGTATTCCATTTTCCTAAGTCTTTCACTGTATAATTGTGGAGTTTTGGACCTGTGCAAAGTCAATGTCGAATGATTTTTTTTCTAATAATAACGTTTATTCAAATAATGAGCAAAAGTCATAAAGCAGTGTTTTAGTAAAACAGAATACATCCAAAGTTGACTGTTTGTGTCTCTAAATTGGAGAGATGTGGATTTAATGGATTGATGACTCAGTGGATAAAAAAGGGGCTGAGGTCCCACCTGGAGTGCTGCCTACACTTCTGCTGTCCCCAACACTGTGACAGTGTTCACAGGGGTCTTAGAATGAGGGAAGAGACGAGGATCTGACTCCATGTTTCAGAAGGCTTGATTTATTATTTCATTATATATATTACATTAAAGGATTTCATCAGAAGGCTAGCTAAGAATAGAATAGCAAAGAATGATAACAAAGGTTTGTGGCTCAGGTCTCTGTCTGAGCCAGCTGGGCTGTGATTGGCCATTAATTACAAACATCCACCATGGGCCAATCACAGATGCACCTGTTGCATTCCACAGCAGCAGATAATCAATGTTTGCATTTTGTTCCTGAGGCCTCCCAGCTTCTCAGGAGGAAAAATCCTAAGGAAAGGATTTGTCATAAAAGAGGTCTCTGTCACAACATAAAGACATGGAACTGTTGGAGCAAGTCCAGAGGAGGACACAAAACCAGTAAGGAGACTGGTTGATAAGAGGACAGGCTGAAAAAATTGGGGCTGTTCAGCCTGGAGAAGAAAAGGTGACATGGAGACCTCATAACACACTTCCAGTATCTGGGAAACCAGAGAGAGACCCTTGATCAGGAACTGCAGTGACTGGACAAGGAGTAATGGATACAAATTGACAGAGGGGAAATTTATGTTGGATATTAGGAAAAAAATTCTTTATTGTGAGGGTGGTGAGACCCAGAAAAGGTTGCCCCCCAGGGAGGTTGTGGATGGACCATCCCTGGCAGTGCTCAAAGCCAGGATGGATAAGGTCTTGAGCAGCACAGTCTAGAGGGAAGTGGCAGGGGAAGGAGGACTGATGATCTTTAAGATTCCTTCCAACCCTTAATTTTCTACAATCCTATCATTATTTAAATTGCTTAAAGATAAGAATCTACTCTGTGCTTTTATTTCTCTGGCATTACTGTGGGGAATTCTATCAAACAATTTTCAAAATTATGGTTCAGGCTGATTTGCCTCTAAATTTAACATAGAAGAAAAGGAATCAAAAAGTGCAAATTACCTGCTTTAGGAATAAGGTCTTCCATTAATACAGATGGCAAAGATTTTCATCTATGTTAAGAGAGATTACACAAACTCTGTTCAAGAAAATCAGCCTTAGAATCCTTAATAAACTTTCCTTAGCAGAACACAATCCTTACCATACCAATTTTTCTTCCAATGAACTAGAATTTTATTGCAATTCTGACATAGGAGGAACAAGCTTCCTATGCTGCTGCTGGAGTTCTGGTTTTTTGTGCTACATCACTGTCAAAAACAATAAAGCAAGAAAATTCAATCTGCATAAATATCAACATTGTTATGATTTTATAATTTTATTTTAACTGATATTAGTAAAAAACTGTAGTACAGGCATCTTCCCAGAACATCCATCGTAGACTGGACTATTAAAGGAACACATAGAATGGACTTTAAAGAACTCTTTAAAGTAAAACTAAATAAATAACAAAAAATTCCTCATAAGCTGTTTTTAGCAAAGGCATTACCATAAACAGAAATCATCTACAAAAGAAGAATATTGCATAGAGTTTTCACCTCCTCTGAATTAAAACACAACAGTTGCCATTTTTGCACATTTTCCTTTCTTTCTTTCATTTGTATTTGTTTTAAAGCTGAATGGGACATAAGAATGAAAAGCAGCACCAGGGTGGAAAAAGGAAAATTGAAAGTAGACAGAAGAATTTTTTCCAAGCTTAAGATAATGAGGAAGAGCAGCATACACAAAGAGACAAAAAAAGTTCTGATTGTTTCCCTACATCACTGTGATAAAGAACAGTACATGACTATGCTCTGCCCTTTACTCTCCCCAAGGGAAGTGGAGACTCACTCTCTTCTGTACTCAGGGCAAAGCGAGAAGTTTTGGCTGGTTTTTTGGTTTTTTTAAATAGCAATAAAATTGTTCCATGGTTTTCAACAAAACCCATGCACACTTAAACCGACGGATTACAACCAACACTTAGACTGAAGCATTGCAGTGTTATTTGCCTTTAATTAAGTCAGTACACAGAATTTTTCCTTTCATTGGAAGGGATCTGAGACCTCTTAAATTAGTTACCTCCATTGTGTTAATAAACTGTGCCTAAAAGGAGCAAAATGCCACCCATTGATTCAGCTCTAATACAGCAGTAAATGCTACATAAATTGCATAAACTTGCAATATGGAAAGTAAATATGCATAGTTCTGGTGCTAACAAACTCTATATCCCGTTTTATCTTGTCATATTGAAATGAATACAGAAGTGCTTGCACATTAGAAAACAAATGTACTCTCCTAAAATGGGATTCCCAAAACAAGGGAAAGAGGGAAAGCTATGTTTGATGGACATTTGTACGCAGCCTTTGATGGCCCATATAAAGACATTTGGAGATCCAGATAAGCAGAGTCAAAAGAATTATGAAGTATAAAAGTGGGTAAATTCTTAATTTGATGAAAATTGTGATGCAAACAAAAATATAAGTAAAGTTTTATCTTGTGGTTTGGTTTGTGGCAGGTTTTTTTTCCCACCAGCGTACTATCTGTTAGTTAAGCCAAAAAGCTTAGTTTGACAGGATTAAGCCTTTTCATTAAAATCTTTGAGTTTCTGGAATCTATAAGGAAGACATACTTGAAGGGGGCTTGTAAACAGTAGACTGACAGAAACCTGGAACTGAAAGATGTGCCCTGAAGGCAATAAAAAGCAGGAGGGGCACAGCATTCCTCTTCCCAGCTACCCCATTTCATTCAAATGAAAAACTGATGGGGGTATGCATTTAGTTACCTCCAAATTTTTCTGAAATACATCTGCAAGTATTTCAGTAGAGATAGTTTTTTCTATTCTTTCATAGTATTCTCTATTTAACATCCTTGTTTAGAATATCCCAGGCCCTACATACAAGATTGACAGTATTCTCTCACATCTATGCTTCTATTTGACACTTATTCTGTCATTAATAATGTATCACCATTTCTGAAACAAATCTACACTCTTCAAGGCACATGTTGTCAAATGCCATATCACAGCTTTGTTCTCACATTCTTTTCCTATTTCAACACTACAAACTGAATAGTTTTAATCCCCTTTCCCATTTCCTCCCTTTTCTTCCTTGTTTGCTCAGAGTTGCCCGCACCCTGTTCAGCACAATATCAGTTTTGGTACCTCCAACAACAGTCCATTTCACTTTGTGATGTCTATGGGACATTTCACAGATTAACTTTGTTACTGCATCCAAGAAAATTTTCAGTGTTCTACCACTAACGATAATGCTTGAAACAGGTTTCTGTTCTTCTGCTCTCAAAAACATAAATATCTGACTCATGAAAGACAGTGAACAGACTTTTATTGATGCAATAATTTCAATAATGTACAGCAACTGCAGATAACTTTATTATTCAGAAATGCCTATTCTGAAACAGCCATAGAAAGCAAGGATTTACTCTAGATATCTTTGGACATAGTATTTCTACTGATTTTAAAGATCTTTCTACAAAGTATAAGAAAGAAGCTTAACATCATAAAAAAGATCATTCACATGGAGAACTTTATGTGAGTACTCAAACACAAAAGACATATAATCATGGCAAATATCCATATGTTCATGAAAGACTGCAGGAATAAGATATGAAGAAGGTAGTAAACTACCAATATTTTTCTGTAGCCTTTGTTTCTCATATTGCAGGGCACATTTACCAGGGCTTGGAAGACTTGGGATAAATAACATTAGCCATGTTACTAACAGCACTATCACAGCCTGCACAACACAACGGAGGGATTCCTGTATCATTTTCCTGGTTTTCTAAAGCAGATCAAACAAGTCTCTATGGCACTGTAGAAGCAAAATGTATCCCATCATAGAGGCTTTTCATGAGTCCAAGTGCAATAATGAGCAGGAAAAGACCACTTAGGAATTAATTTACCGTGTTATGAAAGGTTTTTCGTGAAACAAGAAAATCAATGAAACTTCAGTCTGCAGGTTTCACAGAATACCTACACCACCAAGAATGCACTTAAATTGATGCACTGTGTAGAAAGAATGCTGATATATATTACTTTTTTGGTATTCTGGAAAGAGTATTTCAAACAAAACCTGCCCAGTTTCTTTTTGAGTTTGTCAGAATTCCCAACACTAAAAATATTTTATACATTTTTGTACTATTGTATTTCTCTGAAATTCCCTCTGCAGCCCAAACAAAGGATGTGAATATTTTAGGTACAGAAAACCAGGAACCATGCAAAACATTTTCTTTTTTTTGCAAGTATTCTTTCTATAAAATATATATCACATAAAAAATAGTTTATTTCATTCTTAAATTTATTCCAATTTACAATAGAGAGTAATAATTTGTGTATATGAATAATTAAAGAAGAAATCCAAACACTTCATGATCATGTATTTCCCTTGGTGGTTACTATAAAAGAGAGGAAGCTATTAGAGGAAGGATTCTTTAGCAATGAAAACCAAATTTTTACTACACCCTTCATTTACCCCATTTTTCTAGAAGGCCCTGATTTCCTCTTTCGAGTCTATGGAATTAGAGAAGTAAAGCTTTTTAAAATTGAAAAGACACAGTCAGACTTGTAATTCCATTGTTCTTTTCCATTTGTTCTTTGAATTAGCCATCTGCAAAAATGCATTAGTCATAGCAAGTCTAATCATTTATACATCAGTTTCTCAAAATTTAAATTCTAATAGAATTACATTTATCAAACAATTTTTTTTTATCAAAACTTGAATTTAATTCCCAAGAAGGCCAGAGAGGCAATAGCTTTTCAGCCATTCCATTGGGTTTCTCTTGTCACTGAACAAATTGCTAAAATTTTTTCCAATACAATATGATGTCCTTTACTATAATGAAAAATATGGACCATTTTTAAGAACTGTTAAAAACATTGCATCATTGAAAAAAATTACAATTACTACAATAAAAGAGAATCATCTTTGTGGAAGGGGCAAGAAAAGATGTTTAATTTTTTTTTATACAGTTTTTGGCAGGATTGTGAACATGATTACCTAGGTGGTTGTTTCTGGTTTTTTGGCAATACATACAAATAAATACTGTACTTGCTGAGTGATAAAATTCTCAAGCACAAAAATAATGTCTTTGTTAGTGTCTATGCCATGGATGGCACAGTAATGTTCTTTTTTATAATTACACAATTTCATAACAGCAGCACAACAAATATTTGTTAAGGCACAGCCACATCTGAACACAAAAATAAAGAGTAAAATAATACTATTAATTTTTATTGCAATGTGAGTAAAAATATGGGATAGAAAAACAATTTGATACAACATGAATATTTTACACATGTATCTCTTGAAAATAATAACAAGAACTTTTCATTCAAATTTTTGTAAAGTTTTCTTCAAAGTTTTTATGTTAACAACCCAAGGGAAAAAAAGACCTTAAGTCCTTTATCATCTTGTTAAGTACTACATGAGCCACAAGCTCTTGCAAACAAATATTTTATCCTAAAGAATTAACAGAACATATTTTCATAAAAATTAAAATATATATAATTACAAAAGACCAACCTCTACACAGTCAGATGGGCCTACAGAATAAATAATCTCCAAAAATATTTTCTAACATTCTATTTCATGTATTGTAAAATATACTGAATGCCTTTCAGACACGTACACATGCTTGGACTGTCAATAATTCCATAATTATTTCTATTCATATTCTTACTAAGACAAAGAAAAACCATTATTATTTGCAGTTTTTAATCAACTAAGAAACAGATCTATTATAGTTTTGCATCCTATTCATATTGAATCTTTCAGCCTTTCCAACACCATTGGCACATCTTTCAAGATTTCCCTCAGCATCACCAGGCTGACCACCCCAAAATGACACGATGTTATGCATACTCACAGATATTAAAAGCGTGAACAGAGTTTTGTAATAAGTTGAAAAAAATCAGATTTTAAATTTTTATGATGAAGCAATGGAGCACCAGTTACACACTCAAAGGTTGCAGAAATCATATGAGATTTCTTTTTTATTTGGGTGATTTTTTCTGCTAAGGTAATATGTACTCAGAGTTATATTCAAGACCTACAGAGGATGAAAGAAGTGTGAATAAGGAAAATGAAGAAAAAATCACAAAGGAAAATAGGGTTTCCATTAGTATTCAATTTGTACCAAAATTTGACAGCAGATAATTTTTAATTACTATTTCTTACACAAAACACCATGAAATGATATTCAATAAAGAGACTTTCTGCCTCTGAGAGTATTCAAATTAAAATCATAGAGAAGCATATCATTATACAAGGAAAAATTAGTGATGAAAAGCCACTCAATGACAAAAAGGCCCTTTCTCAGTGTACTTACCTGCCCACACACAATTCCCCACTAGGCAAGAAACTCCATACTAGGAGCAATGATAAAAAAAATCAATTTGCAGAGGATTAACTATATACAAAAACTAGAGGCTTAATGCTGCGAAACCATGAGGGGAAACATAAGATTAATTTATTGCATCTGATAAGACAAGAAGCTTATGAAAAACAAGATAATATTAAGGGCAATGTTCATCTAAGGAAAACTCTCTTAACACCTTGTAACAAAGTTGAACATGGTTCCCTCCACATTTTCAAAAGAAAAAAAAAGTTGACTCTCTCTTTAGGCAGTGTTTTGACTGCAGCAGTGGGTCTAGACCTTCATTCGTTCTTTTCCCTACAGTCATTCTCATAATTCCTTCTTAAAAAAAAAAAAAATTGGCTTATTTTACACTTAACTTCTACTTATTGCACTGGTCATTTCCATAATCATAAAGCAGCCCGATCCCTGGCTGTCTTTTGTGACATGGCAATAATGTGAGAGAGTCTAAAGGCTGCCTTGGGCAACAATCTGGGGATATTAGCATACATCAGGTACCTTGGGCTCACCACTTTAGAAGTGTGCAGCAATATCAGGTGAAGAAAAGCAGTAGGCAGTTATGAGATAACTTTTCCGTAGGGAAAGCTTTATTCCAGCTTTCAATAAATGTTGGTTTTTGCCCTGGAAGAAAATAATTATATTACTTCTAAAATTCCATCTATTGTTTTCTTTATAATTTTGGTTTATTATTATAACTCTAAGCTCTTGTTATTCAAATGAATAGATGGATCTGTTGTGAAAAAGCTACAGTGCCAGTAATAGTGAGCTAGTTGGAGATTTTCCCGAGGTACACTATAATGAATGTGCTATAATACCTGATTGCACCTGAGATTCCCCAGCTTTCTTTTGGAACTTGTTGCTTTTCCTAAGACACTAAAAGATAAGACTACAAGAGTGTCCAATCATCCTCATTAAAATGTTGAAAATTCAAAGGCATTCAATGATGAAGTACAACATTATAATCTGTAATGAAATATTGGCACAGCAGTTACCATAGGTGGTATTATGACATCTGAAGCGTCTTTCTAATAAATTATTAGATGGATCCCTGAAGTAGGTAAGATAGGGAAATAAATAGGTAGCGTTAATATAGCATTAAGGGTCAGGAAAGGTAAAAATCATTAGCGTATCATTTAATTGGTTTCATAAATTGTCATACAAAAAGTTAATCCTTGAGCTTTCTGAGACAGTTGAGATATGGAAATTGAGACTACAACCCACAAAAGTTACACAGTTTTATCTTCAATTAATACCACTGGGAAGGGAATAACATCATTGAGGATGGCTTAGAAGTTGGAACAGTATTCAAGCAACCCAGACTATTTTTTTTTTTGCAACTCCTATTATATTTTACTTCATTACCTCACTGTGGATTTTCCACTTCTGACCACTAAAATATCTGAATATTTTAACCATAAGGATGTGGGGAATGTAAGAGTACACAAGAGCACAGTATCACATTTATGAGTGTAGAAACCAGAGGCAAGACAATGAACAAGTAATAAATCACAGATAGATATACAAATACCAAATATATGAGATAGATCAAATCTAACAGTGTTGGATCCATATTGGAGCTGGACAGCACTGGCTCCCTCAGACTTGAAGGAAGCTTCTGTCAGCTTCTCACAGAAGCCCCCATGTAGGCCCTTCTGCTACCTAAAACTTACCATGCAAACCCAACACAGTAAACTTGAGTTTACACAATAATATTCATAGAAAACAGTGTTTATGGATTTATTTTTAACTACTGAGGCCAGAACTGCCAATATTCTTTTTGTCTCTGTGTATATAACTTGCCCTCCATAAAATTACTTTAAAAAAAAAGAATGATAACATCAAGCACAATCAACTCAGAACCACTTAACATTTTCTGACACTACCATGCAAAACAATTATTCTCTGGACTGCAAAGTATGCACAGCCCTTGACTGTTGTGCAAGTTGGTTTTTTTTAAACAGGTATAATTACTTCAGGGGGATTGAGTACATGGAACTAATTGATGTTTAACATTTAAGAAATGTAACACAATTTTATGCCTGTTTATAAGTGTCAAAAGTGATTCATAATATTTGAAGAAATTTCACTGTTGGCAGAATCAATATCTACACATGGGAAATTATCCCAAATAAGAGTGTCACATTTGATATAAAACTCACATTTAATATGAAAGGTAAACATATTTCTTGTTTCTGTGTGTGCTACAACTAATGCTAAGACCATTTTCTTTAATCCACAAAGTCAGATGTGAGTCATGTTTCAACAATTTAGTATAGAATCATAAAAGAATAGAATATTTTGGATTAGAAGGGACCTTAAAATTCCTTAAAGGGCTCCATCCCCCCAGGTTGCTTAAAGTTTCATCCAAGCCAACCCTGAACACATCCAGGGATGAGGCATTCACAGCTGCTCTGGGCAACCTTTGCCAGTGCCTCACCACCCTCATCGTAAATTTCTTCCTAATATCCGATCTAAATGTAGTCACTTTGAGATCAAAGAGATTCCTTTTTCTCCTATCACTACATGCTCTCCCTTCTGCTTCAAAAACACTTGCTCAGGTTGCAAGAAAAGCCTAGAGTTTTTTAACAGAGCTGAAACTTCTGATTTTTTTCATGCCCAAAGTCAATCTTACAGGGTGACCTTTTGTGAGCATTTGTAATAGGAGTGTTTCCACTGATTTCTAGGAGACTGGATGCACATTAAGAGTATAAATTTCTCAAGTTTTTTAATAGTCAGATGTTATGAGCAGCCTTGCAAAGTAAAGGAGCAGAGATTTTTGTGAATTCTGGAGGAAATAATCACAGACTTAAGGGTAGCATCATGGTTATTGCCACGCTTAGAATTGTTTTGTGAGACTGATTTCAGGCAGCTCAGCAGCTTTCAAAATCAAAATGGATGGGACACAGTGAATAACAGAAAAAGATATAGAAGTAATAATGGATCTTTTAATCTGCTTTGACTCTAGCCCAAATTGTTTTATATAAATAAAGACCTTTGATTTATTACTTTCAAACATAAAATTTATTTTTACATCAATGTAGCATTATGACACTCTATCATGTAATTAATAACCATACAGTAATATTTATGCATATGTACTAGAAATAGTATATCACAGGCGAATTTATCTTCAACTTCTTTTTTTTTTTTTTTTATAATTCATCATTCATTTTCAACAGTGGTATTCCTTTTCCTACAGACCTCAAAGGTTTTAAGTTTTGACTACACCTAAATGGCATGCAAGGAAAGCACATTATTTTCAGTTCTTGAGCTGCTGTATAAAACATGCACAGGCATTCTTATTTCTGTGACTGGGGAAATGCAGTATTTGTGAGATGCTCAACAACCCAACCTATTTTTCAGGCATATACATTTCACAAAATGTAGGCTATAATTAAATTTATATAAAACAATAGCTCTTGCAGCTATCTCTCCTTGATGTGAGCTGATTCTACACAGCAAATTTCCGTAGAAATGCCACAACTTGCACAAAAAAATCCAAACAATTTCACAGTCATGGAAATTAAGTTACAGATATGCCATATTGAATAAATATTTTTATTAAACTTAAGAAGTCTTGTTAGTAGTACATTTAAGTGAAGACAGCTTTTAGCAGGCTGCTAGCATGAATAAAAATTTCCTTAAATTAGTACCTCTACTACAGAAGATCAATTTTGTGGTGGTTTAAGATGTTTGGGTTTTTTGGTAGGCTGGGGAGGGGAAGGTTTGGTTTTGGTTTTGGTTTTGTCTTGGTTTTTTTTCTTAGGTTTGGTATACTGTTTTCAGTTTTTACATACAAATAAAAGAAATACCACCCATCTTACCTAAAAGGAATTAAGTTCAAAGATCCATATGTTGGCAGGAAGTAGTCCCATCTTAAAAATAGTGCCACCACAACTGTTATTCAAGGTTAGTAGAACATGCTTAGCTTATTCTAGCTGGTTGAAGCCTTAATGTGGCACAACAGAGAGCTTATTTCAAGTCCAAACAGTAGTCTCTTAATATCAGGTCTTATGACCACTCACAAAAGTCACTCAGGGAGCTTTTACCATTGGTCAGAAACATCACTTATTCCTGATTGAGTAAAGGAGTTCATTCTTTGAGAGCATAATTCTGGAAGTTTTAGAAAAAAAAATTTTATATCTTGCAACATGTTTTGGGTTTTTTTATATCTTGCAACATGTTTTGGGTTGGTGAAAAATAACCTCTTCTCATCCTCTTCTATATCTATCATTGATGTGGAATGGTAAGAGAGACTTTGACATCAAAGTGGTGCTGCACAGCAAGATAATGCAGACTTACAGCCTTGTGAGCAAAAGTCATTAGCTCTTTCATCCAAAAGTTCTTCTAAAGAATAAAGGCAAAGACATTTACATAGAGAAGAGGTAGTAAAACACAAAATGAGAAGAGAAATTTTGTAAAAAAGGAAGCAATAGCACCACCAAAAAGCTACACACAGAAACTTTTATATCCCAAGGTAAAAATGCCTTCAATATTTTGCATAAAAATGTTATACTGGCATTTAAATTGACAAAAAGTTACAATTTCTACATTTTAACACCACCATTTATTTTCACAACAAATAAAGGGGGCCTGATGTTACAAATTCTTTTTCTAAGAAGAAAATCACTCAGAATTATGAAGCTACTTTTCAAAGTGCAGGTAACAATTTCAAACAATTCATTGTACAAAACAAAATGGAAAGAAACCCATAACATGTTTTAAAACAGTTTAAAACTAAAGGTCTGCCATTAAAAGCAATGACCTAGCTTTCTTCCCTTATGCATGCATACATGCTGCAGTTTTTGAGGCCTGAGTGGGGAGCTATATGATTTTATTTTAAGAATATTTTGTCCCTTAAAAAATTTTTGTCACTTAAAAAGCCTGAAAGACTAATCACTGCTAGCAAGGATAAAACCCACTTTTCATGTAAAATCTTGAAATGCTACGTCCCAAGTACAAACAATTTATTATTGCTAATATCAACAAGAAGCATCAATATTTTAAATATTTTAAAATGTTTATTACCTGGGATTTGCAGGGCCAGATTTCTATCAATGGCAGTAAGAAAAAAGTTCTGAAACATCACAAACAGCAGCAAACTTCTTTGACAAGTATTTTGTCTGAAATAGTTGGACCTTTAAATATCATTTAAACAAAGAATAAGGCAGCCTGATATAATTTCTCTTTTCCCAGTAAGTTTCTGATATTTCAGGCAAAGCATTAGAGAAGAGTAAAATCCAAAAATGACACTGCTTAACCTGTCATTTTAATGCCAAATTTGTAACTTGTTAACTAAAGAGATTGCAGAACTGTTGATTTACTCAATGAAACAGTTCATATGTTATTAAATAGTCTGAAAAAGCAGATGTAATTATATCTTATTTGTTTGGAGTACCTAATTATATTGCCAGATAACATAAAGGGGGGAAAGCATTGCAGCGTCAGAGGCTCAGGTGAATTAAAGAAAAAAATCATAAAAGCTAAAACCAGCTATTTTAAGAAATTTATCATGCTTTTCCAATAGGTTTCTTCAGTAACTTTTATAAATTTGCAAACAAAGTATTTCTATTACACATTGTGGTTTTTTGTGTGTGAACTGATTGTTATTTTATACTATTGGTCAATATTTAATGTAGGCGAAGTATAAAATACGTAATTAAATTTATAAACAGATCTAAAAGAGTTGAGAATTTAAATGCACAACCCTGACTGCTATATGTGGGACCTGCATAGTTTAACAAATTGGATTTCGTGTCAAAATCTCAAAGCAAAACTACTCAAAAAAATTGCTGTAGAGAACTAAAACAAAATCCATCACTAACAATCCTTTTCCATCGTTCTCATAATTTCTCATCAAGACAAGAAAAGCATTGTTAATTAAAGCCAACAATGTTCCCTTATGTGGGAGGACACGGAAAGTTTTAGGTCTTTTGGGATGCAATTATGTTTTGCAAATAAGCAATTAGGATTATTTCAGAGAAATTGTATATATGCTATATTTTCCACTTGATTTTACAGAATTTTCTGAGGCTAATTAAAAAACTGCTGGAAGGGAAAACCCAATCTTCCTTATGTCTAGAAATGCATGTCTAGAAAGGCATGAAAAGCACACAGCATATTGCATTGTTTTAATTTGGTTTGGTTTTTTTTTGTCTATTTGGAGAGATTTTTCTTGGTTTTGAGGATTTTGTAGTGCATTGAATTTGTATTTTTTATGCAAGGTAGCATTTGCCAAATTGTAAACAAACTTTCAACTCCCTTGTTAATAAAATAGTTATTATTCTAATTCCTGGTCCTCCTAAAAGCATTCTGCAAGAGCATTAAAAATGGAAGTAGAAAGAATTGAGGACATTTTTATAGACAATACTCTAGTGTTTCCATCTACAAGAGATATACAGAAATAATGTTTATGAACAATAATTAACAGCTTTGATCTCTTCATACTTTTCAACAGGACAGAATACGAATCTTATGTCATTTTCTCGTGAACAACCTCAATGTATGAATACATTTTTACATCTGAATTTCCATTAGAGGCATGATGATAATTTGTGTGGACTGCAGCTAACACTACTTCAGGGCAGTTACTGCACCATCCAAGTACTTTGTAGTGCTTTCTAAACCTGAATTCTTTACCTCTTTCCCTTCATTACATTTTCTTATTTTTACTATTGATCTAAAAAGGTTTCATGATATTACTTTTTTTCCTTTAAAAGAATGGCCATAAATCCTGACTTTAATGAAATTGTGTGCTTCGCCTAAAAGTGATTCACTGTGGAAGTAGCTGGCCAGTCTTTGTGCATCTATTGCATGTTCATAGCACAACACTTCTGTCCATCCTCAACAGTTCATAGAGTTAATAAATAAAATAAATAAAATAAAATAAAATAAAATAAAATAAAATAAAATAAAATAAAATAAAATAAAATAAAATAAAATAAAATAAAATAAAATAAAATTTTTTTAAAATAGGCAGATATTAGAAGATAAATTCAAAAAATAATCTGGTGTATCTAAATCAAACATAATGCAAAACTTGAATTAAACATGCCACGTTTGCCCAGTATTTGTCATCTATGCCATTGCTGCACAGGCAATTGTTTTATCACCCATTTGGTCTTTTGAAGAAAGTAATTTGTGAATGCATACTAGAAAAAAAGAAGGTAAATATTTGAAAGATTACTTCCATCTATTCAGTGATGCATTGCAAGGGGTTTTTATATATGGAAGAAATTTGGGAAGGCTTTTTATCCCCATCCCCTTGTTTGTGTGCAGGATGAGAATGACTACTTTTAAACAGTTTTAAAAATTGTTAACAAGTATTCATGTCCAAAATGTGTTGAACGTACATAAACAAGTAAGTTATGGACAGGTGGAGGTGTAGAGTGTTTCCTACTATAAACTTTTAATTAGACTCCAAAATTCTTATTAGACAAATTAAAATTTTACATCATGACCAGTGTTTGTAAGGCTATTTCAACACATTTGACTAAAAAACCAGAGGTACATAAATAACGAGCTGCATTTCTACAGCTAAAATGAAAATAAAGTGGAAGAAAAGTCACCTTTCAGTCAGTGAGAACTACTGTATCTTCTTATGTTTTGCCTGTAACAATTGAAAGTGACAAGCATTTTTTTTTCCTGTGTAACTTTGATGCTATTGATAGCAAGTTCATTTGATTTGAAGAGAAATTTTATGTTATGAGTAAGTGACTCTGAAGGAGTCTAAAGTTCTGCAAAAACGCCTACAGCATTTTTTTTGTACAATCAAGAACTAATATTTTTAAATGTATTTTAAAATCCATGTTTGAACAGTGTTTGACTTTGAAAAACTGCACTCAGAGTTCTAGTCTGGAGTCACTGAACCCATAGCATTAAAGTTATGTAATATTGTGTAATAATCTTACCTCTTCTCTTTCAGTGCCATAGCATCAGAACAGCAGTCTTGAAATAGGACAGAAACAGAAATTTGCAAAAAAAGCAAAGAGCAAGACGAAAAACTAAATCAAGTACTTAAAACTTCTACTGATTTTTAATGGCTTTTTTCTTTCCTACTCAGCCATTTCTTGGCTTCTGGAATGCCTTGTGCTTGTCTCATTCATGGTTTTGCCTTTTCTACACTTGGGTTCATCTTTTGCTTGAAGACAAACCTGATAAAAAATGTAGCTACTCCTTCTACTTTCTCCTCTTTCATTTCAAAGCTGGATTTAATTCATGCAGAATACTTGTTTCTTTAATCAATTTTTATAACTACAGGAAGTAGTTTTTACCAAATTTAGAAAGACTGGATGTCTTTAAAAGGTATCCAAAATGACTGATATCTCCAGATTTGTGGGGTTTTTTTCTATGACTTATAACAATTATTACACATCTGTACTGATTCCAACTTCTAGATACAAAGCTATCACTAAAAATATAAAATCATAATTGATTGTATATTTAGATGCAGAATTAAGAAGTCATTTGCAACTGACAGATGAAAGAAAGTTGTATTGAGGCATGAGACTGCTTGGTTTTATGTGAAAACAAATAAAGAGCAATGGATCCAAAGTATACAAGATTTTCCTGACTGAGCACACATCCCAGTGACATGACAATGGAACTGCATTTAATGGTGATATCACTCTGTAAATATTTGTTGACCGCAACTGGGAAAATGAAGAAAAGAAAAAAAAGGTAGCACTTCCAGCACTACTCGTAGGGTCAGACTTGTGGAATTTATGGTGCAGCAAAAGTGCTGACTCTTTCTAGAGAGGGTATTTTAAGAAAGTCTCTGACAAAAATAGTAGCTGATATTACTGGGAAAAGTACTAGATCCCTTTTCAGAACAGTGGTTGATGTGCAAGTATAATGAATTCAGTCCAATATGCACATTCTGTTTTCAGGTTGTTTTTCCTCAACATTCACAATTTAAGCCCCCTTTCTTAGCTTAAATAGAAATGAGGGACTATTGTACAATTACACATGCAGACATGAAACACAGATTTTAAATCATGCTCATAAGTTTTTTTAGGGGGTGTATTTTAAAGAAAAACCCAAAATACTTTTGCTAGTTATCAGCTGAATAATAACATTTAAAAATAAAATTAACGAGAAACATACAGGTCTCTATGGGTATAAAAATAATTTCTATTGAGTTACTGAAATTTGAAACATATTATTTGTTGTGCATTTATAGAACTTAAGTCTTTTAAAATAGTATACATCAAGAGATAAACCAAACAAATTATCTGAGATATACATATTTTCTGACCTGTTCATTCTAGACATGTTCATTAAATTTAAAAAAAAAGCAGAAAAAAATCAATGCAAGAAACCTCTAGATTTGAGGTATTAAATAGGTTGCAAGAATGTCACATAAGGCTTATGTGCGGGTTTTAATGATAGTAAAATTACTTTTAATTAGGACAAAATGTAGGAGGAAGACAAACAAACTCAAATCCCTCTACAAATTCTTTTCTGCGGTTGTGCTCTGTTTAGCATCAAGATCTGTTTTTAAGTAAACTCAAGGGTAATATGAGATGCGATCGAATTTTAGAGTAGTGCAGTGACCTACTGAAAGAAAAAAAAAGAAAAAAGAATTCATACTTCATGGTCTCATCAAGAACTTAATTTACTCTTCATTTCTGTGGATTAGTATCTGGGAACCCCTGACCCTCTTCAGTCATTCATTAGAAGAAATGCTTAAAACTGACAGCTGAACTTTGCATTCAAATCATGATTTAATATTCAAAGTTAAGCTTAAGCATGAAAGGCAGCTAAAATGGTCAAATAAATGGATAATTACACTTCTGTATTGAAAGATGCATAATATATTTCCATTATAAAGCCAAGCATGGTTGTTTATTCAACATCAGATTTATTCCTAAAGAAGGGCAAGAAGAACAGATTTGAAACAGAAGGGTGCCCTGTGTTTATCAAATATTCTTATCTTGAATACAACTTTGTAACAAATCCCCATGCTTCTCTTAATATGCTGACATTTTATCCATCAAAGGACTGTGGTTAATGAAAACTGCAGTTCAAAATAAATTATTTCTCTCTCCAAAGAATTATAGCTCATGTGTTCCAAGGTTTTTTTCTTCTCTTCTTTCTCATGAGAAAAAGCCATGACTCATCACCAGAAGTTCATCAGAAAACTACCCTTAGGAATTTGAGGCATCTAATCTGAATCTTAAGGTACAAGATAATTTTTTGTATTACATACTGCTTTATAATATTCCAAAAAACAATGAAATAAGGAAACAAGGAAATAAGGAGAGGTGTTGTTTTCAGCGGTTTTATGATTTGATTTTGGTTTTTTGGTTATGATTAATTTTCTTTGATTGGGGCTTTTTGCAGATTTCCTTGTTGGTGTTTTTTCCTTCATTTGTTTGCACTTTCTTTTTGCTTGCCTTTTTTTTTTAATGGAAAGAATGCTCCTTTCCTCTTGCATCTTCCATATTTGAATAAGTCCTTTTCCTCAGGCTCTTCTCTCTGCCCTTTTTTCTTTTTTTTTAATTTGACTGAAATAAAGCACAGTCAGAGATTAGAATCCTTTAGCAACTAATTGCCTGTTAGTGGGTCCCTTATAGGTACTCAGAAAAATGTTTTCAGTAACTCAATGTTTCCTTAAGTTGCACAGAGTAATGTTTTAAAATAAAGGACATGCTAAAATTTAATAATAGTTATTTAAAGAACAAGTCTCAGAGTTAAGAAAAAAAAGAAGAAATAAATGGTTTTTAAGGATTATTAAGAGAAACTCAAATGTTTCCCAACTTCAAAACCTTTCTCCTGTAAGTATACTCAATGCCAAGAACATCATTATTATGAACACCTGACACAGTATTCTGTTTGCCCCCTTGCAATTTCTATTTCAAAATCCATGGAAAATGTTGGTCTAAAAAAGGTCTCTGTTATTTAAGAATATTTCAACAATGGGTGAAAGCAAAGGACCAGTTTATTTTCTCCAAATTTATACTTAGGTGTGTAATTGCAGCACAGAAATGGAAAACATTTATCACACTATAGTAAAGTGCTTAAGTAATCTAAAACACTGCAATAATTGAATTATAAAGCTTGAAAATAAAGATTTCATGTTAGTATTAATCTTCTTGAAAATTTTAGTGCAATCTATAACCTCAAAGTAGTGATTCAAATTAACCTGATTAAAACTGATTTTTTAAAGCAAGCCATGCTTAATTGCCAGTATTATTTCCAGAACTTACCCAGCTCTGGCTTCCTGATTTTTGTTTTGCCATTTCAAGGCCTTTTGACAATTAAACACTTCAGAGGGCTATTCTATACTCAGGTCACAGAAGACTTGATAAAATCCAATGCAGGGAAAAAATTATTTCCCAAAGGAACATTTACAATCAAAGGTGGAAGCTAATCTATTTTATTGATGTAAACTGCATATAGTCATAAGATCATAATTTAAAGTCACAATGTGAAAGAGTCAAGGCACAAACATTTTGGAATCAATAGTATGAGAATGTCTAATGGGAAATTTTCTGTTTTGCTCTATAAAAAGTGCTTGGCTAGTACATTATTTAAAGATACTTCCATATCGACAAAGATATTTTGCCATTTAGTTTGATCCAAAATCACCTTCCAGCACTCAGAATCTAAATGAAATACAAAATACTTAGATATTTCATTTCTTGACTACGTTGTAAAATATAAAAACCATTATTTCCGAAAATACATCTAGATTACTGCTGAAGAACCTTACATCCTTGGCAGCCACTGTCTTCCATAGAAAACTTTGGGAAATTATCTCATTAAAAATTAATATTTCAGGATTAAAATTTTCTGTCTGTTTGGAGGGAAAATTAGGCAACATGAACATGCTTGGAAAAAAGCGGAACAAAATTCCTGTATAAGGCAGAGGGCATAATGAATACAAATTATCCTTTTTTTTCCATTCCACAAAAAGTAACGATCATTTTGTAAGACAAAAAGGACTGAGTCTACAACTAAAACTTACTATTTCTTAATATAGATTTATTTTTGTTTTGTTTTGCAACAAAAGCACTGTGAGCTTTAATGAAGTATAAACATAAACAGGCCATAAACAAAATCTCCAAGTAACTTGAAATATATTGGATTCTGAAGTTTCTTTATGAAGAGCTTTGGCACATAGTACATTAAAAATTCCATTCAAAATATGGAGTCTCCTAAATATCTAAATTTCTGGCTTCTATTTTTTCCCAAAAATCTTTGGAAAGACCTCAGCAACACTGGTGACTTGAAATATTTGTCTTCATTTTCCTTTCTTGGAAGACATTTCATACAGGGAGATTCTCAAAGAACCTACAGTGAGATGAAGTTTACCTCAACACAGTTATGATCACCACAAAGATTTCTTTTAAAAAAAAGGGGAATTATTAAGCAACATTCAACATGCTTTGTAGTCATGATGAGAACATCACAAATATCTCTGTAAGAGTCAACTTGAGATAAAGTTATACTCTGGCTTTCTGTAGGAGCTTCTAAATCAGGGAATGTTCTCATTTTGATATAAGCTTTGATAAAGAAAATTAAAGGTGAAAGATGGTCTCTCTGGAGGTAAAAAAATTCCCAAATAAACAAAACCAGGAAAAGAGTCCCTAACAAAACAAACATTCCTTGAAAATGCTGTCTTGATTTTATGCTTGACATGGAAGTCCCTTGTAAGCACCTGCTAACACTACTAAAACAAAGCAAAGCAAAATAAACTACTCACAAAAACAACAAAAAAAGGGAATGCCAACAAGTTCAGGCATGCAAACTTGCTTAACTTGCTTGTTTAAATTATTTTCACCCTGCTGTTGCAATGCAGATACATGTCTAGTTTCCCTTCAGGGAGAAGGTATCTGTGTTCATATTTCAAATATTTGACAAGATCCTTTTAAATATATTTTATCACCAGGATAAAGACACATTCTCTTTGCAGAGACAAATTTTGAAATAACCAATACATTGCAGATATGTACAAGACAATGGAAAACAGCAAAATTAATTTAGATTTCTGATTACACTTTAAAGAAAATCTCTGACATTAATCTGGTAACAATGAGTATAAACATAAACAGGCCATAAACAAAATCTCCAAGTAACTTGAAATATATTGGATTCTGAAGTTTCTTTATGAAGAGCTTTGGCACATAGTACATTAAAAATTCCATTCAAAATATGGAGTCTCCTAAATATCTAAATTTCTGGCTTCTATTTTTTCCCAAAAATCTTTGGAAAGACCTCAGCAACACTGGTGACTTGAAATATTTGTCTTCATTTTCCTTTCTTGGAAGACATTTCATACAGGGAGATTCTCAAAGAACCTACAGTGAGATGAAGTTTACCTCAACACAGTTATGATCACCACAAAGATTTCTTTTAAAAAAAAGGGGAATTATTAAGCAACATTCAACATGCTTTGTAGTCATGATGAGAACATCACAAATATCTCTGTAAGAGTCAACTTGAGATAAAGTTATACTCTGGCTTTCTGTAGGAGCTTCTAAATCAGGGAATGTTCTCATTTTGATATAAGCTTTGATAAAGAAAATTAAGGTGAAAGATGGTCTCTCTGGAGGTAAAAAAATTCCCAAATAAACAAAACCAGGAAAAGAGTCCCTAACAAAACAAACATTCCTTGAAAATGCTGTCTTGATTTTATGCTTGACATGGAAGTCCCTTGTAAGCACCTGCTAACACTACTAAAACAAAGCAAAGCAAAATAAACTACTCACAAAAACAACAAAAAAAGGGAATGCCAACAAGTTCAGGCATGCAAACTTGCTTAACTTGCTTGTTTAAATTATTTTCACCCTGCTGTTGCAATGCAGATACATGTCTAGTTTCCCTTCAGGGAGAAGGTATCTGTGTTCATATTTCAAATATTTGACAAGATCCTTTTAAATATATTTTATCACCAGGATAAAGACACATTCTCTTTGCAGAGACAAATTTTGAAATAACCAATACATTGCAGATATGTACAAGACAATGGAAAACAGCAAAATTAATTTAGATTTCTGATTACACTTTAAAGAAAATCTCTGACATTAATCTGGTAACAATGCCTGTAGAAAAGCTGAAAGTCACATATTTGGTGAAAACAAAACTGTTTATTGCAGACACATACTATAGAGGAGGGCAATGGCTGCCAAGCATATAAATTAGTTCAAGAGTAATCTAGATGTATTTCTGGAGGGAATGATTGAAGGAATAGTAAGAAAGCTGAAAAATGGATTGGGATCAGCAACAGCAACAACAAAAAGGAGCCTGCTATGTAGATAACATTTTCATGTTCTTAAAATTTCTGATATTATCATCTTGGCACAGCAGGAGTACAAAGTACTTAATTGAATTTTGAAGACTTACCAGTAAGGTGTGTGCAAAAAAACATGCACTGAATTTCTCTAGAATTAGTCAAACATGATAGAACAGTTGTACTGAGTTTACATGGCCAAGTTTTGGCAGCAGGGGGGCTGTAAGGGGATTTTTGTGACAAACTGCTGGAAATATCTTCCATGTCTGATGTGTGGCAGAGCCAGTGCCTGGTGGCTCTGAAGATGATGTGCTGCTGGTCGAGGCTGGGCCAATTAGAAATGGTGATAACATCTCTTTGATAAGAGATTTAAGATGGTGGAAAAAATAAATTACAGATGTAATTGAGGGCAAAGGAGAGAGAGGTGAGAACATGTGAGAAGAATAGCTCTCCAGACACCAAGGTCAGTGGAGAAGGACGGGGAGCAGGTACTCCCAGCATGGGAGCTGGAATTCTTCTGCAGCTCATGGTGCAGCCATGGGGAAATTGCTGTGCCCCTGCAGCCATGGAGGTCTATGGGGATGCAGAGATCAACCTGCAGCCTGTGGAGGAGCCCCAAAGCGGAGCAGGAGGATGTCTAGAGGAGGCTCTGAACCTGTGGGAGACCTGCTATATCAGTTTTGCCTGGCTTGGTTTTTGGTTGCAGGGGGGCCACAAAGGTGACTTCTGTGAGAAGCTGCTGGAAGCTTCCACCATGTCTGGCATAGACATCTTCTATGAAAAATCCTTTCCTTAGGATTTTTCCTCCTGAGAGGCTGAAAGGCCTCAGGAACAAAATGTAAACATTGATTATCTGCTGCTGTGGAATGCAACAGGTGCATCTGTGATTGGCCCATGTTGGATGTTTGTAATTAATGGCCAATCACAGCCCAGCTGGCTCGGACAGAGAGCCGAGCCACAAACCTTTGTTATCATTCCTTCTTTTTCTATTCTTAGCTAGCCTTCTGATGAAATCCTTTCTTCTATTCTTTTAGTATAGTTTTATTGTAATATATATCATAAAATAATAAATCAAGCCTTCTGAAACATGGAGTCAGATCCTCGTCTCTTCCCTCATCCTAAGACCCCTGTGAGCACCGTCACACATATCTGGCAGAGCCAATTCCTGATGGCTCTGAAGATCAACCTGCCATTGGCCAAGGCTGGGCCAATTAGAGATGATGGTAACACCTTTGTGATAACAGATTCAAGAAGAAAATCAAAACAAATTGGGGTGCATTCATGATTCTTCAATGTTTGCCTCCCAGAGGAACCATTAAGTGTGCTGATGCCCTGCTTCCCAGGAAATGTCCGAATATCACTTGCTGATGGCAAGCAGAGATTGACTTTTCTCTTCTCCTATGTGTGAACAGACTCTCACTTATTTCTTTTCTTTCACTGTAATAAACTCCCTGATCTCACCTGCTGGTTGTTTGCCATCGTGTTCTCTCCCCTGCCTCATTGGGAAAGTGTTGGGGTACCTGTTGCTGATTCCCCAACTTCTGGGACTCTGACTGGGCCCATCCAGGGGGCTCCCCTGTCGGGGGAGACCTTCCTGGAGTGGTCTTGTGTCAGGAGAAAGAGATGCACTGGATCTTTCAGTCTTCAGGTTGTTGTTTATTGTTATATTATCCGAAGTTTTGCATGCTGTGCACACCGGGCTCAGCGCACTGCAAAAATGAGCAACAATCTCTTGTTACAAGGTCTTTTAAAGCTAAACCATCCAATTAAGAGCTGACACCTAGATTGTTTTCCCTTTTAACCCAATAACTCATCCCAAAGAGCCTGCAATATGGACCCTTCCCCCCAGTTACCAAATACCACCCAAACCCAGGAAGGAGAAAGAAGAAGCATGAAGAAGAAACCCAGGATGACACCCTGTGCCCTCCATCTTGCTTCCATCCACAACATACTAAAAACCCCAAATCCTAAATTTCCCACTGAAGTGATACATCTACACTACTCTCCACAATATTCTTCACACTCTAGTGGATTCCAGTCTATTCTGGAGTTTAAGACACTTTCTCCATGAATGAGGATCAAAGCCAGTGTTCCCCTGGGGGTCAGAGCACCCCAGAGCAGACAGGGAAATACTCCCAGTGCCCTGGGTTTCCACAGGAAAGGGAGTGATAGAATGGCTTAGTGGTCACCTGGCGTCCAGGCAAAGCCAACCTGCTACACCTGTGGAGAGAGGGGAACTGTGTCCCATGGGAGGGACCCCACGGTGCAGCAGGGAATGCCTTCTCTCCCTGAGTACAGGAGAAGCTACAGGGAATGAACTGACCATAACCCCCCATTCCCTGTCTCCCTGCACCACTGGGGGAGGAGCTGGGAAGGAGGGAGGGGTGGTGGGATGTCACAGACATCTTTTGTGAAAAATCCTTCCTTTAGGATTTTTCCCTTCTGAGAGGCTGAGAGGCCTCAGAGACAAGATGTAAACAATGATTATCTGCTGCTGTGGAATGCAACAGGTGCATCTGTGATTGGCCTTCTATGGGTGTTTGGATTTATTGACCAGCCATGGCAGAGCTGGCTCTTGCTCTCTGTCAGGTCCAGCTGCTTTGTTATCATTCTTTTCTTTCTATTCTATTCTTACCTAGCCTTCTGAGAACTTCTCCCTTCTATCTCTTTTAGTATAGTCATAATGTAAAAAATATATAATATACTAAATCAAGCCTTTTAATTATAGCGTCAACCTTCTCGTCTCCTCTTCATCCTCAAAACCCTTGCTTCCCCAAGCAACAACAGTGGGAGGATGTATTTAAGGTCTTATTTTACTCATTATCCTGCTCTGACTCTGTTAGCAATGAATTAAATTAATATCCCTATTTTGCATCTGTTTTGCCCATGAAGGTATTGGGTGAGTGACGTCTCCCAGTCCTTATCTCATCCCATGAACCTTTCATTCTATTTCCTCTCCCCTGTGTGAGAGCAGTTCTGGAATCCAGTCAGGGTCAGCCCATACAGCAATTCAGTTGCAAGGGACCTACAAAGATCATCTGGTCCAACTGCAAGTGAAA
Source organism: Emberiza elegans (assembly GCA_024865655.1). NCBI lineage: Eukaryota > Metazoa > Chordata > Aves > Passeriformes > Fringillidae > Emberiza > Emberiza elegans. The sequence continues at coordinate 9,140,203 of JALJVW010000158.1, forward strand.
TGCCTTTCTTCACTTATTTCTTTGCACAACAATTCATTTAAAAGTCTCCTTCTCCTTTCAGAGCTTGATCCAGTAGCATTATTTTTCCTTCTTAACACACATTCTTGTTATGTATAACAGTCTGAATACATGCATCATGTCCTTATGTGTTATTAGCAGTGGTATTGTGGCAAAGTGGTTGTCCTGGTGTCAATGTCTTATGGCATTGGTCTCACACCCTCAGGAGCTGCATAGGACAGGTCATCTATTCAGATTCTGAAGACAGATCCTGAACTGGCTAAGTCTTTAATCTGTGACATCATTCTTGGATATCTCCTCTTGCCCTTTGTTTTTTGTGTGGATTTAAGGCAGTGATTTGAGATTCTGGGGTATTTTTCTGTTTCTTTTTTTTAACTTTTTATTTTCCTGGAAAATGGAGAAAGAAAGGAATGTTTGGATCTAGAAGACAAAGCAAAAGAGACCTAAAAGGTCATCAAATCTTTCTAGAAGTATGGAAAAATGAGAAGATGGTTTCAGCAGGCAACTAATTCACACATTATTTAAATATTAAAAAAAAAATAAAAAACATTCAGTAACTGGAAAAAGATTAATGCAATCCATGTCCAAAGTGGGAAGTGCTGCTGTAGCTGCTCCTCAAGGCTTGTGTTAAGGCAGAATGTAGCACCATGAGTGGTGCTAAACACAAACATGGGGTTTCTCATTGCAGAGGACTGGTACTCTGTCTGTGCTGGTCTAGAACTGCTTTTAAAAGACTTGGATTTTAGTTTTGTAGCAGCATAACCAATACACACACCATGATTTTGGTTGCTAGTCTAAACTGCGTCACTTGCAAAGAAGCCATTTCAAGCACACTTTTCTTACATTTTCTTCAGAAAGAAAAGACACAAAAAACACACCAACCACAAGCTACTGTTCACCCAAAAAATTTTGTTTTGTAATATGTTTTCCTCTATTTCTATGCATCAGCAACAGGGGTGAAGAATTTGACTGGCTGTTGATGTCACTCCAAAAAGTATATTGAAAAAGAGACTTGTTGCAGGCTTAAAATCTTTTTCATCAGTTCCTAGGATTAGATACAGGAATATCTAACAAACCCTGTGTAGGTAGAAATTACATTTATTATATTTCTGTTATGAAACCTCATGACTTTTTTTATCCAAACTCCTTTAGATTGTACAGGGTGTTCATGATTTACATTTTCTGAGTGTTTGCCCTCCAGCGTCTTGCCTCTAACAAGTTTAAAGAAGTCAGATTGAGCGTGCCCTTCAAATTCTGAACCACTACCCAAGTTTTAGAATTTGCAAGGCTTGACGCACCATGTATCTCTCTCCTCACATCTTAAGACCACTAGTGATCAGGGTCTGCAGTTCCATCATAAAGCCCTCAATAAGGAGGGGGAACCAAATCCACAGTGAAAATACAGCAGCAAAGAACTTTATTAGGAAGGTAAACAACTTCTGAGTGCCATTAAGGACCAGTTGTGCATGAGAGCAAAAGAACACAACTGAGAGCAAAAGAACCCAACTGCCACTTCAGTATGAAACTCTATACTGTCTAGAAGATGCACAAATGTCAAAATGTCTATAGAAAATGTACAGAAACTTGTTTCACAATCTTTTTCCTAACTAAAGGAACTCTAATATCTTTTTAAAAACTGAAGGAGGAAGAGCACAGGGGTGTCCCAAAACCTTTTTGTCTGCAGGATGATTGACAAAAACATCAAAACCAGTTTGTTTTAATCTTTCAGATAAAGACTTTTAGAAAAATTGTTGTGAGAATGATATGTCTAAAGGAAAGCTTTAACATCTCTTCTTTAGCTGTATACCAACAGAAAAAAGAATCTCAGGAAGTGGTAGTAAAAGTACATAGATGTTTTATTTATTGTGGAAATACACCAGAGGTTCAAATATTACTTTTCATACTAGAACTGCAACTTCACCTGTAACCACTGATAACAGTAACACATGAGAAAAGTCATACTAAATGTGAGGGCCAGGGTCTGGTTTCCACAGGACAAAGCAAAAAAATAGCACCTTACTGTGATTCTAACTCACGGATTCATTTGGGTCCAGTGGCTTCCAGATCATCATTGAACAAGATCTATCACAGCTATTTTAACACATGCTATATGAAGTTTTTTTTCATCTTCCCAATAAAAAGCCAGGATATAGATGTACTGGGCTGTTATATGCACAGCTCTGCCTCAGTTTTTGTGTTCTCATCTGGGATCCAACTTCTGTAAGTAAATGGAATTAAATATTAAATATTTTTCCAAGAAAAATTGCCTTTGTTGAGATTAAGGAGACAGCATTGTGAGTTTATTCATGCTCCATCTGTTCTACTATTTTCTCCAGTGGCAACTTCAAAGCACTTTAGCATTATTGAGCGTTTGTGAAGAAATGGCAGTACAATATTATCACTCCGAGAAAGGAAAAAAAAAAAGAAGAGTTCAAAAGTGAAAGAAATTTTTAGTCACTCTGTTGGCTGTTTAATCCACTATTTAATTGTATGTGTATTTATTTCCATTGATTTTTTTTCTTTTAAAGACTGATGGAGAGAAAATAGCTTGCTGCCTTCTTAACACAGGAACAATTACAGCAGGAGCCCATATCCTTTTTCACATGAACAATGCTATTAAAAATGAGGAAAATTTCAAAGGTTTGTTTCCTGCTGCTAATTTTGCTAGTGAGCTGAATTAGTGGGGCACTGCTGGGAACAGCAGAAGATCTTTGTGATACCATTTCAGAAAGGGAAAGATCTGATAAATAGTGTTAATCATTAAAAAGCAGTTCTTGTAGGTGTCAAAAACCCACTGAAATATGATTCTTTTTTTTTCCCTTCCAGCCTTCCCTCCTTACTGTTTTAGATATTCAGCTGTAGCAAACTTAGAACTTAAAAAAAACCAAAAAAACCCCAAAGAAGTGGATGATTAAAAAGATGGTCTTGCATAATGATGAGGTGCTCCCTTGAAAACTGAATTGCACAGGACTTGAACAAAACCAGAAGAGCAGATTTTTGACTCCCTTACCCTATTTATCTTCACCCTGGCTCTTAAGACATCTTAGTCCTCTCTTTTTTGGTTGCTTGCTTCTGTCTGATTATAGGCATTAATAAATAAATCTGCAGATTTCAGTCTACAGTAGGCAAATGCATAATCTTGCTTGACACTCTACACAACTACTCACAGGAGCTGTTAAGGAGCTTAGTCTAGAACTGTGTTTCACAGCTTTTCTGGAATGTTTTGAAGTGACCTCATTTCCAACCTGCTGGTATCACTGTCTTCATGTTCAGGTCATGTTCAGCTTCATGATCTGTGTCACAGACATCTTTTATGGAAAATCCTTTCCTTAGGATTTTTCCTCCTGAGAAGCTGGGAGGCCTCAGGAACAAAATGCAAACATTGATTATCTGCTGCTGTGGAATGCAACAGGTGCATCTGGGATTGGTCTTATGTGGGTGTTTGTAATTAATGGCCAGTCACAGCCCAGCTGGCTCGGACAGAGAGCTGAGCCACAAACCTTTGTTATCATTTTTTAGTTCAGATTTGTTCTACAACTAATTTTTAAAATTTATTCTAACATAACACTTTAGAACTGTATAATATTCTTGAGACAGTTTGGTTGTTGCTGGGCAGTGATGACAGCCAAAGACTTTCCTGTCTTGGTCATGCACACCTGCCCCAGACAGTGGTGGTACAGCTGTATGTAGGAACATGCTGTAAAAGCCAAGTCACTAGAAATAATCAAGTGGAGGAGAAAGCAGTCTTCAAAACCACTATCACTAAATATCATTGCTGTGCTGCAAAAAAAACAGTATTTCACAAGCAACAGAATTAGCACATGTGAAGTAGCAGTGAAAACTAACATGAATACTCTTTTAATGATGGTTTTGCTTTAAAAATTGTCCAACATGTCACAGACTATTTGAATTTCACTTGCATTTCCTTCCTACACCTTTATTTGAGTTTCCCAGTAAACACCTGTGTTTACTGGGAAATTTTTTGCATTATTCAAGTGCCCCAGAGCAGTAATTAAAAAGCTGTGGTTTTTGTATGGAACACTTACCACCTCCAGATAATAAAAGTCCTGTTTAAACCATATGTGGGTTGGGAATTTTATGGACAATGAAGACAGAGCTTTGTGCACTTGCTTGGTTGTTTAGGGGTTATTAACCCGAAAGTATGCGACAGAAATACACAACCAAAAAACACCCAGCACCAAAGTGTTCAAACCAAAGCAGTTTTAGTCATACCTTAGATTAAGGGTAGATTAAGGCTCTCTACCACTAAAAAGACACCTGGCAAATGCAGCTGTCACAGTTAAGATCAAGAGGGAGCAGTGCTGTGACCTGTCCTTACCAGCACTGGGTTAATCACACACTTGCACACAGAACTGAACAGGAATTTTCTATTAAAGCTGGCTAAAACTTCCCCAAATGATGCCATCTCATACTTTCCCTGACAGTGTTTCATTTCCATACTACAGGGTGTACTGCAGCACAAGGCATCTGTCTCTCCCTCTCAGTGTTTGGGGGAAGAAAGTGACAAAATAAAAATCAGTATTTCTTTCAATCAGGAATAACCTTCTGGCATATGTCATGTACTGTTTTCTTCATGCCAGCCAACTATCCTGGAAATAGGAGCTACTAGGTTGGTAGAGTGTGGCTGACTACTTCAGTAACTGTGATTTTAGATTTGTAGCTGTGAAGATTCTGCCTGCAATTTTCTCACAATTCAAGTTACAATAAGTGATGTCTGCACCCCTTAGGCTATTTTCATTGGGTTAAGAATAACAAGCAAATCTGACTGCTGGCCCACTCGTATACTGTAAGTCATTCTGACAGAAAAAATTCATGGTACAATCATTCTACTTTATAACTCTATAAAAATATTTAAATTGTAACCTATGTAATGGATTGTCACAAACAGCTGCTAGTCCCAGTTTGCCAGTAGCAGACCATGGCTTTTTCACATTCTGTGGTAACAGAAGTCAGAGTCCTTCATGGAGGAGTGAGAGGTAACACACCAAAGGTCTTACTAGCCTTTTGCAGGAGCTAGACAGCAAAAGTCAAAACAAATTCATCTTGAAGTTCCACTTCTTGCAGGGCTTTTTCTGCTTTGCAGTTGTTTTTACCAATAAAGCATGCTAAAGTAGCAAGTATCTAGTCAGCATCTCTGAAGACTAGATTTTAAAGTCACAAGTATATTACTGCTACAGGGATGACCACCTTTGTCAGTCCATTCCACCACATAGCTTCTGGTCAGTAAATATGTTTATATTGTTTACATAGTGCCTCAAATTGCCTCAAATACTCATGTTGTTTATATACCTCCTTAAATGCCTGGGTGGCTGGACTTAGACCAAAGGAAATGCTAAGCATGTGCAATTAGCACTACCCATGCTATAAGCACGTGTATTAGCATTTTTGCACATATGGTCTGTAGTTACAACTAAAACACATGTGAAAAAACCTCTTTCATCCAGCAATATGACATATATGGGACTGACAGTCTTGTTCTGTTTAGCTGTTTCATGCTAAGCCTTCTCTTGCCTTCTCCTGAACTGCAGAGGCACCACTCTGACCTCCCACCAAACTGTTCGAGTCATTGGTTGCTGCTGCATAATTCATCTGTCAAATTACTGCAGATGCACAACAACACTGAAAACTCAGAGCTCAGTGTAACTCCAGGCACTTAGCTCTCAAATGTTTTCTATCCCTGCACTAGCAAGGTGAGTAACCCATGCTGATAAGAGAAGGAGAGCTGCCATGGGGTACTGTCAGATTGATGTTCAGCAGTCTATGCCAAAAAAAACCCCAAAATAGTATCTCAGGACAAAGTCCACCAGGATCATTGAGATAATCAAGAGATCACTGCCACAGGGCACCTCACTCCTGGCTCTCTTCATTTTCACAGCTTTCCTTTCTCCCTTGGGAGCAATGTAATTCTCACTGCTCAAATGATTAAGGTCACTTCTGGGAGCAGTGCACCTCATTTTTGCCTTTCACTGCACTCCCTGGTTAGTGTGTGCTGAATCAGCTCACAAAGCTCCATCAAATGCCAGACCTGATGTGGGGTAAGGAGTGAGAGCACCCAGCCAAAGCAGAAAGCAAAGCAGCATATCAACAGAAGCCTACTTCATCCTCAGGGATCAGAACCTGAAACAGTACTGCTGTGGAGATAGATTATTTTGTTTTCAAAAGAAAAAAAAATAGGCGCAGCTTTTACATCTATAGAAGATCATCACAGCTGTATAAGTCATTAACTTTGGAGTTTGTAGTGTTGGACAAGGAAAATCAGTTGTCTAAAGAAAAAGCAAATTTCTTCAAAGTACATCAACAGCTACCTTCATACCATTGAGGGTTTTTTGCAGATCTTCCTCCCATATCAAACAAATTGGACACAAGTGTGACCATGTTCACAGGGTTCTTGGATGAGGAAAGAGATGAGGATCTGACTCCATGTTTCAGAAGGCTTGATTTATTATTTTATGATATATAATACATTAAAACTATACTAAAAGAATAGAAGAAAAAGGATTTCATCAGAAGGCTAGCTAAGAACAGAAAAAAGAAAGAATGATAACAAAGGTTTGTGGCTCAGACTCCGTGATGTCTGCACCCCTTAGGCTATTTTCATTGGGTTAAGAATAACAAGCAAATCTGACTGCTGGCCCACTCGTATACTGTAAGTCATTCTGACAAAAAATTCATGGTACAATCATTCTACTTTATAACTCTATAAAAATATTTAAATTGTAACCTATGTAATGGATTGTCACAAACAGCTGCTAGTCCCAGTTTGCCAGTAGCAGACCATGGTTTTTTTCACATTCTGTGGTAACAGAAGTCAGAGTCCTTCATGGAGGAGTGAGAGGTAACACACCAAAGGTCTTACTAGCCTTTTGCAGGAGCTAGACAGCAAAAGTCAAAACAAATTCATCTTGAAGTTCCACTTCTTGCAGGGCTTTTTCTGCTTTGCAGTTGTTTTTACCAATAAAGCATGCTAAAGTAGCAAGTATCTAGTCAGCATCTCTGAAGACTAGATTTTAAAGTCACAAGTATATTACTGCTACAGGGATGACCACCTTTGTCAGTCCATTCCACCACATAGCTTCTGGTCAGTAAATATGTTTATATTGTTTACATAGTGCCTCAAATTGCCTCAAATACTCATGTTGTTTATATACCTCCTTAAATGCCTGGGTGGCTGGACTTAGACCAAAGGAAATGCTAAGCATGTGCAATTAGCACTACCCATGCTATAAGCACGTGTATTAGCATTTTTGCACATATGGTCTGTAGTTACAACTAAAACACATGTGAAAAAACCTCTTTCATCCAGCAATATGACATATATGGGACTGACAGTCTTGTTCTGTTTAGCTGTTTCATGCTAAGCCTTCTCTTGCCTTCTCCTGAACTGCAGAGGCACCACTCTGACCTCCCACCAAACTGTTCGAGTCATTGGTTGCTGCTGCATAATTCATCTGTCAAATTACTGCAGATGCACAACAACACTGAAAACTCAGAGCTCAGTGTAACTCCAGGCACTTAGCTCTCAAATGTTTTCTATCCCTGCACTAGCAAGGTGAGTAACCCATGCTGATAAGAGAAGGAGAGCTGCCATGGGGTACTGTCAGATTGATGTTCAGCAGTCTATGCCAAAAAAAACCCCAAAATAGTATCTCAGGACAAAGTCCACCAGGATCATTGAGATAATCAAGAGATCACTGCCACAGGGCACCTCACTCCTGGCTCTCTTCATTTTCACAGCTTTCCTTTCTCCCTTGGGAGCAATGTAATTCTCACTGCTCAAATGATTAAGGTCACTTCTGGGAGCAGTGCACCTCATTTTTGCCTTTCACTGCACTCCCTGGTTAGTGTGTGCTGAATCAGCTCACAAAGCTCCATCAAATGCCAGACCTGATGTGGGGTAAGGAGTGAGAGCACCCAGCCAAAGCAGAAAGCAAAGCAGCATATCAACAGAAGCCTACTTCATCCTCAGGGATCAGAACCTGAAACAGTACTGCTGTGGAGATAGATTATTTTGTTTTCAAAAGAAAAAAAAATAGGCGCAGCTTTTACATCTATAGAAGATCATCACAGCTGTATAAGTCATTAACTTTGGAGTTTGTAGTGTTGGACAAGGAAAATCAGTTGTCTAAAGAAAAAGCAAATTTCTTCAAAGTACATCAACAGCTACCTTCATACCATTGAGGGTTTTTTGCAGATCTTCCTCCCATATCAAACAAATTGGACACAAGTGTGACCATGTTCACAGGGTTCTTGGATGAGGAAAGAGATGAGGATCTGACTCCATGTTTCAGAAGGCTTGATTTATTATTTTATGATATATAATACATTAAAACTATACTAAAAGAATAGAAGAAAGGATTTCATCAGAAGGCTAGCTAAGAACAGAAAAAGAAAGAATGATAACAAAGGTTTGTGGCTCAGACTCCCTGTCCAAGCCAGCTGGGCTGTGATTGGCCATTAATTAGAAACATCCAACATGGGCCAATCACAGATGCACCTGTTGCATTCCACAGCAGCAGATAATCAATGTTTACATTTTGTTCCTGAGGCCTCCCAGCTTCTCAGGAGGAAAAATCCTAAGGAAAGGATTTTTCATAAAAGATGTCTGCGACACACAAGTACCTTAAAATCCATAGCAGTGCAACTGACTTATTGGAGTTGGGATTGCAAAACTGGTCTGCTGAGTGCACAACCTCATCAAACCAATAAAGAATAAAACAGAATGAAATGGGTATATCCATATCATCCAGCATGTACTGTATTCCTTCATTTTTATGTTGGGCAGCAAGTTGTGCAACATTTGGAGCAACATTCAGATTCAACATTTTTCTCTGGCTTGCAAGGTTTTCAAATCCCTATGTTATTAACCCTGGGTTCTGAAAACCTGCCCTGTTCATGCATCTTTCTGCTACAGGTAGCTCAAAGTGTAGGCTGACATTAATTCAAAATTTGTTCTTAATTTGTAGGGAGTTCTTTGGCACGGCCATTCTGTCAAACAAATAATTAAGAAAAGGGACATTATGGGCTTTGTGCTGACTTCAGAGATACTTAAATACATTATCTGGGTCTTCTACTTACTCTATTTGAGACAGCACATTGCACTGAGCACCTATCAGCAAACCACTCATCACAGTATTGATTTACACTCAGTTAAGACTTAATTGACATTTGTTTCTGCCTTTGAAACAATGACAACTGGAGATGTATTTTAAAGGATTCTGAAACTCTTTGGTAAGTTATTCAAGGGAAAATAATTTCTTGCATGCAGCAGGTGTGGGAATTCATACAAAAGAAGGAAAAATGAATCATCTTTGCTACTGTTCTTTTCCTTATACTATCTCATTCAGGTGTAGATCTTGAACACAGGAAAGTAGCTCCTTAGAGCATTCTTAATGTTCACAAGGCCCAGAGAAAGGCTGGATCTTTAGCATGGAAGACTGTATTTCCTCTCAGCTATTTCTAATTTTCATTAATAAAGCCTGTCTTATTTTCAGATTTTAAAAGATTGCTTCTGTACTTTAAGCATGTTTCATTGCTCTTCCCTTTCTTGTCACAATGATTTTTTTGAAGCATAATACAGAAGGCATACTACCCCACTAGAGCAGTATTATTCCAGGTATTCTCTTGTAGGTAGTATACTGGCAGTGATGATATTCTGATATGCAACTCTAAGTGTTTCCATTTCATATTATTATAACAGTATTTGGCAGTGCTTGCAGAAAGTTAATTTTAATTTTATGTGGCCTTACAAAACCAAATTTTTACTCATGGGTATAAGTCAACATTTTAAAATATCTGTATAAATACAAGCTCTTCACTGAAAGTTTGTGCACTACGGTTATAGTTTGTCATGTGCTGTAATGGGCATTATTATGCACTGTAATTCAAGAAAAATGACAAAAATGTGTATGCTAGCCTTTATTCTGAAACAGGTCAGATGTGAAATCCAAGTTATCTGGGATTTGGACTACATTTAAAGCTTAACACTGTCTGTACCAGCGCCATAAACAAGCAGATACTCTTTTTTTTTCTTTTTCTGTACAAATAGCAAACAATATAATAATAATTTGGTCATTAGTCCTTTGATAAAAGTACCCAAAATTCCACATAAATCCATGAGGTTTAAAAATAATGTTTTGTCTCAAGCAAGAAATGAGTCTCCATTCATGATATTGAAAAGTGTAACCAGAAAAAGTGAAAAAGGTTGCATTTATTTTGCACAGACTAAGTATCCCAAAGCTAACACAGTAAAAACACACTGCATATATCAAAAAGGTAATCATCAAGTGTTAATCTGCAATTAATCACTAAATCCTTTTCAGGGACCTTAAAAATCATAACCCTTTTTTTCCTAGAAGGGCACTTTTTCATTTAGGTTTTTAATTTCATGTACTTAAGCCACATATTTTCCCGTCCCGATCTCTCAATTCAGTTTTTTATCTAAATTTTAGTGCATTATTAGTGAAATAACTCTTTTTTTCTCTCATATGCTTCTGTACTAGTAGTGCAGAGGATTTCATTTCCAAAATAGTGGTTGTTTGTGACTAAATTAATTTTTTTTAAAAAGGATTATCAGGTACTGGATAGCCAAAAAATATTCTTATGCATTCCACTTCCCAAAGCTTACTAGACTTTAAGAGATTGCTAATTCTAAGGGAAAACTTAATTCTAATCATAATTCAGTGGTTTTCTACCAACTGTTAAAGAAATACTGATTATTTTTTAGTGATTCTTCTGTTCATTACTCATTCTTCAAGGCTTTCACCTTGCAAAACCATGCAGCCACAGCAGACCTTCAGCTGCAACAAACATGACAAACACTTGGTTGTAGCTCTGAGTAAAAAGTCTTCAGTTTTCACATGCAGAAAGCACTTGGAAATGCAGTAGACATGTGAGTCTTGGCTGTTAATGCCAAGTGTGTGCATAAAATTTACAGAGTTTAATCTCCTGTTGAGCTTGTGAGATTCAGAGCGCTGAAGGTTGCAGGGTAGAAGCCAAAGATTTAATTTGCACTTTCTACTGAGCACCTAAATGGAATTCAGATTGATTTGTAGGACTGAATTGGATTGAATTCAATATCATAATTTGCAGCTACACCAGGAAAAACCCAGGAGCTGTGGTGGTTCTCCATGAGGGGATCATGGCTGTACAGGGCAGTCTGGTTACCAAGGACAATAAAATACACAGGGCATGAGCAGCGGGCGCAGAAAACTCAAGCTGGGCTAGGACTTTCCCTCTAGTGTCAGAAACATGTGCACATGGGCACAGACTGAGAATTCTGGCTGAACATACTCCTGGGTTTAGGATTTTCACCTCTACCATAGGGGGCCAAGCGGAGCAAGCATCAACCCTTTAGCATCCTCTTTGTTCCATGTTTCAACTCTGAAAAATGGACATGAGGCTCACTCCCTATCTGCTCTGAAGAGTCTGTCTACCTTTCTTGTTACTTCCACATCTGCAAAATTAGGACAACCACCTCTAGATATGATTAAAAGCAGCCACATTGCATACAAGATATTAACAAGTACATATTACTATGAATTTTCAGGTGCGCTGTTGGTATTTTTGAAGTAATATATTTCAGCTTTTGCATACATAAAGATAATATATTAACACTTGCCTTTCCAATAGTGACATATAAATATTAAAAAAATAAAAGAATAAATCTATTTGAACATAAAATATCAATATATTTTCTGTGTGTCTATCTATAAATGACAGATTTGTGTTGACTCTTAACACTGATTTTCTTTGTATTAGTCCAAGAATTGTTAAGATTGGAAAATACCTCTAAGATCATCAAGTCCAACCAGCAGCCCAGCACTGCCATGTTTACCACTAAACTGTACCCCAAGGTGCCACATCTGGATGTTTTTTCAACACCTCCACATTTGGAGACTTCCCCATTTTCCTGGGCAGCCTGTTCCAATGCAGCACGTCCCAATAAAATTCAGAGAATAAATTTTTCCCAATATCTAATTAAGATTAGTATATATATAAAAAAAAAACAAAACAAAACAAACAACTATTTTTGAGATCCATCTCCAATCAGAAGTCTCAGGATCTCAGAACAGCATGACAAAAACCAGCAACAAAGCCAAAAATTATCCCACAGCATCAAATTTTTTATACATACAGAAGTAATACTGGCCTACTGTAAGGTAGTTAAGAAAAAGGGAGTTAAGAGAGATATCTTAATGTATATTCTGGCCACTTACTTCTCTGCCTCCATCTGTAGAGACCTGTGAGACATTATCTTTAGACCTCTACACCAAGATGGTCTTTTTGTCATTAAATACAATTTAATCCAAAACATTTACAGCTTTAAAACATTATATGTGTCTTCTATCAGATAATCCATATGAAGTGAAGAGTTTGTTGCTTTTTGCAGCTACATTTTAAAAGGAAGTGGGCATTGGCTAGGAAAATGTATCATAAAATTACCCTCTCTCACCAAGAAATTGCTAAAAAAAGCTGGTTTACAGACTAAGAAGATCACAATGTGAGCACACAATTTAAAGCTAATGGTTTTACAGGCCAGAGCCACGAGCAGGGCATCCTTATCCTGCAGTGTGAATAGGATTATCCCTGCAAACATTCCCCTAACATAGAATTAAGCTGTCAAGTTTACTTTGCTGCTGCATGGAGGTATGCACAAAATGAACACAAGTTCAGGTCAAGTGTAATGCTGCTCAACTATCACATATTGCTCATGGGGCTAGGAAAAATAGGAGGAGGAAAAGGCGAGAGCTGAATTGCTGCTGCTAAGCATATTTTAGGACATTAACATAATTAGTCTTCAACAGAATTACTGGATCATGCATAAAAGACGGTGACAACCATTTAAATGAAACTTTCTTTAAAATATATGTATTTTGGACTTTAAACTCCTCAAATATCCTTGAATTTAAATCCTTCTAATTTTATTCCCAGAATTACCACCACACAAACATGTTTGCTTCCTTAATTACAGAAAACCATTAATGTTAGTCTAAAAATACACAAAATTACAACTGTAAGCAGTTGAATATTCATGAATTCTCTATTACACTCCCACAAAAACAGTCATAAAGTAGGTTATGTATTTTTTTCCACACAGTTTGCACACATCAGCAGCCTAAAGAGATTTCCATACCCCCACACACATCTGCGAATGTGTCTAACTTTGTCTATCAGTGTTTGCTTGTTAGACTGAAAATTGAAAAGGGAAAAAAATAAAAAAATAAAGGGACTTATCACTTTTTTAGTCACAGAGTACGATGTTTAAATTGCATATAATAATGTCTATAAAATCACAAGCAACATAGAGACCCAGTAGGACATTCTCCTTTCCCATACAAGGCACTGAATCAAACCACTAGGAAATACAAAAAAAGTTCATGTGATCCATAACAAAACCAGGGTGAAATTTGTCTTTCCCATGACAAAACATCAATTTCTTTCAAGCATTATGTAATCATGTCTGTGGAAAAACAACAAAAAATGCAGCTGAGGCTACTGAACACAGAAATTTGCCAAAACCCCCCTGAGCAGTGAGTAGCTGGGGACTGGAAGGACACTGGGGAGAAAGCACCATACATGCTTTGCCTAATTCCTGTGCTCTCTTACACAGACAGTGTTGATTTTCCTACTCTCTGGGCATTGGAAGAGAGTTAAACTAAGGTAAATTAATTTTGTGTTCTCTTTGAAGTGACAAGCTTAAGCAAACTGCATAATGTATCAAAGAAAATGCTTCCTTTCCTAAATTTTAAGATTTCTAGAGGGAGGGGATTGTTATTTTCAACAGCTATTATCTGAATATTTACAAAATGAAAAAAATAGGAACAATATATATCAAAAAATCCAGCCTAAGTGATTACATGGGAAAAAATATAAATTTGCAATATTTTCTTTTATAAAAAAGAGAAACTAGTTCTAATTATATTTAAACAAAGTTTAGGACTTGAGCTTTTACACACTAGGAGTAAGTGAGCAAGGATGATCTTTTGAATAACTTTATGTTAGAGCAGATTTCAGTTACATAAATAAAGATTCCTATCTATGGAAAGCAAAAAAAGAATGTCTTTGAATATTTTTAACAGTTAAATATGATTAGTTGAGAACAAAATAAATTTAACTAATCAGCAGATACTGCTCAATGTTTTCATGTTACCCATAGACGACAAAAACAAATTGTAACACCAAAGAATTACTTCTTTAGAATACATATTTTCCTTACAAAAAATGTAGTAACAAATGTGCTTTCCTATTCATTCCCTGTTTTCAAATTTCTTCCATTATTTATTTATTTAAATTAATTTCCATCTTGAAGAATACGATTACTACTTTGTAAAGAAAAAACATGTTCGAGAACATCTTATCTTTCAAAAAGAATGAAAAACAGTGATGTTGCATGTTCATATAACTGTTTAAAAATACTGATTGTTGCTATAATTATAATTTGGGGATTATATTGCAGCTTATATTTTACAGGTACATTGATATCAAACCATGCGATGAACAGCTTTGACACTAAGAGTAAATTGACTAAGAGTAAATACAGCAAAAGAGCATCAGTAAATAAAAGATGTGAAATGGATCCAAGTAAATTCCCACTATATGAAGAAAGCATCTATTAATATATTAAGTTATAATATCAGAATATATTAGACTAGGCAAATATTTTAGGGCAACCTGAAGTTTCTGTTTCATTTTTAATGCCCAATGTGTAATGACTTCTATTTTTAATCTGTTACAAGCTTAAATGAGCAAGACTGAAGAAAAGCAATAGACTTGTGAAAAACTTCATAGCGGAAGTTGTCTGTGCAGTCATAGCAGGAAAATTACCAGCTAATGTTATAAATGTGAATAAGACATAGAAGCTATTCTGGACCCTAGCAGCTTCTCATAGCAATAATTTCTATCAGTATGAGAGAAAAAGATTTGAGGTATTCACTGAATTGCCAAGGCCTCTCAAAATGTTTCAGAGCCTTTCAACAAGGTAAATTTGACATACTGTTAAATGGTGGCGCACTGACAAGAAATAGGGGTCCCTTCACTTTCTGGTCCTTTCCTCAAATGGAGCAGCCCTGTTCAATGCAATAATTTCTATTGATGGATATAGCGCAACTCAGACTGCAACTCATGGCCACAACTGAAGAACATGCTGCTAAAACCAGGTGGAGCTTTTCAGCAGGTCTGTGCAAACAGCAGCTGGTTTCTTTGTTAAATGTACTATCTCCCTCCAAAATAAATTATCAGTAACGAGATCCTAGTGACAAAGAAAGTGAATTTTTGTAGTGATTTGTATTTGAATTGACAGCTTGCGCACTATTGACTTCCACTTACTACACACCTCCAGCTGAGTTAGTGAGATGATGAGGATCTCAGTGGCTGAATCTTTTCACTGTTGTAGTCTCAGAACTCACAATTCTGTTTGATAAGCTTGTCAGACCTACCCAACAATAATATCTATCTTTAACAATCAGTTTTTGGCTCCTTATTTCCTGGAATACTCCCACACACTGCAGTTTGCCTGAAGCAGATATGTATAACAAGGAAAGGACAACTCAGTAGAATCTATGTGACCTACCTCGATATTCTCATGCTTGATATATGCTGATCACACATCTACACCTCAAATGCATCACCTCTGAAGCAGTAGAATACCTAAGAAGCACATCTAACCTCTTATCATCTTTGCTTCAGTATATTATCCTAGGACCATAGATATTCCTGCTAAATGATCTTCTTCACTACACTGTGATTTTCAGTTGCACTCTGGGCATGCTGACACTGGTTGTACACTTCCCTGTCAAAGGTTCTGCAATTCAGCAAACAAGTTGTATTCACTTCTTTTGCATCTGGTCTTCCTGAAACTGTTACTACTGGTCAAGTCCAAGAGGATTTCTGGAAAAATCAGTACTACTGATTGTGGCTTATGTCTTCTATCAAACTGGATGAGGGTGCAAGAATGCTCAATTTTTTCAGCAAGAATGTCACAGCTTGATCATATATTTGAAGATTAATACAATAATTTCATGGCTTTTATACAAATAAATTTAATTTAATCTCTTAAATATTTTACTTTTTGTTATAATTTATCCTTTGTGTATTAGCAAATCACAGCAATAGAATGGATGAGAAAAATGTCTCAAGAAAAGCACATTACTGTTCCAATATGTGGATTATTGGTCATTTGGCACCTTGCATTACATTTAAGGGTAATTCAGTTTGAGCTTTTAACCACCTTGAGATGTGTTTATTAATAAAGAAATTCTTGAAAGATGAATTGACTGGTTTTTAATACAAAGTTTTGGTTTCTCTTTAGCTCCTATGAGATTATTTAATCACACATTCAATACAGTGAAGTACATATTTTCACTTTGATAAATTCAATCAAGGACCATCATTTAGGGTTCAGTGTGATATGTATGTACATGTGTTTCTCATCCTACCCCAAGCTTCCCACAAAATATCAAACTTTGGTCAAAATAGATACCTATGTCCACAAACAATTCCTCACTGCCAAAACAAATTATCATGTTCCGACCAATTTTCCATTAAATTTTTAGTCTATTATGAAACAGTATTTGTACATAAAAATTTTCAGTGAAAAGGCCTTCCTTTATGAAAACCTATTTGCTTTTCTGCTAAAATGAAATATTGTGCGCACCAGAGATAAAGTGTGTTAGCACTCAAAGGAAAGGGTATGGCATTCTAGGAATACTAAAATTCAGCCCTGATGTAACTAGTAATCCAAAAAAGTTTCCTCATGAATGATTTTTCCTGTAAGTTTCAGTTAAATATTTATTTATAGAATGCTTATTTAAAAGAAAGTTGTATTATGTTCATAAGGTGTATTTTACTGAAGGCAACTTAATTTTGAGCCATTCTGTCAAAGGCTTGTCTGGTTGAAATTTAAAAAAAGGCCCTTAGAAATAATATTTGTGAGGAAATCTGAAGTGTAAGATTACAGGCTTAAATCAAATTTCACACCATGAGAGAGATTCACAATAGCATTAAAAAAATAATTTATTTTTTCAACTGCCAGTGATTCAGAAAAGCCAATAACATGGTGTTGGATAGCAGATACATTTTTTTATTTAAATAGAATATAGACCCAAAATTGAGGGATTCATAAAACAAAAGCCTCCTAAAAAGATATCTTCAAGGCATTTCATTAGAACTGTTCAGAGCAACAGGTTAAAATGCATAAGATTGATAATAAGCTTAAAATATTACCTGATTTGTCTGCAGAAATAAGCTCCTACTCTTTAAAAACTCAGTGCTAGACATATATATATATATAAACACAAATCATTTTTAAAACAAGTGAGCAAAGACAATCAAAATAGGGGTGCAAAAAACGGAGATATTAAAAAAAAAAAGACTAGAGATGCTGAAAACCATAAAAACCCCATATTGTCAAGGAAAAAAAAAGTAACAGGTGTCTATTTAAAAGGAAGGACAATTTCACAGAGTACAAATAACTTCGAAGATTTTTGAAGTTTTTCTTAAGAGCTTCCACACATGCTCGTAGTCACGGTTGGCTATCTGTCATGATACATTTTTATCAAGATTTTTAGCAGGTAATTAGGAAGTCAAATTACTAATTTTTGATGCCAAACTTCATATTATCGACAGCTGTTGTAGTGCGCTAGATAGTTTATTTAGTTGGTGTTTTTACCTTGAGTGATGGGGAAAGTTACTGAATATGTAAAGGTCTGGTGGACTGTTCCCCCTTCCCTATCAGATGGTATGTTCCCATATCCCCCCTTTTCCTTGGTGGTCAGTTCCCCAGGTGTCCCCTTACCTGCCCTCCCCCCCAGTGCATCCCATTGGCGCCAATTCTCTTCCCCCCCCCGCCCCCTCTCCCTTGGGGACAAAACCAGCCGCAGGTCAAGGCCCGGTCTCTTTCCTGCCTGGTCTCATCCCTAGGTGTGTCCTGACTCAAGCCAATAAACAGGATACTCGCACCACGTGGAAAGAGCCTTCTCGAGTCTTTTGCCTTGGTTCATGCGGTTCCGTGGACTCTGGGTTTAACTAGCCGGGAACATACAAAGCCCAGGGACAGCAGAATACTGCAGACACCATTCTTCACCACAGTGTTACACATAGGAGCAGTGATAATTTCTAGCAAGACTGACTCCAAGTTTCCCTGTGTGAAAAACAACAATCACTTGTTTGTAAAATTTTGAAAGTTTAATAGCAATAAAATGGTTATAAAAAGTAGTAATACAATTAGAGTAATAACAATTTGAACAAATTGAATTAGGACAATATGAGACAATAAATACAAAGAGTTATGGATGTCCAGGTACCATTTTCTGGGCAGCACAAGCCCGAAAAAGGACACCCATTAACAAAGGATTAACCCTTAATAGCAACAGCCTGTTGTATATTCAAACACTTCATACATGATGCATAAATTCCATTCAAATACAGGATTCTGTCTGGTCATTGTCAACTTCTTCCTCTGAATCCTGACAGCGCCTTCGAGGCGGGAAGAAGTTAGTTTCTTCTGATAATGGAGCAATAAATTCTTTTTCTCTGAAAGATTCAGGTGTCCTGTGGCTGCTACCTCGCTGCAAGTCCTTTCTTTAAAAAAAGTATCCTACATAACATAGTTTTCTATTTTAACATTTTTTATAACCTAAAACTATATTTAACACAGTACTTAAGAGAATTAAAACAGCATTACTTTCTAACACAACACATATAATATTCATTTTAATATTTGTGAAAAGCCAATCATAAAATACATGCATTTTTCACACTCTGCAATTGAAATGCAAATTGCAAAGTTCAGTTTGATTTTCACTCCAAACTAAGGCAGAATTTGGCATACAGTCACTACTGACAGGAAGAACCTGGCAACTTCTAATCTAGAGCCCCACATGTTTGTTTCTTTATTAGAGGATTGCATAGCATATTTGTGTTTACCATACAACTATATTTAACTTTTCTAGCATGCATGATATAATAACATTTCAAAAGTTTTACTCAGCATACTGAAGTCAGTGACTATTTGAAGACTCTAGAAGCTACTGTGCTCCCAACTTACTTTTTGGGTTCTGAAATACTTTAAAAGTCTCTTATATTAATACTTGGAGGCTTCTCAAATCCAGGATTATATTGAATAATTTATATGATATTCAAAATTATGACATTCCTATAACACAAAAAATGCACTCAGCCATAGGCATCAGGATGTAAAGACAAATTTAAAAATTAACTTTGAAATTAATCCCTCTCAAAAGACTTAATTCTCTCCTTGCCTTCAAGGATATGCTTTCTCCAAGAACTCAGAAGACCCTAAACCTTTTGAATGGATTTGAATTCACATTACTACCTCCCTGAAAATGTTTTGCCTTCATCTTTTAACAGACATATTAAAACTGAGTATTCCTGTTTTTCCCAAAGTTGCCAAAACTGTTTCTAAAGAAGAAGGTCTGCAAGAGCCTAGCAACAATCAATTCCCATATATCACCATGAGTGTCTTCAGCTGACATCAAAACCAACTGGACACTGAAGGCTGTAGAAATGCAAGAACCAGATTTTGTTTCAGTAGGATTATTAGACAAGGCATTGCATGTCATGGCACATTAAGGCACAGTTTAGAATTAATTTTCAGAGGCTTTAGAGAACTGTTTGGAGCAGATAAAGAGGAGGCTTGCATCACTCTTTTCTGCCTTTTTTCAGAGGCTAGGTAAGAATAGGAACAAAAGTATTTAAGCTAGAAGTAGATAACATTAATCTTCTTTTTTCATTACCTTGACAGTGTTAACTTACCATATCAAGCTGAAAACAGGCTTTCATTTTTTAAAACAGGTTTCATATTACTCAAATTTTTTGAAATAACATGATCTTAGGAGATGAAAAAAAATAGAGGTTTCAAATGTGCTTCCAAATCTAAAATTAATTCAATTTCACTGGCAGAACACTACATTTTTTTAGTGATCAACTTCTGATCAACTGGAAAACATACACCTTCATTAAAAGGATCTTGTTTCATATATTTGCTTCTGCCAGAGAAGCCCACCACAGCACTCTCTTTCTCATCTCCCTCCTCCACACCACTTTCCTCCAAAAGAATGGGTGAAATTTTTAGGCTGTTTCAACCCTCCTACTGATATTATCCTATTTTGGCAAAGACTTTTGTAACAGTGTTTACAGGGGTCTTAGGATGAGGGAGGAGATGAGCATCTGACTCCACGTTTCAGAAGGCTTGATTTATTATTTTATGATATATATTACATTAAAACTATACTAAAAGAATAGAAGAAAGGATTTCCTCAGAAGGCTAGCTAAGAATAGAATAGCAAAGAATGATAACAAAGGCTTGTGGCTCAGCTCTCTGTCCGAGCCAGCTGGGCTGTGATTGGCCATTAATTACAAACATCCACCATGGGCCAATCACAGATGCACCTGTTGCATTCCACAGTAGCAGATAATCAATGTTTGCATTTTGTTCCTGAGGCCTCCCAGCTTCTCAGGAGGAAAAATCCTAAGGAAAGGATTTTCCATAAAAGATGTCTGCGACAGACTTTGAACACTGGAGCAATGCCAGGACTGGATGCTGTCCTTTTCTTCAACTTGGATAAATAACAGGACGCACCTCTGTCACTTCTAGAATATGATGAGGCCTCAGACTCCATGTGAGAAATTGAATCTAGGCAGGAGCTTGAAGCCTTTACTGACATGTGGGGGTCTGTGTGGAGGATAAATGGGAAGGAAAATCCTGCCTGAACAAAACCTTAGCACACAGGTATGCAAGAAGCCACACAAGGTGTGCTTAGTCTCACTGAGGTGCAGCCTTGTGCATCAGCAGTGAGTAAACTCAGCACATCCTGTAACTCCTGGTGCCAAAGGCACACACAGCATGACTTGTGACAAGGTGTTAATCAATCAGAGCTGGGAACCTGTCTGCCCTTCCTGCTGCATCCGGGGGACAGAGGCTTTCCCTTATTCTGCTGTCTTGGCTGGTGAGCAGCAGTGACACTCAGCTGGCATTTAACAAAGACATAAGTGCCATGAATAGAAGTGTCAGCAGGACAGAGTTCCTCCATGTCCCCTCCAGCCTGCTGGTGAGATGCCAGGTACAAGCAAAGCAAGACAGGATGGTCTCAGGTGCTTTGAATAAGTGATGGGCTTCTTAAAACTTTGGAAAATATACTATTCTGGCATTTCTGACAGTCTCTTTGGCAGGCTTCAGAGAAAGCTGGATGAGCAGTTTTCAGATCCAGTTTGGAACCTCTTTTCCTTCACGAAGTCATCATCTGAAGAAATAAAATTACAACATTTTATAACATAAAATTGTGACTTGCAGACCTTTTGTCACTGCTTTACACTTGCAAGGCTCTTTGCATGTTCAAATCTCTCAACATTGATAAGGTACACTGTCTATAAGAAGCAATTTCTAAATATCTAAAGCTGGAAACAAATCCTGCCACTGCTGTTTAAGTTGAAAATACATTCTTGCAGACAAAATGGTTATATAAAAGTTCATTTGTTAACAATTACCTAGCACAAGAACAGCCAATACCTGAAAGAAGCAAGGAACTTAATTTACCATTGCTTTTCTTTCCATGTCCTTTTAAGTACCTGTTCAGACAGAGGAGTTAAAACTCAGGGAAGTTTCTTTCCTCCCATCCCACTCATTAAGTTGTAGTGATTAAAAAATTTTGGTTTTATCAGACAAAGTAAGCTTTCTTTCATTTCTAGAAAGAAATAGAACCCCTCCGGGACCATTCTTGAATGAAAATTTAGCTAATTTTTTTTTTAAAGCTTTAGTGACTCAACTGTAATCTAAACCATACTTGTTTCTTTCTCTTACAACTGTAAATTTCCACATAAACTTTATCAGAAATTTAATAGTTACAGTATGCCATTTATTTTTTCACCATTTAAGAGGTAAATAAAAATACTGACATTGTCACTTTTGTAGTCTTGGTCCTATTTTTAAGTCATATTATGCAAATGAAGGACTCAAGAATATTGTATTCTTCTACAGCAGCACTGTGGTACAAATCTCTTAAATGTCTTTATATTTGACTTCTGTATTCATTAAATTCTCAAATATAGCTTGTTTTGAATAACAGGAATTGAAATTGCTTTAAATAAGGCCTTATTTTCTGCAAGTTTTCCAAGTTCAAATACATTTATTTTTTTCCCCCAGGGAAAACAGCATATTAGTCTTTCTCCAACATATTTAGAGTTTTACTCAAGGTTTTCAGATGTCTAACAAAGTGTATTTACTGGTTTCTGAAATTAAATGCAACATAAGAATCTAAAATTTAGTATATTATATAGTGTCATGTAAATGAGGAACTTTGAGACATTATTTGTAACCATTTAAAATACTTAAAATGATTTTATAAGAAACATATCACATTGATCTGTTTCTAACATATTTCATTTAAAGAATGGGGATGTCAGAAAAGCTTTGCTTAATGCAGCTTCAAGTATGGATATAATAGTTTTGAAATTTTCTTCTTTCACATAATAATCTTCATCACCATCATGCTTGTATTAATCAATTTACAAAATCAAACATTATTAACACATTTATTCAATGATAGGTTTTACTGACCACTTAGATCTCATTAGATCAACTCTTGGAAGCTACTGCAACAAAGTATTCAGAAACAGTTTTTAGAAATTGTTTCTATCAATTCTATATTATGGAAGCAACAGATGTTTCTTTCTGTGTTGACAGCAAAAATTAGCTTCATAAAACCATGATGTTGTTGTTTAAGATACCATAAGAGTATTTGCATTAAAACTGGAAACAAAGTTTTCAATTTGTATTGTCAGGAAATATCTATAAATTTAAGATTCAGGACAACTTTTAGCAATATGCTGAGCTATAAGTTATGCAGACCTAAGAATTACTAAGCTTTATAGGCTTCTTAGTGTCAGGTAAGGGAAAACTGATTTTTCTTAAAAATATTTATCTCTGATGAAAAAGGTTATCTACTTCCACAAAACCCCATTTTCAAACTTGTGCTAAATGGAAGCAAGCAGAAAATTATTCCTTCCTGTCCCAGTTTTCAGGAGAATTAACACTGATTTCATTCTAGTAAGGGTAGTAAACAATCAACTACAAATGAGTTCATCATTTGATCCAAATATAAATACATGAGCATAATCAAAGCAGATTTTAAATTCCTGGATAACTTTGGAATCATCTCAGAGCATCTCATGCCTATTAAGAGCATATTAACAAAATCACTTTGGCACTCTTCGGCTGCTTTCACAGATTGCTTTACTGAATTCTAAACTTCATCCTGTTTTTCAAAACCGACTATAGTGGCAATCACTTTAGGTACAACCTGAAGTACACTAACAGTGTTTGAAAAACCTCCTTATGAGGAGAAACCTCCTTACAGTAACCAAGACACCTTTAGCTATAAAAAGGGGGGTGCTACAGTACTTATTGCCCTGAACCAATTTGCTGCATCTTCCTACATTTTTATAACTCGAAGAGCATCTCAGAGAGGAAGAATCTGTTTGTCACCTTTTTACATACAGAGAATAACCTTTCATGAAAGGAAAAATTAATGATAGCTTTTTTATTAAATTCCTTTAACTGGTATTGAATGCCAAAACATTTAAATCCCACTTCCATGACAGAGCCCCTAGGTTGTTTCAGTAGATTAATTATTTCTACAAAAGATAGAAGAAAGCCTTTATTACTGTATAAAAAGGAAGTGGTGATGTCAGAGAAATTATTTTGATCCTGCTTGTGTGGAATTGCTACTGTAAAACAAAATATGCAAACAATGGGAAGGTGACTTGATATGCCAACAACACACAACCATTGCTGTTTTCACTGATGAGAAAAGCACCACTGACTGATAGAATACCTTGATGTAGCCTGTACTTCTTGAAATGCACAGAGATTGCAGTAGAGATTTCATTTTTATGTTACATGAAATTTGCCTTTTGTGCTCTATGAACTCATAAGGGAGAAGCTTAATGTATTGATATACTATATCAATATATAGTATATTCTTCCATGGCAAATAACATCACTGAAGAGTAGCTGAGGGCAGATGTATCACTCGGGAAGTGCTCAGAAGCTGTTTCTCACCTATCCCTCTGCAGTTATTCACCATAGATAAAGTTCTCCCAGCAACTACATTAGCAGAACCACTTTGGGGACCAGAGCCAGCAATAACTCAGTGACTGCTATGAAGCCTAAAGTGGTTCTGCCATCTAGAGGAAAATCAGCTTCAAGGCTTTGGAAAAAAAAATCCAGGAGTCATTCAGAGGAGCATTCAGCAACACTGGGAAATCCACCGGGCAAGGACAGGAAGAAACCTGAATTTCTTTGAAGACAATTTGCCTTGGAAATTTTGAAGTTTAATTGATACCTATAGATCTGCATGCATTAGGAATTTGCCTTGGTCTGATTTTCCATTCTAACTTTAGCAGATAACAGAAACATCAAACAAAAAGCTTGTCAGAAAGTCATTAGTAAGAAAAAAGCAACAACTACTATTGCCAAATAGGTTTCTACACCACCTGCCTCCTGTGTTTATGATTTATTACATCTCCTTCTGCAGAGAAAGGTGATTTAGAGAGAATTTGTTTGAACATTAAACTCTGGAAAGTAGTAGGGGTTTGCTAGGAAGGCAAGACTCAGCAAGTAGTGGATTTGAAACTTCCTTGGAAAAACATGATGTAGAAAAATAACACAGCCCAGTCTAGCTCCCCTGAGGTCTTTCAGTTTTTATTTGTGGGCTGTCCCATCAGACAGAAGACACAAGACTCTGCTTCCACTAAACTCATGCTGCAAGGAAACAGTAAAAGGAGAAGAGAATTAAAACTGAGAAAATTTGGCATATACTTCAACAACTGATAGAACATTTATGAATTTTAATGTCCTTGGGTGACTTTGCATTTCGGAATGATATCCCCATTCATCTGTTTTGCCCAGAAATAAGTTTTGCACCTTTAAGACTGGTTCCAAGAGCGAGGGTGGGGGAGAGAAGAAAATCTTTTCCCAAACCAGCTGGGGAAGGGGCTGCTTGAATCTGATTTCTAGATAAACCCTTTAGAGGTTTTCTCTCAAATTTCCCCTAAACCAGGACAGTGCAATAGCTACATTTACACTTTAAGAGAATAAAGACCCCAGGGAAAAAAAGTGGGTTTATATTTAAAAGAGGTGTCAGGCATACATATCCTCATGGCTGCTGCTCATTGTAGTCAAAAGTTAGAAACTGGGCATATTTTCCAGTTTAAACCACAGAGATTGGTGGAAAAGTGATGTTTGCAGCTATTGCAGCTACACAGCCCAGAAGACAGCATTTACAGATGGATCACTTATTTAATTTACTAATTGTGGGGTAAAGTGTACATGCAGAAGCAACCCCCTATATACTCAGCACCTAGGTTAAGTTTCAAGAAATACAGAAACTCATAGTGTTAAATAGCAAGCTATTAAAAAGATCCTTGCACATCAGGCTATTAAGAAACTTTTGTTTAAAACATTATTAACCTTGTCTAGTAACTGAACTGGGATTATTCTTGAGTTCAGTTGATCTCTTTCTGTGCAGATATGGGAATTTTTTTCCTATGAGGTGCTATGGTAAATTGCTGGAAGGGCTGGCTTTTTGAAGAGAAGCAGAAGCCAGACTCCACAGCTTCTTAACAGAAAGCCAGTGCCCTGAAGTCCACTTGTCTTGGTTTGGAAAGACAGGAGTCTGTTAAGGCAGGAGCCTGCCCCGAAATGGAGAATGTAAACCCTCCCCACCCCTCCCAATTGCTATACATTTAAAATTAAAGGGCTCTCAGGCAAAGACATGGGAGCAGGAAATAACAGTTCTTTAATAGGGAGGAAAAAATAATAAAAGGATAAAATAAACAATGCAGTACACTAGAACAACACTGCCAGAGTCAGAACCCAACCTGACACCCTGTGGGTCAGGGTGTTGGTGGCAGTCCAATTGGAACTGTGGCTGCAGCCCTCCTGCAGTGTCAGGTGTGGTTCTGTTGGAGCAAGGGGGGGGTCTGTAGAGAAGGATGTATTTTTCCTCCAAAGATCCAGTGGAAGAAGAGGCAGCTGCTGTTCCTCTGGGGAATCCCGTGGAGAAAGCCGTGCTGGTGTCTCAAAACCTCTGGATTATATCTGGGTAGCAATGCTTGGCTCCTCCCTCTGGGCGGAGCATCTCACAATGGGATGTTATAGTTCTTATCAGCCATGCAGTGACATTCAATAGTCTGTTATCAGCAATGTTCCCTCCTGAGGGAGGTGTGAATGTGGTCACTCAAAGAGAGAGAGATAAGGCAAACTGCCCACCTGACAAAAGACAATCTGCCCTAGAGATTGTAATAGAAGACATCTTGCATTGCAATCTGGAACACCACTATTATGCCACCAATACCATTTCTACAAATACAGTGTCTTCCATCATCATTGCAGTGGCCTGCAGCTGCTTTCACACGGCTGAATCACACTGAAACAAACCCAAGGCACGTGGGTTCTGCTCCAAGCTAGAAGCGATCTCCTTCCCCACCCATTCCTACAGTTTGTCATTTCTCACCATCCCGCAGGAACTTCCCACCTGCTCCTAAAGAAGCCATAAGGCCCTTAAGGACAAGGATCTTTTATGTTTTAAATTATAATATGTTAATATTGGCCCAAATATTATGTTATATATGCCCAAATATTTCTGTTAATATTTGCCCAAATATACAGTGCACAGGAATCTAAAACACAGTTATTGCATTTGTAAATTGTGCTCAAAATAACAACTTAGAGCTTTTTGTCGTGTTCTATTTCTAAATTCCACATTTCAAAAGGCCACTTAGAACTCTGCTTCCTTAAATATTCCTCATGAATCAAGGTAACTGGCTTGGAACTTGTTGCTCTTAGGTATAGAGATTACTTCATACTATAGTAAGTGTTGATTGTATTGAGGGAGTGCTGATTTTCCTGTTCTAAAGTTTAGTTATTTTTTCTTCTCTTGAAATATCATTTTTCATTCATACTGTTAACTTCATTATGGATTTCCTCATAAAAGCAATAAATATTTTTTTTTATTTTAATCCTTCCATATGAGGAAACATCAGGCTTATTACCAGATTTGTGAGGTTTAAGGAAACACAGAAGGAAAACAAGCATTTTTTTGTGCTGCAGCTTGCTCCACTGGGAAACCCTTCTACTATTAAAAAATCTGCTGCTGTCAGAACTGACAGTCAGGTACAATCCTCTGCCACTGACAAATCAGAGTAGGAATCAAACTAGAAAGCAGCCTCACCACCCTGGATTTTAGGGGCTGAGTAATAGGCTGAGCTTTCTCAGTGTCACAGCCACAAGGACAGAACACCAGCTTTCCTCCATGCCAGACCAAGATCCATTACTCCAGCCTTGCCAGTCTTTCCACAGTCCTGGAGTGCCCTGCACACACCTCCCAGAGCTGAAGATGTACTATGTAGTGCATCTTAAAATCAGTTCAGTTTTTCACTTTCAGAATAGAGTAATACATCTTTGGAGCCTAAATTCAAGCAGAAGGTCCTCCAAGACTGTTTCTGCTGAAACTGAAATGGCTTTGCATTTTCTAGATCTATCTTGTGTGCATGTTGCATTCATTGTTTCAGTTCTGAGGAGCAAAATCCCTGCAGATTGACTTAGCAAGCAACGAAATAAAAACCACACTTCTAAAGCATTAAAAAAACCAAACGGGCATCAAACCTGAATTTAAAAATAATCTTCTAGTTATTTAAATATAAAATATACTACAGAAGCACGGCTCCTGAGCATGAAAAAAGCACAGGTGAATAAAGGCCTGGAAGTAACAGAGCAGGATGCAGATGCTCTGCACTAGCACAGAGCAATGCTACCACCTTCTGGAAAACCAGAGGTAGCCACTGCTCGGCTCCGATGGAGCTCCCTTCTCCTCTGGTACAAGGAGCAGGATACACTTAACATGAGAGAATGTACTGTTAAACCTTCGGTACAAGAAAATGTGCCCCCATTGCCTCCCAATAGCAGGCAAAATTATTTTTACTGGACTGCCTTATTTCAGTGAAGGATTTTGTCTTTTACCATGCATTATCCACTAACTTGTCACACCAGCTAAAAAGGAAAAGTGCTTCTGCAGGTGTCACGATCCGTCCTTACAAACGGGGGTCGTGATGGTTTGTGGATTTGATCTCAGGGTGCAAAAAGAACCGACACGGTACAGGGGATTTGCAGTGATGATCAAAACAAATGCAACTTTATTCAATAACCACAGCAAAATGTGATAGAGGGATTAAGGGAGAGATAAATATAGAGAAAGAGAGAGAGAAGGGGGGGAATGGGGAATATAGCTATCAAATGTAGAGATGAAGTCCTTTGGTCCAGTCCAGTCAAGGATCCGCCTGTTACGTCAGGGAGATCGCCAAATCTCTAGCTAACTTGGAGGTTTTTATTATGATAACGCTATTGGAAATTGTGGGGGGGGGAATCGATGTAACAGGTAGTCCATGTTCTCAGCAGTAAACCAGAGCCATTGTTTTCGTGGCCCAGCGGTCACAACCTGCAGGCAAACATCTCACTTTGGTCAGCTTGCCTCCCCCACACAGCTTCCCCGGGCTGGGGGCTTCAGTCCCAGTCCTTGGAAGGAGCAGAGGGGCCTTTTCACATGGGGGTTCCATGTCTCAGTCCTTGATGGAGAGGCTCCTTACATCTCAGTCTGTCTGTCACAGTGGCTGTAGAACAGGTGAGGGTCTTCTGTGGGAGACCACCTGACACTCAGGAGAAGTCCAGCCAGGCCGAGAGGTGGGACAGCTTCCAAGGATGGTGTTGCAAACAGGACACGGTGCCCCCTTCTTCTTCTCATTGGGCTCAGTGTAGCATACAGCAAACACTTGTGAACAATAACCTAGCACTGTGCTCTCAGGTCTCGGGGCCTTTGGTGTGTAACTTTCTCCTTCAGAGCTAGAGATTCTAGACAGGGGAGGACTTCTCTTCAGTGGTCCCCAAATGACGATCGTGAGGCAGATGAGGGATATTTCAGACAGACTCTCACAGCAGGTCAGTTCTGAAGTTTACACGATTCACCAAAATGCACACGCTCATTTTCAGACTCAGACGATGTCGTGCAGCAATGAGATTGTGATGAGAGCTGTTCTCTGTTGAAGAACGCTGCCTTTCTGCAGACATATTTTGACTTAGCAGCCTAATGCAGCACCACAGAATTCCAAAACATCTGTTGCTAAGCATTCTGCAGAGATGTGAAGGAGTTCATTGTCAAAGCAGCCATCCTGATGTGCTCTAACAAAGAAGGGACAAACTGGAAAGGAACTTGTCCAAGTATGTCTGTGCTGTGAAAATGTAGCAATGAAAGAGATATTCTTACAATATTTTTTCCTGTTTGAAACACTGCTTTCCCTGGATAACATATTTGTTCTGCAGAACACAAACAAGCTTAAAAAAGGAAATACTACAAATGTTTACAAAAGTACTTTTTAACTTTGAGAAAAAGTATAAAAGGAAAAGAGCAAAAGATTAATTTTAAATTCTCTAAGCTGCCATGACAGCTGTATAACGAACATATACTTCAAGTTACATACAGCAAAAAGCTTAGTGGCAAATCCCATAGAAAGTTTTGATTACTTTGAACTATATTTCTCTATTTGATAAAAAGAAGATAAATATTCTCCCTTTAAATAGAAGATATTCTCCCCAAAACAGCTGTGTTCTGGACATTACTTGAATTGAGCAAGCTGTTTGCACACATCAATAGAGGAGTATAACCTTCAATGTGGAGGGTTAAACCTTCAATTAAGACATTTATGGGTGGCATAAATTGAATTCTATTTCAACTTCCAACAATCAAAATGCAACTCTCATTCCAAACTCTGCGTGAAGATTCTGAGCAACTTACAGATCACAGAAGTGACAGTTCGTACCTTTTTTGGTCTATTTTTAACCCTTATACTTTTAAAGTGGATTTTAGGCTACTTACTTACATTTTAGGCTACTTTTTCCTCCAGACAGAAGTAAAAAAAACAAAATACAAAAACACTAGAAAAAAAAGCACTGAAACACTATTAAACATTTTTCCCAGATAAGATGGCATGGAGTAAAATTTAGGAAGTCTGCTTCCTAAAACTTTATCATCTTCCACCAGCCATCCAAAAGTTTACATGTAACTTAAAGCTTCTTGTTTCTTCTTTTTCTCCTGCATCATCCTGTCACCATCACCCTCACTACAAAAGCCTACTGGCTTCTGTTGAAAAATATTTAGCTATTGACAGTACAGATACAGACAGAAGTCTGTCCTTATGAACACAATCTGAACAGAATCTTAGCAGGACTGAAAAAATTAGCATAGGAAATTCTTTAATCTGCTGGTATTTGGTACATCATGTACTCATTACATACAGAATAATCCATTAATTGCCATGACCTAAAATTAAAAATGTATAGCAGAAGCTGAAAATCAGCAGGAAGCATTTCTTAAAGGCAAGTGCATCTGATCTCAAAGGCAAGTCAGTATCTGATATAAGAATGCAAGGCTAATTAATTATTTGTGCAGTCAAATTTCAAAAATCACATACTATAGAAAAACTTGCAAAAATTGTAATGAAATCATCATACGAGGTGCACAAAAGGAATGCAGGTCACCTGTATCAATCATGAACCAGGGGAGAAAACTGTTTAAAGGCTGGTCTATCATCTAAAACAATAAACTTCTAGGTTTTGATTTTAGCTAGTTGTTGTGGTTTGACACTGGCCAAAGGCTAGTGTCACTCACACTCTGTGGCACTCACCCTCTCCTGCCACAGCTGGGCAGAGGAGAGAGAAATTTAATGAAGGCTTCATCAGTTGAGATAAATTCCAGGAAAAAAACACTCCAAGGGCAAAACAGGTTCAATTTAGAATTACAAAGTCATTTGAATTTTTTACTAAAAAAATTAGAGAAAGATAATGAGAAGTAAAATAAGCCCTTAAAAACACCTTTTCTTCATCCAGCCTCTCTCTCCTTGCCACCTACAGCACAGGGAGGCAGGGCATGGGGGTTTTGCTCAGTTCATCACCGAGATTTTCTTCTGCTGCTCAGGGAAGGGAATTCTTCCCTTGCTACACAGTGGGGTCCCTCCCACAGGAGACACCTGTGAACTTCTCCAGGTGATTCCAATCTCATGAGCAGCTGTCCTACCAAAACTCCTGAAATATGAATCCCTTCCAGAAGTGAACATTCCTCCCCAAACCCTGTACCGTGGGTCTCTCTTCCCATAGGGTGCAGTGCTCCAAGGCCAGGCTGTACCAGCCTGGAAGCTGGGCCCTCTCTCTCCACCAGGTCTCCCACTCTGCTGAGGGCACCTTCCCCAAGGGCTGCGGGTAAATCTCTGCATTCCCCGTGGATCCCCATTCCCTGCGGGTGGATCTCTGCATTCCCCTTGGATCCCCATTCCCTGCGGGTGGATCTCTGCATTCCCCTTGGATCCCCATTCCCTGCGGGTGGATCTCTGCATTCCCCGTGGATCCCCATTCCCTGCGGGTGGATCTCTGCATTCCCCTTGTATCCCCATTCCCTGCAGGTGGATCTCTGCATTCCCTGTGGATCCCCATTCCCTGCGGGTGGATCTCTGCATTCCCCTTGTATCCCCATTCCCTGCAGGTGGATCTCTGCATTCCCTGTGGATCCCCATTCCCTGCGGGTGGATCTCTGCATTCCCCGTGGATCCCCATTCCCTGCGGGTGGATCTCTGCATTCCCCGTGGATCCCCATTCCCTGCGGGTGGATCTCTGCATTCCCCGTGGATCCCCATTCCCTGCGGGTGGATCTCTGCATTCCCCATGGATCCCCATTCCCTGCGGGTGGATCTCTGCATTCCCCATGGATCCCCATTCCCTGCGGTTTGATCTCTGCATTCCCCGTGGATCCCCATTCCCTGCGGGTGGATCTCTGCATTCCCCATGGATCCCCAGGGGCTGCGGGTGGATCTCTGCATTCCCCGTGGATCCCCATTCCCTGCGGGTGGATCTCTGCATTCCCCATGGATCCCCATTCCTGCAGGTGGATCTCTGCATTCCCCTTGGATCCCCATTCCCTGTGGCTGAATCTCTGCATTCCCCATGGATCCCCATTCCCTGCAGGTGGATCTCTGCATTCCCCATGGATCCCCATTCCCTGCGGGTGGATCTCTGCATTCCCCATGGATCCCCATTCCCTGCGGGTGGATCTCTGCATTCCCCATGGATCCCCATTCCCTGTGGCTGGATCTCTGCATTCCCCGTGGTTCCCCATTCCCTACAGGTGGATCTCTGCATTCCCCGTGGATCCCCATTCCCTGCAGGTGGATCTCTGCATTCCCTGTGGATCCCCATTCCCTGCGGGTGGATCTCTGCATTCCCTGTGGATCCCCATTCCCTGTAGGTGGATCTCTGCATTCCCCGTGGATCCCCATTCCCTGCGGGTGGATCTCTGCATTCCCCGTGGATCCCCATTCCCTGTGGCTGAATCTCTGCATTCCCCATGGATCCCCATTCCCTGTGGCTGGATCTTTGCATTCCCCGTGGAACCCCAGGGGCTGCAGGTGGATCTCTGCATTCCCCATGGATCCCCAGGGTTGCCGGGCCACAGCTGCTCCACCATGGGCTCACCACGGCCTGCAGGGGAATCTCGGCTCTGGGGCCTGGAGCACCTCCTGCCCTTCCTTCTCCCCTGACCTTGGTGTCTCCATGGTGTTTCCCTCACATGTTCTCACCTCCTCCTCTTCTCTGGCTGGAATTAAAACCCCACCACTATTTTCCTTTTGATTACTTCTTGCATATGTTATCAGAGAGGTGTTACTATAATCTCTCATTGGCCCAGCCTTGGCCAGCATCATGTCCATCTTCAGAGCCATCAGGGACATGGTGGAAGCTTCTAGGATCTTCTCACAGAAGCCACCTCTGTGCCCCCCCGCTTTCAGAAACCAGGCCATGCCAAATGTGAAAGACGCTAATCACTTGTTTTTAAAATTTTGAAAGTTTAATAGTAATAAAATGGTTATAAAAAGTAGTAATACAATTAGGGTAATAATAATTTGGACAATTTTAATTAGGACAATATGAGACAATAAATACAAAGAGTTACGGACGTCCAGGTACCATTTTCTGGGCAGCACAAGCCCGAAAATGGACACCCGTTAACAAAGGATTAACCCTTAAAAGCAATAGCCTGTTGTATATTCATACACCTCATACATGATGCATAAATTCCATTCAAACACAGGATTCTGTCTGGTCATTGTCAACTTCTTCCTCTGAATCCTAACAGCGCCTTCGAGGCGGGAAGAAGTTCGTTTCTTCTGATAAGAGGGCAATCAATTCTTTTCCTCTGAAAGATTCAGGTGTCCTGTGGCTGCTATCTCCCTGCGAGTCCTTTCTTTAAAAAAAGTATTCTACATAGCATAGTTTCTATTTTAACATTTTTTTGGGCAATCAATTCTTTTCCTCTGAAAGGTTCAGGTGTCCTGTGGCTGCTATCTCCCTGCGAGTCCTTTCTTTAAAAAAAGTATTCTACATAGCATAGTTTCTATTTTAACATTTTTTTATAACCTAAAACTATATTTAACACAGTACTTAAGAGAATTAAAACAGCATTGCTTTCTAACACAACACATATAATATTCATTTTAATATTTGCGAAGAGCCAGTCATAAAATACATGCATTTTTCACACCAAACCAACACACTAACCTGACAGTTTCTATAGACTACTAACTACTAAACATAGTACTAACTACTATGAAAAACTAAATTTTTTCAACACAGTTCTTAGGAAAGGAACGAGTATAAAAACATTTCTTTATGATACATAAACAAAAAGTAGTAAGAGCTCTGAAAAAGGCTATTTGTCATATTTGAAAATTATCCAAAAAATGTATTATATAATAAAATGAATACAGAAATACACGTATTTTTCAACATAAGCCTAGAACATTTCAAAACAATAAAATAAAACCTGAAAGATTTTGCCTTCTTAGAAAAGTAAAACTTAGGAACTGGAAAGTCTTGTAAGTGATGAAAGCACGTAGGGCCTGGAAAGTACTAAATTGAGATTGGAGATTGGATGGTGACTTCTAGTTTTTCTAGATCCTACCTCCTAGGACAGTAAGAGAAATTGGGGAAGATATTGAATTTTCATTAAGTAAACCTCTTTGGAAAGGACCTGGAGGTGCTGGTGACAGCTGCTGAACATGATCCAGCTGTGCCCAGATAGTCAACACCGCCAGTGGCATCCTGGCCTGGATCAACAATAGTGTGGCCAGCAGGAGCAGGGCAGGGATTGTCCCCCTGTACTCAGCACTGGTGAGGCCACACCTCAGGTGCTGTGTCCAGCTCTGGGCCCCTCACTACAAAAAAGAAACTGAGGTGCTGGAATGTGTCCAGAGAAGGGCAATGGAGCTGGGGAAGAGTCTAGAGCACAAGTCCTATAAGAAGCAGCTGAGGGAGCTAAGGGTCTTTAGCCTGGAGAAAAAGAGGCTTGGGTGGAACTTATTCTCAAGTACTCCTTGAAAGGAGGCTGTATCCAGGTAGAGGATGTCCTCTTCCCCCAGGTAACCAGTGACATGATGAGAAAAAATGGCCACAAGTTGAACTACAAGAGGAGACTTCGATTGGATACTGGGAAAAATTTCTTCAACAAAAGGGCTGTCAAGCATGGGAAGAGGCTGCCAAGGGAAGTAGGAGGGTTACCCTACCAGGAGGTATTTAAAAGACATGTAGATGTGGCACCTGGGGACACAGTTTAGTGGTGAACATGGCCCTTCTGGGTTAGTGGTTGGTGTCAATAAACTTAGAATTATAGAATCAGCAAGATGAGAAAACACTTCTAAGTAGGGAAGATGAGTTTTTTAACTGAACATCAGCTTCTACAACAGAAGAGATCTAGTCTTGTTACCTATAAATTCTTCCCCTGTAAGCTAGGTACTTCAAGAGATGTTACACTGCCAAATTACAACCAGAGCCTTTTAAGAACGGACAAATATTTGAAGATATGAGATCTTTTTTTTTTCCAGACATCTTATAGTCTTAGGCAAATAGCTGTAAATGTTGCTCATTTTTAAGTAGAATTTACATTTAGAATGAAGACTGCTCATGAGATGTTAATCACTGTGTCTATCTCAAATTCAAAGCTCCTCTCTAAAGGATTCAACAAAATAATAGAACTACCATAAGGATACACAATACATTCCATAAGCTGGAAGAGTAGCCCATTGCTTTAATTTCTCAATGTTTTTCACTGTACCCTTGAGATGGGATAATTACATTGAGTATGTACAACATTTCTCCTATTATTTTTTTTCCTATTAAGAGATTAACATTTGTCTACTTGAGCAAGAAGTTTTTGTCTTCTTCTTTTGTCTTTCTGTCACAAAGCTACAGGTAAACAAAACGCATAAGCCAGAAAGAGGGCAGAGGTAGGCACTGCTTAATCTAAAGCAGAGTTAAAAACCAGTCAGAACCTTGGTTTAGGTTTTTGTTTTAATAATTTGAGATCAGTTCTAAGTATCCTCAGCAACAGTGCTCAAACTCTATGCCAACGTAATGTTTCATTATTTAAAATATAGTGCAAAAGACGTGTAGAATGAGAATGACTATGTTTAATTAAGTCAGAGTGAAAAATGCAAACATTCTATTTGTTCACTTCACAAAGATTTAAATGCACACAAAATTTTCTAATAAAGAAGTTCAAGATGTTATTGCATTTTTAAAGCATTTTTGTTAGACAGTAGGTTCATCATAAGATATTGACTGCACTTCAATGTCACAACAGGCAGCATATTCAAAGATTCAGTATTGCATTCACAAGTGAAAAAAAAAAACCTGTAATAAATCCCATAAGATGAAACTCTGTTGAATCCTAAAATACAAAGGTGATGAAGTTATCAAACGCACTTATTTGTAATTATTTTATTACATTTCAAGTACAATTATTGAAACAGTAAGAAATTCAAGTAATCTTTAGACACAAAACAGGGACTTTGCTCGTGTCATGAAGGAATCCATCCTTCAGTCTTGATACATCAAATTTCAACTAGCTGTCTGAACTTCAATTTTTTTCTAGCTGCATTCAGTTCTATAACTACTCAACACAAATTAGGCCATCATTTTAAGTAAAACTTTTAATTTTTTATTCATCCATAACATCCTCATTCATAGGCTAAACTGAGAAAGAAGGTCAAGGTTAAAGGGGGTGATAAATTGAAGACTTAAATCAGAGCACCATTATGTTATGTAGTGAGGGGACAAAAAATACCACAAATCCTAATGTTCTATTTTACAGATAGGTACCAAAATCACTACCACTGATGCCTCCTAAGAGGCATATGGACTTCATGCCTGTGAAGCCAAGATTTTGTGCAGGATTCATGATCAGGGTACAATTACACAGAGCTCTAAACCAGCTGGTTTCTATTTTGTTGTAGATAAAGGATAAATTTGACGTCCCTAAAATTGAAGTAGACGAACCCAGAATCTCAAGTCTGGGGTGCTCCTACGTACACCTCAATCACTTAAAAATTGGGCATTCTCTTGTATTTTACTGATAGTTCATAAAAATTAACTAAAATTAAAAGGATGAAGGAAAAAAAATCATGAAGGGAGAAATCTTGTGAAACTTGGTTATTTTAAATGTTGTTTCCCACAACGGATGTATTGTTCATGCAGTCTTGATGTCTCAAGTTTATCTGAAAAAAATTTTCAAGCAACGAATTCATATTTGAGCTGCAAGTAAACACAAAATAAATATTGACAGATTTAACCGATTTTAGCTAAAACTTTTCCAGCATGTTCTTAAAAAAATGCTTTTCTTAAAAAAAATACTAAAAAAAATGTTCCATAGCTTTCTTATACCATTTTTGTCTCTAAATCATGAAACCATGTTAACATGATAACACACTTGGATATCATTGATTTCATTAAAAAAAATAGTAAAGCCTGTAGTGCTTGAAGTATTTCTTTATTTTAATCAGCCTTCTAATTCAATAGAAACAAGCTTTGAAGATGGATTTCTTTAGTAAAGAAAATTGGATTTTATTCTTTTAATAGATGTTTTTATTTACTTCTGAATGGAACTGAACCAGTTCTCCCAATGCACCTTTTAAATTTCTGACTAGGCCAATACAGAAAACCAGAAAAAAATATCACCAATCACTACTATTGATTGCATGAACATTAAAAACAAGAGAACTTGTAGAGGAATGCTTTTATTGAGGAATAGGATTGCTTGTTTGATGCAGAACTCTTATAAATTATCAAGGCAGTGTGGCATTGAAATCAGACTCTAAAAGTTACAAATATAAAGAGGTTGGTGCATGGAAAGTCTGTGGATATTATATCCTAATATATCAAGGATCAAAAAAATGGAACACAGTGGGGTTAGTTTTAAAACGTTTCTGTAATATCTGCAGAGCAAACAAAAGGCAGAATGCAAATAGTCTGATCTTTTTCAACTAGCACTTTCATTAGTCACACATTGTCATTCTAAGATTTGTTTCTCAGATCAACAGTGAATAGCGTAACTGTTACCTTTCTTCTCTTTCAATTTACAAGCTCTTCTCTGTGCCTCAATAAGCTTAATGACCTAAGGTTTCCTTTTGCATGTGCAGCTGTTTTGGGTGTTTTTGTGAGTTATCATAACTCACAAGGGGAGGGAGGAGGATGCATTCCATTATTATTTCTTAAAACTATCAAGACAGAGAAACATGTGCAGAAAAGCTTATAAAAGTGAAGGAAAGGTTAACATTATTTCTATTCATCTTTCCAATGGTCTTGAGATACATAAGTGGCATAAAAATATTTAATTTTAAAAAATAACTCTATCATTACATACACACATTACAAATTATGATCCTTGCGGGTCTCTTTCAACTCAGCAAATAAATAGATGTTCTTTATAATAAGAAGAAAAATCCAATAAAGGACTTTGCTACTTCAGAGGATGATGAAGTTCTCTGGCCCTTAGGTCTAGTGAAAGTGTGTTAAGGAATCATATGCATATCTGTCAGAAATTGCTATTCAACAATAGTGGTCATGCTGGAGCCTATAAAATATAACATTTATTTGAGTTTATGCATACAGTTCACTTCCTGTCAAAAGTGACTTCAGTTATGCCTCTAAACTTTTTGGAAAGGGCTGCTTTTGTGTAAAGCAAAATGCTTCCAGCTGAAAAGACAATCC
Source organism: Emberiza elegans (assembly GCA_024865655.1). NCBI lineage: Eukaryota > Metazoa > Chordata > Aves > Passeriformes > Fringillidae > Emberiza > Emberiza elegans. The sequence goes on from JALJVW010000158.1 coordinate 9,178,391, forward strand.
CTATTAAATTACACTTGAATTTTCATAGGGCTTTCTCTCTGAAAGCTTGCAGTGTAAATGGTTATGCTACATACATCCGCTGCCTACATAGCTTAAGACAGACATCTACTTTTGAGATGATTTGACCTTTCCTCTTACAAATTATGTTCACAGAAATAAAGCCAAACCACAACAGATTTAAAGAGAAATGTCAAGTCCTCCCTGCTTCACGCAATTTCAGCACTGTACCTCTTGACAATCTAGCCAAGTTTTCCCACTCTAATGAGACTAAAACTGACTTTCTCTCAGTCTCTCACACAGTGAAAATATGAAAATACTTACCTTTAAGCAAGAGGTTAACTCCATTTAAAGGAACAGAGATTGTCTTTCTTAATATTAAAGACTAGCTTCATTTCTTTTTTTCAAATTGACAGATTTTTCACTGGTTTAGAGCCATATCCCAGCACCATGTAAGGGAAACTCTTAGTCTTGTTCAAATCAATGTAGATTAAATTATCAATGTCAGCAAATTTGAAATGTCACCCTAGGGTAACTTAGCCTTTGTGCTATCTTTTTCAAAGCCACTTATACTATTTGAAATTAATGGAAAATCGAGCATTCAGAATACTCAGGCAGCTTTTGAAATTTCAGACCTATTTCTAAGCAATTCAGTTCAAGAAAGAAGAAAAAAAAATCAAAGTGAAATTATTCTCAGAAGTTCATAGCAACTTTCAGGCAAAAAAAGAGCATGTAATGGATACAAGTTACATGAAAGTATGAAACAAAGAAGCATTTCTGATAGATGTCAAACCACAATAGACTAATAAAATATGCATTTTATTAGATAATTTTTCTGTCCAACAGCATCCAATCATTAAATTATAATATCAGAGCCCTGGATTTTCTACCTAGAAAAGGCTCTGGCTGACCTGACTGAAATAATAAACTGCTGGAAAATAATACAGTCAGGGAATACTCCTAGAAAGCAGATTTCTATAGAACTCTCTCAGTGTTAGTTCAGTCACACATGGCCTTTTTGGTATGTGTACTGTGAGCACTTCTGGAAAGTAAAAGTGTTTTGTAAACTGGTTTTTGTTCTTGTACTACTGGAAACTATATGAAAAACACGAAGACAAATGCTGTAGCTGTAGAATGTGTAGTAATAAGTGTTTCTTCGAGCCAGGTCTCATCAACTCTTGGAAATCTGTTTCTCACCTAAGATAGCTCAGCTACCTTTGGAGGCATAAAATCAGCAGAATAGTTTCTGTTGCAGTGTTGGAAACAAAAAGGTTCAATAAAAGTCAAAATAATAAACTCTTTACAAAGAAAAACTGATCTAAATGCAAGAAGTTCTTGCTCTTAGTAAAACACCTCACAAAAGCAATTAGTTTTTTGTTCACTTCTTTTTCTAGTAAATTGCTCAAGCAAGACATTTTGGCCCTTGTCTAATTAGCTATCCTTAAGCTTAAGGTGAAGTCCTCCAGGCCTATAAGATGCCTTTTTCACCTAAATGAAGAAAAAAACTTCTAAGCTTCTTTCCTTTTTAAAAGGACAAAAGATAGTTTTGTCACTCCATCAACAAGAAGCACATTCCTATAATGTGTCTCTTCCTATATATTGAAGGAAGGGAAGGAAAGAAAAATCCCTTGCCTTCTATTTACCTGGTGCTGACTTATTGCTGAATAAGAAATAACAAGGAGTACTAATCAAATAGCAAAGAGCCTGAGTTTCAGGCCTTCAGATGGGTCTTTCTCATCTTTATACATTAAGTACAGGAAGTCCAACAGATGGAGAAAAAGAAATATTGAGACTGATGGAGACACCAACACAGACATGGAGAAAGATTTGTACAATGTCAGTGGTAGGTTCTGCCACTCTTCAATCTCAAGTGCAAAGCTCCACTTGAAATTGTGAAAGGTTTAGGAAAGGCTTAAACACAAATGAGAGAAGCAGCTGTGGTGACTTGAATGTAACCAAAGCAGATAGAGCACCTCAAACCTTTAAAGACTTGACTATGAGGCAGAGAATTCAACAGGAGATGCATCTTAATGGAACATCTTTGAACATATTTATGTCTAGAGACCAGACTTAAGAAGGAGTCATCATAAAATGAAATAAGAAAGCACCTTAGCAGTGGTAATTAATTCAGGTAGTGCAGAACACAAACCAGGAACGCTGGCTGACTAACAAGGAATGTGTACATATTTTGTGTCTGTGGCTACATCTTGTAGTATATGGTAGAGAAAATTCATGCTATATAAGTGTATAAAATATTGTAGAATCTAAGATATGTCTGTGATCACCCTGGCTGGGAGCAGAGTCTCATGATTATTCAATTAGTTCCCGGACAATGTTAAGATAGTATCTAGTCTGTTTACGTTTGAAAGAAACCTTCCTGGCCCATGATTGATAGTTTCCGTGGAATATCTAAACCACTCACGGGACCTGCACCTGGGGAAGATTACATCTACCATACTCAGAAACCGGGTCACTCCACTACATATGAATAACAGACTCCATTGAGGTGTTCAGACATTCGTCTGGACCCTGGGACCCACCCTTGTCTATTTCTGCACATGTGTGGATCCAGCTCTACATGTGAAGAGACACAAAGAAACATTCGGTCATCCCTGCCTTATGCAGAATAAACTGTATATAAGCTAGCTGCTGGAAGCATCCCATGTGAACCACTGGGGATACGCTGTCACTCTGTCAGTCGAATCCCGGTTCACCCAGCGCCTGTACCTGGGACTGACGCTGTCTTGGCTGTGGTGGTTTTTTTTTGAAATTATATTTTTTTGTTAACAATCTAATAAATCTTTGTTAAATTTTTATTATAAATTTGGCTGCCGATTTGATCATTTATAACAATCTTATTATAAAGCAGTACTCTGCGGATATTTTTCTGCTGGGAAAAAAACAAGTATTAACCAAAATCCTAGTAATTTTCATCAATAAAAAAAGTGGGTTATTCCAGGTCTGCACTGAAATATTTTACAGCAATCTGCAAAACCTTCCTACTAATTTCTTGAGTTAGAGCATTAAATTTAGTTATTTATCAACAAGGTATAACACACCTTTCCTCTAACTTCACAAAGTATTATGTTTACTTAGAACTCAAATAGCCTCCATAGTTCTGAATATTGAAATTTTTCTTTCTTTTTTTTCAGGCTCTTTAAAACAGTGAAAAATAGTTCTTTTAATTTTGTTTATATATTACAGCTTTTTCAGCATTCCAATGAAATAATCTCCTTACTTCTTTCCCAAACAACCCGTCAAAACATCTTGTCTTACAAATCTAAGGAACTGACAGTCTATACTGACAAGAAATTCCAAAAGGTGTAAAGTTCTGTTGGGGGTAAGGGTAGGGAAGACACCAAAGATGATTTTTAAAGTTTATCTCAACAGATTAACTACTTGGATTACAAATAAGGTGGCTTCATGACTGTTAAGTGGCCCTTGGCTTTTAGCAATTTCAGTGGGACTCCATTCCAGTTCAGAAATAGAAATATACCAGAAACAAAAAATGAAGCCATTTTATTATTATTAGGGAAAAGTGTTTGCAAATAACTAAACAAATTCCTACTCCTACTGAATTCCTAGTTATACCAGTCAAACACAAGGATTATGCATCTCCAGGTGGGAACTTTGAAGTCATTCAGTATTCAATACTTGTATGTTATTCTGGGAATAAAACATAGTATTCTTCCATCCTTGAAACCTAGACTGCATATTTTATGTGTAGTGCATAAAAGAAGTTTAGAGAACTACTGTAAAGGAAAATGTAGATTTTATCTGTGTTACTTCTTTCCAGAGATCTACTGTTTTCCCAGCTTTCACCCACCCATTGAAAATTTTTATTCAGTTTTAACTAGGTGGAGATATTAATTCTTTTGCCCATCCTGCCATACTCTCTGAGTTCTACATCTGGTGCTAGAATTCCATCTATAAGTCACCATGAGACAACCTGGCCTTTGCTCCATGTTCAGAGGGTATTGTACCAAATTGCACTTTTCTCAAAGACAAAGGAATATAACTAAAATATTTCAAAGAAAGAAAGACTAAATTAGAATCAGCTGTTTTAAAATTCCTGGCATCATCTTCAAGCACAATCAGCAATAAGGAAGTGCACATAGACTTATTGTGAACAATTTAAATAGCTTTTGCAAGTGGTCAGTGCTCTTTCAATATTGAATAGCTGAAATAGCAGTGCAGTAAAAGCAATAATGTTGCAATTAAAATTAATAATGATACATACATAAAAGTGTATGCTTTTAGACATTATGTTTTTAGAGACTGGACTCCTTTATAATTGTTAGGTGCAGTGAAAGAGGAGCAGAGCCACACACACTGTTTACATAGGTGCACAGTAAGTGACTGTGGATGTGCTTGAGCAGTCATTTGACTGACCTACAAACGTATATTGACTGGAAGTATTGAGATAGCAAACTATTCATCCCTTTTAGGTAAATGCATGTGCAAAAATTAATTGTATAATAGACCATAAAACTACCTTACAGCAGATCACAATGATCTTCATGACATCGAGAGAAAAATTATCCATAATACATGAAAAATATATACAGAAAGAGCAAATAAATGACAAATTGTGTCCTCATCCAGACTGATAACTTGGAAAACACAAATTTATGTCCAGCTGCAAAAGAAAGAACAAAGAACAAGATTATCTAAAACATTGACATCTTTATTTTCTGACACACTGACCACACTTGACACAGACTGTTTAAAAAGAGAGATAAGAATATAATAATTTAAGTCCTTCATCCAGAGAACTTAGTATTTTATTAAACGATTTATTCATAAATTATTATTCATCCAAATAGGGCTGAAATAAAAGATATAGAGACAAACAGAACACACAAGCATTAGAAGCCAATTAATTGCCAGGCTAGGTCAAGGTCCAGGACTAAAATTCAACAAGAAAACCTTCTAGTTATACACACTACAAAAATTTGTGATCTTAAAATCAGAGCAAAAGTGATCTTAAAATAAAGTAATGCTAATCCAGTGAAGAATTTTACAGCAATGTATTTAGGACTATTAAAAAGCCGAAATTTAGCAGTATAACATATTAAATGTAACTCACAGGAATTCAGTCTCAGCTGTACAGAAAGATTCTTCTACTGTCCCATAATCACATAGTAAAACCAGTCATACACACATAAAATACACTCAGATATTCTATTTACCTTTACAACAAAAGGATAAGAATCAGAACCATTTATTTTTATTTTGAAACAAAATTACTTATTAATCTCTCAGTGACACTACCACCATCTCTTTCCCTGATACAGCTAGAACTTAGGAAAACTTATTATAAATTTACAAGTTAATTTTTATTATAAAGTTATAAGTTCTGGTTTTCAAATCGATAATTTCTAAGAATCTCATATAAAGAAAAATAAGGCAAAACCTACAATCATCTGCAACATATTCTATCACAGCATAATATTTTCTAACCTGAAATAATGCTTTAAATAAATAATTACTGCAATCTTTCCTTTCAACAGTGAGATTTGATCATGAAGCAACATATAAGCATTCTGCAGAAATCTGTCCATTGCAGCATCAATGAAAACATGTAAACATGTAAGAAACATGAGGAAACCTACCACCAGACACCTGATGTTTCTAACTTGAGACCTCCCGGAAGTTTGAGGCTATTTCAGAATTAAAAACTATTGGAGCATTTAATCTTCTTTAGACCAAAGAGTGGATAGTGAAATGGAAATATTTTGCTTGGCTTTTTGTTAAGATCCATGCTGTCATAATTTTTCTAAAAAAATTCAATTTTCTTTATCTAGTCAGCCCCCTTAATACTATTGGTTAAGTAGCATTATCTTCTCATGTTACAGCTTTTCATAAAGTTTGTGGTCATTCATAAGTTTATGGCCATTTGATAAGGACAAGTTATTTATATTTCAGGAAAAACTACTGTGTGTCTGTCTCACCAATACAAAGTCTGGAATATACACACAGTATATTCCAATAGTCAGTGGGGGAGGGGGGAAATCACTCTAAACTGTGATACATCTGTAGGTTTGCACACTGGAAATGGACGTGAACAAAAATGACAAGAAGAAACACCAAACAACCCAAAACTGAGGTAAGATTGAAAAAATAAAGTAATTAATAACTTTAACCCCAGTGTTCCATAACAACAGCATATGTTCTTGCAACAAAATTTACAAATCATTCTGAAGCAGTGTCATAAGTTTATAATTGTTTCCTGGAGAAGGCGGAGTTTATTAACTCTGTGCTCTTGAAGGACAAGAGGGTTGCACAAAAATTCTCTTAACAAAAAAATGTGCTGTTTAAATTAATATTTGAGAAAAGGGAGATTTAACATCTTAACAATAGGGAAAAGGATAGCAGACATATGGACAGCTACTGAGACTGGTTTCAATCAAAAATTCAATTAATAGCTTCTATATAAGGTCGATAGGTAAATTTAAATGAATTTATAATTTTTTCCAGATTAGAAGATGAATACAAAAATAAAGTGGCATTGTTTTGCGTTTGCTTGGATTTTTCCTGGGTAACCAGTTTAATGATACAAGAGCCTTTATAAAGACAGCTCAAAATAACAGTTTACAAATAATTTGAAAGTGAACTGAGACTCACACAACTTCCTCATAGTCAAGAGTGTTCAGTTTTAATATAATAGAATATTAGATGTATAATATAGTGTTCTCACTAAAAAACTCATTGAGGTCTGGCCCACACCATGACTTCATGCAGTCTGCAATATCCCTTTGGTCAGTTTAGGTCACCTTTCCCTGCTGTTTCTCCTCCCTCTCCCCCAAGCACTCCCAACTTCCTCAGCATGGCTGATACAAAAAGCAGAAAAGGCCTTGGCTCTGTGTGAGCCCTGCTCAGCAATAACAAAAACATCTCTGTGTTATCAGCCCTGTGCTCTGCACAAATCCAAAACATATCCTGATCCCAGAACTGGGAAGGAAATTAACTCTACCCCAGCCAAAACTAGAACACTTTAAATGCGTACAACCCAAAAGAAATAAAAAAAATTAAGTAGTGAAAACAGAACCAAGAAAGGATAAAAACCCAGGGACTTGCTAATCCAATATTCCTTTAGTAAAAGTACCACCTAGAGGTGCTATAGTTGCGAAGAGCTAAAAATTTTCTGTAAAATACATTTTTAACAGCACCCTATAAAGAATTAATAGCAAATATGTGTGAATGTACTGAACACAGCAAAGGAAAATTACTTTTAATATGGATATTAAAACTGTAGGAAAATGGTTATGCATTTAATAACCATATAATGAATTAGTAAAATAGATGCATATATTTTCATCTATTACAACAAGACATAAAACTCTCTATTTAGTAATAGAATAGCAAAACAACCAGAAAATGCTAATAAATAATGCAGTATTTAAGATGTTATAACAACTCTTAAATTCAGGAAGTAGAAAGCCATGTGGTTTTCATGCTTTCTAAAGCCTAATAAGTACTCAATTAAAGAATTCCTTAATTTTAAAAAATATTATTTATTATTTAAATCACACAGAGCATGAGAAAGCAAATACCAAGCTTTAATCATTCCATCAGCCAGTAGCTCCAAGAGAGAATCTCTGAGTACCTTTCACATAGCAGAAGAAAAAACTGAGGGACTTAAAACCTTTTATGGTAACAAGTTAATTTATCCAAAACTGGCAAACTCTACAGTCAGCCAAAAAAAGCAACATTGACAACAACTTCATCGGAATTAATTTTTTAGTTTATTACCATTGCTTCTTGAATATTAAGGGATTTTCTTGCCCTAATGGGAGCCTACAGAAGTCTTACCAGCTCTACAAATTTTTGCTGGTAGTGTTTAATTAAATTTTGCCTGTTGGAACTGACACAACCCATAAGCAGTCACACTGCCAGTTAGTTCTGGAGTTGTACTCAACAGAAAAAATTCAGAACATTTGATTTCCTACAATTACCAGACAATATCAAGTTCTTTTCAGGTTAAAAACAACATTCAAATAATATTTTGCATTAGGATTCAGCAGAAAGGAAAGTTTTTTAATGGAATCATCCTGAGCAAGACACACATGTTCAAAACAGAATACCATAATTAAGTTAAAATAGGAATTGAGTATGTCATTGAGTATGTAAGTAGGAATTTTGAAGTATGTCAGCAAAGAAGCTAATGTTAGTCATTAATAGCCTAATCTATTGATCCTAGTACCTAAATATACTTCTTCAAAATTCCCTTTAGAGTTTAAACTTCACTTACCTTTCCACATTTCCAGTTTCCCATAAGATGCTAACCTAATATGCTCAAATCAAATGAAATATTAGTAATATTTATTGGGTTTAAAAATAAAAATGAAGTACAAAACCTGATCATCAGCAAGGAGTCATCTGGAAATATATATATAATTATGTCCCAGAAATACAGAACTATAGACTACATTATTGACATCTGTAAAATATAATCTGTGCCAAGATTCTCTGCGTTTGCAGAATTTTTCTCTATAAACTATCTGACCTTCTTCTGTAATAGATGTGAAAGTCATGGAGCCTTTAGAAATGATGAAAAATGTTGGACATCACATCAAACCAAAGTTCCTGACATAAGTGACTGTTAGTATAGAATTTGAGAGAATTTCTGTACACAAAATTCAGTGCACTCTGCAAGGAGAATTAGAAGAAAAGGACAAAAATGTGAAAGATTGCCAAATTAAATTACATTTATTTGAACTAAAACTTTAGAAGTCCAGTAGACTACAAAAAAGGGAAAAACAAAGCTAAGGTGCTCCTTATCCACATTTGTACATTGACAAAACAGTTGCCATCCAGCCATGTCTCTTCCATATCTTTTATTGTAAACTATTTTGTTTCTGTTAAAAGTATTTTAATTGCAGTAGATGGTAGAAAAACAATTCTATACCAACTTAACTCAATATTTACTTGCTAGAATTGGGCTGCTAAGTAGAAACACTTATTTAGACATCAGCCTTAGCTTCTCATCCTTGAGGTCAGAGAAATTATTTTTCACAAGTCAGAGGCATTTGCATCACTAAATCGTGTCCGGAAAATTTGCTTTTAAATAAATAACTGCAATTAGGGTTTGTTAAGTCACTTTAATTCCCACCAATCAAGAGTTATTATTAGAACTGTTACCTTTTCCCTTCTACTTTGTGTAATTCTTTCTGACATTTTTCATAGACCATTGTGACACCATAAAAAGTGTTTCAAATCCATCTCAATTTTCACCCCTTTCCCTAGAGTAATAAAACCACACAGCTAAAAAAAGAATGTTTGCTGTTTAAGTGTGGCTATACTGCAAGACTCTCACACAGAAGAAAATTTAAAACATGTTTACTGTTCTTAAAAAACAGATTACTTGTGCAATACTAGGAAATGTAACACAAAATGTCTACCTCAGTAATATGGGACCATTTTTCTTCCTTCAATTATATTACAGCATCTATAGACCTATACTATAAATCTCACAAGAACGGAAATTGTCCTCTGTCAACCTTCAAGCCTGCACAGATTCCTAAATATTTCCAATACATCTGGAGAATCTGTACAAGTTGTTTGCAGTTATCAATATTGCAAAACTTGGCTTTTACATCTCCTTAGCTCATCAAGCAATTTAGGAACTTAGTTAAAAAACTTAAGGGAGAGAGGCTAGTAAGTATGTTATCAATTTAAAATAGAATCCTCTGCACTAAGAAATAAAGGTTTTCCTGCTGAGTTTCTAGATCCTGACAAAATACCAATCTTTCAAGACCCAGAACCCATTACTTTAAATTTACCTCTTTACTTTTGATGGAATTACAAGAACAAAAATTGTTAGACCATTGCAATATACTCACTTGCTGAACCAATCCATCCAGACTCCTAAGCAAATGCATTTGTAGCAAGTTTTTGTTTAAAGTACCTGTTGCAAAGATCAAATGAACCAACACTGGTTTTGGTTAGCTGTTAATTTTTTAGAAAGACAGTGCCAAAAGGAATAGATTAACTTAGTTGTCTTGGAATAGCACTGTTTTATGACTTAAATTTTAGCAAATATCTTTGAACATCCAAATGTTCTGGTTGGGTTTTGGTTTTGGTGTTTTTAGTTTGGTTCTCTCCAGTAATTTAAATGGACATCTCCTACTGCTAGTAAAACCCTTTTATCCCATTTATGCCAGATCTAGTCCAGTAGTGTAATGCTATTGATTTTTGCATATTTTCCCTCAGAATTCTGTGTATTTCAGTCTTTTTGCAGAGCTGATGTCTAAAGATACGAAACACCTAGACAGAAATTGTTCTCTATGACAGAGCAGGACACTACACATTATATTTATTCTTTTCTAGATTTGCTATCTCTGAAGCAATCACAATCCAAGGTAGATTTTTTTGACTGCACAGGGACCATCAGTCTCTCTATGGCTTCTTTTCCTCTTTGTTCATAAAAACTATTCTTCTTAAGAGAAGAGACAGAGATGTGTGCACACACTCACATATGTAGCTCATATAGAAAAAAGCTTTTTCTGAAAAAAACATTAATCTCTTTGGCCAACAACTAATCCATTGATTTAAATGGAGACCACAGAGCTAATTCACTAGAAAACAAGATAGGAACAATTCTAACTACAGGGGGAATGTGCCGAGAAACATTTGTAACCACAAATAGCATCCTTTCTTTCATGAACAAGATGTTTCCCTCAGATAATCTAAAAGCAAACCTGCAATGAAAAACAGATACTAGAAATCAATAAGAGGCAGAGAGAATTGCTGATTGAAGCTTAGCAAAAAATGTGTGCATTTAATTCACTCAAATTTTAAGTGCCCATAAAAATAAGTGCTTTCTAATACATTATCATTCAGTGATAACATTATTACAATGTTTTGGTATGAAAAATATGAAAAACCTCTCATTAAAATTTGAGACCATGAAATTTATTGCGGTTTTGGGCAAAGTCCCCATATCCAACACTAACAATTCAGCTGCCAGACTAAGAAACTACAAACCAACCAATCTACTGCCGTACAACAAGAACTTTTCTATCTATACAGTCAGACAAGAGTGGGACAATACTTTATAGCACTGCTCAACATTTACATGCCTTACATCCAAATTGTATTTTCTTAAGTTTTAAATGGCCATGGTTCTGGTATAGTTGGCTATCAGAAAGGAGCTATCAGGAAGAGGCTATTCATCATTTTGTTGTAAGGTGACTTAATTGTCAGAATATTGCATAGAGAAAAATATTTGAGTTTTCAGTTTTCAGCTCTCCTCTATCCAATAATTATAATGTGCACATCTCATATAGAAACTCAAGACCTTTCTTTTTTACATAAATATCACCTAGGGCTGAGAACAATTCGGCCACTTTGAACCTGGACTCTGTCTTGGTGGTTTAAATTTATATTTGAGATACTGGGAACAATCAATTTTGCTTTTTTTGTTGTGGAGAAATTTTTATAACACTCATTTAATTAGGTCGTATTTAATTAACAGAAAACATGGTTACCACCATTGACCTAATTTGTGCTTTAGTCACCATCTTAAACTGACCAGCTATATTAAAGCAATGGGAAAGAAACAAATGCTGAACTAAAAAATCACTATCACTATCGCTATCACTTTTTTGCTTCAAATACAAAATGAAAGGCAAAAGTACAGAAATTATTCAAATATTTATTACTACCTGCACATATTGTAGCACACCTACAATATATTAGCCAAGGATGCCAAAGTAGTTGTGATTTAATCTGTTCTTAGTCAGAATGATTTTCTAGTGAAAACTTCATCAAACTACTCAAAAAAAGGGACCATTTTCAAAATTTGGGTTTCATTATCTTCACATGCAGCATGAAAGGAATTTGCATTCCTGTTCTTTCAAGATGCCTGAAGTGTAGCTACATTTCTTAGTACTATTTATACCAGATGCAGCTGAATTGAAGCCCCAGTAAAAATAATCTATACAGAAACTTTTTCCAGAGGGGAAATTGCAGGTTCCTTCTTCCTCTAAGCTGAACTCATTCAGTCTCACATTGAACTGTTATTTCCACCTTTGTAGAAGTATATTAGACAGAATTGGGTAGCCACAGGCGTAAACCTTTAGCAACCAAGGAGTTTCATGAGTTAGAATAGCACATCTTTCCTTAGGTGTGCCGAGATCCAAATATCTTTCTCCTCTCTCCAGCTCTGAGCACTTGTCACCCCCTCACAGTGTTTTGAGAAGGAAGGAACATGGAGAGAGTTAATTTGTTGGTCCCTGGAGCAGCACACTCTGCTAAGATGCTGAGTGTAGGGATTCATCCAACAGTAACACATTTACAACTCTGCTTAATATCATGTACTAAAGATCACTTGTAAATATCATGTACTACAAATTTAGCAACAACTCTTCATTGCTTCTATATAACAATGTGGGATTTTCTTTGATTTAATTCTGTCATTTTTTCTCTGCAATATCATGCTATGATGACTGCACGTTTCCTAATACAAAATGCAAAGCCACTGACAAATCTAGATGTCAGGTTATTCTTGATATATCAGAGTAAATATTGGTTTCCATGGCACCAGGACATGCTGGGAGCTCTCTCTTGTTTTAAATACTCTAGGAATTTTAAACATCATCTTCAGCGTCAAGAGAAGATTGCTACTAATACTTGACTGTCATAAGAAAAATGCAGTGATAACCAATGGCAATCAAAGCCATAAAATAAACCATGATCTTGGTCTATTTTTTTGTTAAAATAATTTTGAAAGTCACGGTTCAAGTAAACTCTCTGTTTTAATTAAACTAGAATTCAAAATGTCTTATTAAGGATTGGAAAAAAAGATATAGTCCCTCCAGAAGAGACTAGAAAGTTTTTTTTTTCTTTAAAATGCTTCTTAAGTGACATCAAAACAGTACAGAGTGTACTTGCAGAACTCTTCTTGGAATATTGACATCCCACCAGCTGCAAAGGACATCATGATTTTAACTTTGAGTGTAATACTTACAGCTGTAAGCCTGTACAAAGCCATAAAATAAACCATGATCTTGGTCTATTTTTTTGTTAAAATAATTTTGAAATTCACGGTTCAAGTAAACTCTCTGTTTTAATTAAACTAGTTTAAAATGTCTGTATTTGTTTTGAAAGGTAAAATAGTCCCTCCAGAAGTGTCCTATCACAGAAAGTTTTTTTTTTGTTTAAAATGGAGTTATTAGAGTTTAATTCCATCAAAAACAGTACAGAGTGTACTTGCAGAACTCTTCTTGGAATATTGACATCCCACCAGCTGCAAAGGACATCATGTGTTTTTAACTTTCCTGTAATACTTCCTGTAAGCCTGTACCATTCCTTCCTTCCTTCCTTCCAAAATAATTTTAATTCACTAGTATTAATTCCCTAGTTTATTGATAGCTGTATTGTTTTGTCAGGTAAAATATCTCTCTCTATGAAGTGTCCCATCACAGAAACTGATATTTGTGTGCTGGAGTTATTAGAGTAAACTAAGGATCTGAGATTATAAATTATGTGTTTATAATTCCTTCCTTCCTTCCTTCCTTCCTTCCTTCCTTCCTTCCTTCCTTCCTTCCTTCCTTCCTTCCTTCCTTCCTTCCTTCCTTCCTTCCTTCCTTCCTTCCTTCCTTCCTTCCTTCCTTCCTTCCTTCCTTCCTTCCTTCCTTCCTTCCTTCCTTCCTTCCTTCCTTCCTTCCTTCCTTCCTTCCCTCCTTCCTTCCTTCCTTCCTTCCTTCCTCTTTTCTGCTTCAGTTAGTTCTTCCACATTTTGTCATTAAAATGAAAATACAGGTTTACAGTTAATTAGACACAATCAATCAATGGTGTCACAATAGAAACAGATTTACCTTGAATCTAGGTACTACTTTAACAAGCATAACATTTGAATTTTTCACTCAAATTTTCATCATAAATCCAGTATACTACAAAGATGAAAGATGGGCACAAAATTAATATTTTATGCAGGATTAAAGGAAATTACACAGTTTCATCTCTATACGAATGCCACAAAGATACATCAAACGCTACCATATTCTGCTAAGGCATAAATCTAATTCCTAGCTGAAGACAATCTCTCCCTCAAGAAAGTAACTCAATTACCCTGTCCCCTTCAGTGATCCCCAACAAAATACATCAACCATAAACTTCAAATTAGGCAGAGCAACAGTCAAAAATAATGAGAAATGGTTGCAAAAAGCCAGCATTCTATTTATTTTAAGCAAAGGAATAAAGGAATATTTTCCTCCTATTTATACTGTCCAGCACATTATATCTATGTGTTATGTTACAAAGCAGTACTGTCTTTAACTCAGGAATGCATCTATATTATCAAAATCTTGCAAAAGGTCCATTTTGAGTATTCAGTTTTTAAATTCTGGCCATTTCAGTGCCAATCCTTGGAATTTTGAGGATCCCAGATACAGAGATTGGAGAACATCATTCATGTTCCTTGAAAAGAAAGATATCTACCTATTTGGGAAAAATACCCCTTTCTCCTGAATAGTGTATAGACGTCTTCAAAATGCAACACAGAACCAAATTTCAATCAGGCCTCCTAGAACATGACCTCTGAGAGAGTTCTGCATCAGCTCCTTGGCTAAAGGAAAGGAACTTAATGTAAGGTTTTGTTTTTTGCTTAATCTCTGCCTTAGCTGAAGCTTCATCTTCCAAGAAGCTTCATCTTCCAAAAAGTTCCACATTTTCAACTGTTTTATATAAGATTCACAAGCACACACATGCTTTATCTTTTGCCAACAACCTTCACTTCTGTAGATCTGTAATCATATACATTAGCCCTGTTATTTATTACATAGAATACCTGTGTATTAGCTAATCAAATACAATTATCAAATTCAGATCCTTAATAAGATTTTGGACAGCTTTTAAGCAGTACATACATCTGAAATGGCAGCTGCTCTCTGTTCTCTCTTCCATGCAACTTGCTTAGTCTCCTTGTGCAAAAAACCCTCACTTTGGGTTCCAAGATGACTCTTCTTCCTTGTGATGGCAGCAACAGATTACACAGTAGCTTGATATTTCCTTATTTCATCTTTGACTAATCAAGATTCTAAAAATTAATTTTGACTTAACATGAAAAATAACATCTTTCAGAATTTCTCACCTAAAAGAATTGGGAGTTAAACATTTTATTTGCAAAATTTTTATTGAAAATGAGCAGAGGGATTTTAAAATCTTCAAATCACAGAAAAGAGAAATGTGAAATAACACACTTCCAGAGAAAAGGACAGGACAGTTAACTTGCAGGAGTAGAACTAAGTTCATGTTTGTCTGCTTACTTGCTTCACAACAGAAATTGAGGTCTGCCACTTTACTGCTGAGTGCTAATGAGCTATATTAGGTATTCTGCATGAGCCATGTAGTGCAAAAAGTCTTTTATTACTAAGTAAATGTAAAGGAGATCTCAGGTTTTCACCTCTTGCACAGGTGTCCTTAAAAACGGCTACAAAGTAAATTTCTCCATCTTAATGAATATTCATTGAAGTGAAACTGTTTCTGCAGGAAAGACAGAAAATCACAATAATATTCTGTATACACAAATAAATGAGATAGCATTATGGAAGGGTGAAAATGTTGGTTCTACTTTTTTTTCCAATAAAGCAGAATGAAGAATTGAAATTACCTCTACCAAGATCTGCATATTGGAGCTGTTAAGTAAAATAATTTAAAAATAACAGAGCAGATCTTTATAAACAAATAGGAACCACAGAGTTTTCTCTACTTTGCAAACAGTATTTCCTTGTTCTTACAAGATTTAAGTCTCTAGCTGAGGGTATCTCCTGAAGTCCTTGAAAAACTTATACTTCTGGGTCTGCAACAAGACCTTCTGACAGAGGTTTTTACCAGATACACTCCTTATTCTTTTATTCCTCCTTTCTCTGTCCTTGTCTTTTGAGTTGCACAAAATTCTTGCTTTTGTTTTTTTCCCCAGGGGACACTGGTCATTTCCTGATGGAAAATGTCCCTGTTGCTGGATCAACTGAAGTCAAACCCAATGCCCCACTCAACCATCCTATTAGTATAAGCAGGAACAATATTTACATGATTTAGCCTCACTAAAACCCACTGAATTCAAGGAAATGTTATGGCAACTTCCAGTCCAGCCATCTAGGAGCCACTCTGGCAGCCACACTCCATCACCTGAGCTCAGACCAAGGCTCTTTCTCAGCTGCAGCCCCACACTCACAGAGCTGGACCAGGTTTCCTCACCAGCTCAGCCCCAGGTTTTCCATGGCAGAGTCTCAGATGTCCAGTTCCTTCAAACAATTTAATCTCAAACACAGAATTTCTACATTGGAAATGATTTCCACTGTACGCTGAAATATTTTTGGAGAGATATTGCATGTGACTTTGTTTACCCTAGTACACACGGTTATTTGAAATATGCTTCGCTACAACAACATAAAAAGTGATTTTGATGTTAACTAATGTGGACCTTTTACAATAAAGTTTGAATTGAGGCCTTAAACTTAGCATCATTTAGAAAAGGTATAGATTTGTGTAGGAAAAAAACCTGAAAGGGGAAATAATGATAATTATTCAGCACAAAAAAACCCAGACTGCATAATTTAAACTTGTATATTTAGTTAAATATAGAACTGAGTAAGAATTTGCTATCATAAGTTCATAACTTACTTGGCATCAGGGTTAAGAAGACTAGAACAAAATTCACCTCCTGAGAAACAAGGTTTGCACAGACTAACCAGTGTTTTTTTACTCAAAAGGAAGGCCACAGAAAGTGCCAGTACTCCTTCAAAGATCTCCAGCAATACTTTTGTCCTTACTCAAAATGAAACATAAACTAGTCTTGAAAATAATTTTCTGTCTGTGTAAAAAATTGAATTTGACACACAGAACCCTTTTTAACCATAAGAAAGTAACCTCTGGCTAACAGCATCTCCCTAACATTTCTACAAATCTCAAACTTAGCAGTTAGGAAAACCCTGGGGAAAAAAGATAGTTCGGTCTCCACATACTTTGTCGGTTGCCCTGTTTCTTGAGAAAACAAGTAATGCCAACCTATACTAACCGTAATTCTAGTTCCTGAAGTCTGGAAGCCAACTCTGGACTGGGAAAATTTAAATTAAGTACCCAACTGTAGTGAACCCCAAGGATACAGGAAAAGCTCCTTGGAGAATTGAATGCTGAGTCATTCCTGAGCAAGTGTTATCCTGTTTCTCTGACCCGACCGTGTTGAAACCCTGTCCTTTAATCAGTTAAGACAATACTATTGTAACCTTTAGCTATTGGTCAGTTAAGGAATATGCTTAAACCTGCGGCTATTGGCTGGTTTTGGATCCATGCCAAGGCTATAAAAATAGCCCTCTGTACCCCCTCAGGGGGAGAAGAAGAAGCGCTGTAACCCTTCGCAGACCTCCTGAATAAACCTTCACTGCGGAACTCCGGCGTATTCTCTTCCCCTCTCTCTCTTCGTCTGCTATGCCATTGCCCCGAGGCGATCTTCCTAGCAGCTGAGCTGAACTCATGAAAGAGCTGACAAATCACTAAGCTGATATCACTAGCTTGCTGGGAAGGAGCTCGGTGGCTTGGCCCTTGCTTAACTCAGCTATTGGGTCTCTGCTAAAGACTTGATCTACTGAGCTAGCTGGGCATATTATATATAATAATCGGGCCTACCCAGAGAGGCTCGCTTTATTATATATATCTGGCGCCAACGACGTTCGACAACGGATCCCTTCTGAGAAGATTCGTAGCTGAGCATCGAAACCCCCCGGGGCTTCAGTTAATTGCCTGTCAAACGCCGCTTCGCTGGGAAAAGGGACTTCTTCGTTCTAGAGGGAAACTTCTTTTCCAGCGGTCAGATTCGAACCTCACTTCTAACACCTGAACATAGATTGTTCGAGGAGAACTGACTAGCAGACGCCTTCCACAGAATTCACCCCAAAGGATTGGTATGTATAAACTAACAACTGCGCGCGACCTTCTGGGGTTCTGATTTTTTTTTGGGTTTTTTTTTCTTTTTTTTTTCTGTTTTTTTCTGTTGGAAGGAATATGGGTGCCTCTTTACACACCCCAAAGCTTTCTGATATCGAGAGAGAGATTTATTTAACCATTGTAGAAATTCTATCTACTAACAACTTTTCCTTTTCTTCTGGTAAACTTTCAAAAAGCAGTCTTAAAAGATTTATTTTATGGATTACCTCACATTTTCCTGAAACTAATAAGAACACTGTTACTGACGATTCCTTTTGGGACAAAATTGGCAACACTCTCTATATAACTCAAACTAGACAAGATTTCTCTGTAACTAATTTCTTGCCTTTATTTCATTTTATAACTAAAAGCGCTCAGAATTTTAACTCGCAAAAACTTTTGCAAACGTGTTCAGTTAGTGGCCTTTCGAATGCAAATGGCTTGAGTGATAAGACTCTGCTAATCAGCCCGGATACCACTGTCCCCGCGGGCTCTGAGATAACACTCTCCTCTTCTACCGCGGGTCCTGGGGGGCCCGACCCCCATCGCAGTTCCTTATCTATTTTGCCACACATCCTGCCTACCTCTGGCCTGGCTTCCTGTTTTTGCCAGGTTCCGAGGGTCCTGTTCCCGTCCCCAGCCAATCTCCCCCCCGCCGCGCCTTATCCTGCCCCCTCCCCCGCTCTCCCTCCGGCCGCGTTTCCGCCGTCCCTCCCCAACATCCCCCCCACCGCTGCCGCTCCGTGTTCGCTCCTCCCCGCGCCGCCCCTACCCGGGACCTGCCCCGCCCCCGTCCCCCCCCCTCTCCCACGGTTCCCTCCGCCTCTGCACCCCCCATCCTGCCGCGGTGGCACCCCCTTCCCTCTCCTGCCGCCCCCCCCCCGCCTCTCCCGCCCGGCTCTGTCCTCCCCCCGCCCCCTGTCCTCCGCCTTTCCCGGGACAGGAGAACGTTACTAGTTCCGTCCAAACACCTATCCACCCTGTAACATGGTATTTCAATCCGCAACGCTGGAGTGAGTGCTCCCAACTCCCTATCCCCGCACCCCCCCCCCTGTTCAGCCCCTGCCCTCCCTCCGCCTCCTCAACACCCCTCCTTCCCCGAATGGAATTTCAGAAACCCCCAAGTTATGAAACCCCACCGCTCCTGTGCTTGTGGTGCTTCTACCCTGGTGCCAATAGCGCCACCCTCTGACCAGCCTGTGAAACCCTTGAAAAACGTTTCTAAGCGAATAAAACGCAAATCCAAATTAATAATACAGTCCTCCTCAGAGGCCTCCTCCAGTGAATCAGATTCTGAAACGATTCATTCAGACCCATGGGCTTTCATTAAGATGGAGGTCGCCAAGGCTGGTGATTGGGATCTTGCACAGAAAATTAATGCATTTCCAGTCGAGTACAAGCAAGGACGGAACAGTGGAGCAGCCACCACTAAAATGTGGAAAGCAATTTCGAATAAGGAATTAGTGCAATTAAGAAATATAGCCAAAGACCATGGCAGAAGTGCACATATCTTTAGAAATTTTCTTGAAGCTATGTTCTCTGCACGTTTTACTTCCACATGATGTAAAAAATATTGCAAATTGCCTCCTATCCCCAGCAGAATATATGCTATGGGAAAGGAATTGGAAAAAACATTTGAAAATATTATCAGATTCCTATGCTGCAGATGCTAATAAGACGAACTTTTCAGTGGAACAGCTTGCAGGTGAAGGTGCATTACAACAACCTGCAAATCAATTAGAAACTTTAACAAAAGACGCATTACAAGATGTTGCAACTGCAGCAAAAACCTCTCTGCTTCTCATGCATGATGAGTCAATGCCAACAATGCATTTTTCTACTATTAAACAAGGGTTAGATGAAAGTTTTATTAAATTTGTGGACAGAATTAAAGATGCTTTGGAGAAACAGATTGAAAGTACAGAGGCAAGGAAGGAACTCTTATGTAAGCTTGCTTTAAGTAATTCAAATGAAAGGTGCAAAGCCATTTTGAGGTCCCTACCCGTGGATACAAACCCTACTATAGAGCAAATGCTAGAATGCTGTACGCGTCACATGTCCACTGAAAACACAGTGGCTCAAGCAGTCGCTAAAGGTATTGCTGAAGGAGTTTCTGGAGCTTATGCAGTAATGACTTCTAAAGACCAAGCTAAGTGCCATCACTGTGGCGAACTTGGACATTACATCAAGGACTGTCCTGAGAGGTCACCCCCCCGATACCACCGCTATCCTCATCAGAGACCCCAGATCCAGCAACGCCTCCAGCAGCGTCCCGGGAACGTTTTTATGAGCCCGGTCCAGGGCCCCGGCGATGACAACAAATCAAAGGCCATCCAGACCCAACCACGCTTCAGCTCAAGGCGTTCCAGACCACAAGAAGAGGATTCAACCCACGGGACAACCCAGATGGGAACCCGCCGGCAACTGGTAACTGCTTTGTCCATTGAGTTTACTAATGACAATGTCCACAGAATTCCCACTGGTAAATATGGACCTAAAGGTGATCCCTCAGACATTTTAATTACAGGGGACTCTCTTAATTGCCCAAAGGAAATATTTGTTGTTCCAGAAGTGCTTACGGTGATGCCAGGACAAGAAATCCTCATCCAGGTATTTTGCATGGACTTACCATTCTTTCTTTCAAAGGGAACTCCAATAGCACAAGCCTTTTTGCTTCCAAAGAATCACAGGGAACAGATACCTCTCAACCCTACAGCCATGTGGGCACAAGTCGTGGGAACATCCAAGCCTTTCATCGAGTGCGGCCTCACCTGCAAAGGAGAGTTGACCCACCTGCCAGGGATGCTGGACACCGGTGCTGACGTGACCATCATTGCTCGCTCAGATTGGCCTAAGCGTTGGGAGCTACAACCTGTTGCAGGTATGATTTCCGGGATTGGTGGAAATACAGTATCCATGAGGAGCAAGCACAACATCCTTGTTGAAGGTCCTGAAGGTCAGATGGCAACCATCCGCCCATTTGTGGTAAGGGCCCCCATCACCCTTTGGGGTAGAGACGTTTTATCCCAGTGGGGAGCCACTTTAAGTATTCCCACTCGGGATTTTTCAGTGGGGCCACTGAGTTAGGGGCGCTTCCTGAAACACCTCGACTCATCTGGAAAAGTGACAAGCCTATACATGTCCAACAGTGGCCCCTTTCTAAAGCTAAGTTGCGCGCCCTAAACGCTCTCGTGGAAGAACAAATTGCTAAAGGTCACATAGTGGAGTCCGACAGCCTTTGGAATTCTCCTGTCTTCGTTCTACCAAAACCTGGGACAAACAGATGGAGGCTTCTCCACAACCTTCGCAGAATCAACGAGGTCATCGAGGACACGAGCTCCCTCCAGCCTGGTTTACCCTCCCCATCGATGTTGCCCAGAGACTGGGAACTTGTTGTCATAGACATTAAGGACTGTTTTTTCAGCATTCCTCTACATCCAGAGGATGCTCCTCGGTTTGCCTTCTCCGTTCCCTCGCTCAACAACGAGGCCCCGCTCAAAAGATACCATTGGACCGTTCTTCCTCAGGGACTTAAAACGTCGCCGAGTATCTGCCAGTGGTATGTGGCTCACATCTTGTCTCCCATTTGGAAATTATTTCCAGATTCCATAATCTACCATTATATGGATGATATCCTGGTGTGTGCTTCAGACAAAACTCATTTGGACAACACAGTTAAAAAGACTATTGAAGCCATAGAAAAGGCAGGGATGGAGATTCGTGAGGACAAAATCCAGTACACCAAGCCATGGACTTACCTTGGAGTCCAGATCCGGGAAAGGACCATCATACCCCAACAGATCACTATACTTGATGACCCAAAAACCTTGAGAGACTTACACAGCCTGTGTGGATCCATCAACTGGGTACGTCCACTGCTAGGAATTACAACAGAGGACCTTGCTCCCTTGTTCAACCTTCTTAGGGGACCTAAGGAATTGGACTCTCCCTGCACTCTCACAGAAGAAGCCAGAGGTGCCATTGTCAAAGTCCAGGAAGCTCTGTCTTCACGCAAAGCTCATCGCTTCGACCCCAGCCTGCCTTTCCAGTTCATCATTCTGGGAAAAGCACCCCGATTCCATGGACTGATTTTTCAATGGGACTCTCAGCTTCGAGATCCTCTGCTGATACTAGAATGGATTTTTACAAGTAACCAGCCCATAAAGACACTTACCACCTACCAGGAGATCATAGCACACCTAATAAAAAGGCTAGGACTTTTCGCTCTCTTTCAGGTTGTGACTTTGAATGTATATACTTGCCAGTAACTCTTACTGATTTTGAGGATCTGATCCAAACTAATGAGAGTCTTCAATTTGCCTTAGACAGCTACACAGGTCGAACCACAGCTCAAATCCCAAAGCACAAACTTTTTAATTCTAAGGAAACCTTTCATTTGATTCCAAAACTAATCCAAAGCGTAAGACCTCTTAAAGCTCTAACTCTCTTTACTGATGGCTCAGGGTCCTCCCACAAGTCAGTGATTACATGGAGAGACCCCCAAACACAAAATTGGGAATCTGACATACAAATTGTACAGGGTTCACCACAGATTGCAGAATTAGCAGCTGTAGTCAGAGCTTTTGAAAGATTTAAAAATGAACCCTTTAATCTGGTCACAGATTCAGCCTATGTTGCTGGTATAGCTATGAGAGCAGAACACGCTCTTCTCAAAGAGGTTTCTAACCCAAAGTTGTACCAACTGCTCTCTAAATTGGTACGCCTAATCTCCCACAGAAAGCAGCCTTACCATATAATGCATGTGAGGTCCCACACGGATCTTCAAGGTATTATTGCAGAAGGCAACAGGAAAGCAGATGCTTTAGCAATGGTTGTTGAAACTGCTAATGTTCTGACATCTTGACATCTTGCCCAGGCAAAGCTGTCTCATGCGTTTTCATCAAATGTGCCTGCCCTTAGGAGAATGTTCAAACTCTCAAAGGATCAGGCAAAGGCTATTGTGGCTACATGTCCAAACTGTCAGACCTATCAGATACCATCTATGGGAATGGGAGTCAATCCCAGAGGTCTGAGCAGCTGCCAGCTGTGGCAGACAGATGTAACTCACTTTGCACCGTTTGGAAGATCAAAATACGTGCATGTATCGGTTGACACATTCTCAGGAGCTGTGTTTGCATCATCACATGCAGGAGAAAATGCACTGCATACAATAAAACACTTTCTACTCGCTTTTGCCACCCTGGGAGTACCAAAGGAAATCAAAACAGATAACGGACCAGCCTACACTTCCCGTAAGTTAAAGGAGTTCTTCAATGCATGGGGCATAGCACACAAGACTGGCATACCTGTAAACCCCACAGGACAATACCATCGTGGAAAGGACACATCAAACCCTCAAAAGAATCCTCAATCAGCAGAACAGAGACACGAAATTCACATCTCCAGTGGAAAGACTTTGTAAGGCTCTCTATGTCATCAATTTTTGAACTGTTCAGTTTCAGAGCCTGATCCACCAATACTTTTGCCACTTTGCAAATTCCACCCAAGCAAAGCTTACTGAAAAACTACCAGTGCTCGTGAAGGATCCCGAATCACATCAACTTTCTGGGCCTTATCAGCTGATTACTTGGGGTAGAGGACATGCAACCAGCTACTGCCATCCGGTCCAAGGTGGTACCCAGGAAAAATGTAAACCATACTTAGAATCTACGAATACCGCTCCTGCAGATGAAGACAAGAACTCTCCTGAGGCAAACACAAGACCACCTCAGAACTGTAAACCAGCTCGGCCTGGAGAAGAAGATTTAACACTGGTCATAGACAAACTGAACTCCTTCTAGAACACTATGGGTTGCACAGGGGTTATTTGTAGCATAACTTAGAAATTAAAAAGAAAAGGGGGACTGGAGATCTAAAAGATGATTTTGGAAGCCCAACATGAAAAAATATCTCCGTTGGAACCTGCTGCAGCCTGGATTAAGCCATAGTCATAATGTGGGCAACCCTTTCCACCAATGTCTAGTAGGAATTTGTTGCAGAGGATTGGCCTTTCTATAACTCAGAGGTTCTCCGCACCACAGGTTGTGGTCAGCTGTGCCAGATGATAACCAGGAGCCCCAACAATGCACATATACAACAAAAATAGTAATCAGAAAAATCACCTGGCCTGAAACCATGATATATCACTATATGGATGATATTTTATTTGCACAGGATCCTGCAACCTTTACAGGCCAGCAGATTGGAAAAAAAGAAAGCGAACAAAATAAGGTCCTACACTGAATTTTGAAATTACATGGATTGACTGTAGCTCCTGAAAAAATTCAACTATCTGCAGCCCCCTGGAAATATTTGGGATGGACACTTACTAATCAAATTGTTACCCCCCCAGAAACTGCGATTGAATACTAAAATACAAACATTGCATGATGCTCAAAAGTTACTTGAGATTTGCAATGGCTGCGTCCCATTGTAGGTATCCCAACACTAGCTTGCTGGGAAGTAGCTCGGTGGCTTGGTCCTTGCTTAACTCAGCTATTGGGTCTCTGCTTCAAAGACTTGATCTACTGAGCTAGCTGGGCATATTATATATAATAATCGGGCCTACCTAGAGAGGCTCGCTTTATTATATATATTTTGGCGCCAACGACGTTCGACGACGGATCCCTTCTGAGAAGATTCGTAGCTGAGCATCGAAAACCCCGGGGCTTCAGTTAATTGCCTGTCAAACGCCAATATTCGCTGGGAAAAGGGACTTCTTCGTTCTAGAGGGAAACTTCTTTTCCAGCGGTCAGATTCGAACCTCACATCAAACACCTGAACATAGATTGTTCGAGGAGAACTGACTAGCAGACGCCTTCCACAGAATTCACCCCAAAGGATTGGTATGTATAAACTAACAATTGCGCGCGACCTTCTGGGGTTCTGATTTTTTTGGGGGTTTTTTTTCTTTTTTTTTCTGTTTTTTTCTGTTGGAAGGAATATGGGTGCCTCTTTACGCACCCCAAAGCTTTCTGATATCGAGAGAGAGATTTATTTAACCATTGTAGAAATTCTATCTACTAACAACTTTTCCTTTTCTTCTGGTAAACTTTCAAAAAGCAGTCTTAAAAAATTTATTTTATGGATTACCTCGCATTTTCCTGAAACTAATAAGAACACTGTTACTGACGATTCCTTTTGGGACAAAATTGGCAACGCTCTCTATATAACTCAAACTAGACAAGATTTCTCTGTAACTAATTTCTTGCCTTTATTTCATTTTATAACTAAAAGCGTTCAGAATTTTAACTCGCAAAAACTTTTGCAAACGTGTTCAGTTAGTGGCCTTTCGAATGCAAATGCCTTGAGTGATAAGACTCTGCTAATTAGCCCGGATATCACTGTCCCCGCGGGCTCTGAGATAACACTCTCCTCTTCTACCGCGGGTCCTGGGGGGCCCGACCCCCATCGCAGTTCCTTATCTATTTCGCCACACATCCTGCCTACCCCTGGCCTGGCTTCCTGTCCTTGCCAGGTTCCGAGGGTCTCGTTCCCGTCCCCAGCCAATCTCCCCCCCGCGCCTTATCCTGCCCCCTCCCGCTCTAATGGGCGCGTTTCCGCCGTCCCTCCCCGACATCCCCCCCACCGCTGCCGCTCCGTGTTCGCTCCTCCCCGCGCCGCCCCTACCCGGGACCTGCCCCGCCCCCGTCCCCCTCCCCTCTCCCGCGGTTCCCTCCGCCTCTGCACCCCCCCCCCATCCTGCCGCGGTGGCACCTGCCCCCACCTCTCCTGCCGTCCCACCCCCCGCCTCTCCCGCCGGCTCTGTCCTCCCCGCCCCCTGTCCTCAGCCTTTCCCGGGACAGGAGAACGTCACTAGCGCCGTCCAAACACCTATCCACCCTGTAACCGCGGTATTTCAATCCGGCAACGCGGAGTGCGTGCTCCCCAACTCCCTATCCCCGCACCCCCACCCTGTTCAGCCCCCCTGCCCTCCCTCCGCGCCTCCTCAACACCCCTCCTCCCCCCCGAACGGGTTTTCAGAAACCCTCCAAGTTATGAAACCCCACCGTTCCTGTGCTTGTGGTTCTTCTACCCTGGTGCCAATAGCGCCACCTTCTGACCAGCCTGTGAAACCCTTGAAAAACGTTTCTAAGCGAATAAAACGCAAATCCAAATTAATAATACAGTCCTCCTCAGAGGCCTCCTCCAGTGAATCAGATTTCGAAACGATTCATTCAGACCCATGGGCTCTCATTAAGATGGAGGTCGCCAAAGCTGGTGATTGGGATCTTGCACAGAAAATTAATGCATTTCCAGTCGAGTACAAGCAAGGACGGAACGGTGGAGCAGCCACCACTAAATTGTGGAAAGCAATTTCGAATAAGGAATTAGTGCAATTAAGAAATATAGCCAAAGACCATGGCAGAAGTGCACATATCTTTAGAAATTTTCTAGAAGTATGTTCTCTGCACATGTTTTACTTCCACATGATGTAAAAAATATTGCAAATTGTCTCCTATCCCCAGCAGAATATATGCTATGGGAAAGGAATTGGAAAAAACATTTGAAAATATTATCAGATTCCTATGCTGCAGATGCTAATAAGAGAAACTTTTCAGTAGACCAACTTGCAGGTGAAGGTGCTTTACAACAACCTGCAGACCAATTAGAAACTTTAACAAAAGACGCATTACAAGATGTTGCAACTGCAGCAAAAACCTCTCTGCTTCTCATGCATGATGAGTCAATGCCAACAATGCATTTTTCTACTATTAAACAAGGGTTAGATGAAAGTTTTATTAAATTTGTAGACAGAATTAAAGATGCTTTGGAGAAACAGATTGAAAGTGCAGAGGCAAGGAAGGAACTCTTATGTAAGCTTGCTTTAAGTAATTCAAATGAAAGGTGCAAAGCCATTTTGAGGTCCCTACCCGTGGATACAAACCCTACTATAGAGCAAATGCTAGAATGCTGTACGCGCGTCACATGTCCACTGAAAACACAGTGGCTCAAGCAGTTGCTAAAGGTATTGCTGAAGGAGTTTCTGGGGCTTATGCAGTAATGACTTCTAAAGACCAAGCTAAGTGCCATCACTGTGGCGAACTTGGACATTACATAAAGGACTGTCCTGAGAGGTCACCCCCCCGATACCACCGCTACCCTCATCAGAGACCCCAGATCCAGCAACGCCTCCAGCAGCGTCCGGAAACGCCTTATGGAGCCCGGTCCAGGGGCCCCGGGCGATGACAACAAATCAAAGGCCATCCAGACCCAACCACGCTTCAGCCCAAGGCGTTCCAGACCACAAGAAGAGGATTCAACCCACGGGACAACCCAGATGGGAACCCGCCGGCAACTGGTAACTGCTTTGTCCATTGAGTTTACTAATGACAATGTCCAC
The DNA here is from genome assembly GCA_024865655.1 of Emberiza elegans. Lineage (NCBI taxonomy): Eukaryota > Metazoa > Chordata > Aves > Passeriformes > Fringillidae > Emberiza > Emberiza elegans. Next base: position 9,205,659 of record JALJVW010000158.1, read on the forward strand.
AGAATTCCCACTGGTAAATATGGACCTAAAGGTGATCCCTCAGACATTTTAATTACAGGGGACTCTCTTAATTGCCCAAAGGAAATATTTGTTGTTCCAGAAGTGCTTACGGTGATGCCAGGACAAGAAATCCTCATCCAGGTATATTGTATGGACTTACCATTTTTTCTTTCAAAGGGAACTCCAATAGCACAAGCCTTTTTGCTTCCAAAGAATCACAGGGAACAGATACCTCTCAACCCTACAGCCATGTGGGTACAAGTCGTGGGAACATCCAAGCCTTTCATCGAAAGTGCGGCCTCACCTGCAAAGGAGAGTTGACCCACCTGCCAGGGATGCTGGACACCGGTGCTGACGTGACCATCATCGCTCGCTCAGATTGGCCTAAGCGCTGGGAGCTACAACCTGTTGCAGGTATGATTTCCGGGATTGGTGGAAATACAGTATCCATGAGGAGCAAGCACAACATCCTTGTTGAAGGTCCTGAAGGTCAGATGGCAACCATCCGCCCATTTGTGGTAAGGGCCCCCATCACCCTTTGGGGTAGAGACGTTTTATCCCAGTGGGGAGCCACTTTAAGTATTCCCACTCGGGATTTTTCAGTGGGGCCACTGAGTTAGGGGCGCTGCCTGAAACACCTCGACTCATCTGGAAAAGTGACAAGCCTATACATGTCCAACAGTGGCCCCTTTCTAAAGTTAAGTTGCGCGCCCTAAACGCTCTGGTGGAAGAACAGCTTGCTAAAGGTCACATCGTTGAGTCCGACAGCCCTTGGAATTCTCCTGTCTTCATTCTACCAAAACCTGGGACAAACAGATGGAGGCTTCTCCACGACCTTCGCCCACAGAATCAACGAGGTCATCGAGGACATGGGCTCCCTCCAGCCTGGTTTACCCTCCCCATCGATGTTGCCCAGAGACTGGGAACTTGTTGTCATAGACATTAAGGACTGTTTCTTCAGCATTCCTCTACATCCAGATGATGCTCCTCGGTTTGCCTTCTCCGTTCCTTCGCTTAACAACGAGGCCCCGCTCAAAAGATACCATTGGACCGTTCTTCCTCAGGGACTTAAAACGTCGCCGAGTATCTGCCAGTGGTATGTGGCTCACATCTTGTCTCCCATTCGGAAATTATTTCCAGATTCCATAATCTACCATTATATTGATGATATCCTGGTGTGTGCTTCAGACAAAACTCATTTGGACAACACAGTTAAAAAGACTATTGAAGCCATAGAAAAGGCAGGGATGGAGATTCGTGAGGACAAAATCCAGTACATCAAGCCATGGACTTACCTTGGAGTCCAGATCCGGGAAAGGACCATCGTACCCCAGCAGATCATAATACTTGATGACCCAAAAACCTTGAGAGACTTACACAGCCTGTGTGGATCCATCAACTGGGTACGTCCACTGCTAGGAATTACAACAGAGGACCTTGCTCCCTTGTTCAACCTTCTTAGGGGACCTAAGGAATTGGACTCTCCTGCACTCTCACAGAAGAAGCCAGAGGTGCCATTGTCAAAGTCCAGGAAGCTCTGTCTTCACGCAAAGCTCATCGCTTCGACCCCAGCCTGCCTTTCCAGTTCATCATTCTGGGAAAAGCACCCCGATTCCATGGACTGATTTTTCAATGGGACTCTCAGCTTCGAGATCCTCTGCTGATACTAGAATGGATTTTTACAAGTAACCAGCCCACAAAGACACTTACCACCTACCAGGAGATCATAGCTCACCTAATAAAAAAGGCTAGGACTCGCCTTCGCTCCCTTTCAGGTTGTGACTTTGAATGCATATACTTGCCAGTAACTCTTACTGATTTTGAGGATCTGATCCAAACTAATGAGAGCCTTCAATTTGCCTTAGACAGCTACACAGGTCGAACCACAGCTCAAATCCCAAAGCACAAACTTTTTAATTCTAAGGAAACCTTTCATTTGATTCCAAAACGAATCCAAAGTGTAAAACCTCTTAAAGCTCTAACCCTCTTTACTGATGGCTCAGGGTCCTCCCACAAGTCAGTGATTACATGGAGAGACCCCCAAACACAAAATTGGGAATCTGACATACAAATTGTACAGGGTTCACCACAGATTGCAGAATTAGCAGCTGTAGTCAGAGCTTTTGAAAGATTTAAAAATGAACCCTTTAATCTGGTCACAGATTCAGCTTATGTTGCTGGTATAGCTATGAGAGCAGAACACGCTCTTCTCAAAGAGGTTTCTAACCCAAAGTTGTACCAACTGCTCTCTAAATTGGTACGCCTAATCTCCCACAGAAAGCAGCCTTACCATATAATGCATGTGAGGTCCCACACGGACCTTCAAGGTATTATTGCAGAAGGCAACAGGAAAGCAGATGCTTTAGCAATGGCTGTAGAAACTGCTAATATTCCTGACATCTTTGCCCAGGCAAAGCTGTCTCATGCGTTTTTTTCATCAAAATGTGCCTGCCCTTAGGAGAATGTTCAAACTCTCAAAGGATCAGGCAAAGGCTATTGTGGCTACATGTCCAAACTGTCAGACCTATCAGATACCATCTATGGGAATGGGAGTCAATCCCAGAGGTCTGAGCAGCTGCCAGCTGTGGCAGACAGATGTAACTCACTTTGCACCGTTTGGAAGATCAAAATACGTGCATGTATCGGTTGACACATTCTCAGGAGCTGTGTTTGCATCATCACACGCAGGAGAAAATGCACTGCATACAATAAAACACTTTCTACTCGCTTTTGCCACCCTGGGAGTACCAAAGGAAATCAAAACAGATAACGGACCAGCCTACACTTCCCGTAAGTTAAAGGAGTTCTTCAATGCATGGGGCATAGCACACAAGACTGGCATACCTGTAAACCCCACAGGACAATCCATCGTGGAAAGGACACATCAAACCCTCAAAAGAGTCCTCAATCAGCAGAACAGAGACACGAAATTCACATCTCCAGTGGAAAGACTTTGTAAGGCTCTCTATGTCATCAATTTTTGAACTGTTCAGTTTCAGAGCCTGATCCACCAATACTTCGCCACTTTGCAAATTCCACCCAAGCAAAGCTTACTGAAAAACCACCAGTGCTCGTGAAGGATCCCGAATCACATCAACTTTCTGGGCCTTATCAGCTGATTACTTGGGGTAGAGGACATGCGTGTGTGCTACTGCCATCCGGTCCAAGGTGGTACCCAGGAAAAAATGTAAAACCATACTTAGAATCTACGAATACCGCTCCTGCAGATGAAGACAAGAACTCTCCTGAGGCAAACACAAGACCACCTCAGAACCAAACCAGCTCGGCCTGGAGAAGAAGACGTCGCCGAACTCCCTCTAACACCAGCACAGACCGCCCCATCACAAGACAGCAGACAAAACTGAGGACAACATAATGTCCTGCTGCATTAAGCCATAGATAGCCTTAACACGAAAGTGTTTTTTGAATTATGCGTTGTTACTCTGTTTTTTTTTTTGCATTCTAAATACCCTATTGTTCCTTTTCTCTAACTTTTTAAAAAAACCCCTTCTGCTTTTTACCCACTCCTTCTCCCTTAGCATAACTTAGAAATTAAAAGAAAAAGGGGGGAGGACAGGAACAGGAAAAGATCTAGGCAAAACCCTCTCATCATAAAGATAACAATTTTGTTTATATTCCCTATCAGAAGCCCTATTCCTGCCCAAAGATGAAAAATATCTCCGTTGGTGCTGTCCTCACTGCAGCCTGGATGCTCTTCACTGCACCGCATGTCTCCGGCTGGATCAGCCCTCAGCCCAGTCATAATGTCTGGGTAACCTTAGCAAAAACGCTAAAACAGGACAACCTGTGCTTGTCCATGGGAAGTATTGATAACCCACTTTCCACATGTCTAGTAGGAATTCCCTTTGTTGCAGATGATTGGCCTTTCTATAACTCAGAGGTTCTCCGCACCACAGGTAAGACACCCAATGTGGTTGATACTTGGGATGAGTGGACAAAAATTCTGCCAGATGATAATCAGGAGCCCCAAGAATTGGATCTATTGGGGTCCTCCATGGCCACATATTGTGTCAAATTTTACTTTAGACGTCCAAAAAATTGGCCAGGAATTGACCAGAACAAAAACACATATCGAAAAGATGTCTCACCAATTAACAAAGCCTATAACCCTCACGATTGGTGCAATTACACGGCTCGTGTGATCTCTGTGTCCTCGCTCCATCCCAAAGTACTACCCAAGGGAATGTTTCTCATCTGTGGTGACAGGGTTTGGGCAGGGATCCCCTCCCGACTCCAGGGAGGTCCCTGTACCCTTGGAAAACTTTCCACCCTTACTCCAAACATCACCCTGTTACATAATTGGAAAAAGGAAAGCGAATCAAAACGCCAAAAAAGGTCCTACACTGAATTTGATGAAAATTGTGACCCTAAATTGTATGATTGGAACAAACCGAAAAAGATTGCGGTCTCCTTGTTTTTACCATGGGTAGCTGCAGCTAAAGCCCTCGGTGAAATCAGTCACCTTGGGTGCTGGCTCAGTAAACAAGCTAATGCTACATCTGCAGCCCTGAGTGATCTCTTAAAGGATGAAGAAACTACAAGACAAGCTTCACTCCAGAATCGAGCAGCAATCGACTTCCTGCTGCTTGCCCACGGACACGGCTGTGAGGACTTCCGAAGGAATGTGCTGCTTCAACCTCTCTTCACGATCGGAATCCATCCATGCGAACATCCAGAAACTGAAAGATCTCGTGAAGGACTTGAAAGTAGAAATGATTCCAGACTGGGTTAATGAATTTTTGGGCATTGGGGATTAACAGGATGGGCTGCTTCTCTGGTTAAGGGAATTTTGCTGATTCTCCTTGTAGTTGTGATTGTGTTAGCTATGTTCTCATGCCTTGTTCACTGTTTCAAAAGAACTATAGGGAATGCCTTTTTAGTAAAAACAGAAAGGGAGTTGTAGTGAACCCCAAGGATACAGGAAAAGCTCCTTGGAGAATTGAATGCTGAGTCATTCCTGAGCAAGTGTTATCCTGTTCCTCTGACCCCGACCGTGTTGAAACCCTGCCCTTTAATCAGTTAAGACAATACTATTGTAACCCTTGTCTATTGGTCAGTTAAGGAATATGCTTAAACCTGCGGCTATTGGCTGGTTTTGGATCCATGCCAAGGCTATAAAAATAGCCCTCTGTACCCCCACAAGGGGAGAAGAAGAAGCGCTGTAACCCTTCGCGGACCTCCTGAATAAACCTTCACTGCGGAACTCCGGCGTATTCTCTTCCCCTCTCTCTCTCCGTCTGCTATGCCATTGCCCCGAGGCAATCTTCTAGCAGCTGAGCTGAATTCATGAAAGAGCTGACAAATCACTAAGCTGAATATCACTAGCTTGCTGGGAAGTAGCTCGGTGGCTTGGTCCTTGCTTAACTCAGCTATTGGGTCTCTGCTAAAGACTTGATCTACTGAGCTAGCTGGGCATATTATATATAATAATCGGGCCTACCTAGAGAGGCTCGCTTTATTGTATAGTTATAGAGCCTCCTGATGCAGTGGCGAGTCTTGGTGTAAAATTCAAAGTCAGCCAAGACATGCAGCACGTAGTGAACTAACAGTGAAAAGGGCAGAATTGTTAGATTAGTTATACATGATGTGGGCAGTTCTTGATTTCATGCTGAACATTGTAGACATAAGAAATGTGACAGTATTCACTGTCACACAGCAAATGTATCTTTTCTGTTCATTTCAGTTCCATCACAAAAGAGCATTCATTGAAAGTTTCTTTGATATTAACTCCTGTGAAGTAATAAAAGAAAACAGTGGACTCCTAGTGATAAAACAACTCAACAACAAAAATGATTCAAATTCTGAAAAGTTGAACAATGTTCAAATTTTGGTGCAATCTCGTGTAATCCAAAATGGCAAAAAGTGTAAAAATCTTGCAAAGACATATAGGGTCCATCTTATTAAGGGTGTGTGATTAACAACAGAGATGTTTGTGAAATGGAGGCTCGACTGGAGCTTTATCATTTTAGTGCATCAGTTAGATAGTCACTTGATGCAATTAAATGACTCTACTTGATAGAGCAGGCAGCAAAATTTTAATGGGCATTTGCCTTCTACATTTTCCTCTAGAGACGGAGGTTTTTAATAGGAAAGACTGTGGCCAGAAAATCTGGAGAGGAGCAACGTACCATAAAACTGGAAAGCAGCTTGTCTTGCATCATTTGCTTTTCCGCAAATACTACCTCATATGTGTAAAAAAAAAAAAAAACAAAAACCAACAAAAATCAACTAGAAAAAGTACTCTTAAACATATAATGGGGTAATAATAATAGGTTTTAAAACTCTGCAGATTGTCTTTTCCAAATTCCTCTCCCAGCCATGTCCTAAAGAACATTTTTTTCACAGACAAAATGGCCGCAAGATTGATGGAGTTCCATTCAATAATCATATGTTGATTAGCTTACGCTTAATAAAAAGCTTATTAACACATGCTCCAATCTAAGCATGCCACTCAGAGAAGGTATAACAATATTGATGCTTTTTTTTTTACTGCGACAGAAACATGGGTACACTGGTTCTGCAATTTTAAAATCATCAGGAAATAAAAATATAAGAAGCAATGCCACATTTTTATTCTATAAAATGGAGATTAGAATGGGTTTCAGTAATTCTTCTTGCTCCTATTCATTTGAAATTAGAGTACCTAACTGTTTTTTCTCATAAATGCCACTTCAAGTGATGCTTTATTGCCTTTGGCTATGAAAGAGGACAATACATTTTAATTTGTATTGCTATAATTAAGCCTGAAATTTGATTTGATTTGATTTTTATATAGTCTCCCTGGTCAGGCATTGTGATGATGATATTTTGCTGTTCAGAATTCAGGACTACAAAAATAATAATTTGGCCAGAGGAATGTGACTGGTGATGCAAGATTTGCAGTTCTAACAGGTGTTATTTTCTCTCTGTCACTTTCACCAATCTCATCAGAAGAAGACCTTATCATAGGTTTTTTTGTTGTTTTTTTGAACTTTCTAAGTGAATTTCAATGTCATTTTTCCTCACTTAAATTCCAGGTATATGATAGAGATAATAGCTGGACTTTAGAGTCATTTAACTTTAACTGTAATACCAAATCCTTTAGCTGATGGAGAACAGCAGTACCTTAATCCCATTTTATCCTGCAGGAGATTGACTTTCTCTGGTTCCATTTGATGACAAGAAAAAACCATGAAAGGCCGAACAAACTCATATTGCTGTGGGCAACTACTTTTGATAGAAGTCAATCCCTGTCTTTTTCAGGGAGCAGGTGTCCTTTGTCTGGCTATCACGTGCATTCCATGTGGTTATGAAGAGAGCATTGAGTTTTGGCAGGCCGAGACTTTAAAACATCGGGAGGAATAGCACGTGCTTGGTTGGCATCCTCAATCTTTTGGGATTTCTGGGATGTGCTCAGGCACATCATTCCTTAGTTCACATCCTCTTCTCTCAAGACTATCAAGTTCCTCCTTCCTCAAGATCATCCAGCAACATTATTTTCTTGGCAGCAGGACCAAAACTTCTACAAACAGGCCTACCCAGAGCCTAGCCTAGTCTAAATGAAGTATGTAAAGAAAGATGGAAATGAGGTTTTTAGGATAATTCACATCCAAATTTAGGAAAACGGGATATCTTTCTAGAAATACAACTCTTTTCAATTCTCAAGGCTCGCAAAGCTTCATTTTAAAATTTTGCTGATATTTCTTTATCTACTTTTTCCTGGGTTTTGTACCTATTTTAAATTAGTTCTGGTTTACAATTGCACAACATTCAAAGAAAACAAAAGTAAATACTCATCACTTTTGTTGTAGCTCATTAACCTACTATTGAGCTGAGTTTTGATATTTTCCTAATCGTTGCGGGTATACAGAGCGTTTTTATTCATTCCAAAAATACTTTCCAACCTACCTAACACTGTTTTATGTGAAAGCTAGTGGAGAATCTATATTGCTTGAAGTGAACAACCCAGCAGCAATCAGAGAATGTCCACATTATAAGGAGTGCCCATGGAGATACTATGAAGTACAGCTGTTTCACAGAAAAAAGAATTTAACTGGTTTTGGTTGTTTGTTTTGTGTTTGGTTGGTTTGGGGGTTTTGGGGTTTTGTTTTTTCTTTGGTTTAGCTTTTTGTTTTGTTTAGGGTTTTTGATTTGGTGTGGTTTGTTTTTTTTTCCTTTTCCTTTGGTTCTCTTTTGTTTGTTTGAGTTTTTAGGGGGGAGTTTTTGGTTTTATTTATTAATTTATTTATTTTAACTAGGCAGTTTCCACAAAGTTTTTCCAAAAAGACAAGTCTTTCTACATCTACTTTTAAGGTCATTAATATCTGTCTTCTACCCCCAAAAGACCTTTTGAAAGGTTAGACACATTTTAGTTGTACTTTCTGGGCTTAAGCACTGCTGTTCTCTTGCAAAGTTCTTGTTTTCTTTCTTTCTTTCTTTCTAACAAAAATTTTGTTAGAATTTGTAAAAACTCCATACAAAGCATTCCACCCACACCACCCCTATGATATAAGGTGGCTACCGGACTTGAAGTCAGATGTACACCTATTGGAGCCCTTGGAAGAGCCATCCCACATATCAACCTCTTCATAGACATACAGAAGGTTCAGAACCTGAATTTCCACAGGTTTTCTATTTTTCCTACTAATAAGTAAGCTTCTCAGATTACCTGGGTTCAGGTTGTAAACTGGAGAGTGACAGAAAAAATCAACAAAATGCTAAAGGAAAGAATAGGGTTACATTTTCTCAAAGATTTCTTTAAGCAATTATCTTATACCAATGGTTTGAAGAGTTGATGTGGTTTAGAAAATTTTCAAAGTTTATGTGGGTGAAGGAAAGAAAAAGCTTCTTCTAATTTTCTTCTAATACATTTCTATAGAGATGTGGTTTAGACAGAGCATGCAGTTGATGACAGAAAAAGAAGCACAAATTTGGACAGAAATACTGGGGGTTAGGTTTCACCTCATTGGCAGGGTGTCCAAGTGTATGGAGGCCAGACAAGCAAGGATAAGGAGAAAAAATTGTCCCTCTTATTTCGGAACTGTGCTTTATCCATCCCAAAGTGGAGTGAATCAATAGCTGCACTTGGCCTTCTCTGGTTGGAATGCCCGGATATCCCATCCCTGCCATTGTGTCAGGCAGACTGTGTCGGCAAAAGGGATAAGGGACACGAGCCTTCCCAGAAGTAGCAAAGTGTGCATTATCCTACCTAAGGAAGTTCTGGATCAGTACATATTTGAACGTTTTGCTCAGTTTTGCTAGAATAGGGTTTTTCTTTGACGCTCCTTGTCATGGGATTGGAGACTTTTCCCAGGGATAAGTTGCTGTCTGTTACCACAGCTGAATTTGTCTAGATGCTTGAAAGCAGTTGCATGGTACCAAGGCATGAATTTTTGAATTCCTCAAAAGTGGAAGAATGGAACATTCATAACATCAACTGTTACATTGCTGAGAGACTTCACAAGATTTTGATCTTTCCTGTCTCAGGTTGAAGTGGTGGATCTGAGGAGGACGGAGAGCAGCATGTGGCTGCCCCATCAAAACCCAGGAAGCTGCAAAGGTGCTGCTGATCTTGTAACCTACCACTAGCAAAGCAAAAGGCAGTTGTCCAAAAGTGCTTGCATTGGAATGTTAGTGTGAATGGAATGGCAGGAGAGTGGTAAGGTACTGTTTTCTATCAGTTTGCAAGCAGTGCACACAATCCCAGTGTGGCTCGGCTTGGTTGTTCGCCTTTCGGAAGGTGCCGCTCTCTCCGGCTCCCGGAGGTGAAGAAGCGTCTTCTTCGCGCAAAGAGCATTGTGCCGGTCGCAGAGCACCGTGCCGGTCGAGGTGTGCTCCGAAGCGCGGCTTCTGCCGAAAGAAGCCAAGGACCGGCGCTTAGCTCGGGTGAGCTCCGTATCTTCGTCTTTAGCGTCTCTTGTTGCCTATATCTAAGCAATGTCCCTGCATCTCTCCTGTAGGCGCCTTTTAGGAGACCAGTGGAAGGCCACCATTAGGTCATGCCTAATCTATCTGTTCTCCAGGCTGAACAATCCCCATTTCTGCAACCTGGCCTCGTGGTTGAATTCAGGACCCTTAGTTCTGCTTTCTTCCTCTTTTATGCACTTACAACTGCTCTTTCACCCAGGTGTTTAGTCATTCTAGGAATTGGGAATATTACAGCCATCACCATGGAAAACAAGTAAATTTGAGTGCTCTTTACCCATCCCATTATGTTAATTAGCAATACTATAAACTCTGCTGAAAATTAGCAAAGTTCAAAACTGTCAGCTGGGAGTGATTTTTCTCTCATCTCATTTGTCATCATATCTCAGCTCTTATCAATATTTGGATTGTTTCTGAATAAACAATAAGTGGAAATAAATGGTCTTTTCATGTGTTGTTATGTAGAGGAAAGATTTTATTTTGAACTTCAATTCTCACAACTATAAAATGCATTTTAAAAATAAAGGGCAGATGAGATAAGTAAGTGAGTACAAATGTACCTCTGAAAGACAATATGATCCCAAAACCAGTTATAAAATAATTTTCACAACTACTGAAAGAGCTAACTTTAATATCTTAGATGTCTGAAAACATAAAAGGCTCATGATTAAGCATATCTTGAAATCAGGTTTGAGAAACTTGTCAAAACAACCCATTTTTAATTTCATGATTTTTAGCTTTCCATTGATAGAAAAGCTTTTAAACAATGTCCTAGGTGGGGTCCTGGTAGTCACTGAAACAAACAGTCACTTACAGGCATGAAATACCACTTGGTAATCTAGCACGTTCAAGATTGCAAATATTGAATAATTGACATTAATCGATATTGCTGTTGACCTCATCTGTCTTCTTGTTTCAATCTAAGAGGGAACAAAACATTATCTAACTTCTGCCCACAGAATGGCAGGTATCACAGAAAGGAAAAATTCTTAATTAAAGGCAATTATAAAAATGTGCTCAGAAAGATGATGGTTTCCTCTGTATGGCCTCATCAAGAGCACACACTCACTGGAGAAACGTCACTTAGACAGTGATGAAATGCAGATGCTGCATTAATGCAGATGTCGCCTTGCTCTGCTCCTCAACTTCTTGAAGTCTTGGGAAGTCCATTTCCTTTCAGCATTGCTGCCTGACACTCAGGTAGGAGCTGCAGAGGGGGAAGTGCATGCTGGGCAGATCTTTCCGTCGGGCACAGATGTGGCTTCCAAGCACATCTTTAAAAGAACCGTAGAAACATTCATGTAGAAACACACAGGTTTCGCCGGCAGCATTTTCTAGATCTGTCCCTAACACACTAACCTTGTTCCAGTTTCCTAAGCAATGTCAACAAAAAGAACAGTAAATCCTTTTCACATCATATTGTGCAGACACACTTTAGCTATACAAATTGTCTTTCTCAAATTCTTCATTATACACAGTTTAGTCTAATCAGCATTAGTGTTCTGTTTAACATTGTATTTCATTTTCCATACACTTAATTTTATTCACTGTACACACATCTCTTAATCCATTCAGTTTGGAATACTCCATTGTTTCTAAAGCTGTTTGGTTTATTTTACTCTCCATAATTATAAATTACAGCACTTCAGTAGATTTCATCAACAGTGGTGCTGCTGGAGGTATTTATGTAAATTTCACGTTTAGGTGGGGGTCTCTGCAGGATCAGGGCTATGGTTCGCAGTTTGAGCTTTATGGGGAAGCCTGATTATGTCTGATATAATGCCATTATAAGTTTATCAAGTTCAGTAACACAACCACGGTTTGAATTTGTTGTCTACTGCCACATTAAAATTCATGTTTTTCAGAGAAATTAGAATTTCAGCTTTCCTAACATCATGCAATCCTTTGCAAGGGTGCACCTGTGTCTGTCACATGGTTCCTATCTAGATGCATGGCATGAGTTCTACTTAATATAAATATTCTCAGTTCTACTCAAAATACAAATAGAAGAGAATATGATCAAATAGGGCTTCGCTCAAAAACGTAAAATAGATTGCGCTGCTGTGTTTGAATAATTTAGATCAGTTTCATGAATTAAAAACAAAAAAAAAACCCCAAACCCTCAACAACATAAGACAGCATGGGGAGAGAAAGATAATGATTCCACAGGTTGTTATTTCATGCTGGGTGTCTAGTCCTAGACCCAAGACTGTCAGCTGACTTGGTGTTTCATTATGACAATAAATATCCACATGCACAGGGATTGCTGCCTACATAGGCTGAAAGCAAGGATAACCACTGCAGAGATTCTCAGCAGTCTGCTTTCAGTGAGAGATTTGGAAAGCAGATAATCACTTAGAGGGGAATCCCCTGTGCTGATGAATATGCTGCTTAGTTCACTTCCATGCTGAGTTATTATTAGGTAGCACATTGTTATCAAATAAATAGTTCACTTTTCAGCAGGAAATAGGTATCATTTTCATATGAATAATGAACCATTGTAATTCTCCCCTTTCTTTTATCCTCCCCAACAGAAAAGAAATAGTGATTGTCAAAGTGCAGGGTGTCTGAAGTCCTGCTGTGCACAATTTCCCTCTCTATTAGGTAAAAAGTGCAGGAGACAATGACATAAATGAGAGGAAGAATATATTGGGGAACAGCAGGAACAGGATGATGTCTACCTGCACCTACACCCGCACATCACAGTTACTTTTGCATATTGAGCACTAACAACCTTTTGGTGCAAGAGCCATGCAAAAGTGTGATGGGATTTATTTCATTTACAGTGAGTAGTGCAGAATTACCTGAGCAAGACACACCACTAATAACAGTTGTCCTTCTCTCTTGCTAGTCAAATATGTATTTGTGTGTCAGCCACAAAAAAGCTAGAAGATAATGCCTGCACAGTGACATGGTATTTCCATAAGCTGTGTTTCTCTTCTCATAATGTACAGTGGTACCTGCATTACACTTTTCCCCCACATTTACCTTCCTTTGCATGTTCAAGTTTAAAGTTAATAAAAATTAAAAGAAGAATTTATAGACACTGATTGTCTCACAGGACAAAATAAAAAAATATATTTTTATCTTTTATGGTGAAAGTAATATGAAAGTATTCAAAGTTATAGTTCAAAGTCCTTTTTCAAACTTGCTCTTATTCTGGTTCTGCTTAAGGGAAAGTTAAAAATTAAAGCTTTTTCAGTAGGAGGTATATGCCTTCACTCCTTCAAAAGTAATATTGACTTTGCAACTACAGTAATAAACAGTCACGTGTTTGAATTGCCTTGAAAAAATAATAATTGTTGTACCTTTAGAATGGTGCAAAATGTTATATGCATCTCCTGCCAAATCATAATTTTTTTATATCAAACATGGTCAATTTGAAACAAAAAGACTCCTCTCAGCACTCTCTCTAATGCTTTAAAGGTAATTTAAATCAAATAATTGTCTTAAATGCAATATAATTAACAGCAGTTATACTAAAATGGAATTTTTTTGTGATAAGATTTTGAAGTAGATAATTAGAACAGTTGCCAGGTAAATTTTCTTTTTATGTTGTTTGGTTGGAGTTTTTGTTTTGATTGTGCTTTGTGGGTTTGTTGTTGTTGCTTTTGTCATTGTGTGGTGGGGGGGAGGGGTTATTATTTTGTTTTTGCTTTGTTTTGTTTTTAACATACATGTGTTGAGAAATATGTGATTGTCAATTTGTTGTGGTTTTTTTTCCATGTTTCAATTGCACCAGTCAATATCTGATTTCTACTATATCATAACTGAGACAGACTCTAACACACTTCATATATCCTTACTGTATATGTTTCCTTTTAAAATTTACTTAGAGAATGCAAAGAAAAACTCCCGTCTTCCATTACTAATAGTTAGAATCTCATCTATGTTTGTTACTAGTGCAAAATACAAAGAGGACTTTGAAATTCTCTGGTGGTGTTGTAGCATTTGCTTTCATCTCCTTAAATTTTGTAATACTGATATTTATATAGCTGGGGTCATGATAAATAGCTGACATGAACATACTTCTTGTGAACATACTTTACTATTTCTCACAGAAAACAAATGTTACACATGTAACCCATCAAACTCCACTTTATCCTTTTCATTTAATGTGGGCAAAACAGAAACCAGTTTGAAGTTGAGCCTAGTTCTTGATTGAATCCAAGAACATTTAAATTTACAATTATTCTACATTTTTGTGCTGGCTATGAAGTGAAAAGGGGGATGAGAAATTAAACCTTCCAGCTTGCCTTTCCTAAGATAAGCATCGTCAAGGGGGATGAAAAACACATCATCAATAGGGATGAAAAAACTTTTTACTTGGGAGAACCTTATATGATTTCAAGATTTTACTGAATATCTTGATCTACCATAAACTGGCTCTGCCAGCACAGTTTTGGTGGTTCTGGGTGCTGGTAAAAGTACAGGATGCGTGGATATGAGCTCATTGTCTGGGCTCATTTTGCTTAAGAAGGTGCTAAGTTACCTATATGGAACTGCTTTGACAGCAGAACAGAATGTTACATCAACCTCAATTATTTTCTATTGATTAGTTTCATAGTGTATTTTCCCATTTCTTAGTCATTTAAGGCTTGCATGTAAATTATGAGCAGACAACATTAAGTGTAATGTATTTTATGACTATGTGTATACATATATATATGTATAATGAACATAATGGTGTTACTCTGATTTATCACACTATGATTAAATATTAAACTTTTATAGCTTCATCCTCCATGAAGCATAAATTCTGCATCATATTCTATGTATGTTGCTCTATAATTTCAGATAAGAAATATTATGAAGTGTGTAATTTTTCTGTTGAAGAATTTTCAGCAAAACTAATCAAAATATTCCAAGATATTACAGAATAATTTGATTTTTTTTGTATTGAAGACTATAATAAACCCTACTCCTCAAATTGAAAGACAAGTTATAAATTATCTTTGTGTTCTAAATCTTTACCTACAATTTGTGTTCCATACCTATAAATTCAATAAAAGCTGTGAATAAGTCTTCCCCAAAATTAGAAACATGGTGGAATTGATACACTTCAAAGGAGGCAGAACCTTTCATATAGAAGAAGTATTTCCTACAAAATCTAGATACCTCCTCCTGGATTTACAATTTGGAATAAACATACCTTTCTTGATGATGCTTATCTTAGGAAAAGCAAGCTGGAAGGTTTGATTTCTGATCCCACCTTTCACTTCATAGCCAGCACAAAAATGTAGAATAATTGTAAATTTAAATGTTCTTGGATTCAATCAAGAACTAGGCTCAGCTTCAAACTGGTTTCTGTTTTGCCCACATTAAATGAAAAGGATAAAGTGGAGTTTGATGGGTTACATGCATAAGATTTGTTGTCTGTGGGAAATAGTAAAATAGATCATAAAGAGAAGGAAGAATAAAGGACAGTAGCTAACATGCATTTATATGCCCCAAAATTCCATGTCAAAATTACATCTATTTTAGACACTTTGAATGTTTCCTTCCAGCTGTTTGATGATGGCAGAAAATATTATATACTGAGAAATCATACTTGTTATGTCTCATATTTAGTATGATTAGAGATACTAAAGATAGGTCTTCTGGTATGGGCTCCAACACACCTTCACAGGACATTTACACACTACAATTAAGAGTATTTGCATTTGTTCAAATATGAGAAAGCATTTCAGACTATCTTAGTATAAATATTGACTGTGAAGAAAATTAGGAATATTACTAAATCCCAATTCATAGAGCATCAGATTTCAGACTTAGAGTCTGTAGACCATAGAAACAAATCAACATTAGATAATGCTCTAATATATCTACTAGAGAGATAGTTATTTCCATAAGTGCTATCATTATCAATTAAAATCAAAACACTAAGAAAAAAAACAGACCAAACTGTTTCTACTGAAAGCCTAGAACCATTAAATTAATAATATATGTCACTGGGAATTTTTACTTGTATGTTTGCTTATGTTTAGTTATCTATTATCAAGGTAGACTAATTAAGATAGATGTAAAGGAAGGTGTCCAGAAAAATACAAAAAACTCCATGGATCTTGACAGCTCTGGCTGCTGAGTTTTAGGAATTGACTGTACAGAAGGGAAGAGAGATAATATGCCATGGAACATTGGAAAGAGAAGAGTACTAGATATTTAAGGAAAAGGAAATAATTTGGAGATAAATACTTATTCTCCAGAAGGCTAACTGTACTGTCGGGTTTTTTCAAAGCAGGAGTCTTCTTTGCATTTTGCAGATCTATGGAATTTGCCGGATTATGCAAGAATATGTTAAGTTACTGTTATTGCAAGATACCTAGCAGTTGGAGAGTTTATCTGGGACATTTGTGGAGTCAAGTCAATACTACCTAAACCAAAATGTTATTAAATTCTTGATGTCTTTTGAAGAGTCCTGTCTCAGAGAGGAAAATTGGCCTGAACGTTTCTTTCCAAAGGAACATGAGATGAAGAAAAACAGATGCCTAATGGCAGTCCCACAGAATTCACTGATTTCTTATTTCAAAATAAGGAATACCAACCTGGACCTTCAATCAGTGACTGCACTCACTGACATTTCCACTCTTCCCTGAGTTCCATGGGACTAGACATCAAACTAGCTGCTCGTACTTGTTTTGGAGAAATAAAAATCTCAGCATGTGCCTGTCATGTTGTTTTCTGCTCCCATCTATTTTCATTCAATACACTTCATTATGAAAAAAACAGTACTTTAAGATTACTTTGCTACCTTATGATAGGTTTTATACAGGAAAAGAATGGGATATTCTGCTTCTAAAATTCTCTCTGCTATCTGGAGTCAAGCTGACAGTTTTGGAAATAACAGCCAGTAACTGGAATATATTTTCTACTTGTCAGATACTGTCCTAGGATAACTTAAAGATTAGATTTAATTGTGCAATAACAAGTATTTCTGTATCAATTTGCTGAAATAAACCTGGAGTCTTAGTGCTTCTGTGTGCAATAGTTAATAGGTATGGTATTCTGATTTTATCTGATGGGTAGGCAGCTCCTTAAAGGGAGATAGATTGATAATTATTTTTATGTCATTCTTTCATCTCTTAGAAGCCTTCTGAACAGTCTAATTAGGATGACAAATAAGGAAAGGCCATAGTGGAAAAACACAAATATGCAAAGGTAACTGTTGATAAGAAAGCTGAAAGCAATTGAGTTCATAGGGAAAAGTAATATTAAAAGGTAATTTTCACTAGCAAGTAAAGAAAAGGTCTCATTATTTCCATTCCAATAGAATTTTGCCAGTTACCTGACAAAACAGGTAAGTAAACAGTAAGGGCTTCATGAGAGGCCTGGAGAGCAGCAGAAAGCCGCAGGTGGCACCAGAGCCCAGGTGAGTCACACAGGACCCAGGTCCTTGTGCCATGGCCAGGGGAGGCTGGAGCCCGCCAGGCGCTGGGGCAGGACGCGGCTGAGCCCCCTGCCAGGGATGCAGCAGCATCACACCAAACCTCACCTCGGCCACCTGCAGGTTCTCATCGTGCCAGCACAAGAATAGAGGCAGCAGGCTCTGGTTCACGATTGTCGTGAGAGGGTTTCCCCCCTCTTCCACTACCCGCTCCATCACCTTGATGAAGACCTGAATGGAGAGCAGCTACACATGGTTGTTGTCCTGGAGGAAAGGAAAAGTCCTAAGCACCAGCTACTCCAGGCCCATGCGGGCAAAGGCCCAGAACTGAACAGAGCACAAAATTTCCAGGCAGGCAGCGTCCAGTGCCCTTGGCTGGGGGCACAGAGCCTTGCGTTCTCAAAGTGTGGCAGGAGGGACTCAGCCAGCTTCAGGGCAGTGACGCTGGGTAGCAGGAGGTCTTTGTCCTGGAGCATATCTGGATCAGCCAGCTGCTGCACCAGGTGTTGATAGAGGCCGCATATTCCTCCTCCCTGTGTGCAAGAGCAGGCTGTGCTGTGAAGCCGTGAACGGCCACAGCACCAACAGCTGCTTAGGGCACTGGGGCAGCTGAAGCAGGAGTTGGGAGAACTGAGAGTAGCTGCCTCTGCTGCCCAAGGCCAGCCAAGCCCAGAGGTCTGCGTTGCCCAGCCCCACACTGCCAGCGGGGCTTCAGCCACTGCCCCCTTCTCACCAGCGAGGGCTCCTTGCTGAGCACCACGAGGCCTCTGAGCTCCAGGAGCAGCCTGTCCCTGCACTGGCTCGGCAGGTGCCGGGATAGGAGCAACAGGGCACTGGGACCGTGTTGGCTCAAGTCCAGGCACTCCAGGAGCTGAAAGGCACAGGAGGGCAGTGCCAGGGGAGCTGATTGGTACGAGTGGCAGGTGCAGGCAGCATCCCAGGCAGCTACAGCTATGAGAGGCCCAAGAGCCAGGAGGCAGCTCAGCCAGGCAGCGCTAGCCATCAGGCTCACCTCTACAAAGAAGGACAGGGCAGGCAGATGCCAGCAGGGCTGCTTTCCGACCATCAGGCTGAGCAGGTGCGAGGCCATGTGGGGACACAAGGGGTTCAAGCCATGGCGCATCTCCCTGGCAGGGGAAAAAGGCAGCAAGGCCCTGAGCCGGGGAGGCAAACCTCTCCCAGGAGTGACTCACAGAGGTCTGATCTTTCCCCAGCACTCTGCAAGGGGACATGGGCCCCTTGGGAGGTGGCTGCTGCTGGGCATCCTCCTCTCCCAGTCCTTTGCAGTCTGCTCGGCCCTCCCTCAGTGACAAGGCCCTCTCGCTTACAAGCCCCAGGGACTGTGTGGGGCACTCTGGGCACGGGGCACAAATGCTGGCGGTGGTGGCAGGAGTGGGGGATCTCACCTGGCCAGCAGACCCGCTGCATAGTGCTGGGTGTCGGCACAGAGCAGGGTGTCCCACAGCTGCTCATGCTCCAGAGCCAGCAGGTTCTTCCCAAAGCCCAGTCTGGAGAGCAGAGCCTTCATGGTCTGCACTGCAAACCTGTGTGCCAAACCAAGGCCAGGTCACTCTGGGAACACTGGCCCTGGCCGCAAGGGCGTGGGAAGGACAGGGCGACTGGCACCTGTTGGGCTCACTGGGAAGGCTGTGTTCCTCCTGGCACACTCTCCAGAAGCTCCGGGTCTCCCCGTCCTCTGGCCTCTGCTCTGTGGTGATGAAAATTTGCAAGAGCAGAGCCACGAACAGGTGCAGAGAATGAAGGAGGATTGCGTAGTGCCACTTGGGCATGCTTGCAATCCTCCACAGCACCAGAGTTGCCTGCAAGAGACAAAGCAGCCTGAGGCACCGCTCAGTGCCGAGATGTCCATGAGGCAGGGCCCGAGGGGAGACGCAGGGTGGGGGGAGCACCTGCTGCCCCAGCCTGCTGCCCCAAAGGCCCGCTTTCAGCCCAAACAGGGAGCCACAGGGTGGGGAGAGCACAGAGAGCTGCTGGAGAGGCGACCTGGAGGGCCAGCCTGGGCCAGCTCCAGAAACTCACAGCCAGGGCAAGGACAGCCTCGTTGTCCTCACTGCAGAGGAAGCCACCGTACGGTGGCTGCTCCTCTATGGCAGAGAGCAGTGCTGGAAGCACCTCCTCGACGGCCACTTCTGAGATGCCCATGGCTCTCCACATCAGCGCGGCACTCTGTGGGAGCAGAGCTGTGCGTCAGCACCGTGCCCCGTGCAGCTGCGTGGGGCCGGGTGACGGAGCCCTGGTGCCCTGAGGGGCAGGGAGGGAGCATGGCAGAGGCTCAGGAAACAGAGGGGCCCGAGGGTGCCGGTGGTCTCTGTCCATCTGGCAGAGCCCGCTGGACAGGCTGTAAAGGGCCAGGGGCCCTAGGGGCCAGTGAGCACTGAGCTCTCGAGGCAGTTGTGCCCCGTACCTGTCACACACTGGGGCACAGTGCAGGAGGCTCATCACCACAGGGACAGAGTGTTCCTCCCTCAGACTGAGAATGGCCACTTGCAGCCCGTCATCCACAGACTCATGGGATGTGAGTCTCTGCACCATGTCACTCACCATGGCTTGCACCTGGAGGAAGCGGCATGGGAAAGACTTGGAGTGCTGTTCAAGGGATCAACTTGCCCAGCTTCCCCCAAGAAGTGCCTGCCTTCCCAGCCCACCATGATGGGGCCGAGGGGACCCAGCAAACATACCTTGAGGGGCCTGGGAGGACTTCAGCCCTGGCCCCAGGCTGCGGCAGAGAATAAAAACCCTTCTGGAAAAACTCCAGAGTGGGTCCAGGACTCACAGTCAGCGTGGGCATGGCCTCAGTCTCTAGGATGCCCTGAGTGATGGTGTTGGAGATGGCCATGCCCTCCGTCAGGGACATGTCAGCCTCCTCCCAGCCCTCGTCCATTTCCCAGTCCGAACTTGTGATCAGCTCTGAGGACGCTGAGCTGGCAGCAGCCTCTGCCTGCAGCTGGCCGGGCCTGGATTCGGGCCAGGCCGTGCCCTTGGTGCTGGTGCCACCAGTATTTCTGTGCCAAAGGTGCAGGAGCCTCCGCAGTGTCTGCAGCAGAAGGAAGGGCGGGAAGAGAGGGACATTCCATGGCCTGCTCCAAGCGCGGGACTCAGCCGGGCAGTGCCAGCAGGCCCGGCCCAGGTGGGGACGGCCGCAGGTACCTGCGCTGCTCTGCGGAAGCGGCCACAGGTGGGCTCCTGCTCTTGAATCCGGTCCTCGGCTGCATCTGGCAAAGAGCAAGCGCAGCCAGAGCTGAGGGGCTGCAGGAGAGGCCAGAGAACACAGCCCAGCCCTGCACTGCCCAAGCAGGGAGAGCCCCCCGGGTACCCCGGGGATGGAGCACAGCCATCGGGGGGGCAGCCCCGGCCCCTGTCCTATCCCGTCCATGGGCATGTCCACAGGGATGGGATGGGGCCAGGCCAGCTGCAGGTACCGGCTCTGCAGCCCAGGTCTGCCACTCACCGTCCTGTAGCGGCTGCAACTGCTCCGGCTCTGCAGGCTGCTGCACTGGGGCAGCTGCAGGGCCTTTGCTTTTCTTGCCCCGAAGCCCCTTGAACAAGCTGAGCAGTCTGCCTGCCATCCCACTGTCTGAGCTCAAGGGCACCTTCGAGACAGATGCCCTGTCAAAGGCCCGAGTCAGTGAGTGCTGCAGTTGTGCCTTGCACACAGTAATGAAAAACATACTCCAAGAGCATTAAAGATTGTATTGAATGGCCTTAATACCAGTACAGTTCTCATTTTTGGTGATGGAGGTGTGTTGTTTGGGCACCAGAGTCCTGATAATGGACAGAGGCACTTGTAACTTGCTGAATTTACAGCTCGTTCTCCAACCTGAAAATGACTGCCGGTGCCTCACTTACAACAGTGGGTTTGTGCTGTAAGTTCTGTCTAAAAATCGCTTTCCAATCCTCAGTCAGAATGAAGTCTATGTTTTTAACTGCTTGTCCTTAAGCCTTGTCATGGTTTCACATCAGCCAGCCACACCCCATGTTGACATTCACTCCCCCACCAGTGGGACTGGGGAGAGAATAGGAAGGATAAAAGGTAGAACATTTCTTTGTTGAGATAATAATACGCTTTAATATGGAAAGCAGAGGCATTGCACACAAGAAAAGCAAAAGAAGGCATTAATTGCCTGCTTCCCCTGGGCAGGCAGGTGTTCAGCCATCTCCAGTGGGAGATGGGAAGACAAACACCATCACTCCAAATGTCCCCTGCTTCCTCCTTCCCCTCATTTTATATTCTGAGCATGATGTCACACAGTCTGGAATATTCCTTTGGTCAGCTGGGATCACCTGTCCAGGCTGTGCCTCCTCCCACCTACCCAGGCACCCCCAGCTTCCCCCAGTGTGGCAGCACAAAAAGCAGAGAAGGCCTTGGCTCTGAGTGAGCCCTGCTCAGCAATAACAAAAACATTTCTTTGTTATTGACCCTGTATTCAGCACAAATCTGTTGTATTTAGCATGTTTCATATTTCAGGAGTCCTGTACCTTTCAATGGTGTCTCGTGGGCAGCAATCCTCACAGCACAGCCTCTGAATCTTCCTCAGTCAGGGCTCCTCCAAGGCTCTCCCTGACTGGCCTGCCCACCCCTCTTTTATCCCAGTTACCTTGACTGGCCACAGCTGCAGCCCAGTGAAGGACATCACAGCTGCAGCCCATCAAGGATAACTGGGACCTGCTGGGGCAAAGATATTCAGATATAATACGGATATCATCTCCATGGACTCAAAGACCACTTACACAGTACATATATCTTAAGGGCCTCCTATACAAATCCTAAGCACAGCCCCGTAGCAGCCACTGGGAAAAAAATTAACCCAGGCAAAACTAGCACAAGACCACAGGAAAAAAAAATTCACAGTACTTTTTAATCCTACTTCAAACAGTGCGGGTGCTCAGTAGACTGGTTTGTGTGCTGTAAGTCTCCTTGAGGAGCAGGGAACATGTGAAAGAACATGACTGTAATTCACTGCAAGTATTGATTGCAATTGACTCATTAAGAAGGAAATCAATTCCTCTGAAGTATATAAATTTGAAAGTGGGAATCAAATGTGAGAGGAGAAAGGGGTTTGGTATTCATGAAAAACATCTAATAATAGGTTCTGAAGATTGAAACTAAAATGTTTTGCACTAGAAAAAGACAGGTTCATTCTTAATGCCCCTGATTTCTATCTACTGCTGCTTTTTTTTTACTACACATTCCACATTCCTTTTCAGTAAACATGATTGTTATACTTTGTACTACCTAGCACTATTTTGACATATCTACAGTACTGTAAATGTCTTGCTCCTTTAAACTCCTTATCAACCCTTACCATTAAATATTTGTGTTCCTTTTTTATTCACAACATGAAATTAAACACTTCATGAATATTTGAGAATTTTAATTAAGCCATTCATCAACCCCCACTATGTACTTCATATTCCATGTAAATTGAACATATAATGAAGGGAAATATCCTTAAAGTATATTTACTTAATTACAAAGTACTAGTTTAAATTATTATGAAATGGGAATTGGGAGAAAGAAATTTCTGGCAAGAAATGACATGAACTTTTTCTGTCCAAGAGATATTTTCTAAATAATTTCTGAAATGTTTTACTTCCATAATTTAAGAACTTTGATTCTAGTGTCTATGTTTCTATATGGAAACACTAAGTTTTTTGTACATTAATAATAAGGAATCAAAGATATTTTAAGTAAAATACACACTTAAACTATAAAATCTGTTTTGTTGGATGCTTAATTTTGAAAGCCTGTTTCTAGGGAAAAAATATTTTGGCATTTTCAAGTTAACTTGATAGACTTCCTAAGGAAAAATTCATCCCATTCCTCACCACCTTAAAATAGACACGCTTATTAGTGCTTTCTTGTTCAGTTAATTAGCCTCCAATTCAATTAATTGACCTACAGTCATTCTGCCAGAAGTTGTCTGGGCTGCAGAGGGCTGCACAGGGGTTGTTCACTCAGATCTAGGCGTGATTCTAAGGCCTTGTCATCCTTCTTCAAAAAGAAATGGGAAGAACTAATCCTCAGGAGTTTAAGCTTGATAGTGGACACAGGGGTTTGGTCTACGTGTGACTGACTGCTAAATGCTTCAGGGTAACTCCTAGAAAACACTGAATTTTCCAATAGTAATCCAGTGACATATGGGGTGACACAATAATGCAAAACCAGATTTGTTTGCATAGGTAGAAAGATTTACAGATTTTATCCAACACCACCAATCTGTAAAAGCTACAAATATCTCCGCAGCTACACAGCAGACACCTGACAGAGCATCTCTTTACCCTTAAAAAAAACATCTCCTGGGGGTATAGAAAAGCACTTGCAAGGAATTCCAGGAAAGTGAGTGCTTAGAAAGAGAATTAATGTTAGACATCCATC
This sequence comes from Emberiza elegans, assembly GCA_024865655.1. Classification (NCBI taxonomy): domain Eukaryota; kingdom Metazoa; phylum Chordata; class Aves; order Passeriformes; family Fringillidae; genus Emberiza; species Emberiza elegans. The sequence goes on from JALJVW010000158.1 coordinate 9,229,364, forward strand.
TTATGAAATATTTGGAATTTTAGATTTTTCATGTTTTGTTTCATCCAATCAAATTAAGATGATCGCTCTTGTGGCAGAATGAATGATGTTTGCCTGTAATACAAATGGAATCTCTATTTATAGTATTTAACTTCATCCCATTTCTCTCATTCAGTTCCTATAGGTTCCGTATCTGACATTTTCATTCTCTTCTGTCAAGGCAAGGCTTTCCAGCTTCATGTCACAGTAAATTTTGTTTACACCATCCTTCTTCTTGTGTGCCAAGATAACTAATGAATTAGTTAAGATTTACTCTGCTAAGATTCCTGCAGTCTGATACTCTCCCCTTTCACATAACCAGTTGTTATGTCTAATTCATCCAGCTCCTTAAAACCTTACTATTAATATGCCATTCAGTGTTTTCTCCTCATACTTCAGTTAATTTCTCCCTTATGACTATTAGTAATTTCAGGTTACTGCTGCAGAACACTGAAGAACCATGCATGGAAGTGCACAGCCTAAGTAGCATCTGCTTTTCCCCAGTCATACCCATGACTGAAAAATTCTCATTAATTCTAGCTTTTTTCATGAGGAGCTGATTTGTAAAACACATTTGTATAAGTCCAGACCTACACAATATTAAGTGGGCAGCTCTAGTGCACACAATTATGTGTAATTTCTATGGTTTGTTTTCTTGTTTTTCAAATGGCATCAAATCTAACTGCTGTGCGAGTAATAGATTTCTGTATGCCTAAATTATTATTTTGAACAAAATAAAACAATCTAAGTCTTGGAAGACCACTCCATACTTTATGAATTTTATCTTGGAGTTTTGGAGCTGCTATAAAATAGCTGGTGTTAAAATGTTCCATACCTTCAACCAGTAAGACTATAATCCACATTTTTATCAGCTGACAGCTTGCCTATGTTTGTGTGTAGTTACAATGAATTACTCAGAGAATTGTTAGCAGAACAAAGTCGTAGATGTGAATCCCCAGCTATGTTTTTCTACCTACAATGTCATTTTGTTTGCTTCAGGCACTTTTTCAATACAGTCAAATCAAAAAGTTGAGATATTTCCTTGAACTTTTGCTGTAAATATTTTTTTTTCTTTCATTTTGTTTTTTTTTAGACTTTATGAAGTCACAAAAATCAGTTTATCTGAATAAATTACAACAGAAAAAAGTCTTGTGCAAGTCAGAAAAAATATAATAAAACATCTCTATCTTGAAAGATGGTTTTGTTTCAAACTGAGGAGTGAGGCTTCTTAAAGAGACTAAATGGGAATAATGGTTATATGAGACATAGAAGATTTTTATTTATTTTCCTCTTCCTGAGCTTTTTAGAAATAATGGATTTAGATAAACTTCAGAATCACCATTGGGCTGCTGCTACAGTGGGGTTCCATAACATGGTAACAGCAAGATTTTTTTTCCTAAGTTTCTGTGTGATAAATACATTTGGGATGGATAAGAACATCTTCTACCCTAACTCAGCAGTTATGGCTTTCATCCCAGATATGCCAACACCCTAAAGAGCTGACAATTTTTTATGATCTCTGCATTTTCATGTTGACTTTTGATGTAGATGCTTGTAGGTTTACAAAACTTACAACCCTTTTAATTTGACATTTAGGTATAAACCCAGAACAGGGCCAATGATCATCTTATTGCATTATTATCACACTGTTAGACTTTGGTTATCTCTCCATAACTCTCCAGATTGTGCTACTGTAACCATACATTATTTACAGTCTGGGTCTTAAACAACAACCACATAAATTATAACAAGAGAACCACACAAGGAACTGGGACCCCGACTCAGTTCTTCCTAACCCGGATAGGACTTTCTTGTCAACCAGAAGTGCAGCAGATGTTTTAGTCCCTTTAGTCATATGGTGCAATGAGGCCCTTCAACTTCAATACTGTATTTTCAGGAAGGAAAAATAAAAGGCACTGTCTTAAAATACTTTCAAACACTGACCTGGAAATCTAAAGAAAATGGGACAGATGAGCTCTATTTTTTTTTTTTTGGTCTACCTAGGACCTTCTCATCTGCCAGATAAGATGTTCAGAGTACCCAGGCAGATATCCCCAGCGTGACTGTCTTAAAACCTTGGCATAGGTAGTAACATACTGAACTGAAATCTGTCAAAAATTCATGGAACTCATTAATATAATTTTAAATTTTTTTTTGAGGGGGTCCAGTAGAGCATTTGTTTTTTCCTCTAACCTATTCACTAGATAATGGTTTTAAGCTTGCTTGGGGTTTTTTCTGCTTAACTCAGTGTATATATCTGGCAACTATTAACTCTGAAGAAGCCACTGGAATAAACAAATGAGAAAACAATTTCACACTCTAATATATATATGTATATTTTTTACTTTAAGAAGTCTTTTAATAACCTTACTTTAGATTTATTATATTCTTATGTTTATACCATAGATCTTCAGATTTCATAGAAGATCACTCGAGGATAGAAAAATACCTATTCAGCAGATCTTCCTTTCATACCCTGAAATCAGAACTCTCCCCTTTTCTTAACTTAAAGAAGTGAAGACCCAAAATAGATGGTTCGGTGGTGGGTCAGAAGTGAGGGTGGAATCAGGTCCTCAAGTGTATCTTTTTCTAACTTTATGAGGAAATTAAAAAAACAGAGGGTCATGTAGTTAAGACATTAAAAAAATGTCTTTAAGCCCCAGTGCATCTGATTAAAGTTCATTACAGGTGAAACTGTAGATGAACACAAGAGCTGACAGGAAGCAATGCACCAACTGCTAGAACAGCACTTAGATGAAAATGTACAAAATAATGAGTGTGTTTCTCAATACCTCTGACTGGATGCTCAAAGCAAAGCTAAAGTCAATGCACCTTACAATTTATCACTACAGGCAGGTATTAAACACCAGTTTCAAGCATTTCATGTATTGAACTAGTTTCTCTCCTGAAGCTGTGTTCATGGAGAATAGCAGAATAAAATGAGCGCTTTCAGGGAAGTCATCCTGAAAGTCGGGATGTCACTACATACAAGATTTCTTAAAATGCATTTTGAAAACCTGTGAAAATTACATCTACATTTTCAGTGTCTATGTATACTCGCGTCAAGGCAGGCTGCCTCCACAAAATACCTTCCAGCATGCCATCAGCAAGGCCTAAATCTTCTGGGACAAAAAATGTCCACTGAGCTCTAGTGAATCATTTTATATGTAGCCCAGAAGACTAATTTCCCTCCTACAGTTTGTATTTTATTGTCAGCATTTATTTGGCAGGTTCATTTGAAAGTTTTAGAAATTCTGTTCATAAGGGAATTTAAGAAAAGACTAATAGGGCTGCTTCTCATTTCTTCTAGACAAAAATAAGAAAATCTAATTCACTGAGTGCTATGTATCAAAAGTGAAATTCTGCCTTTGTTGTATAATTTAAAGAGCAAGAGCTTAATTTCCTCACGTGCTCTTGGACATTCATTGGGCATTTTTATTGACATATTAAGTGGATGTTGAATCCTTGACTTAGAAACCTGTGTAATAGCCTGATGGACAAAGAGATTCAAAAAACAAACTTTTAAAGTTACCCTGTAATCAATCACAGTCACTGAAGACATTAAATGTGCAGAATAGTTTTAACACATATGATGAAAATAGCAAAAAAAGCTGTGATATGGAAAATATTGCAGATCCCAAGTCAAAAATAATTTAAAGAGTTGGAATTTAGGTTTCTGCTACTTTGTCTGCTTTCATATTGTGAAGAGCTGTCTTTGTTTCCTTGCAGTTTTCCATGCTGGCAATCAAAATGGATGGAGACAAGGATAGCTCCAGAAGCACCATGTACAAGACATAAGCTTGCCAGTATTTCAGGCCTGAAAAGCCAGACACAGTTGCCTACATGCATTTGACTATTATTTAATTCCTAAATTAATTCTGCTTTTCTGCATACTTTACAGAGATTTGGCAATTTGGATTAGTCAAGTCCAGTTTTGGGGAAGAACTTGAAGAAATTGAATGCAGAAATACTTTTTGTTGAAATAATAGGCATCTGATTTTGGATCTTCATGGTGATTTTTCATCAGCCTCCAAACAGGCTATTTTCTCTGTGCTTCATCTACAAAATCACAACTTTAAACTGCCAAAAAATTGGTATTAGCTGTACAGCCACAGTCAAGGTCTAAGAGGAAAACAGAGGATGCTTGTAACAATTTACTGAAAGAGTACTTCAGGCCAAAATGTTTCCTTGTTTCCAAGTCAAAATCCCTGTGCTCAAACACACCAGAGGACCCACTGAAGCAATGACATACCTAACACATAGCTGAGGACTTGGAAACACTGAATTTGCACAAAAAAAGTACAGAATCAGCAACACAAAGGTTAAGCTGGAGCTGTAGTTGCAAACTTCAGTGTCCTTCAAGGTGAGCACAATTTTTCCATGGTCAAACATATCAAGAGATGCTCACTGGGAAAATAAATGAGATAACCCCTCAGTCTCAATAAAAGCACAGCTAATGACAATCCTAAAACGGTCTCTTTCAGAGTTGTAATTAGCTCTGAACTCAACCAGAACCTTGTGTCATTTCTCAGACAATGTTAATAGATATAGCCTCTGAACAGACTTCAGGAAAGTAAAACAACAAGCAATGGGTTCATAAATGGATTCCAGATTTTAGGGGCTGGCAGCATAGGAACCGAGCCCACAGTTTTGAAGGTTCTGTTGTTTAGCATTCTAATTTTACATAAGGAAAGCATCCAATATATTTGGGTTTGGGGTTTCTTTTATGTAATAAAAGTGCTTTAATAATATAAAATATTTTATTTTACCTTTTTTTTTTTAAAACTACTTTATAATAAAATAAGGTAAACTATATCAAGAACGTGACTTTTGCCCCACAAATTAGGAGAGTCTGAATCAGATCCTTGTTGACTCTTAAGCCTGCTTGCAAGCTCCCCGGGTGATTTTATCATCACACACATGGATGCACTGCCTTGGATGCAGTTCTCTTTTCCAGTCTCCAGAGGTCTCTGTATATCGCGGTTTAGCTCCATGACAGCTCCGCTGGAAACGCATTTCGAGGGAGAGGCTGAAGAGCTGCCTGGGAAAGGGATGCTGGAACCAGGTCCCACTCTGACAGCGCTGTCCTGAGAATTTAGATCTCCTAGGAATTTATAGACACCAAATGGAGGGAGGAAGATTTATACTGCAGCACTAGCTGACACCAGCATTGCACAAGCGGGAACATTTTGTCCTTAGAATTCTGATGATCATAGCTGTTAGCATTCACCTGGAAGCAGTGCAATCTGGTGATGTTAAAGGATGGCTGTTAAGCCCTGCTGACAGAAATATTACCTTTTTTACTCTGACCTCAGTCACACCTGTGTTGGTTTCTTTTTATTTTTCCTGCCTTCATGGTTGACGATTTTCTTCCTCAAAAAGACCATTTTTTACTTAAATTATTATGATTTAGCTAACAGTTGCTCTACAGTAATTTGAATGTAGGTGCAGTTTTTGGATAGGTGATATCCTCCACTTGTACATTACTTTCAACTCTTTTATAGGCATCTGCTTCCTGGCTGCTGACTGCATCATTCTTGATTGACCCTCTACTATTATTTATATCTAAAATATATTGAACACATAAAAATGTCTTTTATTTATATGCATAGATAGATAGATGTCTTATATATATCTATATATATACATATTTTATATATGTAATACATCTATATACATGTATGTACACATATGTACATATATATAATTATATGTATTACATGTATAATTATATGTATTATATATATACATATATTAAGAAGAGATTCTGAAAATAGTAATAAAGCATTAAATCCAAGGAAAATCAAAGAAGTCAACTGCTTCTTGTACCTGAAAGCATAGGAGGTCCCTGCCCAGAGTAGGGGTTTGGAAGTAGGTGATCATTAAGGTGCTTCAAATCCAGGCCATTCTGCGGTTCTGTGGTCTCCTCAATACCTCACACCAACTTTAGATTCAGGATCCAGTCTTGGCTATGGACTGATTAAACCAAACAGGTAAATAAGTAAATAAGGTAGGCTGAGATATGGGCATACTCAAGGACACTTGTTTTTCTTGAGACCTTTTTAAGGCATTTTGGACTTCATAACCACTCATATTATCACAGAAGGTACTTGCTAAGACACCCAAATTCAAACAGTAAAACTAACTTTGTTGAAGACAAAGCTTCTGCAAAGTTTCGTTCCATTATTTTTCATGTACCACAGCCATTAGAAAGAGAGGAAAAAATTAGGTGAGCCTACTGCTCTAAATGTAGCTTGAAGAACATTAATAGACTTATAAATAATATATTTTTGTTACAGTAGCAGTAGTTCTTTGAGGTGTCTTTTGAACTCTCTATTGCTGCTTAGACCCTAGTTTTACTCTTTACTGAGCTATGTGGAGAAGATTGAATCCTCCCATTAAACTATGTGTGCCTGTTCTCTTAGATTCCCCTTTGTTCCTAGGAAGCAAGAGAGAGGTACAATAATGGATTACAGAAGAGAGAAAAGCACATTTCTTAGTAGCTGTAGTGTAATGACACATCGACATTCTTTACTCTGACAATTAGTGATGTGCTTCTCTCTTCAAGAAATATAAAACAAGGCAAGACTTGGTTTGTTCTGTAAAAACTGACTAGCACCTGTTTCCTTATTATTTTACTGCTCTATAGCTCTGATCATCTTTTGTGGACTCACTCCAACAGCTCCATGTCTTTCCTGTACTTGGAACCCCAGTGGATGCAGAACTCCAGGGGCGAGTTATGAGAGCAGAGAGGCAGAATCCCCAGCTTTGCCCTGCTGGCCACACTGCTCTGGATGCAGCCCAGGACACTTTTGGCTTTCTGGGCTTTAAGTGCACATGGCCAGCTAATATTCAGCCTCTCCTCCACCAGCACCCCCAAGTCCTTCTGGGCAGGGCTGGTCTCCATCTGCTCATCCCCCAGCCTGTATTGACACCAAGGGTTGGTTGTCCTGATCCAGGTGCAGCACCAGCACTTGGTTTTTGTGAAAAATGCATATTTTATGATTGGCTTTTCACCAATGTTAAAATTAATATTATATGTGTCATGTTAAGAAGTTATGCTGTAATAATTTTCTTAAGTAGTGTGTTCAATGTAGTTTTAGGTTATAACATAAGGTTAAAATAGAAACTATGCTATGTAGGATACTTTTTTTTAAAGAAAGGACTCGCACCAAGTTAGTGGTCACAGGACACCTAAATCTTTCAGAGAAAAAGAATTTATTGCTCTCTTATCAGAAGATATAAACTTCTTCCTGCCTCGCTCCTTCCTGAAGATGCCATTAGGATTAAGAGGAAGAAGTTGACAATGACCAGACAGAATCCTGTGTTTGAATGGAATTTATGCATCATGTATGAAGGGTATGAATATGCAACAGTCTATTGTTTTTAAGTTTTAATCCTCTGTTAACTTGTGTCCTTTTTCAGTCTAATGCTGCCCAGAAAAAGGTACCCAGACCATCTGTAACTCTTTGTTTCTGTTGTCTCATATTGTCCTAATCCAAATTGTCCAAAATTTTTATTACTCTAATTATATTGCTATTCTTATAACCATTTTATTACTAATAAACTTTTAAATTAAAAAAAAAAAACTGATTGGCATTTTTCATAGTTTTGTTAAACCTCATGACATTCCTATGGGCTCACTTCTCCAGCTTGTTCAGGTTTCCCTGGATGCACCCCATCCTTCAGGTGTGTCAGCAGCACCAGCCATATGTGTATACCTGGTTTCTTGAAGAGTGATATAAGGGTCTCCTTGTGCCAGATCTTATAAACTCTTGGAGATTTATATCGCACCCAAGAGAGCTCAGCCACCTCAGATGTCATAAAATCACCAGGATGGCTTCTGTGACAGTGTTAGAAACAAAAAGGTTTAATAAAAGGCAGAATAACAAACTCCTTACAGAGAAAAACTGAGCCAGGGCAAGAGGTTCTTCTCCTGGTAAAACACTTCCCAAAAACGATTTGTTTCTTTGTTCTCTTCTTTTTCTAGTAGATTGCTCAGGTGGGACTTTTTGGTTCCTGTCCAATTGGCTATCCTTAAATTTGAGGTGAAGTCCCCAAGGTCCTTTGAGGTATCTTTTTATCTAATTGAGGAGAGAAACTTCTGGGCTTTTCTCCTTCTTTAGGAGACAAAGGACAGTTTTGTAACTCTCTCAACAGGGGGCCACATTCCTACAGAAGAGATCAGTACAACCAACACGTTTAGAGAAATATTGTCCATCTCTGCACCACTGCTATGTCAATTTCTTTGTGCAAGGATTGCAGAGGGTTAATAGCATAAACCTTTGGAAGCTTACACACAGTAGAAACAGTTTTACACTTCCTCGTGTAGGAATCCTTCAATAATCATGAAAGTGTTCAGTCTTTATGAGTGATTTGTTAATATAAGGGTTTTTGTCTGGGTGCTTGCTTTTCCTTTACATTCAGAAATACTTTGTAAATTATACAGTATAATTGAAAGTATAAAAATATGGATTAAATTTGAAACTTCTATACATAGGTCATCAGCAGTATTTAGATTATGAGTTTTATTATTTGGCTGAGGAAGTAATACTATCATAGCAATACTATCAGTCTCATGTTTTGTCCAATTTCAGGTGTAAAAGATATTTCCTGTAGGAATTTACCATGGTCCATTTATGTCAGTGAAGTATTAACACTCATATGACTGTAAGAAAATATTATTTAGAGAGAAAAAAATAGTAGTAAAGGTCTTTGGGTTAAGAAGTTGATTATATGACTGTTTATACACATTGATAATTAGGAATCAGATATAATCCAAGTTCAATAGTCTTTTGTTCCAAAGAATTCATGTCAATAAAGAATTGTACATCTTTGCTACTCACCAGAAATTTCTGTCAAAATTCTATTCAGGAGTTGGTAGGTAACTTAGAATATATTTAGTTTTGAAGGAGAATAATACATTTTAAGTAGTGTAAGGCTCTCCTGAAGAAAGATAAAATCATATTTGCAAAAATTGATTTTTATTTGTTTGAGTTCCTGATAGAGCTCCTAATGTTCTTATTTACCTAGGGGCTTTTTGGCTTGGTTTGTTTTGGTTTTTTTACCCAAATAGTTACATTCAGTGTTGTAAAATTTTGTCTCCTATTGCCAGCAAAGAAGTGTCTCTTAAAAAATAATAAATAGCTTTTAGTCCTCACATTTTACAGTGGCATTAAGTTTCTCTGTCTTTGACCAGGGCTGTATTTAAAGATGAGGAAAATCCTCCATCTTATGTATTATGAATAAAATGGTGAAAATTCTCAGCAGTACACAAAGAACTTTAGAGTTTGTCCACCATATTTAATATTTAATAAAATTATTTGATATGTAGCTTTTGAAGATTTCTCTCATAGAGGGCAATTTACTGTTGTACCTTAAGTGATTCATTAAAAAAATCATATAAATTATGTTTTTAGTAATGACCTACTACAGACACTTCATCATCCAAATTTTCTATAAATTCTTCACCTCAGATGGTGGAAAGATACATTTCATTAGCAGATAAATATATTTATCTTTACATTCAGACAGAGTTAATTTACAACAGGAAGAGATTTCCCTGTTCATTAATTTTTTGTACTGTACAAGCAAAAAATGACACAAGATTTCTGTTTGCTTGTAAGAATGTAATAAGGAAACCTATCAAGCATTTCCTGGAGTTCTTGGTACTCCAGGATTTTCCAGGTTTTCCTCTGGCATGGCCCCAGCAATCGTAGCCTCCTACCATTGGAGGGAGCCACAAGCACTTGTTCCAAAATTCCTAAGTTCGTAAAGAGCTCTTTCAGTGCTACAGTAGTTGAATTACACACTCAAAAGCTTCATCAGACTAATAAACTATAAAAAATAATGGCCTATTCCTTATGATGCAGCATAGCTTTGCTTCTTTTGGAGTATTAAAGAGCATGTTTAACCTTACAGCAAGCTGTATTTGCAGCTTATTTTAATATTTTTATAATAAGCAATGTATTTATTTTATAAAGCTGTCACATATGCATTTTATTTTTCTAAAAACATACATAAAAAACATGTGTTAAATACTAATTAAATTTTTTTAATGTTTGAATTAAAACCACATTCTTCTTCAACATCTTACTTAACTGTACACTTAGAGTAGAAATAGAAAGAAAGTAATCTAGAAAAAGGTATTATGTTTGGATTCTTTTTAAATATAATTTTATCCATACACCAACATGGTATCTTAACAAAGATTTTACCTTTTGTATGGTTATCCAGTGATATGGGAACAAAATAGAACATCATTGGCTATATTGTCAAATAAAATACTAGGTTCTCACTAGGTTCTGCACCAGTAAGATCCATTGAGGATCCACGTATCTCATTTCCAGATTTCAGAAATTTTTTCATACTTTTTGTCTTAGACTACAGTTTTAATTACATCTAACCAACACATAAAGGGCCACAAAAACCAGAAAATATGTTAATTTTTGTCTTCCACATTACCAAGCTAAGATTACAACATTAAAAAGTCTCAAATTACTCAAATTCTCTCAGCCAAATTCCCTCTGTTCTTAAAGGAGTCCTTTTTCTCCTTGCTAAATAGATCTGTTGGAGTTCTGGGTTGGCTGCACCAGAAAATCAGAACACAGACTTTACACTTATTTAATTAGTCTTGACCTTTTGTTTGCTTTTGAAGGGGGTTTCTACTCAGTAAAAGGAGTAGCAGTTGACAATCCTGGTTGCAAATGTTGGTGCTCCCAGGATTAGCCAAGAAGTCTACAGTAGAAAGTTTCACTGCAATCAGGTGACAACTATTCTTTTTTATCATTCCAGGTTCAATGGCATGAAATGGATGTGTTGTTTTCTTCTTTCTGTTTGGCATATTCCAAGGAGCTAAGTTGTTTTCCCTCTCTGCCTAACTTGCCAGCAAAATACCGTGTGTCTTCTCACAGACACCATCTGTGAGAATAGACTGTCACTGTCCTTGATGTGCTTTGAGACAGGCAACATGCAAACTACCACCATATGCAAGATTGTTTATAACACTGTCTCTGCTTTTCATCAGGTCTCACTCTTTCAAAATGTCCTGGTTTAAAGAAGTAGCCTAAATAGGAAGATTTAGCAAAGAAGCTTTAGGAGTGTAAAATGTTCATATGTTGTATTCTTAGCATTTAACCCAACTCATTTAGGAAAACTCTTGGTATCATAAGACAATTCCACATGGAAGGAACCTTGAGAAGTCTGATCCAACCTTCTTTCCACAGCAAGGGCATCTTTGAGGTCAGACCAAGTTGCTCAGGGCTTTATCTTGTCTTAGCATTGTAAACCCCAGAGGGTAGAGGCTGTACAAGCCCTCTGGGCTGCCTGCTGCACTGCTTGACTGTACCCAAGGAAGAAAAGCCATGAAGCGATGGGTGCAAAAGCAATTTAACTCTCTTTGAATATGTTAGAATTATATATTCAAGCAACTCAACGTTTCTGATCTGTTTTTTTTTTTATATAGCATTTAAAAAACTCCTACAAGACACTCCGTAAGAATTTTCCAAATCTTTGAGGATAAAGACCAAGATCTTTTTTGAGGTTTCTGGAGCAGAAACTTTTCCTGTTCAGAAACATTCTGAGTGAAGCTTAGTGCAGTACTATGAACAAATTTTTCAAGACTAAAAAATTGCCAACCAAATATATAAAGAAAAAGGGCAAAACATTGCTCTCAGGTGGTTGATGGCCACACTCAATGACTAACCTGAATGACCCAGACAGCATCATAGCATATCCTGAGCTGGAAAGGATCCCCAAGGAACTGAACTCCTGGCTTTGCACAGGACTATGCCAAGAATCACAGCAAATTCCTTGAAGCACTATCCAAGTGCTCCTTGAACTCTTGCAGGCTTGGTGCTGTGATTTCTTCCCTGGGGATCTTGATCACTTGAGCTACTGCGATTCTCAGGCTTTTTTGACTCTAAGTAATTTTTGAATTAAGAAAAGTTAACAAAAAAACAAATAAAGTAAGAATGGATATTCAGATTTATTTGAGTGATCTACCATTGACCAGGATTATCATGTGGCACCAGAGTTTCCTGTAACAGAGTTCCATAATTCCATACCAGAACAACAGTGCAGCACAGCACTAATAAATTACAATGGTTACTTATCCAATATGCAGGATAAAACATGGGATTTTTTGTGAGATAACTAGTAAAATTGTGTTGAAGGAAAATCAGGACTATGTATTAATCTCATTTTTGAAAAGTTTACAGGCATTTTATAATGTCTCTCAAAAAAAAGATTACATTAACAACCTAATGCCTGAATTAGAGTCTGATTTTTTTATTTCTCTTCACAAAAGATATCACCATGTTTTCAAGATATGTAACAAGAAGGACTTCAGAAAAAGACATGACTAAGAAGGACTAAAAAAGCTGCAGACCAATTACATGGAAAACAGACAAAAAACCTACCTAAACTTGATAAAGAAGGCTCTTTCTGCACATTTAACCTTGCATAAATTTCCCAGGAAACAAGTGAGAAAAGGCATTGATTTACAAAGTGTTGTATTGCTTTTTAATATATAATCACCTTTCAAACAGCCTGATGCATTGAGAGGTCCTTTGAATGTCTTTGAAAGGATGCATCTTATAAACCTGAACTATCCTGTTAAAGTTAAAGGATGACCATCATTTAAGGTGTAGAATGATGACCAAAATCTATTCTGAAAACACACTGAGTTCTTTGCACCAAGTTATTCATACATTATAGTGGAGATTCATCTTATCTCCATCAATTTGCAGTCCAGGGCCTCAGTCAGGCTCCAATTATTCAGGGTGTGGTGATCTTCCACACAGCTTTTGTAATACAGTCTTGCTATAATAGATAAAAGTCCTTCATGAAGATGTTTAAGCCATAAACTGTAACACATTAGTCTCTGACTAAAACACCCTAAAATAGTCTATATTCAGTTGATTTTCTCCTTGCCTCCTCAAATCTGCCATTTTAGATCTGTGTGTACCAAAGAAAAATCTTTGATGTCAAAGGCACCTGGTTTTCTAACAGTGTGTGGTATTTGGAGACGTTTTAACAATGTTAATTAAATTGTAATGTCTGCTATTTTTTAAAAAGTCAATACAGCTTCCAAGGAGGGCAAAGTTAGCAAGCCAATGACCAATTGCTATAATCTATTCCTTCGATATTACATGACAACACACAGTGGTTACATGGAGGCATAAAAGGTTTTGGCAAATTATTTCTTTAATTATTTAAAGGTTTTTCAAACTGCTATATTAAAGTGGTACCTCTGAGTATATAAATTTTAAAAAGATAATTAAAACATGCTTAACTAATAATATTGTTTCTCAGACTGAATCTCTTTTGAATGAACCCATTCAAAGCAAAAAAAAATTAATTAGGGTACTTCTTTGTCATATTATTACTTTCCCACAAGACTTATTTAATTTTAATTATGTTATAATGTGCTTAATAACAAGAGCTGGGTTTTAATGAAAATCTTGTCAGAAAAAAATGCTTTAAGGGGGATCTTTGATTTCTTTATAATACCAAATATAGATATAGCATGTAATGCAGCTGTACTTCGTAACCCTGAGCAAAATAATCTCTTACAACACTGTTCAGTTTCTTTCCATAAAATAATTTTACTTTTGAAAGATTCACGCTGGTGTGCCTGTAAGAATTCTCTTATGCAGCTAAAGAGAATTGTTGTTGCAATCCTGCATATATCCCAGAATTTCCAAGTACCTTGGACTTGTCACTTCTTACATTGTACCTTTCCCCCCTTTTCCACACGTACGTCACTATTACCTTCCACTGAGCATCAGAATCTCTGCTGCAACAGAGATGTTAACAGAAAAAAAACCTATAAAGACCCCATTAGAAGCTATTATAGTATTAAGTGGCTTAGGTGTTTGGATTCTAAGGTAGTGGAACAGGCTGAGAACATTAATAGAGAAGGAGAAGACACTCAATGCATCTTCTGTACCAGGGTGAGGGGACACGGGGAAAGGGGAGAGGGGAGGCTGAGAACTTCCCCCAGCTGCAATTGCAAAAGCTACACAGGAAGAATTCTTCCACGCAACAACATTGCTGGAAAACCAAGCAGCTGGTTAAAGTCAGGGTTTGGTGGAACACAAAGGTTCACACGATCAGGACCACTTTCCATCATGCTCTGCAGCTGGACATAAGGAGGGATGAGCTGGAGGGCATGACATTGGGTGTTGATCTAAGCTCCCCAGTTTATGCAGAGGGCCTCTAACAAAGGGCTAAAAAATCTTCAATGAATGGTGGTACTCTGTCTCTCCTACCTTACAAGTTGGTGTGCTCAAGTCAGATCTTCAAAAATTGCCATGAAGACACAGCGATTGTAACAGAGGAAAGAGAAAATTCTTAAGTATCGAAGAGCCTCAGTGGTGGAGTGGGGAAGTCAGTTTTCATGTGTGTTTAGGAAACTTATGAACAGTTTTATCAGAGATGACATAAAAAGGAGATAAGCCTCAGGCACAAGCATGCACAAAAATAACAGATGAAGTAATGAACTGTTAGAAACATTATACGTGAGAAAGTCATACTTCAGTACTGAAATAATCTGCCAACAGGATTTTTTCTTTGGGGTGAAACTTTAAACAATATAATCAAAGCTCAAGATATCTTCCCTTCTGCCCCTTTCTGTTTTCTGTATTCTCAATTCAGTTTGAAAAATAGAAATATGTTTGAAAAAGTAGAAAATCTCAAAAAAGGCAACTCCCCCAAAAAATCCAAACCCAACCAACCAACCAAACAACCAAACAACCGAAATAAACAACATACATAACTCCTTTTTTATGTGGTTCTGTGTTTTTTTCATTCCTTCTTCTCACACTCTTAACAAAAGAAAACACACTGTTCAAAAGAAAAAGAATAACCAAGATTGTTGCTAGTGATTCCAGCAGCACAGTTAAAGGTTAAGAAATTTAGCTATAGATTTTCTCTAATGCAGATCCTTTCTTCTAAATGTGAATCAAATATAACATAACTTAATGTCAAGAACTCTCTAGACTAAAGGCTTTTAGCAAAATAACTTGTCCACCCTGACAAAGAATCCTATAACAAGAAGAGTTAACTCCAAAATCTACATTTGCACTACACTGTTACACATCTCTTTAAGCCGGAAGGTGAAGAAATTATTCTAGTGAATTAGGCCAGAGACTTCCATATATCTATAAGGGAGATGCATTTATATGGATGAAAATACAGATTCTGGCTTTTTTTCATCTCCATCTAATTATTTTCAATTTCCTTCCCTTGGATCTCCATTTCATCTTGGTTCCCACCCTCAGGTCACTCATGTGTTTTGCACAGACCTTGTTGATACCCTAGCCTGGACTCAATGTGATTTAAATAATTAATAACTGAGCTATTCTTTTAACTCACCTTAAATGAATTAGACAAGATAAATTAGTTGCCTGAAGGAGAACACAGTGTTTAAAATTTTGTAAGTCTGAAATACAGATAGATTTTACTTGTGAAAAAACACACTTTTCAACCTTCTAGATTTCTATATTATTTGACATAAAAAATTAGCAATGATATTGACTATTCACTTGTCAACAATAATCTCAATGTTGTTGACAAGTAAATCTTATCTGTGACGATATGAGAAACATCTTTCAAAAGTCAAAGGCTTCAGGAACTTTGCTGATTGCTGAGATTTAACGGTGAGTACAGACCACCTCATCTGGCACTAATATGGCAACACCCAGGCTCCTTTCTAGCAAATGTTGACTTTGATAAGGAACATGGTATCTAAGACATAAAATATTGCAATATTGTCTTCACATCGTTATTTACCAAATATTTAAGTGGCTGGAAAGTGTGGTACATTTATACTAAACACCTTTATCTACATATAATACGAATCCAGGCAGACGTGTAGCATCTGAAGAGGTGTTGCTCCCAACCACAGTTGCACAGAAATCATTATATATTTTTTCTCTTTCCCAGTCTCAATGATGATTACAAGGGGCTGCATACAGAAAAGTCCTACATTCTTTTAGCAGTATATACCAAAGTTTTTCAGATGTCTAAACTCTTGGCTTATTTTGAAAACATCTCATGTGGACATTTAAAATATAGATGCAGGAAAAAATAGAATATAAATGCTTTTATAGAAAAATCTATAGAACTCTGGTGCTAAATAGTTCCATTATATCAGTGCGAGATTTATATAGATTTTCTCTGCTTGCCTTCATTTCTTGATAGAAAATCCCTGCCAGTAAATAGCAAATGCCACATGGTATCTGATTTGGAATGTTATCAGTAAGCACAGTGCAGCCAGTGCTGAATTACTGCATCATTACCATCAAGATATGAGATTATACTATCATTCACTGTGCACTCAAATTATTCAGGCCAGTTGAATGTCATATTTCCCATTTGCAATATGCCCCTTGTCATTGTACAACTATTCCAATATTTATTTGCCCTATCTCTACATAGCCAGGCTCATTACACTAAAAAAAATCAGAATTTCTGTGTATCAGTCCCCTAAGTCCTTCTCTGACATGCTGAAACGTCCTACTAAAATAAATCTGAATTTTTCCCTGAATAAATAATTCATGTATGCATTGTGCAGATTTGGTATCAAAGCAGATAAAGTAAATGCACACTACTGTCAAAGCAGTGTCTGCTATCAGCACAAAATCTCAATAATATCAAGTAAAATGTAATTTACAGTGTTTGTGAAAGTTCTGTTTTTAAAGAAGCATCAGAACTCTGCATCCTTCAACTCTGTAGCTTCCCGAATCATAAAAGATACATGCACCCAACAAAAGCCTAATTTGTGATGAACTTTTTACAGCTTTCCTCAGGAATTTCCTGTAGTTTACATAGTTATGCTATAACTATTATTGCATAAACCAAAAGAAAAAATTCAGATGCCTTTATAAAGATTTTACAGCATTAAGATAGAGCATTTTGTGATGGTACTTAAGGCATTCTAGAATGGCAAAAAAAAAGAATATTTAAGCTTCTAAAATCCCAAGAATTATTAAGTAAAAATTTATCAAACCAAGTAGTTAGGAATCAAGGTTATATCAAGCCAATCTCCTGACAGCTGATCTTTCTGCACATGCTGTGCATGCACAGCTGTTTTGTTCCAGTAGTTGATTTGTTTCTAGTCCCCCATATCCAAGGCTCAATCTTACTTTATGCTTCTTCACTTTATGCTTCTTCAAGTGAACTTTTCATAATAACTGTTTTCAATAAGTTTTTTTCTCATTACCATCTTCAATACTTTTCTCATTGTAGCCCATTGTATCTCCCTATCTCCCCATTACCATTGCCACATAACTCCTGAGAGAAGTGTTAATCCTAAGAGTGCTCTGTATTTGTACATAACTATATAGCCAAATGTGAAAAGAATTAATATATGGATCATTAAACATTCCTAGAAAATAAGAATCTATTTTAAAATGAGTGATGGCAATTTCCATAAACAATGATGAAAAGGCAAAGAATTGAAAATCCATTTCCATATCATAGCCTGTAATGCCTCATTTGTTACTGCATTTAGAGCCACGGCCAGTTGACTGTCAGAAAGAGAAGTAGAATGTAATCCTGATACATGCTACATTGATAAATTCCATCCAAATTCACAGTACTAATCAAATTACATGCCAACAGCCAATGACATGTATCTAATACAGAACTACCACACACTAATAAAAACTGAAGGGCCAGTGAAGTGCTATCACCCCAGGAGGGTTAAAGGAGCTCTGCAG
The DNA here is from genome assembly GCA_024865655.1 of Emberiza elegans. Classification (NCBI taxonomy): domain Eukaryota; kingdom Metazoa; phylum Chordata; class Aves; order Passeriformes; family Fringillidae; genus Emberiza; species Emberiza elegans. The sequence goes on from JALJVW010000158.1 coordinate 9,247,108, forward strand.
CCTTGTGAAAGTCCAGATCCTGAGGGCACAATAATTGTGTAGCAGGGATGCTGAATCCTACCAGGAGAGAGCATCACAGGTAATGTAAAAGACATGAGCCCAAGGAACCAGATGGATTGCATTTGAATGCATTTGTGTTAAGCTGGTCAATATTATTGTCATACCTTTTTCCATCATTTTTGAAACATCATGGTGATGGGGATAGGAAAAACATTATACCTATCTTGGAGAAGGGCAAGAAAGAAAATTCCTGGATCTACAGCTGGATCAGCCTCCACTTAATCCCCTGGACGTCTACAGAGTAAATTTGAAAGTCATTTCTAAGCACATACAGTACAAAATGATGGTTGAGAACAGCCAATACAATTATCAGCTTCAAATGTTGCCTGACTCCAATGACCAGATAAATGGGTTTATGGATATGCAACAGACATATTTTTTACCATGACAGCAGTGAGACCTTGGTCCCTGTCTTCCATACTATCTCTACATTTAAGTTGGTGAGATGCAAATTATTTGGATATTAGAGATATGAGAAAGGCAATAAATAAATAAATATTGCAAAAAATTAAGCCAGAAAAAAATAAGGAAAAACCTCACAGTAAGTAGCTGTTTAGAAGATACCTTTGGAGAAAACTATTTTTTATATTTATTTGCTGTAGCCCCAGGTTTGGACAATATGCTTCAATGCAATGAAATTTTATCTCCTTCTCCAGGAACAACTATAGGTCTTTTATCACACAGCCTCTCTTCTGTTTATTTCTAGAATTTTATTATTATAGGAAAGTCAGTTTATGAAATCTACTCTTAAGAAGTCTTATTTGTATTTTAATGTGATATTAAACTGTACCGATGCATTTTCTGAACATGTAATGCAACACATAATCTTTACACAAAAGAGGTATCACTTAGGAAACACTTCAGTCTTGATTCCTGCTTGTCTATCTGCTTGACTATAGAAATGTCAAAGTCTTCAGCTTAACTAATATGTAAAATAGCACCAGTCAAATACTTCAGACTAATCTCTAAATCAGTTAAGTATGTGATACTGTCAAAAAAAAAAGAATGTGAAAATTCATCTATTTAAATATCTTGGTTGCTTTTAAATAACATAATCAAAAGCTTAAATCAAAAAGTCAATCTACTTGAATGAAAACCAAGACATTAAAAATGCAACTAAATCAGCAACACAGTGAGTTAACAAAATACTCAATCTCACCAACAGGTTGCTACTCACAACAAGATATTTTGGAAAACTGGAAAACAATACATGTTGCTCAATCTGCAAACTAGGCAATCAAGTAATGAAGCTGTAAGCACAGACTACTGAAGACTACCACAGAAAAAGAAAAAGAAAAATCTCCCTTAGTTAAAAGCATGGCATGTTATTTATAAATGATATCTCCTTCCATAGTTTCAAATTTCCAGCTGTGAGAAAAATAGTAACAATAGGCCTGATTATTAAAACATTTGAAAAATGTAAGAAAATTGGAGTGTGTACTAGAACTTGATGATACAGTGAACTACTTTCTGATGTTCTTCCTTAGGCTGTCCTAAATGGAATTGCTGTCTGGGCTTTCTAACTCCAGGTAAATTAAAAGGGTGAATACCAGCTAAAGAGGCCTTCTTAAACCCTCCCATCATTCACAGATCTCACTGAAAAACTAATCAAAGTAATCTGAAAATATTGTGAATTTCATTCTTGACCTTCAGAAAAGTTGAAAAATAAAGAGAGAGCACAAGTCAGCAACTCAGCCCTTTTACTTGCAAGAGAGCAGAGTGCATGCTCATTAAATGTAAAAATTTTAATTTGGGAAAGAAATGAAAAAAAACATTCTAAAGCAGCCTTACATTGCATTTCTGCATGCCTGAACTGACTACCAAGTCACTGTTTTCATAGCTGTGAACCACATAAAGTATGTGCTTGTACAGACACACAAATAAAGAACATGAGCAGAGGAACAGCGGGTTACTGAAGCCGTAACTATAAATAGAAAAACAGGCTTACTTGCTTTTTTGGTAATGTCTTTATTGGGTAAAGCCTCTTCTCCACAGAAACAATTATTTCCCAATGCAAAGAAATAAGTTTTAGTACTCGTACTCCTCTTTAGTTGTTTTCTAATTACAAATCCATGACTAGTTCATTGGCCACAAGTAGGGTTGATGAATCCTCTCTGGTATATTTACCTTGAGTGTCAAAATTCTAAGTGTTTGCCATGTGCTATTATAATGCACAAACTCCTCTGAAATGAATTCCATGATACATAACAAGACAGTTTTTTGCAGTGTTATATCGTTTCACTTTTGCTCAATAAATAAAAGTTGCATGCATAATTTACCAAGAATACTGCTGTTAAGTCACTCTAAAACAAAGGCATTCAGATATTCATTAAGGTACTGATGAAATATATCAGTATCACTAGATGGGTGATACTTAAGCAATGACTGACAAAAATTAGACACCCAGTTTGATATCTAAAAAAACACTTTTTATCCAGACCTCAAATCTGAAATAATGTCCTCTTAATATTGGTACATGTTTTGTAACAACTGCAATTTATCATTCAACTGCAAAACATTTCAAAGCATATCAGGAATCTAGGATAAAATCCATTGATTTGATTTGCCTGCTAGTGAGATTACCCTGCTCCACAAAAAATAGCTGTAAGAGCTCTGTTATTGATAGCAAGTAGGCTGGGAATATCTTTGGGTTACCAAAGCACCTTTTCTGACCAGCTCCTTCCTCCTGAGATTAAAATTTTTCACATTTCTTTTGTTGTTTATGATCTTCAGCAAAAATGTACCCCATGCCAGAAGATCAGTAAGGGGAGCAAAGGCCATTTTCTGCTGTAGCAGCTGGAGCTCAGCCCTTCAGCAGGATATACAGCATCCACTTGGTGCCATGACATCCAAAACATGCTTATGGCATCCATGCAGTGATAGAAGTCTTTAATTTAAACCTGTTTTCTCCTGACTTCCCAGGTGCTGACACCCAGGTCCTCATTTTACAATCCAACTTCTATTTTGGCTTTTTCTGGTGACTGTGGCATGAATGAGATACCTGAAGGAAGTCGGATACCTACTCAAACTCAAAACCTTCTCTTGGTACTTGAAGCTAACCTCTAAATTTGAGTCTGTTTGTGAAGTCTAGACCTGTCCTTCATGGGGTAATAGGTCATGTTTTATATGGCAACAATGGACAGGAGCGGAAATCCAAATATTCGTTTTAGGACTGATTTCATGCAACACTGCATAATCTTTGGGTGAGCAGAAAATGACTAAATTCAAGAATCATACCTTGTTTAGTTGTTAGTAGCATTCTCTAAGTTTTACTAGTTTCAGTGTCCCCTAGCAAACTGTATTCTATCATCTCTGTAAAGACATCTCTGCATAAATTGCCTATGCAAACTTTTTCCTTTTTTTCAATGCTACTCTACCCAGTAGCTGCTCACAGTTCTGCTCAGTTACCTCGCCTCTTTTTTCCTGTCTATGTTTTATGCAGGACCATATCAGCTAGAACAAGGAATGAATAAGTATGTAATCCAAAGGCTGATGCATCAAGTGAACACAAGCCAGAAATATGCCCTTGTGGCAGGAAAAGCTGTTGGTCTATCTCTACCCAATTGCAGGTCTCAGTGCTTATTTTGAACAGCACTGAACTTTCTGTAGATATGAATTTATGCTTCTGTGTTCAACAAAAAGGCAAGAGAGTAGGGTATTGTAGTCCTTGCTGCATCTGAGCAGTTTAAAATCAAGTCAAAGTATGTTTTTGGCTTTATACAATGGTTGTAACTCTCATATTCTAAATAATAACATTTTCTTGAAAATACTCTTTTGAGATCTTCCTCCACAATAAGAGGAATCACATAATACTTCCTCACGTTAGAATTTTTAGCTCTCTGAGGTAAGGATTAACTTCAAGGGCCGTTGCCTCATTGTTCTGCTCCAGTTTATCGACAAACAATGCATATCTGAAGACAAATATCCTTCATTTCTTAGAAGAAGGGTGGTGTAATGATGTTATAACCCTGCAAAACCAAGCTGGTTGTCATCAGCTCTGCAAGATCATAATGTATTAAAGCCTTTTGTGCCTTTGAATTCATGCACTAGCAAGAAATTCCAATTTTATCTTTAAACCTCAAACCAAAATTACCTACATTTAGTTCTGCCTGAAGGTGAACAACTATTTCCTTGCTAACTTTTCTAGTAGTCTGCTCACTACTTTAAGTGATTCTGAACAAAATACTGAAATGCAAATTAATTTTTTTCAGTTGTAGAGAAGTCACATTTCCTTAAATTTCATTTTGTGCTCTTTGAAAACTCCTTTTTTTCCCTCAGATATTAGGTATGTGTAATCTCTAGGACTGATGCTTTTTCCTATAAATCTTCCTCATAACACTGTAGTTTTTCTTTTTGGAAAATCTTACTAAGAAACAAAACTAGACTTTATGTCTGAAATAAAGACCATAAGTAGATTTTAAAATGCAAAATGTCATCTGGCTTCTGTATTAGTAAAAATTCCTTTTACTTAAAATAGCATTTTGTGCATCAGTAAGAATTCGTTGTCCTAGAAAACAGGTATCTATGAATATGCTTTTACTGCAAATTCTGTGGAAAGCTGTATGTGCAGCGAAAGTGAACAGTCAGGATGTTCTGTGCATACACTGCATCTCTCTGGGTTGGCTGCACCAATCTGCCAAAGCACACACTTATGTGATGTTGATGCCTAAAGACTTTTAGTTTTTTATATATTGTTCATATATATTTGTAGCTTTGTAGATTTTTAATATAGTGTAGCTATATAGTTTTAGCTATAGTTTATAGTTTTAAATAGTATAGCTGTATAGTTTTAAAGACTTTCTTCCACTTTAGAATAGCAGATTACCTTTTCTCACGTATTATGCTACATTCTCTTCAGTCTTATTTTCAAGAAAATAATTTCTAACAAGGTAACAAATGTGGAAGAGGCTTTACAGTGACTTCTGTGAGCCAGAGAGAAGTTTGGTAAGAGGATCCATGTTTACCCCTGAAAGAATTTCCTACCAAGGTCATTGACATAGACACCAAAAAAGAAAGAAGGATAATAAGAGAAATCTGCAACTGTCTACTCCAATAAACAATTTGTTTGTCTCTTCTGACCAATAAGTGTCAACTTAGGAGTTTTGTAAGAATATATAAAAAGCATGCAGGCTATAATAAAACTGGGGTTTGAAACCTTCTGAAAATGGAGTGTTCCTTTGTGTTGTAACCACTTCAACTGCGACAAACGAGGACGCCCTGTTTTGCACCAGTACTTGGGGGACATTACAAAACATAGGGCTAAAATCCCCCGGAGGGACTCCAAGAGACATGCCCAAGGGCGGGACATCAGCTGAGTACATAGTACATCAACTATTAGATGTACTTGCTAGATCTCCTAATTAATACATTTATAACATTTGTGGGAACCTGGTGGTACATGTGCAAATATCTAGATTTTGTGAACCTCAAAGCTTTCATTAAAGGACTGCTCTTTAATGTTTTGTTGCCACCTGTAATATTGTTGGAAAAGTTTGTCCTTCAATTCTAGACAGCAATATATCTGTCACTAGTGGGATGTGGTATGACAGCTGCAACAAAGACATTGAGCTTGACTCAACTGCTCACTCCTAAGCCTTAAACTACTAAAATCTTAAGTTTTACTGTAGTGATTATGACTTAAATTTTAATTAATAAGTCTTCTTTACTTCAAAAGAAATAGTATATATAAACATGTTTTTTATTAAATTGAACCAGAGTCCGTTTACAAGGCCAAAATATAGATAATTCTGTAACCAAAGTTCCCTAGTCAGTCAAAAAGTTGCTTGGTACAAAAATATCCAAGCCAAATATTTTTTCCTTTGTACTCTTCACTTCCTGATCCTTAAATTCAATATGTAAACAAGAAAACCTGTCATGAAAAACAGGGGCTTTGCAAAGTTCCAACTAGCAATTTTACCTTCTTAACAAACCGATAAAATGTCATCAATTCAGTACTCTCAGTGAAACTTTGAAAAGATCAATAAAATAAAAAGCAAGTTTGTAGCCATAGGAAGAGATGTTTCAGAGGAAATACAATTCTATCACTCAGAGTTTTTCTTAAAGCCATGATAAATGTCCTCTTACCATACTTTTGCCTAAAAAACCCCAAGCCTCTCCGTGTTGTAATTGCAAATGAAAAAAAAGTAAAAAAGGCACAATTGATTTAAAGAGTTTTTATATTGTCATAGTTTCAACAGAAAGAAATAAAGTTATTGGTGTTAATTTTATTGTCAGATTCTGAATGAGTGTATAATTCAGAATGAAACAATAAATAGATAATATAGATATAAACCAAGAAGAAATTACTGAAACCATAACAAAAAGGGACATTTTATTAATAAATTTTAATATTTTAACTTATTTTTGAGATCTTTTAAACTGCTATAAGGAAATATAACATTCAATATTCAATATTTTATCATAATTTACCCACTCCAGAAAAAAGGTGAGTAGATTTGTCATAGGCAAGTGAACAGTCACTGTCTAGATATTTTAAAGCCTGATTCAAAAAACTGTTTGGTGCTTCAATTGAAAAGACCACATATAAAAAAAGTCAGAAGCAAAAATTTTTTTTGTGTATGTTATTTTCACCATTTAATTATCTTAATTAGTCCCATGGGGTCCTCAAGGAAGGAAGAAGTGCCTGTGGTTACAAAAACAAGGATCTAGATGAGGTGTTTGGGAAAACAGGGAAAGCATTAGAACATCAACAGTGTGGAAGGACCTTTTGAACACGTGAGAGAACAAAGAAAATGGGAGAAAAGGCATTTATGAGGCTACCAAGGCCTTATTTTCTCTGTGAAGGAACTCACGTAGCCTGTTACAGTCCACAAGACAAGAATCAATGTGCAGAATCTCATCTTTGTGAAAGGAGGTCAGAAATAGTTTTCTGCATATGGAAATGAATATGAATAATAAATGAACAAATCACCAACATAGATCAGTATTGACCACTGAAGATAAGTTGCAACCTTAACTCTACATCCTTTTTTGTTGGAATTATAGTGCATGGGCAGAAGTGAAGGTAACAAGTGAAAAATTCCCCCGTTCATGGAACTGTTCTATTTTCCTGAATCCGTCATTCTGCACAGTAGGCATAAGGTGAAGAGATGTAATGGAAGCAATAATGATGCTTTGCAGAGTGGAACATCTCCATTAGAGTAAAACTAGAGCTGGTGTCAGCACCTATCTGGCAGTCTCGCAGCTGAGCAAACTTTAGAAAATGGGTCTCTCAAGATTTTTTAATAACAGGAGCACTCCCTGCTTTCCAAATGAGGCAGATGTAGGATGAGCAGTTCTGCGCTATGGATATCACTTTGCATGCTCTGCAGTGAATATGATCAGCTCTGGAGCAGCATCCAGCTCAATACTCAAAAGACAAAATGTATTATTTGTAGCTGCTATTTAGCATAATCAGAGAATGAATACAAAGAAATACAAGTGTATTTAGGAAAACGGGATTAGCAGGAGCTTTCTGTCTGAAGAACAGCATCTTATTATCTCAGGTAAATGCACTGTGTAAACCTTTTCAAACACACATCAACTTTATCTTACAATTAATAAGAGCTCTACAACTCTACTGAAAGATTGCATTATACCTGATTGCACTGATGGTTAAGACTATTATTATGATATCTTCTAATTGCCAGCCTAAATATGTTCAAAAAAAACCTACAACTATTTCTGACAACATTTTGGTTCCTGGGTGTAAGTGCTATGGTAGATTTACAATGAGACAGTCTCTCTTCTTAGCTATTTGGCTGAAGTGTGCAACTAAAGATGAAGGTGGTAAGTCATGAATATATGTTTCAGAAACAGAGTCAGACTAAGAATAATTATTTTTTTCTACTTCTGCATTCTACATCTCTGAGAGAAGAATTGCAATAATTTTTTATTCCCAAAAAAGTTTTGCAGAGAAATAATGCAAATGAACCCTTGCAAAGGCTGTAGCTTCTGAGACTGTTTGTATAGTAAGGTGACAGTATCAAAAATGAGAATGAATCCAGAGATAAATAAGTACATTTTTTCCCTCTGATTGTCATCCATTCCAATTTTTCCTCTTCTCCCACTAAAAAAAATCTTTCAGATTGGAACATATATATAAAACAAATAGGTTATTTTTCATGCTGTAGCTAAAACTCTATAATGCGTAAGCCTCAATCTTTTCCTACTGAAATGAATCTGAGCCTGAATCTGAATGAGCTACTCCAGGGCAAAAAAAAATATCCTTCAAAATTTATTCCAACAATCTTCAGCATCTCAAATATAGAAAGGCAGATAATTACGGCAAACTAAGTAAGGGAAATGAAGATAAATTAAATGTCTGTATTTAGCACATGCTACATTTGAGTTTCATGGCTCTTTAAGTAAAGAATTACAGGGGTTTCATCACAAAATATTTTGTTTCTTCTTTTAGTTAACTCAGCTGATGCTTTAAATTTAAAATAAACTATATGTAGTTTAGTCCTTCCAATGACCTTATGAATTCTGCACTAAATCTGAACTGCCCATGGCACTAAATCCTAGCTCCAACCTGCATCCCAGTATGTAAATCAGAGACATTCTGAGCTTCCACTACAATTGAGCATCATTGTTTATAATTTTGGTTAGGTTTGGTTTTCTGAAACACAATTCTTACTATTACAAGGCAGTAAAATAAAGAGTAACCAAAGATACAGGGTCAAATTCAGTTTCTGAGACACAGGAATATTCAACGTTTGGATATTAGGAATTATCAGCCATTTGAAAGAGGAGAAAAATTTTCACAGTCTCAGACTCCTACAGTAATTCTAAAAGTTTATGTTTTCTGCTGCTTTTTCAGTGAGACTCTGCTGCTTAATTCTCAAGTTCAAACCCTTTCTACCTCTCACTCAAATTGGGCAGTTGGATCATCTGAAGCCATGTGTCATGAGAGAATTTTCTCTTTGTATGCACAGAATTTATTTCCTAAAACTAATTTTTTGTTCCTATATTTCCAAAACAGTCACACATACGCCCAGGAATATGTACCAATTGTCCAAGAGCATTTTTGACCACATTGCCAATGACTTGGTCTATGAGATGTGAGTTTCCAAGGTCACAAGATACTTCTTTTTTTATTCTGTATCTGCTTATCCCAGAATTGCTGACAAGAGGAAAAATATGCTTTTATTAACCAAGCAAGGCATCACAGATATGCATGATACATTCTGCAGTGCTCAGAAGCTCCTCTTTAGAGTGAGGCATCATTCTTTTACAGGTTTTGTAAATAAAGACACTTGCATATTTTACAGAATGTTTTTTTGTCTCAGTGTGATATCAAACATGCTGATGTGTCAAAATGGTAACAGACCCTCACAAAACCTTTAAGGAAACAGATGTTAAAATTGTAAATGTAAATTAGTAGGTGTAAAGTATTTGAAATTTTATGGAAACTATAATGAGCAGTATATTCCTGCACATGGGTGATTATAAATAGAACATCTTATAGAATATTCTCAAATTAATTCATTTAATTTTTTTCAAAAAATAAATTATTTTCAGAGTTTAGCATGACTGGTTGCTTCAAAGTTGTTGTAAGGGAAGATTATATGACGTGGAAGAGAACAGTTTTATTGTGACTAAGCAACTTCTTATATTGATTTAAAATCCTGTAGTTTGTTTAACAGTGGCTCTGGCAGGTGGCATACGGCTAATTCTGAGTTTGTCACTATCTCCAGGGTGCCAGACATTCCTTAAATTTTCTGTGAGATGAATTTTTTGGTGGCCTTGGATTGTAAAGGCACATGAGCATCTGCTGCCTGCTCAATCTCATTATCATCAGCAGAGTTAACTCCTACAGCTCTTCCCCCAGCAGACAGAGCCAGGAGCTCAATCTTTTTCACCAGATGCTGTGAGTTTGACAATATCTCTTAAACAAATCCTTCTTTTGAAGACAAGGGAAGATTATTTTGCTGTAAAATAATGCAAAATCTTTGTTATATAAATCTAATAAATCTATAATGTATTAGACTTATAAATTATAAACTTAAATAATTTAATATGAATTCTTGAAAAATACTACTATTTTTAAGATGAAATATTAAATTTGGATTTAAGAATTTGAGTTGTTTTTTCTTGGTCACTGCTTAAGAGAAAAATGAGATGTAAACCAAAACATTTCATCCAAAGTTATCTGTAGTACAAAACATCTTTTAAATTGAATTTTATGTTACCATCAGATGCCTTAGTATTTAAATGACTTCAAATAAAATCATGCACAGGGAAGTCATATAATGTGCTAGCAGTTTGAAACTTTTTATGTCCCCTACTTTAGACATATCTTTTGGGTTTATAGAATGAAATTCCTTTTTATTTCTGTTGCTATTAAATCACTGACAGTTTTAAGTCAGAAACATGAAAGGCATTGGAGGAATTAAATTAAAGGAAGTATTAGTATCCTCTTAACCTTTGTGCACTGCTTTTCTTGGGGACTATTTAAACTCATTATTTCCTAATAAATACACACCTGGTTTTTACCACTGGTGAATTAGAACAGAGAAAAGCTTCCTAATAATCAGCCATGGCCATTAGAGAGAGTTTGATAAGATGCTTGATGGGGAAAAAAAGGGAAAAAATCAAGTGAAATATCACAATATTTCTATGTACAACCTTGGGTTCTCAAAGCTGAGTCTAGGGGGGAATGAGATGCTTTAAGTCTGTGAACACCCCATTTTTCACTTCCCAGGCAACAAAGAGCTTTGAAATGTGGAGCACAGGTAGAAAAATGCATCATGTCCTTGGCCAGACCGCAACTCTCTGATACCTGCAAGATACCAACTTTGACTCCTGAAATTTATACTTCCTAATATTTTTTTTATCTGTTCTGTAATTCCTCCATGAAAGGCGTCAAATCCAGAGCAGATTTAAAACCTGAAGTAAATCCTCAACACATGTCCCAAAAATATGCTTTCTTAAAGAGCAGGGTCCAGAAATGGTGCATCTGAAGATCTTTTTTGAACAAGATAATAAGTGTGGTGTAATGGCAATACTAGGTGCTTGAGATGCCATGTGCCACTGCAGTCTGCCTCAATGTACATCATCTCCAGTGATGTAGGGAACAGCATGCCATCATTTTAGGATTTCTAATCTGTCAAAATAACCAAACCAGACCAAAACACCTTCACTGTCATAGCTTCTGTTTTGGAGGGTTGTGAAAACCAGCCCCTCTGGGTTAGGGACTAAGGCCAGATGTTCTCATTTCCAGGATCCTGCAGGAGAAGCAGTGGTATGGGCTGGGAAATGCTATTTCCAGGAGAGCTGCAAAGAGTGCCCAGAGATCTGGTATATGAGCAAGAAAGATGTTACTAATTTTGAAGAATCTGGAGAAGCAGAGAAATCTCTCCTTCGGAACCAGTAAACCTCTGCTTATTTGCTATTATGACAGATCAAACTGGGGCTAGTACCCAGCCTACAGAAGGACAAAATTACTTTCCTTTAAAAACATTTACGGAAGAAAAGCTTTCACACAGAAAGCATCTTTGCTTATTTTCTTGTTGTATGAAGATTAAAAAACAAAAGAGCTTTCATACATAATTCCCTTTACTGTTTTTGACCTGTCACAAAGAACAAGCCAGATGTACTCAATACAGTGGTTTTACATATTTCTCTTCATCAGGAAATGTTGATAGTGACAGTTATTTAAGGCCTTTAAAAAGGAGTGTATATATACTCAGAATATGTAAATACTCCCAAGAATGTGCCCAGCATCAATCTCAGATGTCTCATTACAAATTTAATGACTAGCAGGACTTTTAATGAGTTTTTTGAGGAAGGGGCACCTGAAGGAGAGCAATTAGAACTTGGGCAGGCCAGAAGCAGAAGTAATAATGAGCACTTGGAAGCCTGTATTTCCATGGGCTTTTTGGAACAGCTGAAAAGAGTTTCCTGAGTAAAAGGATGGTAGTTTGTTTCTACTGGCCCTTGGCATAAATTAGCAGGTACTGTTTATACTGTCCCAAAATAGATTGCCACAACAAAACACAAATTTTAGGAAAATTATTACAATAGTCTTTCTGAAGTTAAAAAATTGTCAAACGACATCCTGTTATATAGATTATAACCTTTGAGAATCTTCTGTTCAGCATGGTGGCCAGAGGCAGATACCTTATTTCCATGACTTTTTAGCAGTCCAGATCAAGAAACACAGGGGCTACATGCAGAAAACAACCTTATATTTGGGTTTGCATTAACTAGACATACATTTAGCCACACAATTGTGAGCATGTAAACATCTGATCAAAGCTCTCCTGAAACATCCTAGTTTTTAACTCCAACATATGAACCCTACTTCTCTCTCTGTTTATAGTTTACAAAAAAGTGCAAAGTTCTAGGGCAAAAAAACCCATTAATTAATTGGACCATATATACAATAAAGAAATACTTACACTTAGAGGAATACAGTACTTATCTATACCAAAAGGTTCAGTCATGTGGAATATTCCAGTCACTGAGATCTTTCCTTCTTTAACAGTGTTTTAGAGTGTTATGAAACTCATGTAGATAATTGCATGTTGTTTCTTGCAGAATTTTTACATTGAGATTTTGTTTTTATTCAGTTCAAGATATAAGTCAGAGAACCACTGGATCTTTCAAACATTCACCCTAAGACTAAAAACATTTTCCATTAAGCAAATCTGAACATCCAGTCTTGACTTGTAAGTTTTCCTAATATCATGGATCCTTAGGCTCCAGATTCCTTAATGTTCCTGATCTGAGTGTCTGTTCCATAAATCATGTAGTAGGAGAAAACTACATTGAAAGGGGGTTTTTCTTAAAGTCAGAGAAATTTAGGCAAACAGCCTAAAGATATGGTCAGGCATGAAGCCAGAAAACTCTTCACAAGCACATTGTTATGTAACTCTGCCCAGCTTTGGCCAGTCCTTCAATGTTATAAAAATATACAATTTTGATGACTGAGAAAGGTTCTAATTCTTTTTTTCCAAAATGTATCTCAAAATGTTCATTACCTGAAGGAGATTTTTCTAACATTGGTGAAGAAAAAGGGTTCTTTGTTCTATACATGTTTTGAGTAATCTCTCTGTGGAAGACAAATCGTGTGCCATTAATCATACATTTGACAGTTTCATATCTTTAACATCTTATGTTAGAAATGAGAAAATGTGAGGCAAGGAAATAAATCCCAGAACAAGTGTTCTGAATGCTTGCCATGTGTACCTGCTTTACCTCTGCTTCTGGTGTCAATATAGTAACATGGAATATAGAGAATATGTACAGCGCACTGTCCATTGCAGGTGTTAAAATTCCTATTTTCCTATATTCCTATTTTCCCTGAAAGATCCTATTGATCTTGCAAAAAAAAAAAAAAAAAAAAAAGCCCCAAAAGTCTTGCAAAATGGATCACAAAAAAATCTTTAGAGGTGCTAGTTTTTGTTGGGTACTCATCCATTATGATGGATTCATTATAAAACATTCCAAGAACAGATTGATTAATTGCTTTCTTGAAACATGCATGATATTTGCTTTTCTTATAGCCAAAATCTTTCTTGATTCTAAAGTTAGCTGTGTTGTTGAAAGTAAAAGTCTTTAATTTTCTAACTATATTCAAAGTAGTCTGCATCCAAAAGATATGTTCTAAATTTTTTGTAGCTGAATTTGACACTTCTGTCATTTCTAAAAGTATCCTACTTTGCACAATTGCCAAAGCAATTTTTTAAAAGATTTTTTACTACTACATTATTTTTTTAAGTTACTCACCCCCTAGAAGAGAATAAATGCCAGTTATAATTTCCACAATGGTCAGTTTACTTCTGACTTTCTGTTTAGGCACCAACAGCTGTGAATGAAAATATTGCTTATGAAAATCATCCTAAATCATCCTCAGATCAAAAATATGTATAATATCCTGCATCAAGTTTTGGTACCCATTTTTTGACATCTTGATAGGCTTTCTAAGGGTGCTTTTTGAGGTTTTTAACTGCCTTATTATTTATGCAATTTTACTTAAGGTATTTCCTTTTTTAGGTTTTGAAACTTCTCTAGAAGTTTTCCATCTATAATTTTGCTTACCAATAGTATCACTGAAATTTCTGGTTTTCAAAGCTTCATAAGTTTCCTGAATGTGACATGCAGGTCTCCCTAAAAGATGTTTCAGTGAACATGGAATTATCTGAGAAGTGTGCACATGTTCAGCAGAGGGGAGAGGTGAAAAACCAAGCATTCCAGAAAATGTGTGCACGAATAGTGATGGATGTTTAGCAAAGACAAGCATGCTGATTATTACTAAAAGACTGTAACGCAACTTTTCTAGTCTTGATACATTGCTTGTCTTTCTCTCATCTTTGAATCTGGAGAGATTTATAGTCTTGTTTCTGGTAAAGATAATCTTTAACAACAGGTTTGTCTAGGACTCAGTATGATACCAGTTTATATGTGCTGAGAGGATAGAGTTCCTTGCTTATATTGTTGAATCCAGATGCTGACTTTTTTCTTTCCCTTTCAGACAAAAAAAAATGCTATTGATGCTTCTATCACATTCTTCATTTCATGCAAAAGCAACAAAAGGTCACATTTCTGCATTTTTTTACAGAAGGAAAGATGACCATTTGTGGAAACAATAAATACTGTAAAAGGTAACACGCTCTTTCCAGTCTTACTACAGTGCTATACAGATGCCCTTATTCAAGGTAGGTAACAGTGGTGTATGTTTGGTTCTACTGTACACAAAAAGTGGTTACCCTGTAGCATCTGAATGTTTGGGTTTTTTCTGATAGCTGTCCCAGGCAGGAATACAAATGCCATTGATATTTTATTTCTGGATCTTAGCAGAATATTATGAAGGACTTGTAGATTGATTTAATACTCCAGATCTTGAACTTATAAAGTGACCTAATCCTTAATATATCATAGGAAAAACTTCCCTTATTGTGTGGCATAAAAAGATAAGGTTTAAGTAAGTATAAGCTTTCTGATTAAATTAAAAACATATTTAAAGCCTATCATTTCTATAACTGGAAATTTTCTGCACAAATGAGTAGCAACATAGGGATATATTTTTTATTTACTGAGGCTAGAATTTCTCTCACTTCAGAACAAAAAGGTGCTCATGTAATTTTAACAGAAAAAGGAACTACCAGAAAAAAGTAACATCTCCACAACAATAAACCTTTCTCATTTCCTGTTCCTATTCACACTCATTGGTTCTCTCTTAGCCAGTTATGGCATTTTTGCAACCAAGAAAAAAAGATGAACAAAATTTACTTCCTCCAGTTACACAGGTAACTTTTCAAATGTGCTTGTTGGGCTAGAATTTGCTTCAAAAGCATCTAATTAATGATCAAAAATAACTGTCAGGGTAGAAATGATGTTATAAAAATTTTTCACTTTTACCACAATTTCTGTATTGATAAAAACCAGAATACAGATTAACTTCAAATCAATATACAGGAAATACCCTATGAAAAATAGAATTTGCAGCTGGGTGTATTAGAAAAATGGGAAAAATAATTTCTATACTTAAATATCCCTTTTCTCCTTATTGATATACTTAATAGGCTTTCATATCTGCTTAGTTTTGAATTTCAGCTAGTTACATTTCTTTTTTCCTGACTTAGATAAAAAGCTGCTTGTACCTATTGAGAATGATTGGATGTTATATCCTGTTTTGTTCCTGTGAAGTACTCCTAAATGCCCACACAGCTACCCCTTCTATATTGTTTCTTGTTCTTCTATGGTATAATGTCTAATATAAATAAGTAAAATTTCTGCAGTACATGGACTGAAGTCTTCACTGATCATTTTGCAAGATGAATAGCAATTTATTTTCATAGCCCATTACTTACTTGTGATACTGGTGGAAAGCTATCCAGCTTTCAGCATCATTTCTGGTAGCACAATAAATGTTATACTTGAAGAATTCTCTTTAAATAATTTAAGACTTGCAGTGAAAATCTGAAAGGAAGAAAGAAAGGAAGGAAACTGGGGTGTTTGTTTGCTTGGAGGGAGGAGATTGTTTAAGTTTGAGGACATTTCGAATGGTTTTGTTTTGGTTTTTTTTTTTCTGCTAGTTTTGTTTCTTTAATTAATTCCTGGAGAAAACAAATCTAAAGCATTGGATGTTTATTGGCCAAGTTTGAAGAATTCCTTTTATCATGGTTATTTGAAACTAGCTCAAAAATCAAGCATAAGCTTCCTACTACATTATCTTAAATAATGCTGAATTAGCTAACATTTACATGCTGTAGCAGACTGAAAATGGTGATATGATTAAAGTTCAGCTCCTGCTTGTTGACCTATTTGCACCCACACCAGAATTTACATTTATACAGCAGGAAATATGCATCAACAATAGTTTATAGTAAAAAACAAACAAACAAACAAACAAACCAAAAACCAAAAACCAAAAAAAACCTCTTCATGCCAGGGAGAGAATAGTATGGAAAATATTGTATTATTTTTGTGCCTAGAACTTCCTTAGAAAAGAGGAATTTCCAATATTCATAGTAAGTGCCATACAGCACTGCTAACATGAAGAGCTCTGGAAACTATGCAAAAGCTTTTCAGCTGTCTCAAAACACAGCAAAGCTCACAAATGTGAACAGATTTATGAAGTATCTGTATTAATAATCTTAAAAGTTCTCCCTTCTTTTAGAGACCTAATGCATGTTAAATTGTATGAGAAATCAATAGGAGCTGGTGCAGATCTGTGTGCCTCTTAAAGTCTTTTCAAATATCTTTTATCAGCAAAAGCTTGTTTGTATGTTATATATACATTGCATAATTTATAAACTCTTGCCTTTAAAACTTGAAAAATTTTAATGAGACAAGGTTTATCTTGAAACTGGGTTATGAATCCCCCCCTTGATGCAATTTTGCCATGAAGTTATTCATGTACTAACATGAAAGGACAAACCATTTATTGATAAATTAATCCCTTAACACATAAAGGATATTCCTTCTATTTCCCTATTCTTTCCCTCCTGCATTTCAAGCTATTCACAATCTACTTCCTTTAATTAATCTAAATTTTTACAATTCTTTGAAAATAGCATAATTTAAAATGAATAGTAAGTCAAGGTACTTAACAGTTTTTCTCCTAATGACTGCCCTGCATTATATTCTTAGTGGGCTTTTAGGAGGGGACTGGTAGAGCTATTTTCAAGTCTGAGATTCACCTTTCCTGTGAATAAATATAATTTGAGGCGACAGAGTTGCTCAGCAAAGCAAAATTATCTATAAAGTTTCTGCCACCAACTGGAGAAGAGATTTTTTTTTCATTCCACAGTCAACTTTATTTGGGCTTCCAGAAGCCTTGCCTCTCCTTGGCCCTTTAGCTACTGCTGTATGCTTTTTTTAATAAGATATACTAACTAGTGCCTCAAGATACAAAGAAAGAGTATGTGTTAATTAACTGAGCACTACATAAGATCCTGGCTGGGGAGAGGAGAGGTCTCCTGTAATTAGCTTGGATTTTTCTTTATCTTATTTGCAGGTCAAAATGTGTTTTAGTAAATTATAAAGGCTCTATTATCAATCACAAACATTCACTCTGTAATTTTCATGACACATTAAATAGAATATTCAGTAAAATATTTAAGTATTGTTGAAAGATGCTCAGAATCCTTTGTGGATGTATAACAAAGCAGTTTTGAAAAATGCTAATCGGCAAAGTAGTTTCATAAATGAAGCCTCATATACCTCTGAATTGTATTCTTAGAACTGAATGAAGGAAGAGATACAGGATATGAAAGTTCTGCTTCAAAACTTCAGTCCAGTCTAATATAAGCAGTGCTCATTTTTGTTGATTATTCTCCAAAGGGATCATTTTGCTGAATGAATGAGTGCAGAAGTGATGGTGGGGACAATAGAATTGTCACCCTGCTGGCAGATGCTAAGGCAGAGGCAAAGAGCTGAATCTGGGCATATTCAGGAGGTCTGCAGGGGACAGGTTTGGGCCTAAATACCCTTTAACCACAGACATTTCCAAACAAACAGCTTGGTAATGGAAGACAACTTTGTGCTATGGAGGGAGAGGAGTGTTTTCTTTGGGATAGATCATCAGCTGTAGAACTGCTGTGTGAACACCATCCAGGTCTAGCAATTGGTTACTAATCTTTTATCTGTTTCTCCTGTTTTACAGGTACTGCTGAGAAATAACAATTCTGAATATTTATTTTGTTACAGAGATGACTGTTTAATAGCCCTTGATTAGCATGTTTTTTCTGTGAATTTGGACTAGGTACTGTTTGAATCCATTTATATTTTTGGTATCTGTAGCTTTCTTTGCCAAAGACATATTAATTACCTCCTTTTCATTTGTACAGAATGTCTGTGCAATAATACTCTTGTGTTCCCCCGGACAGACTGCATGACACCTGAAAAAATTAATTGTTTTAGCCAATCCTCTAATTTTCTGTAAAAATACCTATAATTTTGATGTAGTTCACACATTTACTTGGAATCATCACTAGACAGACATTTTTGCTTTTGCAAAAATGTTGAATTTGAATACTATATAATCACACTTAGATTTTTCAATAGCATATCTTCATCCAGGTCTTAAGCAAGTAATGTTTTGCCACTTGTGAATTCTCTTATTAGCTGCCCCTAACATACAAGTTTAGGATGCCTCAAGTGTTGGTCTCTGCATTGCATTCTCTCCTAACACTGTTTGCTGGTTTTGTTAATTTTATCAGAGTGGCTGCTGTGGGGCTGTGTTTAGGATTTGTGCTAAACACAGGGTTGATAACACAGAGATGTTTTTGTTATCACTGAGCAGGGCTCACTCAGAGCCAAGGCGCTTTCTGGTTTCCATACCAGCCCTGCTGGTGAGGAGTGGGAGGGGACACAGCCAGGACAGGTGATCCCAGCTGACCAAAGGGATATTCCAGACTGTGTGACTTCATGCTCAGTGTATAAAGAGAGGGGAAGGAGGAAGCAGGGGACATCTGGAGTGATGGTGTTTCTCTTCCCATCTCCCACTGGGCATGATGGGGCCCCACTGGAGGTGTCTGAACACCTGCCTGCCCAGGGGAAGCAGACAATTAATGCCTTCTTTTGCTTCTCTTGTGTGCAATGCTTCTGCTTTCCTTAATTGACTGTTTTTATCTCAACCCATGAGTTTTCTCACTTTTACCCTTCGGATTTTCTCCCTGTTCCTTTGTCGCAGACATCTTTTATGGAAAATCCTTTCCTTAGGATTTTTCCTCCTGAGAAGCTGGGAGGCCTCAGGAACAAAATGCAAACATTGATTATCTGCTGCTGTGGAATGCAACCGGTGCATCTGTGATTGGCCCATGTTGGATGTTTGTAATTAATGGCCAATCATAGCCCAGCTGGCTTGGACAGAGAGCCGAGCCACAAACCTTTGTTATCATTCTTTGCTATTCTATTCTTAGCTAGCCTTCTGAGGAAATCC
This sequence comes from Emberiza elegans, assembly GCA_024865655.1. Taxonomy (NCBI): domain Eukaryota; kingdom Metazoa; phylum Chordata; class Aves; order Passeriformes; family Fringillidae; genus Emberiza; species Emberiza elegans. The sequence goes on from JALJVW010000158.1 coordinate 9,266,561, forward strand.
TTTCTTCTATTCTTTTAGTATAGTTTTAATGTAATATATATCATAAAATAATAAATCAAGCCTTCTGAAACATGGAGTCAGATCCTCATCTCTTCCCTCGACCTGAGACCCCTGTGAACACCATCACATTCCTTCTTGTGGGGGAGTGAATTAGTGGCTTCCTGGGCTGAAACCACAAAAAAACCACTTGCTTTTAAAATATACCTACCTTGGATTTCTCTGAATGCGCACCTAATTTCAGTCTAATTACTTCTTCCTTCATCATATAATCAAGTCAATTTTGTGATTTGATTATATCAAGTGCCAGAGAGGTTGTCATCCCAAAACAAAAAAAAAAAAAAAAAAAAAACCAAAAACAAAACAACAAAAAAAACCCAAACCACCCAAAAAAAAAACCTAACTCAGTTTTTCGCTGTAAAAAGTGGTAAACCCCTTTTTACAGGCGAATTTGTGCTCCCTATCTTTCTCCTTGCTTTCCAGCAATCGCTGTGGCAGGCAGTGAGGCCATGCACCAGCAGGTGTCTCCCCTACACGCGATTCCAGGGACCAGGATCCGCGCACACATCCATGTCCATAGGGATCGTGGTGTGGGAAGGGCAGAGGGGCACACACAGCGTGTGCTTCATTTCTGTCAGGCTAGAAATACAGGGAAATATAATGTAATTTCATACAATTCAAGCTGTCCTGAGTCCGTTCAACACACTCAATGTCATAGCAGAAATTTGGGGGAAATAATGTGTAATTGTTACACCCCACCCCTCACTCCCCCCATGGGACATATGAATATCTTTTTGCTGAGTATGTATTGCAACAGTTATGCCCTAGAAAAAGCATCAACCAGCATGGCTGAGATAGCCTTTAGAAGTAAATAGTATTTCTATTTCTAGATTCCTAGTATTTCTCAATGTAGTTCTAAATATTGAACTAGTTAGTGATGTGACTGGCCAGGATGGGGCTTTCACATTTCCCTAAAACTTATTTTTTTATACAATTATTCAATTCTATCATCATGTTTGACACCCACAATGCTCATTGGAAAGGAAAACTAGCTACAAAAAACAATGGGATTTTTATTAAAAGCAATTAATTAATAGCATCTCTGTTTTATCTCATTTCCAAATTATTGTTAAGACATAAACCGCAATCTATTTGCAAATGTTGTACAATAAATAATTTAAAGATTCACTGGCTTTATAGCTTTTGTAGATCCACTTCTGACTAAAATTTTACCCCTCTCTACCCTCGGAGTTCTGTCTTGAATTTTGTGTATGAAATATTCCTGGATTTCTTGAAAACCCAGGAGAGCAAATGATTGTGCATTCTGAGATCCTGGAGAATTTGGCTAGCTACAAAGGCCATGGGAAGAAGTCTCCTTGCAGAGAGTGTTGTTAGCAAAATCTGAAGGAATAACATCTGCAGAAAGCCCCCCTAGAGCAGGGGGACACAGGGAACTTGAGCAGGCCTGGAAACTGTAAACTGAGAAAGGATGTGATTAGCGTGGGAGGAAATACGGGACAAAAATATGGGAAGGAAGTGCTGAAGAGTGAGAGGAGCTTTATGAGCTCCCAAGAGAAAGAAGTCTGAGATGGGAAAATTTGTGTGGGAAGGTGCTGGAATGACGAGGAGGAAAAAGGGCACAACAGAGGACAGGTAGGGCAGGAAATGCTGGGGTGTTCAGAGCCAGTTTAATAGGACAAGGAAAGGAGAATCTGGGATCTGGGGCACAAAGGGTATGAGAGCAAGAGATGGATTTGTGTCTTCACTACCTCAGTGCCTTCTTATTTAATATTTGAATTTAATATTTGAATTTAATTAATTTAGCTTTATATAAAGCCTCTGTATAGAAGACTTCAGTATCTGCAATGGAGTAGCTGGACTTAAGTTCATACAGGCAAACTCATGAGATAGTGTAAATAACTTAATCTGAAGTGTGAATTATGATACATGACCTCCATTGTAAGCCTCCCAGCCACAATTGCCATCAGCATGATCTGGTTATAACAGCTTATAACAAAAACCAGAATCCTTGAAGCATCTGATACATTTACTTTGTCTCAGATGGGCAATAATGGAGAACTCTCTGTATTTTGTAGCTTCTTTTAAAAGTGAACAGAGTGCATTCTAATCATGCCCAACAAAGCACAACAGCTGAAAGTGACAGTAAATATTGCAAGTTTGTTGAGGAGTGCAGCTTCAGAAGAAAATCTCTGTTAAACTCAAATTGGAGAACTATTTAGGTTCAAAAAAAAGCTTCCATGCAATCCCAAAAATATTTCTATTTTGACAGCTAAAGTATTTTTTCCCCTCAGAGTGATCCTTTCAATTTTTAGTAGCATTATTTTTTAAAAAAAATATAACTTTTTCTAAGGCAGTTATTAAAAACTTCAGGGGAAAGAAATTATTTTGGCTCAGAAAGCTTCCCACTACCCTTCAAAAATGCTTGTGATTTTTCATTCTGGCTACTGAACAAAAACTACCAGCATTTGCAAATATATAGAAAGAAAAGACATTTGGTAGCAAACTCATTAGCTCTGGGAATAGTTTAATGCATCTCTCCATCTTTCACCCCTGCCCACCAGCCTTCTCCTCCTTATATCAACACCACAACAAAGAAAAAAAACCAAGCTTTTACAAGTTCTGAAACTATTTAAGATGCTCACACCTGCTCCAAAAATAATTTGCATATTTGGTTGCAGTGATAGTGAGTGACCCCTAACAAACCATCTGTGAGAGCACAGCAGGAACAGGACGGCAAGGAACAGAGCAAGGCCCTTCCCAGCATCCCGGAAGGGAAGGAGATGGAGCCAGAGACAAGATATATTTTCCGCCTGAGAGACTCACACAGGAGCAAAGCTAAGCACAGAACAGGTCCAGAGACCTTCCAAGAGGCAGGGCTGGGTATCATAGGCTGTGCTTAAATGGGACTCCTGGGCTTGTGAGCAGAGCATCCCATGTGAGGCCAGTCAGGGACTGTAAATCCCATTAGCATCCTCAGGCTCTGACATTACTCTTCAACAGATGAACTGTGATTTATCATATGCTTTTTTAAGAAGCTCATTATATATGCTAACTTTAAAACCATGACCATTATATGTGTTAACTTTAATAACAGTGAAAAGGGTTAATGTTTCTTACTTAAAATTTGTGACATGCAAAAGATATACATATGTTATATGTCTAAATTCAAATTTAGTGATTTTTTTTTTTATTCATTCAGATTTGGGACTGAACCCTCAGCTAGGCTGTGAATTGCCAGTTATTAAAATGCATTGGAGCCTTTTTGGAGTAAATAGATTATTTGAGAATTCCATAAGGGTGTATTAAAATAACTCAATGTTCAGCCATTTTAAAAGTTAGTTTTGCCACTCCATGCATGCATAGGACTGGATTAGTAAAGCTTTGTTTAAGTGTCTGCAAACAAAGAGATAGCACAAAGCGAACATAAAATGCCTAAGCACCTGATATCCTTTAGGAGTTAGCTTGATAGATGATTTTGAAACACTTAACCAGCAACCTCTCTGAATCTCTCAAGAGCTAAATATCACTAAAAATTGGCCAGAAGTGCAGAGGTTACTTTGAAATATAGACTTATTTTCTTTAGATATTTATATCCCTTTCTATCTTTACTTAAATGCAGGATGATTTTCAGTAAGTATTGCCAATAAGGCAATACTTCACTGCTCTAAGCATCAAGAACTGTCTTGGACCCTTATCAAAGACCCCTCACAAGCATTGCTTTTTTTCTTTCACTTCACACTGCTACAGTTGCAAGTCTCAGATGAAGCTCATAAACCATAATCATATATTACTTCTCTACAGTTGCCAGTGTTCAAGGCCAAAAGAAGCAGGGAAGATACTTCTTTGTTTTTCTGTTTTATTTATGGGAGGTTTTTTTTTTTGATGCTGTCTTTTCTGTTTGCTTTTTTTCCAGTCCAAATCTCTTGACTGGGTTGAATACATGATCCAAATAAGAGCTTATTTATCATGCTGTTTGGTGATGGATGCTTGGTGATTGCCTGCCATTCTTTTCCGACTGTAAAACTGAATTAGATTCTACACCGTGCAAATGTACACAATGCACATTGTAATGACAGCTGGTGGAGAGCTGCTGTAGCCAATTCTGGGTCTTTTTCCAGTCACAACTTCTGTTTCTTGTCTTCTGTGTGCAGTTCTCTGCCACCCCTCCTCCCAACCAGCACCTTAAAGTAAACGCAAAAAGTACCAGGCAAGGGCACCAGCTGGTCCTATTTTCTGTCCACGGACATTCAGAGTCTCTGATTGGAGTCATGGTCCCCTAAGAGCCACACTTACACAAGAGAAGGAAAAAAAACTCACTGCACTTTTTCCCTCACAAAATGTTAAACAGTTTAGAAAATAGTCTCGCGTAGCTCCTGTTCCAGAGGAGGTCCTTCTTAGAATAATTAAATGTCAGATTATTCAAAACATTAATGCATACATGTGCAAATACAGTACAAGCGTGTAGCAGCATGACTTTGGGAACTTTTCCACATAATTGTATTTTCTTGGAAGGAATGAGCCGCTGTCTATTTGTAACAGGTTTAAACTTAGAAGTACTGTTATTATTTGTTTTAAACACCAAAGGTGTTCTTAATAGCTATGGAAGGTTTTTTGTACAGCAAGAAACTACAAGAGTAGTAGCCCTATGAAATTTCTGCATGGAACATAAAGGAATACAAAAAACATAACTTCATCCTCTTATAGTTTTGTGGTTTTAGATTTGTCTCTGCTTTCTTCATGGATTGCTGTTTGGTGAGTTTTTTAAGGTTCATGATTTCTTTTAGGGTTCCTTTTTCTCTAAGCAAAGGGACACCAGGTTTTCGTTTTAGACCTTGGATTGTTTTTCTAATTTCTATTAGGAGGAAGTGATCTGAGAGGATCCATGTAGGTTCTGGTTTTGGATTTCCCAGGGTAATACCACCCCATGTTGGTCAGCATATGTGACAGTACATACCTTGAGGTGGCTACAAAGTCATGGGCCAAAGGCATTTTCCAAACTGCTGCAAGGTGACTGACCATGATTGATTTACTGTTCAGTGGTGTTAAATAGATTCTCTCTTTTTAGCTGCCAGTTTCTTACAGTGATTGAGACAGCAGCTGAACTGCTCTTCCCTATTCTCCTTGGTGAATTATCACTTTTTTTAAACTGCAAAAAGGGTATGTGTTTCTGAAATTCTGCGATATGTGTCTACTTCACTGCAAGCCTAAGGAGAGATCTTACTTCCTCCCCACATTCATCCTTAGTGCAAAGAAGTGCTTCAAAAACACATTTTAATGCCTAAGGTTTTTAACCCTAAGTTCATTTGTGTTTCCCTCTATAGCAGCTTATTTTCTGCCAATGAACTTTCTCATATGCTATAGAATATAGAAATTTTAGTTTTATCTGTTCATTCTGACTAACATCTCTTGATGGCCTTTTTAATTTTCAGAGATGTATATTCACAATTTGCATTTGGGATTAACTATATTTTTTAATGTACAAAATATATTTTTTTCAATTACTTTGAACATTAAAATGTTTTCTCTTAAAAAAAAATCCTCCAAAATAGGCAATAACTTTTTTTTTTTTAGAGATCATTATTGCCATCATCATTGCCATCCAATAATAAGGAAAAGAAAGGAAGTATGGATTTGAATCTGTAACTCTTGGTTTTCTGAGGCCATCTCTTGCTGTACAGCCTTGGATCTTCCATACAGTACCATGCTTCTCACTTTTTTGGTTTTTTTTTCCTTTTGTGATTTCTTTTCGTCCCTGAGATACAAGAGCTTCTGAGATTCACCTTTAGCAGCTTTGTGATCATTCCCCTACCCACTGGGAACTTTGGTTCCATGTTCCAGAAAATCGTGTGTGAAATGAATTTGTTAAACTTGAGAATTCAGCCTACATATCCTATTTTCTACAGTTCCCAATACCTCAATTTTCCAATAAAATAACCTTTTAGCTGTGTTTGTAACTTTTATAAGGAAAATAGACTATTGGATTAACCCATCACATTTCATTAAAACATTTCAGGAAAGAAAATGTTTAGTAAAAACTAGTCCAAGATGCAGAGGTAGTTTTAGATTCAAATGTAATGATCACACTGATTTTCTTGTGTTATCACAACAGCCCTGTTTTACAGTGTCGTACTGAACATGGTACCAGTTGGGGTACCAATGGTTTTAATTTCCTGCCCCCTCTCACCCACTGATTGTTTCCTTGGTGGTCGCTTTTCATCATACTCATTGTTTGGTAATTTCACCTAGTATCAAGTTTCCAAATATTATGTATCTTGGTTTCTGTGTAAGCTTCACAATGCCCAGACTTCTTTATTTTATGTGAAATAGATGGTGACTATACCAAGAACAAATCACACACTGAAAAATTTACTGGTCTTATTTGTCTGGAACATTTCTCTCCCTGATCTCTTTATGATCTTCTCAAATATTTGCAAAGGTAAGGCATGAAATCCAATGAAAGGGTTGGAGAGGATATGAAAGGAGAAAATTTGTCAGTTTAAAGCCTCACATCGAACAATATGCTGTAAGCCGTCTGCACCATGTTTAAATTGAAAGCAAGGGAGCAAAACATTCAGAACACAGAGATGATAAAGAACAAAACAGGCTATAAACAGGAGACAGCTGGAGACAGCAATTCTGAAACTATAATCTTCCTTTAGTATATCTAAAACAGAGCAATCATTTCACTTCCTTGACATTAGCAAAGCAGAACACTGATTCACTGAAAACTCTGACTTTGTTCTGGTCCTCTCTATGTAGGTTTAAGTCCTTGGTGACACTGTAACTACTGAGTGCATGAAAAATCAAACAGAGAGTTATTCTGCATGCATTGTCACAGGGTACTGAAGATAAACATCTCTGACCTATAAAAACTGAAAGGAACAAGGAATGTTATCTGCATGATAACAGGAATAATTAGCTAGAAAGTAGAGCATCCTTGTCAAATATAGGGGAAGAAAATCCTCCCAACTTGGCATTGCCTCATGTATTCCTGCTATTCTGATCATCTTTGTGTGAATCTAAACTTCTCTGAGTTGAGCAGAGTCATCCTGGTGTATTCTATCATAAATACATTTAAATGGGTCTATGTGAACCCAAATTTCCAGTGAGAAAAGTGTTGGAAAGAAGATACCAAGACCATTTCAGCCATTTTAGGGAGGATTGTGCCAGAATCTCCAGGCTGCAAAAAACACTCTTAATGGTTCAGCATCATTGCAAAAGACATGGTAATGCAGGCCTAAATCTAAGGCAGCAGAGGCAGCAGCAGGAGGCATATTTGCTGAATATGAAGAGCAGATTCCATTCCCATAGATATGAAAATAGAAAGGAAACATGAAGGAGAAAGCTGTGGGGTATGCAGGTGGCATAAGGCAATTTACTCACTAAAATGAAAGACTGATATTTCAATATGTGTGAGAAATAATCTTATCAGGACATAATTTTACTGAAGTGTAAAGCATTAGACTTTCAATCTTCAGTTAAAAACATCATTACAATTTTATTCTACCAGAAAGCCTTATTTAATAAAATCCCAAATGAGTGCACTTTTATTTTTTCTTACTGTATGCATTCTAAAGAATGGACATTTATGTCTCTGCCTTGCCTTGCTATAATTCCTCTACAAGCAGAAAAACAAAAGGCACTTTAACCCAACATTCCTATGCTCAATTGCTAAAAAATAAATAGACACTCTTTGCTATAATTTTATAGCTACAAATATGACAGGATATCACCCAGTGCTACATAAACCTGGGGGAATCTATAAACTTGGGGCTAAATGCAGCATTTCTCCAGCTGAAGAAAAACCCACAGCTCCAATTACAAGGCCACTTGAGGATTCTGCAAGTGTGATTGCTTTGAAAGCTGCACTCCACAGCCCCTGGCTGCTGGGGAGAGGAGTTACATAAGCAAAAAAAGTTTCACTGATTTGCTTTGAGAACTCACCTTATTTGCCTGAAAATTAGAGCCAAGCTTTTCTAAGACCACCTGCATGGCAGAAGAAATACAGGGAATAGCTGCGGCCAGGTCAGCCCCTTCTCCCAGGTAACCAGTGACAGAACAAAAGGATAGAGCCTTAAGCTCCATCAGGAAAGGCTCAGGTCAGAGAGCATGAGGAATTTCTTTGTGGGAAGGGTTGCTAAGATCAGAATGGAGCGCACAGGGAGATGGTGGAGTCACCATCCCTGAAGGTGTTCAAGAAATGGCTGGGCATGGCACTCCGGGCTATGGTCTAGTTGACACAGTGATCAGTCAAAGGTGGACTCAATTATCCAATTTAAATGATTGTGTAATTCTGTAATTTAAATATATTTGTGTGACAATGTTCACAGGGGTCTCAGGTTGAGGGAAGAGACGATGATCTGACTCCATGTTTCAGAAGACTTGATTTATTATTTTATGTATATATTACATTAAAACTATACTAAAAGAATAGAAGAAAGGATTTCCTCAGAAGGCTAGCTAAGAATAGAAAGGAAAGAATGATAACAAAGGTTTGTGGCTCAGCTCTCTGTCTGAGCCAGCTGGGCTGTGATTGGCCATTAATTACAAACATCCACCATGGGTCAATCCCAGATGCACCTGTTGCATTCCACAGCAGCAGATAATCAATGTTTGCATTTTGTTCCTGAGGCCTCCCAGCTTCTCAGGAGGAAAAATTCTAAAGAAAGAATTTTTCATAAAATATGTCTGTGACATATTTGAAACCTTTCTCCAATGGTTTTCACCAATGGAGCAAGTATAAGGTCCATGTAGGTCTGTGATATCTTTGATTTTACTTATAATACATTAATTCTTTTGCAAAATACGTCAAATGTTAAGCATCATTTGGAATACAGGCTCCTTGTCATAATATCCTTAACTACATTCATTGTTTGAAGAAATTCCATAAATTTCTGGTGTGTGTATGTGCATATCTATATATGTACATTTCATCAAAATATTGATGATAATAATGTAAATTAAGAGAAAGCCTGCTTGTTTTAGGATTAGATTTACTTTAAATATCTGAAAAACAACAAGAGATAAAGCCTGTTTTCAAACCAACAGAAGTTTTAAAAATTGGGCAATATCCCAGATAGGTAGATATTTTTTTCTACTTAAGTATTACAACATCATTGATTAAGCTGTTTAGAATTGGCCCTAAAGTACAATAAGCTTAAGCAAATCATAAATTAAGTAATTAAAAAAAATCTAGATACTGATGCAGTTACAGACTTTGCTTCTTGGACTCTTGGTTCTTAGTTTTGCATATTTTGTCTTTTGAGGCACTTCAGGTACTTGAGGTTATGTCTGAGGCAAGGTTTTAGAGCTGACATATTGTAATCTGGGCCCTTTCACACCTCTGATGTGATGCAATCAGGGTTTTCAAGAAGTTTAATTTTCCTCTCCTTAGCTGCAGATGAGCAGGTAAAAATTCATTAATAGTGTTATTAGGTATTAATTAGGTTAGGTACTTTTATTTAATTACTATGTGGCATAGCTATTGTGTTTTGAAGAGATTTTGGAATTAAGAATTTGGAATTAGGTGATGAGGAAATAAAATAAATTAAGACTAAGGCAACAAAAAAAAACCCAAAAATTTAAAAACACAACATACAAACATTTTCTTAGCTCTTTAAAAGTAGAAACAATATAAGTTGTCTCTAAATAATTCACATGAGGTGCCAGACCAGCTTCTCAGAAGGCAACATTTCCATTTTCATTTACAAGTTTCCCCAAATGTTTCATTAAAATTCAAAGGCTGTGCTAGAAGATAGACTAAAGTACTTTCAGGTACAGGGGTTTTGTGGCTCGGTTGTTTTTGGTTTTTTTTGAGTTTTAGACAGGTTATTTTCTTCCTTTATCTTTTTCAGCAGCTTGCACTTATAAATGACACAATTTTTTTTAAACTCTGAATTTCAAAATTCAGATCACTAAATAAAGGCCAGTGAGATGTGACGGGGGCACATTCTGTTCTCCCATGGCCTTTCCTCCACTCTTTGCCTGCTCTCCTGCTCAGCCTGTGGCCCTTCATTGCAGAGCCTGATTTTCCTGGTGATGAAGAGATAATGGACCCTCTGAGAAATATGACACTAGGTAATAATGGTGCTCCCTACAGAAGAAGTCCATTTTAATTTCATGGTTGTTGCATTATCCCACATGTTTTCTCACAAGACATTACAGCAGGATCACAATCACTCCACCACTGCTGTGTACATAAAACAAAATTAGGTTTAAAAGTGCTATTCTTTGAAGGTTGTATAAAGCATGCATTTATAATGATTGGATCTCCCATTTTGCTCCCTTTTTCAGGTACAAAAGCACTTTCATTCTACAGATGCATGTATGCTCAGAGCTAAATCTAAAGGCTTTTGTTTCAGCATAAGGGAGAGACCTGGGACCAAACACACAGTATACAGGGGCTAATATTCAATGGCAAATTATTTTGAACCAGTAACACTGAAAAGAGAGGGATATTCATGAAAGAAAGAAAAAAGAAAATATTTTTTTTAGTAAGATTTTTCTTAAGATGTATTAAATGTAATTTATTTCTTTGGGGTTCTTCAGGAATCCTGTCACAAATAGTTGATAAGGCCTTTTGTTTAAGCAATGTAGCTAAAATTTTGATTATCCTTAATAAAAAAATCTGAAACTTTTAAAATCATTCTTGCTTGTTTTAATTAAGTGCAAGAAATTATATCCCTCCTTAAAAACACACATATTCCTACTAATGATGTAGGCCTAGGAAACTCATTCATTAAATTTTTTTTAAGATAATTTTTGACATTTGCAGCATTTTGGTGGATGATTTGTATTTCAACAGAGCTCTCTAATGAAAAGCTCTTTTGACAGTGAATGTGACCCTCCCGTGCATAAAATGTCTTTATCTGCATGTTTTGCTGTGGTAGAAAAATTTTGAATGGGCTGGTGCATGAGTCATGAGTTCACTTTAGTTGCTGACCAGTATTATGAGGTATTGACCAGTATCATGGGCTATTAAAGTCTCAGGAAAAGAAAAAAAAAACAGTCAAAAATAAAGCACCACCACCACAAATATTTAAAGTAACTCCTCAGAATTATAAATTATCTAAAGCTCAGTTTGCAAAAGCATTTGTTTGATCAGTGCCCTGTCTCTGGCAGTGGTCAGCAGCAGATTCTTATCAAATAGAACAATGTTCTATGATCAATAGAACAATGTTCCCTGAAGATATGAGCCCCATTTCAAAGGATTTAAAGACTGTAGACTTCCTAAATTTGAGTTGTAGACATACATTTCCTAGCAGTTCTTGATAGACTTTCATGAATTTTTTCTTAAACACTTTAATCTAGGGGGTTTGATTTTCAAAGCTATGAGCACCTACATGACTGCATTGCTGTTCTAATTTACACTACCACTGGCAATATTTTTAGCAATACCACTTATGAGGAAAATGTGCAACCACAGGTATGTGGCATGATCTCAAAGAGACATTCTGTGAGCAAAAGAAAAGGATATACCAATAATTTCACACTTAGTGTCACAAGTCACTAGCATAAAGGCAAAAAATTTCATAATTGGGGTTCACAAATAAATGGTAAGGACATTATTCCTGTTGGAGATTCCTTATACAAGCCACTGGTTCAGCCTGGGTGACTTTTCCCAGTTAATGGCAAGGTGGAGACACAAAAAACAATGGCATGGAACCTAGTGATTGTAAGCAACAAATTGGTGTTATTTTGAGTGATAAAGTCTTCTAGCCAGTTTTAAGACAGGAAGTTAATTAGTTTTGCTGTGTGACTTTTTCATTTATTAATTGTAATAAAAACCTCTACATTTTTCAAGCACTGATTCCTTTTATCACAACATATCTGTCTCCTTCTTATTTTCAACAGTCTTCACTATAGGGCATTTACAAATCATAAAAGATGTGAATGATTTTTTTTTCTTTCTCCTATTGCTTTGTGATTTAATATCTTCCAGAGGTTTAGCTGGTAGAGAATGTATTCTCAACCTCTTTTTCTTTCAATTTTCCAGGTCTATGCAGTGTCAAAATTCTCAAAAGATTAAGGCAACAAGACTTTTAAAGTAGGCTTCAGTTATGACCACAAATCCCTCAGTCAGCAAAGGAGAAAAGAGGGATAAACTTGGAGCTAAGTCAGAAACCTGCCTTGAATGGTTGGGTTTTTTCCTGGTTAATCTTTTGATGTAACAGTTGCATCAGAAGCAAAGGTGAAATTGTGTTCCTTCCCACACACATCCCATCCTCTCACTGTAGGTGTGTAAGAGGAGAAGATCAGCAAAGTTTTATCTTCTCTTCAAGGCAAGGAAATTATTCGAAGTGCAGAATGCACACTTTCACCTGCCCTATAATATGCATTTGAACAGGTATGCTTCTTTACAGCTGGCCTTTCATAACACTCTTGAACTTCACATTTTTTAAGGCTTTTTTAGGAACTTTACAGTAGTTTGCAACATGGAATCTCTACAAATTCTGCTAGAAATGGGGGAGCTTTGGTGTGTTGAGGGCCATTTACTTAAGTGACATTGAGACCGTTTTGTCCCCTTGTCAGGCACACAGCAATAGATTTACTGTTAATATCCAGTAAAAACAGTGGAGTGGCTAAACACAAGTAAATAAAGTCTAGTGAAAAATAACCCTGTGATCCACTTGATCTCCACTTCCAAAGTACTTTTTGTGGTGGCTTAGTATAACAAGATGGAAAAAAGCAGGCAAACTAGCAAAAGTGAAAAAAGAAGATGAGAGTTGCTCACTGAGAAAATAAACTTACATGTAAAGGGGTACAATGGGTACATTAGCCATTAGAAATAGAAAGATAAATAAAAGCAGAAGTCTCTACCCAGGACATTACTGGTATAATCTATAATCATTCAATCCATGTTATATTTGCCTACTGCAGGATCTAGCCAAAGCTTATTGATCCAATCTTCATTCAGTCTCATTCCCCCTCCACACACATATACTTTTCTCCCTTTCTGTGTACAGTAGGCAGAGATTTACAATAAACCAGACAATAATTCCTGGATCCATTTTTCTACATCCCATTCAGATGCAATACAATTTCAAACGAACCTTTTACATGCATACCGCCAAACATTTATAAGCAAAAATTAAAAGATTTTTTTAGATCTTGCTTTGTTAATATCTTTTGAAATGCTTTAGTTTCTTTTTTTTTTAAATAAACCTAAATAGTTCTAAAGAATCTGTACAGTTTTCCTATTCAGAGTCTATATATACTCAGAGCTCCAGTTTTACAAGACAACATCTTGAATTTGCACATTGCTTCTTCAACTCACTGAAATAGGTATAAAAAATGATGACACCTCAATAAGATATAAAGGCACACAAGAGCAGTTGGAATGTTATGTCTCTTTATGTAGACAGTAGCAAACTGCTCATCAGCAGCATAAACTAAAGTTGAATATTTTTTGTGATAGTATTTCAGTAAAATTATATACCCAAAGTTATTAAGTGAAATAAAGAGGTCTAGATGACAGAAAACTTATGTTGTCTGATATGTCACTAGAAGGGCAATGCCTTAGTATTCTTTGTTTTGTACCACTCTTGAAAATGACAGGAACTGGTTTCTTTGAAATATTTTTGTTTTATTCATTTGCTAAATCATTCCAGAGCCTTGTATATAATGTTTCCTTCACCCTGCAGAACTCAAGCCCATACCTCCAAGGAATATCTATAATTGCTGTGAGGAGGTGCATATTTCTCCTGTATTTTTTCTCCTGGTTGTATCACTTTGCATAAGAGAAATAGTTAACCGGAGCATGAATGTCTGGGAAACTGAGAACAGCTCGTGCATTCTCCTCTCTCCTCAGTGCAGGTTTTGTGTTTCATCCAGCAATTAATGTAAAAAACATTCAGTCAGGAGAGTCTGGTATTAAAAAGTCCTTGCTTTCTCCCCCTTTCTCGTGTCTGGAGTGCTTTAAGCAGATAGTCAGGATCAAGGTAAGTTTTCTTGCAGTCCAAGCAGTTAACTCTATGTTCCCAATAGAAAAGCTTTAACTACTCATCAATTTGCTGAGTATAAAATTAATTTGTGAGAATTTTCTTCCATGGAGGGACTCTGAGCTTTAAATTTCTCCCCCAAAAACTGGATGGGCACAGTATCTTCACCCTGAGATGCATTTTGAGAACTGATGTTTGGAATTAACCATGCAAGTAGCACCTACACATACTGCAAAGGAACATTTTCATACCAGAGACATGCAGGAAGGATTTGGTGTTGTCCTGTCTTTCTCTAAAATTACTGGTGGGACTAGTGCTTTCATGCTCTTTCTTTTTAACTGTAAGGGTTTTTTACTGTGATCTTAAACTGAAGATGAAACCAATTACATGAGCTTTATGTTCTGTTTTGAAGAGTGAAATGTGTAGCCACACTTGTCATACATTTAGAAGGGAATTCTCTAATCTGGGGAAAGCTGCTCAAAATGTTATCTCCTAGTGTCTTGTGCTTTACCCATTAAGCTGGCAGCTTCATTGTTTCTGAAGAAAACTGACACAAAAGAAAGTTTTAACAAAATCAAAAGCAGTTGTTTAGGGCTGGGGCCATGCCCAGTCTTCCCATACAGATTATAAGCATATGTTCATCCTTGTTCACACTGTCTCCTCTTTCAGTCCTGCTCCCTCAGCCATAAGGAACATCAAATGAAACTTTGAATGGATGGGGACTATTAACAAAATAATTTCTAAATTTTGTTTATTGATGATGCACAAAAGCTTGTAATAGTAGATTATTTTTATGACTAATGTTTGCCATAGATTTTGTTCTCTCATTCATGAACAAACTCTGATTTTATCTGAGCTGCTTTCAGATCAGTTACAAAAGCTGAATACTTATCATGCATAATTATCAAGGTATGGATTATTTCCTGATAGTCACAATATGTCCCTTGTTCTATCAAATGCCAAAAGTATTATTCAATAAGAATGTAATGCATAAGCCAGTTCCTGTCTGAAATTGTAGAAGTTTGGAATAAAATCCATCTACATGAGAAAATATTCATGAGTACTTTGCAGCTGACAGAGTGTGTGTGAATTATGAATAACACAGCTTCAAGGCAATCAAATCTGGGTCCAGTGCTGGTCAGTTCTACAGTCTAAACATTGTAGTAAAGAATCAGTGTCAGCCCAGGTAATAAAATCTTAGAGATTCTGTGACTTGCGTTATTGCCTTAGCCAAAACCAAAAGGCAGTCTATCCCTCACACACTTCTTAGGCATCAGTAAGATCCATTCCCATTACTTTACAAGCACTAGTAAGGTAAAGTGGAAGCCTTCCTGAGAGACCTGTTCACCTAACCACAGTATAAAACCTAAAGACAAGGCTTGCACCTGCTCAGGGACTCCAAGACCCCTCACCAGTCATCTTATCCAGGAGCTGGCTCACTCATACACAACATCTGCCCACTTCTTCACTACATCCTGACATTATTAACTTTCCAGCCATAGGAATTCTGTAAACTGGAAGTGCAGTGGGTCTTGGACAGGTATTTCAATGGAAGGAACAGAGACTGGTAAAGAGTGCATGCTTGCCTGTCTTTTTTCCTGTCATGGTCAAGAATGACTACTTTATACATTCAGGAAAGGAGGAATGGAAAACCTCCATTTTCCAAGAGGAGATTAGAAAAACTAGCACTTTCAGCACAGCTATGTAGAGAGAGCAATTAAACCTCATTCTTGCAAATAATCCTAAATGTCTAATTTCTGCAAGAATACACCATGTACAACTGCCAATACATGTCACAGGCTTTGTTTCCTTTAAAGGTCTGTGGTTATACATTTGTGAATGGAACAAATTGAACAGTGTATTCTTTTCATCAGGAATATATTCATACACACACACACACAAAAAATATATTCACCCAAGACATATCACACATTCAGAAGAACAGAACTCAGTACAGAAGTAAACTATTGCATCAAAAGGGACCTTCCAAACAGCTGCACTAAAACATTGGTCCAAATATGAGTGAACTAACTGTAGAATCTGGGCATCTAATTCTTGATTAAGCAGGATTCTTGATCACTTACCTGGTGAAAACAAAGCAGCAAACTTAATTCCATAAATTTAGATTGATACTGTATAACTTTTTGAACAGGATCTTGTGAGCAAACCCCAGAAAATATAGACAATTTTTTCTGAGAAAATGGAATTTTTTTAAGCCACCTCTTTATTGACATCCATTTTAAAATTAAAAGATCAAGGAAAATGAGGAAGCAAATTTATTAATATGGTTAGATTAATGTAAGTAACATTTTAAGTTTTGAATTTTGTAAAACCTATTTTGAAAAACCCAATTTGCTTATATCCAGTCTGAGTTGTGCTTTTTTATATGAGGAGAGAATATAAACCTGGTGGAGTAAGCAAGAATATCAAGTTCAACTAATACACAGAACATGCTGCATTGCATTTCTCTTAAACATTTTATTTGGTTTATAATGGTTATCCATTTCATAAAGGAAGGACCCCACAGAAAACTAACCAAAGAATTGAAATACGAAGCTTCTTTCTCTCCAAGACATTTTTGGTTTGTTTTTAAAGCAATTATACAAAGTGCTCTAATTGTTACTTACTTTAGGAAGGGTTTACTACCACAAGATGCAGACTAGACCAAAGATATTTTGAGAGTTTTTAGAAAAATACATAGTGATGCCAGACTGTTACACCTTAGGAGCATTTGGGTTTACATGAATTTTACCTCTTGCAGGCAGCGGGGAAATAAAGAAGCCTGCAACTTTGGCAGTTTACTTTAGATGATGCATTCCATTTCATAGAAATTCGTTACAGTAGTTAAGCAAAACAATGGTGCTTCTATTTTCAAGCCATGTTATTTTTTAACATGTACCAGAGCTGCCATGCAGGCAGCCTGCCTGCCTGCTCTGAGAGAAAGTTTCATATTCCAAAAGGCTTCCATCCCCCTACTCCCTAATGGTGAAAATAAATCAATTTCATCTGCTGGTAGTTTCATTTCTTCTTCCCCCTCCTCCTCCTTTTTTTTTTCTTTTTTTTTTTTTTCCATTTCCCTCTCCTTCCTTTGTGGGCTCCTTTCCACAATGCCATATGGCAGCTGAAGGAAGGGTAGAGCAATGATCTGCATTTTCAGCCCTAACAAAAGATGCAATAGTGTCAAAGAGGCTCATGAATGCATGACACATACAAGCATAGAGAAGTGCCTCCAGTCCTGTCAGGAAGGACTAAAGGGAAGCCTAATAAACCTGACGTTGCTTTAGTGTAGAGAAAGGCAGCAGTGCTTCTCTCAGTAGTTCATCTTGCTCCCATCCATCTCCCCCCAGCCCCCTCTCCCCTCCCACCCCTTTGGTTCCATGCCAAAATCCCATTAGCTCTATTAATGACATGTGGTTCAAAGTAAAAGCATGTGGCAGAACAAGAAAGGCACAAAATCAACCATCCTATCCATTTGTTTTTGATACATGTATCACGAGATAGAAGTATTTCAGTAAGGGGCCATGTCAGCTTGCCTATGTGAACAGCAAAGTGAAAAAATGCAGCATGAGGCTGTAATCAGTTTCTCAGCTGTCCTAATTCATCTCCCAAAAGTCTTAACATATGAATGGTTGAAACTTAATTTTAAAACGCTGACAAAGTTTTCAGCATTTGTATTCAAAGCGCAGCTTGGGCTTTGTCTGCCCCTCGCCCTCCCCGAGACTTTAAGCTGCCTAAAATGCACTCCTGAGTGGCTTTGTGTGGCAGAATGAATACATGCTGCACTACTGCAACCACTCAGGGCTCCCTCGGTTAAACAAAAAAAAAAGGCATGACTGAATTCTGCTGTAAGGGTCAGAGACATACAGCACTTCAATACTGGACTATGTGTAAGGGCTGCCCATGATAAGGTTTGCTGTATTTATGAATTATTTAGACTGAGCATGTTTGTAACCTGATTTGCCTTCTACTTAAAAGCAGGCTACATTTTTTTTACAAGAAAAAAAAATGGAATCTGTTTTCAAGCTGAAGTAAATCCTAGTTTTGGCAGGCAAGCAAGGTGGTGTCTGTTATATTTATAAGGCAGCACTACATTTTATTACTACAAAGTTGTAGAAAAGTACAGCATTATTGATTGACTAAATAATAAATATCCTTTTTTTTTCCTTGTGCCTCAGAAGTCAGCAAGATTTGCCAAAGTCCCATTTTAAATAATAATAATAATAATAATAATAATAATAATAATAATAATAATAATAATAATAATAATAATAACAATAATAATAATTTTAAAAACACCTGAATCAGTTCCAGATATATAAATTAAATCTTTCAATATTTGCACATGCTTTTCTGATTATCCCCAAATAACTCAGAAAATAACGATTGACCTGTAGCCGTCTAGAGGGCAAAAGAGTAAAGGTGAGAGTTTCTATTGGGTTTAGCTGCACTTCAAGCCTGGCTGGATTTGCTGGTCATGGCAACCGCCCTTTAAACCCCTAACTGTCAGGCAGAGCAGAACTGCAACAAAATAAGTCAGCTATTCAACACTTCCTTTTCTCTTTAAGAACATCTTTTTACATAGCTCATGTCCACTCAGCAGGGTGTGGATATTTTATCAGCAGAACAGCAGTTGGGGCTGCTTAGGGATCCAGAAATCCATCATCTGGTATTTTGACTTTTTTTTTACACTTTAACATTTGTATTGCATTTAACTATGGGTCTTGCACAATTTCAATTTTATTTTTTTTTAAATCATGTTATGGCAAATCTAAGCATCATTTCAAATCAAGATAAAGGAAATATCTTTGCCCAAACCCAGAATCTTGGATATGAAGGTATTTAATATTTTGATTTGAAGTACCATTAATGCCTGCACTTTTAAAGATGAAAGTAGCTTTGGGCTCTAGAATCATCAGTGCTCTTGTACATATCAGCCCTAGATTACTGATTTCCTCTTGAATTCAACCAAAAATTAAGTATCTCTTTGAAAACTAGTATCCATTTCCTTGTATATCTATATCTATATCTATATCTGTATCTATATTTATATCTATATTTATATCTATATCATCTATATCTATCTATATCACCTATATCTATCATCTATATATATTTACATCTATATCTATCTATATTGATATATATATATATCTATATATCTATTTCATTTATATCTATGTCTATATCTAATCTATATCTATTTATTTAGACTTCTTTGATGTGAAGATTGATCATCAGCTGTTTCAGAAACTCATGTCTTCCATGTTTGTGGAGATAACTCAGTCAATACCATGGCTGGTGTGCCCAGACTCTGGCAGTACATCCATTTTGGCTCAAGGTTTGCAGCAACACTTTTGGCTTTACATGTTTGCATCTTTGTGGGCACATCAGTCAGAGTGACTCACTGTCTGCTAACTAGAAATTTCTATACTCATCCTAGTGAACTCACCTGTGGTTTGGGACTTAGCCCATCCCTTCCTTCATAGTTTGCTATGCTCCATATGAAGCTAAACTAGGTATTTTGGGAAAATGTCAATGTACATTTTTCAAGAGCACAAGGGATAACTGTTACTTCCATTTCCTTTTACCAAAACAACATACTTGTGTTGCTTTTTGTGTTTAAGTATTATATGCAGAAAAATGTAATGTTTGAGGGGGGAGGGTTCAGGGTTTTTTTTAACAAGCACTAGTAAAAACTGAAAATATTTTGCTGGAGAAGTGGGCAATCTCTTGACCTACCAAAGGCATGTTAGATTACCTATCACCACCACAGCAACATCTCTTTTGGATTAGAGATATTGTTTTTACACCTTGAATACCAGGGCTACTCCTGCAAACCCAAAGGGAATGACAAGGGAAAAGAGATTCAACATTTCCCTGATGATTTGGATAGTGACAAACTCAACTGCTTCATCCAAGTGACATTCAAGCACCCTCTTTTTTCTTCTTTAGCTTTTCTCAATGCCTCAGTTCTTCAGATTTGGTCCAGGTGGGTAAAATGCTTTCTGCCAAGCTGTAGCAGGGAAGTATGAACTCTTCTATCTCATTTCATGGATTAGCTAAGATACACTGAGGCTTGAGCACAAAGTGACCTGAAAGAGAGGTTCATTCCTGGTGTAACAGCCCCATGTTTGGAACTATCAGCAAAGGCATAAGAGTTTGCATCTTTGTGGGCACATCAGTCAGAGTGACTCACTGTCTGCTAACTAGAAATTTCTATACTCATCCTAGTGAACTCACCTGTGGTTTGGGACTTAGCCCATCCCTTCCTTCATAGTTTGCTATGCTCCATATGAAGCTAAACTAGGTATTTTGGGAAAATGTCAATGTACATTTTCAAGAGCACAAGGGATAACTGTTACTTCCATTTCCTTTTACCAAAACAACATACTTGTGTTGCTTTTTGTGTTTAAGTATTATATGCAGAAAAATGTAATGTTTGAGGGGGGAGGGTTCAGGGTTTTTTTTAACAAGCACTAGTAAAAACTGAAAATATTTTGCTGGAGAAGTGGGCAATCTCTTGACCTACCAAAGGCATGTTAGATTACCTATCACCACCACAGCAACATCTCTTTTGGATTAGAGATATTGTTTTTACACCTTGAATACCAGGGCTACTCCTGCAAACCCAAAGGGAATGACAAGGGAAAAGAGATTCAACATTTCCCTGATGATTTGGATAGTGACAAACTCAACTGCTTCATCCAAGTGACATTCAAGCACCCTCTTTTTTCTTCTTTAGCTTTTCTCAATGCCTCAGTTCTTCAGATTTGGTCCAGGTGGGTAAAATGCTTTCTGCCAAGCTGTAGCAGGGAAGTATGAACTCTTCTATCTCATTTCATGGATTAGCTAAGATACACTGAGGCTTGAGCACAAAGTGACCTGAAAGAGAGGTTCATTCCCTGGTGTAACAGCCCCATGTTTGGAACTATCAGCAAAGGCATAAGATGGGGAAAATCATTAGGAGTTAAGCTTTGAATTAGAAGAATTTTCTTTCAATATATTTTCCCTCCTCTTAGTCATAATTTTATCTACCATGCTTGAAATTTTAAGTATGACACCACAGGTCTCTCTGGCTGTAGCAATTTTTTCCTAGCTGTTAAGAGATTCATTTCTAATAAGATTCTATTACTCCCAGATATTTCTCTCAGGACTTGTAACAATTCCTCAGAAAACAGACCAGCAGCTTTGGTACAATCTTACTCCGTGTAACTGGAACAAGGTGTGTTGCTAGTAAATCCTGCAACTAGATGTGACAAGAATAAAAAAAACTGATTTTCATTTCCTCCCTGCCACCCAGACAGGTAGTAGTGAACAACATTTTGAAGTTTACTGATTCCAGATGCAGCGTTAATTGCCAGACATTAGTGAGAGAATGCAGCTGATGTTATAAACATTATTCCCCACAGCTTTGACATTAAGCAGAGACAGCACAGGAGGGGTCATTTCTCATGTGTGAGATTGACAAATAAAGGAAGTTAATGTGGAGTAAACATGTAGATTCCAACAGATTAATTAAAAAGGTATTTTCATTATCTTTGATGTTTATGAAATAGACCTTGTGTTTAGATAAATTAAAACCAGGGTATATACTATAAATTACACAGAGAGACTTGAAATGTTATGTACACAGAACTGAAAGAAAATTTTACATGGGCTCCATAATTTTGTCTCAAAAGCCCTAATGCTGCATTTTTTTTATATTTAAGTGGATTCAGTCTTGCTCAATACACATCTGGTTATGCATAAAATTAAAACCAAATTCCTCATTCTGTTAGTGGAATGTTTTAAAATATTTTTTAAGTTACTTGAATTTGGCATGGCCTTTTATGTGTTTTTTTAATCTTTGGACTGAAAACAAGTATTTGTTGTGAGCATCTGACATTCAAATGTTTAATATTTCAGCTTCCTTTTTTAAATGTGACTGTTCATATTTTATATTTTTTATTTAATATTTAAATGTGACTGTTCGTAGCTGTTTATACAGGCTATATGAAATGTCATTTTCCTTTGATTACAGGAGTAAGAATTAGAATAAGATAAAGAAATTTGGGGTCTCAACCTTTGTTGACCTGTGTTGACTCTAGAGCAGTAATACATCTTAAGGAACATGAAGAATTTCAATTCTGAGCTGTAAGGGACTTTCTGTCTGGCAAAAATTCATAGGTACAAGTTCTGAACCTGTATTATGTGCAGAATTTAATTTTCCCTGATGGCAAACAACTGCCTCTGGATGCACTGTCCTCACTATAATGGGTATTTTCAGATCCTTGCCCAGATCATATTTTTCTTTCTCTGGTTTATATTTTTCTGCTTATGGTTCTGAGGAAGAGCTGTTGTAAACAATATTGCATTTCATGTAACAATGTAGTGAGAACATTTTATCTGATAAGCCTAGGATTCACTGAGCAGAATTGCCTTTAAGACATTCTCGGGACATTTAAATGTTCAGATAGCGGACACAATGATGAAAAGAACCCGAAGCAGGTCAATTGCAAATTAATCATGAAATGGTTGCAGTCAAAGCTGAAATCAAAGACTGTTTCTTTGAGCCATTATTGCAAATTAACATTATTTCTGGACTTCTCAATTTAAAAAATACCATCCCTGCACACACCACCACCACTGACTGACACATATCCTAAAGTGCCAGTGAAACCTCGAGAACTTCTCTTATTTTCATATTTTCTCAAGCCAGAGTTACAAAGTGATCTCTGCCATACTGGCCCAATTATTCACAAAAAGTATGTATTTAGCTAGAAAGAAAGCACTTTTTCTAGAGTGTCATAGCTCTACCTCCTTTTTTCAGGAAATACCTCAGAAATAAAAAGCTAATACGTTCCAGAGAATGTGGCACAGAAAAAGTATTAAAAGTAACATATTCTAATTTTATCCTGATGAATAAACAGAGGAGCCTGGTAAGTTTTGAACATTGTTAGATTTGCAGCGCATGATAGTTACTATATTGGTATAAAGGTATGCACACCAAGGAAAAAAGCACATTATTGGCAAAATTTCATAGCTACATTGAAGAGTAGGTCATTAGGAGAGTTTTATAAAGATAAAAGATATTTAGTTGGTTTTCCAAAGCTATGTCTTGGAAAAAACACATACATTTTGGAGAAAAGCAGGAAATGTTTGGACTTGCATATTTAGCAGAAATGATGAAGAAAAATGATGTTCTGCATTTTTTCCCCAATTTTTCTGAGCTATGAGGCTCCCTGCTGCAGCAGTGCTGACACAGGTATCACTAATCAGCCAGAAATATTCACATGACATTTTCAAATGTGGTGCACTCATCATCTCTTTATAAGGCAAGATGCCACTAGCACAGCAACAGGATTTAATTTCCTTCTCATAGATCTGAATATTGCATAGAGAGGCTTGTTCTCTCCTGATATCTGGGCAGCAGATAATGGAATGGGTGGCAATTTTGTCCTAACAGAACTGAAAACAGGTATTATGCAATGTATGATAAACTCTAAAGGATATATCAAGTTAGTCTTTCTCATCTTACCAGACAGTCCTGTGAAGGGATAATTAATGTTACCTCTTTATTAGCAATTATTAAGGTTTCATTTATTATATTTAATGAGCCCTATGATCTGCTGTGGAAGATCAGGCAGGTACAGAAGCTGAGCTGGGTTGTGCCACAGACCTCCTGGCCCTGGTACAGTGGAATCCATGGGAGAGGTAAACTCAAGGCAAGAACAAAAGTGAAGACATCACGTCTGGTCACTCTGACCCTTCTGATGAGAGAAGATGTAACAAGGACTTTGCTGGCACAAAAGAATGGAACAGAGGCTTGATAACCAAAAGACTGTGTTGGTGAGGGAACAGAGGCAAAGGGGTCCCAGTGGAAAATTTTGTAAGGACATTAGAGAGCTATAAAAACTGGTGATTAGGGTGATAAAATGGCTTTGCTTGCATAGCACGGTCCACGTCCCTCAATCACTGCAATCTTCAGGAAACAATTCCTTCCAAAAGTAAGTGGTAACTCAAAGCTAACACAGAGGTAAGTGCAAAGCAGAACTCCAAATACCAGTGTATTTGGCTTTGGCCATTTGGATAAAGTAGCACATTCCAGTTGTTGCTTTTCATTATTAGCAAATGAGATAGTTATGAAAATGATTTTGGAAGAAACCAGAAAACAATTCAGGAGATGAAAATTCAGATCTGGGGCTATGTTATATCTCTAGACCTTACTGGCCTTCTTGTTTTGAAATAGAAGGACTTTTGGCAGAGGACCAAACTGTGTTGAGAGATGATGTTCTGAAGAATTTAAACTCATGATAAGAGCAACAGCATTTTCTTTTCACTTGGAAGAGCCACAGATGATCTCTTTTTTCACAGTTTGTCTCTGCAAATTTGGGGACTATCTTTAGCTAAGCTCACAGGAGATCAAAGTTGCTTATGTTTTTGTAGGGGGGGTTAAGAGACTGACCACAGACTTTGATGTACAATAAGCTATCTATCTATCTATCTATCTATCTATCTATCTATCTATCTATCTATCTATCTATCTATCTATCCATCCACCCACCCACCCACCCACCCACCCATCTTGTTAAAAAGGAGGGTATTAATACACATAGGAGCAACTTATCTCCTTAAATATAGGTGTTTTGTGCTGGTTGAGATGTTCTAGCTTCTTCTAGACCTCAGCATAGAGGAGAACATGGTAGAGAACCAAGAGGCTCATTATATCTGGAACAATATCTGGCAGCCAGGTAGAATACCCTGAGAGTCTAAAATGATGCTAGAAACCTACATCTACAAACTTAAATATTTATGACAGCAGTATCAGGAGGTATTCTGCATTCTTTTACACTCATTTTTTTCAGGGGTCCTGTCAAAAATGCCTCCTGCATAATACAATTAATTTAAAACATGGAAATGACTGTGGCTTTTTAAGCAATACCACAGTACTAGAGAAACAGTTTCTATAACCCAGGGTTGTATACAAGTAGAGATATTATAAAAGAAAGGCCTTATCAGGCCCTGCTCTGCTAAATTACCAGCTGGCCTGTTATTTCTTCTAAGTGCAGCTAGATAACTTCCCATGTGAAAAATCCTAAGAATGAAGGCAGTTAACACAACAAACTATTCTGGTAGGAGAATCGCTTGCACCTGCAATAAACAACAGATCTGTCACATGAGAATCCATGAAGAAAATATGTAAACTAGCCAAATATAGAGAGATTTGACAGATGTACAACATGGCCATTTACCCACCAATAAACTGAGTGTCAGTGTATTGTTAGCCAATTAAGTCTAACACAGTGCCTTCTAATATTTCCTATAAATATGAGCTTTGTGAATAAAGAATTGGTTTTTCTCCATGAAGAAACTGTGTCCTGCTAGTTGCTTATTAGTTGCTGGTTGCCTGCCTAGCTAGTTGCTAGTTGCCTGCAACAACCCAGGCCAATTCAGCCAATCTCTGAATGACCATTTAGTACCTGGAACAATGGAGGGAAGGTACAAGTAAACGTACAAGCAAGGTTTTGCATCTTAAATAAGCTATACTCAAACCACATTGACTATTGTGCTAATGCTTTGTATTAATTTATTTCAGTGAAGTAGGGAAAGGTCTGTTGGACCAGCAATAGTGTGGCCAGCAGGAGCAGGGCAGGGATTGTCCCCCTGTACTCAGCACTGGTGAGGCCACAGCTCGAGTGCTGTGTCCAGCTCTGGGCCTCTCACTACAAGACAGATGTTGAGGTGCTGCAGTGTGTCCAGAGAAGGGCAATGGAGCTGGGAAGGGTCTGAGAGAGCTCAAGGAGCAGCTGAGGGAACTGAGGGTGTTTTTCCTGGGTAAGAGGAGGCTCAGGGGACACCTTATCACTCTCTACAACTCCCTAAAAGGAGTCTGTGGCCAGCTGGAAGAGCTGGCATCTTCTCCTAGATAAGTGATACGATGGGAGGAAATGGCCTCAAGCTGTGCCAGGGGAGGTTCAGGTTTGACATCAGGAGTAATTCCTTCACAAAGAAAGCGTGATTAAACACTGGAATGGGCTGCCCAAGGGAAATGGTGGAGTTGCCATCCCTGGAGGTGTTTTACAGAAGACTGGATGTGACACTGAGCTCCATTGTCTGGTGCACAAGGTGGTGACTTGAAATAGGCTGATCTCTCAATGATCTCAGAGGCCTTTTCCAACAAAAATGTTTGTCTGGTTCTGTCTTCTTAAGAAACAAACAGAAAGCAGCAGGAAAGGTCCAGAAGAAATACAGAGAAATAATTTTAGAAGTAATAAGAACACGGTAGCAGAAATTTAGGATCCTACCAAGCACCAATATTGACAGTATTTCCAAGGCTGCAAACAATGGATTTCATGAGTATCTGAAGCTAGCGACAGAACAGAAAATTAATGTTCTTTCTAGAAACTGAGGTAACCAAGAAAGATATCTGAGCAGTTATTTTTATAAGCAAGGGAAGTAACCTGTACTAGAGAATACTGAAAGAAGTATCACTGAAAGGCCAGCAGTACAGAATTCAAACCATTGTAAACCACCTGTAAATGTGAAGTCATATCAGGAGATGCATCCATTATACACAGTACATAGATGGGGAAAGCCATTTTTCCTGGTCTCTAGCTTTTCTGATTTGAATGAAAACCTTAAGTGCTTTTATTTCAGATTTGAGTCTATCAAAAAGAAAATCAATATTTTTCATGCTTCATTTGAGATCAATGGAAACATGACACCATTTTGAATCACATTAATGTTTTTTGTTAATTGTTAGTTGAATATTACTGCAGACATTGCAAGAACTTAGGCTGTTACACACAGATACACAATATAAATTGAGGTGTTTCTATTGAGAATTGAATCTAACCTATGTTTTAAATTTTGGATTTTTAAAAATATTTAACCTAATTTAGAAGCTTTATTCTGAATAGACTAAAGTAAAAATCAATTCTTAAGCTATTGTTTGGGATTTTCATTTTAAAAAAAGGGCCACAAAACAGAACAAACTTTAGCTTTTTGAAGTCACTGGGTAAGTTAAGTTCTATAATTTTCCCAGTGAAATATTGGTAGCCCCATCTAATAAAACTGATGGTGGCTCAGAAACTATTTCACTAAATCTTGTGCAGCATAATTCAGTCTTACTTTGTCATTAAATTTACCATTGACTTTTCACAAATGCAATATTGGACTTTCTGAAAGATGTTTTGTTTGCTTTCAACAGAATAAGCATCTTCTACTAGGAACTTACAAATTATTACTTTGAATTACTAAATACCACAATAATTCCCTGTAGTAGGAAAGTATTCAGTTTTTAACCTATGACTTTTTTTGATAATTTTATGTGATACATATATATGTGTGCAGCTCCATATAATCCATAACTTTAAAAATCAACATTAACTGCCCTCCACTGAAAATTTTCCTGTTATTACAAATATGTTGTAACTATGGCTAATAATTACAAATTATTAGCAAGTCCTTAAAATTCAGACAACTTTCTTTTCCACTAACATCCTTGTAGCCTAATTTGAATTCTTCTCAAGGAATTGCCAGCATAGGATTGAATTATAGCAATAACAACTGAATTTAAACTTCTTATCTGGGTAATCATGGTTAGATGTTCTTGTGCTGATGTCTGAATGATATGCTGTTTTGTCATTTTTATTTTACAGTTGGGCCTATTTAATATTCATTTAAGCAAGAGCTAGTAAAACTGAAAAAGGGCACTGTATTTAAGACAATTTTATGTTTACGCTAAAGACACAAGAAATATGATTTTGCATCTTAGTCAAATAAAAATGTAAATTATCTGAACACATCTGATTGCACTGTGGTCAATAAATCCTGCTTTGAAGTCAGTGACAAATGGCGCAATTACCATTGCATAAAAATTAACTTTTTCACTACAGTAAAGTCCACATGTTCAAAATAATTTTTTGTCCCATTCTAAAAGAAAACAGTTGCTGGAATCATGTGTTTACCTTGAAAAAAAAAAAGTTTGTTCCTAAACAAATGCTCCTTAACATGTAGTTCTAATTCATTATTTGAATTCCTCTAGAAGTATTTCTGTTATGTGACACTTCCATATGGGGTTTTCTTTTATATCAAAAGGAATATAGGGGTCTCATCAATAGAATTCTTTATGTCTTGTTCCTAAGGCCAGTTAATCTGAAATTATATAATTTTGCCTCCTTTTTTAAGTCTTGAATTTTTTTCAATGTTTACACAGAAGTGGGGGGTCAACAGAGCAACAGTTCCAATATTCATTTCAGGGCTCTGATAAATCTCATTTTTATGGATATTACTATAAGTCACGTATTTTCTATACAAATCTTTGCTGACAACATTATTACAATGGAAAGGAGAGAATTTGCAAACAGACTTTGTGAGCTTCCTATGCCATGAGCATCAGACCTCTCAGACTCTGGTGTGATGTGCTACATGATGTTGATAGAATAATCATAGAATGTTTTTGGTCAGAAGGACTTTAAAGATTATCTGGTTCCAAGCCCCTGCCATGGGCAGGTGCTATGGTACAGTTTTAAAATTATTAGAAATGCCTCTGTCTGAATTAAGATGCAAATGAGACCATATGCCAAAGTCAATACTGTGGGGTTTATCTTATAGTAAATATGAGAAGGAGAGAGAGAGAAAAAAAATTTTCTCTCATTTTCCACTACTTCTTTTAACAAGCCTTGCCCACTGCCAAGCTTGCTGAAAGGACTCTCAAATCACTTAAAAATACAGGTTTATACAATTCAAAAACTTCATGTGAAGCATGAGTTAGGACTCATAAGCAGCACAACTCACAGATTAATCATAAAATATTTTAGGTCAGAAAGACTTTAACGATTATCTGGTTCCAACCCCCTGCCATGGGCAGGTGTTATGGTCCAGATTTTAAAATTATTAGAAATGCCTCTGTCTGAATTAAGATGCAAATGAGACTATACAGCAAAGTCAATACAATGGGTTCTACTTGATAGTAAATATGAGAGGGAGAGAGAGGAAAAAAAAGAGAGAAAAAGGAAGAGAAAGAAATAGAAAAGAGGTGGGGGGCCAGATAGTGACAGAGACGTATTGAAGAAAATATCACTGTCTATGGATCCCAGTGATGTTCTGTTGATCCTTTCCAGCTGGTCCTCTTGGTGATGAGAGTCCCCCCAAAACATAAAGGATCCAAAGGATCAATATTTTTATACAGGTTTTGCTATAATGGGCGAAACTCCTTCATAACAATGTTTAAGGCATGAAACATTTCAGTCCCTGACAGCAGGGACACCTTCCAGACCACTTTACCCATAGCCCCAGTCCAGGCCTGAGCTTGAATACCTCCATAATCTATAGTTAATTCGAGGTAAGTGGCCAGTATTTGTTTTCCACTGAGCACTAGAGAAAGTTGAAAGGAATTTGAAATTATCTGCACCTTTTGTAAGTTTTTGGAAGACTGGAAATAAAGAAAAAAAATTTCCTAGTTCTATTATGGGAATAATTGATCATTTTTACTGCTGGGTAAGTACTTATTAGTAGTAGTAGTAGCAGTATTACTAGTAGTAGCGATATTGTGGCATATTTAGAGAGACTATACTTATGTATTTTCTTTAGAGAAAAAAATTGTTGCTGATGAAATAATTTTCTTTCTTGTTACAACCAGTTCTCATTTGGTTTTGGATTGTGATGTGGGCTATTATTCAGTTTGCCATTGACTTTTCTAGGCTTCCAGCTCATAGTTTACACCAAATCTTTCATACTGCACGACATCTTTCCTATTATCTCTAAAATGAAGAGACACTAAATTCAAGCTTCATCATTCAAATGACATTTTGTGAATTGGAACACAAGAACTACATGTCATGAAGCCATGATCTCATTTAATCCATCCATTTTAATTTTTATCTGCAAATCCCTAATGTTCAAGTGAATTTTGATAACCTTATAGGCAAAGTCCCATATCAGTAAGTGGTGTCAAACCAGCTTAGTCCAGTAAAAGTCTTGTTCAGCCCCCTCATGACTCTCAGTTTCTCTGCTCTGTTTTTCTCACTTTATGGTGGTGGGGAAACACGAACCCACCCAGAGTCCCAGGCTGCAGAAGACACTGAGTAAATACAGATAAACACCCCTCCCCCCGCCCCACTTTCAATTCCCTCAAGGCTTTTTGTAGACATAGAATCACTGAAGCCTTCCTGAACGAGTGTTTTCATTGCAATACAATGCAAAAGGAATGTGAATTGGCTGCTTCCTTTGATACCGCTGTGACATGTAAAAAAAATTCTAATTTCAAAACAGTTTTTCTCCCTCACCCTCCCCAAGCTGCATCCTTCAATTCCTGCTCCTCCCTACCAGTCAGCAGGAGTTCATAATCTTGCACTGTGAATGAACAGGTTTTGGTTGCTTGGTAACTATAACCTCCTGGTGATTTATTATAAGCAAAGTGTTGAGAGAAAATAGGCGAATATTCTAATTTTCAATATATTTGGGACCATTTCTTCGCAGGTTTATGTTGTGTGCTCATAGCATTGCACCTTTTCTCATTTGTGCAGACACTGATGCTTCCTAATATGCCACTGTGAGAGCATCACTCCACACCCCCTGCATGAGCAAGCTCCTATCTCTGTTCATATAGGTTCATTTTTCTGCAGCTCACTAGAAGCCTCTGAAAATATATCCCATGAAGTAGATAAATGTCTAAGGGGAAGTAGAATGTGGGTCTTTCAAATGTTATTTTTTTATTTAAAATTTCTAAAACAAGGAGAATGTGGGTCTTTCAAGTGTTATTTTTTTATTTAAAATTTCTAAGACAAGGAAAAGATGGTCAAAATTCTGTATCCCTACCTGTATTAAGTGATAAATCTTGTTAGCAAAAAACTTATCAAGTAACAGATTTTCAGCTTGTAGGCCTTTTGAGGTAAAATAACAACAACTGTATGCCATGTGTTGCCAATGTATTTTGCTCTCTCATCTACATAATTTACAATAGCAACCAGTGATTGCAGCAGGACTGTATGAACACAGCTACGACGAGGAGATTAAACAGAGGCAAGCAGCTAAACACAACACTAGGATTCCTGTCAAATTATTAAATAACTAATTCATTAAACCAGAGAGCCAAATTAGAAAACTGGTCGTTTGTGCTTGTGGACACACTGTAGTTAGGGTAATTGGGACCAGCTGCTGTACTGTTCTGCTCCTGGAAGGGATCCAACATCATTTGAAAGCAACGTCAGAACATGGAGGCAGGCTGCAGAGCGAGGATGGTGCTTCTGCCTCCACACTTCAGGCCCTTTTTTCCTCCAGCAGTTCATCTGACAGCCACGATGGCTCAAGCTCTGTCCAGCTCATCTAGCAAGCATAACCTAGTTGGAATGATTGCAGAATTAGTTGGTGAAAACTAATAACTGAAATTACTGTCAGTAATTTGTTATGGAGAGAGCTTTGCCATCCCAAAACATACACACACTTGTATATGCTATTGCATCAGGATTAAGAAAAACCTTTACCTAGATTATAAAGAAAAAAGTAAAAAGTATGGGTTTTAATTACATTTTTTCCAAATTTCTAGTCCCACTTTTTTTTATTTTTCTCAGAGGGAAGAACAAACTATTGCAAAATCTCATTTTTAAACTTGGAAATTCCAATGTTATTACACAGCACAGTGTAAGAGCTTACATAAGTGAAAGCTATAAAGGTGACTGCAATAGTGTCTGAAAAAGATACACATTAAGTAATCTTTTATTCCATGACACATATCTGGGTCAAAACAAAAAAAGGATTTAAGGAAAATATTTCAAATCCAGTATTATGTATACGTTTGTGAATTAAATACTCATTGCCAAACAAACAAATTTAGTTAGTAATGGTGAGAGTGGTATGTTGTTTACATGATCTATATAAATTTACAATATACCCTTTTTTATCCTTTACAAAAATATTCTTATTTGAGATTAAAAAAATCCAATTTGATAGAATTAGAGATCTGTGTCATTTTAACCCAGATACATGTAAGGAACTTCAAGTATCTTCATGCTACTGTTTTTTGTAAATATATTGCAGTGAGTGGATGGTAAGCCCCTGGCTCTACTTTTTCACCTGCCTCGAGCAACAGATTATGATACTTAAATTGTTGACATTTTTCTACTTCATAGAGCACTGGAATGGAATGGAAGGTTCCAGAAGAGAGGCATATCTTGGAAAGGAATAGGGGAGTAAATAAATACAAATGCACTGAGCCCTAGTAAATTTCAAATTAAAAAAACCTCCAAATTTTGTTTTTTTTTTTAAAACCCAAACCAAAATTATAATATTATTATAAAAATAAAATATTATTAAACAAAATAAAAATTAAGTAATATTATAATAGTGTTTTAAAACCCAAAAAAGGTATTTGTGCATTTTAATGATTTCTCCCCCCTCCGCCCTTGATGGAAAAGGGTTGCTTTTTTATTTTTCAACTTATGAAACTTTTTAGGCTGCATCCCTGTCTGTTCTGTTGACTGCTTTTCATCTCTGGGATTAGTTTGCAGCAGATAATCAGAGGAGATGGACACACCAGCTCTAGGCCATTGCACATGATGTTATGTTCTAAAAAGACTGATGTTCTATCCCTCAAGCCAGAATCTGGGCACACTGACACCGAGCTGTACAACACCCAAGCTGTTAATTGCTATTTGAAAATTGTAATTGCCACTTCAGGCTTTGCACAGCTTTGAGAAATCAGGCTCATATCTTCTTGGCATAGTGCTGCATCCCCTGGACGTGCCAGCTCGGGTTAGTCCTAGCTTGGGGATCACTACTGACAAGGTGCTGTACAACTGTACACATTCATGTATTTATGGAAAACTTATTGCCACAGAAAGAAGAAATCTGCTGCATAAATATTTTACAGCTTATCTAGGGAGGCATAAAATAATCTTGACTACAAGTTAAGACTCTGTTACTCCTTTTGTCTTCTAAAGTAAATTTCTGAGGACAGCTAAAACAGATTTTTCCTTCATTAGGAACTCCAAATCCTCAAGAACCTAAGGCACTCTCTTCTGAGTGGATCAAAACTCACACAACAAAAAAAAGAGGCAGCATTATTACCTCTGTGGCTGTTGGCCACAGTCTGTTGCCAGTGTTGTGCTCAGTCATATGTGAGGGTCACCAGAATGAAAAGACTGAGGAATAAACACACTTAAAAAAAAATTAATATATATAATCAAAATTTATTTTCAACCATATAACCAAATGTCCAGTCACTGCCCAATCTGTTTTTCCTCAGCAAAAGTAATCTCAGGATTATAATCTTAAATACATGCCAAGGATCAACACTAAAGACATTACTACAGGTGTGTAACTCGCTGATTAAGAGCAAACATCTCACTGACACTGGAATCAGACTTCCAACTTCCTTGGTTCTTTCGTCTTAGAATATAAGCAGGAAAATAATACAACTGAATATGTAACACTCAACCATTTCCTTTGTTGTAAATATAAATAAAACTCAAGAGCAATCAAACTTTAAAAGATAACATAAAAATGTCTTAGGCCATATAAATCACCAGACAATAAAAGTAGATATATTTATCTCTTCATAACAAGCTGAGTTACACATGACAAGTCACAGAACTATTGTGTGAATGTCACCTGCCCAATTTTAAAGAGAAGCATCACAATGCTCCAAAAGCAAGTCAAGAAACAAACTTTAAGTCTGTGATCACCACAGAAACCCTGACACTTTCTCTCCAGAAAGAATAAAATTACCAATCCTTTATTAAGCTCCAAACACACTGTTTTCTGGAATGAATTGGCCACGTCATGCTTTTCCAAAAACCAGCTCTGTGCTCCTCATCCTCTCTTGCCCATCTTTCAGAGAAGAACCACCCCTCACTTGCAGCCTGTTGTGAAATATCTCCCATCTGAGGCATGTGGCTGTGAAAGATTCTCACAGAAACTCTTGGAAACTTGAGCAATAACAAAAAAGTGTTTAAACCCTTTCATGTAGTAATGTACTACAGTCATTTCATGCCAAATTTCCAGTTGTTTTCAAATCATTAGACAATGTTTTAGTGAGCTCTTTTTCATGTGGGGAAAAACACTTTTGAGGAACTTTGGAGGGACCTTTTTGCAGTCCTGGCCCTGATGGCTGAGCCTCTCTCTGTGCTGTAAGGTAAAATTACCTCTGCAGCAGTAACTGCAATCTGCTTCTTGAAACTTCAATGTGCTGCATTTTCAAAAACTGGCTTTTAAAATAAAACTTTAGAGGGTTTTGGAGGGGGGTTTTGGCAGGGTGTTTTTCAGTTTCAGTAAACACTATGCCACTACTACAGAGTTTAGATAAATAATGGACAGATGAGTTATGTACTTTGAGCATGAAGACGGCTTTGTCCTGTTGGATTCATTTGTCTTCTGGAAAGCAGAAGAATGTAAGGACATCCTCTATTAATTTCTTGTCTACACTGACAGTGGAAGGCATGGGACTCCTCTTGAAAAAGCTCAAATATACATATCTGGGTTACAGAACAGGAGGTCTTTTACATGTAAACTAATATCCTGATCCCTCTAGTGAGAGCATCTGCTTCAAATTTTTATCTAATCTTTAAAGTAAAAAAATCCTGACACAGTCTACCTCTACATCCAGATTTTGATTAATAAGGATCTTAAATTGTTCTTGATTTTAGACCTAAACACTAGCTATTTTTTACAAACTGAAGACAACCAATTCTGATAAACAGACGACATTTGTTTCACTCTGGAAATGAGACAGCCAATTTGGGCATATGTTGCAGAATAGTGAAGCCTGTGGTACTTTCCTACCTCAGTCAGAAAAAAAAATAGCAGATTCAAAACTGTTTTGTCTGTTTCTGGAAGATTTCTGAAATATGTCTCTTTACAAGAAACTCTGTGTGTTTTTCAAGATTTAGAAGCTGACAATTCAGAAAGATTACCATATTCAAACCTTAAAATATTGTATAAGTTTGTAATTCCCTCCATTCTCCCACCACACCTTTTTTTAATAAATCCATGAGTCAATTCTATTACCTGGGCCCATGTTTCTTAGCCTAATGCCTACTCAAGTAGATAGTGAGATGTCCAGCAAAGCAAACAGATATTTTCCTTGGGTTTGTGAAGGATTTTTCTTTCCACAAGGACAGATTGGAGCTCCTGTAACTTTGGGAATCACGTTGGCATGCAGCCCCTCAGCTGCTCTAGGTGCTGGCTCCAAACACCTGTGCCTCATGAGCTCTCCCTGAGGTTTTCCCTTGCATCCCATTCACAGCCCTTTTAAGGCAGCATCCAAAAGTGGTCTGAGGAAGCCTTCCCTTTGAGCCACGGGGATGGGCTTTGTGTGGGGCCAGCCCTCCTCCTGGCACAGCCTCTGGAAGAGGTAGATCAAGGTGCTCATCCATCTGTGTCCTGGTTCAGAGCAAATTTGGGAGAGAATCCCCAAAGGGGCTCCTCTAGGAGAGCAAATTCAATTGGGCCCTCCCACCAATGGGGACAAAATACCTCCTTGGAGAAAAGTGGAAAAAACTGTTTATTAAACAATAAAACCTGAACAACATTAAACAATAAAACCCCTTGCTGCTCCAAAAGAGAGATGACAAACTGAGCAAGTCCCTCCCCGGGTTGCAGCTCAGCTCACCCAGTCTCGGGTCAGTCCCTCAGGGCTGGAAATGTCGCAGGCCAGGCCCGGCCCGGTGGCTGCAGGTGCAGCTGCCGGTGCTGCCCTGGGTGCTCAGGCCAGAGCAGGTTTGAACAGCTCCAAAGAAAAGGGAAAAAACCACAGTCCAGGGAACTTCTTTGCCTCAGCTGGCTAAACTAACTACAAGCAAAGGAGAGCTCTGTCCCGCTGTCTGTCCATCCGCAGACAACACAGTCAGGAGCAGGAATGTGGAGGAGTGAGTGCAGTGTCTGAAAACAAACTGCTGCTTCTTCTGCCCCCTTCACTCTCTGGAACAAGGCTTAAAGGTGCAAAACTTGTTATTCAGCATAAACAGAACAAGATGACTGGGGATAAAAGCATCATACAGTCAACCCAGGATAATCTGCCAAGAATGGGCGAGCTCCCCCCACCTACCTTTGTTCCTCTATTCTTTGCCTGCATGGATGAGAGCCTCTTGTCACATAACTTAATTATTTTGTGAAGAAGGGAAGAGTTTGTGAGAGAAATCCAATTACCAGGATATTATTAGGTTTTTCAGATAGATTCATTAGTGGACTGAGCGACCATAAAGTTATTCCACATGAAAGTCAAATAATGTATCAGAACAGATTCTACTCAAGCTGAATCTAAACATACCAAAATAAAGTGAATTTCTATGATACTGCATACCCTCTGAGCCATGAAAGTAATCTCATTGCAAAGTATTTGTAATCATTTCTGGACACTGTTAAATTTTGTAGAAAGCAAATCAGTTACAGTTGTAGAAAAAAAATTTGAAATGTCAACAATGGAATCTTTTTGTTGATTGCAAAAGACATTTTCCATCTGGTCCCAAGCATGAAAATATCCTGAAGTGACCTGCATATGCCAGAGCTCAGCTGAACAAAATGGTAATGTAATCCTGCGAAAGTCTCCACACAGGGGAAAGTCTTTCAATTTAGGACTAGTTCCTTCTTCCATTGAAGACAAAGCAGAACTTGGATTGACTCAGCAGGACAGGCCCCAAAAACATCCAGTAAAATTGCTTATGGTATGCAGCCAGACACACAGAGAAACTCTAGGGAGAAATTATACTTAGGGCACACACTTGGCAGAGATAAAGGAAGCTAGAATAGCATTACATCCCATTGATATCTGGAGTTTACAGTCAGAATTCAGCCAAGTTTATATAGTGCACTGAAACTATGAGCTACAGTTAATAAAAAGGATTTCCCATTTGCAGGGACAAGGAGTAAGACTTGCAAAGTGGTTGCAATCTTAACGATACACATTTTCTCTTTATAGCTGAGATTATGTGAAATCACAATACATTGCCTCCTACAACATGCAACAGTAAAATCCACTTTAGGTAAGTCTTACAAAAATGGTCATAAGTACACCTATGGGTGTTCAAATGGATCTTTTAATGGACACCAAAAATGGATATAAAAGTCTCCCTGTCAGCTGCTGCACAAGTGGACTGAGACAGGGGTTAAATTAGCCTTAATGATATAATAGATTATATTTTTAGACATTCAAGTGAGAAAAAAGTTAACTATCATAAATAGTAAGGCCACAAATGTCACTGTAATAGAGATTTAGTGAGCTTCAGTAATTTTTTTTTAATTTTAGGACATATTTTGAATAAGATTTTACATTTTTCAGCTCTAGCTGAAAATCTTACTGATTTCTCTGTCCATGTCCAATTTTCCCAGTTCTTTCATTTTCCAAGAGTTTTATAGATCTGCATAGAGGACACAACAGATGGTTTAAAACACAGTGCTTCTAAACAGGAAGACAGTAAATTTCTTCCCATCATGAGCAACGAATGATTATTTTCAAAGTTCAATAAAACACAGATGTTCTTTTGATACAGATTTGATTGAGGAATTTTCTTCAGAACTATTTTCTTCTGAATTTGAAGTGCTAGGTTTCGTATTTCTAAATTTAGTTCTTTTCCAAAGTTGGATTAGAAGCTGTGTGTTCAGAAGCTGCAGCACCTGTGCTTTCATAGACTAACTCTACACTGCTGAAGGCTGTATCACACCAAAACTACATTAATTGTTTGCATATACTTAACTAAAGAAAGAAGAGCCAATCAAACTTTCTGATCACTCAGATGAGAAACAAAGATGAAAAATGTAAAATGAAGTGACAAAATATTCATCTCAGCTATTATGATATTACTTTAATGAATTGCTGATTGCAGGGTAATAAATCATCCCTCCAGGCATGGCCTTTGGAAGGATGTGGGATATGTGCACAGTGTCTTGGAGGAAAAAGAGACACAGCAGCCAAAAGCTTAATGAACCAGGCACATACCCCTGAGACTCCCATCAAGCTTAGGAAGGACCAGTAGGAGAAAATCAGAAGTGCTTTTTGGGGTACTGCTCTTTGGAATCCATGCACATATTTCCATGTACACGGGCTGACACATGGAAAGGCAGAACAAACTCCACTTCTCCAGCATTTTGTTTTGAGAACAATCCAAGTATTTGAAATTGCAAACACTCATGTCAAGTTCCAGTGCTAAAGGTCCTGGTAATTCTTCCATAGCTGTGTGAAGTGAGAGTTTTTCCTCCCTTTAGAGTCAGTCACAGTTAAGTTCTAAATTCATAACTGGAACATAATTCACTGAGCAATTTACATGCACCAAGAGATTATGTGGCCTCACTCTGGAATGCTGCACCACAAAGGAAGTTTCTATAGTTATTTAAAGCAAGCAAGCTTTTCCCCAGCTATTAAAGAAATTTAATCTTCTTATCCTTATATGGAAGAAGTCTTTGCTTATATATATTAAAAAATCCCCTTGCAATGTCCTATCCCTTCACTATTAAGTTTTCTGCTCTTTTCTGGCAAAGAAATTCTGAAAGAATGTGAAAAACTTTTATTAGGTGTTTATTATCAATTACCAGATAATGAAAACCAGCAAAGTTAATGGAAAAAAGTTATCAGTGGATTTTGGGCTAGATTTTTCTTTTCCCATGGGAAACCCTGTAAGAGAAGGACAAAGGGGAAGCAATCTGTGAGGTTTCTCAGATGGCTCCAGTGAGGCTGACAGCTGGACAGAGTTATTTTCAACTCCCCTCCTTCACTGAACAACTGGGGAATCTGACCCCTGTATCTTGAGAGCTGTCACAGAGAATCAGGTGTGAATCAGGTGTATTCTTCAGCAGATTAGCTCAAGCTTACAGGGCTTCCTCCACTGGCTCTCAGAAGACCAAAGCACAAGGCAAGGCCACAGGCAGCAAACAGAAGAGCCTGCTGGTTGCTGTTAAATTCCCTCTTTGGCAAGCGGGCAAGGAGAGTGTTAACAGGGATAAAGACATGCATAAATGAATACCTCTGTCCCAGAAAAAAGCTTCCTTGTAATACTTTTTATCTTGATTTCTCAGTGAGTTTGAGAGATAGATTGCAAGTTATGAAATCTGAATCTCTCTTGGATGTTTTGCTAGTTCTCTCAAATGCTGTGTTTGTGTAGACAGCATCCTTAAACCAGTGTTCCCATTACTATAAAGACAGACACAGCAAAAAGAATTTGTCATCTCTTCCACAAGAACTAATAATACCCTTCAAATACTTCTCTTTTTTCAAGTAGCTCATCTTGGAGATTCCTGTGATACTCCAGCACAATACCAAGGAGAAATACACCTTCTGTGCAGAAGAAAAGATATCCTATTCGTAATAAATTTTCCAATAAAAAAATACCCAAAATTAGTGCCACAATAATTAGAATCCAAAGTGCTTATGAATGGCCATATGGCTACAGGTGCATAATCAAGATGTGTCCAATGCTAAAGCTGATACAAAAAAAATAATCTCTTTTGTCAGAAAGATTCACCTTCAGTCCATTGGGTTTTTAACACTAAATATTTATAACTCAAGGACCCTGCTTAAGAGATGAATGTGTTTTGGAGATTTATGTAGAGTGGAACAAGAAGCAGTACTTGAAAAAGATCAAGCTCAGTTGATATCAACACCTTTATAGACACAAAATGTTAAATCAGACACTAATTGTTAGGCATGCCAAGGGGGAAAATAGCAATGTGGAATTATTATTACATTGTGTGGATATTTTATTTCACATATCAAAAATTGAGCAGAGCTGAGATCCCTGATGTGAAAATATCTGGAAGGCATGTTTTATTTCCCAAATGTTTTAATATAGGCAATAAAAATTTTATCTTGATATGCAAATGGTATTTTATTTTTATAAAGGGCAAGAGGTCCATATGCATTTCTTATCATATCCATATCCAACATTATCTCCCTAGGGATGAAGGGTCACAAGCCATCACCAAAAATAAAATGTCATCCCAAACATCTAGGATCTACAAGCCATTCAGAAGTGATCATCATGGGTTTCCCAGCTGTAATAATGTAAGTTATGTTGATGGGAGTTTTACCCTTTATTCCAGTCTCTGCAGATCAGAAAATTTAATTCTCTGCTGTGCTTCATGTCCTGATCAACTCTTTATCAACACCAGCAGAAATAAACTATTTCTAGGCTTTTTGCAAGCTGACATGATGCCTGTTTGATAGAGAAGACTGTTCTCATTAATCCAAGCTCTTCTTCAGCCACCCCACTTAGGAAGGATATCCCTTTGCCAATTTCTGTAAGCTCTGGCTGGCTACTCTTTCACTGGACATTTGGATTGCAAGAAAGATTATTTCATTATCATCCAATAAGAACCGAATGATAATAAGAAAGAACAGAAAACTGGTAAAGCAATTATACGATTGTAGGTAGATGCTGCACTACCATGAAAGGTTTGTCAAGAAGTGGGAGGAACCCCAGCCCAGGTGAGTGGTGTAGGAAAGGAGGGAATTCAGAGAACCAGAGCTGGTGGGAGGCCAGCACATGGGCTGGTGGGATCAAAGGCACTTGGTTCCCACTGCAAGCATCCCACAGGAAGCAGCTGGGGCTGGGAATGCCACTGCAGGAAGGCTGCTCAGAGCAACAAGGAACAAAGGGTTTGTTCCATGGCTCTCGTGAGGCTCTGGTTCTTGTCTAGGAAAGGAAGTGTACAGGTTACTCTCCACCAGCCCTGGTTGTTCCTTACTTCCACCAGTGGGTTTAATTTCACTTCTACAAGTATGGTTTTCTCCAAGATATACATCCTTCATTGTGACAGTGTTCACAGGGGTCTCAGGATGAGGGAAGAGACGAGGATCTGACTCCATGTTTCAGAAGGCTTGATTTATTATTTTATGATATATATTATATTAAAACTATATTAAAATAATAGAAGAAAAGATTTCATCAGAAGGCTAGGTAAGAATAGAATAGGAAAGAATGATAACAAAGGTTTGTGGCTTGGCTCTCTGTCCGAGCCAGCTGGGCTGTGACTGGCCATTAATTAGAAACATCCAAGATGGGTCAATCACAGATGCACCTGTTGCATTCCACAGCAGCAGATAATCAATGTTTACATTTTGTTCCTGAGGCCTCCCAGCTTCTCAGGAGGAAAAATCCTAAGGAAAGGATTTTTCATAAAAGATGTCTGCGACATTTCATTTTCAAATTAATAAGGGTACTTATTTTTGCATATCTTAGAGAACTTTCCTCAGGAAAGAAAATGGTTTGTTACCAAAAATACATCTGTTAAGATTTAGAGCTCTAATTAAAAACTCAATAAAGAATGTACAATTAAACTCAAAATGTGCATCCCATAGCCCAAACTTCTTGATGGATGTTGCTTAGGTATGACTAACACTTCATCTCAGCTACACCTGGGAGACAAAATCCTTAATAGATTCAATCCAGACTATTTCTAACCCAAAAGATCTTTCCAGAGAAAAAGAGTCCCTCCCAAAATCACAACCTCCCTGGGGGAACGTGGCTGTTGCTGCAGGCAAGCCACAGACCTGTTTCTGGTGTTAGCCCACTAGATGTATTCAAAAGTCAAAGCTACAGTCACTATTTAAAACACTCGGGAACTCTAACAGCAGGGTGATGTCAGAGCAGTTGCAGCAATCCCATATCTGGGAAATAAAATTATCAGACTCTCTGGTATAAATATAATGGGTCAAATGCACTATGCATAAAAATACATTGCAATACATTTAATGAGGATGTTTCCCAGTGTTGTAGTGCCACATGTGTTTATGCTTTCTGGATGTCAGTCCACTTTTGTGCCTTAAATTATTTATTTTTTCCATTCCTTTCATTTCCCCCAGTTAGAAACAAAGGCAAGTAACGTCATGCAATCAATTAGCTCTTTGAGGATCATGAGAGAATGTCCCACAGATGGTTTGCAGACCAGTCACTGTAGGTTCTGTTCCTTCCCCTCCACAACTCAGAGCTGCAGCATTTCTCGGCACACACAGAGTTCCCAGGGAGCTTCCAGGGGTGTTGTTTCAATGTGGCATGTTCACTGTGCCACAAACACAACAACGAACACGACATGTTTGCTCTGGCATGTCACAGACATCTTTATGGAAAATCCTTTCCTTAGGATTTTTCCTCCTGAGAAGCTGGGAGGCCTCAGGAACAAAATGTAAACATTGATTATCTGCTGCTGTGGAATTCAACAGGTGCATCTGTGATTGACCCATCTTGGATGTTTGTAATTAATGGCCAATCGCAGTCCAGCTGGCTCGGACAGAGAGCTGAGCCACAAACCTTTGTTATCATTCTTTGCTATTCTATTCTTAGCTAGCCTTCTGATGAAATCCTTTCTTCTATTCTTTTAGTATAGTT
Source organism: Emberiza elegans (assembly GCA_024865655.1). NCBI lineage: Eukaryota > Metazoa > Chordata > Aves > Passeriformes > Fringillidae > Emberiza > Emberiza elegans. The sequence continues at coordinate 9,308,811 of JALJVW010000158.1, forward strand.
TTAATGTAATATATATCATAAAATAATAAATCAAGCCTTCTGAAACATGGAGTCAGATCCTCGTCTCTTCCCTCATCCTGAGACCCCTGTGAACACCGTCACACATAAACAGACATAAACCTCATGTGAGCCCCCTGTACTTGTCCCCTACACCCTTGTCATGTGCTTCCATTTTATTTCACTTATGGGGGCATCAGCTGGCACAGAAGCTGACTTTGGCACATTTCCTGTGAGGATACACTGACAAGAGTACCATATCACGTTTTTATCTCCCAGCTGGCTTGTTCTCTTACACCATCAGCTACATGAAAGAAAACAGGGTGATGTTAGTGATGCCTTGTGAAGGCTGACCTAGAATAGAGACTAGATGGAGTTGAAGAATAAAGCAGGGATTTATTAGAAGGCCTCAATGGATACACCTTGGGCAGCACAAGAGCCCAGCCAGGGCTACACCCAAGATGAACCCAAAATGGTCACAAAAATGGATGACTGGTCACAAGGTCTCTCATTTTTATAAGTTCTGGGCTATTTGCATATTGGAGTTAATTGTCCAATTATAGCTTTAGGTTATGAAGTCCTATCCTTCTTGTTTTTCTCTCTTCAGTTCACATTGTTTGTGCTCTTGGGCCTGTGATTTGAATCATTTGTCCTTGGTCCCCATCTAGAGAAGGAATTGTTTTGTCTCCCTGCTCTGTGCAGAGAGCTCACCATCCCCTGAAATGAAGCCCAGACCCACTAAAGACCCACACTAAAGCAGCACAGAATCTGAAAAATATAAAAGCTAAAACCTGAGGCATCATTAGTGCTTTCCTTGATTTCAACTCAGTGTGACTTTGCAGTGGTTTGTAGTGGGGGTAAGGTGTCTGTAACAAATCAAACATAAATATATGAAAAGTAAGAAAAATCTTGGGTCATCGAGTCAACTTACAGAACTGGAGCGAGATAAAGCTGTTTCTGGTCATTTTGGAAGACAAGAAGCCTTCAAGTTTGAGGATAGAGTGCCTTGCACATCACTCTTCAAAAGAAAATGGCCAAACAGGATCAAATATTTGCTCAGTTGTTGCTCAGCACTGACAGCGGAGCACCATCCTCTCTCTCTGTAGGCTCCACTGTACCCAGAGAGTAAGCCAGTGTTTCAAAAGCATAACATTTTCTCATTTTTTGGTTTCAGAATTTGTCTTTATAAAATCAAAATTGCAGTTTGTTTCTATACCTGATTTAGCTGTTGGTTTTCTTGGGTTTTTATTTAATAGTATTATCCCATCCATCCCTCTCACAAGTAAAAATAATCTGAAAAATATTTGCAGCCCCACTGCTTTTGTTTTAACTCTCAGACACCTCATCAGTATTCCTAAAAGTGCAGAGACATTGTGAAGAGATGTATAATAAAATGAATCAACCTTTCAAGGGAAAGATATCAGGATTTGGCATGTACAAACATGGGAACTTTCAAAGTTGTGTGTTGGGGTTTTATCTTTTTTCTTTAAGCAGGCTTCTGTCACCAATTCATCCCACATGTGGTTCTTGGGTAAGCCACCTTTTTGTTGTTCTTTTTTGTTCCTCGAAAAGAAAATCTGTACCTATCAATCTGTGCACAGTATCTATTTAATCTATGGCAAGGATCCAACTTTTTTGTACACAGCTTTCAGTTATTCACAGCTTGCTGTCAAGACCAATGCATGCCTATCAGTTTCTATCAATGCACAGTGGATGAATATGACATTGCATTTTTCCCAAATGCCACCAGGTCCAGCATGTAAAAAGAGCTTAGAAATTAGGCTAAATTATAGAACCCTGGGATCAGATTTGCATAAAGTTGCTTGGAGGGAGGGTGTGGGAACTGTTTGATGGCACTGCCATAGCAGTCTGCTTGTGCTTTATTCCTTGGACAAACAGGAAAGTTTTGGTCTGTCGATTTGGGGCACAGAGAACCCAGGTTAAGTGCCTTGGTGAAAAGGTGACAGCTCTGCTTTCTCTCTCTCTACACTGTCAAGGACAGAGGGGCAAATGCCTCATGCTGGAGATGCTTTGTTCTTGTTGTGTCACAGGAATTTGCTTTAACCTGATGCCTTATTCTTCATCTAGATTACAGATATTTCCTACAGGTTAGTTCATATTTTACATCTCTCCTGTAATCTCGTTCTGTTGACATGAAGTAAGTGATGACTTCCTGGTCAGTTCCAGAGATCCTAGTAAAACTAAAATTAAATTCCTGTTTTGGGGAATTCCTTCAGTTCAGTCTTATTATTTTGGGTCAGGATAGTTGAGGATATTCACAGAGATGCAACTACAAATGACAACCTATGAATACATCAACATCCCTTCATTATTTGTTGCAACATTTCTACATTCAGTAGAACAACATGGAGTCCAGAGATTATCACTGGTGACTACACTGATAATTTCTTCACAAACAAGAAGTAAAATTCAATAAATTTAATAATTTTAATGAATTAATTAATTAAAATAATTTAAAAATTATTCCTATTTTTGATATGCATCAAGAAAAGGTTATATCTCAGACTAGCCTTATTTCTTTATTTGTTCTTTTGCCTAGGTTCTTTATTTTTTAGTTTTGCTCTCCAGAAAGTCAGTAAAGTCATTACACTAACTGGGGAGAATAATTTGAAGAAATACTGCAGGGAATTCTGATAGAACATTTAATTGCACATAATTACAATAAAGATAGTAAAACTCATTTGGTTGTAGCTCATATAGTATTTAAGATGTGAGAAGTATAAACCATAAAGAGTAACCATTCCTTTTACTGTATTACTCAACAAAGTCCTTGGGACTCAGGGTGAGAAACAAGGTAAAGCACTAAGGCCTATGACTACCTCAAATTTGGAAAGAGAATGCATGAACCACCTCTTGATACAATACAGTAAGGCTCAATTTCAGCTGGACATGAAAAAATTCAGGCTGCTTTGGCTCTAATTAGAGAAGATGGGAGATGCCATTTAAAATAGCTTAAAGGATAATATGTAGGGAAAAGCTGATGGCAGATTTTCCTGCTTCCTGACATCCCTGTTTAGCCTGTAGTAAACTTTGTGACTTGCTCGCACTGGCAGATGTATGTGAAGGTGTTCATAGCCAAGGCAGCTCTGGAGCATACAATTCCTGAAGAGTTACATCAAGGCACTATTCAGTGTCACTGTCATATCTTCTGAAAAATCCCTTCGCCAGGATTTTGTCTCCTGGGAAGCTGAGAAGCCTCAGAGAAAAATGAAAACAATAATTATCTCATTTTGCTTCTCCTGTGTTTTGCTGCTTTGGAATGTGGTTTGGAGATTGTTTATCCAACAGGTGGTTGTTTGATTGGTGTCATGTGAATTGTTTTGACTTAATGACCAATCACAGCCAGCTGTGTTGGGACTCTGAAAGCAGTCATGAGTTTTTCATTATCATTCTTGTTAAGCCTTCTGTAAGTATCCTTTCTCTATTCTTTAGTATAGTTTTAGCACAGTATCTATAATATAACATAAGTACATAATAAATCAGCCTTCTAAGAATTTGGAGTCAGACTCATCATTTCCTTCCTGCCACAGGGGACCCCGAAAATACCACAATTCAGTACAACAGAAAAATTAAAGCAGAAATTTATCCATTGCCAGAATGTTGAGCTTTAATATCATTCTTATTTCGTTCATCATTCTCTGTAATATTGTGCTTATCATTCTCTTGTGCTCAGCAGCATGGAAGAGCAGGGGAGGAATGTGGTGCTTCAAGGCAGCCTTGGCTGCAGTGACCACAGGATGGTGGAGTTGGAGATCCCCAGGGTGCTGAGAAGTGCACTCAGCAAGCTCACTGCCCAGCACTTTGGGAGATCAGACTTTTGTCTCTTCGAGGACCTACTCAGTAGAGTGAAAAATAATGGGTAAAAAGGGAAAGGGGACATTTAGGCTGGATATAAGAAAGAATTTTTTTTATTGTGAAGGTGGTTAGATACTGGAACAGGTTGCCCAGAAATACTGTTGCTGTCCTATCCCCGGAAGTGTTCAAGGCAGGATTGGATGGGGCTTTGAACAATCTGGTCGACTGGGAATTATATTTAAGGCTCATTCTAATTTTTGACATTCTATGATTCTGTGATTCCTGTAGCCTGTGGTGAAAGTAAAAATACTTCTTATATGTATCACGACATGGCATGGCTTCATTCAAGGTTTGACACAGTGCCCTCAAAACTTAGTCTTCATGAGTATGGCCACCGTGAATACACTGTGCTTTATAGTAGTGGAGTATAAATGTATGATATAAATTGGAAAGCTTATTTTGAACTTGAGTTTCCATAGTCTGAGGCAGGTTATTACAAAAGCTGGGATGAGAGCATGAGCAAAAAGGGGGGAAATAGGGTTTCAACATACTTTGTCTGCTCAGTCTGTGATTACTCAAGATTCTGTTTTTAAAATGAATCTTTGCTAATTTGGGTTCATGAGATTTGTTTCTTTAATTGTACTTCTCTTATATAGAGAATTTCTTCCTTTGCATTTCCAGCTTGTTTTTCAATGCAGATATCTTCATAATATGAACTTCCCCACTGAAGGGTTCATGACTCATTTCTGTAACTCTACACCTGTTTTGCACACATCCCATAAAGGAGCTGTTCCCAAGGTATTTAAACTAGCTACAATATTCAAAACTTCCCTCAGGCTAAATCTGTTCTAACAAAAATTTCATGAAAAAACTACTAACATTTTCCAGAGGCTATGAAACTATCATGACTATTGGAGTTTCAAAATCAGAATAACAAACAAGCAGAAATTCCAATTTCCTCATCTCCAGACCAAAAAACAGAAAAGAAGGACTCTAACAAAAAAAACCACCAAAGCACCAAAACAACCCCAAAAAAGGAAAAGCATGGGTAATTCATTATGTTTTTAGCTTTGAAAATTTAAAAAAAATTAAAAAGACAGATGATGAACCATTTCATAACAACATTTTCCTTTCGATAAGCAAACTATTTTTTTGTTTGTTGATGTGATCCACCCTTGGGAAAAAGGAAAATAAAAGGTTTTAACTAACAGGGTATCCAGATTTAGGGCAAATTTGGGAGGAAACCTCCAAATGAGGGCCCTCTAGAAACCATGACAAAGCATCATAAAGTCATCCTGGAACACAGAAACATCAGCCCAGGCAATGTTATAATATTGGCTTTACAAATAAAAATGAGTTTGCGAATTGTGAAACACAGAAATTTTTTTTTGCCGTGCTCTGAACATCAATTACAACTTTGACACAATCAAGTATTCAAATCAAAATGCTGCTATATGCATTAGTAGCTGGGTAAATGTTCATGCATGTTTTAAATGCCAAAAGTTAGAACACTGTTGATCCTCTCCTTTAATTCAAAGCCAAAATATTTTAATGAAATTCTGTACTATTTTCCAGTAAAAGTCTTAATACAGTATCTTTTTTTAACATGAAAGCACAGTTGTTGTAATTAATTTTTCACTATATAATTCTAATTTCCATGAAACTGTCTGTAAAATTAGTAGGCATAGAATACTTTCTCCAGTGGCTGAGTGTCTTGGAAGAATACGTTTAATTTTCAGAAGAGACAGAAGAGGTCAAATCATACTGACTTTTTGAAGGACAGTGACTTATAAGTCACCTTGGAATTGCTGTCAACAGAAGCTTATTCAGCATAGAAAGCATCATGAGATGTCACAATCTGTCTGTAGCACAGCCTTGTTCCTGTTTCTGAAGAAGTTACTCTATGCCACTTAGGTTTAGATTAGCTCATCCACGTGTTAAAACAACACATTTATACATGCTCTGACCACTCTTGTTGACACTTAATGCTAATAAATAGCCTATATTACTGTTTAAAAATTACATTACAGGGCATCTAAATGTTTACATACACATAAGAAGCTCAAGAGAATATCTGAGATCAAACTGAATGTAGACTTATATAAGCAGTACCATGAGGGTAAGGCAGGAGTTCCAGCAATGCAACTGAGACCACTCAAAGGACAAATAGGTTGAGTCTATTCAGAGAAATATTGCCACAATTTCCTCTTTCAGCCACTTCTGAGCTTATCATGACCCAAAACAATTTGGCTGTTAACATTCTGGCATAGCTATTTTAGCAATAATTTTATTCTTCTATCCTACCAAGACGGAAAAAAATAAGACGCTCAGTGCTTCAGATCTTGAGGCAATATTGCTCTTACCTTCTTTGCCTGAAGTGATTTAAATTGGCTTAAACCTACTTCTCTTCAGATCAGAGAGGTCTCAGTCCTGTTTTAAGTTTTCATGTCCCAGGTTTGTGTACTGATGATTCTCTCTTGCTATTGGCCCAATAAACTCAGATTAATAGAAGAGGCAGAGACTTGGAATAGCTGTAAAAATGAAAAAAAAAGCCCCAAAAAACAAAAACAACAAAAAGCAGGACTGTTTGAAAGGTTAGAAGATTTGTTAGCAAATGATCTGTGAATTGGTAATATCACTGCAGACGGACAACATCTTTGTATGCAGCAAAGTTACTCATTTTGAGATGAAGGCTGAGTTACTTACTACAGGGGAGATTGTGATAATCTTGACATGACTTTAGGACTGTTTTTAAAGTTTAGGTAGCAACTAAATCAAATACGGCTTTAATTTTTCCTCTTTCTGGCATGTTGACATAGTTGCAGCTCAAATGACTGATAATGAGTTTCTAACCCATGACAATACAATTTCTATATTACATTTTCAATAAATGGCTATTTATTTTGTGAAAAAATTATTACTATATATTAATACAAATGATGGATTTATAACTGAGTTATACCTGTTCATTCTAACCTAGACCATGCCAAGATATCTGATTTTATGTAGATCTGTATGGAAACAGAGTGAGTTCAGCTGCTGATCCCAGAACTCTGAAAGGTTTACAGTTTCATGGATTAGTTATGAATCCAATAGTTTAATCTTTATAGTGAGACATTTCCTCATTTCTTTACCCTTAAAAATATATTTTTTGAAAAAAAAATGTTTTGCACAGAAACTATTTGCTTTCCTTAGAAAGTCGGAACTTGCACTGAAAAATCTGATACATGGGCACATGTGCACACACACACCCCCACAAGAGTATTTTTCTCATCACAAAGGATGTCAGGATGTCCATTACAATTTATATGCTTGACTTGAAGTATAGACAGTGTATCAATCAAATTTAATTTTCATGGTAGATGCAACCATGTAGAATCAATGTAACTGGGATACAACCTTCCCTGTAGATATGAATTATTGTTGAAGAGGCTGGCACATCATTAATGATAATATTGCCTCTCATCCCATTCCCAAGATCACAAAAATGTGCATCTCTCTTAGTCCCATGTGGGCAACTCATCAAGCCTGAAGAGACCCAAAAGCTGGAGAAATTCAGTTAACAGATTCCAGGCTTGTTTTCTTCAAGCCCCATATCAGGGTTCCTGAATAGTTTGACTATGGTCTTGAATAATTCATACCCAAACCTTTGTTGTTTCATCAGATAGTAGATTTCCAAAGAAGTCTGTCTCTGTTCCTCAGCTGGCTAAAATTATCTCCTGTGCATTCCCATCCCAGAAATATGTTTCTGATTAAGCACATAATAAGAGTTTCCTGTGCAGGGGAAGAGATGGGGAAAACAAATAGTTTTTGAAAGCTGAAGTTTTATTCTATTTAAACCTGTTAAAATGAAGCCTCATTCTGTTTAAAATAATGAATACAGAGACAGAAAATAAAACAACTGAACACATATTTGTTGTTCAAGATGATCTGAAGTCTTATCTGTGCCAAGGAACAAAATTCCCTCTCCTGAAATAAAACAGAAGGGCTTCCACCAGTGAAATTCATTTTCCAGCACTAGTGGACAGAGAAAAAGACCAAAAAATCACTCAAAGTGGGCATATGAAATTCATCTGCTGGCTATGAAAGCTTATATTGGAGGATTTAGTTTGTTATTCCATCCTTAGAGCAGCACTAAAGAGTGGAAACAGAGGCAGTCTGAGCAGCATGAATGGCCATCCTTGGGATCTAATTCAGCTTTCTGGTATCCTCTGGTTTTGCTAACCATTCCCATTCTTTTACTTTCCTCATCCTTTGAAACACAACTCTTGAGCAATTCAGCAAATGCCAGTCCTACTAAATAGAAAAGGGAAAAAAGAAATTACATGGTCTTGATGCCTCAGGATTTTCTTGCAAAACATGCAGCATGAGCTCTTCTTCTCTCTTCTTTTTGTTCATTTCCTCAGTAAGTGTTTGCTCACTAAACATGTTTAAGTCATGTCAGATTTGGTTTAGGATTTACCACAGACAGAAAGTTCATTCAAATCTCTGGTTAGTCTAACAACGTTTGGAATTCAAAGTTAAAGGAGAATGTAAGTTGTTAAAGTTGTTTTCTCAATCCAAATTCAAACAGGAAGATAATGAAACTTGCTCCTCTGTTCATGAATAACTTATCCAGAACACTGTGTTATCGGAAAAATATCCTCTGGGCTGACACATATCCACACATCATTGTACAGACAGAAGTTCACAATGTCAAATAAAAATACTGCTCTTAAAAAAATTAAATAAGAAATTAATACTTTATTTTCATAAGTATGTTGTTATTCTAATAACACCAGCAAAAAAAAGCACACAGAAGGTGAATTTTTTACTATATCTCTGTTACTTGAATCAAGTGCTATTATTTTTTTCCAGGAAAACAATATATTAAATACAGATTTCATAGTGTCACAAAAATATTCAAGAAATTTGTGCAGGAGAGCACAGGGCCCTGCCAAATTAATGTCACCTATCTCATATTCCAGGTAAGGTCTAGATGTCTCTTATGAGCATCTCATCAAGGTGTTCTGACATCCAAGAACTTGTGCCAGTGAACTCTGTGCCTTGCCACTCAATAATTTTGTTGTGTAACACTGATTATATTAACAGTTTGCAAGATGCAGCCAAGTGCAAAAAAAGAAATTTAATTTTAGGCCTTAAAAATTTGGACAGAAGTTGCAATAAAGATTGTCATGAGAAATTCTTACAATGGGAAGAGTGTATTTCTTGTTGGTAAGTGCAACTTTAGTATTGTGGAATACATATCTATTTTTGGCCAACTAAGAAACTTAGAGCGAAAGAGACACTCTCAAACACACCAGATTTTTTCACATAAGAATAAAGAGTAGTTGTTATTCAAAGCTAAGTACAAGTGCTGAAAAATTGCTTGATTTTGACTTGATAACATTAGAGTGTCACATAAAAGCATTCATCTCTCCAGAGAGTCTTAGATTTCTATGTAAATGTTTGTTATAAGGAATGTTTTCCTTTGTAGCTTTTTTTTAAAAATCTAATTATCTTTAAGGAATAGGGGAAAGTATCTCAAACATTTTTATCCTCTATTACATGGCCAAAATAAACATTCTTAAACAAGTTCTACCTTATATAAGTAACCCCCCACTACAGTTTTCCATTGCCTTCAACAATCCTGTTTTAAATATAAGGTACAGAAATTCTGATTGCTTTGGGGTGTAATTGGCAAAATAACATTTGGACATGTGCAAAGAAGTTAACTGTTATTTCAGTCTTTTGCTATGTGATGCCAAAGTTTCTATTCTGACACTTGTAATATTATCATTTTTCGATGGTATCTGATCAGTATCTTACTCAAATTCTTGTGATGGTGTTCATAGGAGTCTCAGGTTGAGGGAAGAAACGAGGATCTGACTCCATGTTTCAGAAGGTTTGATTTATTATTTTATGATATATATTACATTAAAACTATACTAAAAGAATAGAAGAAAGGATTTCATCACAAGGCTAGCAAAGAATAGAAAAAGAAGGAATGATAACAAAGGCTTGTGGCTCAGACAAGTGTCTGAGCGAGCTGGGCTGTGATTGGCCATTAATTAGAAACAACCAACATGGGCCAATCAAACATCCACCTGTTGCATTCCACAGCAGCAGATAATCAATGTTTACATTTTGTTCCTGAGGCCTCTCAGCTTCTCAGGAGGAAAAATCCTAAGGAAAGGATTTTTCATAAAAGATGTCTGAGACAAACATCTACCTCTAATGTTACCCCAAACCAACTGTGTACAGAAGAACATCAAACTAAGCTGTGATTCTTCCAGGAAGCTGTATTCCTAGGTGTTCCCACAGACACCCTTCCTTCCTTAACACTAGAGTGCTATCAGGTTAGTGTTATGAAATGGTCCCTAACCCTTGAAAGGAACAGAAGGATGCCCAATATCCAAATAAAGCTGTAGGAGAATGCTATAATTGGATGTAAGAGCAATCCAGCTGTCCATTAAACACTACATAGAGCTGTCACATTCCTGCATAACATCAACAGCCCATCCCCTAGATCTCTGTTCTATTTTGTATTTTGGGAGGGACTAGGAATTACTTCCCCTTTAATCCAACCTTCACAAGAGGCAGACAATTCCCTCCCATGTAATCAACAGTGAAATTAATTATAAGCATTCATTAAACATCACCTATCTAAAAGATTAACAAGTCTGATGTTGTTTATGAGTCTAGACTGGTCTTCAGCAAAATGTAAAATGACTTCAGGCAATGAGATAGAATAGGGTAGATGAACTAGCCTGAAGCATTGATAGGTGCTATTTATGCATATTTAAAAGCAAATTTATGTAGTAAGGAAGATAAAATTTCAAAATGTAAGTATAGCAAACCTAAAGAGCTCTTGGCTTTCAAAAACTCTTTTGACTCCCATTAACTCAAGTTACGTTTCTATGCTGTGTAGAGGAAGATGAGCTATATGTAGGCAGAGGGAATACACAGTACCTGGTTCCTTGATATATACAGCTTACTGAAGATCTATGAATATAAAATCAGATTTTGGTGGCAAGTCTCTTAAGAGACACTCAAAAAAACCATCAAAGGAATTTATAAACTTGTACTGAATTCATTGGCATATCCTGAACCAACTGGGAAAACATACACAATTTCTTTGTTGTCAATTTGTTGTTACAGCAAACATTAAGGAGACATTTTCATTTAAAATAAAATTCTAGGCAGAGTCATCAGTGTTTAATTAGAGAGCAGGAAGTATTGATGTCCTGCTGTTCCCTTCAAGCTTTAAAACACCAGATCATGGTGTGACAGGTCATGTTGTTCTGAAACATTTTTATAATGTTCTTTTTCTGCTTTTGGCTGCAACTTTCAGCAGTGAAATCAATGGGAGATTCTAAAAGCAAAAAATATTAAAAGTGAATCTCCTTATATATATGCAGGGAAATAATTTCAAACTAACCAAAGCTAAACAGTTAACCCTCATAAATTCAAGCCTTGTTGCAGTTACTTTAAATTTCACCAGTTCCTTTGATTACAATTACAGGGTCCATCTGATCCTAGAGAATTTCAGATTTTGAGCAGCCTGGTCTATGTAGGCTGTCCCTACCCATGGCAAGGGGTTGGAAATAAATGATCTTCAAGGTCCCTTCCAACTTAATGATTCTATGGTTGATCATTCTTTGATTCTATAATTTTAATATAAGTGCCCAGTAGTCAGTAGAAGGAGGCTTCCATACCCACATTTTGAAAACATTTTTGTCTATGTCTGTCCTGGGAAACGTCTTGTCAAGTGGGAACTCACTGAGCCCAGCCAGGCATTGCCTGAGGTAACTTTGACTGGCAGCTATCAGTATCCCTGGAAAGAAAGTAGTCTACTCTGACCATATATATGAACCTTTTTATAACACATCTCTGGGTTATTGTTGCACAGATTATGTGGTACAGTTGTGAAATGTGAGAGTATTTCAAATAAGAAAAGAGAAAATTAGGCTTACCAGGCTGTTAAGCTTTCTCTTTATACTGAAGACAGTCCTCTCTAGGTTTTTTTTTTAGCTATTTCTTCCTTAAGAAAAAAAAAAGAAATCTTTTCAATTTAGATGAGGAGATACACCCCTTGTTTCTAGACCACCCCATGCTTGATAAGCAACATTTCTCTGGCATGCTGTACTCCCAGGGCTGGCTTTCCGAACATCCCTAAATGCCTACATTAGGCCAAGGTTGGCTTGGATTATGTTCCCAGAAGATATTTCTCCTCATGAGTGCGTTACAAGAATCTCACTGACTCCCCTAGGTCCCACTGCAGCGCTGGAGTTCTGCACACTGTACAAGCATGAACAAGCCATGCCAATTGTTTTGAAGTAAAGCCTTGAGCAACAAAACCCCAGGGTGGTACCCAGAGTTTGGTTCTGAATGTTTATGAGCAGCACAATATTTTATACAAAGTTTTTTATCCTGGCCCAGCTCAAGCACCTGGAGAATGATCCCATCCCTGCGAGGTCAAGTTAATGTTACTTGTTACTGCAAGTTACTCTTGTCCTTTTACATATGAGTCTGGATTGCATATAGTAATGAATAAAACCATTCTGTAATAAGGCTAAAATTAAAATTTTACAGTATGAATAATACATGATATAGAAAATACAGTGAAATTGTATAAAATATAATGAGTAGGCCCTCAGTTAACAAACAGAGATCGCATCTGAACTAAACTACCCTTGGCAAAACCAATTACAAAAGTATCTGCAAGGAAATATGCACTCTATTAATTTTGCATTTTAATGAACATGTTTTATGCATTTATTAAAATATCTTTTTGGCTAAGTAACATTTTGAAGACAAAAAAGAGAAGTAAATTTTTTATTCAAACCAGTTGTGAACATCCAGCGTTTGCTATATGTGCTATGGATGATTTAAAATTCATAAAGCTGCTCTGGTTTGTAGAAGAAAGCAATTTTGTTTCATAACAGGGAACTTACTCCAAAAAGTAAAACTAATCATTTTTCTAGAAAAATACCTTAAAACTGATCTATAATATCATAAAATCTGTATTTACATATCTGCAATAACAGGTAGGGGTTTCTTTTCTATTTTCTTTTGCATTTTTTTTTCAATCACTGCTAAGTTGGGAATATTTACCAGAATTTCATCAAGCGCCTTCTCCTGTGCTTGCCTCAATCCAAAGAGATTTGGCTGCAAATCTTTTTCAGGGTTGCCAGTCTCTCTGCTTGGAGATTTACCTCTGAAAATTTTCCTTCATTTTGTTTTACAGAGTTTACTAAGACCTACTTTTTTATTTACTGTATAGTTAATAACAATAATTACTATTTCCTTATAAAGAACACATTGTGAGAACCTTCATGGTATAACATGAGTAAGGAAAGCAGTCTTTAAAAGATTCTGAAAGAACTGAAAGAAGGCTTGATAAAGCATAGCAAGGAAAAGATACAGAACCATTGGTCCTGTACCTCCAAAATATTTCTTTCTGCTGACACACTAGAAGTCAGATGAGTATTTAGCCTAGTTTTCCAACATCCCTTAGGAGGCAGTCAAGTAATTGAGGACATGTTATGTTACACAGTTTTTAAATGTTGTGCATTTAAACTACAGTCAGATGCTGATTGTTTCCTCCTAACTTTTAGGTACAGCAGGGAGCAATGTTCATGCTCTGGCTGGAGAAACTGTACACAAGATAAGGATTAACCTGAGGTTGGATCCTTTTGGGAAATGGTAATTAGGGCCAGGCAGAATAAACAAATCTAAATCCAAGGTTGACATTTTTTAAAGTAATTTTGGGTTATGAGTAGGGTGAAGGGAGTAGGTTATGAGAGGATGTGTGCATCAACAAACATGTAGAGGACAGTAACGTGCTGATTAACAAAAGGCCATCCATGCCTTCTCTTTAGAAGATATTTAAAGCTGTTCAGCTGTTGCACCTCTGATGATGAAAATTCAAAATTAGAGATGATTTAGGCTGTGGATAAAGTTGCTTTAAATAATCTCACTACTGCCTTTACTGAGACTATGGAGTATGAATTTCTGCCTGAGCCCTTTTCCAGTGTGTTTTCTCTGCCACACAACATCCACTGCTCCATCTCCCTTGCTCCCTCAAGATTCCATCAGGACACGCTATTATGTGTCAACACCAGCACAGAGCAACACAAGGGTGGTGGACTCAGGCTTTAATCTGTTTAAATTAATAATTAAAGACAATTAATCTTTATCTCCATTAGGAATACTTAACTAGGATAGAGTGTTATTTTTTCTGGTGCAGTACTGAATTTGATTTATACAAAGAACAAAAGAGGAACTGACATTCTCACAGGCACGGTATTGCAGTATCTTACACATCTCTGAATTTCTTGAGAGACTTGTGCCTATGTGTATTGGAGTTTTACAGGCTTTGTGAGACGTTTTCAGTCTAATCTTAATTGTATTATACAATAAAATGTATATGTATATACATTTATATACTGTATATATATATATAACTTATACACTCAGTAGAAGAGAGAAAGTATATGGAAATGAAAGTTTAGGAGAAAGGCACTTAATCCTCATTTACAGAAGTAAAATATGCTGAAAGGAGCAAAGAACAGTCAGTGTGAAAGGTTGTATGGGACAGGAACAGGTATGGATGAGGGAGACATGAAAAAATTCTTATATGATCTGTATAACTGAAAAAAAGTCAGCATTTCATAATACGTGTGTCATTTCTTCAAATCTTCATTAGCTAGTCATAGCTGACTGAAAGTTTTCCCTCAAGCAGGAACTAAAACTAATGTCAAGACTGATAAGCTCACAGGTACCAGGCAAAAATCAGGACTGACCATTTTCATGTAAAATGTCTCCGTTGTACGAACAAAACAAAATTAGTTTGGCTGTCACTATTTCTGACCTTTGCCTTTTTTTTTTTCTTCCAACAAAAATCAGTATTTATGTCAGCAAAATTATTCAGGAATTTTATTTTTGTCATGAATTATTCCAGATTTTCTTAAAGAGGTTTTGCTCTATTTAAAAGAATATCAGATGCAAGAGATTTTCCGTCCTTAAAATTAAGAATTACATTTATTGTATGTAGGGTTGTAAAACACATGCTAGCCTAAACAGGGAAATAGTGTGGGGTGAGTAAGTGAAGACTGAGAAAGGCAATAATAGACAAAGAATAAACAGATGTTTTAGTGCCTTTCCTTCCCACTGCCACCAAATGAAGTTTCTTTAACATTTAAAGGTGCTGCAGCTTTGTCCTCTGATGGCTCTGTACAACCCCACACCCATCTAGATGTTATTGCAGGCCTAAGATGTGACTGGTTTTGCAAAGCTCTCAATTTTTACACATTGAGATTACCTTAATCATACTTCCAAAAACCCAGAGATCCCAAACCAGACTTTTAGGGTTAGCTCAAGACCTTCTTAGCACATGTGCTGCCAACATTCAGCTGAGGCTGGTTGGATCCTGCCCACGTGTGCCCTCTCTTGTGCAAGGAAATCACCAAGGAAAGGACAAGTTTGTGCCTATGTCACACCTGAACACAGAGGTGCCTGGTGCTCTGGACTTCTGCAGCTTCACCACAGCCCTTGTGGTGCCAAGGCTCAGATCTGCTCAACTTTTTAGCACAAATTGAACTATCCCATTATGTTACATTCCAAACAGTCAGGAAAACTGCCTGCAATTTAGACTTATGACAAGTGCTATCTCAACTGCAAATGTAAATTTAAAGAATTCATAGTACAGTTATTTTTAAATTAATGCTCCAGTTCCAGCAATGCAGCAATAAAAATTTTGATTTATTTTTTTAACAGGGAATTATCATTAAGGATTTGGCTTGATTTCACAGGACATTTTCAGTCTCTCCTAATATTTCTTTTTTTCCCAATGTACACGTGGTCAAATGAAAAATTGTTTTGATACTATCGAAACATCATATTGCATAGGTAACATGTTAGATTATGTGTTGACTTAATCAACATTTCAAAACAGCCTTGTTTCAGAACAAAGTTGGAATGTAAATCATGCTGTTTGCTCCTGTTTAATTTATAAATAATAATACACAGATATTTTTTCCTCACAAAGTTTTCATTTCAGTAAAAAAGTGCATCTCAAATAAAAGAAATCTCACCTTGGGAAATTTCTGTGCATTGATCCACATGGGGTGATTTGCTCAGCCTTCTTTTATACCATGCTCTGTGTCTATAACAGCTTAGTGGTTTGACGGATCAATGATGGTGCATAAGTCAAATATACTCACAAGACAATTTTGTCATAAGTATTTTAAAGGCTGAAGTTTGGTTTTTTGCTTCCTTTTATTTTGGGCGGGGGGGCAGGGAGGTATTAATATACAGGATACAAGCTAGCTTTTAAAAAAAACTCTGACCCAATTTAACCTTGCAGTGGTTTTAAAAAATACCTATTTTCACACTTACAGTGATAAAGCTTTTTAACTTTCCCACCCAATTGCCCCAAAATAGCTTGAAAGGCTCATTCCCACATGCTGTGCTGTTTTTCAGCCTGGGGAGTTCACGGTGCACAGCCCTGCCACTGCAGTCCCTCAAACAAAGGTTTAAAATCACAGAACAAAACTTGACTATAAAGGAGGGGTTCCCACATGACCTAAAATTTCCACGTCAAATGTCAACATTTTTAGTGATGGGAAAGCATGAAGTGGGAGTACCCGACACCATTCCTGTCCATCTGGAATAGCTGCTCCCCAGAGCCCACAGTGGGAGTGGGGCTGGCTCCTCAGAGCCACACAGCCCTGCATTTGGGGGCCTCTCCAATTAGTCCTGTAATTTACTGTCACTTAATAAAATGGACCAAACAGGGATGGAAAAATCCCAGCCTCCAGCTGGGATGGGTGTTCTCGGAGTTAGCCCAGCTCTCAAGTAGGTACAAAAGGCGCCCACAGCTGAAGCTGGGGAGACAGAAAGGAGACCTTCAGCCCCCGATGAATTACACACCAGTGCCAGGCCCCAGGAACAGCAGATCAGCTCACACTTTGAAGGATAAATCAAAGCTTTAATCGGGGCTGTCAGTAAAGCAGGTGTTTTGACTGCCTTTATGGTTCATTTTTATGCAAAAAGGGTTGTGGGCAATACAGAAATCATGGGGGATTGAAAATAAATGGCAGTGACAGCACTGATCCCACCAGGCGAGGGGGCCAAAACTGGTCTGTCTTTTCACATTATGAAATATACCTAACGGCAGATTCTTGAAACCCTGTAAGCACAATGCACCGTCTGTGTGCTGGACTTGCCTTTCTCTGTCCTCCTTTCCTCCCCCACTTTTTTTTTCTTTTTTTTTCTTTTTTTTTTTTTTTTATATGCCAGGGGCCCTTTTCTATTCTTTGGTGATGAACTGCCCCAGCAGCCGCAGCAGGTTCAGAATGTTAAAGAGCCGCCAGTCACCCGAGCCAACAAAGGGATCCTGCTTCAAAGCGCTGAAAAGACACTGCAAACACGGCCCTGGTTTAGGGTAATGTCTTTCTCATCTTGGTTTTCTTCATTCAATGACATTAACAAATGAAACATCATAAAAACGTGCCCATGAAAATCTTCTATCACGGGAGGAGCTGCTGTTAGGAGAGAGGTCTAGGCAAGAATGCCACAGGCATGCGCCACTCCAGCTCCTCTCTCCTGCCTTGCTTTGAGGGCTGATGGGGCACCCACCACTACCCAGAGTCACACTGTAAAACTGACATTTCACTTCACTTCATTCCTAGGTCTCAGTGTGAATAGTGGGCATAATTTTAAAGTTATTTAAATTAAATAAAATATTTCAGCCCGTGGAAGTTCATGTATTGTGGCATCCTGTAACATTGAAACTGGGTGACGAATGTTCTAATACAGCACATTTTTCCAGAAAAGAAAAAATTAGGGCCTTCTTCTTTGGTTCTGCTATAACTCAATACTTTTCACAGTGTATTCTGTAACATAATTTGAAATATTACTGCAGGGTATTGCCAGTAAATTTCATTTATCATTTACAAACCATAAAGCAGGCAAGAGAGAAAAAAAAAAGGCAAACACTTCCCTCCTGTAGTTTCACACAGTTATTCACGCCTCACCACTCGTAGATGACAGTATTTCAGCAGTTTTACTAAAGAATTGATTCCTTTATCCTTCCATATAAATTAAAAAACTTATTTATAAAAAGTAACATCCATCTTGGGATGTACATCCTTAGAACTGATAACTGAGGATAACTTTTGAAAAACATTATATTGATTACATGTAAATTAAGAAATTCACTGTGCTTGATCCATACTGTTACTTCCAGCCAGAAAACTTTGCATCTTTGTTTAAATGAAAACATAATGGATGCATCTTATGGCTTAGTTGCATAGGAAATGAGATCACATTGCCATTTTAAAGGTATGCTGACGCCCTCAGGCTCCATAAAAGTTTATGCACCTTTGGGTTTTGACCCTCTAAACTACTCCATGAATTTCCAGAGGAATTCTAACTATTGCATTAAAGTTAACCTACTTTCATCAAAAAATAGCATTTGTGGGCTTCTAGCAAATAATTTACTTTGATTTTCCAAACGTACATTATCTTTATTCCTATAATAATTTAATCTGAAATAGTAAGATTTTTGTACTTATAAAATACATACTTTCTACTTAAATTGTAGGTATTGCACATTAGGACTGGCATTCATGTTGCCTTCCTACCAAACTTCATTTCATATAATTTCTCATGCCAATTAAGTTATTCCATGCCAATAAAATTCCATCTGTGCTTGTGGTATTGAGCCTTGAAATCCTAATTTTCTCAAATATCTCAGTGCCACAGTTAATGCAAGCTTTGAAAACAGCTTCTAATAGTCTGCTTGAAGAAAGATGATACCAGTCACTAATCATGGCAAAGATTCAGGTTCTTGGTGATGTTGTCTGAAAATTCATTAACTTTTCTCTCTGGAAGAGTTGTTACGTTCAATAATATTTTGGATGTTTAGATCATAAGGTGATTACAGCATTTTGATTACAAGCCTCTTCAGAAAAGCTCAAGAAAATTTAATTAGAGTTAAAAGTCTAATTCAAATTTGCCAAGTCCCTGTTCATGGTCACCTGTTGAGTGATCATTCTTGTAAGTCCACTGGCTGTTAGTCTAAGCATAATACAATAAAGAGTAATTAATAAGTAATACAACAATATTTATTTTCATTCATCTTCCACAGCATTGCAATGATTTTCCTAATGAGGTGCATTGCATTATCAGGATCCAGTTTGCAGAGAAACCTGCAGGTGCCTGCATTGTCCTGTGTAGAGAAGATTCTTTTGGCATAAGAAAAGTTTTAAACTACTTAAACTTTCGAAATGCGCTGTTAGCAAATGCTTTAGCTCCAAACACCACTCATAATAGTAGAATCAAGCATTGTTTTCTTATTGGCCTACCTCAGATTTCTGCTTTCTGTCGAAATTCCATATTACTCATAGGTAATTCTGGTATTGATAGATTCTCAGCTACCTTTTCCATCATTTATCTCCAATAAATTCAAATATGACTTAGAATGCAGAGACAAAACCTGACTCATATAAGCTAAAATACTGAAAATATGGGCACTACTGGGGTGAATTGAAGGTGAAAATATTGCAAAATTGTAAATAAACTGGGGAATACATCAGTATAAATCTGCATAACTCAGTCTTGAAGACTTTTGTAGATATGCAAAGACAGGTTACAAACTTCCTCATCAGCCAGAGCTGTCTTTTCCCCACACCATCCTTGCTCCAAAGATCTCCTGTTTCTACCTGTTTCCTCCCCAGCAGCATGATGTGGCAAGAGCTTGTTTTGATCATGTGTTTGTATTGCCTATTTCACACTGGGACATCTAGACACTGCTGAAACACAAAAAACAACTAACAACAGTGCTAAAGATTTATTCCCCACATATTCTCAGAATCACTAAAAATTGAAAATACTGAAGAGCTAATATGACACCAGAAAACCACACACAACCCCCCCAAAAAAAAAAACCAACAAAAAACCACAAACAAACAAACAAACAAACAAAAAGCCAGTCTGGAAGAGTGGAGGAGGAGGAGGAGGAGGAGGAGGAGAGAGCTCAAGAAACATCTGGAAAATATTCTGATACTCTGGAGCACATGATGTGGCTCTTGGGGATGGTGCTGTGCAGGGCTAAGGGCTAGACTCAATGATCCTATGGGTCCCTAGCTGCACAGCATATTCTGTGATTCTGTGATAGTATGTGGCTGTTGTTTTGGGGTTTTTTTAATTAAGCCTCACAGACCAATTCAAATGTTCATTGGTTTCTGAAAGGATTGTAAATGTTGGGTTTGATTTAAACATATTTAAGTGGACAGGCAACCTACTTTTAAGAGTCTCTGCCTCAACTGATAATTAGCACATAATATAGTTGTCATGACCATGATCATCTCCCTGCTTCTAATGAAAACTAGTACCTGTATTAGCCTGGTTTTTACTTCCTTGTGTAATCAGGAAGCCACATGTGTAGGTATACAAGGCCAGAAGCTCCGGTCTTGATTTTCAGTTTAATATTCACATGGAACTTGCTGTATCTAGCACAAATTTGTGAAGATCTAGAATGAAAACAGTGATGAGCAGCATCTCCCTCAGGTTTCTCAAAACTCTTGGGTTTTTGGATTTTTTTCTTCCCTCAATGGGGTCCTCGAGTTGTTGAATGTCTAGATAGTTGTAAGGCCAGCTTTTCCTTCCCTGTCTAAAAACAGAGGGAGGATTAGCAACAATAATTTTATAAATGGACTTTGTGAAGACAGATTAATTATAGTTCACATTTCTTTACCATCATTTCATGGATTTACATGCTAATGAATATGCATGGAGTAGAAGAGAGTTTGCAGATGTTCTTGCGTTGTGTTTAGGCTTTAGTTTGGACAGGATTACGCTTGCAAGAGCATGTAAGACTTACGGACAATGTCAATAGCCCATTGACACCCTCAATGGACAGAACTTCATCTCCTCCTCCCATCAGATAGCCACAATAGTTTTCTTAAACTATTCCTGAACTAAGAGCAATCATTTCCCATCATTCAATTAGTGCATAACGATTTGTACGTAAATTTTCTTTCATTTATGTTCACACTTGGCAGAGAATGCTGACCTTCCAATTAAAATAAAAAATTTGAAACAGATAATGCAAATCAAGTAACCATTGAAGTATTTTCCTTCAAATGCTATTATGCCTCTCAAAAAACTAAAAAAGCACAGTGACTTTTATAGAAATATTTGTCTAGCTTGGAAAAGAGCTCTAAGACCTTTAAGTTCAACTGTTAATGTGAAAAGTAAGAAGATAACAGACAGTCACCACAATAATTTTATTTTTAAAAATATTATATATTGAAGCCTCATTTAGATTATAATGGAAGAGGGTGTAATATAATGAATTAAATAATAAAAAATAAGGTATTTTTGGGTATATATTAGAAGGCATCAAATAAAAATCTTTGGCTATTCTGCTTTAACTTCATATTTTGTTTGAAAATATGAAAATAATATGCACATTTCCATTTTTTATCAGAAAAATATGTCAATAATATAATTTGCTACTTATAAAAAATGAAAATATAATACAATTTCAACAGGTTTTGTAATTCAAAGTGGTCCAACATTGTGAATATTAGCTTTTTCACTGAAAAATACTTCTGTATGTCACTGAATTTTATTACATACTTAGATGCTTTGGAACACAGACAAACACTAAATGACAAAAAATGGATATGTGGACCACTTATCTCTCTCTCACATTCTACTTTCACTTCTATCAGAACACATTCTCACTAAGAGAAACTGGTATGTTGTGTGACTGCCTATGAAAATAAGCATAAAAATTTTATACCATGCATATTATTCCCCAACTTGTTTGCCAGTTTCTGCTAACATTGCATTTACTTAAAATATTATCCAATTTATATGATGGTGAGAATCAGTCTTTCCAGCAGTATAAGTCCAACACCATTCTTATTAGTCTGATTCATATCTATGCATTCTCTGCCATACAGTCCATCTAGTTTTTATTTTGCTTGACCTTCATCTACCTCTGTGTAATAAACCAATTGGTAATCTTTTGGGAGAGAAATGAATAGGTATAAAAACCTGTCATAATCTCGTAGTAAATAACTAAATCAAATTTGGTGTCCTAGAGCTGAATATCTACAGAGAGCTTAACTAGATTGAAACCACAGTACTTACTTGGTTTCATTTCTAATTTAATAGTTAAAAATTCTAATTCATGTTTTACAGGTTAAAAAAGTTCTCCCTATTTCCCAAATGGTAAAGGAAGATATAATTATAAAGCAATATAAAGAAAATGTGATAGCTGATAAGCATTTATTTTAATGGTCTTCCATCACTTTAGTGTGAGACTATTTACATTCATCCCCTATTTCCCTATTTTCCCCTATCTTCTCCGCTGTCCTCATTAGGAGTCCTAAACTGGCCCCAGAAAGAATCAGAGTAAAAATAAGAAAAAAATAACATACAATATGAATTTTCTTTTTTAAAACATTCTAATATTAAACAACTATTTCTTTTAATAACAATTTTACATATGGATACTGAGTCAAGATTTCTTTTGGTTTGGGGTTTCTGTTTTGGGGGGTTTCTCACCCCCACGAGGTAGAACAGTCTGTCCTGGTTTGGAGAAATCACAGCAATAATCAGTTCATCAGTTTGGCAAATCTGCTCAGTGATTACGACTTCAAAAGACACAGCCATTTTGACACCACAAAGATCACACCCACACTTGGGCTGGGATAGTTAATGTTTTTCCTAGTATCTGGTACAGTGCTGTGTTTGATTCGGGATGAGATCAATGCTGATAACACACTCATGTTTTAGTTGTGGCTGAGCAGTGTTTAGTCTAAGTCAAAGACTTTTCAACTCCTCAGCTGAAGGAGACACAGCCTCACAGAGGAGAGGGATACAGTTCTTTCTCTCTGCTCACCACCACTCAAGGGAAAGGCTGAGGGCAGCTACTCAGCTCCTGAGGCCAAGGAGGGAACTGTAGGAGTGTTCGGGGGTAGGATGGTCAGGACCAGGACGGACGGAGACGAGAGATCTCTGCAGCCAGGTCTGGAACTTGGGGGTATTGCAAAGGGCCTGGGTGCAGGGCCCTGCTGGGAGCTGCCAGCCACAGCTCAGAGCAGGCCCCAGAGAAGAGAGGGGGAGAGAGGATGAGAGGGTAAGAGAGTAAAAGCATAGGAGAGTAAAAGGGTAAGAGAGCAAAGTTCTCATTACAATACAATAAACCTTCTTCTGTGTTGAATATTCTGATTCTCACTAACCAATCTAGTACAATATACAAATCCTAAAGCATTTGCATACAACCTATAAGAATCATTATATCACCATACTGTGTTACATTTTAAACCCTAAAAACTTCTCTTTGGGCCCCTTCTGCCAAGCTAGTAGGGTCTGCTCTGACCCTTGGAGCTGTCTGCAAGCAGAGGGTGTTGTTTTATCAAAAGGGGATTACCTTCAGCTGGCCATGCCATTGTTTTCCAGTTGTCAGTAACTAAGGTATCTAAAAGCTTGCTTTCACTTCAGTCTCGCTTATAGTTTCTATATACTCAAAATCTTTTGCCAGGAAATCATATTTATAAGGCTTTCCTGTTTCATCTTCCCCAACAGGGAACCAAGAATATCCCCATCAGACTGTGGGCAGCAAGCTGCTTCAGGCACCAGTACAAATCTCCTCTGAGATCACAGCATGGCTTGGCTTGGAAGGGACCTTAAAATTCCTCTCATTCCAGCTCCGCTCACGTTACACAGGAAAGCCCTGGTAGAGTATAAAACTGAGTAATGCACTGAGCTGTCCTTTCATTCAAAATACCTGAGATCAAAGGCCAGCCTTCTCCAAAACACAGCAATAATCAGTTCATTAGTTTGGCAAGATATTGCAGCTGATATAAATCTGCTCAGTGATTACGACTTCAAAAGTCACAGCCATTTTGACACCACAAAGATCACACCCACACTTCCTCATAAACTGGCGACTCTCAGATCTCACAGACATCATATGGTAACAATTAAAAAACATTTATTGACTGGAGTCTTGGAGAAGAGTAGAATATTTTTGCCATTAAAAGAAGACTCCAGCACAGTTTGGCTTCCTTAACAACCACTACTTACATTTCAAGATGCCAGAGTATTTCTTCAAAAAAAAAAAAACTATCAAAAAAATACTTCCTTAATCTTTTAAGTTGGTAATTAGTTCACTTCATACCTTTCACATCCTAGGATGAATAATTTATATTTTAAAATATTTTTATGTCTGTTTCTTTGTCCTACTCAAACATGCATACCCCATGTTATTTTCAGTAACTGTCTGACTCTGGCTGTTTGGGACTGCATTTTAAATTGTCACATCAGCAACCACCTTCATGTTTTAGGGATACAGTTCTTTCTCTCTGCTCACCACCACTCAAGGGAAAGGCTGAGGGCAGCTACTCAGCTCCTGAGGCCAAGGAGGGAACTGTAGGAGTGTTCGGGGGTAGGGATGGTCAGGACCAGGACGGACGGAGACGAGAGATCTCTGCAGCCAGGTCTGGAACTTGGGGGGTATTGCAAAGGGCCTGGGTGCAGGGCCTGCTGGGGAGCTGCCAGCCACAGCTCAGAGCAGGCCCCAGAGAAGAGAGGGGGAGAGAGGATGAGAGGGTAAGAGAGTAAAAGCATAGGAGAGTAAAAGGGTAAGAGAGCAAAGTTCTCATTACAATACAATAAACCTTCTTCTGTGTTGAATATTCTGATTCTCACTAACCAATCTAGTACAATATACAAATCCTAAAGCATTTGCATACAACCTATAAGAATCATTATATCACCATACTGTGTTACATTTTAAACCCTAAAAACTTCTCTTTGGGCCCCTTCTGCCAAGCTAGTAGGGTCTGCTCTGACCCTTGGAGCTGTCTGCAAGCAGAGGGTGTTGTTTTATCAAAAGGGGATTACCTTCAGCCAACCATACCATTGTTTTCCAGTTGTCAGTAACTAAGGTATCTAAAAGCTTGCTTTCACTTCAGTCTCGCTTATAGTTTCTATATACTCAAAATCTTTTGCCAGGAAATCATATTTATAAGGCTTTCCTGTTTCATCTTCCCCAACAGGGAACCAAGAATATCCCCATCAGACTGTGGGCAGCAAGCTGCTTCAGGCACCAGTACAAATCTCCTCTGAGATCACAGCATGGCTTGGCTTGGAAGGGACCTTAAAATTCCTCTCATTCCAGCTCCGCTCACGTTACACAGGAAAGCCCTGGTAGAGTATAAAACTGAGTAATGCACTGAGCTGTCCTTTCATTCAAAATACCTGAGATCAAAGGCCAGCCTTCTCCAAAACACAGCAATAATCAGTTCATTAGTTTGGCAAGATATTGCAGCTGATATAAATCTGCTCAGTGATTACGACTTCAAAAGTCACAGCCATTTTGACACCACAAAGATCACACCCACACTTCCTCATAAACTGGCGACTCTCAGATCTCACAGACATCATATGGTAACAATTAAAAAACATTTATTGACTGGAGTCTTGGAGAAGAGTAGAATATTTTTGCCATTAAAAGAAGACTCCAGCACAGTTTGGCTTCCTTAACAACCACTACTTACATTTCAAGATGCCAGAGTATTTCTTCAAAAAAAAAAACTATCAAAAAATACTTCCTTAATCTTTTAAGTTGGTAATTAGTTCACTTCATACCTTTCACATCCTAGGATGAATAATTTATATTTTAAAATATTTTTATGTCTGTTTCTTTGTCCTACTCAAACATGCATACCCCATGTTATTTTCAGTAACTGTCTGACTCTGGCTGTTTGGGACTGCATTTTAAATTGTCACATCAGCAACCACCTTCAGCAAACAGAGAGGGAGTGCAAGTATAACTGTGCTTGCAAAAAATTAAACATATCTGGTGATTTCAGAGTAATCTGCAAAAATACTTAAAAACACGCATTTAAAAGAAAAAAAAATACTTGAACAAAATTCAACAGGGAAGCAAAAAAAAAAAAAAAAAAGAAAATGCTTCTTTTCTAGAAGCTGTAGTTGAGTGATTGAAAAAGGCTCACAAAATTACTCAGTCTCAAATTGCTACACACGTGACCTGGCTTTGGTGGTAGTGGTTACAGGAATTGAACTTCAAAACCAGAATAAAAAAAGAGCACAGAGCTGAACAGCAAATAATGTGGGACAGAGAAAGGCAGACTTCATTTAGTTTAAAATTCTATTATTTTTAGCTGTCAGCTGCTTGAGGTGAGTCAAAGGGATTTTTCCCCTTTTCAATGAAATTTTCATATCTCTTTCACAATTTTCTGACTACTAGGTCAGAAGAGCTCAAGTCCCATGATTTTTTTTGTGTTTGTTTGGGGTTTTATGGGGGGTTTTTTTGTTGTTATATTTTGTTTTGTTTTAATTTATTTGCAAAACTTCCAAATTGCTGACAAGTGTCCTGCTGGAGGATATTCTGGCCACCAGAAATTATCCAGGGCCTCACAGGCACACCTCCAGCATGGGAGAAGTACAGCCCCAGGGAGGAAGGCAGAAGGGAAGGGTTTGGTGCGTGAACAGAAAGAGAGAACAGCTCTTGCAGCAAACCAGGTTATCATCGCAGCATTTGGTCACTTCCTATGCCAGTAGATTCAATATAAGCACTTCAAGTCACAAAGTAAAGGGGTTTCCCATCTGTGAGAGCATCCCCCCGATTTTCCCTCCCAGTTCCCAGCATTTCAGGCACTGTTAAACTGCCCCTGGCCAGAAGTGACTGGGTGCGGCTCCCTCCAGAGTTTATTCATGCCATTTCCGAATATAGCCAGAGGGGACATGAGAGGGACATGGGATGTACTTTCCACTTCTTTCCTTCTCTGCTAGCACTGGAAAATGGCCTGCATAACGTAATAAGTATTTTCTGCCTATAATTTCCATCTTGTTATGCTTTGCAGAAACTGGATGAGCTGCTTATGCAGAGCTCCTTGCCAGTTTCTGGACTAAAACCAGTGTTCTGCTCTTTCATTTCTGCTATTTTTTTTTGTTCTCTTATTTTTTAATGACTGTCATTTATTTTATTGCTTTTTGCAGTCTTGCACTTCCTCCAACCTCCTAATTCTTACAGAACTTTCTTGCAAAGTCCTGGCATCCTAATTTAAACCGAAGACTTCATTTAAATTTAAACATGCATCTCTGTTACTCATCACTTCAGTTCCCAGCTGCTTCCAGCTAAACAAACAATACAGAGAACACAAAATTACCTTCACTCTGAGTAGTACAGGACATACAATGAGGATAGTACATTCTTCCTAATGTTGCCCCTGTCTCCTAACAAGTTGGTTGCTAAGGCTCTTAGCTCCGACGCTGTTCCATGATGCTGGTCCTCTATTGTTCTCTGCTCTCTAACTGGTGAAAATGGTCTTGAGGACCTCTCTTGGACAGCCAGCTGCTGATAGTCCAATATTCTCTTAATCATGCTCCACATCAAGGAACATACTTGTTTAAAAACAAATTCAGAAGTGGAAGAAAGATGATGATGTGGATTTTCCATTTGCAGTATTTTGGAGATCAAGTTTCATGTTCAGTAAACCACGTACTATTTTCCTTGTTAAAGCTGTTCTTGAATTTGACCTAGGATACAATCCCCTCATTGTCTCTCAACCTTTGCTTTTACTATTGTAAATAGGAAACAAGACATTTGAGGGTTTTGGGTTAAGGAATCACAAAGCTTTTTATAAGCTGCATCTGATTAGAGAAAAAAGGAGGGAACTGAAACCCAGAAAGGTGAAGAGTTATGTTAAGCATATGCTCATTGTTCAAAATTATAAAGCACTTTCAATATCCAACAGAAAAAAAAAAAATTCTGCCATCAAACCAGCCAAGACAGAGTCTTACAGCACTAAACTCTCATAGATATCAATGCGTGGCTTTCTTTAAGCCATAGCAGACTCTGCCCTATTTCACAAAATACTTTTTCTTTAAAAAGGAGAAATTTGTCCACCCTGGAGTTTAAAGTGCTGAGATATATTGCATTTGGCAAGCTTTTGCTGGTTAATTCCAGTCCAAAAATATCAAATAACTTCATAAATAACACAAGTCTGAGTGAAAATTGTGGTTTATCCCCAAAAAGCTGTAAGAAATAATATGCTGAAGTTTCCACTACCAGTGACACCGCTTAGTCTAAAGTGTCTTAAATTTTGTTGTGTCTTTGCCATTAATATTGCAGAACGACTTAATCTCCTAGACAACTCTGTTGAAAGTGCTTCTCACCCTGTTTCAAGTATGGTTTGGAGTAGAAAGTAACCTGTTCATACATGAATGGTTTACAGTTATCTGAACTTCCCTATGAATCGGCTCTTACCTGTGAAAACTGGATTACTTCTTAAAAATCTCTCTAGAAATATGGGAATTTTATTAATTTTCCTGTTATTGAATTATATTAGAAATATTCTTATTTTATCCCCAGTTGGAATTTTCTCACCTGCCACTTCAAGTGATTGAACTATACATACATATATATATATATATATACACACACATATATACATACACACACCATTCTGACTGGGCAAGAAAGAAATCTGCTTGTCTTCTGGTGTTAGCATCATCATAAACAATTAACCTATTTTATTTTCTGATGTAATTGTGATTCTGATTGTAATTTTGCAATTCCCTTTGCAAAACAGTCAGGGGCTGATTTTGTTGTAGTATTTTAAATCAGAGTAACTCATATGTTTAAATAACCAGTGTATTCCCTCACTGAATCTCTCAAAGTAAGCACATTTGAAAAAAAAATAATTTTTGTAAAATTAAGAAAACATCCAGAGTAGCCCACAGTATTGATGTTCCCTTTATGAAAACCACTCTAAACATTTTTCTATTCAGCCATAATTTGTTTGTCCTGCAGCCAATTCAATTTGCCTGGAACATAAGTTGTTCTGATTTTATTTTTGGTCTTTAACATACTCTGCATCAATCTTCTAAAACATCACGAAAACAAACAAAACCCCCCAGTTCCCTACCAGAAAAGCAGATCAAAAATAATCTAGAGAGAATACTCTTCTTACTTAAACAGATTGAACATTTTCTTGGATTTCATGTTGTGTTATAAAATAAATTTGAGTTCTAGCAATATATATATGTATTCTAGGTTATTTGCCCAGTAGATTAAACAGCCATGAATATTGAGTAATTCAACTCCAGTGCTGGCTAGGAGTGACTTGCATGTTAACTGATCCTGGAGCTTTAGAATGCCCCAGAAAATTGTGACTAACTAAGCTTGCTAAAATAACCTAATAAATGCAATTTTTCTAGATACTTAAATTACTGAGACTTTTCCAAAGTGATTAAAACTCCTCATGGGTCACAGATGAATTTACTAAAGCTCTGGAGAGAAACACTGGGATGTGCACAGAGCCCTTCCAGAGGGCCATGACTAGACCACCGTTCCCCAAGAAGGTTGGAATAAGACTGGAAAAAAATTATAACTGTATTGCAAATGGAATCTCTCTCTCATCAATAATCTCTTCTGAAACAAGTATTTTAAAGCCTGAGGTAAAACAGAAAGGATAGCTATGCTGTCTCCGAACTCCCTCACATTTACAAATTCCTGGAGAAATATTTCTGTCTCCTCTCTATTTCTGCTTTTAGGTATCATTCTTTCAAATTATGCTTCATGAGAAGATATCACTGAACTGTGTAATGCTATTAAATATATAATATTACTTCTAAAAAAACAATAACAGGAATCTATCATATCTTAGCTAATTTCACTCGTCTTGTACAATGAGTCCCAGGCTCAACATTGAGCCAAATTGCCCAAAAACACTCTTTCAAACATGTAATGCATATAAGTAACTCTTCTGTAAATTGTCTGGGAACATACTGCAGAACAACTCTCAAAGCAAGAACTGGAGCTGAGATATTTTTCCATGCACCCTCTAGCCAGGTGACATTCCTCTGTCTTGTTCAGAGTTTACCCCCAGCACAACCAAACAGACACAATCCTTTGTACCCACGTTTGTTTGTGCTTCCCCTCCTGTTGATACTTATGAGAGCTGTTTCTGATACCCTTGTAGCATCATCCCAATTCTGGCAGCAGTTTCTGCGTGTTCAGGTTCCAAGAGGAATGGAAAGAACATAAGCTGTCTCCAAATTGAAGGAATCAATTTTCATTTCTGAAGTCAGATGGGCTTTCATTTATTTCCTATTGACTCCATGGAGGGATAATAATAGTGTTGCTGCTTTCAGTGAAAAAACCCATTACTGAGGACAATGCACTCAGTCAAAAAATATGCCAGATCTCACCCTTCACTCCCCAATTTACAAGCTGGGCTTTTTCCAGAATCTGTTTTCTACCTGGCCAGCTCAGTAAGAGCCCCAGGGTAGAAGGAGAATGTGAATATTTTTGGACATCAGTACAACAAGCAGAGAGGAAATGAGAGACTGAGCACAAGCCTCCAGCAGCAGCTCCCCACAGTAGCCAACCCAAAGCATCACCATATGTTTGGCTGCCACCCATGCAGCCGACAGCCTTGGCTGGAGGCACCAAATCCATTTGGATTCCTCCTGCTAGTGCTGATGGACACCCAGCCCTTTCAGGCCTCAGCCAAGCTGTAAACAGACTGCACTGGCACCACTGGGCTCACTGAACCAGCTCTGCAGTGACAGAATCCACCCCTGTTCTCATCAGCCTCAGACAAATCGTACCCTGGAGGTGACAGACCCCAGAAAATATTTACCAGTCTCCATTCCCAACTCCAGCACAGCACCTGGCTTCAGGGGATTTAGCCAGAAAACCATGTTCCATGTCCAAAGAGCTCAGTACCTTCAGTGAGGTACCTAAACTGCAGAGCACAGTTGGTCAGGTTTTTCCCTGCTCTTCATTTTTCCTTGGAAATCTAAGATAACAAGCAGAATAGGAATTGAAGAAGACTATTCTTTTGATCACTCAGTTTTAAAATAAGTTGTTTGAAAACCAACAGTTTTGGGAAGTTCTTGTAGAGTTTCTTGTAGAGTTTCAAGGAAATGGTGTCTATTCTAATTCTTCTATTACATGCTAATTAAAGTTGGTACTGATGATACATGGTTTGCCATTCTACTGCAGTTTCATTTTCTATGATGCACTACCACTAAACGCTTATTCCTAACACCAGTCTTTAAAAAGTTTTTAGTCATGGCAATGATACCAAAGATGGGTTGTAAGTAGATGAAATAACCGCACTCAAAGACCTACACATTTTTTTTGCCATAATATCTAACTTTTCGTCTTTTAATAAAGCAGAGACTTATGAGGAATGACTAAGAGAGCTGTGGGTGTTTAGCCTGGAGAAAAGGAAACTCAGGGGAGACCTCATCACTCTCTACAACTCCCTGAAAGGTGGTTGTAGCCAGGTGGGGTTGGTCTCTTTCATCAGGCCGCAACTGACAGAACCAGAGGACACAGTCTCAAGCTGTGTTAAGGGAGATATAGGTTGGATATTAGGAAAATGTTTTTCATGGAAAGAGTCATAAACTTCTGGAATGGCCTGCCCGGGGAGGTGGTGCAGTCACCATCCCTGGATGTGTTTAAAAAAAGACTGGATAAGGCACTTGATGCCATGGTTTTGTGGAGGTGTTGGGACTGTGTTGGACTCGATGATCTTTTAAGGTCTCTTCCAACTTGGTCATTCTGTGAATTGTATGACTATTTTCTCTTTCAGTATCTATGTTTCAATCTAAAAAACCCATTATGTTTACTTGCAAAACAGTAGTGTGTTCCACATACAGATCCTTATTTTACATTTGAATTTATATACTTCTCAGAAATTATGCCATTAAGAACTCCATAGCATGCAGGCCTTCACAAGAACGTGATCTTTTTTCCTGATTTTCAATTGAGTGAAATTTTCATGGATACCAGTGGTTGTACTTCATATCTAAACTCTTGGAGTTTCATTCTAGTGTAATTGTGAAATAATCCTTTTGGCTCTTTGCTGATACATTATATCCATGCTTCCTTGTGTCTAAAACTTACATTTTAAGACTGCAGTTAATGACACATGCACACCTTTTCCAGAAAGCAATTTCACTGTGATATGAAGGAATGAGGTAATTTTATATATGCAAAAGTGCAGAACTACATAATCTACAAACTGTCTTTCTGCACAGTCAACTTGAACTGCTGCATATTCTCTGAGAGTGTTTTGTTGTAGACTTTCGTAAACAGTGTTGAAGAAATCTGCATTGAGTAATACAGGGCATCAGAATGTGCTGCTTCTGTCCACCCACGATGGAAGGAAGCCACTGAGTTTTCAGTTTATAGATGTTTTCAGTGATAAATCTCTGCTATTTCCCATATGAAGCTATGTACTCCAACATGTGCTGCTCTAAGTGCTACAGTAGGTGAGACAAGAACCATCAGAGATACCTGAATTTTGGTTGCCCTTCAACAAACACATCTACATTGGGGTTTTGTTACACAGGTTTTTAGGATCATAAGGCATAACTGTAATAGCATGACTTTGTTCCTTAAACCAGTGTAAACCCCATTCACATATTGCACCACTGAAACTCTAGGTGCCCAAATTATATCCTCTTTCTAATGGTATTTAAAAGTTTAAATTATAGGACTTTCCACAGTCAGATCAGACAAAACCAAAAAAAAAAAAAAAAACAAACTCCGAACATGAGGATGAATAAGGATTATATTATCATTCTCTAATATTTTGAAAAGATTATAAATAAATCATTTCACCACAGACATTTTTCCAGCCTGTATACAAATCAGCATGTCCTTTCTAGTTAGGTGACCTAATTATTACAAGAATTTAAGAAAGCCAGATGGGTCAAAACAAGCTCAAGTGGTCACAAGCTGCCAAATTGCAAAGCTTATGATTCAGTTATAGTTGAATAAAAAAATGTCCCTCATTCTTTGCCAGAGGTACGCTAAGCTTCTGTGGTTGCTTGTCACCATTTTTATACAAGCCAACCACATTACCTCCCAGTTTGCAAATATTGTAGATAATGCACATTACTTGAAGGAACACAGGTCTGATTAACAAGAAAATTCAAAATTTTTAACCTATTCCTCTCTTTTTCCTCTTGCACAGTACTATATTAATTTGAATATGGATTTTTTTCCACATATCTCTCACATACAGGCAGCACCTTCAGCTCAATAGACCAGAAGACTCTTACAATTAGCCTTTTTCCAGGGCAAAACTTCTCTTACTACCCCACCCAGAAATAAATAGAAAGAGCCTTTGCAAGTAAAATAATTACCAGGCTCATACATGCCTCCATTTCACCTATGTTTCATGGCAATGCATCTTTACACATGCCACAAATGTGTTTTCTATGTAGACAGAGAAACCATTTATTTCAAGATCAGCTGAAGCCTGTGAAAACGAGACAAAAACACAATCTTCTCTCATCTAGACTTTGCTTATTTTCCTCATCTTAGCTTTTTTAGTTGTACATAATAGCAACTGGAAAGCCTGAATTCTCCTGAGATCTAAATACAATCACTGCTGAAATTTTACCTTATAAAAGGTAAGACAAGTTATTATAACCCATGTACCATATACGAGAGCCTTTCATTTTCCATGCACTGCAGAAAGAATACTTCCTTTTTAGGCGTAATTCCTGCTGCTAAGCACACTCCTGGAAAAGCTCACAGTCCATGGCCTGGACAGGAGCACTTTTTTGCTGGGTTCAGAACTGGCTGGATGGCCTGTCCAGAGGGTGGTGGTGAACTGTGACGGTGTTCACAGGGGTCTCAGGTTGAGGGAAGAGATGAACATCTGACTCCATGTTTCAGAAGGCTTGATTTATTATTTTATGATATATATTACATTAAAACTATACTAAAAGAATAGAAGAAAGGATTTCATCACAAGGCTAGCTAAGAATAGAAAAAGAAAGAATGATAACAAAGGCTTGTGGCTCGGACTCTCTGTCCGAGCCAGCTGGGCTGTGATTGGCCATTAATTAGAAACAATCACATGAGCCAATCACAGATGCACC
Organism: Emberiza elegans; assembly: GCA_024865655.1. Classification (NCBI taxonomy): domain Eukaryota; kingdom Metazoa; phylum Chordata; class Aves; order Passeriformes; family Fringillidae; genus Emberiza; species Emberiza elegans. The sequence goes on from JALJVW010000158.1 coordinate 9,342,570, forward strand.
TGTTGCATTCCACAGCAGCAGATAATCAATGTTTACATTTTGTTCCTGAGGCCTTTCAGCTTCTCAGGAGGAAAAATCCTAAGGAAAGGATTTTCTATAAAAGATGTCTGCAACAGTGAACAATGCTGCATCCAGCTGGGGCCAGTCACCAGGGGTGTTCCTCCGGGGTCTGTGCTGGGACCTTAGGGATCAGTGCTGTTTAATATCTTCATTGATGGTCCAGATGAGGGGATTGAGTTCACCATGAGTAGACTTGCTGATGGCACCAAGCTGGGAGTTAGTGAGGATCTGCTGGAGGGTAGGAGGGCTCTGCAGAGTGACCTGGACTGGCTAGATAGATGAGCTCAATCAAACTTGAAGTTTAACAAGTCCAAGTGCTGGGTCCTGCAACCTGGCCACAACTCCCTGCAGCACTCCAGGCTGGGACAGAGTGGCTCCACAGTGCCCAGGCAGAAAGGGACCTGGGGGTGCTGGATGGCTGCTGACTGAATGCAGCATATGGGGTGATGTCGCTACAGGACACAAAAGAACACAAGCACACACTGCTGTTCTCAAGGTGAAAAAAAAAAGAAGTTTATTTTCTGACTCCAACATTTACACTTTTCTAAGAGTGACAGTGGATTGGAAGGTGACAGTGCCACTTCTCCAATGACACTGGACAAACTAACAGTCGATCAACTTTCTCTTCCTCCATAAAAGAATGCAAAACAATGAGTTATTTACAGAAGGTGTGTGAGAAAGTTCACTATAAGAATGTCAACATCAGAAAGCTTAGAAAATCTTAAAAAACCAAAGTAACAGGGTAATAATTATCAGAGTGATTAAGGGTTATGCTCCCCAGAAGGCCCTATGGGAATGGCACCACTGAAGGCTGGATGGCTGGAAGTCATTGGAGAGATGAGAGAGGCAGTTATGAGTGAGGAGAGAGTCAGTCTTTAGTGAAATTGTGATTGGCTGAAGGAACGTGTGGACAGTGTATGAGCAGGAAGCTGATTAACTGAATGCACGTGCATTATAAATGGTGTTCAATTTGTGTTGAATTGGGGCTGGGTTGGGAATTGTTGTTTTGGGGTGAGTTGATGGGTGTTTGTTGTGGGTCCTGGGGAGGGGAGGGCCAGGGTTTGGTGGGGGTGATAGTCAAAGGGGGTGGGAGGTGGTTGGACAGGGGACTTGACCAATCATTCAATGCCCCAAGAAAATGATTGGTCCAGAATGAATATCAATAAGGACCAATGAGAACACCAGAAAATGACCAATCAATGCACGGACCCAAAACCCACCAATCCTGGACCTGAGATGGGTTATAAAATGAGGGTTTCGGTAGGGTTCGAGGGTCCTGTCCTTCTGAGGGATCTACTTTTTGGGGGAGGATGCAGGATGTTTGGCACATGTTGTTATCTCTGGGTTGTTGCGTGGGACTGTGGGCTTATCTCAAACTCCCCAGCCTCTGTAGTTTGTTTTAATAACCAAGAGCCTTTTTCCTTCTCAAAATCTGGCCTCGTTCGAATTCATAACACATGGATGTGTGGAAGGAACTGATTGGATGGTAGGATGCATGGACACCAGCATGGCAGCTGAGCCAGACAATGGGTGCCTTCTTTCTGTTAAATTCAGCTTCAATTATTACCCAGTTTCTCCAGAGTCTCCACTGAGTTTTAATTAAACAAAGTATTATTTAACAATTCTCCTCTAAAACAGTTTTTACATTATGGTTGAAACTGTTCTGTGTGTCCCTTCAGAGAGGCGTTTTTCAGTAGCAGGTTACTTGATACCAGAATATTATTTTTTACAAGTGCTCAGTCATTTATGATTTACAGCTCTGAGGATGCACAACACAGCACGGTTGTTAATTATTAATATTTTTATTGATGAAAGTAATTGTATTATCACTTCTTTTTTTATTATTTATTTATTTATTTATATTAACTGCATTGTGGAAAATGTTGCAAGCCAAGTTTTGTGTGCAAGGAGAATTTGATCTTGGGGTACAGAAAGGAGAGAAATTGTGCCTGAAAATGTTAACAGCCTGCATTATTGAAAAAAAAACCCACATGTATATTGCAGTCTGCTAGGTCAGATGCTATGTTAGGTAAAAATGGAGGCTTCCAAGTCCTAATCCTGGGAAACTGAAATCCTCTGCAGGTTGCAGAGAAAGAAATTAAACTTCTTGGCATTTCCTATGAATTCCAATATTGCATTAAAAAAAGGTAAGGAAACTGTAAAGGCTAAATATTTTGTGGTGGCTTTTGTTCAATTTGCTGTTCTATTGCCCGGTAAAAAATGCGGCCAAGACATTGTTAACAGCCACATCCTCTCAATGTGTTTATCCTATGGCCACTTAAAAGCAAAGTGTGATGCAACAGTGACACAAATGCTTAAACACTACTTAAATAAGTGGTCCAACAACTCTAATGATTATTTCAGTACATTTTTTAATGTAACCATTTCTGAAGTGAATACAAAAAACTTACATGAGCGTGGAGAAAAGTAGTTGTTGAGCATCCATTAACTTTGTATTTGCTCAAAAGTCTCAGTATTTCCATATATAGAAGGAATGCTAGAACCACTACCCCATGGAATTGTTTGGGTTTGGCCTTAAAGGTCATGTTCCAATCCCTTGCCATGGTCAAGGACACCTTCCACTAGACCACTCAACCCAAAGCCTTACCATACCAGGCCTTGAACACTTACAGGGATAAACAGTATTTTGGTAATTACCATTTGCCAGTTTTCACAACCTCTTCTGCCATTATACCACCAAGAATAAAAAACCTAGTAAGCATTTAAAGAAGTGCTCTCTTCTGCCATTATACCACCAAGAATAAAAAACCTAGTAAGCATTTAAAGAAGTGCTAGGAACTTGTGTCCTGGGCAGGGCAATCACCATCATGTTTGGTGCTTAAACCACGCCAGCAACCCCTAACTCTCAGTTAATTGTCAAAATACAGCAAATCCAGATTTATTACATATTTTGTTTAACCTGCAAACTTTCAGTTCTCCCTGTTCTTTACACAGAAGAGATTTGTTGCTAGGATTTTTATACAAGTGTACATACACCTATATAAATATTATATAATTTCTCTCTTTTAGAAAGGAAAAAAGAGGAACTCTAAACCAAGCAGGAATAAGACAGATTTTTCTCTCATTTACTGCTATCCACAGATCTTTTAATAAGCTTCCTATCAATAATAAATACAACTCAAACTCCATTGCATTTCAGATACAATCTAAGTAAACTTTCTTGCTCCTGGAGACTGGTCTCTTTATATGATAAAATTCTTGCAGCAATGCACATACCAAATACTATTACTGTGTGTTGGTACAGAAATCCCCTCTAGGAAAACCTTACATGTTTTATGATATTTGGATGCCTAGTGCTACCAGAGAAATTCAGTTCAATCTACTTTTTTCTAGAAAGTCCTCCCTGCGAACAATGACTCTTTAAATCATTGAGACTAGCTATGTGACATAGGCCAGCAGGCATAAACTGATTTAAGGGTTTTAAATTTAAAACAGGTTTGTAGTCCCTAGTGGATGATATGACTGTGAAAATGAAGGTTATCAGGCTGTCCTGCAAGCTTGTAGACAGAAAGCAGTCTGAGCCTGAATGTCTAATATTTCCTCCTCTAGTAATGAGGAGAAACAGCTATCTGCATTTATTTATAGAAGAATCTACACCACTCAGAGGGGAGTTTCATATTCTGCTGCTGATTTTGTAGCAGACAGCAATGTTTTATCAGGTCAACAGAAAAATAATCTATGAGTTTAATAACTATTTTCAAACTACCACCTTGTACATTTTTAACATAACCACCAGTCACCCTGTACACCTCACACACTCTGTATGCCCAGGCTGGAATCAAATAACCAGGCAGGCATGAGTTTTGTCTTCTGAATTGCTTTCCTGACCCTGCCACTTCTGTGAAAAGTCAGCAGTGGGGAGGCTCAGCCATGCAAGTCAGCCCTTTCCATGCTGTACAGCCACCCAAAAAAGGCATTGGGTGAGAGGAATTCAGGAATTCAGTGGAGCTTACAATTACATTGTAATTACAATTACACATCCAAAAGTTAGGCCAAGGGAGGATTTCAGGGATGTGCTAGCTAGGTCCAACTAAAGAGATAGAAACTGGGAAATTCAGTCATGGGCAGGGTTACTGGGATACAAGATGCTATCTATGGGCTGTGCAGGATTAGATTGTGGGTCAGATTTTAAGGGAAATGGAGTGAGAGAGCCAGGAGGAGTTAACATGGGGTAAAGGGTGAGGGAACTTGGAGAACAGGGCTAAAACTGGACACTGAAGAAGAGAGAAACTGCAAGGGGAGGGTTGAGATGAGACAGAAATAACCTAGTTAAGGAGGAGGAGGTTATGCTCTTGTAAACTTTAGGACTGCTACAGCATCCTGGCTTCAGAGTCAGCCTGATGCTGCTGCTTTAAAGCATCAAGAAGAGCAGGAGCTGAAAGCAACCCCAGCATGAGCAGAACCCACACTGACCAAGTGCAACCCCGCAGAAACTGGATGCAGGAGGTTCAGGGATGTGCTGGCAAAGGGATCCATTGTCAGCCCTCAGCATGCCAAGGTGACAAGCCAGGATGAGGATGCAAGGACTCCTGTCAGCAGCAGCTGGATATGGGTTGGAGCCACAGCTATGAAGTCAGTCCTGAGCAGACCCTGAGAGCCAAAGAGGACAAACACTCCTAGAACAGCTGCCTGCTCCAGTCTGAGCCCTGGAGTGAGGGGGAGCAGGAGAATGGGACCCAGGTGAGGCTTGTGAGGCCAATAATCCCTATTAGTAGGAATGAAGAGTAAAAACAGGGAGAAGGTGTCAGATATTTAATGAGGTGTTACAGCTTCTTCCTCTCAATAAGAGATGGCAACTCGATAAGGCTCAAGTCCTGTTTGCATTCAAAGGTGCTGTAAGAAACCTCCCAACGTGAGGTCCTGGTATTTCTAACCAGTAAAGCATAGCCTGAGCTCCTGATGTAAACAAGGTGAGAACCTGTCCATTGTTCAGGTGTCAAGAAATGCCTACATATCTCCAAATGTCCCATCTACTGCACTGTGAAACCAATAAGGAGATGAAAGTTTCCTTGCACACAAAGAGAAGAAATGAAGCTTATGCATACTACAAAATTTTTGCTTTTTTGGGGTAACATTAAGCAGGAATTTTTGTATCTAGCACAAAAGAAAAAAAAAAAGATACTTTACAAGGGCAATTCTCCAGAACAAAGGTATCAGTTTTATGCCCAGGTTGACTTGGATTATTCCAACGGTTTTCCACAGTTCTGGCAAAAAAAATATATATGATATAAAATATCCATCTGCATAAATGCCAAAAAATACAGGTTTTTATGACCATCTCTTAACACTCCTGAAATGAGCACAGAGGGTTCAAAACCCACCCATGTTTCTCAACTGTAAAATCCATTTGTTTGCTACTAAAAAGATCTCCTTGTGTATGACAGGCTAACAAAAACAGTTTTGAAGAAGTAACTAAAAGGATGACACTGACTTTTATCTGAGCGATATTAGTTACATCACCCCCACTACAGCAATGGCACCATAATATAAATGACTTTTCACCAAGCTTCAGGACAGAGAAAAGCACCACTATGGAAGGATGGGATGCAGCCAGAGCAAATGTACCTGCTGCTTTGCCCTTTGCTAGGAAGTTCAAACATTTTTGCACTGCTTTGCAAACAAAAGACAAGCAAACTTACAACAGAGAATATAGCTAATAATAAATTGTAGCTGCTGTGCAGAGGCAAAATATAGCTGTTTTTCTGGAAGATGCAACAGTGCTTTTATTTTGGTGTCATTTACAAAGATAAAGCAGTTCATTGCAATTTTTGTATTTACATAAATTCAGAATTCAGCTTGAGGTCAGAAAAGCTGATTTTATTGCTGTCTTTCAAGTATACACTGCTGACTTCAACTGGCTTTGCAGTGTAACAACAGCACAACAAATTTACATTTTTTTGCAGAGATCACAGTGGAAGACCCATCACAGAATTCCATTGTTTGTTCACTGGGGAAAACACTTATGTGCCAAAGACAGGAAGACTTCAGCCTGCAATAATCCATGACTTAAATTAGAAAATGATTCTATAGACCAAAAGCATCAAAATAAAAAAGGACATTTTAGGTTTAGTGGGAGTTACAATTCTTTATTATAAGAATAAAACATTGCAAAAAAGGTGTTGGATCATTTACTGAAACTAACATTTGCATAACTTTTTCAGTGTTTTGAATTTGTATTTGAAACATTTGAAAGAAATAATATGGGAAAACAAATCCTTCTTCTGTTTTTTCTTTCTTTTTTTTTAACATCCCTGTGTGGCAATAATGCTCCAAGTTTGATAAGGGTGGTACCATCTATATACATTTAGGAAAACATGCTTGCTGTAGGTGTACAAAAATAAAATTTATTTGTTAAATTACACATAAATATAAGGTACAAATGTATTTTTAAAATACAGATAATCACACTTGCATTGTGTACATATGAAAATACAGTATTTTAATATTCAACATACACAGACACATTTATGATAAATGCAACTAGTTGGCAATGCCAGTTCTCCTCAGTCTATTTTTTCTTCTTTTTTTTTCCCCTTCCAGTTTTCCATAAATATGGAAAAATAGGCTTTTGAAACAACTAGTTCTGCCGGACATCTTGCAGCAGCTTGTTAATTTCTGCCACCAGCTCACTGGCATCCATGAGTTCATGTTTGCCATCGCTGAGGTGGTTGAGCACATTGTCAAAATCATCCTCTTCATAATTCTCCGGGATCTCCTCCATGGCCGGCAGCCATTTGGACGAAGGCTGTGCACCCGAGTGAGTCCCCAGAGCAGGCCCGTTGTTGGCAGGGTTTTGGAAATGTGTGCTGGCTGCCCAGGCTGCCACCCCCGGTGGATAATTCACATTCTTGGCTGGCAAATATCCCTTCCTGCGCTCCAGCGAGTTGGAGCGATCCATCTCATTGCACTCTGTGTAGGTGTCCAACGAGGGGGGCAGCAGGCGCTGGAAGACGCTGCTCATTTCGGAGAGGAGGGAGGAGGTGCAGGAGTCCCCTGATTCCTCCTCGCTCTGGCAGTCCTTCCCAAATGTTGAAAAGCTCTTCTTCTTCTCACTGGCGTCAGCTACCTGGGCGTCCTCCTCGAGGCCCTGGTGGTGCTGCTGCTGCAGATGCTGCTGCTGCTGGGGTGACTGGAACTCCTCGCCAGGGATGAACATGTTGCTTCTGTAGTCAGAGGAGGGAGAGGGCAGCGGGGGCATCCAGCACTGGTCCGAGTGGCCCAGGACCCTGCACTCCTCCGTGCACAGGCGCATGGCTGCAAGAGAGACACAGGAGAGTGAGCACCCCCTCCTGCTGCACACAGTGCCTGCACTCACAGGGGCTCCTGTCACCAGGACTGCAATCCCCCAGGGGTGTTTGATGGCGGCCAGGGTCTCTGTACAAATCACGGAACAGGACAGGGCTGCTGTGGAACGTGCCTTGAGCTGTTTTATTTTCCAGCATCAGTCTCATTACATGGCTATGACAATGGGAAGATGCCGCCAGCTCACATCCCAGGCAGCAGACCAAGAACTTAATGTTACAACTCACTTTATAAGTTTTTTGACCAATCACACAAAGCAAAAGCACATTGACAGTAGTTCTATCCAACCACCATAATCACATGTACCTTTGGTTAAACAATGCTTGCTTATTTCAAATACAATACCTGCTTGTAAGCCTTAAACACAATGCACAGAGCTCCATTATGAAGCTTCGACTTCCCTAATATCTTGCCAGATAAACTTTTCTGTAGCTTAGAGAGTTATTCTAGACAAGCATTAATACACAGACCATTGTTCTATTTGTCTTTGCTTTTCTACAGTTTAAATAATTTTTCTGCTGACCAATCTCATGGCTGCTGCTGAGCTCTAATCACAGTTCTGCTGTCTCTGAGGCCTGCCTTTTGCAGCTTTCCCAAAACCCTCTGATTTTGTGGATTTCCACAATTCCCCCTCTCTGTTCTGTGCAGGAACATGGCAAATACAAACGGTCTGGTGCCTCCATTGCCAAGAACGAAAACAACCAGTACAGTTCATGTAAGACAGTAATGCAATCTCTTAGCTAAGATGAAGATAAACATGTGAATTGCAGGTGAAAAAACAAGCACTTGCGGCTTGAAACCACATGAGCCCTTTGTACAGTTCTAGCTCTTTAAAAATATAAAATAAAAGGAAGAAACTTCTACTTCCAAGCACTCACTTGAATTTTAGAGAAGTCTTCCACAGGCAACAACTGAGGCATTTCAGAGCAAGTGGGAATAAATGGACAGGGGAAATTAAGAGCAAAGAATAATAACATGCAGAGGGATCTTCTTTTCCATTAAACAACTCCTTTGTTCTGACAATGAAGTGTATGTAGAAAGCAAGGTGATCCCCTGCCATATTACCTTTTTAACTAAATCAGTTAAATTTTAATCCACTATCAGAATTCGAGGGTCTAATTCCCAGCCTGTGTGACTCTGGTGTTTATACTGGATTTATACTCTCAGGTGCACTTGCAGCTCTGTAGCTCAGGTTAGTGGCCCACCCTGGCTCAGGCCTTGGCATAAGGAGGGCTCTAACCCACTGGATGGGAACCCAGGTCAGCCACGAGGGCTGAAGAGCAGAAGATGAAAGAGCTGCTCTCTCAAACTCTCTACCTCTTGTTTCTCTCAGGTAGAAACAATAAGGTGGGGCAAATGACTGCAACCCTGAGTGCTACACTGGTCCAAACTGGCCCACAAAGGGGCACTGCGAGGGTCCTTTGCAAATATTCCAAGAGGTCTGGGAATGGTTCCTGGAAGCAGAGGAAGGCAAAGCCCAATGTGACAGACCTGCAGAGAGGGATGTGCTAGGAAAGATGCTAAATTTTCCAGCCCAAAGGGAACTGATGGTAGGACACACAGCCTCTCCTCAGGTCGTGTGTCTGTGTGCCTGCCAGATATGCCGGAGATCTGGGTGCTGCTGGGGCCCTAATGGGTCTGAGTCATCGACTTCAAGACAGCTTTCAGAAATGACAGACTCTTTGCATTATGCATATTTTGACCATAAGAAACTCCTGCCCATATCACTTAATGGTTAGATTATCCCACACAGAATAGAGTTTCTCGCCCTTTCTCAGCATATACTGACTGCAAAAGAAATGTTTGCAGTCATGCCCTGGAAGTTTTCCTTGCTCCCTCAACACATTTCCCATCTGGCTGTGGATCCACTCCGTTTATCAAAAAAATCTTTTTGTAGTGGTGTAAGCAGAACTGAACAGAGTATTTCAGTTTTGGATGTACTAGTGATTTATAAAGTCCTACTCTCATACTGCCAGCACTGTATTTTTGCACTTTACACAGCCTATCTTATTGTTTGCTTTTCTAATGGCCTTTCCATTCCTATGAGTATAAACTTGCTCCATGTCATGCATGCAACAGTATGAATTTCTTCAAGATTACAAGCTCAGACTGCAGCCTGAATATTGATCAATCTATTGCAAAATAACTGCTGATTCAGGAAGTTTCAAACAAAAAAGCAAACTAGAATATATCAGTGGCTGAAGTTTTTGATACAAGTGACTGAAATGCCTGCAAGTATTTGTTCCCATATATGACACTTTACCAAAAACGCCCAAGAGTTAGAACTGTCAAAAGACATCTAAGTGATCCATGACCAGTTCTCAAGTCATCCCAGAAGGTGAGGATTATACTCCTAATTAAGAAGATTACTTTAAGACTCCTTTAAATTCATTAGATACTTTCAGTGCTCTGGCATTTCATTAGTAGTGAAGTTTGTCTTAATGACAGTTTTGCAGCCGTTGTTATCAGGAATGGTTTTAGTTTAAAATAATAAATTCTGACATTCCTGAACATAAGATCAAAAGATACTCTGAAGTAACTGAATGGGGACACAATCTGTCCTTAAATCAGCAATAAATTTAAAAATGGCCAGATCCACAATAGCTTTTTTTTTGTCTTCTTTTTATTTTTTTTCCAGAACTTAAATCTTGCTGGTTAAGATTTAAAAAGAAAAATAAAAAAGTCTTTCAAGGACAGCTATGGAACTTTCCAGTCATGTAATTTGTGCAGTTTTGAGGGACTGGCTCCATTCCTTTCTTGTTCCACCTTAACTAGACAAACTGAAAGGACCTTCCCACAGCATTTTTGCCTGTGTGTAGACTGACAATGCAGAAACCTTTCAGAATGGAGAACAGGAAACCTTCAGGAAATTTTCTTTTCCTTTTCATATATTGGTATTGTAGATCACTTCAGGTCTCATCTGAACAGGTTCAACAGACTTATCTGAAGGATTAAGGCCAGGCATAGCAATAAATGGACGTCTGGGTGAGACTGAATACCAATCTTGATAGCCCAACCCAGTTCTGTCTGCACTGAGAGGAGTTTCCCTTACTTTGAATTTAATTAGCCTGGCATTTTTAGAAATCCTATCCTTAAGCTTACTGTTTAGAGAGGGAATTGTAAGAGCTGAAAATGGGTCACGGGTATTTCAGCTAGCTAAGAGGACAACCATTCCTGTCTGCTGGCAGCCCCCAGTTGCCCACTATAAAGGGATCACTCTTCCTTGGCAGCAGCAGGGCAGGATGCCAGTGCAAACACCATTGCACTTCAAGTTCCCCAGCCGACTGAGAGCTCCAGAATATCCCTCCCTGCCTCCTTGCTAGAGCATAGGAGAGAATGAGACATGCCTCATGCTAGCTGGCAGAGGAATAAGTAGTAGGAGTTAGGGAGGATGAGGACAAAAATATATTAGAAATCTAGATTTAGGTAAAAGATTCTGAAAACAAACTCTTCAAGGCCTCTGGTTTTGAGCACATTTGAGGAGGCAGGTGAATGGCTGGGTATGTCATACATGACCTAGCCTGGAGCAAAATATGCACAGAAAAATTTAAAGTTAAAATGTATGTGAAAAACAATTTGAACTTCTGGCGTTCTGTCTTGTCTAGCATAACAACCCTGGTTAACAAATGGGGGTCGCTTTAGCAAGGTCATGTGCTGCACCACCTCCCAAAGCAAAGGGCCTCCATTTATAAAATTACTTTACTAAACTTGTTAAATTTATAAACGTGGTTCAGTGAACCCTACTGAAATTATCTAGCCCTCTGGTTATACAGAGAAAACTAAATATGATCTGAAGTAAGAGCAAGATCTAGGGTACAACCAGAGGCTGTATAATTATTAAAGTAATTACAAAATTCTTCTGTCTGTACTAAGCATGAATTCCCATGACCTTTTATTCAACTTTTATTTGGGCATAAATTTAAAAGCAATACTTCATATGCATGAATATGTATATGTGTGTTTATCCTACTGCCACTCACCCTTTTCTAATTTTTTTTCCTTTCTGCCCTCTGCCCTTGAATTGTACCTCTTAAGCTCTTGCTTCCAGAAAATAGGGTCGCAAGATTTAAAATCTGAGAAATATTAAGAACCTTCCCTTGCCATTCAAGTTCATTTTTCAGTGGGAAAAACACTTTTCTTTCTTCTCCATCCATATTTCTGGTTCACTTTCATACTCAATTTCTAAATAGTAAAGGTCACTGTATTTTTAACAAACCACAACTGCCTGGCTTTGCAAAAACATCCACCCAGTCATTAAAAGTCTAAGGGCTTGGAGCAGATCATACTTTTAGGAGGAATCTGGAGCCAGCTCATGATGTGAGTAACAAAAAAAGTAGGCATTGCTCTGGGTAGATTTGCAGTTGTATCTGAGGTTTCATTTTAGGAGATACATCAAGGCTTCAAATCAGTATTTATCATGAAGCAAAGTAAAAAAGGAAGGAAATATAGGACTTGAAAGCTAAAGAATTTTTGCTTTCTCAGTAGTAGTTTTATCAAAGTGACAGCCAGGCAGAACTGTAAATAAACTGCTCAGCTTCCATTCTGCTCTTACCTGCAGGAATTCTTCCATCTGTAAGGAAAAGGTCACTGAATCCTTCCCCAAGAAGTCTGTCAATTGGAGAGTCTCTCCCCAAATCATAATCACTGTCTCCAGCTTCACTATCACCACGGCCACTGTCTTTCAAGCTGAATTTATCCATATCTTGTAGGGCATATCTGTAAAGAGAATAGTGGAGAACTACATTATCTCAAGTACGTTATAATCCACTTTTTGTTTAAAAATTCATGTCTGTATTTCTGATCCTACACTCATATGTAGCAGAACAAACTGGATTCTTACCTGTAGCTTCTGGAATACTTGTTTCCTCGAAAACTTGGCCTTGGTTGATACTGGCCCTGATGAAGCATCGAGAGAAGCTGAGAAACCTGCTAAAGAAAAGGTGAAAAGACTGATTCCTTGAAATGAAAGCTCAAGCTCCTAGATGTAAAACCACTAATTTGCTTCTCAGGTTTGTTTGTGGTTTATTTTTTTCCACTTTAAAATTTAATTAAATCAAATTCCTGCACATATATGATGCAGTATAATAGACTATTTGGTAGTGTAGTGTCTGACACAGAAAACATCTGAAGACTCTGTAAAATGAGGAAGTTCAATGCTGTTCATTAGCCTCTGAATTCATAATAATGAATTCCTTAACAAGTAAAACAAGCAATTAAACAGAGGTGGAGTTTTGTTTTGGTTTAATATATTAGAATCAAGCCTTTAATATTCCAGGATCCTAATTCAAAACAAAACAGCCTTATTATCATGTAAAGAGTTACCAGGACACAGCTCTCATTTATTTAAGCTATGACCCAGCATTTGCAGTAAAAACTGAGACAGGGAGTCTCAAAGTTTGAGATACAGTGCAGCTGTATGTTACTGCAGCTGTACTCAAACTGTGTCAGAATGTTTTAGTTCTGCGCCCCCATTAATAAAAGAGTTTCCTGGATTCTTCCTGAATATAAATATTCAGGTACCCTTTCTCAGATGGAGCTGTACAGAGAGGAGGGAGAGGGAAGACAAGGAAGAGTGAACAGTTAACCAGTGCAGAGCACTATGTTCCACTCCATTGTTTTGACCTTAGAGGGAAGAACCAAGGAATAATGCTATTATCAATAGATTTAACCCTGTTCCTCAGGGCAATGGAATCTGTTGATACTGGAGTAAAACTGAAAAGCTGTGACATCAAAGAGAAATCCATGACACATTCCTATGAGGCAGGGTGTGTGTAGGCTTCCAAATGAGTGTCTGCATAAATGGATGTGCAAAACCAAGGTCTGGACCTTACCTCGACAGCTGGTGTAGCATGGGTGAGTTCCAGGGAGAAGTTTTCAGGCACATGGTTGGAGGAGATGGTCACCAGGCTGTTCAGGGATTGGTGGCTGTGGTGGCTCTGCCGGCTGCTCATTTGACCCCTCTCCAGGGCCGGAGAGGATGACGGTGAAGCTCTGTGGTGGGACCTGATGGGTAGAGTGCCATTAACCGTCGGCACCAGTGTGATGTCTCCTTTGTGGATCTGCCTGGAGGGACGTTTTGGGTGGTGCTGGTAGGTCGACTCGGCCACGCGACAGTTGTAAGACCTGGTGTCCTTTTTCTCTCGATTGCACCTCGTGGCAAAGATAACCATAATAACCAATAACACGGCACATATAGATCCTAAGGATATAATCGTGATCATGGAAATGTCCAGGGAGGGCTGGCTTACCAAAGTTGCTTCGGTACTTGAAAATGAATAAACATGCTCCAAAATGGTACATTTCAGAAGAGCTTTAGTACTAAGCTGAGGACTGCCTTTATCCTGGACTATCACCAAAAACTCCCATTGTTTTGCTGGAACTGATTCAACACTCACATTGATAGAGATGTCACAAGTCTGGGGATCCATCACAAAGATGTTGTTTTCCTTGTCAGCTGCTATGGAGCAGCTGAGCTCAGAGTTCATACCAGAGTCTCTGTCTGTAGCCCTTATCCTGGTGACAAGAAAGCCAATTTCAGCATCTTTAGGGATTGAGATTTCTGCTGTGCTGTTGCGTAGCGCCGGGCCCACGATGACAGGAGCGTTGTCATTCTCATCAATGATGGTGAGTACAACCGTGGTGTTGCTAATGAGCTGCTGGCTCCCTCCATCCCTAGCTTGGACCATGAAGGCAATTTGATTTACTTCTTCATGATCAAAGGTTCGCAGGGCGTAGATCGCACCGTTGGAGGGATCGATGGTCACATAGGTGGTTATAGAACTTCCCAAAACAGAGTTCTCCAAAATAGTGTATGTCACCTGTCCATTGTCACCTAGATCTGGGTCTGTGGCTGTGACTGATGTGATGTATGCTCCAGGAGAGTTATTTTCCAAGATAACAACTTCATATCTGTTTGTCTGGAAGCGGGGTGGGTTGTCATTTTCATCACTGATTTGGACAGTAAAGTGTTTCACCGTGGAGAGACTTGGCGTTCCCTTGTCCTCTGCTATTACAGTCAAGATGTATTCAGATCTCTTTTCCCTATCTAGAGTGGCATTAGTTAAGATTAAATAGTTATTTTCATAAGTCTTTTGAAGTTTAAAGTGGCCATGCCCATGGAGTTTACAAACAATCTCTCCATTCACACCAGAGTCCTTATCTTGCACTCTGACCAGGGCGACAAAGGTGTCCAGGGGTGACCCCTCAGAAATGCAAGCTACCTCTTCTCTCTCTGTGGACATCAGATTTAAGTTGATTTCTGGCTTGTTGTCATTCACGTCCACAACTTTAATTATAATTTTGCAGTGAGCTGGAATAGAATTTGGCCCCATATCCTGAGCCTGAGCGTCAATTTCATAGGATTTGGTTACTTCATAGTCCACTTGCTTCAGCAGGGTCAGGTGACCTTTTTCTGGGTCTATCCTAAAAGTTTCTATAATTTTGGCAGACACATGACTGCTAAAGGAATACACGACCTTCCCATTGGCGCCCTCATCTGGATCAGTAGCATTGAGGTCTATGAGCAAAGTCCCAATAGGAGAGTTTTCCAAGAGCTGGATAATGTATGACTGCTGCTCAAACACAGGGCTGTTGTCATTGGAATCAGAAATGCTGATTTTCAGGAGGGATGACCCAGATCTCTGAGGCACCCCTTTGTCAGAGGCAGTGAGTTGGAGTTCGTAAGTCGACTTCAACTCGCGATCCAGCTCTCTGACCACAATCAGCTCTGCATACTTAGCACCGTCAGTCCTGGTTCTCACATCAATGCTAAAGAAATCATTTGCAGAAAGGGAATAAGTGTGAAGGGAGTTGTCTCCCACATCTGGATCAAAAGCACTGTCCAAAGGGATCCGAGTTCCTACAGCTGCACTCTCTGATATCTCAATAGGGATAAGAGCTCTCGAAAACTGTGGAGAGTTATCATTAATATCCAGCACTTCAACTTCAACATGGAAAAGCTGCAGATGCTCAGTGGGCAGAGTGATCACATCAAACTCTATGGAGCAGTTTAAGTTTTTCTGGCACAGTTGTTCCCGATCAATTTTAGCTCCTATGCTGATTTCTCCATTATCCTCACGGACTACAAGCAAGGGAGAATTTCCCCTCTGCATGGCTCGAAACCGAACTGAGGAAGGGTTAGGCATTTTTGATAAATCATCAGCAACATCCTCCGATAGTCTTGCTATTACTGATCCAACCCTCTGCTCCTCATAAATCCTGTATTTCAAATTCTTGCCCAGCACAGCATTATTGCAAGATATTACGATCAGTGCAAAAAGGAATAAAAAGTGCATTTTACCGTCGATTTGATACATTTGTAATTTTTTGCAATTACTTTCTCCCAATAAGTTAAAAAGCAATTATTTTGCCTTCCTTCAGTCCCTTAAATCCAAAGCACATCTGGTCCTTTCCAGCTTGAAAACGCCTTTTCTAGCCAGCCAAGATTTAATAACTTACAGATCAGAAAACTTTTGGCTTTTTCTATACACACCGTTCCGGGACATCCAGATACAATCTGCAAGCAATCCACGCTTTCTCATTTGACCCAGCGCTCCTCTTCCAGGCTGAGATGCTCCGGGGCAGCGTGCTCCTCTCCCACCCCCGGCATCCAGGGACCGCAGGCGGGATGGATCTGCAGCCCGTCCTCCCGCCTGCTCCGCACTCGCCGTCGGACTGAACGCCCTCCCTCGCCGGCTCCAGCCTAAATTCCTCCGCAACTTCACTCCAAGTCCCCAGACAAAGCTTTTGCCCGGCCTGTGCTGAGCCCAGTGCAGCCAATCAGCCGGGGAGGGGAGGGGAGAGAAGGGGAGGGGAAAGGATGGGGAGGGGAAGGGATGGGGAGGGGGCCCCTCGGCCAGCACCGCCGAGGATGAGGGCTGGGGGGTGCAAATGACTAATGGGCAACTTTAAATCAACGTCTCTGCTCCCCACCCCCCGAATTTTCATCGCAATTTCAAGCGGGGTTTTGTGATTTTAATTCCTCCCCTTTCTGCCAGGAGAAATGCGACCGCACTCCTTATTTACATACTTTAGGTTACCCCTTGTTTAACTCGCTGCGAGCTTTTAAGTGGGTTTGCTTAGTAAAGAGCTGGGACTGACGTCTCGCTATCCGTGCCGCAAGAGCCTCTTCTTGCTGCTTGTTTGCCTACAACCTGCATGTTCCCAGTGTATGTGCTCCTGCTCGGAGCCCTGCGAGAGCTCCTCCACTCCACGAAACCCGTCCTCCTCCTTCCCAAGTCAGGAACATTTTGCATTTTCTGGCTGCCTCTCGCAGCATCTCTGCCCTCAGCGCAGCTGGCTATGCCTGAGCCCCGTTCCTCTGTGTGTTCATGTGTGCGATTGTCTCAGAGCTTTTTTATTTGCTGTTCCAGTGCTACTTCAGATGATCTTTTTCATCCTGTTTGAAATAGCACTTCATGCTCCACCGTGACAGTCTGTGCTAAGCACACCTTCTACATGCCAAGTATTTTAAAGGAAAAGGAGCCGCAAGACAGATTGTTTAGAAAATGACAAATTCCTCCCTTCTCTGATGTTGCAGAAAACTATTTACACTCCCACACATTTGCACACAAAAATATAATCTTGTGTCTGAGTCGAGCATGCATTTTGTGCAAACCAGAAATGTTATAGATTCATGTGTGAGCTTCAGGCTTCATTCAGGTCATGGAAGCTGATGCATTCCTCTCACTTCAAATGTATCTATTTATGTGACTTCTACTTCCTTTTTACATATGCTTTTATCATTTTATCCACAGGCTTGCTATGTTTCTCTTTATTTTTCTGTTAACTTTGTCTATTTGATTATTAGCGTTGCCCATAAGGATACCATCACTCTTTTATTGCTCTTCTCCCTCTCTTATGTTACCCCTACAGCATATCCCAAAAATGTAAAGAGTAAATCTCTTATTTGCCCAATTTACTTGCTCTCAGCAGAGCTCAGCCAAAGTCACTAAGAAGGTTTTTGCTGAAAAAGAAAGCAGAGGAGGCTCAGTGTGAACTCCCCTTCTTTTTAAGCATTCAAAAGCATTTTATAAGCCATTGTCTCGTTTTTTTTCTTCCACAAACTAGCACCGTGTGGCAAATTGTGCAGAATAGAAATGCCCATAATGAATGTATTTAGTACTGGGTCACGCTGATGAACATTCTGCCCCCATGAATAATACTGTTTTACAAGTTTGCAGCCCTTTCAAATTGCTGATCCCCAAAACCCTATAGGCAAACTAGAAAAGCTAACACAAGCAACTGGGACTTTAGAAACCCATAGCCATCTGGCCTAAATCTCTAACAATCCAAGCCAATAATTATATCAATTCAGGCTTTAGTGAACCCCTTTGCAAACACCAAAAGAGCAAAGAAAGGAATTAGTGACCATTCTAAGTTCTGGTGGAGAGAATTCAAAGATAGTATAATTCCATTAGTTCATGGACAGCTTTTTTTGCAGCTTTGATAAATCTTCCTAAAACATTTTTCCAAAGTACAAGTGTAAACTCTTTTCTGACGATAATTGGGGAAAGAGGTTCAATTAAATGCTGTTCTTAGTGTCAATAAAAAGTATTTTGTTGATAAAAGAAGTCACCACCCCGTTACATGATGAGTTCAGGAGATGAATAATTCATAGTAAATATAATTCCACTGCTTTAAAACTATTATGTATATTTTAAAATGATTACATGTTCTTCCAAGGAGCAGTTTAGTAGACTTAGATATGCAGAGCTTGCTCTATGCAATTTTTATCACTTTCTAAGCAGTAATTCCACTTTGTCACATTGGTCTTTCTCAGAGACACACTCTGTATAATAATAGAGAGCAGGATACTTCCCAATAGGAATTACAGAACCTCTTTTCTTTTTTCCCCGTTTTGAATTTATTTTTTATTTTGCAACTTTATCATATTACATGACATATTATCACTTAAGTCCAGACTGTCTTGCAACTGACCACTGGTGCTTACGATAAAATGTCATTGTCACAATAGTCCTTACCTAATTCTGAACCAAAGGAAAAAGTCTCTTTTTTTTTTTTTTTTTCTATATCTTCATTTGATAAGCTACAAGGGAGAAGGATCATATCTTCAGATTGTTTGCTTCAATGGAGCAATATTGAAGCATCTAGCACTTCTGGAAGTGATGCTTCTCTAGGGTGCTTAGGCGCAATCACAGTACTCCCAAGGTTGCTATCTCCAACATCCATGGAAAGAGTTTTGTCTGAAAGTGTCTTAAACTCCAGTCCTCCTTTGACATGACAGACTTCCCTCACAAAGAAAATAGAGAGTCCCACATGCAGGCAGCAGATGCTTCTTAGTGAGCATGGTATTGTGAGTGCTCTCAGGCACACGACCAGAGTGCTGCTGGCCTCCTGGAGACTAATCTCAGTTACTTGCACCTAAAAGACCTGTTCACCACAAGCTTCTTCCCAAAAGTTGCACTCCATTTCTTCACTGATGTACTAGAGAAAAACAAACCGACTCTAAATTGCACTTTCATTTGCCTACAGTACTGCTTCAGAAACCACAGCTGCACAACAGATTAATTATTTTTCGCTTAGCTGAAAAGAGGTTTATTTCTGTGGTCGATACACTTTAAAGTCTGTCTTGTTGCTGTGAGGAGTTTTACTGAGCTCTCAAGCCTATATTTTCTTCTAAAATTTTATGAGCCCCTGTATGCAAAATATATATGCAAAAATTAGGTGAAAAGTAATTTTACTTTGAAAAATTATTTTGTTAAATAGTCCCTCAGCAAGGACAGGAGAGAAAAAATCTATTTTCCTAACAATGATAGAAGCACAGTAAAATTAGCACTGTGCCATTCGGTTCATTCCCCTCCTCAAGACACATACACAAAATGAGGTTTTATTCACTTCTGTATGATTTATTACCTTATGTTGCATTATGTTACAAAATGTCACAAGAGCTATGCTCCAGTGCACAAGACATTGCAAGATAAAATTTGATTTGACACCTGTGCAATGAATGTGAAAGACAAGTCTTCCTAAGTCAGTAGTGTATTTTAAAAGACATTTCCATCACAATGAACAACAAAACTGAGGAGCTTCATCTCTCCCTCTTGCTTCTCTCCCTTTGCTTCTCTCCCTTTGCTTCTTTCTTCCTCTCTCCCTCTCGCTTCTCTCCCTTTGCTTCTCTCCCTTTGCTTCTTTCTTCCTCTTTCCCTCTCTCTTCTTACATCCGTCTTCAACAAACTTGTTTCCCAAAGTAAAAGTATTATTTCCATCTGTTGCAGCCTGAGTCCAGACTGAGTGAGGGGTATTCTTGCAGGCAAATGAGTGTTGCCATTTTACACTCACTCTTGGACCCAAAAAGCTGATCAAAGATAGATGTGATGCTGTTCTTTGGACTGGGTGGAAGGAAGATGACATTTCAGTCCTTTTTTTTTGCGTAGACAACCATGTAACAAAACTCATCACAAATTAATGCTGTATTTGTCCAATTTACTATCTCATCAGTTACTCTTGTACCTGATATTTTTTTCAGAACTGAGGAATATCGGAGGCTGACTTACTTTAAGAGATATTAAAGGCAGAAAAGACCATTGAACTATCAAAAATATGGTCTGTGGATCATGGTCTTCTTAATTAAAACCAAATATCTCAGACAGAGCACATGTTTTTGATCTGTGGAATATTAAACAAGGTGTCTCAGATGTCAGTTACCTAGTTCACATGAAAAGGCAGTCAAAAATTGGGTAAGAGATTCTGGCAGAAAAATCAGAAAAGCAAAAAGTCCACGTAATGTTATCGATCCCGACCTCCACAAAATCTGTATCTTGACTATATAGATGTATACCTAAGCCTTACAGTACTTCCTGCTGAAGATGATCTGTTTTAACAGTGTCTGTTCCCACCAGAATACTGCCCCTACTGTGCAGTGTCCTCCACAAGTTGTCTCAAAGGCCACTCTGTCACCTCACAGACATCCAGAAGACTTCAGGTAAATGTAATAGCTGTACCAGGAATAAGGTATTTTCCTGACCCAACAAACAGCCAGTCGAAGTCCTGGAACAAAATCCGAGACTCAGAAGAAGCAGTAAACAGAGAAATTTAGTTCAGAGCCCTGACCTATAATTTTCACTTTTTCAACTTGCTTAAAAAAAGATGTGATGGGTCATTAAAATACATCAAACCACCAAATTCTATATACCTGCTGACGGGAGAGAAAATTTTTGAAATGTGAGTTTAAAATTAGGTTTTACATTATCATCAATCATCCTAGCAAAGGGCAGGGGATCATGTTTTCTGCTACATGAGTAAATTTCCAAGGCAGTTTTGCAGTGCAGCATTGTGTATATAAATCGTGGGTTAAACCCATTTATGTTCCATGCATGGTAAGTACCTAGATATTCAGTCTCTTTCTGCACCAATAAAATTTTTATCTCTCAAAGATTTACCAAGTGAAAAGAGAGAAATATGCATAAATCTTACAGTTTACTAAATCTCTATCGTAAACAAATGCCTGCAATATAGCAGCAGATACTTTTGAATTTTTTTTAGGATTAGGTAATATAGCAGAGTATACAGTGGAAATTCCATTGTTTGATAATTTTAATGCATTTGTCATTTTGTTTAGTTATTGCCTTGTAAATTATGAAGTAAAATGTCTCTAATTGATAGCTGTTTACCCAAAACTGCCTTTTAAGAGCAATACATGTGCTAGAGCTAAAAGAGGGTTTGAGCATTCTGTATGTTTGGGAGAAAAGGCACCAGTCAGGACTGTAACACATCTCTTTCCCACTGCACCCAAGCCAACAAAAGTGATGTTTTGTGGCCCTGTTCCACTTCCTTACCAAGCCACGCAAACCAAGCTGTAGTTCCTATTGTGTACAACAGACATAACTGTCCATTCCCTAAGGCATAATTTTTTCTTTCTTATTATCCCTGCAACTGAAATATATAAAATGCAGAGAGCCAGATGCTTCAGAGAACAGTGGCCAAAACATTTGGTTCATGCAAAGCAAGGAACAAAGGTGTTCTTTCACCTCCTGTGTGCCAGTGGTGCAGCCACCATGGGGCCAAGGTGGTCACCACTGCAGGCAGAAAGCCCAGACCTCTCTTTTCCCCACAGGAAAAGCTTTTCCTCTTTTTTCCCCCACAGGAAAAGCACCAGCACCATCTGCACTCTCAGCCTGAGGTACGGTAATCAGTCCTACTAGGTGGTGTCCTGGCATTGGATTTCCAGTGTCTGTTTTTATTCCAGATGTTAGCAAACTCATACACCACATGCACATGGAATTTGAAATACTTTATATGAATAAATTTGAAAGGCTTTCTGTGTCTTAAACTGCTGCTACTCTGCTCTGACAAATGTGCTGCTCTTGCACCCTGTGACACACTATCTAGGATGTGATGATACTTTCAAGGCCACTGTTTGTAAAGAGCAGAAAGAAGCAGCTGCATTTGAGATACTTTTCTTTGAAGGAGTGGGGTTTCTGTGAAATAAAAGATTTGAAGTTTGGTGTAGATGTGAATTTAGTCAGGGCTGCAATACCTAGTCTGTCAAATAACTGGCTCAACCCAAGCTTTTCATGGAGCTATAACATCCTCCATTACCCCTGGGAGTTTAAAAAAGGAGCGTAATTGGTGTTTCAAGTGTCTTTTTACCAGAATAAGCATGTGTTCACTCTTCCATTGACAGCCTAAGACAAATGATCCAGATCCACACATCTACCTTGTAGATGCTGCAGCTGCTAGTAACTAAAATGTTCCAAGGATATCAGGGTCTCTGAAGGAGGAAACGAGTCAATTATATTCAACACAGCCAGAGTTTAGCCATGTTCAGCCATCCTGGAGCCAGAGGTAGCTCCAGAGTTTTTAAGATGCTTTTGCCCTCTTTGTAGATATGGTGCTGGTGGATCTGTCAGCTTTAGGCTGATGTTTGGACTTGATGGTCTTAGAGGCCCTTTCCAACCTTAATGATTTTATGATTTTAATGCCAAGGCTGACAGGGAATCAGCCCAATGCCCAGAAAGATTTTGAACAGCATCAGAGTCAGTTAAAAACGTCTTGAAGAGTGTGAGCCCCACAGGACTGAAAAGCTGGACACAATGTTTTGTGGCAAGAAAGGAGATTTCATCAGATTTCCCCAGAAACAGCTGCTGTTGGGCAAATATTTCCTGGAAGGATCTAAACCTCTCTGTACTGCAGAATTTAGCAAGCTTGCATTAAAACTATTGTCTTTAAGGAACCCATAATTGCCTTTCTCTCTTCAAAACCCCAGGCACAATCCATCACCCAGCCTGCTTTTTGAATAAGGAACAAATATGTTGTCTATTTTATTTTACAGTAAATATTTATACAGCACTCCACATGGGTATCTGCATTTTTTTCTTCTTGACTTTTCTGGGGAAAAAAACGAGGAAAGCATGCTCCCTGCTCCAGTGTAATGGGAAAATATGTGAAAATTAAAACCTGCTGGAGGAAGCAGACACAGTGGGAGCTGTAATGGGAAAAAGGCAAGCACGGTTTTTCAGCAGAATATTTAACATATACTGAACATCTGGCTTCCCAAGTAAGTGATTAACAGTGTTCAATGAAAATATTTCTCTATAAAAAAACAGATATTCCTTTTTTTTTTTTTAATTTGTTCAATTGCTGCAGTGTGGTAAAACTAGTGCCATAAAGTCATTGCAAGAGACAGCAAACAACTTTGTTATCATAATAGGCACTTTTTTCCCTCCTTCTTTTTTTAAACAATGGCTCTAGCAGGTGGCATGTGGCTGAGACCGGGTCTATCACCATCTCCAGGGTGCCAAGACATCCCTCAAAGTTTCTGTGGGAGGAATTTGTTGGTGGGATTTGGATTGTAAAGGCACGTGAGCATCTGCTGCCTGCTTGGTCTCATTACCATTGACACAATTAGCTCCTGCAGCTCTTGGCCAGGCAGCCAGAGCAAGGACTCCGTTTTCCTGCCTCTCTGACAATGCTCATTATCATTCATTTGAACCTATGGGTTCCTCTGCCTCTGAATCTGGGCAGGGGGCTGTGAAAACAAATCACACAGGGGAACACTCAGAGAAGGAAGAGCAAATTGAGATAATGGCTACAAACAGCCTAAAATCAACAGCCTTGCAGACAGCACTGGTGATACACTTTCAGTAGTCATAGTAGTTTATCCTTTCCCTTCTGTTGCTTAATTCCTGAAAACCACTTTCTATGGGTCTGTGCTAATGTTCTTTTTCTGTAAGTAGCCTACGATCTTTTTCTGTGATTCAGTAGTATTGTGTGTAATAACATCACTATTGCCCTTCTATATTCCCAACCACTTGCTAAGTTCTGAAAAATGACCTTTTTTTTCCTTTTGAGTTAATTTGGAAACAAGACTAAAAAGTAAAATTTTTGCCTTTTATGGAAAGTAAGACCTTCTGTTTATTCACATCTTCCTCTGGCAGCCACAGTCTAAACAAAATGTTAACTCACATCTGCAGATAAAGACTTCACATTCCTCTAAGTGTCCTCACCCCACATAAAACTGCAATTATTTTACATTTCCTTACACTAGAAGGAAATGCAAAATAATTATATGCATAATTCCTCCTTGCTGGCCTTATATCCTTTTATTGCTACAAAAAACCCTTACCATAAACGAATTATTAGAAAAGTCACACATTTTTCAAATAAATCACTTGTCTAAAAGCAGCAAGGAGGGGAGGGAGGACGAGGGAGAGAATTTAAACCAATCTATCTCCTGTATTTACATCAAGGATTTCTGTCTATGAACAATGAAAACAGAAGGGTTTCAAGGCCTGAGTCTGCAATAATTTTTTAGTTTTCAAATGTTGCATAGCTAGTGACTTGTGACCTTGCTGGAGAATATTAGATTAAAGCAGAAATACTTTTACCAAAACACATCTTTCCTGAGACTCAGCCTTTACTAGTCTCTGTAGCACAGGAGAATGGAAAACATCACAGAGAGCTGGAGGGGAGGCAGGGGCATGACATTTGCTTTCAGATGTTTTTAAAACTCAAGGAAGTGTTATTGTTTCTATAAATCATGACTAGAGGTTTATTTTCCTCCCCCCCTTGCTGTCTTGTTAGAGAAAACATAAGATGGGCATTGGCTTCGCCCAGGGCTAAAAAGAAATAAATGGGAGCATTTTAAAAAGTTTTCCAAAATGATGATTGTCACAGTTTTAATCCCAAGTTGCAGGCAGTGCAGACATTGTGCAAGCTTGGAGCACTGAGGAGAGGAGGGACAAGGCCATCTCCCCCACTGATGATGTCCAGAGCCTGTGCTTGTTTGCCGAAGTGCCCCAATTCCCGAGGCTTTGTCATGGAAATGTGAACCCTGAAAGAAAAGGCTATTATGTCAAATTACAAATTATATTATAGGGTTTTGAGTAATTGTTTGCTGACTGTTGTCGTGCACATGTGGCTTGTTGGAAGATGATGTAATCGTTGTGGCAAATTTCCACCAGCAAGAATCAGCCAGGGTGAACTCTGAAATCAGCTGCTGTGGGGGTTCACATCATGCAATTACTGGGTGAAAGACCAGCATGTACACCCTTCAAAGTTAATTTACACAGACCCATTTTAGAAATAGAGCATTATGTATCAACGGTATGAAATGTACTGTGTACATATTAGCATTCACAAAATTCATTAGGAGCCCATTAGTTCAAATAAAGAGCTCTGCTCCTTTCACACTATAAAGTTTAACACCTTTATGGCCAGCAAAAAGATATAAAGTGTATAGAAAACATAGCAAAAATATGTGCTTTCCTGGAACCATTTGCATAATGTTTTCCTCTATCAGAATGATTTTTTTTCAATTGAACATCAATTGAAATAAATATGTAAGACTCTTCCAAAATAACCTTAACTTACTGGAATGCATTGTCTCACCAGGCTGCATAAATATGGGTACACCCAAATTTTTCCCTCTATTCTGTGGTCCAAAACATCAGATCTTGGAACACTTCAGTATGATGTAATGAGGCAGCTGGCATTTGTTTTCCATAAATTCACTACACCAATAAATAGTAATACTGTGGTGATTGGAACTAAGCATAAACTGAAATATTTGCTTTTCAAATATAGCTGTGTGGACTTTTCCTTGAAATAAATAGTGTTATATATATATATATATTTGTTTTTCTATGTATTTATGTAGATATAAATTTTTTAGAGAAATAAATGCAGTAAAAAATCTAGAAATGTATCTTGATAACCCGCCTTTACAGTTTTCAGGTATTTATAGTTGTTGTTCATGGGTGCTTTTCCTTAGGACATCCAAGGTTTTAAGATACAGATCTCCTGTTTTATTTTAGACTTTTTGTAGACTTCTATCACAAAATGAAGCTACAAAGGAAATGCAGAATAAATTAAACACGCCCAGTATGACATACGGAGAATTTCCATTAAAGGAGTTCAATAAATAGATAAAAAAGGAAAATTGGTAAAATAAATTGTAGAGTCTAAGTGGATTTGCTGTATTACTATCAGGATCAGGTGCTACACAAGTTTAGCTCCACTACAAAAATTAGTATTGTAGCTAAGAGCAATCCAGCAACTTCCAGCAAAACTGTTGTTTTAGCACTGATTTTTAAAAATATATTTTTATATCTTCTATAACATAGTTCAAATATTATTTTTTCTAGTTCCTTAATAAAGAAATGGTTCAAGAGTTAACAATAAAAATCCCTCAAAATTTGTCACTTGAATTCTAAAAGCTGTGAAACCAAGTGATAATTGTACAAGCTATATTAAGAAAACCTCAGTGTTTTTGACACATTATAGGGGGTTTGTTGTTAACTTTGGTTTATGATCACTTTAGACAACACATTTGTACTGATTTTAAACCAGTTAAGTAGTATGCAACCTGCCATACATGCTATATAAGCCATCAGCATGTATTTCCTCAGGCCTGTTTCAAAAGTAAACCTGGTGCTTTCTTTTTCAGCTGTGCAAACCTTTATCTTAACCAGTTATTATTTTCATTAGGGATCACCTTGGCTCATTTAGAAATGTCAAAGAATCTTTTCCTAAGATGGCTCTAACACCAGCTTTCATTTACAACTAATGAAGATAAACTCCAAAGTCTTTGTTGATCTGAGCACGAGAAGGGTGGAATCTGTTGACTCAGATATTTACATGCACTGATGAATTATAATTTCGGCCAAAGTGCATGCACTGATATGCATTTCATCACCTGATGAAATTTAAAGGTGGCTCCTAGATCATATGGATGTCTCATACCTGCAGCCAGTAACATTTTAAGAGTATAGCTTTGGAAGTTATAGTTTATATATCCTCTTAACTAAGTTCTGCTCTGATGTCCTCCTGGGTCAAGCAGCATTCAAGCACAAGAACAGTTGATCTGGTAGTTATCCAGCAAGGTTATTATCCCTACCTAGTACTTGAGAGGACATTATTCTCAGAGGTGCTCCTTAAACATCATTGCAGTTCATTAGTGCCTGATGGCTTGGGATGATTTGACTTCCTTGTGCCATTAGGGACCTCACTGAAGGTGAGTCCCATTCTTTGACTTTGGTCTCACTTTGGATGTAAAACATCATCTCTTCAGTTACAGGGAGTAAAATAAAATACCTGGAGGCTGCAGAAAGAGCTACTGTGTTTCTGGTTTCCCTGGATTGTATATATTAACAGAATGTCTGAATAGCTGCGTACCTGAATGTCTCTAAAGTCCACCTCCCCAAATATCTGCTACTGGGCCAAATTCTATCAGGGACCAGGCAAGGTCTCTCCTTTTGACAGGATTAAAAGAAGGAGATAAAATGTCTTCAACTGTGTAACTACTGATGCGGGCCAGATTCAATTTCACTTTTGCCATATAAAAGTTTAACTGAACAGATATCCATTTTTTATAAATTAATTTCCTTGAAAGACAGAAGAAATATTGGCACTGTAGCAGCAATAACACGCCTGAAAGAATATATCTTTTTACAGAAATAAAAAAGGAAAGAAATCCTGAACCTATGTAAGAGCTACCACGGAAAAGAGACCAAACAGTCTGACCTCTGTTATCAGCTGAGGGTGAACCATAGTCTACTGATTCACATGTTGATGAACTGAGAAAGACACTTCAGAGACATTTCCCTTCAAAAATTACTAGCCCTGATCTCTGTTACTGAGTTTAATTTATGGTGCTTCAAAAACACAACAGCAAAAGGGCTACTTCTTTTTAGTAGATATTACACAATGGAAGAATTGTGAAATGAGTCTCATGGAGATGAGAGCCCTGTAGGTTGTTAGGTTTGTCACTGTATGAATACACAAATAGTGAGAGAGA
This sequence comes from Emberiza elegans, assembly GCA_024865655.1. NCBI lineage: Eukaryota > Metazoa > Chordata > Aves > Passeriformes > Fringillidae > Emberiza > Emberiza elegans. Next base: position 9,370,210 of record JALJVW010000158.1, read on the forward strand.
GAGAATGGAGAGGGAAGGAGCTCTTCTCTGACATCTCATCATTGGAATTTTGTAGGGCAACTAGCCTACTGTAAAACCAATTTGCAAAATTGAATAATTTTATCATGAAAGCCTGGTGTACTTCCAATCAGATGCCCATACTGCACATTTAAAGCAAGAATCATGACTACCCCAAGAGGAAAAAAAAATAAAAATCAGTCTTGAACTAAAGGCATTACATAAATATAAATTTACACGAGTCCAATAAAAGCCAGCCTGGCTTTGCTAATGGATAACTCCTATTACGTTATCTATGTCCCATTCTTCCGTAAAAAAATTCCCCCAATCAGTTTTTTTTTGTTGAAAACTGAAGAAACTACTGCTTTATAGCAGTTTTCAGTTCTCAGGCTAACAGTTGGTAGGTCTACCTTACGAGATGGTTGACCATGTGTTATTATGCATAATTGCTCTCTCAGTATTCTTGCCATTTATTACAGTAGTAAGTAATTTATGAAAATATTGAAGCCTGCAAACATGCAGCCCTAAAATTTTCCCCCAGTCCTAAGTCTGTTCCTGGATGGAGTCTTGCTTCTGAATGCAGTCTGCTGTAAATGCAAGTAGATATGATCTGAGATAGCTCCCAGAATTGATGGTTCTGTCAGTTCTTTCAACTTCATCAGCTTAATACTGAGGAGCCTGATGGACTTAGTTACCATCAAACAATCACCGAAGAATATTCTTAAAATATCAGTTTCTGTAACTAATCAAACTGATACAGAAATGGGATTAAATTGTTTGTTTTAGTGTTTGTGCTTTTAGTGTTTGTGATTAAAAAGGCCCTAAGAATAATATCTTTCACAATTAATTAGACTTTTCTTTCCATTCAGTGTGAATTTTCCCATATCCGTATAAGTACAAAAAAATCATACCATTCCTTTACACAATCTCTTTTGCTAAATTACATCAGTGAATGACAGCCTGTTATGTGACTTACAGGTTTGTTATGGTACACAAATGCTGTGAGCAGTAACAGAGAGAATACCTACAAAGTTAAGAATCAACATCCACCTTGAATAGAAAATCCTTAGGAAAAATACATACATCAGTCTTTTCCTTAAGATTTGATGAAAAAAATATTGTCTTTTCTCATGATTATCACTATATTTGATCTAGATGCCTTATGCTATTTTTTGTTGTATCAGAGAAATTGCTTTTGCTGTTTCTCTACTGCTCAGTGTGACATGTTTTCTGAACCAGAAAAGTAATTTATATATGCGTGGATATAGATATATATGCACACACATATGTCTTTCTAAAATTAAGTACATTCTTGACTGTGCCAACAGACCTATATTCATTAAAGTGTGTGCCACACTTGGGGCTTTCTCCCTTTAATTATTTTTTTTTTAGTAGAAAGAGTAGATCCTTTATAAAAATAGGTGATTTCCATGTAGGACTTTATCAAATCTAAAACTTAGATTTTGGCACCATATTTCATGGGAAGTGAAGAGAGAATGGGCATCTGCAGTGCTGTTGTGTCTATATAGCTACACAGGGAATTTGGCGTTCTGAATTCAGTTCCTTTTTCAGGGACAGTTGACAGGCAGATATAGTCCACAGAACAAAACAAAACAAAGCACACAAGACATAACTAAGATACTGAGAAAGGGATGTCAAATTTCATGGCCTTGCACACAGGAGCAGGGCAGTTCTGATGATGCAAGGCCCATGTGCTGGGAGCCAGGACAGGTGGGGCTCATTTACTCCCATCCAAGTTACAAAGGTTTTAAGCAGGAAAGACCAAGATTTGAGTAGTGAAACACTTAGGAAGAGCACACAGGTCAAGAAAATATTTTGATTGAAATCTTTGCTTTCTGAGAAAAGCAAGGGTAAAGGGAAATGGAAGGGAAGGGGAAGGTGAAGGGGAAAGAAAGTTTATCCAGTCTAAATTTATTTTGAGAACTGTATGAAATTCTTCAAAATATTAAAGAATCCACATGACTTGGAGGTGCAGTCTAATAGGACACGTGAACAATGTTATATTTCTTGTACAAGGGCCTGCTATGGCATATAAATTATTTGTAGAATGCATCAAGATTCATCTTACATTTTATGTGTCTGTCTGTATGTGCATATATGTATACATATGTGTACACATGAATAAAATCTGTCTTTCTAGTGGGAAACATTTCAGGTCCTTAGAAAGGGTGAGTAAAGTCATAAGGTTAATATACTGACAGAAATACTGTTGCTTAAATGTTTTGTAAGGAGTTAATTTTGTTCAGAAAATGTGAGAAAAAACATATTGGCATTAAAAAAAACTAGCCTTGATAAGTCAGCTTTGTTAAAAAGTATATATCATTAAAATAGTCCTGAATCACTGGACTTATGATCAATGAAAAATTTAGACACAAGTTCTAATTAGAGCAAGTTAAGATCCAAATGGAAACAAACACCACAGTGTGGAAATAATCTTAATGCCAAGACTACTCAAAATCTGACTGAACCGAAAAAGTATAAATGATCAGAATAAATCAGGGACATTTGATACTTAGCAGCAGTAGCCAGTTCCCATTTCTTTAGTCCACATAATGGTTAAAACTGACAATATGCAGTTGTTTCATAAAGCTTATATTGCTTAGAGACAAAAAAACCTCAAACAGCCTGAAGCCTTCATGGCCAGCCTGCTGTTTGTCTTTGGACTGACCCACTGGAGAAAACCCTATTATTTAAATACCAGCTCAGTCTTAGTACCTCAATTATAATAATTGATTCCTTCTAAAATTTAAAAAGAGGTTCCTGTCTTTCATTTATAAAGCTTTAGTGTTGTAAAAATCTATCATTCATACTCCAGGTCAATTCCAAGAAACATGATCATTATTATTCAAAACTAACCCCCACGACAGTTCATGCTGCCCAGGGACTCACAGCCTCACAGTGGCACTTCCATGGCCTTTTACAAAGTCTACTTTTTGACTACATTTATTTTTTCAAAACCTAATAGAACATGACCCAGTTTTTCTACATACAGGCATGTATTTAACCTCAAGGAATAAGTTGCCTGAAATAAAAACACCCTGCACATCTCCTTGACAAAATGCGACTTCACTTGCAAAGCTGCACCAAGAGCCCACTTGGGCTGTGGTGGTGAAGAGGGATTCAAAGATCTCTCTATTTCATGCATATTTAAGGACTCATTTACACAGGAGTCACATACATATATATTTTTACTCCAATTTTCAAACTCACCTTTCCAATGACTCCTTATTGATCCAAAAGAAAAGTGTATAAGCTGAAAATCCACTTTGCTCCTATGTGGATGAGATGAATGGCAGATTAAAAAGCAATCATTTCCTCTGAGAAAAATATACAGGGAATGGAGAACTTCTGGATTTGAAGATCTTCTACAGTCTAGGGGAAAAAAGAGCGTTTATAAGAAAGTTTTAAAATATAATAGATATAAACAAAATGTAGGACTTAAAATGCATTGCTAGAACAGATTGCATTTGCAGTTGTTACATTAAGTTGTATTTTCTCCAATAAATTAGTAAGCATGATCTTACCTCTTTGTTTTGTGTTGTGACACAACTTCTCAGTGAAATTTCATGCTGCGTTATATTTATTATCGTGGAAAACAAACCCAGATGTCAACAATAATAATAGTAATAGTAACAACCACAACACATAAATTGTTTCATTGTATAAGAACCATTATATCAAGGAGCCTGATAATTCTGATAACTTTAATTTTACTAATACAAACTCCTGGTACAGATGTTTATATAAATATATCAGTTATTTCTGAACACTTCACACTCTTTGTCACTTAAATTGCACTAAGTTTTTGCTTCTGCAATTGTAAAGATTGGCTAAAAAGAAGATAAATCCGTCTTTACCCTTTTTGTAAATATGTAAATATGAGTACATGAATACACATACACACATATATAATCAACATTATACTAAAATTAATTTTGTTAATAGTTACATTTGTAAGTTACAATGAAGCCAATGAAGTTACAATTGTTTTGAAAGCTATTTTTCTTTTTTTAAAAGGAACTCAAATTTTGTCATTGGTAAACAGAAGTCAACATCTTTGCTTTCAAATGCTTATGCCCAAATTTTCCCCAGAAAATCCATTACTGTTTTCTAGCAGTCCCCAGCAACAGCATCAGGTTCCAAAACAATTATGGAAGGATGTGAACTCAATGGCAGATCAGATTCAAGGGCTATTTTCCCTGATGTTTTTGTGCCTATGTCTCTAGGTGCACAGGTTGAGTTTATTCATTCAGTCAGTTGAATGTCTGTGGTATAATCTATTCTGAATGTAAAAATTTTGTCTCTGTCAAAATTTCTGCATATGTAAGTCTATGTCTATGTATGTACAACATTGCAAATGTGCTTTTTCTGCACACTGAGCTATATTCCATAAGGCCTTTCTGGAAGGAGCAGCTGGTTTATATTCAGTTTGGATTCAACTTGTTACAGAAAGTTGAATATTGGGACATCTTACAGAAAATTTTTCCTTGTTATTTCTGTTTAGAAAAACCAAAAAAAGTTAAGGCTATGAAGGTGTACACTGCTCATGGGATTTGAAAGTTTATGAAAGGATTGAAGAAACTTCCTTTTGAATTCTGGACACAGAGCAAAAGCTAGGAAAAAAATGTTTAAGTGGTAGGAATGTGTTTAATATCCAAAGCCTCAGAGGGTGTGCTTATTCTATATAGAAGCATCCATAGTTTCTAGCTAGGTACAACTGTATCTTTCCTACAACTGGGTAAAAAAGAGACAGTGTCCTAAATTTGCATATCAAATTGAATACACAGTTTAGTGTGCTAAAGTACCACCTCTGAAATATTAAATAAAATAATTAAAATTCATACATAAAGCCTAGTTTTCAAGGGAGCTTGTCTTAGTCTGGAAGACTGGTGTGAGATTTATCAATGCAAGTGGCCATTTTGTTAAGGGAACAGTTTAGGACACCTAAGTATCAACAAAAATCACCCAATCTTCCCTAGAAATTTCAAAAGTAAAAGCAAGTTCATGTCTAATTTCAAAGTCTTCACAGCCTTTTATAGCGGCTTTGGGGTGAAATTTGGATAAGGTCTTCAATTGCTAAGCTGCAAAGCAGTGAAAGCTGTCTGTGCCACCAAAGTGCTGGGCTCAGTTCTATTCAGGAGCTGGGATTTCAACTCACCAGCTGCTGTGTCCTTTTTAACCATGAATCAAGACCTTCACCCCTTCTCCCTCACCCTCTGATTGGCAGAGCAGTTCTCTGTTCACAACCAGAGGAGCAAAAGGACAAGTGGGAAAGGGAAGGAAGAGGAGAGAGTGCACAGGAGAACCTTTCCAAGTACGCACATCTCTCCTGCAGCCTGTTTGACAGATCTCAGTGGAGAGTGCACTGTAGGAAGAAAAACATGTCACTGCTCTGAAACTGTCTTTTCTAATTCAGTGCATCCATGTATTGTTATAAATCAGTTTCCCTGCCTCTGAAAGATACAGAGACAAGAGAACAACTTTGACTGTTAGCTATCAACTTAGATAAGGAAAACTTTCTTTCAGCATTAAGCCGCCAGCAGATGAAAAAAAAAGACTGAACATATAAAGTAATGCTGAATGTTTTGCTTAGGAAAGGGTTCCTTCTACTCAAGATTATGCTCATAGGAGTCAGACATTTACATTTATCCCTGTTCTGGGGTTTTAGAGGGACTTTTACGAGCATCTGGAATTCTTCATTACAAATTGCAGACACGTAATGCTTCCATATCCTTAAATCCTAATTGCAGTGTTGCTGATTGGCAAAGCTGTTGTATAGTCAAGGATCCAAGCTTCATGCTTGAGGTTCATTTATCACCATTTTATTAGGGGATATCACAGAAACATATTGATAACACTATATACCTTACACTTGGGAGTCATATTTCACAACCAAGTTCCTTGAAATCTGTGTATACATACACACATTTCTGCAGGGACACTGGCAATTTTACTATAAACTTATGATCAATTGAAGTCTTGAATAAGAAAGATAATAATATTCTAATCCCCTTATTGGAATGATGTACTTATCCCAAGGTCAAACATAAAAGCCAAGGATATTTTGAATGGAGTGAAGTTTATTGACTCTGAGAAATTCTTCCTTCTTGTATATACCTCACCACTGGGAGTGGGTAGTGTGCCATTAACTCTTTTGTTTTTGTTTTTTTTTTTGGATAAACAGTCAGGAACACTGAGAATATATATTATGCCCTAGCCTCAACTTGCCACAGTAAGCAAAAAGCTATTATCCATGAGCATTTCAGGAAAACAATAGACCCCATCTTCATATTAGCATCTCTGCTTTGTTTGACAGCAAAGATGTGTTTTGCCACCTAAGTTTCAGGGCAGACATCTCATTTATGTAACTTTGGTTCATCAGTTTGCTTCATAAAGAATGAAGCCTTTCTCTAAAGGATAATCTTTTGACCTCTAATGGGCTAGTGATTTACAGAGCAACAGAGACAACACACTGCATTAAAAAAGCTTTAAGACATAATTTATAGCCTTTATATTGAAACTTTGCTTTTAACAATACACTTACTGCTCCAAGTTCAGACACTTTTCTGAATGAAGAAATACCTTTTACAATGAAAATTTTACTCATGTTATAAATATATTTTACTTCAACCTGTAAAAAACAGCTCAAGAAATATAGCTACAATTTCATGGTACCTGGTAGTAAAACAAAGAGCAGCGAGGGCAGAGCGGGAGGAGAGAGAGTCTGCATGAGAAATCCATGGATGTCTGATGGAAGGTAAAATGACATCTTTGATGTAAAAGCACACTAACAATGTAAACTAGAAGGATGATGTACATAACCATTCTAGTGTAATGGACACGATTTTCACTTGGACAGATAAGATGTTATTTAGATTCTGTCATGAAATATAAGTCTTCATTTTCCTTATACATTCAAGTAACTAGATTTTCCACTCAGCAAAGCAGCACAGTTAAGTAAGTCAAGGGATGGCATCAGATGCTCAAAGTTTAAACATCTTCTCTCTTGTGGGGCTGTATTTTACTTACTCTACTTAGCTGAATGTAATAAATTCATTTCTAGGTATCTCAAATGCACAATTCCCTTTTCCCATTATTGTTTCTGGACAAAAAATAGCTTGTGCTCCTTTCCATTTGCCTTTTTTGTTGGAATGAGGTGGAGGAAGCAGGACCTTGTACAGACCAACCTCTTTATGTTAACAGCCAGTGCCAGCACAAAGTGATGTATGTGTGTCTGTCTGTGTCTGTGTATGTCTGTCTGTGTAAGGGATGTTCCTTAAGATTGGAATAGCATAAAAGAGTGGGTATTTTTTTTCATGTAGATTTCAACCCATCCTTTCTATATGGTTAAGACGTACATTCAAAGATCTTTAAAGTCAGGATCTTTTCTGGCTTCAGATCAGCTTAACAGAAAGATTATCAGCATATATCATTACAAAATCACCACATAGTAAAGATCTCTTTCACTTTTCTGTTTTTCTTTCCAAGGCAAAATGTTTTTTAGGTTCTGTCAGGAAATGCAAGGTTTCACTTTTTTATATACTAAAGTAGCTAGATTTTCTACCCATTACATCACTTTATGAATAACAATCCTGGACATTTCCAGGACGTGTTTTCTCCTCCAGCTGTCAAAATATTTAATGTTCACAATTAGGCATTGCAATTGAAAGTGCTACATTTTGTTTCTGCAGCTTTGGGAAGAAATGATACCTTGGTCCCACTGGGTCATCTAATAGCAAGTTTCTGCAAACTTCTGGAATAAACTGTGCCTATATGCAGGGTACTCAAAGCCCTAAGTGCTGTGATTTTCAAAAACAGATTGAGGAGCACTGGCTATTAGTTTTTCTTCCTTGGTTGGACATGGGGATTGAATTATCACTTTCAATCCTCAGCTGTGTCTTTTGTGAATGGAATATGAAAAGATGAAGAGAGAGAAAAATTCCTTGCCAGCTGGAAAGAAATGGTGGGTGCCATCCTGGGGATTAGCAGTGGCTGAGCTCAAAATAACAGAAGATGTGGAAAAGAATAGAGCCTTTCCTGAGCTGTGGGGTATCTCCAAATATGCTCTGTGACAAAAAAGAGTCCTGGGGTGAGGGGAGCAGGAGAAATACACAGCATACCCTGGACTGGGGCTGTCTGGATGCTTCAAGTGACAAGCAGAAAGGGGTCCCAGGATCCACATTGAAGACCAAGGAACAGAGTGGAACAGAAGCTGGGAAAAATGCTGCAGGAGATCAATTAGTAGCCAGCAGTACAGGAAAGAGAGAAGCTGCTGGAAGCAGCAGAACAGAGACAGTCACCTGGCAGAACTGGGGAAGAAAGGACCTGTTGAGAAGCTGCAGTTTCTTCCTTTGCTTTTCTGATGATTGGAGCTTGAAGCAACAGCACATTTCTTGTGCAGATGCTGAAACAATATAAAAGCATTCTGCAGTCAGCAGACTGCAAAGCAGCCTAACAACATGGCATAATTTCTGTGTTCCTGCTGAAGCAGTCCGGGATGTTTTCAACTAATCATAGTTTTTAGCAAAATATGCTGCTTCACCTAAATTAAGATATTTACTAGAACCTGTTTCTCTCAACAAAACTTTAAATGAGAACTTGTCTAAAGACTAAGATCTTCCAGTATATTTTTATCACAGAAGTATATGCTTCTGTTCTACTCCTTTTCTCAAAACATTTGAAAAAATTTGCTTTTATTTCACTTGCTTACCAAAGGAAGTTAAATCGCAGCTCTCAAAAAGCTTTCAAAAATGGGAATTTATGAAGAAAACCAAATAAAATCCAGTTCCCAGGTCTGAAAGAGGAGCTTTCAAAATCCTGAAAAGTCTGATTTTCAGTTTCAGTCTGATCTCTCCATTGCAATGCCAGGAAAGGAGCATCTATGTAAATCAGCACTGTAAAGATCTCAGTCAGTGTATGGGTAAAGGCATCATGGAAAGGAGCAATGAAAATATATGAAAGACCTAATAAACATCAGTGGATAAATCTGAAGAAGACTTTAAAAGTAAGATGGATAGTATTTGTTACAAACTTCTGTAATAAATTTTCACATTGATGTATGGGTCCATAATATCTATAATATTCCTTTGGCTAAACCAGAGAAATAGTAGAAATTTCACAAATATCTTAGCAAACTCTGGAATTCCATCTTGCAAAGGCAAGAGTTTGGAAAGATGTTTCATGTCCAATAATCTGGATAATAGCTGCAGGAACCTTTGAAGGTACAGTACCATAGATGGTTAGTCACCTAAACACAACTGAAATACTAGCCCAGCTAAATATTTAGACACTTACTCCCTTAGAAAAAATACATCTATTCCTGACAGCTCATTTTTCATTCAGTAACTGAAAAACTCTAAGATTCTGCAAGATTTCATGCAAATTTTTCTGTGTATTACAGCAAAAACCACAAATTAATCAGTTCAGGCCATAGGAATAACACATGAATAAAATCCATAAAATTTATATAAGATTAGGGCAGGCAAACCAGCTGTAGATAATATTGTAGAGAAGTAGAGAAATGGAGGTTTTGATTACTTGGATGACAGACACAATCCTGGAATTCACCTTTTTTAACTAAGTGAATTCAAAACAGAAAAGTTCAGGCCTCCTCATCATCTCCTTCTGGAGATACCTTGTATTATTAATAAAAGACTAGATTACATTCCTCTGAAGAAGGAGTGCTGTATCCCAAGAAGATGTGCTATTAGAACTGACACTTTCCCATATTACAGCAACTTTTCAAGCTTTTATTTCAGGATAATGTAAAACTAGCATTAAAGGATGATTCTGGAGAGAGGATAAAGGGTTAAGTGGCATAAGGAAGAAGTTTTGAATAGTTTATTTTTTACACAGCGTATTTTCTTCAAAAATACTTTTGTATAGTTTTTTTGTATTTTTTTTAATATTTATTTCATAACCACCTGGTCAGGTATTATCTTTTTGAAAAACTGAAGTGCAAACAAGGGATCAAGTAGAGTTTTAAAAATGTATTCATTTAGGGTTTTTTTTTAAATACAGGATATAATATAGAAAGGAAATTATAAACTGAATGTATGGAGATAAGCAAACTATCAAGAAGGACCTTAATAGGACCATTATAGAATACAAGTAGGATGCTGGTGACAAGAAAACTTGATATTGTTGGAGAGGCAGAATTAATTCAAGTCTCAGTACTTCCAGAGAAAGCTGAAGGTCACATCCTGAAGAATGCAAAGGTGAAGTGTTAAAAGTTTTATGATAATGCTGAAGCAGACAGACCATTACAAGTATGTGAAGTTTGCAAGGCTTTAGAAATTCAAGTAAATTGAGGAGAAAATAACACAAGAATTTTTTTCTGCTTGCTTGAGAGTCTGAGTGATTACTGCTCAAAGAGGATGAGAATTTAGAGATGATATTTATTCATAAAACTCTGAGTACTACAGACCAATACACTCAGCAACATTAACATCATCAAGAAATGAGATATTTACACATAATTTAGAGCTATGTGAAATTGCTAAAGGCAGTATGGCTTCAGGAAATAATTTTTAGCCTCACTAACATGCATTGTGGCCAGAGGGAAGAAGAATTGCCATAGTATATGGGTAATAGCAAAAGAAAATCTTATGGAGGCTTTGAATTAGTTCTAATCTATGATAGAGCTTTTCCTCAAATTTGAGGGTCACAAATCATTGTGTGCTAGGCCAGGTTTGGGGTAGTCTCTTGCTAAATGAATTAAATAATCGGTGGGTATTTGTTTTGAAGTCAGCCACACTATCACACCAGCAATTCAGCAAGCACTTCATCCTGACCAAAGACTTTTATTTTACATATATTACAGAGCCACTACAGTTATCTGAAGTTGTGCAAGCAAACATAAAGTTAGATGAGTTTTACCAGTGATGAGCTTGCAATAGTCACTGTGATACACTGTCCAGCTTTGAAGTAAATGCTGGATTTCTGCAATGAATTTCAGTACTTAAAGAACTTCTTGCTGTGGTCTAGAAGAGTTCTACTACATCTGGCGCAGTTCCCGTTTTTTCTGGACACTTTATGAGTCAAAATCCAGATAACCTGGAAGAAACAAACACACACGCACACACACAGACGAAAAAAAGAAGTATTACAGTCAGAACATTTGATCTTCAAAAGTACCATTGTTGAGGAAGAAATGAAGGTAGGCTAGCTCAGGGTATCCAGAAACTGTGTTTGGAACAACAAATCAGGTTCGTTATTGAAGATCATTTTTAATTGTTTTGTTTCTCAAGAACAGTGAGAAACTCAGTAGGGAATAAGATAAACACAGGCACGTAAAATATATTGTTGCATTGAACTAGGACAGTTGCACGCAGAAAATCACTGCACCTCAGCTCAAACCATCAGATGGCAAAATAACTTTTATCCCTTTTGCTATTCAGCATTTTATTCTAAATGTTCTATTTTTCCATCTTAACTCATCTAACATCTGTATTACCAGGCCCATGCTGGAGGCCCATGTCTCCACCATCACCTCTTGTCCTGGTTTGAGAGAAGTGGGTTTCTGGGAGTGAGTGTGTCAGTCCAATTGAGATGTAGATTTGCGATTGACACCTGTTTTGACCACTGAGAGTTGGATACGCCTCTGAGAACACACAGGGGTTAAAAGCAGAGCTCTGCCCCTGGGAAGCCCTCTTGGGACTTCGGCATGGAAGAGGAAGGACCTCTCCCCCTGCTCCAGCTGTCCCGGCTGGGCAGGGGGAGGGGCAGCCATGTGGTAGGCCCGGGCCTAGATCGAGATGGGGGTAGGCCTGGCCTGGTTCCCCCCAGGGTGGAAGGGTGGAGGAGAGAGACACCGGGAGCTACTGGGCAGCCCCCCCTCCCCTGGGGAGAGAGAGAGAGAAAAGAGAGAGACTGTGTCTGCTTGCTGTCTGGGACTGGGCTGTGGCCTTGAAGTTCGCTGCCGGCCTGCCCGGCCTGTGCAGAGGAGGGGGGTTGTCCCGAGGAGGAGTCCGGCTGCTTCTGGGTTGTGAGCTGTGGAGTTTTAACCCTTTCTTGGACAATGAAAGCTTTTGCAGAGTACTGACCCTTCCGGGAGAGGAGATGAAGAAGGATTTAAGCAAGTTTTTTAAAGGACCGGGCAGGGGAGAGACTGTGAGAAGAACCTAGGGTGGAAGAGATGTGGAGTGGCATTCTTTGCTGGACGCTTTTTGTAGAGCCATGGACTGTTCCTGAATACAGAGACTATTTTCAGGGGGAGCCACCGTCTTCCAGAGTTAAGAGGGCAGTGTGGGAGCCTCCCGGCCCAGGAGGTGAAATAATGGGGGGACAGATGTCCCAAAATGGAGACTGTGCCTTTGTTTTGGAGTGGGATGACGGAATCCTTAAAAAGACAACCCTCAAAGTAGCTCTGGTCCATGTTCAGTGGTGAGAGCACTGAAATGGGAGGAAGGGGTCACGACCTCCAATCCGGGTGGTGATATGTGACCAAAAGCCCAGGGCATACAAGAAGGACTCCTCCTCTTAAGGAATTGATGATTGAGTTTTTTTAAGAGTGGTTTTTGCTAGACCGGAAGATGTAATTGTATTGGGAATTTGGTGGGGGGAGGAGGAGGAAGAGCTGTATTCTGTAGAGTTTTCATTTTCCTTGAGATTGTCTTTTCTTTTCTTTTCTTTCCTATTGTAGTGTGTAGTTAATAAAGTTCTGTTTTCTATAGTTTTAAGTAGAGGACTGCTTTGCTTATTCCTAGGCACATCTCACAGCAAGTACCAGAGAGTAAGTATTTTCATGGGGGGCACTGGCATTTTGCCAGGCTCAAACCATGACACCTCTCCTCCTCAATTTGCAGACAAATGTAACATTGCATAGAATAGTTGTTAGAATAACAGCACTTACATGCTAAATTTAGAAGGGATTGCCAAATTGTAATCAGACAACTAATTTTTCTATGTGATAAAATTTCTAATTACAGTGTGTGTTTCCAGACAGTCTGATTATACTATGGACAAAATAAGTGAAACTAGTGTGCCGGGCAAAGTTTGTCAACATTGTAACACTGACAGAGAAGAGACAGTGAAATAAATTTATTGGATTCAGAAAAAAATTTTAGAACAGTCTTCACAAGAAAAGCTCTTCTCATTGAGCTCTGAAAAAGAATGAATTAGTATATTGCCCTTTCCAGCCAAACCTGAGAAGCAGCCATCTAAAGCAATTTCAACTGGTCTGGCTTACTTTTGGCAGGCTGTGAGATCAGAGGAGATCAAGGAGTTGTGTCACTGGTTCAGAGCCTGAGTCTGGACAGATTTACTTTTCGCCATAGGTGCTGATGTTACAAAGATCCAGACTTGGCATATGTCGGAGGTTAGACTTTTTCAGGGTTTTTTTCCTACTCTCAGGGAATTTTCAACCACTTTCTTGCTGAGCAACAATAACGACCAGTATTTAAAAGGGACAAAAGAAGGAACCAAAGAGGAGGGGGAGGAGTGCAGCTGGCTTTACTGTGGTGGCTGAGGGTCATTCTCTTGGGCAGGGCAGAGATACCAGGAGATGTGGGCTGGGGGAAGCAGCTCTGCAGAGCTGCTCACTCTCTCGCTGTCCACTTGGAGGAGGACGGGTGAGCGGCTGCTTACCTGGGGGGAATTTGCTGCTGCTGCCAGAGCCCAGCCCTGTCTCGTTTCTCCTGCTGTGGGTGAGCCTTTGCTCATGAGAGCAGCCAGCGAACTGGGACCTTACAAACATCCCACCGCACTAAAAATAAAAGGACCTTCACCATCTGCTTGGGTGCCTGGGGCCCTGAGCCCCTTCCCACTCTGAGGGAGCCTCTTCCCTCAGAGAAGTGTGTCTCTTCTGCTCCTGCTCTGAAGTTTTTTGCTAGACTGTAGCCACGCACCCTCAGCCTGCAGGGACCAGCTCCTATTACAGCTGCAGAGTTTCTGACACATCTCATTTACCACTCCGGGATTTTGCTGCTCCCTGCCATTCCAGCTTGCTGTTTACGAGATTCCTGCTACAGCTCCCTTTGCTATCCAGAGGGCACTGAGAGCGACTCCTTCCCATGGCTTTGCAAAGGAAAGCCCCTTCTCTCCTCTCTCCCTGCCGCCACCCAAGCCGCCATTGTTTTGCGGAGATAATCAAAACTCCACAACTTTTGTGAAAGTTGTAAAGCCGGTATGTTTATTACAGTGCTGGATGCATGTGGGAATCGTTCCACTCAACATGACATGCGCACTTCTGGGAACTTCAGGTCCTTTTTTATCCCCCTCTCAGATACATATGCATACAATTTCACAGTAGGTTCATACATACTCATTTTTACGAATTTCACGTGACATTTGCTGCTAGTTTTTCTTTATCAAAAAGAATTCCTAGGTCAGGTTGACTTGCTCTCACAGCAGTCTCTCTCTCTATCACTCTCGGTCTCCTTCTCCCTTATCTCTTTCCTTCATTGAAGCAGTTTCTCTGAGCCTAGGCTTTGCAGTCAGACTAAATAGCTCTGTTTTCTAACCACAGACTCAACTCAAAAATGTACATTTCACCTACATCAAAATGGATTTCTACCTTGGAAAATTTCTACTTTGCTTCACCATGGCCGTGTGGAGAGGCGGCCGAGCTGGCGCCACAGCGCCCCCTGCAGGCGCGGGGGAATCACCGCACCCGCCCTGCCCGGCCGGGAGCCACCAGCGCCCCTGCTGGCCGTGCCTGGAACTGCACCGGAGGGGAAAAGGCCCGAGGGCCCAGAGAGGCTGCGGGGCCTCGGTGCTGCTGCTGCTGATGGGGCTGTTTGCCTTGTTTTATATGCATATATTCTAGTAAAGAACTGTTATTTATTTTCTGATATCTTTGCCTGAAAGCTCCATAATTTCAAAATTATAATAATTTGGAGGGAAGGGGGTCATATTAAAAGGGAGGTCCCCATCTTCCTTGGCAGACACACCCGTCTTTCAAACCAAGACAGCACACTACAGTCAAAGCTCCAATAGGACTTTAAAAATGGAGAGGTTGCTGGATTACTAACCTGGGTATTACCCTAGAACAGATAACACTGGGCATAATTCTTATCTGGAAGAAGCAGGCAACCTTTGTTGCATAAGGCACACTAGCATCAGACAACAGCCTTCCCTGCTCAAATAAAAATAGTAGTTCCTTTTTCCCATATAGAGTTAGAATTTCTTTTAACAATACACTCTATATTTCAGCCACAGAACAGTTAACCTGGCATGAAAAGACAAGGTGTATCTGGTGTACAGGCAGTATCTTTTCAGCTTAGTAGTGGCCCAGTAATTGTCCTCATAGTCCTGTCACAACTTCAGCTCACAGAGAGAAACCAAGACCTGCACTGTTGCCTTTTCTCAGAGTGCTGTGAGTGCAGCCTGCCCACTACTAATTCTTTCTGTCACATTATAGCACAACAGCTTATGTTTTATTTAGTCACCTGGATTTTCTTATTGGGATTATTTTAAGATATACTAAAACCAAATTCAACATATTGCTGGTTTGAGTTGGCTTTGTTTTTCCCTTCAGGAACTAGGTCTTGAGCACTAGCTTAACAGAGTTGAATTGTTTGTTTTCTCAGAACACCTTGTCTCTTGAGAACCAGAGATCTTGCTCGTTAAAAGCTTTTCCATGTCTTAAGTAGATGATGGTCTTTATAGGAACTGAAATTAATGGACTACCCTCCAGACAGAGAGTTTATAGATATCCCTGAAACAGCGTAATTTACAAGATGCATTGTATTTCCACAGATATTAGATTGGTTCTGCTTCTCCTAGAGATAGGTGTCATGTTTTTGTCTGTAGAATATGGAAATTGCTTTCAGGTCTGGAGCTGAAAATTACACCTGGGTGATGTATTCAAGAGGATGATTGTACTTGTGTCTCAGCTAGTAATCATGTTTGTAAGGCTGTCACTAGTGCTCCTGGTTTCAGCTTTGTTAATATAAATGTATTCTTCAAAAAAGAAGCACAACACAAATTTTTCAAGTCTTGCAAAGTGAACAATCATCTGATGCCTCAGTGTTAAGAGATGGAAAGCGAGCATGGTAAAGAGAGGGAGCTATTTCTCATTAACAGTAGTAAGATGTCTTCGAGATTAAGGTGTCAAGGTATAGAAAGATGAAGAAGAAAATAATTAGCAAATAAATTTTGCTAATTAATTTTTAGGCATAAATTAAATTTTGCTAATTAATTTTTAGGCATTAATTAATTCTTGGGCATAAATTAATTTATGTAGATAAAGGGTTCTAGCTGCTTCTAAGGGTAAGAATAGGACAGTAGACATTACGTTGTGCTACAATCAACGCATCCACTTAATCCTGACCTTTAACTTTATAGGTGAGACTAGTGGGAGAAAAATGTTACCACACAGCCAATGCTGGGAACTTTCAGAGCCATTTTTTCTGAAAAGAAATGGATATTACAAGGCTCCTTCGACATAATGAAGGTTAAATCCTATACAGGGTTTTTCAGGCCCATGTGAGTGCTGTCTGTCTGGGCTCTAAAAGAACCGGGGTTCAGCCTGGCTGTGAGGTGCCTGGAAGCTCTGTGGCCATGGTCAGTGCAGGGCTGGTCCCATGTTCAAACTGGAGAGGAATGGAGCTTTACATGGCATCTTACAAATGCAGCTACACAAGGTGGGCAGAAATACAGCTCTGAAAGAAAGAAAATATCTGTGAGACATTTATATATACAGGGAAGTTGTTAGCCTGCAAATTATTTCACACCTGACTCAAACCACATCAGGTATTGCCAGTTGATTCTACCTGCAACTGGCCAGCTCATACCACCAGTGTGCTGTGATCTTGTCTGGAAAGCACTTCAGTTCAGTGTTTGCAGCTGTACCTACTAAGAAGAGGAAGAAAACACCATTTTGTCTAAAGGAAAAGTAATTCTAGACAGAAACTGCAATTTAAATCCTGCTTTTTAGGAGGAAAGGGGGAAAAAAGAAAAATAAAAAAAGAAAACAAAGAGTATAGAAGTAGCAGGGTACCACTTCCAACGCAGTTCCAAAAAATAATAAAATCCTTGTATAAGTGAGACTTAGCAAATTACAAACAGCATTTTTGACCAGTTTCTCCACATTTGATTCACAACTGTTGTTTTTAATTTAAGTGGCCTTCTATACCTAGGCACTTACATTTATCTGCAAATTGAGGAAGAGGGGTGATGGTGGAGACATGGGCCTCCAGCATGGGCCTGGTAATACAGGTGTTAGATGAGTTAAGATGGAAAAATAGAACATTTAGAATCAAATGTTCTTCCATAACCATGACTAGACACTATAAGAAACCTTTTTATCTGGAACCTAGGACCACTTCTAACATCTTGTATTGATTTAAATTGTGAACCAATTTAGCTAATCTGACATGAGCCCCTATATAATTACTTTGCATCAAATTTATACAGGTAGAAAAAGATATATCTGTTCCCTCAGCAACAGTTTCAGTCCAGAAATTGTAGGCAGAGCACTATGACCAGCCTTCAGCATTAATAATTGTATAGTTTTGAGACTGAAGCTTGTAGAATCCATGCACCTCAGAGGCGGCTCTAAATCACACTTTTAATACTGGTGAGACCAATTTAGTTTCCATATAATAGAAAAAGAGATGTATCAGTACCTCAACCCGGTGTATCTACCTCATACTTTCATTGAATTGATAAAAATGCCTTATGTCCCATTCTACTGCTGTACTTGCCGTCAATGTGTAGCTCAGTCATTCAGTGAGCTACTGTTGGCTTATGGCTCATAACAGTGCTGGTGATTGCAAAAAGACAGAACAGTGGCTGAGTCCATAGCCCTTTGTTACACACTTTTATAAAGGTGCTCTTTGTTATGCTTTCATATTTTTATTTTTTTGGTTTGGAAATGTCCTTATTTGTCCCACCATATTATGACAGCTTTGCTCTGTTTCCCATCTGCTGTCTTCCAGAGATTCAGTTTTAGATCCATTCATCAGTTGAAACATGTGGCTTTTCTGCCACAGTTCCTCTAAAATCCATTTTGCCAGTCCCAGGTAAACTGAAATGGGTCAATTTTCATCAGCCTTGGCATTAAACCTCTGTGCTCTCCTGTGAACCCTATCCAGTATGTTAAGAGGGGTCAGAGTGGGAAACAAATTATGTGACTCTAAATTCTACTTTTCTCATTCAGATGCCAGTACATCAAAACTAGATCTCTCTGGGCCAGAGGACTTTGTCATGTTACCTGGAGTAACACTAGTTCGTGAATTATGCCTGCTCAGTTTAGTGTCTCAGTTTGGTCACATCAATCTGTTTGAATCAATGGACCCTACCGTCTCATTTTTCATCTTGCAGAAAGAAGCTGGCAGAGTTTTTGTCTTGTGCCTGGCACAATAGACTGACCCTACAGCAGCTAGAGGAACCCAGAGGTCTCACAAGCAGCATCAGGACCAGCCACCGAGGGTACCCAGTCCTCAGCCTCCACTATCTCATCCATTATTGAACTACCATGTAAATGGCATGTTAATCCCAGATGATGTAAGAAATCCCATTTCACATACTTTAGCAGATTAACAGCTCACCATCTATCCCAAAATCCATAAAATGGGAGAACATTATTAGAAAATTATTAGAATTAGTAGAGAACATTATTAGAATTAGTAGAAAAAATATATAATTACTAGAGGTTCTAGATTTATGCACACCATTGTTATCAGCCTTAAAGTTCTTGTTCTTGTACTTAGAAAACAACTAGCTAAATATAATGCATTCAGTCTGGATACATAATCTTGATAAGCCCATGCTGCAGATATAATTTTGAAATTTCATTATTATGGATCTGTCTGTGTTCATTTGCCTTAGATCTTCAAATGATCCATAAATTAGGAAATACGATTCATAATTTCAGTAAATATACCTTAGAAAAATCCATATAGAGATTTCAGAATTCATTTGGAAGTGGAATGTGTCATCCTGCCAAAGAATTGATTTCAACTGTTGTCAGTAAAAACAGATATTTCAATGTGCTCCTTTTTAAACTACTAAGTGTTAAGATAGGCTTTTTTTTTGCTTTCCAAAATTACAAGTTGTGTTTAAAATAGAGACTTTTTCTGTTAAACATGTGCAATTAAGAGAAGAAAAAAGCTTTTCTGCTATGGAAAATTGTAAAAGGTATGGATGGGAAATGAATATATCTACTGCTGCTACAGATGTCTATAGTCACAAGCACCCAGATAATGTATGGTGTCAACTCTCAAGATATTTTGGAATAGAACAGTTCAGATGAAATGACCATCTCGGTCATCTAGAAACTAACCTGCACACAATGCAAGAAATATTAGGCTGCTTAGAGTATCTATTTATCTAGAGGCCTCTACAATGGCATTTTGTCAAATTAAAAAAATAATAAGAGGAAGTAACTTTTAATCTTTCTTTTGGAAAAGAACTGGGGTCATTGGGTTTTATTTCTGCCATAAAGGAACAAGGGAATGGAGTTCCCCATGAGTTTGGGGGTAAAATGAGGTTTAGCTGTAACTAAAAGCAGAAAAAACCCAGCACTTTCCTTTCCCTCCAGTCCTATTTTGTCAGTCCTTTCCATTATTTGTCTTTTACAGTTTCCTTTGATTTCTTAACTTCCCTGATAAAAGCGAGTGGTTTTTGGTTTTTTTTAACTCAGAAAGTAAACAAATAGATAAACAAGATTCCCATGAGAAAGCAGCCCAAGTTCATTAATATATTCCTATCACTATGTATTCCTTTTAGCTTTTGAAAATTGCATAAGCTGATAAACCTAAAATTTTGAGAGAGAAACTTAGTATGGACTGAAAAGTGTCGTAAGGCAACAGTCTCCCAGAGACTTGTCACGATTTTGAAAAATGTATCAGGATTTGATTTTGCCTTATAAGGAAGTATTAAGTTGCTTTAAAAATAGAAATACATTTATGAGTTGTAGAAGGATGACATTCCAGGACACTGCATGATGAATCAGATGTACTCATAGTGCTGGTAGGGGTGCCTCACAAGTAAAACAGTTTCATCTTTGGAAGAGGGACTAAGAAGGAGGGAAAGCTGTCCAAAGGGCAGCAACTGCAAATAGAATAGTTTTTAAAAACTCATCTGTGATCTAGATTCAGACCAAATCAAGGGATATTTGAATAATGCAATATAAACTCACACTGGTTTTGTGTCTGTTACAGAATCCCATACATAGCTGAAAATAGAATAGAATAAATTGTGCAAGAACTAAACTGGGATTTCTAGTAAGCAGATTTTAAAACACAGTATGATTTTTTCTATTAGGATCTTCTTCAGTCAACAGTGAAATGGAGAAGTAGGAGAATGTAATAAATAGTGAAATACGAGCCCTTGTGTTTCCAAGGAAAATCTTATTTGTTTGAGCATGGCAGAGAGCTGTTAAACATTATGAGCCAACTAAAATGATCAGTAAAATTTGGGTTTCCTCATATACTGGGCATGGATGTTCCATTGGGTATGCTAACAACTGTGTAAAATTTAGTCTATTTCTCCATAAAGATAGGCCTGAAGCAGATATTAAAAAGAAACTGAATTATGGATTAGGATCTACTTCAGGACAGAACTGAGAAGAACTCAGATGTGAATAGAAACCAATATTTCATTGCCTAAAGATCAACTGTGTTTAAACTGGTGAGAAATTTAGAGCAAGATATAACTTTGAAAGAACTGCCCTCAGGAAGGTATGCACAACATCAGGACAGTAAACCTCCAATTGCCCCAAAAGAGCTTTTTCCAGGAGCTTAGTCACAGAAGTTTACTTCCTCAAGGCAAATTGTCAGTCAGCAAGGATTCTTTTCAAATATTTCTGAGTTTCTTGGTGATAGATACACCATAAGTTTAGAGACAGAAATGGCAAAGGTCGGTTCACAGGTGGAAGAATATTTTAGAATATCTCAAGATCTCCTGCTTTGCTTAGCACAGTCAGGGAAATAAATACCTCCCTACATAAAAGAAACAACCACTGTGTTAGTGCCCTGCTATTTCAAAATCACAATGTTGACAGCATCCCCATGCCAACAGAAATGTGAATGAAATAGTGAGGAATAACTGCATTTATAAAAAGACTGTATTTGTCACTGTTTGGCTCTGTCACTGACACACTGGTGGAGAAAATATTGCTATTGGGATTTGCTGACTGTGTCCAAAAGCTCTGTGGCTAGTGAGAGAATGAAAGTGGAAAAATTTTAGGAAACTGCATTAAAAGCTGATCTTTACTTTGGGAAATCACATGAGAGATCAGGTTCACTTTAAACAGTGAAGTGCTGCTCTACCTAAAGACCACTTCCTGAAGGGAAGATTTGATCCCAGAGTTCATGCAGCATGCAGGACACATCTCTGCTATATGTAAAACATTTTTCTCTTTATGCAGATACCTGATGTTCCAGACAGAGCAAGTGTCAATGTTCAAAGCAAACCTGACATGGACAAATCTAGGATTTCTTGTTTACCCAGCATGCAGGGTGGTAAATTACACTTATATGAAGACATAAGTCACACTGCAGGTGTCTGCACTCTTACACTCCTAACCTCAAGCATGGGCTCTGCCTGTGCCAAGTGGATTCTCCAGAATTGTCACTGAAGTGCAAAAGTTAAGTGGCCTTCTGGGTGGAAGGCTTTGATCACTCAGAAATTAGGCCAACTTGAACGTGGCTTACCCTGAAGAGAAAAATAAAGAAGAATAAATTATTGTGCTGAGACTCCACATCCAAGACAGCATGTAACTCTTCAGCTTCCAAAAGAGCAGCAACTCTCTAGCCCACAGTAGCCTCCAGGAGAATGCTCCAGCTCCAGGACATATTGACAGGGAAATGAAGGTGATACTTGATCTCCAATTTAACAATTTAACAGCAGAGAACAAATAATTCACAAAATTAAAGCAGGTGGCCACCATATAATTCCTTAGGGTAGGCTGATATGGGCTGGAGTGGCTGGGAAGTAGATTCCTCATTAAGTGGAATTAATACTTCAGTTACCAGCTTCATTGTTTGTCCTCAAATATTTTACCTAAACTTCATCCACGTTAGAGATTCAAGTCATGCTTTCTTTCTCTGTTTTCCCAGAAGATTCCTGGGAATCCTGCTGAATCAAGACAAAGGGCTTGAAGTTATATTAGCACTGAATTCATACCTCACAAAGGATTGCATGTGGGCAGACCAATTGTGTATAAAATATGTTTTTCTTTGTTTTCAAAGAAATCGTGTATATTATACAAAGTTTATAAAGCACTATCTCTTTTTTTTTCCACTAGAAAAAATCATAGTTCATTTTTTATATTCACTGATAAGTCTTTGCAAGAAGGAAATTAATGGTTCAGGGAGACACATAAGTACATTTTAAGGATTGCTAGAGAGTAGAAATATGTGTGGGCAAGGTACAATGACAGTTCTTCTGGACCAATAAAGTATATAATGAACATGGTTTAACCCTGATAAATGGCAGCCATCTGCACCCTCCATCCTGCAGCCTAAGAGGGGCAGGCTTCCTGGTGATTTTTTTTCCTGTTTATTACACTCTTACTACACTTTCAAAGCAGAAGCACAGCTTGCATTGTAACACTCAATACTGTAAAACACCTGTCAGTTAAAGAAGAATTTTCTAAATAATGTCTTGAGCGTAGCAAAGTACTGACAGGATTAGATTATTTTAGTGGGATCTCAGAAAATGGTACTCTGATTTGTTCAGAAAAACCTCCTGGTAAAGGATTCAAAAGCCAGAATAAATTGAATGAATAGTAAAATCATAACTTTCAACTGAAAGTTTTTCTGCTGTCTTTGAGAGAGACCAACATAGAGATTTTCAAATAGAGGGTTTTTTTGCATTTGACTTACAGCTTGTTATGCAAAGTGTTTATGTTAGGAATCATTACCATGCAAACCAGCATCACCTGATATTTCATAAGTAAAAATCCTTCTCACAGCAGGGATTAGGCAATATAAGATGGGAGTCCAAGCTCACAGTCACCCATCAGGGCTAGGCTGATTTTCCCACTCCTGCTAGGCAGCCTGACTGTGACACTCAGGGTATGGCTGAGCTCTCTAATTGCCATTGTACCTTCCCTGGGATGAGACTGCCTAAGAAGCTTGTGTTAATAGCACTGCACTGCAGTTTGTGCTGAAAGCACATAGTGATAATAGTGTATTGTAACAGTAATGACTTCCTGACTCAAGTACTAAGTCAAACATGTCAGAAGTAATAAATTTAGGCTGGAGAAAGACCTATAATGCTAATCATTACAGCAAGGATAGATCTGGAAGTGTTGAAGATGAATGTGGTTAGTGCAGGTTCTGGAGCTAATGATTTTGAGAACTGCCTATTTCCTCTGGTAATCTCCATTATTATGGGTGATTAATATTTGCTCTATCATTCTGAATGATATAAATCAAGTCAATTGACAATGTCAATCTGCCTTTTTACATCTTCAGAGCAACTGCTAACTTTGATACAACAACTATGGTATCAGCTTGTTTAGCAGATGCTGTGGCAGAGAGCCCTAGAAGATTTCAAGCATATTTGTTAGTTTGATATAAAATGCATGAAGGAAGCACGTAGAGTTACTGCTTTGTTTCCTCCTCTCAAAATTGCAGCTGGGCCAGTAACACTTAATACAAAGTTGATTTAGTCAAGATACTTGAGAGCCACTTGGCTTTGTTTCTAAATTCCTGCCTTTGTCCTTTGCAGAGCTTTGAAGTGTTACTCTGTGAGGTGGATGTTGTAATGAGCCTGTTTCTAAGAGGATCAAAGTAGCAGAGCTGCCCAAAGCAGCATCAAAGATACACAACAGAGAGCCCTTTAATGAGCAAGGGGGACTTAACTCTTTTCCCCAAAAATAAAACCCTAAACCAGGATTTAGATTAAATATTTAAAATTGAAAATAATTTTATTTTGTCTGGAGCTTGCAAGCAGAAAGTTAAAACCTGAAAGAGGAAATTTCTCCAGCTGACTCAGCTAAAATTTAATGACCGTCATTTGATGGATAGTTTCACCATCTCTGAATGGATTCCAAATACCTGTGGCCTAAGCTGAAAGTGGCAGTGACAACCAGCATGGTCACGAGCAGGATAGCAGCCCTGTGCTAGAGCAGATTCTTTCCCATGGATATGAAAATAGAAAGCAAACATAGAGCAGGAAGTTGCAGCAAGCGCTGTGGAGTGAGAAGACAGCTTGGAAGGGTAACAGGGGGGAAGGGTGGGAGAAAGAAAAGGAGTGGGAGGGAGGACTGGACATGTAAATTATGTGCCAGGAAATGAATTCCTTATAATGTCTCTTGCCAGAAGCTAAATCCTAGCATATGTAAGTTGTCTTTTTTCTCTTTCTTTTGCTCTTTACACAGGTCCTCTGAGGGTCAGAGAGGAAGAAGCAGGGACAGCAAGAGGGGAGATTCAGAGGAGTAAGTGTTTACTTACTTATTAAGTGACAAAAGAGCTATATGATCTAGCCTTAGCATCAGAAGGCATGTGACACCATAAAATAGAGGAGACCACCAGAAAATATCCTGCTTCTCATTAGATGGGATTTTTTTCATCTTATTTTAATTGGCCACAGGGATTCTTCAATGTGTTTAGGGTTGAAATACCAGAAGAAATGTGTTTCTGTTCAGAGGCTGAATGTGCTTACTGCACTGTACTAAGTAATGAAATGGGGACTTGTTTTTACAGCTATATGTGAAATATGGTCTCTGCTTATGTTTGGTTGTGTTTAAGGAATTACCTAAAGCATCTTTCAGGGCTGTAGAAATGTATGCCACTGACCTGTGCTCAACTTGGGGACAATATGACAAGACTCATGTTCAAGCTTGGGTGCTTTTTCCAGCACGTAGCAGAAAACATCTGGCAGAAAGTTTGTTTAAACCTTGATAGCAAACCAAAGTACACTTCCAGCTTCTAAGAAATCAATGAAATATGATGCAGTGAGCAGACTGAGTAATGAAGCTGGACACAAAGAAATTATTTAATGCACTAACATTTATTGGGCATTAAGCATGAAAGGTAGCCCTTCCATATTTTTTCCTTCCCAGCCCACACAGTTCAGGATACCACATATCTCAGCATGTGCAATGTCGTGGACAAAACCAGTACCATTTTCTTTGAGGATACTCTGTGTGTAAAAGCATTAGACACTTTCAGATGTAAGTGTCACTTTCAGATGTCACACACTGTCCTTTTTTTTTTATTAACTGCTACACTACAATGCTTGTGAAAGTCTGTACATATCAAAATTTTTGTAACTTAAGTCAGTAAAGTCATGTAAGAGGCTGCTTTCAACAAAAGCTCCTGAGAACCCAGGAGTTTACAGTGAAAGGAATTGGCTGGTTCTATATAGTGTCTTAAAAAAAAAAAGACAAAAGAAAATTTATTTCTTTGAATGACTGAATGTTAAACCATTTTCACCATAATTTCTACTGATTTCTTCTGCATGAGTACTGAGGATAATCTATATTACTCAGTTTTGGTAATGCCTTTAACTCAGGAATAAGAGTTATTACATAAAAATGTTTTATTTCCCACACAGACTTAAAGAATCCCTAAGATTCTTTTAAGCATTCTGCTTGTATTTATTATGATCTATTGATTGATCTATTTATTGCTGATCTATTTATTTCTACCCAAAATTATAATATTTAAAATTAAATTAAATTAAAATTTAAGTTAAATTTATTTTAATCTGAGAGCAGAGTTCTACTCAGCCTTTCCAAGCACAGTTTCTTAACAGAAATTATGCTTGTAAAGGCTGAGTAGAAACAGAAATGCTAGCTTAGGCATTGTCTGTCATACCTGTAAGCTGGATTCATTTTGGTATTGGAAATTTTGGGTACAAAATTAAAAGAACTTTTCCCTCAAAAGCACAGGATTAGCTAGTGTCAAGTTGGGGGATATTGTTCTCCCAGGAAATTTCTGCGTTAATTTAGCTACACAGTGTCTAAGCTATTTACTCTAGCCTTGCTGAATTGATGCTGCTAAAATGAGAAGGACTTGTAGCAATAAGTGATAGATTAGGTGTTCAAAAAAAAATCTTCCATTCAATGTAGAAAGGGACTTGCAACTTTGTTGTGTATGCATTTCCAAATGTAAGTTTTCAGTATTGTTATCCATAGCTTTTAAAGGTTTCTCTGATAAAATAGAAGCTGCCTAGTCCTTTCTGAGCAGTTGTTTTCTCTGAGTATCATCAATGAGAAATCTTTCTCCCAAAATCCTTTTATGCCAGGCAAGTCTCAAGAGCAATTCCAGTTCCAAACTGTAGCAATGAACTACCTGGAGGCTGCAAGGCTCTCAAGATTAAATGAGTGCTTTCAGTAAACTTCTCTGAAAAAATGCAAAACAATATGCACCACAGGCTCTAAGTATATCACATTATGTTTAAAAATAAAATATGCATCTCTTTCTACAGATATCCCATCCTTCTTGCTGTCGTTGCTGCTGTTGACAGGACATCATTTTTGTAAAGTGAAGAGATGCCTAATTAGGGTACTTGAATAAATCTGATATAATAATGCCTTCATTGTCAAAACCATACATGAGTAACAGCAACTGAAATCAAATGTGGTTTGACACTTCTGTGCTACTCAGAATCCTTTACTGAGATGCCTGAGTAGAGCAATTCTTGTCTAATGTCCTGTCAAATGATTTTCTAAAACTCTGGATTCAGTGAAAATCAAGATAAATGTCATATCCTTCTGGATAAATATTAGGCTGGATCACATGGGCTTAGGATTCTCTGTAGCTGTGGTACCTGAAGCAAGATATCTTTGATGCTTTAGCATCCTTTTTATAAAAACTGGGCAAAACTACACCCATGCAATACAATTACTGTGGGTTTGCAATACAGTTTTACAAGCAAGGCACACTGGGAATATTATGAGGCTGCTGAAACATTTCATGGATTAACATGCTTTACCTACCCTTGAAGCACCAAGATTCTAGCTCCTTCTCTGTCTATAAGAATAAGGAAGTTTTACCAGGTAGCCCAAATATAATACATACAGACTAATTTTGGGAACAAAGACATCTGTCTAAAGGAATTGCAAGTTGTATTCATCCTTCTAATCTATACTTGAGACTGAGTCCTTATGAAAATCAAACTTCAATAATTTGCGTGACCTTGTTAAGACCATTTCACTTCACTTCTGTGTCATGACCATATGATAGTGCATAAGCAGTTTACTTAGAATATGACAAGGTGTTAAGTACTTCAACTCTCTTCAATTAAACTTATGAACACCTCATTTTTCATTTGTTTCATTTTACTTGGCATCCTTGAGACAATTAAACTCATAGCTATATACATTATATCTTAAAACATATTGTGAATCTGTCTACTTGAATATCACAAATTATGCTAGTTGTTTTAAATCTTATCTGGAAACCAAGAGCTATTTGGTCAAATACTTTGATCCTATAAAACATACTAAATGTTGTGTTTTAATAAACAATTTCCTTTGCATTGTAAAACATTGATTTAAACATAATAAGAATGTACTCTTTCACATTAGTTATTTATATTTTCAATTTCCTGTCTCTAGAGGTATTAGCAGGTTAAGTTATTAAACTCATGGTCAAAAGATCATCAAATAGATAAAGAAGAGGTCCATGCCTGCCTACTCCTAAACCAAATTCTGGAAGTCCAGGGACTGAGGGTACTGAGGGGACTGAACTTCTGGAAGTACAAAGGCTCACATGTCCTTCTCTATAGCACTCCTGGAAGCCAGGCCACCAGTCTCACCCAGCAGAGCATTTCTTCATTTCTTAAGTGAAAATATTAATCAAAACAATGACAATTATAGTGATAAAAGAAGAAAAAAATTACTGTCAGTTCTTTTGTATAAAATTATATTTCTTTTCCTACTGTAAAATTAGCTAGAGAAGATGAATACTGAATAAATATGTTTGTGACTAACACTGATTTACCATGCAGAGTTAGAATTTAGCTCAAATGCTTCTTTTCATTTTTCAAAAAGCAGCAGTATTTTTTAAGATGATTAGCAATAGCCGTGTCTTTTCACTTGACAGAAAAAACTGCAATAACAAGTAACACAATAATTCTTTTGTGACCACCACTTGCTCACAAAAATATTATTTTCCTTTCCTTCATTCATTTGCATATGTTTTTATTTGCAAAAGGAAAAGCACAATTATATAGATAATTTAAATTATGAAAGACATGGCACTAGGATAACTCATTTAGAAATTCTCAGAAATAATCTTGGTGAAGTGGTTTTATTCATCTCATTCTACTTTTCTCAAGGGCTGACATGTGCATAAAAGGAGAACGTGATCCCTTGCACATGTTCTCCACGAGGGCTGTGTGTAGCACCATCATTAACTTAAAACAAGCTTTGCTGACTCTCACTCAAAGGCATAGCTGAATCCAAGCCAGTGCAATTCAGACTGGCATTTCTCCACCTCCTCTGACCAGGGAATGGTGTGAAAGGACAATCCTGTTTCTCTACATCAAGTATTCAGTGTTTCAGTGGACTTGTGTGATCTGTCCCAACAGCTCTGTTGCCATCTGCAATAGTCAATAAATGAACTTCAGCAGCACAGTTTGGGAAATAGAAACACCAACCTTTGTATAAGATATTTATCTGTAACAAAATCTATAATATATCTTTTTAAATTAAAAACAAATTTTTCAGTTTTAAACATAATCTTATGTCAAATCCAAGTCACGTAATTAATTTTTTAGAAAAGTAGTATTTTGTTTAGAGTAGCTTTCAGGAGCCACTTGAGACACCTTATTGTCTCATGGGATGTGGACTGGAGTATTCCCCTTTCAGAGAACTTTCCTTGTCTGATATACCTCCCAAATGTTTCAATATCTTCTCTCCAGTTAAACCTCAAAAGTGAAGTAGAGAATTAAACATATGAATGGCACCCAACTGGATTAACAGAGAAACAAGAGAGCCCAGCTTACTGGAATTGATAAATATTTTATAAGAACAAAAGAAAAATTATGCTGGGCCAGATAAAATGTTAATTTCATATACATTTGGGCATTTGCAGTGGTCAGTAGAAGAGGCAAAATTATATAAGAAAATTAGAAATTAATTACCTCTTCTGACGTGTTGTCCCAGTTCCCCAAAATGCACCATTTCTAGGACTTCCTGAGCTCTACTTTGCATCTAAGGCACTGTAATATCAACTTTATTCTTCTTCAAATGAATCTGTTTAAACCCTTGACCTTCAGAATTTACAGTAGCAATGAAAGCTTCAATTTAATAATGCATAGTGAGATGAAAGAATTTACTTGATTTATTTCAAAATTTTTATTTTAAATTGGTGTTGGGTGTCTTCCAGTCACTTACTTGAGCAATAGTGAATAATAGCTCCCTAGCTACTGTGCCAAGCATGATTTTTTATACTTGTACCACATCCCTCCCATTACCTCTTCTGTCCATGTATCCTCCCTTCCTGTGGAAATGGTCTCAGTCTTTGATCTTCCCAGTCCTCTCACATGTTCCTTGAACTGTAATTTACATAGGTCTCATGAAGCAGTTCAGGAGACACAAAATTACCTTAAATGTATTTAAAACAAAACATTTCAAAATTTCCTAGTAATGTAGTTGATTCCCTTCCTGTGCATTCTGCATAATTTAGTTCAGTCCCACAGGAATAGTAAAATAATTACGCAGATGTAATAATTCTTGTGGGAATAAAAACTGCAATTCCAATCAGTTTTATCAGAATTTTTCCTCAGTTTTGAGAAGTGTGTCCTTACATGTATTTTTCTTATCTATAATGACATCAAGATCAAAGTCAAATTTGCCACAATATTTAAGAAATCTCAATAAGAAATTCTTTTGATTAAGATACACACATATAATTTTTTTCTTTTTTAAGCTGAAATATTTGGTCACCAAATCTGGAAGTCAGAGTGGCTGCAGGCAGGTGTGAAACAGACTTGCTTTTGAAGCTGAATGAAGTAAAAGACAGGAAAAATAGCACATAGTAAATTTGAGTCAGTTAATTACTCTTCTTTAATGGAGGAAGTCACCTTGGTAAAACAAGGTAATGACTTACAAGTCTGAAAAACTCAGTTGATTTTAGTGCATTTGCACTCACTGAACAGAGAGAAGAATTTATCATCTGACGTTTTCCTTTAAACTGTCCTTTTCCAAACACCATAGTGAAAAAAATACTTTTGGAATATTCTAACATTGTCAGACTAAAGCTTGACAGTTACACACACATGGTAGGGCAGAGAGATTTCACTCAGAGAAATTGCAAAATCCGAGCCGGGTTGAGGCAGCTAAGATCCTGTGCTGAGGCACAGGAGGGGCTGTAAAACTTCCTCAGCTTTTCTCAGCCAGCATTACTAAGATAACAAAAATGCATGTGCTTATACTCTGTGCCTGGAGTACAAGCACAACATGGCTGTCATCCCAACAGCCTGCTCGCCTCCTCTGGAGACAGTTTTCTATTCCAAGGCACTCCCCCCTCCCCTCTCTCTCCACCAGCTATAGTAACTTGCCTCCTTCACTGTGAAAATAAATCAATCTCATCTGCTGCTGTTCGATCGCTTTCTTCTCCCTGCCTCAGCTCCTCAGCCCTGCTCTCCCTTTGAAAGCCCCTTTCCACTGCACCATATGGCAGCTGGGAGAAGGGCAGAGCTCTGATCTATCTCATAACAAAAGAGGCTGTGGTGTCAAAAAGCCTCATGAATGCATGAGACACACTCATGTATAGAGAAACGCCTCTAGCTCTGTCAGGGAGGGCTAAAAAGAAGGCTGATAGGCCTGACACTGCTTTTGGGTTGAGAAAGGCACCAGCACTCTCTGCAGCTCATCCCTTCCTCCCTCCCCTTCCTTGGTTTCATGCCAAAATCCTATTAGATCTATTAACGACATGGGACACAAAGTCAGCGTGTGTGGCAGAGTAAGAAATTAAATCAGGCCACCTTATTTACTCCCTATCACTATTTTTGAGACAAAATCATAGTTCTGAAAGAAAAAATAGCCACAACAAACTAGACTTAAATAGTGTGCCAAAAAATAAACAAGCGAGTCCTATCCCCGCCAAAAAAGGGATTGAGCGCACTCCTGTACATTGCCGATGGTGGCAGATTTACAGCAGAACTGCAAATTGAACGCTGGCAGGGTGACCCTGAAATACTGTTTAAAGAAAGCTCTTGGGTTCATTTTGCTCCCTCAAGCTAGTGCTAATACAAAAAAATTACTCTGGGATCAGAAAATTAACTAGACCTATGACTATGTGTGCCCTTTGAGCTGTTACAGAGGAATTACACCTAATTTCTGACTATGAAAGAAATGCAAACTGGCACTTACAAAACATTCATTCCTTTACCCTCTTTCTGTTTCACTTTCTCATTTTCTGTTCTGGTGATGTTTGGCTCATGGTTAATTTCACAGAAATGAATGAATGCCTATAAAATGCATTCATGACCTTCACGCACACAGTTGGCACAATGATAGAATTTACAAATCTGAAATACACAGATTACAAACTTTTATCACTACAAGGGGGGAGGAAAAACCACCACTCCTGTGCAACAGTGTGTATTTAATGTATAACAAGTTACTGAACTTAAATCTTTAATGAAAAACTTCAGTTTATAAGTTTCATTTATTTCATTAATAGCTTCAGTTTCTGAACATAACTGGGGACAACTGTGCTGTTTTATCTCCATGAAACAAAGTCTAATTAAACCCTTAAATTAGAATTAAGTTATTGTTTCTGCCTCTTCCCTACAAAGGCCTCAGAAGCCACACAACTCTCTGTCCCTGGGGTTACTTAAAGCAACCTGGGCAAGCTTCCAAATGCTGGTATATGTGACCTTTACAAGAATTCCGCAATACCAGCTCCCAGTGAAATAAATGATGAACTTCTATCAGCACTGTTGAATTGTGTCCCTACAATCAGCTCAGAAGTTTAGTTTAGAAGATTTTATTTTATGTAATTACATACATTGTTTGTAGTATCTCCTGAGTCTTCCTTCTTGGAATGTACTTAATATAAAGCTATTGAACAGCATCAAATATAGATGTATATATTAAAGATACTGTTTATATGTTCATCACATGTCACAGACAACTTTCAAAACTAAACTCCAATGAATTATGAAATGTAAAAGTCCCACAGGATAAACTTTGAAAGCATCTGTTTAAAATTATTTCTGCCACATTTTTGGGGAAAAAAACCCTCGTATAAACTGCTCAGGAATGCCTGTGGAATAACTCTGGGAGGTGAGTGAGTGTGGTGTTTGATAGACTTAAAACTGCGGTGCACTCCTTGAATTGTAACAGGCAGAGTTTAAGCTCTCATCTTGGGAGCGGGACTTGTGCCGGGTCCCTGCTGGCAGGGAGGGAGGGAGGGAGGGAGCCCGGGAAGGCAGGGAACAATGCCACCATTCAGGCTCCCCATTCAGCCCAGCCACATCTGTTTACATGGCCTGTGCCCACCTCTGAAAAGAGGGTTCTTCCCACCTCCATCCCAGCTCACATGGCCCTGAGCAGTGAGCGCTCTGAGAGCTTTCCTGCTGGAAAGTCGCCATTTCGAATTTATTTTATGAGGCCAGAGCTGACACAGGCTAACAATAACATGTGCACATTTCTGGAGTCTGGTTTGCATTTTATTGTAATCTGAGAACAACTGCAAAATTGTCCAAAACTCCCCAGTTTCAAAATAAGTCTAGCACAGGCAATATTGGCACTGAACTTGGGAGGCCAAACTTTACAGTCTTTCAGTTACATTTTTAAGGAGTTTTTCCTCTAAAACAAATTTTGAGCCTCAAATATTTTTAAGCAATACTGACAGCACTCAGAGAAGGACTAAAAAGTGTATTTTACCAAAAAGCATTTATGTCTGACATTGTTTTGTCCATGATTAGAGTCCATAGCTGTACATTCTGCATGTAAATAAACAGTTCACGTAGAAATACTGTGACTACAGTAAATTTCTGTTTAGATACCAGTTCTGCAGCTTTCAAACTGAGCATTACTTTATACAGAAGTTACTTCACAGAAACCAACATACTAGGCTAGAATTATTGAGGGCCAACAGATCAACCCCCCTTTTTATTTGAATTGAAACTTTAGCTGATATAGGATGATGCATGTATTTCAGAGAGTCCGGAGCCAATGATAACCGGGGGAAGCAGGAGATGCTAAAAGCTGACCACTCTCAGTGTAGCAGTGTGTGATCAAGTTTTATGAAGCAATACATAAACACAAAGCAAACTTCATGCATTCAATGTCAACATGATTTGTCTCTGCTGATTAACTCATGAACTTCTAGAAGTTTTTCCCAAATAAGAAATGCAGGCTCATATGTCTGCCAAATACATCACAGTAATTGCACTGTAAAACTGTTAAGTTTGCAAGTGTACTAAAATTCATGCTATAAGTGGTATAATGGTATCATAATACCATGCTGGATATATAATAGAGAAAAAATCCAGCAAGTTCCAAAGAAGATTACAAAGCAAAGTTCTAAAAGAAAAAACAAGACAGTCTGCTACTAATAAAGTATTAAATAGCAGAAAAGGAGCTAAAGACAAAATGTGAAAAAGAGTCTCAAAAGAGTATTATTGAGATGTGAACCCCTATTCTCAGGTGAATTGCTGTGAACTTGTGTTGTGCTTGATGATTTGCTGTGCAGACCTTGTTGGACATTCAGCCTAGTCAGACATTCCTGTTTCCAGAAGCCAAACTGTATTCAAGCCTAGCTTACATTACATTATTTATTTTCCTGTATTTTATTGTAAATTTTTCTTCTAGGTTCATTAGTTATCCTGATAATGGCAAGACCATATAAGTAAAGAGAATCTGAGCCAAAAAAATTGCTTATTCAGTATTGAACTTGCTCAGTAATGGCTGTCACATTGTTTTGAACTTCTCTTCCATGAAGACTTTTAATCTAATGATTTCTTTATGCGCAAAGCAATTATTTACTGAAAGGTCCTAGCAGAATCAGGGACTGTTGTTCAAGTGGAGCATCCTTGTCTTCTCTGGTTTTGTTTAATATAAATGGGACAGCCTGAATATAAAGGAGCAAAGGAGAGAGAAGTTCTCTTCCTTGTTCTCCATGTTCCTATATAGTACAAGAAAAGAGAAGGACCTTAACTCTAGAGAATATGTGTGGTGATTAGGTAGGGAGGGACTTTCAGAGGCTCCCACAGTTTTGGAGATTTGCCAGTCTGTGCCCATCTCAAACTAATGTTTGCCTGCCCATAATCTGCAATCTCACCACTTACATCCTTCGTGGAAAGGAAGGAGGGCAGTGAATTGCCCTAAGCCACAAATTGAACTGTATTGTAGTGTGACTTAAAAGAGTCAGTAAGGATCTACAGCTCAAACTTTGTCCTTTACCTGTACTGGTGTACCCAAATACCACAGCACAGCTGATGAATAGGTACTGGTATTTGAGAGGTACCATTAGCATGTACTAGGAAAAAAAAAAAAACTATACAGAGTGAAATCCTAGGCAATATGGATCTAATCTGAATATAGGAGCTCCCTAGGAATGCTGCAGCCTTACCAAAACAGTATCCTTGAGAGCAACCTGCCCTCTCTTCAAGTCCAAAACAGGCTTGCCAGTGATGCCAGTGGGGCCAATATGTCATCTTGAAAGGTCAAGATTTGCAAAATAAACTTTGATATAACACAAAGAACTTGCCTGAACATTTAAGAAATAAATACTTTAGAATATGAAGTATAAATCAATACACTGTACTGCAGCTAGCTGCAAAAATAGGCATCAGAGGGCAAGTAACTGAGCAAAAGGAGAAAAGAAGAGGTTTGTAAAATTTGCAGCACAAAATCAGGTCATTAAATTCAACTAGTTTTTTTCTACTTCTTCTGCATTTGTCTTGCAGAAGGTAAACTGTTACTTCTATTGAGGAAAAGAAAGTAATTTATTTCTAGCAGAGTATGAATAGCATAAAATTCAAGTTAGACACATTTTTTAAATTAAATGTCTGTCACACAAGAAGAAATGGTACAATATTCAGGGCTAATTTATACGCAAACCTCAGTAGCATTTTGCCTCACCTTTTTCTCCATTGTTAGTTATTTCGTTTTTGTTTTGGTCTTGTTTTTCACTTCACTCATTACTGTTAACTTAGAATATGCTCAATGATTTTGGTTATTAATTTTCATGCTGTTGAAACAAAGCCTCTAGATCTCATTACAAGGATTAAAGTACTTTATTTCTCTACTCAGCAAGCACTACAAACATAGAGGAAAAGGTAACTCCTCAACAGCTTTTACCTCACAATTTTTCATATGATATCTTAAATAGGAATCTGTCTAAAGTAGTGTGTAGTTTACTAAGTTATCCTAAAGGAGTTTCATTTACTAACAGTCATGATCATACTTCTGTGATATGTATGTGTGTTGCCCTAAAAAAATAATATGACCAGAAGCAAAATTAATCTAAAGGTCTCTGACAGAACACTGTATTCTAAAAATTAAGAATCAGAATCATATCACTTCTGTGTCTTCACAGATTTTTAGCTCATATCTGATGTTTCCTAATTGAAGCAAATAATTGTGTGATTTGTAACAGGTTTTAAACTGCACTGCTTTTTTTCCAGATGGTGCTTCTTTTCAAAGTTTACCGTAAACATAATGAAGTTTTTAGAAGAGCTTGAAAATAAATGGAAACATTTCAAAGGGAAGATTTCAATTTAACCCCAATAAAAACAAAGAAACTCACACATCCCCAGCATATAATTATTCTCACAGAGGTAACACTACTAGGCAGTGATCACTTTTACTACAATGCCTCTTGTAGATCAAGATCATTTAAATTGTGTCTGTCTGGATGCTTATGCTTCTTACTTGAACATTTGAACCTGTTGCTTGAAGGGGAGGGGACAGGGGAAGGTGAAAAGACTATACAGCACTGCTAATCCCTTGAGCCATCTGGTGACTTGAGGCCATGCTTTAGGTTATGTGTATATTGAAAACCTATTCCTTTCATTCATCCCTTCCCTGTGCCATTGGCTTTTTTACTGTCAAAGGATTCCTTGAAGTTAATCACGGTGAGAATCAATGTCTTTTTATGCCACAGTAAATATTCATGCTGGAAAGATTATTTTTTACTCATTTCTTCCCCTCCCCTCTACTACTTGCAGTGATTTGTAAAAATTGCTGATACATTTTCACAAAGCTGAGCTGAAAACCATAGTAACTCTGTCTTTAGTGAAATGAAAACAAGTGATTTCTTTAACATTTCTGTGTAATCTGGATGATTTCTAACAGATTACATACTCTGAAATGCCCATGTTACACAGGGCTTGAAAGAACTGCACCTAGACATCACCTTCTAACTGAGCTGAGGCACCATTTGCATGTTTAATTATCGAGGAACAAATCTGCATGTACACTTGTACACCAAAAGCCTCTCAAACCTTCCAAATTTGCATCCATACCAATGCAGCAGATTGCACATTAAGCCTGTCCAAAAGACTGATGGTGATTTTCTAGAGCACGCATGAATTTTTCATCTATGTACACACAGGGTTCTGTATAAAGCCTAATCAATTGTGACTCTGCCGTGAAGCAGAAGAAACTTCAAAGCTGTTTGATATCAATAAGTTTCCTACAGACTGGACAGAATGACACCTCACAAGGCTGCAGTTAACTTGCAATGCCTTTTGCACTATTGCTTGATTTGTGCATCAGATTATTTATTATATTGTGTTCCCTGAAGTAACTGCAAAGTAAATCCATCATAAATGTGCTGGTTCGGTGCACTTTGAAGTGAAATCATGTTCTACTGCATGTTCTTCCAATATATTAACTAATTCTTCATCATTCTTTTCTGGCTAGACAGCAGATCTGGTTTGTGAACCTTTCTTTATCTGATAATCTTTTAACAAAAAACCAAAACCATCATTTTCACTCTTAGATCTTTTTGTGAATATCAAAATGAAAAGACAAAATTATAAAGCACAGCACAGATAGAAAAAAGCAGATCTAAACAGCTGAGAAATGGTCTGAAAGACCTCTGGAATTTGGGAGTCTGAGCAGTTTTTGAAAGGTAGTCCAAGAGGTCAATATCTGTTTGGGAAGGATACTTGAGTTTTTAAGTACTTGTTGGGAAGTAACCCCATTAGGAAGCTAAGTCCCACACAATCACTCACTTACTCCCCTGTGCTGGGATGGGGGAGAGGAATGGGACAGACAAAGGGGAAGAAAATCCTGGGTTCTGATAAAGAGTTCAGCAGAGAAAACAAAATCTATACATAAAATCAAAGCCAAATAAGGGATTAATTCATTACTTTTCAGCTAGAGGCAGGTGCTCAGCCAAGTTCATTACCCATAAAGGTTACTTGGGAAGAAGATTCCATAACTCCAGACACCCTCTTTCCTTCTTTCTCCCAGATTTATTGTTAAGCATGATGTCATAAGGCATGGAATACCCTTTTGGTTTGTTGGGCTACACAGCTCTGACTCTCCACCAGCTCTTAAGTTCTTGTTCAGTATTTCTGAGCTGAGACAATCAGTGTCTCAAATCTCATCTTACAAGATAAAAATGTTCACCATTCTGGCATGAAAGGGAAAACAAAGGATATGATTAAAAACTAAAAATAACAACATAAAATATACAAACCATTGCTGACTGAGAACACCCCACTGCCTTGCCAACAACAACACATTAGCTGGAAATAGCAGCCTGAAATCAACCCAGCTTATGCTTAATGCAAAACCCTGCAAACTAGAAATTGTTATTAAGCAGTTGGTACAGCAACACCTCCAAGAGGTATGAATGAAGGTGGCACTTTGCTATGGCAAAGGCTGTAGAAACATGCAGTTAGACACAAATGAGATCAACAAAGCCTTTGGGATCTGAGCTACTAATTAGACTCAATAATTCCGAATTGTAAGTTAGGATTCAATATTATGTCTGACCTGCATCAAAGCAAGGCCCACTCAAGCAGTAGCTTCTTGTAAATTCAGTTTTATTATGTATTAAGATTTTTTCCAGTTTCTCTTCTAAGGAGCACAGTACTAAATTCCCACTGAAGTAGGGTGAAACACAAAGTCCAAGCTGAAGTACAGGATGGTCACTGGAACAAATAATGAATTTATTTTATTTCTGGTAACTTATCTGCAATGGGTATTGCCTTTATATCCTAAAACATAGAATCCTGTGATTATTGTCAAATATAAAAGTGAAATAAATCCTTGAAAATGATAACACACGATAAGAAATGTATTTCTACCATCAGTATTTCTAGAATCCAAGACCAAAACAAGACGGAGCAATTTAAAGACTGAGATTTTTGGGTAACAAAAAGTAGGAGAAATAAAAAACGCTCACTTTATAAGGCATAAATGAGGCACTAATTGACAGGAGCTAAAAACCCCCTTCTCTTGTTGTCTGGTTATTCTGCTGCGGATTGCGGTTCTGTCCTCGGGAGCATCTGGTAGTGGCCATTACCAGAGATCAAATAGAGGACCAGATGGTCTCTTGGTTTCACTTATTACAATGGTATGACCACTGAAATGTAAAAGCTCTTCACAGAACCAGAAGGAGAGCATTTACCTCTGAATGCCTGATCTTGTAAGGGGAAAAAAATAAGGAAAAAAAAAAGGAAAAGAAAAGGAAAGGAAAAAAAAAAAAGAAAGAAAAGAAGGGGGAAAAGGACTCATCATACCTCTGTGAATCCAAGAGAATAGCAACCCAATTTACCTCAGAGACACCTTGGAGCAGAAGAAGTCAAATTACTTGTGAACTTTTCTCACTGGAGGATTTGGCCTCAGCATGCTTTTGTGGCTTCAAGTTTATATAATTGCAAAATACTATCCTGAGAATGACTTGGAAAGTAAAAGCAGGAACTAGTGGTATACCCGACAGAACAATATCATAACAACCCCTCTGCACTGTGCTGTGTTCCTGCCTCCCAAGTGATTTAAAAGCACCATGCATGATCCTGTGGGTTTGCTTCATACCAGAGGGCTGAAGGACTAGAATAGGGTAGATGGCTGAAAAATTCATAAGCTAGAGGGGAAAAAATTGGCATCTTATAAAAGGGTGGTATGGGGAACCTCAGATGTGCTGAATATGTGGTAGTTTCTTTTTTGCTGCCTTCCAGAGTCTTTCTGATGTTCTAGGTATGTGGGCTCATAATTGAAATTATCTTTTCTAGAAGTGAAATCACAATAAAATATAGGGACTTTACAGAAGCAAGGGAATTGAAATAAAGTAAAGAAGCCTCATTTTTGGCCTTGCCTTGTGGTAATGAGCCTCCAGAACACTTCCTTCTCTTTTGTAATGTCTCCAAAATGGAGACTCTCAAAGAGCCTGGTCTTCAATGCATGACCCACCCCAGCAATGGGACATAATGACTACTCTGGCTTCTGCATGTAGGAGTTTGTACATATTTGTTTTGGGTTTCATCCTTTTTAAACATCTAAATAAGAATTATTTCTGTCTCAGTAACTGTTCTCTTAATTCCAATATGAAGAGTTTGAAATGTTTGAACATGGAGACTAGTTGGGGTACGTTTCAAATAATTATGTAGCCAGAGAATGTGTATCTGGAAAGATAATTATGGAAGAAAAACAAATGTAGGCTATTCTTCCTTGGACAGAGGAGCAGGATATGTGTTCTCCTTATTATCACAGTAATTTATAGAGGAGAGCTGCTCTCCCAATGATATAAACCCTCAATATGCCGGACCTGGAGAACTGTACTGCCTCTTAACACATTCTCCAGAGAGAACACATTGCCACCCTTGTCTTCTCTTATTCCCCCCCTCCTACCTTCGTCACTAGTCCTAAACCCTCAGAGACCATTTTGTTGGGGAAAAAAAAAACCCAAAAGCATCTGCATTAACTTAGGATGTAACTGGCATTGGGAGCTCCAGAGACAGTGACTTGTCTGTCTCAAGTTTTTTAGGAAGAGCCACACACTAAAAATGGTATTGAAAAACACTGATTCACAGTATAAAACAGCAAATTACAAAATCACACCCTGTTCACATATAAGCAGTGGAAATACACTATTGCATATGACATTAGTGCTGATGCTCAGCAAAGCCAATACTGCATGGAAAATACAAACTCTTCAGCACCTGTTTTTGTTTTGCTTCAAAAAAATCTCCGTGCAAGGGAAACTTCTGAGCAGCAAGGCTATTATTTAGAAAGGGAGGCAATGAGGACAGAGCTGTGGGGCTTATCAACCCTCTTGGAAACAGGGAGTGATCCCATGGCATGGCTGGGAACAATTGTACCATGATGCAGCTCATTTCCTTCAGGCAAGAAGGGATGTAAATATTCATACAAGGACACAAATCCCATTTTTCTGTAATATGAATTTAGATGCCTTCTTATCCACATGAACCAAAAAAAAGACCTTAACAGAAAACACATCAAGGTGGATTTGTTAAATTTTCTGCAGTTTCCCCTTCCCTTTTTTATTTGTTTTCCAGATGGATCAGATTTCCAGTGTGTGATTTTCAGACACAACCAGAACTGACTTGTAGAGGAAAGTGATGGAGAACAGCAAAATACAAAATAACAGGTCTTAAAAATAGCCAGTACCCTGGATGATAATGTTATTAAACTACTTTGTACCAAATTCTTTCTCACCACTTCATGTTTATTTTCCAGAAAGGATGAAAAGAAGAGGAACTGAGTTTAAGTAAAAGGTCACACAGGAAAAACCTTTTACAAATTCCTTACTAAATTATATATTTATTACTATGGCTTCTCCAATGTACTAAGGGTAGTATAATAACTTGCATTTGGTGGGAAGGCAGAAGGCTATTTTGGAAACCTCTGGCCAGATATGTGTTCTCAGATACATGAAAAATAAAATTCAATAACTTTAAGCTGGTCATGACAGGAAATTCAGATATATTGTCATATTCTTTAGTTGGAAAATTGAATCAGAAAAAAGAAAGGAGAAAATGGATAAGATATGCTTTGTTCAGGTAGCATTAAAAAGGAGACGTGATTCTGCTTTGCTTGATCATAGTTTTTCTTTTGGGGCTCAATGCCAAATTGCTAGCAAGTAGCATGTGGTCTAAGTGACAATCTTTTTAGCTTATTTCAGTGATCCTGGCTTTTTCATTATATAAATAATGGGCAAACTGCATGAATTCCTGCACTTCACATCCCACTCCAGCTCCCAAGGCTCCTTCCTCAGTAACTTGAAGAGCCTAAGAGAAAATAGATGAGGATATTCAGTTACTCAGAGACAGCATTTTAAGAAAGAAAATGAGCTGTGAGGTATCTCCTTCACCTCCCCAAATTCAGGAAGTTTACTTTCACACCCACATAATGACAAAAGGGAAATTCTATACCAAAGTTACAATTTCGCTCTACAGCAAAAGCCACAGTGTTAAAATATCATCTGAGAAATAGTATTCCCAACATGAGAGTTCAAAGATCAAAAAGTGCTTGCATTCTTAACAAGATTTGTTTATTTTGACTGAGAAAATACATTCCTTTTCATGTATTATACCATGTGCCACATTCTGGTAAGTATGGTTTTCTGGAGAATTCATAATTACTTCATCAGAGATGGTCCAAACACAAAGGTTATTAACTCATATTCTTTCTGTACTCCTACCAGCCTGTGCTGTGTGAAGCTTTAACTGGATGCAGCTCTAATGTTTGTGCAGGGAAAAAAAAGGCAAATAAATTGTCCCCTGAAGCAACCACAGAAAGAATTTTCACTGCAAAATGTATGTGGTAGTGCTCACTGGATTAAATAACCAAATAAATAAATGAGAAATACCTGCCACTAACCAATCCCTCTTGACACTTAGAGACATTTCATGTTATTTCATTCTTCTCTCTTTTCTCCCTGTTTTTTGTCCATTGTGGTAGGGCTTTGGGGGAGAGAGAATATTTGAATTCTTAGTGAGGTTTTTCTGGTATCCATTTCCTTAGAAATGTGGCCAAATTTTATATTAGAAGGGAACACTGCTATTTGAGTTCTCACAGGAAGATTCATAAATCAGGAGGAAAAATTCTATGACCTTCCTTAATTCAGGGGGTACAACAAGCAGAGATGTATAAAAAACGTGCAATTTCCAGTTAACTTTCTAACATGGTATGTTTGAAAGTAGCAGCATTTGCTGTGCACCTTTTCAGAAATAGGAGATTTGTAAGAATTTACATAAGAAAAAACTGTTCCTAGCTACCTTATTTGATAACAATTTCCAAATAGAACTCCTACATTAGAAGCAATACGATGATATTGTTGCTTTCCCTGCCTGAAATAGTTTCATCATCCATCCATCCATCCATCTGCAGGGATTCTTCCAGATTTGGGCAAAAGCAAGCAGGCTGAGCTCATAAAGCTACTGTTACTCTGACATCACTTAGGAACTGAAGGTCCCTTTTCAAAAGGGGGTGTGACATGCTCACACAACAGCAAAAACTGGAATAATTGCCCCTGGGGCCCAAGCATCTGGGTTGGCTTAGCAGGAGACGTTTGCAGACACTTTCTAAAGCCATCCTCATGGTTCTGTGTTCTCGCTGTTGCACTCTGCAGGGTATGTCACTGAATTTCTGAGGACATCTCCTGCATGTTGCAAAGCTCAGCTGCTCTCTGGTTAGTCCTCAAGCTATGCTTGTGGGTATGGAGCAGGGAAGGGAGGATTTGTGGGAACTGACTATAGGATTATTAATACTTGATTTTTCAGTATTTCTCAGTATTCCAATGAGAGAAAGCACAAACAGGAGCAGAACCAGGGCAAGCTAGTCAGACCTGAAAATACTGTTATTTGCTGTTGACATGTACCTTGGTGTACTGGTGGGAATGTGGGAAGACAAAAACAAAAGAGGAGTCTGGTAATAGTGTAGTGAGTGCATATCCCAAAGGATTTCTATCTTTTTGAAAGTCAAAGCACTTTGGCTGCCTAATCTTCTGAGACAATATCACCAATTATGCTAAATCTCTGAGAATTAGAGGGTCTAGAAGTACTCTTTAATTATCTGGCAAAATGCACCTGACAGGGATTCAGAATGCTAAAGGTGAGGAGCAAGAGCTAAACACCTTGAGATTACTGGTTAAAAGCAGCAGCCGAGACAGAAGTGTATTTCCTTCTTTACTCATCTCTTTTATCTATGTATAACTCATTGTAGTAATTTTGTAGTACCTCTCTCCTGACAATCCAAAGCTATAAAAAGGACAGGGAACTGAGAGATATAAGGTTTCACATCTGCTGACAGCTTGTTTCCTTCCTCCTCTCTCTCTGTGTTGCCACTATTCAGGGGATCATCAAGACAGAGATGCTCACACAGAACGATGCAACTTCTGTAATGTGTCAGTCATGAAATTATCTCAAAAGAAAATCACAATTAAAAAAACTAGAAATCCTTTTAAGACAGTGACATTAAACAGAGATGACACCCAAAAGAACACAGAGCAAATCTATTGTGATTATTCATATGGAAAGAGTATCATCTCTTACGAACAAATTTGCAAAAGCTGTAGTTTATAAAAATAGCTGGGTTTCTCTTGAAAACAGTCAGACCCAGGGGTATGAGCATGTCAGCTTGAAAATGAACACAGCCAC
Organism: Emberiza elegans; assembly: GCA_024865655.1. NCBI lineage: Eukaryota > Metazoa > Chordata > Aves > Passeriformes > Fringillidae > Emberiza > Emberiza elegans. Next base: position 9,413,671 of record JALJVW010000158.1, read on the forward strand.
ACAGCCACAGATACACAGAACCACAGATAGTAAAAGCATGCAGCTGACCATGAGCCTGCCTGTGCTTAAAGTTGTGGGCAGTGTCTGTAAATCACACACTACCAAAAGCAATCAATTAAATAACCAAAAAAAGATGGAAGCTCAAAAAGGATGGAATTTTTAGTCATCATGAACCTATTCAAAGGTATTTAGCTTATCTTGACACATGGGTCCTCTATGTGACAGGCCAGATACATTTTGACAGCACAGTGTTTAGAGGAAAAATAAAATATGCAGTCACATACAAGTTACTTGCTACACTGCACATTTCTGTACGCACAGCAAGGACAAGGAGAAGCCCCTTGGGTGACTGTATAATGGAACTTTGCAAGCCCAGAGCTGGACTCATTACTTTGCACAGTGTTCAGAAAAAGAAATGGCCTCTGTCAGCATTGATGACAGTGTGGTTTCATAACAAACTTACTTTGGAACAGTGTGTTTGTTGTGAGGCTTTTGAGCTTCCTATGTCTGCTCTGCCTGGAATAATGTCTCCACAGCTGAGCATGGCACCAAGAAAAGCTGGTCCTAAAGACTGGGACTGTTTTGGATGCACTTATAGGAGAAATCTGGATATAGGCTACTTGTGACAGTTCTTAATCATGGAGGGAAAATATTATCTTCAGCAGCTAAGCAACTTTATTTCCGCAAGCTGGAAGAACATGGTACAGAAAATGTCCAGGTTCCCTGTGAGGCAATGCTGGATTTGGTACTGAGAGAAATTTTTGAAATTTTTTGTCTTTCAAACCCTTTTGACATGATCTCACCTTCATGTTACTCCATGTGACAGCAAAAATAAAAGCATTTTCTTGTGAATTTATCATTATTAAAAGATTCGGAACAGGTTAAATGTTCATTTTTCAGAAGTGATGAAATATTTTTTCTGTCACAAATCCTACATGGACCTGTTCTGAAACCCAGATTTTTCAACAGAATCATAAACTGACAGAAAATTCAGATAATGAGAAGAAAAATCTTGAAGATAGTACAAAACTGCTCAAAGTAGTCAATTTAAAAGTGAGCTGTAAAAGAGACTCCCTGATTTTAAGCAACTAGATAATGGAAACAGACACCAAAGCAACACCCCTAAAACACATAAGAGCTCATAAACTTATCAATGACACAGTTAGCCTGGTGAGTTAATTCCTGGACAGGTGTGCCAGAGAAGGGAGAAGCATCTCCCTGCTATTTTATAGCTTCTGAAAGCACTCAATTTTGTTAACAATTGGCAGAAGACTGGTATAGCATGAATCAAGGAAAAAAAGTCAAAAGTGAGAATCACATCGTTGGTGCATTAGGGAAAGTGGCAGGTTTCCTCAAAGGATTTTTTTCAGCCTTCCATAATACACAGTTTACAGTGGAGTCTGGCTGTAGAAGGGACTGTCAAAATCAAGGTCCTTATCTCTTTCAAATGGACACAACATAACTTGGCATTTTTCTTACTGTCACACTTGGTCCTTCACCAAGGTTTGAGTCTTGTGTTGTGGTGCTCAGCTGTCATCACTCCACTTTAATGTGCCTGTCCCTGATGCTGCAGCTCCAAATGATCTGTTACACTGCACAGCACTTTGAGGTTCTGCAGAGCATCCAGTGTGACATAAGAAAACATTTCATAAATGCATTTAAAATGAAGCTACTTGTGCTAAAGAATATGATTGCAGATTCTGCTGCTCAGCCCACTCTATTCAGCCATGCATGAAGTATTAACTGTTCAAAATTTTTCTGTATTGCTATGGTAACCCTCATTCTCCAGCAGTCTCTTAAAACAGCACACAGAAAGGCATTCATTTTCCAGGAAAGCTGCTGCTCCTGAGAGCTCTGAAATGCCCACCTAACTCCCATTACATATAATTTGACTCAAGAGCACACAGCAGTTTAATCTGCAAAATTCATTTAGCTCATGACCTGGCCTATTGTGCAAGTCCAAGTCTCACAGACACCTACACTCAAATCACCTGGGTTTACTGTGGTTACAGACTGAGAAATAACCCTGTTAAGCACTGTGGCTTTACATAGGTGACTGAATGGCTCCCATGTCTGATTTTACTGAATATCATTGAAAATCCTTTCCCCCTACGTCACAACCCTGTAGCACAGGGCAGGAAGGAGAAGGGAGATGAGAAACATCATGTAAGGAGGATGGGATGAGGGAAGTGGAGAGAGTGCATCACCATGGCCCTTGTGTGGCCAAATGGATGGGCAGCAGAACAATCTATAATCTTGAAATATCTGTATATTTGCTAGGTGTGAATCCTATGTAGAAATAAAGTACTTTAGGGTCCCTGAAACCGGCCAATGTCTAAATACAATAAACAGCAAAGCAGCTCTCTGTAAGTTAGCATATGGTTTTCACAACTACCAGGTCAGCACCTCATCTGGGATCTGCAGAAGTTTGGACTCTTGATGTTACAGCAAAAACCCAAATATTTTTGCAAAACCAAAAGTTGCTTCTTAAACTGATGCCATTGCAATGAATGCTATGTAATAGATAGACAAAGATAAAGCTCCTGTCTACATCTCAGGGATTTATTTTCCTGGAAAGTATGGTTCTTCATAATTTCAGATACATGGAAAAGACCATTTGTAAAGACTTTTCTCCTAAGCAATTCCTACATTAATGACGAAAAATCTTGACAAAATAATGAATCCAGTCTCTCTTGCAAAGGATAAAGAAGAGTTATTTGTCATTTACAGAGGATAAAATGATTCCCTCACCATAACTCACCATAACCTTTTTTTAGGGACCTCATCACAACAAATCACAAATCTGGCAGACTCAGCGTCTTGTCTGAATTCTCTTGCCTACACTGTGGAGGTCCCTGAGTACTTTCTTTTTAATAAACATAACCTGAAAAATAATATTGTCAATTCTTCCTCCTGCAGCTCAAAGGGGAATGGCACGTTGAGCCCATCACAGGTTAGCTGTTAGAGCTCCATCTCTACCACCTGGAAACATTACAGTCACTTGATTGAACTCAGTTTAAACTTTGAACAAGAAAGCAGAAGCCTAAAAGAACTGCAGAGGGGTTTTGTGTCTCTGTGACATTGGAAAGTGTCATCAACAAGTCCAGACAGATGTGAGAACATTTTTATCAGTTCATTCCCAGATATTGCTGAGTTAGTAAAAAGTCCCTCAATTTATATGGAATAAACTACTTAAAAACATATCAACATAGTACTCAGATATTAATAAATTTAAATAGTTTTGCCCGGTCCAGATTTTCATTTGGAAAACTATTGCATCCAGGGATTTTTCTTGCCTTGTGAACAGATGATCCTCTTCCCAAGCAAAGCTAGCTGTGTAGTTTCTTTCATTTTTCAATGTTTTCTTTTGTTCATAGTCATCTGAAAATGGTGTAGCTTTAATAAAGAGAAAGCTCTGCAAGAAAAATGTTTTTCTTCTTTCAAATATTTTCATTTTTAGCTATTATGTGACCTAAAAAAATGCTCACAAATGCACTTTTGAAAGGATTAGGTATTGTAATAGCCACTTCAATAAAAGTTGCTTTACAAATGCCCCAGTACTGCTATTTCAATAAATGACAGACAGTGCCCTGCTCACCTTGCCAAATTCAAGCATATTTGAAAATCTGATTTGTTCTTTCTTAATGCTTTAAGAAATGGCAGGGCCACTGACTGAAGCTCAGCTGTGCCACAGAGAGACTCTTTGTGGCTTTTCTTGGTAGCCCAAGACCACTGTGGTGAGCAGCCTGCAAGGCCACCAGCTGCCACCCATGGACATTGTTTCCTAAGGAACGACACTAGGAAATGCCAATCCATAGGAACAAAAAACACAATAGGGAGGATGCACAAGGAAGGTTCAGTGCTGTCCTTAGCACCAACCTACATTTCCAGGGACGTGGATTTTTCCTTATAGAAGTCACATAGCTAACACCTTTTCAACATATGGCTGTTAATACCCACACACATCCTCACTTGCCTCTCATCTGCTCCAGTCATATGTTTCAGCACCTTGCCCACAGTCTGGTGGGCTTTGATCAGAGCCAGCCACTAGAAATTATTATGCAAATTCACTCATCAGTGAATGTGCATTGAATGACACCGAAAATTGCACCGGCCATGGCAGCCAAAACACCTTGAAGTCTGGCTAATGATGTATAACCCTCCCATTCACATTTCTCAAGGAAATCCACCCATTTTGAGCTTGAAAATCTGAAACGGGGCAAGAAGTTAGCAGTGGGCTTGAAAGGGGAGGTTACAAATTGCACCAGTCCCCGGAAGCACTGAACTGAAATGCGTATCAGAGACATCTTTTATGAAAATCCTTTCCTTAGGATTTTTCCTCCTGAGAAGCTGAGAGGCCTCAGGAACAAAATGTAAACATTGATTATCTGCTGCTGTGGAATGCAACAGGTGCATCTGTGATTGGTCCATGTTGGATGTTTGTAATTAATGGCCAATCACAGCCACAAACCTTTGTTATAATTCCTTATTATTCTATTCTTAGCTAGCCTTCTGAGGAAATCCTTTCTTCTATTCTTTTAGTATAGTTTTAATGTAATATATATCAAAAAATAATAAATCAAGCCTTCTGAAACATGGAGTCAGATCCTCATCTCTTCCCTCAACCTGAGACCCCTGTGAACACCGTCACAAAATGCCTGTGTCTTAGGCTCTCAGTGCCTCCCACCTGGAGCCAGAAAACTGATTTCCATTACCAAGAAGATGCATTTACTTCTTTTTAAACTGCAAAGGTCCTGCTCAAGTTACCTCATCCCCCTGCAAGGCCAATCTGAGGAGTTTGTTACAGCACCAGGGTTTTGCTGGTCAGATTTATTGGGCATGCAAGAGCAGACAGGTGGACTCGAGATAGGAAATAGCATGCATCACCCACTCTCGAGTTTCCTCTCTGCAGCTCCACTAAGTGTTGTTTTTGGCATGCACACTGGAAAAAAATATTTTCCATTAATAGTCTGGACTAGTGGATTAGACAAATACACTGCCTTCCAAGAGCACTGAGATCCAAAACATGTTTAATTTAGTCTAAATAGGACCCCAATGATCTGCAGGACTTCCTGGATATTTGTATATGCATGTCATTTTATAGAGAAAGGTACAGACATATGGTTTGCATTTTCCCTTAGCTAATTATTTTTTCAGAAATTTAGCATTAGAACTGGTCAGAAAAAAAGCATTAGCAGAACCATGTTCTGTAGGGAATTACAAATATCTTCAAATGGAAAAAAAATTTCATCATCAGAAATTTTTTTTTCCAAACCTTCACTCTGCTCCAGCAAAGGAGCAGACATGCTCTGTGACCTGCACCTCCAAAGGAAACAGTGTGCACAGCAAACCCTCCTGATTGCTGAAATGCCTGTGAACAAGCACAACGCTGCAATTTATTCACAGAATTTATTCAGCAAGCGTGAAGGGAGACGTTGCCCAGCCCCACAATGTGATTGCAAGCCACTTGTGAGCCAAGAGAGAGGCAAAAATCCTTACTAATTGTTATTTCAACCCATGTATCTCAATTAAAGGAATGCCCTGAAATTTGTATACATCTCTCTCCCTGCCTTTTTGTTGGCTGAATATTGCCATAAGATGGATTTTCATCTTTAGAGCTTTAGCTAGATCTTCCAGCATGTTTTTAGAAACACAGCACAAAAAGTCTGTCACCTTTCTTTAAGAAGCCCATTATTGTGAGTCTTCTTTGCCAGATTTTAATCCAATCTGCCACTTTTGGCAAACTCAAATGTTAATTACCCCTTTGATGCTCAGCTATGTTTTTGCCAAGCTGTATAAAATAACCTTTGCTGGAAACCTTGGTAACAACTGTCTGTTGAATATTAGGGTGTCCACATAAGATAGGAATAAAATCCTGCAGGTGAGGATATTTCAGATCATCTAATTTCTAAATGGGAAAAAACCCAAGCATAAAATTAAGTATTGTGCAGCTATGTAACTTATCTGATAAAATTGCACAGCAGTTCTTTCAACAAATGGAAAGAAAAAAAATGCTAGATGCAACCACTGAAATAAAGCAGAGAAATTGAGAAAAGTGACAGCACATTTTATAACCAAAAAGTAGAGTGGAAGATGGAGGTCAAGGCAGTTCCTTATGACAAATGAATGTTCTTACTGGGCTGATAAAGTTGTCTTGAATGAGAAAGCCATTCCTGGAAAAAAGACACAGAATGATCTTCCTAATATCTGTATATACCAAAGCAAAGTATACTGAAATTTTTCCTCATAATGTAGCTGGCTTTTTCTTGTAGCTGTTGTAATGATGTTGTAATATTAAAAATCATGCAGATTAGAATAATTGAAATTCTGGTTGTTTATTTTTTTCCCTGTTCTAACCAGATTCAAATTTGTCATTATGGAGGGAAAAACTGTAACACTGTAGCTCTACTGATGTGTTTCATATGAAAGGAAAATAAAAATCTTTTCTTCTCTGAAAAAGCAAGTCTGGTTCCTGGCAAGCCCATCAAGAAGTTATATTGTATTTATAATTACAAAGAAAGTACATAATACCAAAAGTGTAGTATAAAAAAAATCTTTGTATTCCAGTTTCTCTATGGGTAGAAGATGACAAATACAGGATCCCAAAACTGACATTAAGAAAATTTGTCTTTAATGTACATGCACCAGTTTTAAAATTTCAACTACCTTTTTAAACTATCTCATTTTTTTCTGTCTCAATTGAAATATCTTTAAATAAAAAAGCATTATCTTTCCTTCTTGGTGGTATTGAAAACTATGTGGAGATTTGCAGCTCAGGCTAGATGGTGGATTTTAAAGCATAGTAGCTTTAAGTATCATGCAAAATTGATTCTGAATTTATTAGTATTCAGAGCAATGACAACACACAGACCACACCCATTTCTCTGTTCCCAGATGAGCTTCAGACACTGGTCCTGAGGGATGAAGTCCCATTCTGCAAAATGGTGGCAGAAGGTCTTGCAGTGTTTGGTTTATTACCTATTGTTTGGATAAACTGGACTGTAGTAAGGTGTGGAAATGGCTTGGAATCTGCAGAAGGTTTGCTCTTGGATCTCATAACAGTCCCACATGTGACATTTGTACATGATCAAAAGGCATCAACTGAGAGCAAGAGAAAACTTGCAGGAATTTATTTAGATCTTTGACTAAACAGAACTTTATCACACTTACCATCCGCTTTTTATTTGGCCCATCAAGGCCTTTCTTAATAAACAGCCCTGTCATAAACAAGCTATATTCCAGATCTGTCTACATGGGCAACTCTAAATATCCTTTACATCCAGCTTGGCTCTGAATGTGCAGCTAGGTTCTAAAAATGTGTTTATAAACAACTATTTTTAGATATTGCCTAAACATTTAGAACTGAAGTCTTTCTGAGCAGGAAATGCTGGGAGGTCAGTCCCTCAGCATTCAAGATACTAATAAGGAACACAAGGAAAGGATATCAAATAATTCAAACATTGTTTGAAACAAAAGATTAAATACTGATGTGCCAGCATGGAAGCTACATGTAGGGATAACTCCCAAATCAAGGGGTAAAGTAATAAGAAAAAAGACTAACAATTTGATTCAGACAAGCCTCCACAATTCTGATCCTTTTAAAAAGATTATCCAAATTTATATGAAATTCCTGGTGCCTTTATTTTTTCCTCTGTTGTCTCTACTCATATTCAATTTCATTCATTCATTTTTAGGGGCTCAGATAACCCACCACTGACCAAACTTCCATAAAAATTTTAACAGGCTTCCAAATACTATTGTCCCTTGCTCCACAGTGAAGACATATAATTTAGTCATCTTATTTCATACTTAATTTGCAGATTAAAATTTCATCAACACATGAAGATGCCATTTTTTCTCCACTAATTCCTGATATGCTTCGTGTCCTGAAATTTTAACATGGTAGCATCTGTTAATTTTTCAGGTTTTAATCTGTCCCAGAAAACCTGTCATAATTCACAACTTATTGCTGAATTATTGCACTGCTGCATCAAGATCATGGCATGAAGATTTGGTGTAAGAATGTGCGGCTTCATCTTTTTCCCTTATCTCTGAATAGCTGCTTTTGTCCTCTCTGGATAGGCAGCATAGCTATGCTGTACTATTCTACAAGGTTTTAATTACTCTTCCACAGAGTTCTGCCATTCCCCCGGGTTCCTCATGAAACTGCTCCATCCAATGTCAGGAACGTTGGGAGTTTTGCATCATGACTTCAAATGAAATGGAACGATGAGGTGGAGAGACTGTGCACAGGAAAAGACAGAATGGATGCATTTGAACACACAAATTCTTCCCAACATGCCTGAAAATTTCTTCTCAGCCTAAGTGTGTCAATATATGTAAAAGCATGTAAAGGAGTGGAAGGACGGGGAGCATGAAAGGGGTAAAGTTGGTGTGAAATAGCAAAGTTTATCTAAACAAGCTCATTTCTCTTACATTCTCCTCAAGCCAAGTATGTTATTTCTCAATAGAGTCCAACATAAACTGAACTAGCCTGAAGAAAGGTTCACATAGTGGTCAGTCCTGCAAGAACAGGAATGCCTGCTTGGAAATCTGAGCACTCAATAGCAGAAAGCATTACTCATCCTAGAGGATCAGTGTAATGTCAATTTATCTATTTTCTACTTCTAATTAAAAAATTATCAAACTAAGACAACCTTAAAATATCAATACTACCACCTTTTAGCTCTCCGCTACTATTGCCATATTACTTTAAGCACTGAAAATATAAGATATATAGTTAAAACACTTTAGAACTACAGAAGTTTTACAAATAAACTTATAATATTCATATAATTGGCCTTTTTTTCCAATGGTGTACATTGAGATTCACTAGTTGTTTATGTGTTATTGCATTACGTAGTGCACTGTGACTTACAACAGCACTGACCAAATTCAGTTCAAGACACTTTGCCCAGGAACAAACCATGCACTCTCAGATTATTTAAAGAACAGTTAAAAGTAAAGAAAAGGGAAAAAAAACCAAAAAAACCCAAAACTTCTTTCTATAAGCCCTTGGTAGTTGTTCAGAGATTTTGCAGTTGCTGTCTGCTATTGCTGTGGAAAGAATATTTAAGCCCTTTTTTCACTTCAGCTTTACAAAAACAGCAATTAAGAAGAGAGAAGAAAAAGAAAGAAAGAAATCAGAATTGTAGCTAAAGTTGAGAAGCAAAGAGAGGGGGAAAAAAGAAGAGATGCATAAGAGAAAAAAAAGAAATAAAAGTGCAAAAATAAATGGAAAGTCTTTCAAGTTTAAGAAAGTCAGAGCCTCCGAGAGCACAAAAAAAGTTTAAAAGTTTCTAACAAGAAAACTACAAAACCTAATTCCTCTACCTTTAATATATTTGTGAAAATATGCTTGAAAGTAGGTAAGGTTCATTATATGATGTGTCCAGCCATGGAGAAGTGTTGTCCTGTCTTTGTAAAATTTCCTTTCTGAAATTTACTTTGTTTCTTGCTTTTCCTTGATTATTAGCAGCAAATAAGATATGTATGATTGGGAAGTATTGTATTAAGGAAGACCTAAATCCACCCTGACAATTCCAGTCCTGAATTCTTTTCCATGCTGAGCCATTCTTGAGTTTGCGCACTCCTTAGACATTCTTATACAAGTGAGCAAGGGTCTTCAGACCTATATAGCAAATGTCAAATTCTTCCATGCTAAAGAAATGGAAATACAGCATTCTGCTTCTGAAGGAATAGGGCTGAGGGCTAAGTACCATATTTTATTTCAGATACTGACATTTTCCCAGCATGTTGGATGTCTCAAAGAGTCATCAGTTCTGACTGGTTACTGAAGAGACAGTTGTGAAGATATTCAGAGCCTTTCAATAAAAAGGAATTCCTTCTCTGTCATCAAGTAAGCTTTAGAAGCAATTTGGTCTAGATAGATACTTCTGTCCATTGACCTCCTGAGACAAGACAGACCCTATTTCCTCTCAGAAATATGTTTGAAATGTGAATTCCTCACTGAAGAGAAGCATATACAGATTTACAATTGAAACGGTTCTTGAGAGTCTGAAAGGCCTTTTCAGAGACTCGAAACATTGTAAAGGGAAATGCATTCTTAGTTAGGTCTATTAACAAGGCTTCCTCAAAGAAACCTGATGCAAAAATTTCCTGAGAAAGGAGTCTCAAAAGAACTGCAAACAGAATAGATTCTTTCTGCTCCAGGGTTAAGGAATGGCCTGATCTATAAAGTATTTCAAGTGATCAAGAAGGTCCTGATATTTATGTCTATTATCAGTTAAATTATTAATTAAACAGATAATTTAGAATCAAACCAACTTACGTTCCCCTGGCACAAAGGTTGGTCTGCTGACAATGTACCAATTTCAAAGAACAGAGTTTCTGTGGATGCCTGCTAAAACTGCTTATGGAAATGTATTGACCTAGGACAAAGACAAAATATGTATTTTTCTGTGAGTCTATCACAGCCAGGCAAGTTTTCCTACACATCAGCATGGTGACTCAGCTCTAGCCTAAGGAGCAAGATGTATGACACAGGTAGAAAAGTTGGAGTCGTGACACCAGGGGCAAGAAAGCCATCTTACTCTGTTGACATACCTGCTTTTCTCAGCTTGCTCATTAACAGCACACCAATTTCATTCTGCTGCCTGATTCTGGAGCTCACTTGCTCAGAATTAATTGGCACTCCCGTGTAAACTTGTGCAGCTTATGGTCAAATGTCAGATTTTTTTCTGGAAGTTGAGGTAAACCCTGCACCATTTCACTTAGGGATACAGACAGTAGGGCACTTTGAGTCCCTACTTGTGGTTTTGCCCTTACACACTTTGCTTTTTCTCAAAAGCCAACACTGTTTCTTGATTTTCTGTCTGTCTTGCAGCTTTCAACCTCTCATACTATAGCCTCAAACCCCTCCAGAGGAGAATCAGCGCAACTTTTACCTTACTGTCAAGGGACACAGTCATGGAACAAGCCAAACTCCAGGAGCAGTGTGAAAATGAAGTCTGAAGGTGCTCTGAAGTGGGAAGTGTTGAGCAGCTTGTGAGCAGCATGCAGGTGGTGAGAGATGTTTCTCAGCACAACATGATGTGAGCATTGCCAGCCCATAAGAATTAATGCAAGGAAAACTGAAAATTGTAACAAAAGTCACTTTTCCTCCCTCAAAGACTTGAACACTTAGATTGTGAAGCATGATCTTTCACAAACTCTGCACTCTCCACAGCAGGAGTGTGCTTGTCACAGTTAGTTATCTGTCAAAGTACAGGCCGGGCACAGGGAAACTGGAGAAAAGCTGAACTGAGGAATGTTGCTTGAGAAGTGTCCTAGTTTGTACTTGTGTTTCCACTGAGCTAGTGGACAGAGTTGTGCTACAGTTCTGCCAAAGGGAAAACAGATGAGTTTTCAACTTGCAATCTATATGGTCATCACTTTCTCATGCCCTTAATTAGAAGGCCTCCTACCAGAAAATTTAAAAACATTAAAAACTTTTCTCTGCTGCAACTGTACAATGTTTAAACCACATACACTAATGAGGCTTGATGCCAGCTCCAGCAGAGGCCCTGGTAAGCCATTAAGTGTGAGACAGAGAGGAAGACCCCTTATATGCATTAATTTACTCACAGTCCTGTGAGGCCCATTGACACTTTACTAAAAGATGTGAATCGATTTCCTTGAACCATACAGTAGGCTCTGTGCCCCAAATGTAAAAAATGTATATGTAACACGTGATTTGTTCAAATTATGTTAAGAGTCCTCAGGGCAACCAGGACTGAAACTGCTCATCAAGTTGAAGCCTTACCTGCTGCACTCTTTCTCGCTTCAACATATTTCTGTCTCTCTTTGGGGGATGATGTAGAAATGCAGGAACCACTCCAGGAATTTAAATTGTGTATCAAAAAGCCCAATAATCCTCTTGCTTCTTTAACAAAATTAAACATTTGATAAATTTGTGTAAAAGAATATATTATATTTGAGTGCTTCCTATAATTCCAGATAGTAGCATATGGCTGCAGTTAATTTGCCAGATTTGAAGTGCATAAGGCACATATGAAATGAAAACTCGTGTTGAAATCAGTGGTAGTTTTATTTCAGAAAGACTTGCTGGGACTCAAAATCCCTTAAGAGATTGAATCCAAAGGACTTGGTTTCAAAACCCTCTTCACTCTTCAGATCAAGTTCCACTTTTTCTGAGTAAGGTTGAGACAGATAGTATTCAACACTTAGCACTTGTGCGCCAAAAGATAGTTAATACCATGGAGAAAATAAGTAGCTAGAGCAAAAGGAGTTATAGGCTAAGTAGAAAAATAAGTACTGACGTTCTTACAGCATGATTCTGAATAAAGTTCTCTCAGCAGAGTATTGAAACAAAAACAACAAAAGAAAAAAATGCAAAACCAAAAAAAAAGTAAAGGTAAGAAAGTTCTGTCCTGGGGAGGATTGTGGATTGGGTTTTTTCCCAAATGATTGACAAATATTAGACACTTTCATATTTTTTCCTCACCCATCACTCACTATTTGTGCAAACCAAACAAATTCTTTCTAATCCCCTGGTCCAGCACTCAGAAACACAAAGCTGTGATGTTTACTAGGCACAGCTTCAGGTAGGCCTCCAATCATGGGTCTTCTTTTCTACTTTTAGTTTTCTCGGGGGAGATGAATGACCTTTCCAGGCTTTCAGTGACAGCTTATCCCTAACCAAGGGAAGAGCAGAGCAGCCCTTGGATCTGCTTACCCATACATCCAAATTTGGTCTTTTTCAAGCCCACACCTACTTTGGTGGCTCGTTAAATAGTATATTATATTCTGATCTTGTGGAATATTAGACATGGCAGTATTTTAAAAGTGCCAACAAAACAACAGGAACTAACCAAAAATACTGAACTCAGATTTGGATTTGGGATTTGGAAATCAGCATGCACTGGTGTAAGAGCTTAGATATTGGCCAGATAGAGAGAAAAACATTGTAACAAAAATGAGGAGTGTCTGTGTCATGTAAGAAATACTGCTGTTTCCCTGACTGCAATGCTTTATGTTTCTTGTAACAAATCATGGAATCACAGAGAGGTTTGGGTTGGAAGGGACCTCAATGACCATCTAATTCCAACCCTGATGCAGAGGAGCCCCTTCCAACCTGCCTTTGAACACTTCCAGGGATGGAGCATGTTGAAGAAAAGAGATTTTTGTCAATTAGGTGTCTTACCATCTAACAAAGATCATAGCTTTAGCACAGTTTGGGTGATGAATCTACTAATGAATGCTAAATAAAAAAGTCCTATTTTTCTTATTCTTGGGTAGTACACTCAGCAATAACTATTTGTCCTCAGGAAATTCCCTGTGAAGGTAACATCATAGAGAGATAGTTATTATATGGCATTCTATGAGTACAGGAACAAAATTGCTATTTACTAGGCCCTAATGCAAGTAATATCAGGAACAAAAAATATTACCTCAGAGCAGAACAGTGTGACACTATGTTCTGATACCATCATCCCTACATCAACATGGGAGACAATTCTTAGGGCAAATCAGCTTGCAATTACAGAAAAAAGAAATACTTCTGAAGATGAATTTCTAATTAAACTTTACAGTCCATAGTGCTACACTAGACAAATACAGAGTTTTTACTTACAAGCACCTACTACTGCCTATTTTCCCCATATTTATTATTTATTAATTCTAATTTAAGGCTATAAAACAAAATAAATATTTATATTTCTACATTTTATTAGGAGAATCTTCCAAATAAATCACAAAGCAATGTTTATCAAGCAATTTTGATTCTGTAGAGCAATGTTTTGACATCCTTGAATGCAATTATTGCTAAGCTGTGAAGCAACAACTAGATAGTACTAGACCCACGGTAAAAAAAAGAAGGAGGTCTTTTTGGTCTCAGTTTATTAGAGTGCCTAAGAAAAATAATATTTATGAAGCTTATATCTCCACAGGATGATAGAAATCCTGGTTTTTAAGAAACCAAACAAAATTTTCTGCATTGCCTGTAATCTTAAGCGATATATTTTCACATGCACCTGTAGCTCAGAAAAATTAATTAGTTGAATTGACACTTCTAGGGTACAGTTTTGTGGTTCTTGGCATTCTAGACAATTTAAATCTGATGCAAACACATTCAATCTGATTCATCTATGCTTTGAATTTTTAATTATCTTCTTGCACGCATTGAAATGAGTGGCTCTTTAGGGACTATTTAAAATGGGATGCTCCATTTGAAATGTATGGCAGAATAATGCATTTTTAAAGCTCATAAGTATTCCAGGTCTAGTCATAAATGGACTATACATTTAATAACCAGTACATTTTTACAAAAATCAATGTCTGTCCCACAGCCCAATATTAAAAAGTGTGCAGTTAATAATGATTTTTTTTTAATGTCAGATTTTTTTAGTGCATTTTTCCAGTTCAGATACTGTCTGAAAAAACAACAGGACTATTACTGCTATGCCTTATACCAACAGCAGGTAACACATTCAGGAACAGACATTTGATTAGTCATTAATGAGAACCAGGTCATAACAGTCTTAATCTTTGAAGTCTAAAGATTCTGTGAAGTTTAAAAAAGGAGAGAGACTTCCCAAAATCATTAAATGTGAATGAATGTTCTAACCTTGCTATAGCCAAGTACGTAAGGCCATGTTAGGTGTTACTATGTGAGTGACATTAACAAGTCTAGAAGAAGCTGTTGATGTGTGTAATTAATGCTTTAAAATAACTAATCTAAGCCCAAATGTAGATTCCACCTATGTGCTGTTCCCTTGACAAATTTTACTGTTAACATTTCAAGAAGATTCTTTTAAATGGTTTTCAACAGAAAAAAAAAAACACTATTTTTGATGAAGTCTTAATTTCTTTATCGACTATATTCCACTGGATTGCATACATGAGTGAAAGCTTTCTACACATCACAGAACAGTAAAAATCTAGTATGACATACCCTTTCACCAATCTTTTTTGCTGTAAACTATCACTTTTCCCTCTATATTAAACTGCAGCTAAAAATAATTATTCTTTTTTTATATACCTACACCTGTAGGTATTTTAGTAACAGGAGTTGTTTTAATTTACAAAATCTGACACTTTATCTTTCTTGATCAATACTCCTTTCTAAATATTTTTAATAGATGAAGAGAAATAAACTAAATCACATTGAAATAAATGGCCTTTAAGACAGAAATCATATCAGGAGTCCTTTAGAACAGAATCACATATTATGTGAAGATACTTTTCCATGTTATTGACACTGCTATTTACTTTCTTCCTCCATCCATACTTAAGTGTCTCAGAGTTTGAATATGTGTCTGAAGAAAAATGAAGGCTCTAAATAATTTCTGAGGCACCTCATTCTTTCAAAACTTTTTTTAAATGTGGCACTTTAAGA
This sequence comes from Emberiza elegans, assembly GCA_024865655.1. Lineage (NCBI taxonomy): Eukaryota > Metazoa > Chordata > Aves > Passeriformes > Fringillidae > Emberiza > Emberiza elegans. The sequence goes on from JALJVW010000158.1 coordinate 9,429,029, forward strand.
AAATTTGTGGGAACCAAGAACTTACTGACCCCTGCCAAAATGAGTACTATAGAAAAGGAAAAAAAGGGGAGGTCACGGAGACTCAGCCAAAAGTAATATTATTAAAGAATTCTTTGTAGACCTGACCACAAATTCATCCTGTCGTGGAGACTATAGCCTTATTCCACTCTGGCAGAGAGTCCTACCTAACCACACATTGTTGTTTGGTCATTATCCAAACCCTGCTGATGGATTTGGGATCCTCTCCAGGGGGCTGAGTGCACTTAGGATTGCAGCATAAAAACACCAGTCAGACAATGTGAAAGTCTTGCTGAATAAGGCATTACCTTCAGAAATTAATTTGTGACTGCAGTTCCAGATGCTAATGAACCATTCTGTTATACTTCAAGACAGCAAGAATATGGCTTGTCCCATCTTGTGCTTAACATTTGAAGTATATTGTCATTTAATTTTATTTATGTGAAGAACTGAGGCTCAGAATAAAATCATTTCTGAAAAATTTGGAATAGTTGGATCCAAAATGTATTCAGCAAATAGATTGCATTCTTTAAAGAGGGAGAAGAGGGAGAAGAGACGGAAAGGAAATGTGGATTCATTAAATACCCAAGTATTTTTAGGGGAAAAGTCTTATTTTTTGAATGGGACAAAGAGAATAAGAGACAGTTTTAAAGGTATTGTTGCTACTTATGGAAATAAAACCACTCAAACTTGCATACGTGTGAAAAAACAGTCACTAAATTAGCTCATAGTGAAAGTAGGACACAGAAAATGAATATATAATTGAAGTCACACTAGACTATAATGGAGGATAGGTGGAATTTCCAAAAGCATTTAGCACTACTTGATTATGCTCACTTACCAATGAAAAAAACTTACTGTTTGGTAAAAATCTGTTCATCGCTTAAATATTCCAAAAAACTCATCCTTAGATGCCAGAAATGCAACTAATTCTGACAGTTTGCCTTAAAATGCAGACAACACATCTGGAAAAAAATTATCTTTCTTATAATTATTTAATGTAATTTTTTTGTGAATATGCTTCATCATGACAGTGAAGAGCTGTCTTTTATATCGTATCTGCAAGCAGTAAACTGAAAATATATCTCTGCATTAGTGATCTATTTCCAAAGGAGGAAGGATAGAGTGAAATGTGATTGTGTTATTTGCAATTCTGTAATTGTTGCCTTATCGTTAAAATATGGAAAAGACAACCCAGGAGATTGTGTTGAATATTTGTATTTGAGACATTCCTGTGAACTTTAGACAATCAGCCAGAACTAGTGCAAGCATAAGGCAAAATCTTAGGCAATTTTTAATTCCTTTAAAATCATTTGCAGCCACATAGTTAAATGAGAATCAATGTTCTTTCTCTTGGGTTACTGCAGAAGAACTTTCAGCTGTAAAAGCATCAAAGCATCCTGACACAGTGCTGCCCTGGGAGATACACAAAGGTCTTTTGTATAACCTTTTCTATTTTTTTTTTTTTTTTTTTTTTTTTTTGAGTGAGCTATTTGTCATATAGTAACTTCCTTTGATATCATGCAAAACTCTGCCCTGGCTCTGTTTTATGTAACAAAAGACTCCTTTCACCTTCACCAAAGCCAACACGTGTTTTTGCAGTGGTTCGGCTAGCCCAGGCCTTGTGGTTAGACAATCTCCCCAGACAAGATTCCTACCCCAGAAACTTTCCAGGCTCACAGCTTTCCCCAGGCAGGTTGTCTTTAATGGAGAGTGAAGGGAGGAGGAGGTCATATCCTGTTCCAAGAGGGAAAAGGAAGCTTGTATAGTGTGTTATTTTTCATAGCAAAAAGCCCCCCATCATCTGGCTTTTGCAATCTGCTTAGATAATACAAATGAGTCCAGGCCTCTCATCTTAGCTGATATAACCAAACCAGATGTAGATATATCAGTAGCTCCTCCAAAAGAAACAGCATAATATTCTGAAAGCATGAATTTTGTTTAAATAGCACTCCATTTACTTGCCTTTATATTTGTCATGTCTCAACACACTAGAATATGCTACTACAGGTTCTTATAAACTTTATTATACAGTCATGAGATTCATCAGATATGTGGCTTTATTCTATACACCATTATTTCAAAGGTAGGTCAATGCAAACTAAATTTATAGTGTACTAATAGTACACTAATAGTACACTCGTGATTGTACTATTAGCTATACTTGTCTTACTTAGCAACAGAATGAATGGAATTGAGTGACTTGCACCTTGCATTGCAATCCTACCTTCTTTACTTTTTTTTTTCTTTTTTAAGTAGGAACTCTATTTATTCTCTAGAATTAATCTACATACTGTTGTCTTAGGTTACTATGTGAGATGCAGCCAGAAGTATGTATCATATCACCTTCTGTTAAAACCAGGTGGGGCAGTTTGCTTTATCTCTTCCACATCCCATCCTCCCTCCGGGAAATATCTTCTGTTCATGGGCCATGGAGTGTCACTGCATGGCTGATAAAATTCCATCATCCCATTGGGAGATGCTCCACCCAGGGGAGGAGCCAAGCATTCCTACCTGGATATAATTTGAGATTTGGAACACCACAGGCAGCCTTTTCCCTCTGCATTCCCAGAGGAGCAGCTTTCCCTCTCACTGGATTCCCAGAGGAAGACCAGGCCCATCCACACCACCACTGGATCTTCAGAGGAAAACTCCACCCTTCTACAGGATCCCTGCTCCAACAGAACCACAGCTGGCACTGCAGGAGGGCTGAGCCACCATTTAATGGGACTGCTACCAACATCCTGACCCACAGGGTCTCAGGTTGTACTCTGACCCTGTCAGTGTTTTTGTACTATTGCATTTATTTTAACTTTCCTATTAAATTGTAGCTCTGACTTGGAGTCTCTCGCTGGTTTCTTTTCAAGCTAGTACAACTGATCTTTCGGGATAGTATTTTTAAATGCAGCTTGCACTAGTCCAATGCTAACCTGACTAGAGCTAAAACCAGCCAGTAGCACTGATTAAATCAGAATTGATTTAGAGTAATGCAACCAGAAAGTTTACAAGGAAGAACGAGGCCAGAACTTGTCCTTTACTTCTCTTTCTGCAGTTCCAGTTTTCCTGCCCTATCATTCATCTGAAGCTGAATGTTTTATCTGGTGCAGGAAACCATGGCCTCAGGTTTTTCTCAGGTGTTTCTCAGGGTCCTATTGTGGTCCAAGGACCCATTCATCAGAGAGCTACCCCACAATCTTTTCTCAGCTTTTCATAACTACGACTGAAAATAACTATAACTGAAAATCTCCAGCTGCTACCACACTCATGTTAATAAGGTTCCATCTCCACTGTTGCCCTATGAAACGCTCAGATCTTGGAAGTTTCTGAAGTTATGACCTCTTCATCTTTAGCACAGAATCATGGAATTGTTTGGGTTCCAACCTGCTGCCAGGAGCAGGGGCACCTTTCACTAGATCAGATTGCTCAGATCAGAGCCTCATCCAACCTGGCCTTGAACACATCCAGGGCTGGGACAACCACCATTTCTGTGGACAAGCTGTTTCAGTACTTCAACACCCCCACAAAGAAGAATTTCTTGCTAATATTTAATATAATATTAATATAAACCTGCCTTCTTTGAGCTTAAATAATGCAGTACTTTGGGATTCAAGCCAATGGTCAAGCACCATGGACCCTGCTGTACACATCACTGTTAGCCTGAGCTGATGGGCATGTCCAAGAAGGGCAGTGGAAGGGTCTTGAGCACAAGTCTGAGGATGAGTGGCTGAGGGACCTGGGAGTGTTTAGCCTGGACAAAATGAGACACAGGGGGACCTCATTGCTCTCTACAACTACCCAAAATGTGAGGGTCAGTCCTTTCTCCCAGGTAAGAAGTGACAGTCCAAGGAAACTAATGGTTAGAGTCAAAGGGTGCCAGTCATGACCTGTTACAGTCTAGCTTGCCAGCTATTCAGGATATAATCTTTTCCATGATCCTTCTAACTCAGAACATTCTGAGATTCTGTGACTACCTGCCCTTGCGAAAAGTGCCTGTTCCTCTCCCTTGTAGTCCCCCTCCAGAGCCACTGAAAATACTAAATAATGTGCACTATTTCTACTTAAAGTACAAAAAATTCTTTAGAAAAATATTATCTCAAAGAAGATGCTACAAATATGTTCACTGACCCCTGACATCCCAGCTATTGATAAACAATGGCTGGAAAATCGAGCACAGTCTGTTCCTCAGGTGCAAAAAAGCCTGTAGTTAAGTTCCTAAGAAACCAGTGAGGGCAACTGATAGAGAAGACCCCACCTGGCAAGAGGAATTGTACCTGCACAGGAGGAGAATCATATATGAAAGAAAACTGGCCTCTGGTCTAGACAACAGCCCCAAAAAAAAAGAATGGCTGTATATTAAGGCCACGCTACTCGTTGTAGTTCATGAGTGCCTGATTTTCTCCTCAAGCTTCCTTCTTTGTTCTCACCTGACTTCTAAAAGAGCAAGGTGAGTCCTGAACAGGGGCAGACAACCAGCCTGAGTTTATTCTTTAATGCACAAAGCAAGTGCTCCAGGGTGCTGCCTGTTCCAAATTCAGCATCTCATTTGTTATAAACTAACAAAAAACTCCCCTGGCCATGCTGGACCCAAATAATTCCTTAAAACACTAAATGAATCAAGACAGCTTAGTAGATAAAATAGTGTTTTTACTTAAGGTAAAGAGATGAAAATGGTTTGACATTTAGTCTCACGTGACCTTTATCAAGGACAGTACAGAGCACACAGGTTTTGCCTTGATAACTCACTGTAGCTGGAAGCATTTGACTTTGATAAAGGTCACTCAGGTCCAAAATTTTGGATCATTTTTTGTTACCCTTATGTGAAAGAAAAAAGGCATTCTTCTCAGTACAGTTGTCCTCGTTTTTAGTATTTTTTTAATTAAAAGAAATAATTTTTTAAAAGTAATTTAGTTCCAGGAGGAATATTTCATTCCTTTATCCAGCACAGTCTTCTATTGTACCTTTTATTTCTGCAAAGCTCTCTTCTCTGATCAAATATTCCTGGCCTTTGACTGGGGTGGATCTTGTGAATTGAACTCCACTGATGAGAATTAACAGGAACAAATGGTGAAGCAGAGCACAGACACCATGGTTCTTTTTGTTTGTTTGTTTGTTTTTTAAATAACTCATTTAACTAAATGGAAATGGGCAAAGTTTATGAGTATAGTCACCCTGTAGTTAAGATAATTGGGCCCACGTATAACATTCTTCTTTTCTGGAAGAACATAACATTGCATGGCTGGACAGACATAAGGAAGATGTTGAAGCATGTGCTTGAAGCCTCAATAATTTTCAGTGTTGTTCTTCAAAAAGTTTCTCATCATTCTGCCTGTGAAACCTGTGTTTTCAAGCTTATGTTCAGATTTGCATTTTCAATATGTGAACTACACCCACACTACACTCGCTGCTCCCCCTCCAGTGTTTGCCCAGACAGGCCACCTTGAATCAATTACATGGGCAAAGAAAGAGTTTAGTGTCTACAGAAAAAGATCCTGTCTAAAAATAATATCTTTCTAGAACTGCCTAAAATTGCACATTCTTCCCTTCAAAACTCATCTCAAGAGCAACTTACAAGGAGTTTTGCTTGCACAAGTTGCTGTGCCATAGGAGAAATATTGACTGGGAGACAGGACTGCATCCAGTGTCTGTTGTGACTGATGAAAGGTAACTAAATGAATTTAGACTTACTCTTCTATCTCAATACTGTCCTTAGAACAAACTGTGGCAAAAAAAGGAGAGATAACGATATAAAGTGGTCAGTTTTCCCTTGTAATAGTGGCTAAAGGAAAGAAGAAGAGAGGCAAGTGGGCTGTGACTATACATGGGATGTCATGGATGGACAGCACTGCCAACTTAGAGGAAAGTTCTGCTATTGGTAGAGGAGAAAGAAAGTAGGAAACAGGATACAGCCTGTGTCTCACTGTAACCTATTCCTAACTTCTTGCGTCATTGGTAGTGTTCACAGATCAGTTCTTGATGTAGCCCACAATGACTTATTTTAGAAGCTCTGCAGGAGTTTTGTATATGGTATTATATCCAAAATCATATCCTTCCACCTATTAAACAATATACACATAAAAACAAACCTTTACTTATGTCTACTTTTATGGATGTTTTCTTCACTGACTTCCTTCGATACCATTGTCTCAAATAAAAATATTCCTACTACTATTTGGCTGTGGTGGGTTCAATGAGCCACTACTGGAGACAGAGAATCAGTCTGAAGGTAGCTCCACAGGTGTACCAGCATCAACAAAAGAAATTAATTTGGCCTTCAAATTTTTTAGGCTGAAGCACATCCTTAGACAAAATCCAGAAAAATCTGCAGGAGACTTCCTACCAGAGGCATCTGGATGTAAGTTCAAATTACATCACAAATCATAAATCTCTTTTTGTCGAGAAATTCTGGACAATTCTGGGTCAAACCCAACCTGCCCCACCCCCTCCCACATCCCACACCTCCCTTCCCCCAGTTATAGTGGAAGGGTAATCTGGTATGTGCTCGTTTTTAGGAATCTCATATCCATGAAATGGTTAATTTAGATAAAACAGCTTTGAGACCAATTTGTTAGGAGCTGCTTGCAAGCCATTTTCACCTCTACTAACATAATTGCTGTAATTTCCAGGAGAAAAACATGATCTTACTAAAGAGAAGAATCTAATATGGGAGGGTTTTTTGTCGACAAGATTCAGTTAAATCTGAAGTTATGGTGCCTTCAGCCATCTTGTACCCTACTCATGGAAGCTCACTCTGTTTTTATGAAGCATAAGCTTTCAAACTTCCACATGTAAAATTATGGTCAGCTCCAGAAATAGCATGTTTAAGAAGAATGCTTTTAAGTCAGGTTGTTTTGCTTCCTAGAAAGAGCCTCATATGACTGTACTTACATTAATTATATGAAGGTTGTATTTTTGACCAAAAAATGTGTATTGCATTATATATGTTTTGAAGAAATACGTTATTATGCCAAATTATTATGCCAAAAATATTTGGACTAATTCACTTTTACAGGCCCTTCTCTCTACATCTTCCTATGAGACTTTTGACATTCTGACATATTCTCTTTGACATATCTTTTATATTGTCAGAGACTGAAGTAGTTTATGCGTCAAATATTGATATAAAATTTTGCTCATTATAGCAAAAACTGTATAAAGAAGCTACAATCAAAGAAGCCTCCCTGAAGGTACCTGACTGGGACGATGGACTGAAAGTCAAACTGCTGAGATTGGATAAAGGGAAAACCCATTCTTCAGTCACCTGAAACCAAAAAGTCCACAAGGGAAAGGATGTGAGCCAAATGCTGGCATGCTCTCACCATGCCAAGAATCATCTCTGGCTTGCCTCGGGGTGGGGAGGCTGTAGCCCACAGATCCCTTTGCTGGGAGCAGGTTTGCTCAGATTTGACCCCATCCAAGGTGGGGGGAGGAAGTTTGGGAGTGTTGGAACCTCTGCTGGGGGGCAGGGAACCCATCCCACCCCCCCTTACACAGCCTGGCTGTGGAACCCCCTGTGGGACATTCCTGTGAGAGGAGCTGAGGGGGGGCCTGAATCCATCAGTGCCCCCAAAGTGCCCCTGGAGTCATTTCTGAGGCACCACGGGACTGCAGGGGAGAGGAGCTGAGGGGGGGCCTGAATCCATCAGTGCCCCCAAAGTGCCCCTGGAGTCAATCCTGAGGCCTGGCACCACGGGACTGCAGGGATGCCACAAACCCAGAGTCTGTGTAAGGGACAAGGGCAAACTCCCCCCGCAGGGAGGTACCTGGGTTTTCCCACCTGGCCTGAGCAGATATTAACCCATCAGATTCTGTGCTTTTGGGGGGACCTTCACCACAAAGACCAGCTGGAGAGGATCAAGAGAGCATCATTGGGATTCCTGGAGTGGTGACATTTTTGTTATTGTGTTCTGTTACTCTTTCTGTCGTCTCCCCCCCGCCATTTTCTATTTCTTTCTCTCTTTCTCCCATATTTACTATCAAAGAAAAGCCACACTGTTGTCACTGGCATATGATTTCATTTGCACCTTAATTCAGGCAGAGGCATTTCTAACAATCTTAGTAATTGGATCTTGACATATATCTAGAGTTAAATTTGAGTTCTACATAGTCTTGTCATTCCCAACCCTACTGACTCTTACACCCATCAAACGGCTTCATTTTGCTTCTCTGGAATTGTTCAGGGAAAGAGAAATTCACTTCAGAAAACTTCTTAGAAGATTTTAACAGAACTACATGCTTTAAAAAATCCTATTGGTAGCTGGAGTGGCATTAGAGTGGAAACAAAAGTACTGAAAAGCTGAGAAAGGAACAGAATGGATGCTCACTATGGAACACACATCTCAGTTCTACTCCCACAACAGCAAGGACAAAAGTCCTTGCCATTTGCTCTATATAATTATTATTACTATTACTATTATTACTATCCCAGGGGAGCAACAAAAATAGCATCCCATTTTGCATCTGGCTTCCAGCTTTATATTAGCAGAAATGTAGGACACACAGGAAGCAAAACAGGCCACACAAAAGGGGAACCAGTCAATCTGATTTTATGGCTTTGATGCATGGATTCTCAGTTTTCCTCAGCCTTGAGGAATGGTAACTCTCAGAAAAAAGCTGCAGCTAAGTGAGCCCATGTTACCCAGCATGAGTGGTTAACGGAGGAGTTACAGGGATACTGGCCACCTCATCACTGATTTACTAGCTAGGGCATCAAATGCATGACCTGAGGCTGGTTGGTGACTGTCCCTTTAGCAGTAACTATCAAATGATCTCTCAACTTCCCTCAGAGCAATAACTGTATTTAAAGGAGCCTTCACCAGTACAAGTCCAACATAAGATAGTAAGCTCTAAGTCACTGATGTGCTGACAAAGTGAGCAGAGCAAATCTAGCCCACCCATAAAACATGTATCAAGTTGAAGTACACATTCTGAATTCTTCTGGTAAAAAACACCAAGCTCTATGCCCAGCTCCTTCCACAGATCCTATACAGAACTCAGAGAAGTCCCTGAGCTGGCACAGACTAATTAAGAAGAAAGGGAAAGATTACATTTATGCGTAACTTATACTCCAAAAAAGAAACACTATCAATAATGTAGTAGTAAAATACTTGAAAGGAAATGGATTTTTGATTAAGTCAGTTTTTCAACATCTTTATTCAGATAAGAGAATAATACTTTTAAATTGCTATTCACTCTGACCGCCACCACTTGTTAACATTTTGCCCTGGGGAGGAAACACAGCTTAGCAGTACAAGGGCTCTATAATAAGCATCTTTATCTCCTTGGGATTCTTGTTATTTTTTCGTCAGTACTGTAAATCACATACCACTTGGGCTGATTCACACAGACCCAGGGAGAAGGACACAGAAGAGAGAGCTGTTTTCTCATGAGAAGTTCGACACGGTGAAATTCCTCTTCCATTTGAGTAGCTCCAAAGCCAATTTGCACCCAGCTTGACCTGGCAGATGTAACTCTTCTTCTTTCACTCCTAATTTGCCTGCAGTTGGCTCAGGTTCATAGCTGTTTGGAGTGCTCTAATGGCTTTCCTGCTTGGAGCTATAAAAAAAGTCTGAGCCTACTCAAATACCAGCACAAGGACAATATCATAGGCACTCCTTGAAAGCGGCAGAAATAATGGGGCAGATAACCTGGCAGACAGCATTCCTGTCCTGCCAGCTTGGAGGATGTAGCCCACAACCTGTCACCATATGTTTGGCTCCAAACTAGGGGGCAGAAAGGCTGGAATGGTGCAGAGAATTCAGGGGATTTTGTTACCTCTCAAGAAAGACAGGGAGGTTTGAAGCTTGCAGCATCACCTATGTTCTCTATCATTCCTTTCCAAAGCTTTACTTCAGAGAACTAGCAGCAGGAGTCTTCCTCTTAGACACTCCTAAAGATTTGGTTTCCAAAAGGGTCTTTGCTCTATAGTGGCTTTGGATATATTGCCACTCTGAATTTGCTCCTGTTTGTTTTAACACAATGAAGGCTTTTAGCCTGCTCTGTTAAAGAAAATTAGAGGGAAGGCACTTCCAAACTGTATATATATCATATGGACTTACAGCATGTAATGGAGTACACTTCAGAGACCCTTCATTTTGGCACTGGAACAGTGCTGAGAGAAGCTGTGGATATCCCATTCACTGAAGTGTTCAAGGCCAGGCTGGATGGGGCTTTGAGCAATCTGGTCTAAGGGGACGGTGTCCCTGCCCATGGCAGCGTGCCAGAACTAGACAATCATTAAGGTTCTTTCCACTGGAAATTATTCTGTGATTCTCTGACCCTGTGATATAGTTCAGAGCCAGCAAACCTCTGCAGTTCAACAAAGTGAACAGTGTCAAAAAAAAGTAGAATCAGAAAGCTCAGAAACAACTGCAAGCACCACGTTAAGCATTTGCACTCAGACTCAACTGGTTTGAGTACTCAGCAGTGATGAAGGCACACCTCAAGTGCTGTGTCCATTTCTGGGAGCTTCAGTTCAGGAAAGACATTGAGATGCTGAAGAATGACAACAATGGTCATGAAGGGTTTGGAGGGTTAGTCCTATAAGGAATGGGTGAGGGAGTTAGGGCTCTTTGGTCTGGAGAAGAGGAGGCTCAGAGAAATTATTTATTTTGCTCTCTTTATTGCTCTATAGAATTCCCTGAAGGGAAGCTGTAGCCAGGCAAAAAGTGACAGAACAAAAGGAAATGGACAAAAGTGGTGCCAGGGAAGGTTCAGGTTGCACATCAAGAGGAATTTCTTCACAGAAAGGATGATTAAACATTGAAATGAGCTGCCCAGGGTGGAGTCACCACCCCTGGAGGTGTTAAAGAATGGACATGGCGCTTAGTGCCATGGTCTAGATGACATGGTGGTGTTTGGTCAGAGGTTGGAATGGTCTTGGGATTCTTTTTTAACCAATTGACCCTTTGAGCATGTGATTCTGTGTTAGGGGGGATGGCTTCAGACCTCAACTTAACCTCATGTGTTGACCTCAGGTGCTGGAGATGGTCAAGGGAGTCTCCAACAATAAAGAAGCTTAAGCCACATAAATTTCAGATATCATTAGGTTGCCAATTTTATGCCCATAGCACAAGAGCCATTCTATTATATAAAGCAAAATATAAATTGAACTGCTATCGCTACAAATACTAATTAATTTTTTTAATTTGGTTCTACATTATTTTGCATACCACCTCTTCTTCCATACTGGGTGGACACAGGCCTAAATGGCCAGGAAAAATCTTACATGATTTGAGATGAAACTGAGGAAGGATAAGAAAAGAGAACATCAAATGCAGATTACAAGGTTCCACCTTCTACTGTGAAGGCAGGTGGGATTTGTAGACAGCATGAGCTTGGGCTGCCTTGGAACAACATCAATGCCCTCAAATGAGCCACTGAACACCACTGCTCAGAGCAAGGTCAGGTCATGATCCCAGGGAGGAATGCTAACCTCAATTAGAGGAGTACAAGAAGTGTTAATTCTAAGCCGATATTCACCTCCTGCTCCTTTTGTGAGGCTGTAGTTCCATGTGCCACCACTCTACAAGGTGGCACAGGCTGCCACCACCCCAATATGTTGATAAGCAGTGCTTTCCTAAAGCACTGCCACAGCACTGCTCGTGACAACAAATATGTATGTATTTTTTACTAACATCTGACTTTAGAGAATTTATTAATGAAAAACATTGCAGCTTGCAGAGGAAAACTGCTTTAACCTGAAGCAAACTGTCACTGAGGTCAGTGAGTAAAGCAACATGAAGTTAGCTAAAGGTGACCAAGAAAGGAGGAGAAAAAAACATGTGATTTTTTTTCTTTATGGCTTTGTTATGGTAAACAAGGACTTTGTGAAAGGCTTTTTTTGTATTTTTAATGGGTGTTTTTCTCAAAGTAGACATCTAGTTATAAGATGGGGTGGCCAGAATATTTTCTACGTAAACATGTCTGCCTGTACCATTTTAAGCAATTTTACATAATTTGTCTAACTGGTGTCTGGACCTCAGAGCTGAAAACTTGCTATTCTATTTTTGTTTTGTGATGACTGAGCGTAAGTTCCAGTTCTAACATTGTAGTAATATGCAGACTACACAGAATTATTAAGCTTATACAAAGTCACTGGTTTAGTAAATGTCGGTGGCCAGAGAACACAGTCTTTTCACAAAAAAATGGAAAAAAAGTTTAAAAATTAATATGATTGTTTGAAGGGGGGTTGAGAGTAAATGAAAAATACTCAACTTTGGGTTGTTTGTGTTGTTTGGGTTGTCTGTAATTTTGCTCTGAGCACTTTTTCTTGAATGAAGGTCAGCCTTTCTGCCCAACATCACCTTCAGTGGAGGTGAGGGATGATACCAGGCTGTAACAAAATCCTGTCCATCAGGAAGTCATTTAGGCCCCAAAAGGTTGTTACCTTAAACCATTATTTATTTCTCCTTCAGTAAAAAGAGATAATTCCACAGGCTGAAAACCAGCAAGGAACAGACTTAATCATATCAAACAATGAGAAGGGAGATGAACAAACCTGTATCTAGCTTGGCTTTATTACTGTCCACACTTGTGCCTCCAAGCAGCAAACAAACCCCAAATCTAAGCTTTTGAAAGCAACACAAAAATTGTAATCCCTTTTGTCTTGCTAATACTGAAGGGAAGACCAAGAGTCAAAATATTCCCAAAGTAAAAATCAGCTATTCCAGAACCATGCGAATAAATAAAAGAAAAAAATAAAACCAAAGGAAGCTGCAAAAGTCATCTTAAAAGTAGGACAAAGACCTCTGACAACTAAAATATGGAAAAAAAAAATCTTGAGTGTGCCACATTCTGTGATCTAGAAGACTAAAATAGCATTTGGAGAGTCATGAATCAATTTGAAGCATTTCAAAACTGTTGGCTCCCTCCCAGATACATCCCTAAAGAGATACTGTGGGAACATTCTTTGCACAAAGTATTGTAGCTGCAATATAGTTGATAGCTTCCCATGAATTTATAGTTCCAGGATTACTGTAAATAAAGTATGTTAAACAAATTTAAAAGAAAAAAGTATTTCAATGACAAAAAGACTGTGTACTGAAAGAATACTCAAAACCAGCTGCCCCTGCTTTTTTGACCTTTAAAAGACCACATGTTCAGAAATACACAATGACAACTCCAACTTAGATGTACCACTGCCACTGCCAGCATCATGTGCATCAACTTATGCCTAACCACATAATTTACTGGGTTGGGGGGGCAGTGGGGGTTAAGTTCCATTTAAGAGAAGGACTCCATGACCATCAAAATGGGTGAACACAAGATGCTATTTTTTATGAGACATGAAACATATTTCTTGGTTTAGAAAGCTTCTCTCCTCCCTTTTTCTTCCAGCACATATCTCCCATCTCCCATCCTACCCCTACTTTTAAGCTAGGTTTTAGTTATTTCTGTCTAATCTTCCCCACACCCACCCAAGCAGCCAAATCCAAATCCACTACAGTGAACGTTTGTGAGGAATTTTCCAGTGCTGAGTCTTTAAAAGTAGCCAAAATGAGTAAGTATGGAGGCAGAGGTCAGAAAAATAGCAAAAAACCAACTGTGTGAGTAAGCTCCATTCACAAAAAGAGAGTCTAAAATGATGCAGAATATGTTCTCAGTCTGCGAAGGCAAAACACATATTTCTTCTTTTCCTGTCCATCATTTCATGAGCATGGCTGCCACTGTGGCTTACACTCAGCAACACCTTGCTCCCCAGGTAGTCCTATTGAAAACTGCAAGACAAGGCATGGAATAGCATTCTCAGCATTAACAGCAGTCGTGGGGCTGCCCCTTTGTCAATCAACTATATCTGTGCTTTTATTAAAAATAGATGATATCTCTGCTGACAGTTTCCAGCCCTGGTGCAGCAACCCATTCAGTTTGTAAAGGGATTTAGGGCACCAAATGCTGCAATAAATCTTGTAACTGCCCAATTATCACTTGATGGCCACACCCCTTTGGCATCCTAGGGGCCCGCGTCACTGGAGATAAGGTGTTTGTGTTAACTTAGGATGTCTAGCATGCCTCTGAAGCTGGATGACTGCCCTTTTGCAGGGTATTCTGTACATTAAAGTCATGCAGCCAAGAGCCCTGAAGGTGCTGAAAGAGAGGAAAAGGCTTTTCATAGAGCTTAATCCAATTAAAGCACGTTAATGAAGGTTAGGATCATCTGTCACATTTTCCAGACACATCCTTTCGTGCATCATCATCTAATTACAAAGTCATATTTTCTTTTAAAGCTTTTCATCTTGATCAAGAAAATGTGATGGGAAGTTCAACATCTAAAATACAGGTGGCTTAGATAGGATTTCTTCATCTTTCCTTTCTTTTTCCCCTCTTGTCCCCTCCCTCCCCCTCCCCCAAAAGAAACATGATGCTTTTTTTTTACATAGTGGCTTGTTTCATCAGGTAATACAAACTGGCATATATCCAATACAGCCTGAGGAACAACCTCAAATAACATCTCCAAAGCTTCTGTTTGAGGGATTGTAAGACCTTACTGCAGAGGAGTAGAGGAAGAAAAAAAGCAGGGAGATTGAAACACCACATACTGCAAATGAATAAAGGATTTCAGGTGCTGTGGCTGCTGGAATGGTATCAGGTTAGATTTCTCTAACAGCTTTGAGAGCACCTTCCCACCATCATCACATTAAACACAGTTGTCAGAGAGAGCTCCACCATCCTTGATCAAAAGAAAGGGAAAGGCAGATTCTCATTTCTGTACAACCCTCTTTATGCAATTTCAGCAGGGCAGGGGATAGGAGAGGAGAGTTTATGCAGGCAGGTGAGCATCCCTCTATGAAACTGCAAATTCCCTCTGAATATTCCTGGGAGCAGCTGGAGAGCACAAATTTTCCCACTTAAAAGGGCTCACACTGGAACCAAGAGCAGTTTAATTTCTATAACTTGGGCAGTAGGCAAATCCATTAAAGATGCATGCAACGAGAATCCTACTGGAGAAGAAATTATTGGAGAAATTCAGTAATGCCTTGAAAATACCTTGACAATACCTTGACCTCATAATTATTCTGTGACACAAGCATGACTTCTAACTATATCAGTCCCCAGGTTGGTTACTGCTCCCCACAGAAGGCTACTGGTTTGGTGCCACAGCTGTTGAGTTCACCACTGCATTCCTTATCCATGTCAGTGCAAATGCCAGTTGCCCATGTCACCTGGCAATGAAGGTTCCTTGGATTAACTCTGTCCAGGAGACCTACAAGAACATCCAAGCTGTCACCCTCAGGAATAGTTCCACTTGGTCTCACCCATTTCTCAGCCAGCTACAGAAAGAAAATAGATTATGACAGCGTTCACAGGGATCTTAGGATGAGGGAAGAGACGAGGATCTGACTCCATGTTTCGGAATATATATTGCATTAAAACTATACTAAAAAAATAGAAGAAAGGATTTCCTCAGAAGGCTAGCTAAGAACAGAATAGAAAAGAACGGTTACAAAGGTTTCTGGCTCAGGCTCTCTGTCCGAGCCAGCTGGGCTGTGATTGGCCATTAATTACAAAACTCTAACATGGGCCAATCAAAGATCCACCTGTTGCATTCCACAGCAGCAGATAATCAGTGTTTACATTTTGTTCCTGAGGTTTCTCAGCTTCTCAGGAGGAAAAATCTTAAAGAAAGGATTTTCCATAAAAGATGTCTGCGAAAATAGATTATTGTAAATATCGCACTGCTGACACTCAACATTCAGGTTTTGTGTCGTCTTCAAACCGGTGCTGCAGGGAGACTGAGGCAGGAAACATACGTGTATTTTTGGTTTCCCTTCCAGCCAACATGAAGAAATATTTTAGTTTCCCAACAAATCCCAAAAGGCTGCACAACACATAATTCCCATTAGTGGCTTGGTCCAGCTGCTGATGTTGGGCTCTGAGCACATATGCTGAACTTTGTGCAATCTGTTCTTTGATATTTGCAGTGCTGGGTCTGAAAGAAAGAGGAAAGAGCTAGACCTGCTTGGACTGTTCAACAGGATTAGTGAGAGACTGAAAGGATTAATGGAATATGTAGGGAAGGAACTGCTTATTAGCATACAAGGAGCATCCAGAGCTTATAAGGAATGCTTGGGTTGTAACAGATAACTTCTTTGGGGTTTATTAAGTTTGTTGTGTACTTCAAGCAAAGAAAGCAATGCAGGAGGCATGACCAGTGTGCCTAATTTCTCACTTTAAATTAAAGTGTTAATGAGGAGTAGGCCCTGCTGAGGACTACATACATTTCTGAAAATTCATCTTAGACTTGGACACAGGTCTCATGGGCCACTGCCTCACAGATTGAAATTAATGTTAATGCAAATCCAAGCCAAACCAACTTCTCCCAACCTTCCTCTGTGGAAAGGAGGGGGACCAACACCCAATCTTAAAACTTAAAACATATGTGAGTACTTATAACTGAAGGTATCTACAGGAGTGGTGGATGCAAAACCAAAATGCAATAAAAAGGCATAAATTATACTGTGCTATTTTTATCCTCTTCAAATTTCTCATGAGTCAAGCAAATGCAAGTACTATTGATGCAAACATTCCCCATATGTGACCGTGTTCGCAGGGGTCTCAGGTTGAGGGAAGAGATGAGGATCTGACTCCATGTTTCAGAAGGCTTGATTTATTATTTCATGATATATATTATATTAAAACTATACAAAAAGAATAGAAGAAAGGAATTCATCAGAAGGCTAGCTAAGAACAGAATAGGAAGGAATGATAACAAAAGCTTCTGTCTCGGACAGAGAGTCCGAGCCAGCTCACTGTGATTGGCCATTAATTACAAACATCCAACATGGGCCAATCACAGATGCACCTGTTGCATTCCACAGCAGCAGATAATCAATGTTTACATTTTGTTCCTGAGGCCTCTCAGCTTCTCAGGAGGAAAAATCCTAAGGAAAGGATTTTTCATAAAAGATGTCTGTGACACTCATATATTTGTGCTTAGGACACTGCATACATTATTTTGATTAAATGCCTCTCCATTACCCTACTGGGGATAGACATCTCCTGGTAAGCAGGCACAACTACCAAAGGTCACTCAGCATCAGACTCACCATCTGCACCTTCACCCCCTTTCCCTGAGACTCTCTGCCTCGTTCTGCAACCTTTAGCCAATGTAAGAGATGAAAACTGCTGCAAACTTACCCCCAAAGCTTTGGGGATGGATGCTTTACTGCCTTAGGTCAGTCTAATCTAATTCTAACTTTCAACACAGAGCACATTTAACAGAAACCTGAGAAGTTAAGACAACCTGCTGTGTACTTCCTCCCATCTGCCTACATGCTGACAATTGACACCAGTGGCAAGAACAGAGGAAAATCCCACAAATTCACTTCATTATTAACAGTTACTTATTCTGCAGCAATATGTGTGTGCTTGCCTAATGCCTTCAGTGCTATGTTAATTTCCTGGTGCATAAAGTTTCTTTAGCATTCATGTAACAAATACAGATTTGGCACAAATGTTGCTCTCTGAACATGTAGAGTCAGATAGCCTTGAACTCTGTAAAAGCTGGCACCCCATTATAGCCTCTTTCTGGTTTTATCCTGTTTCTATTTATCACTGGTCACATTTATCACCATATGAATGTAATTGTCAAATTGTCATTTTATGAAAGAAAAAGGTTGTCCTTGTGACAGGCTTACTTTTCTGTATGCCATGGTTTATATGAGTAGTAGCAGCCCTAACATAGAGCATGTAACCTGATTTCCCAGATGTCTGTAAATGTACTTGGCGTTGAATTTTAAATTTGACGAAATTCAAAGCTCTTCATATAAAACACAACTCAAGTTAACTTTTATCTCTATTTTTTCCCTTTCTGTCTCTCAGCAGCTGTTCTTCTTTTATTATTTCATGCGCTATATTCAATATGCAAAGTTTCCTTGTTTGTTAGAGTGCATTACACTTTCTAATGCATCTGTCATGCTGAAAAACAGGAAAGTAGCATAAAGCCTCTCTTGTGAGTTTTTTCCCCCCAGTTAAAGGAAGGCTTAGGTAGAAGGAAAAAAAGAAATAAATGAAAGAAAAGAAATTTGCCTGTGAGCATCTAGAGAGCTTAAGAAAAAGGTTCTTCAGCTGTATGAAAGTTTAAAAATTAAAATACCAGTGAATTTAATGCTTAGAAATTACGATGACTGGTCCTGGGAATTTTCCTTAAAAGGGTGATTTGGGAGTTAAGACACAGATAGGAGACCTGGATTCTGTTCTACATCTCAACATCTTACTGGTTAACCTCTCAGAATATGCCAGCCCTAGAGGTAATTAGAAAAATAATTCACATTCTCATCTGAACCAATGCAGGGACCTGTGGGAGTGGGGGTTTCAGATACAATATCTAGACCTGCTTTTACCCTTCCTTATGTTAATTCTGCCAAAATTGAGCCAAAGACACAGTTCAGTCCTGCCTCAGAAGTCTTTCCTCACTAAAGCTTCCTGGATTATAAGACATTTGGAGTTTTGTTGTTAAGTTTCTTTGGAGCAGAAAGATTACAAGGGCTGGATCTGGGAATTTCTTCACAGCAGTCAGGATTATGAGGCAGTAGGAGAAACCCAGCCTGGTCTGTGCAAAATGAACTCATGTTAATTCACCCTCCCAAAGTCCCAGCAGCTGAAGATCACTCCTGCAGAATTACACATGGACATTGCACCCCTCCTTATGGAATCCACCTGAATCTCCACAGCATGCCACACAGCACTGTACAGCTTTCCAAACTGTGCACACTGTAGGGCATTCTTAGCCATAAATAAATTACTATTTCTCAGTAATAAATAAAAATCAATCAACAGAGTTAATGAGCATTTAAGTAAACATTAGGAATATCACTAGTTACTGGGGCATGTAGGAACTATATCCCTATAAGTTTTTATACAAACATATAAAGGGGATATAAGGGTGCATATAAGGGGACAGTGCACTTAATATTTTTATGCAGTTTTTTAAAAGGCAGGCTTAATCTAACCAAAAGAGCTAAATGTATGAATTTTGGCTTTATGAATGTATGAAAATAGCTGTAGCTCATTTCCAAAAGCATGTGGTCACAAAAAAGTTCACATCCCTGACTAATTTTCTGGCAGGTTTTGCTGGTGGTTTTTAATTTCAACAAAGTTTCATAGGGGCAAAATTCCTTGCATCTCTCTGCCTTGCACCTGAGTCAGAGTCTGGAGTGTGTCTCCAGCAGCTGGCCAGGCAGTGTGCTTCAAAGTGCAGCCCATATTCTTTCAGGGTGTATTTTCAAAGGTGTGCTCTTCATTTTGAAGCAGAGCAATGTGAGATCTAAAACTGCTGTCCATGAAACAGAATAATCTTATTCTACCCGCCACTTCTTCAAGTCCAAATATTCCCCCATATTCCATATTAAGCAGGATTTTTGGTCATCAACAAATGAGGTGGAGCCATCAGGCAAGGTTACATCACAGATGTTGTCTGACTTCATTCAAAGTTCAGTGTTGAACTATATATATATATATATATATATATATATACATATATATACATATATATACACACACAAGTATATATATACATATATATACAGATATATACAGATATATATACATATATATACACACTACATATATATATGTATATATGTATGTATATATATGTGTGTGTATATATATGTGTATATGTATATATATATATATACACATATAGCTACTGTAAGTAAGCTGTACCTCTGGCCACCCTCTCTAGCCCAGCAAACATTAACCCCTTTCTAACTGGGTCACTGTGGGCTGTGTTGCAACTCCTTCATGCAGCTCCCTTGTTTTAAAATCTCAGAGCATTCTTGTCTCTAGACCCTGCCACAGTAAATTCCCTGCAGGAATTTATGCTGGAAACGGTCTGTTCATGAGCCAAAAGCCCAACACAAAATTTAAATATATTGCAACGTTTTGGGAAAAAAAAATATGGAATTTGGTACTCAATGTATAGCAAATATGTGTTTTGTTGCCAGGCTATTTGGCCTTTCTGAATGCTATCTTAATGTTTTGCAAATACTATTTCTCTCATCTATCAGCATGCTGACATTTTCAAGCAATCTGAAACCACAGTCTGAAATTGTATTTCAGTTCCTAAAATCCTTTAAAACTTCTAATTGCCTTTTAAATATAGGTCTGATTGACTCAGAACTAGATCTACAATCAGAAATTATGAGCTAAACATATTTCTCATTTTAATTCTACAGCCACATAGCCAATATTACGTTTATGTAGCACTCAGACATTGCAGTTAAGATTGGGTTTCAGAGAGGAAACTAAGCATTAAAATACCCATTTAAAAAATACCTCCAAAATTATGATGGAAATATTAAAAAAAAAGAGGCTGAAAAAAGAATTAATTAAACTTCACTGCTCAAAAGTACAAAGGATCTTGATGTGCACTGCAGAGAAAGTGCATATTAGGTTGGTAGGAAAATCAGATCCTTCAGATTAGTCTTCTCCTTCAAGTAGATTGGATCTAACTTAAAGTGTCCCGTCTTTAATCCACCAATTATTTAATTATTCATATGAAAGAGTACCATTTCAACACGGCTGGTTTAGAAAACTCCATGCTTATGGCCGCAAGTGGCCTGATACCTGAGTCACTCCAGACAAGGTGGTACCTCAGTTCCCTGTTCCTCTCTCTTTGGTGACTTTCCTGCTCAGACATTATTAATAAGTCTGCATACCAAAGCTGAACCAGCTCTGCCTTGACACACTGCTGAGGGAGAACAAAATTACCTAAACCAGGCCACAGCCATCTGCCAGGTCAGTGTAAAGTGAGACTTGAGTGCTTTAGAGCATTGCAATCATAATCATTCACTTGGTCCCATGGGTGCTTCTGCCTCCTGATCCACCAGATGGACAAAGGTGAGACTGAAACATCTTGGAAAACACCTCACTCTACCCCAGCCCTGATGTGACTGCAGATCAAAGCATGGTCCTCTGTTGTGATCCTAAGGTTTTCCTTTTTGTTCCTAACTGTGTAAGGGAAAACCCCCAAGACTTCTCTCCCTGACATAGATCAGCACCAAGAGCAGCCAAGAGAGTAGAGATGAATATCTATATCTGATATCCATTCTTCCTTACATTTCTAAGGCTTTTTAGGCTCCTGAAAAGCTGCTGTCAAACATACAGTTTGCAGCTGAATTCCAACAGTTCAGAGATCATAATGGAATCACTAAAAACAACAGATTAGAGTAAAAAAAGTGATGCCTGATCCACAGTTTCACAGGTCCTTTCATATCTATTAGTTCTTCTGTGGCAAGTAGTTTATCTCTGTTAATGTCCCAAACATATAATCTCTATGCCTGAGGAGACTGGTGAGCACGAAATAAAATGCAAGACTAAAGCAATAGAAAGAATAGAAATAAGTCATATATTTCTGTATGCCTGTGGGAGTACAGAAATTCAGAGTTTGGTGTGAGGATTGGGAAGATAGGCTGAAGGAGGAGAGAAGCAGGAGAACACTTTTAGAGGTAGGAAGGGCTGAAATCTTATTTCAAGGCATCTGTCTAGGAAGGGATCAGCAGATGAAAAGCTCATAACATCAGGCATTTAAAGAGAAAGTCAATATTTAACAGGATTTCCTCTGTCTTTCAAAATATTGATTTTTGAAAATAAGCAGCTTTTAAAAAGCACATGCATACATACAAAAAAAAAAAAAAAACCAAAAAAAAACCAACTCAAAAGCAAGCTAGCCGCAGTGCTGGGTCTTACTACATTAAGCAGCTGTCTCAAATGTGGCTACCATCTGCCCCAAGGGAGGATTTAAAACTGACAGACTAGAAATTAAGGAACAATTGACCTCAGTTGACATTCTTAATTCAACCTTACCTTAAAGTCCATCTGCAATTCTCAGGGGCCACGGTCAAAATATGTGTTATGAAAGGTACACTGGTCACAAACACATTCTGCCTCCTGCCCCAACACAAGGAACAGGGCAGGAATGGGGCTCACACTGCTCCTTCTCCACAGCATTCTGGTGCCTGTGTTTCCTGCCCTTCCCCTGTGAGGCAGCAGCAGAATAGGTCTGCAAAGAGCTATTTCTCAGGAAAAGATGTGTGTGGTGTGGTTCATAGCTGATCATGCTCACAAGACTCTTCTAGGCTGGGCTGATTGTTCTCCTGAAAGTATTATGCATTTAGATACAAAAAATAAGTGTTATCAGATCAAGAGCTAGGAAAAAACACTAGGCTTATCTATTCTCACAGGAATTTACATATTTCTATGCGTATGTATTTCTTGGAAGCCAATGATTTTCTAATGTAGAGAAGTATTTCTGAGAAACTGTCCCTCCTCTAACAGAAAATAATCTGAGCTCTCCAGATTCCAAATGAACCAAACTCTCCATACACTTGAGCCGGTTAAATCAGTTGTGATTCTGACCAGAACTGCCATTGCATTCTTAAAAACAAGGGTCTAATGATCTATGCTGCTATCTTGGAAATGAATTATAAATACTTTTTAAAACAGGGTTTAGTTTTCCATAACAACTTTTAAATCAAGTGTTGCCTGCACATGTCAAGTCTTTGGCCAAAAACACCATGTATGGATTATCTCAAAAAGGCCCTGTTTCAGAAAGGAAATTTCTTTTTCTGCTCCATTTCTTAATCTGAAGTATACCCTTCTTCCAAATTGAAAAAACATGTGCATGGAAAAAAATGTAACAGGAAACTTGGATGAAGGAGCTGCAACAGGAAGTCATCATTAAAAAATTCTAAGTTTAAAGCTGATGAAGGCCAGGAAGTGTCATTTACTCCTTACAAACCCTGGTAACAAACCTAGACTTGGGTTGGAACAATCTCTGTCATAAACAAACTTCAATACGTGCCCAGAAGGAAAGTTAAATAAAACCCAGGCCAGGTAGACTGGGTTTAATTTAACCCCAACCTGTAAATCAAGTCCTAAACAATGATGCCCCAAAAAAGTCAACAACCTTGATCCAGATAAAAGCCAGCTTAATTTGTTAAGTCTGAGTACTATTTGGTTGTCCTAAATTACATCTCAGCCCCTGAGCCTAGTGTTTCCTTTTTGCTAAATGTTTTTGAAAGCCTGAAGTAGCCAAAACACCAAGTACAAAGACTTATGTGCAATTTTGGCCATGATAATTAGTACTAGATGATAAATGGCTTTTCCCTTCCAAATTTTTTTTCCTCTGAGTTAAACCTACCTTACCCCAAGCCCCTACCAAGAAGTTCAATTTCTTTGCATGAAAAGGCATTACTAAGAAAGAGGACGGACACTGCACCTCAGGTCTCAGGCTTTCCTTGCAAAACAAAGGAAACAAATCCTTGCAGAGTGCAGCGTACAAACGCCAGCAATGTACAGTTCACTGGAGCAGGGGGTACTGAGAATTCACAAATTACAAGTCTGTATTCCCTGAAGAGCTGCATGATGAGGACATGGACATGAGCCAGCTGAACTGTTTCTTTTCATGTAGCAACTTATCTTCTATGTAATATCTTTCACTTCAAAATCTTTCTTTCAAAAATTATGTGGACCTAACGCAGCAGCTACAGAACACTGCTGTGGCATACCTGGTTTGCTGCACAAGCCACTCTGGAAAGCAACTGAGGAGGACTGAATAGCCTGTCTCCTCTTCTGCAATTGTCAGGTGTTGGGAAGGATGAAAGTTTGGCAAGAAAGTCTCACAGATACATGTGCTTAGCAGAAAGATTTTTAAATGTAGAGTCTGATGAAGAATAGAAATGGAACCAAGTTTTGATATAGAAGAAAAGAATTGCTGAGCCAGTCTTACTGGCTAACCAAAGAGGAAAAGTGTGTGTTGGTTAGAAGGGGTTTTTATGGCTTAGAGCAAAGAAGATGTTTTTACCAAGCAAGAAGACAGCACAGTCAAACAAGCCTGCTGATGTGGCAAGTAGAAAAAAGGTCTCAGAATTTTCCACTTCAAGAAAACTGAAAAACAACTTCTAGCTGAAACTGTAATGTACTGACTTTTAGTGACTGGAGAGCAGTAACATGAAAATGGTAATTACAGTACTTATTATAGGCTATAGATAATAGTTAAGATATAGATTGGTTCTACTGTATGAAGATGCTCAGCAAAGAAAAGTTTATAATGCATTGTAACCAAACCCAAAGGGTCTCCAGGCCTGCCTGCAGCTGGAGCTGACAGCTGTGGGCACAGGATCTATCACCCGTGACTCTGGGCTGCTGTAACACCTTGGATGGAATAAACTGCATTTTGGAGAACTGCCTGGAGTCCCACATCCCTCATTTAGGCTCTTCCTGATCTGCCCATGCAAGTGGTTGATCACCAGGAGTGGGCCACTATTAAGGACAGCTTTTGAAGATGACTCCATAAGCTCCAAAATCTCACTGCTGCAGCTAAACAAGCCATTTGTAAAATCCTAGACAAAGAATTTCTTTTGGATTTCTTTCAAATTTCCTCAGCAATTGGACATACACAGAGTATGCTTACACTGCTTACACTGAAAATGCATTATTCCCTTCTATGCATTATATGACTTGGTTCTCTAGTTCAGATGCTAAACAATTTATTTTAATTTCTTATCCATTTTTACAGGGTCAAACCTAACAACATAATCCTCACGTTTATTAATGTGACCACATGTTCTGCTCTCTCCTTTCTCTCCTAATGACCTGGGGCTGTGAATAGGCTGTTGTTCTGACACTACAGGGTGTGAATGGCATGTTAGCATTCAAAGTTAGTGCAGGACCTGGTTGTTTGGCATGCCTGAATTTATGCCCATCTGTCAAAGTGGTTTTGTTCCCACTCAAACAGTCATATGTCGGTGGCAAGAGACAGGACAGGCACCAGGTGTAAATTCAGAGTAGATGTGGCTAGGGTGTTAAAAGGGGAAAAAAAAGAAGAGGAAAAAAAAAGAAAAAAGTACTGCTTTGCAAGTAGCTACTTCTGATAGAAAGTAATCAAAATGTATGGAGATTTCTTGACATTTTGAGGCATTATGCCACAAACAAATGCTTTTATCCTTAAAATGTTTCATTGCTGGGAATTTACATTTGAAAAGCCTAATTAAGGGACAATATTGTCGCCACAGAAAATAAGCAACCTCCACAGATTCAGTGGATACCCTTTGAAGTATGCTGAAAAACTTACCCTTACGTAAGACTTCATTTTATTAGTGGAGGGCTGATGTTTCTTGTTCCTTCAAATAAGCTACAGGCACTCAAACAGGCATAAGCCTGGTAAAGTTGTCCCATGAAGAAAAGAAAAAGTAAGATTTGCATTTTGGGAACACCATTTTCTTTATTCGGATCACAGCAAAAATACAAAAGAGTTTCACTACTTCAACAGTAAACAAATTGAGATTTGTCTAATACTGTGAGCCACATTTAGAGCTTAAGGACATAGACATGTGCTAGATATTCAGTAGCTTGTGCAAGGATGTTTAGAAGATCTAGTCTAAATGAAAGCACCCAAATCTCTGACAGGAGACCGTGATGGTGTTCACAGGGGTCTCAGGTTGAGGGAAGAGACGAGGATCTGACTCCATGTTTCAGAAGGCTTGATTTATTATTTTATATACATTATTACATTAAAATTATACTAAAAGAATAGAAGAAAGGAATTCATCAGAAGGCTAGCTAAGAACAGAATAGGAAAGAATGATACCAATGGCAGCTGTCTCGAACTCTCTGTCCGAGCCAGCTGGGCTGTGATTGGCCATTAATTAGAAACATCCAACATGGGCCAACCACAGATGCACCTGTTGCATTCCACAGCAGCAGATAATCAATGTTTACATTTTGTTCCTGAGGCCTCTCAGCTTCTCAGGAGGAAAAACCCTAAGGAAAGGGTTTTTCATAAAAATGTCTGCAACAGGAGACTCCAATTTTTCTCCCTCTCTAGCTGAGTAAGAAAGTCTTCCTGCCACATGTGACTTTCAGGAAGACAGACCTCTAATAGGAGAAGGGTCACCCCTTAAACATGCTAAGAGAAGGTAGAGAAGAATCAGAAAGTCAATGGGACTTAGCCAAATGGGATGGGGGAACCAAAATTGGGAAGCATGAGAATAACACACTCTCATCACACCTTGGGTACACTGAAAAGAGAAGGTGCTTTTTGGTGCCAAAAGGACACAGGAATTCATAATGTTTTTAGGTATTGTGGCTCCCCCAGCTGGACCACTCATGATGGATAAAGCCCTGAGAGTCGTATCACTTACATTTCTGCATGTAAAACTGATGCACAGCCCACACATCCCTCAAGAGGTCTGGGGGCACCCTCAGGGCTCACAGCCCTGACAGAGGCTGGGTGTCTTCAGTGAGACACCCCACAAGGACAATCTGTCCCAGCTGGCACATGTTACTGGTACTTTGGAGGACATATATCAATCAACTGACCTAGCACTCTTCAACAGTAAATTTGCAGGAAAGAGAAAAAGAGCATTGGAGGGTGTCCTCTTTGATGCAGGAGTGGTGAGTGAGTGTGAAAGCATCACTTAGGTATCAGATTATACTTTCAGTTTGGCAGATCTAGATAGAAAATATCAGGTTTGCAAGACAGCTTTGAGTAAGAGTAGGTACTAGAAAAAAAAAAAAAGAGGGAAATCAGTAAAACCTCATGCTGAAGCTGTAGTAAAAACAAAAACAAGTAAACATCTTTCTCCCCACATCAAGGTAGCTTGTAAGTTAACGAGCCAGAAACAGACGTTTGGTATCTCACTTTCAGCATCAGCTGCTCCCCAAAATGATTCCTGAGTTTTGTCATGTTTGGTGTTCTGCTCAAAGCCAACAATTAAGAGACAGAAAGAGCTCTGACAGCTCTCTGTTGGCTGGTGTTTCCAGCTATGTTTTCTTGCCTGCAAATAAAACATTATGCTTTATACCCTTGTGATAAAAAACAGATAATATTTTTTTTCTTAGTATCCAAATAGTTAATATATTCAGACTTTTATGAGAGTTTAGGATATTACTACAGGAAATGGGAAAATAAAAGAAATGCTAAAAAAAAAAGTAGAGGTGATGGAATAATCCCATAGTGCCCCCCTTTTATTCCCATGATGCTCAGGTGCTGAGGGTTGCTAAACCCTTTCATTTCAGCTATGTTAACATAAATTAAAATTGTATTAAGGTGCAATTCCCAACTGTAGCTAACACATTAAGTTAAGAAAAATGCGGGCAGACTACTCTGATGTTTATTGGGAATGGAAAGAGAAAGACACAGAGAGAGGGGGAGAGCAGAGAGTGTAATTGCTTCACAGTAAGTGGAAGCATTTCTGGATGAAATAGTACTAGCAGTACTTATTAAATTTCATAACAGGATGTTCTCAGCTCAAATACCCTCTTTAGTCCTTGACTTTATAACTGAGACTGACAGAGCAAAACCACTATGAAACCAGACAAATATAAAAGTCTTACTTATTTTAAATTGCTTTTTCCCCTCTGGCATTGCTGCACCAGACTGTCTGGATCCCGAAGGTTGGAGTGCACTCCTATGTAACTCACTTCATGCACCAGGAGATTTACCCTTCCAGATTCCTTCATTACCAGTTCTTAAACCAGCTCTGCAATCAGAGTGTGGTTATCTTCTGTGTCTCTGTCCACTCATCCCTGGTCCTAGTCCCTGTCCTTCACTATAAACACCTTTCTATCCTCTGAGTTTTCAGAGCAGTTAAAACAGCCACCTCTGCATACTCGGCAGATGAAATAACTCTAATAAGCTGGCATACAATTCTCAGCTTTATCATAAAACCTTGACAGAGAGAAGTTGAGAGTTTGACAGACCCTTTGTCTTTTATTGACCGTATTCCCTGTTCAAGAATCAGGTGTAGACACCAGGTCTTCCCACTTTATCTTCAGGAGAACTTAGGAAGAGCCGAAGACTTCCTTTTCTCAAGCAACCCAGCACTATCCCTTGCTTTGGATTAGCCAATATTTCCTGTGCTTTGTCCAAACTGTCTCCCTGCCCAGACAGTTTGGCAATGACTGTTCTGAGGACTGCCTAAGTCTTTAAAAGGCTGGTAACTCATTACAGGGTAACAGTGTCCCTTTTGCAAAGGAATGCCTCCAACATAAAAGTTCTGCCTTACCATCAATTAAACCCTGTATTTCACACAGCATATTTGTACATAACCACACTTTATGCATACCTACATGACTAATACATATGACTAACTATTGATTAAGATCAGATAAAGAGCAAATTTCAGGGTGAGAAGAGGTTTGGAATGACACCTGCCTACATAGCAAACTGGAACACATAATCAGCCTGCTATGACTTACAAAAAACATTATTGTGACCATCTGCACTGCGTTGTGAGATTTTTTTGGGGGGGATTGCATTCCTTTTTTCTACATTGCCAATCTTGCACCTATTTGGCTTTCATTTAGATTATTTCTTGTGCAACCCTTCTCATGCTGATTGAATTTACCAAAATAAAATGAAAATTTTAAAAATGCAGACCAGAAAACACATTGATATTTAGCCAGAAGATTTGTAACCCATTTTAACAAACAGCAACAAGCAAATAAAAAATCATATCCAGGCAAGGATTCTTTTCAGTGTAACCCACATGCATCTTAGAGATATATAGATTAGATTATATAGATATAGATATAGATATAGATATAGATATAGATATAGATATAGATAGATATATAGATACATAGATATAGATATAGATATAGATATAGATATAGATATAGATATAGATATAGATAGATATATAGATAGATAGATAGATATATAGATACATAGATACACCTGCTGTGTAGCAAGGTGAGGTAAAAACTCTCTTTTCCAAGTAAGCTCAACCTACATGTCTATTTCTTAGGCATTCAGACTAATAATAGTCTGTCCAACTGCTCGTCTCTGACCCTACCTGCAGTGCTGCATCCAGGTCCAGGATTCTAAGCAGAGGAAAGATATGAAACAGGTCCAGAGGAGGGCCAGAACAAATTATCAGAGGATTGGAGCATCTCTCCTGTGGGAAAAGGCTGAGAAATTAGGGATTTAAACCTAGGGAAGAGAAGGCACCAGGGAGATTATATTGTGGCCTTTCAATGCTTAAAAGTGGCTTATAAGAAAAATGGGGCCTGTAGTGATTAGACATGTGCTAATGGCTTTAAACTGCAAGATGGTAGGCTCAGACAGAAGAAAAAGAAGAAATTTTAAAGAAGAAATTTTTTTATGATGAAGGCAGTGACACACTGGAACAGGTTGCCCAGATAGGTACTAGATGCTCTGTCCCTGGAAGTGTTCAAGATCAGGTGGGACAGGGCTGAGAGCAACCTGATCTAATCAGAGGTGTTCCTGCTCATTGCAGGAGGGTTGGACTGGCTGACCTGTAAAGGTCTCTTCCAACCCAAAGTATTCTGAGATTCTGATTCCGAGCCCTACTGGCTCTGGGAGTTGAGCTTCCAACTCTCAGAGACATCTGGCTGCCAAGAGCCAGAGTGAAGGAGGAGCTGGAAGGAGCCTCAGTGCCGGATCCCCTGCCTTTCCCTTCAGAGAAGCTTGCAAACTAAACATCTGGCCCTTCATCCCTGCCACTGTCAAGTCTCATACCTCCATATCCTGACCCATGCACACTGACTTGACTTTCTGGATCATGCCCCAGGACCATGAACTTGCTGGGCAATTGCTGAATCCTGGCTGATCCAAGTCACTGTCTCTGAGTGTTATGGTGCTGATTCAATTCCAGGCTCCTGGTTAATGTCATAATGGCCAGAGGTCACACTCAGCCCACAGCTCACTTGCCCTTTTGGAGATGCCAGCTGTCATTGATACCCCACACTGTACCACAGGTTTCCGACAAAAAAGTTGTTTATTTTAAGTAGGAGCTGGTCCTCAGGTCTGTCCAGGATTCTGACCACAGAGAGCTCTGCATTACCATTGCCAGCACCAATGGCATTTTAGCCAATCCCACAATTAGCTGCCAAACAAGAATGCCTTTTTGAGAACCTCTCACTTGCTTTGTGTTCACTCCACTCATTGTTTGTCCTTGGGAAGAACTAAGATTATCATATGTTTCAGAGCATACCCAGAACCTCAGTTTTATTCCTGGCTCTTTTCTGTAAAAGTTTAAAAGAGAGGTTAATACTATAGCACTTGCATATGTTATCTGCAGCATCTCCTTCAGTGTGAATATAGAGATCACAGGTGTTTGGCAGCGAGTGCTTGTTCTCTTGTGTCCACTCAAGAAGACATAACAGCAACACACATCAAGGCTATTGATTGCAAATTCCAGCTCTGGGACTCCCATGGAAAATCATGTCAGCTCCCAACAGGTCAGAAGGAACATTATACAGCTGAAAGTTAACCATGAGTCAAGTGATTCATAGATAAGTAAAAGGGGATTCTTTGTTATGTTTTTCCTCCCTTGAAACAAAATCATGTTTCATGGATTGACAGGTAAAGAGGAGCATCTACAGAATTCCTTGTGAATGCTTTCCACAGAATTCTAATGTATGCTAAGTTGAACCATTAATATTCATAGATCAGTGTTACTGCGAAAAGAAATAATTTTTACAACAAATTTAGCTTACTGCATTCTAAGCTGTCAAATCTCTTCAGGATTTTGATGCTCAGATACTCCTTTTAAGCTCTAGCAGAATCCAGAAAACAAAACTAACTTGTAATTTTAATGAACTTCAATTGTTCTGTCTTTCTTGCTCCTTTTCCAGAAAAACAAATCCTATGGATTCATCTTCTCAATTTCTCCAATTCACTATGACTTTGAAGAGATCAGCCACTACTGAAGCCATCAGAGAATATCCTTAGATGGTTCTTTAACATTTCAAAAGGTTTTGAACAGATTTTTGTCAGACAGACAACACAATTACTTTTAGAATATACTGTTCTGTTCACTGCATTTAATTTTTCTGATTTTTTTTACTAGTAGAAATGTCTTGAATTAGGTAATCATTTTAGTAAGAAGAATTAAAACAGCTTTAACCTAAGCCAGAATATATTTATTTTTACTTTTATCTATTGAATTGTCTTTTGAGGCTACTTTGTTCTGTCTAGATATTACTGTGATTTATTAAGCTGTTGTTCAAACCTTAGTAGAGGACACCATAAAATATCATAACAAAAGTCACATGGTGGATTCCCTATACTCCAAACACCCAATTCTATTAAATAATATAAGAGCAATCCGCATCTGGAGAAGCCGTATTTCACTTTTCTCTAAGGGGAAAAAAACCTCAGTCAGTAAAACCACAAGTTGTTTGTCATACTGAAGGAAGAGGAAAAACAGAAAAGTAGTAGTTACCTAGTACCATTGATGTCTCAAATAAGCTGGATAAATTCTTTTTCCTTTCACTAGACATTTATACATTAAAAATTTAACTTTTCCTTAGATGGAAGCATAGTTTCAGAGCTATGGCAAATTGCACATCTTGATTATGAAAGTCAGTGAAAATGTGCCTGAATTCAATCCTTGCATGTGGGTTTCTTTAGAAATACATAGTGGGAGAGCTCTTTTCCAAAAATCTGAATATATTTAAAAGAAAATCATAGGTGCTAGTTCTTACACAAAAATAATCTCAAAATACCCTGATGTCCACAAACTTTGGTGGTTGAGACAGAATTTGAAGATGAAAAACCTTTGAGCACAACATCTCCTGGAAGCTAGGGATCCTTTCTTTGTGTTCATCATTCATGTCAGATTTTCTGGAGTGGGAGGATAAGAATGTGGCCTTGAGTCAAAGCAGCATCACTGACGTAGCACATTTCCGTAATTGATCTGGCTGTGAAACTAAACCGGAATGCCACTGATCTATTTTCTCTGTAGGCTTACAAACCAGGAAGATCGGATTCCATGCAAGTTCATTGCTTAATTTGATTTTCAACTGAATTGCAATTTGTGACAAAGGATTGTGGAGAACATCACAGGCATGTTTGTGGCAGATCCATACTGCTGCAAACTCATGTGTTGCAAGTTGCAAAAAACAAACATAAAACAAGAATTGGTATGTTGTACTGGGAACACTTTAAAAATAAATTGTGAATAGTCATCATAAAGCTTTGAATGTGTAAACGGGCACTTTTGTTCACTTTTTTATACCATAATTTCCAGCAGTGGAGCAGCTCTTAGAAAGCTGATATGACTCCTTGTCACTAATACAGCTGGCTTTCCTAGTATGTTTTTCATGCTATTTATGTGTGCTAGGAATAAGTTTCAACATCATGCCTAGATTTACAGAGGGAAAGTTGCATGGGCTGAAGATGCACGGCAGATTTTTGTGCTTTAACTGCCTCTGTCTGGTTCTCTTTAACAGATCAACCACTCTGCCTCTGGAGTGCAACATGCACCATGTGGCAATTGCCACAGTATTCTTCAGCAACCCCGTGCTGCACAGTATGGTGTAGGATACTGCGGATCATTAAATTGGGCTGCAATGTATGCATTACATACAAGGTCAGGCAGCCCTGCATCAGCAGAGGAGTCATAATCTCAAGCAGCCCCAGATGTATTATCCCAGGTGCTGGAGTCATGGCAGGGCTGGAATGTGTGTTCTCTTTCAGGTATGACTGATAGGACCTCTCCCAGTTTCATGTCACAATGCCTTGCCAACAGCATCCTTTCAAAGTGGGATATGTACAGCACACTGGTTAATTTGCTTTTATTTTGTCCTGTTCTTTCAATAAAAAGTTTGGGAAACACCACATCTAGAAAACCCTCAAGGGTGAGTTTGGACACAAGTCTAGGAGAAAACACTCTGGACTGAGTATTTCCTTTAAAAGTGTTCCAACCATCCCTTTTCACAGACGGGAAATGAATTCTAGAGGATGAAAGCGAAAACAAATGCCAACGGTTTATTGACAAACAGAACACCCACAGAGCATGGGAAAAAGGGCAAATAAATGCTAGATATTGAACAGTCAGACCTTACTAGAATATATATATAGGGGGGGGGAGATAGATAGATGGATGGATGGATGGATGGATGGATGGATGGATGGATGGATGGATGGATAGATAGATAGATAGATAGATAGATAGATAGATAGATAGATAGATAGATAGATAGATAGATAGATAGATAGATAGATAGATGATAAAACAATCAAAAACAGTGGCAGCCACAACAAACAAGGTCAGGCGCTTTCCCCTCCGGTGCAGTTCTAGGCACGGCCAGCAGGGGCGCTGGTGGCTCCCGGCCGGGCAGGGCGGGTGCGGTGATTCCCCCGCGCCTGCAGGGGGCGCTGTGGCGCCAGCTCGGCCGCCTCTCCACACGGGCACGGCGGCTCGGGAGGCAGAAAGGGAAAGAGGGGAGGTGGCTGCTCCTCTGAGTTTGCAAAACTCACAGGGAGCAGCCGGTCTCAGTGCCACTCCAGGTGGCAAGCCGGGCAGTAGAAGTGTCTTTGAAGCAGTGGGCTGGAAGACCAAAGGCAAGCAGACCCCCAGGAGCAGCAAATCGAAGGGTAGCACTAACCCCAAAGTGGTGGCAGAAGCAGTGGATGCAGCATCCTGGCGGATGTGGGATGCTGAGCTAAAGTGCAGCAAAAGCCCCAAGCAGTGGCAGAAAGCAGAGTGGGGCTGTGTGGACAATCCCTCCTTTGCACAGGAAGCCACAGCTGGTCCCGAGGCCGGGCTGCCGCACAGAGGGAACGGCCCGGCAGGGAGCAGGCAGCACTCCTGGCTCCCGGGCCTTGGCACAGCACACACCGGCTCTGGGCTCCCCAGGGGCAGAGGGGCAGAGAAACAAACCAGCAGGCACTGGTCACAGGGCCTAAAGGAGATTAAAACAAAACAAAAGACAAGGGGGGAAGACCTAGGACAAAAACCACAGGGCAACAGGATCCCAGGCCAGACCCACCGTGCCGTGTGGCAGCTGCGTCGATCACCCCACAAGAAGGAAAAGCAGCTCCTGGCTCCCAACGCCCTCAGGTTCCTGGGCTGCCCTTCACCCATGACAGTATTCCCAAGCTGGAGGGTGGGGGCAGTGGCACTTTTGGACACAAAACATGGTTATGGAATATGAACCATTCCTAAGACAGTGAGGGGAAAGAGGGGGGAAAACATAAGTAAATAAGGCAAAAATGTCTTCAACTAACAGAGCTGCAGTGTGAGATGTGGGCTATAGTACAAGTGCCAGTAGTAGAGTGGCTACGTTTTATGCTGTATATATATCTAATTATCAACTTTGTTGCAATGAGCTATAACTAAATATGATAGAATCATAGAAAGTCTTGGGTTTGAAGGGACCTTGAAGATTATCCAGTGTCAGGACCCAGGACATCACTCTGGCTGTCCTGAGCAGGCAAAACCCCTGCCAGGGGTCTCAGAGATCCTGGCACAGAGCCCAAAATGCCTGTGGGTTTGATTATGACCTGTGGAGTAAATTACCAACCTTGTATGAAGATCAGCAAGCCACAACAGTTTAAGTAGTTTAGTGAAGTTATCACGGGGTGGAAAAGTAGATTTTAGGGTTTTTGGTACGGGGGTTCAGGAGGCAAGAGGGAGGGAACTGGGTGTATCCAGCCTTTCTCCTTCTTCTTCTTCTTGGCCTCCATCTTCTGCTGTGATGTTGGCACTTACAGATTGGTTTAGAGTAGAAGCTCACTGTCTAACATGGTGATAGGTATTGGAAAGTAATTGTAAATATTGTATACATAATTTTTAGTATAAAGACATAACACTGCCCTGTGTGCAGGCAGAGTGCCTCTGACTGTCTTGCTGAGCTGACCTCGGCAGGCCAGGAGAAAATTTTTTATAGATAAGATACAATAAACAACCTTGAGACTGAGAAATTAAGAGCTCTGACTCCTTCTTCAAGCACCAGGCTGGGAAAAGAGACTTTCAAACTTTTCTCAGGGTCACACTGACCAGCTAGAGATCCCGACATTCCAGTTCCAATACTCTGCCATGGACAGGGAACCCTCCTTTAGAGCAGGTTGTTCAGAGTCCCATCCAACCCATATGTCCATCTATCTATAATATGCTTGTCAGAAATTAAATATTCTGTACTCAAATGGTGCCGCCTATAAAAGCCAAGATCTGTACAAACATAGCAGTTTAACATTAAGAATAATTTACCATATGGCCTGCACTCTCTTTCTGATTACACTGTTAATTTTAATGTAAATGCATATTTGTATTCTGAAAAAGATATTTCAGTATCTGTGTTGTTTATAGCTGGAGTAGGGAAACACTTTATGGAAAGCAATTTGTTCAAATTAATTCTTCAGTTGCCCATGGATGTGCCATACTCATCATTAAATTTATTTCATAGTAAAAATTATTGCTGAAAAATGTTAGTATAGAATTCTTAGTTTATAATACATGTCTAAGCACTGCATTGCACAGAATTCACATTCTACAGTCTAAAATTATGTACAGATCACATGCCATAAATTCTGTCTCTATTTTACATAAGCAATTCAGCAATTATCCAAGCATTTTTCTGGGCAAATATATGAGAACACATACATAAACTGAATGTAAGAGTACTCACATACTGTCACCCTTAATAAGAGTAGAAAGACTCCACCCATATCTTTAGATAAAGGAATGCAATTCCACAAATTGAGTGGTCCAGAATCATTCTTTGGGATAAAACAGAGGGGAAGGAGTTTTTACAGGAGTCACTTGGTGTCTAATCTTTCCTCTGCCCTCAAGGAATAATGATTTCTAAAAACACATGTACTGGAAAAAATTATGCCCTTCACAAGGGCTAAACTCCTACAAACACACAAGCTCTGTAAATGTATAGCTGAAAATTTTGTCTATAGGAAACTTTTGGACAAAGTGCATGAAATTCATAGAATGTTTTTCCCAATTAATGGGGCCCACATGGGAGGATTTGACAGAACAAAATAGACAACTACATTGCAAAATTCTATGTGTGAGATGCTTTCACTAGAATCTCATCATACTCTATGGAGATGAGTGGCATTGATGGCTAAAGATTTTGTTAGTTTTTTGTATATTTTTCATATATTTGTAGCCTTGTAGATTTTTTACATATAGTTGTATGGTTTCTAGGACTTTTCCTGCCCTTTCTCACAATAAGCTAACCCTTACTTACATATTATTGAAATTCTGTTTAGTCTTATACTTAAGAAGAGACAGGACAAGGACATCTTGTTTTCCACCAGAACTTAAGAGACGCAAGAAGAAATGGGTCAAAAAAGCCCCTAGACCAACTCCAGGGGGCTGGCAGAAGGGTGGGTTACCAGGGCAACTGATCTATTGGATGTACCTGCTATATTTAGTAATTAATTAACCTTATAACAATTGTAGAAATCCTTTATCACATGTGCACAGAGCCGTATTTGTGCATCTGAAAGCTTTCATTAAAGAGTTGCTTTTTACCACTTAAACACTGTTAAAAGTTTTGTCTTTTGATTTTAGGCAGCAACATTATGATGGACTGCACATCTCACCCTAAAGTGAGATGCACATAAAGCAAGTCAGATGATTTATGTCCATTAGATGTAAACACATAAATTGCAGATCTTGCAGATAAGATGAATCCTATCCCATATTAATAGCGAAACTTGTGACTGTGAAAGCCTCACTACTAAGTACCCTTCAGCAAGTAGAAACACATTTCTTGGATCATTTTATGGGTTCTGCTTGCCCACAAATAGAAACTTGCATGCCAGAGAAAAGCACATTTTTGTAACATGTTCAACAGGAAGAAGGCTTCAGATTTTTCCTAGAGATAAATAAACTTAATTAGAATTCAAAGGAACGCTTTTTGACTTCTTTCTTATTAAGGGATAGATACTTCTCCATTTATGGAAAAAACAGTACATCAACTAATGTAAAAAAATGTGGAAACAAGATGATTTGGCATGCATTTCTTAACTCTGTTTCATCAAGCCTCTATTCTTTGTGTAAGTACTCAAGTTGCTACATGAGCAAATCCTACACAATGACTGTCATTAAACTCCTCATTTAAACAGTTGATTCAAGTGGAATATCATGGTTCTCTGGTCTGCCAGATAAGCACTGGGAAGCGTTGCTTTGCTATTTGATATGTTTCCCTTCTTTTAAATTCTAAAGAATCCCATGACTTGCATAATAAGCAGCTTTACACTTCAAACTCAAGGCGCAGAGATACTGAAGCAAAGGAGAAATCTATCATTAAAAGAATAAACATCTCTGTTGATGCTTCATTATTGAAAGGCTTTCTTGAATAAAACAAAAACATTTTCTTGTTTTGAGACACAAGTGGATTTCCAAATCCCACAGTGATCGGAACAAAAATGGAGTTCAAGTCCATGAAGCATGGAGTACCTCTGTAAAAGCAAACCCTGTCAACAAAGGATATTCTGTTTCAAAGTACTATTGCGACGGAAATTAAAGACTCTGGCATTTTTACCCATATGAATTCACATCTCAGTCCACAAGTACCTTCATTGCATACCTAAATAAAAGGGTACAAGGAGTTTATGAGCAAATAGTAGATTACACTGCTGGTTAAATAAGGTGCTACATTTTGGGATTGAAGATAGGTTGCTTTCAGCACTTGTTTCAACAATAGAAGCACAGAGTGGTTTGGGTTGGAAGAGACCTCAAAGTTCAT
Source organism: Emberiza elegans (assembly GCA_024865655.1). Classification (NCBI taxonomy): domain Eukaryota; kingdom Metazoa; phylum Chordata; class Aves; order Passeriformes; family Fringillidae; genus Emberiza; species Emberiza elegans. The sequence goes on from JALJVW010000158.1 coordinate 9,466,508, forward strand.
CTTGTTCCAAACCCCTGCCATGGACAGGGACATGCTCCACTTAGACCAGGTTGCTCAGAGTCCCATCCAGCCTGGCTTTGAACAATTCCAGGAATGGGGCATCCATAGCTTCTCTGGACAACCTTTTCCAGCACCTCACCACCCTCACAGGGAAGAATTTTCTCCTACTAGCCAATCTAAGCCTGCCCTCTTCAATTTGAAGACATTCCCCTTTGTCCTATCACTACATGCCTTGTAAAAAGTCCCTCTCCTGATGTCTTGAAGCCCTTTTAGGTTCTGGAAGGTGTTATCGGGTATCCCCAGACCCTGTTTTCATAGGAGAGGTGTTCCAGTCCTCTGATCAGCAAAAGAAAACAATATAAAAATTGAAAGTAGGCGTAAAGAGCGTTTGCACAGCAACTCTAGAGAGTGAAAAAATACTCCAAATTAGTAAATTTTAACAGCAATCTCACATTTCAGTCACTTTCCTTGTATACTGCAGGATCAGTGTGACTATAATTGTTTGTGTACATTTATATGACTGAGCAAGAGCTAGAGAGAAAGATTCCAATTTCAGCCATTTCTTAGCAAGGAATGATCTTACAGTCGTTTATATCATACTGTCATTGATTTACACCTGTAAATCAACAATGAATTGCCCAAAAAACCCAACAAACCAACACATACAAACTCACCCAGGAAAACAAACCTGCTGTGGCAACAATAATTCACAAACAGATGTTTCTTTTGTAGCTGAAGGGGGCATTTATGAATATGAAGAAAAAAGGATTTCTCAGTTCTCCACAGTCTCCATTGCATCACTTACTGAACATTTTTTGTAAAAATAATTCCTCTCTTTCTCAAATTGGTGCAGACTTTGTTTGCAAAATATCAATTTTTTAGAGAAAATGTTATGCTTGGAAAACATTAGTTATAAACTAAAAAGCTGCCTGGCTGCCTCCTTTTCCCAGTTCTCCTTTACAGCCTTGGCTTTCTGGCTGTATAAGTGCACCAAAGGCAGTGACATAAAGGTAACAATCTCAGGGTATTTATTTAGGCTTTAACTGCATTTTAAAGTAAAGAGTAGAAGTACAAGCTCTGGTGAAGATTCCAAAGGCTTTGACTTGTTATTAAAATCTAGAATTTCTTCACCCTGTAAGCAGCTTTGCCCAGGAGGAAAACAATGTTTATAAGCTGGTTATTCATGAATGAGGTATAGAGGACTTTTCTATTTACAACAGGTATTGTCAATGTGCATGTAACAAACTCATTAAAGCTGTACTGAAGTGTGAGTGCAGTACTAAATATCTGTACTTTGTACTCGAAGAAAAAAGGCTATTAAATATCTTGGAGATCACTGAAACATTGTTCAGTTTGAAAAACTGGAGGGAGAGTAGGAAGGACTTAATATATCCTTTATAAATATCTTTCTTATGCAAAGTAGGTCCTTTGAGAGTACTCCAAGGAGCACCATGTGCTTAGCATTTGGATGCAGAAGTGGTGCAAGGTAACCATCATTCACCACCCAAGTAAATCACTTGGAGAACTTGCTTTAGTCCAGTACTGGTATCATTTAAGCATCAAAGGAAAGATTCATTATTCTTTCTTTGGGTTTCACTCATATAAATTTTAGAGGTTTTTTGCTATGTATAACCAATTCTTGAAATTCATCTTCTGCATAGGTAAGCAAACCCATTCTCCAAAGCAGGAAAATGTCCCAAGTTTCTCTGAATTTCAAAGGTGTTGCTTTTAAAGACATTTACTTAAACATAGGCACCACAATTCCTTCTTCCTCAGCAGGTAATTCCTCAGCAGAATTTGGCTGACTTAATTGGTCTCACCCTTGATTCTAGAGAAGCTCAGCTCCAGAGGGCTTATACAGCAGTTAAAACACAGAAATCATTATCCAGTCTCTGCATAACTACATGACATAACCCAAATTCTAAGTGGCTTCAACTGTTTTCCTTCTTAAAGAAAATCCCAAATATTGTGGTAAAACTTTAGAAAAATATCTTAATTAAATCTTGGGGAGTGCAGAATACTCAGGAGACCACAAATGCATGATAAGATCAAAATTGAGTTTACATAAAAGAGGAATTGCTGAAAATTGCTGAAAATTGCATTTCAAAAGATGAAATAGTTGTAAAAGAGAAAGAATGTGAATTCAAGCTGTCTTTCTGTGGAAACACTTGTTTTTATAAATCTGCTCCTACAGAACTGTATAAATTCAAATATTTCAACAAAGTTAAAATATTTTTTTACCGTTGGGCATATGCAAAACCAAAAAAATTCACAGATCCTTCAATGGTGTGTTCAACTGTGTAAATTACAAAGGTTTAGGGAATACAGGTAGTGGAAACTCTTCTTTTCCTAATACATGGAGGTTTCAGAAAATTTAGGAAAAATTGATTAAATAAGGTGTACATTTCTCTTTACTAGCTAAACCAAATCTATTGTGAATTGCAGCATTTTAAAAATAAGTAAGAAATCTTTTATAATCACTGAATAAATGCACAGGTTTAATATTAAGTATTAATCCTTTTCTTTGTGTATGACCTAAAGACAGTACAATTCAAGGCACAACTTTATTACAGCTAAACAGTAAAATAAATCTTGTTAATGAGAATTTGCTTGAATCCTATTCTGAGCCATATATTGAGATATAAGTGCTTCCCTGAAAGATTACCTTGCAGTAAGTATTCATCCTCCTGAAATGTAAATTCTGCAAATTATTTTCAGATGGGCAAAAATGTAGCTCGATCAGCAAAGAATGAGCAGTTCAAATAATGTAAAGGAGGAATGATTGAAAAAAAGAAAAGTGGGGCTTGCAAATTTGCAAATTATATCATCACAGAGAATCTGCCTGGTACTGCCTGTTCATAGTCTTAGCAAGATTATATCCTTGGAACAACGCTTGTGAGCTTGAAGAGAGAAGGTGGCATCTCCACAGCAGCTACTAAGACAAAACTTTTACATATAAGAGAATAAGGAGGCTTTACTAGGTAAGTACATCCTGTCTAGGATAGAAAGGCACAGCAGTCGCAAAGAAAGAGTCAGCTTGGAACATGACAGACAAAGAAGGAAACTGCAACACCACTGGAGTGTTTTTACGAGTTGCCCAAACTGCAATTTACTCCAAAGAAGAAATCATCTGGAAATGGTGAGCAAGGCACTGGTTTAAGCACACAGTCAAACTGGGTAGGCAGTTCCCTAGGGTGAACCATCTTTACTGGTTTTTGCTGGGATAGGGCTGAATTTCTTCATAGCAGCTTTACAGTGCTCTGTGTTGGATTTGTGACTAAAACAGCACTGATAACACAGGGATTTTTTAGCTGTTGCTGAGCAGTACTTGCAGACACTCAAGAGTGCCTTTTCTGCTTCTTTTCTCCCTTTTGCCCTTCCCATCTTCTCCAACATCCTGCTGTGGGAAAAGAGAGTGAGTGCTTGTGTGGGACTTAGCTTCCTACCAGGTTTAAATTACAGAATTAGACAGATCATAATATTTTTAAACAAAAGGCTAGTACAAATAGAATACTTTCAGTGCATCACCTCTAGAGTGATTAAAAAAAAATTGACCTCTTCCAATAAATATTATCAATTTATACCATTATTGTACCCAATCCAGAGCAGTATGAACAGCAAGACACACCTGAGAAGAATTTAAAACACAAGACAAATTGCAAAAGTAAAAAGGAAGGGAAGATCATTTAAAAATTCACTGTGATGGTAGAATCATATATGACCCCAGAAGTAGCTTCTATTGTACCAGGGTCTGTACAAACTTTCAGAAGAATTTTTCTATACTGTTTAAAATTATCAAAAAATGAAGGGAACAAATAGACAGAGGAAGAAACAAGTAAATATTGAAATTACACAGAGGCGCTAGATATTTTTGTAGGCTAGTCATGAAAGCCAGGTAGGCAGATCAGCATGGTAATTTCTAACTTCTGAACAGGAAAATAATTGAGCCTCTCCTCAGAGTATGAACACTACAGTGCCAATGAAATGACTATTCAGTGGTTGTAAAGCAACAGTGTTTCAGTACCACACTATTATTTACTACATCATATTTAAAATTTTCTACTAAAAATGAGTTACAGATGTACATTCCCATTTCCTAGACACAGTTGCCACTGGGTCTCATCTGCACCACTTGCAGATGCAAAGGATCCACAAAGGAGAAAAAAAATCCTTTTCAGACAGAAAACACTGTCCTTAACATTTAAGAGACAGATAAACATGCCAAGAAAATAATATTAGAATGTGAATCCAAGCAACTTCTTTGGAAAGCCTTTAGCTACCAACAAACCTCCTATGAAACCTTCCAGATTTTTGCAGCCTTTGACAGCCAGAGGATAAACCACACAAATAAATGGCTGTGCTACCCACACCTACAGATTTTTCTAACTGTTCAGCCTTTATTTAGTATTTCAACCAATTTTGAATGACCCTCCAGATGTTCATTTATCTGCTTTGTCAGGTCCCATTCCTCTAACAAGAATTTTGGCTTCCAGAACTGAGGGTTTGCTCCCAAGAGTTCCTACAAGAAAAGGTCCTTACCACAAGTTAATCATTAAACCAAACCAGGAGTATAGTAGCTGTCCTGATCCAAAATAATGACAAAGACCTTCTAAAAACCATAGACAATTGAGGCTTTGTACCCAAATATTTTCCTGGATATGTTCACTTCACTGGTACTAAACATACTGTGTTTCAGTACTGTCTGATTTGTCCAAGGAAGATACAGGACACTGTTTAACAAATAAACAGGAAATTCAGTGAGAGGAAAGTAACTGAATTATAATCATCAGGGTTTGTAAGAAATGGGGAAATTCTTTCTTTTGAAAGAGGAAACAAACACAAAGAATTCTTGCAGCACATTCAGCCAAGCTAAATGAGGTGAGCATATGTTTTCCATACTCTTTCCTCAAAGCACATGGACATCCTGCCAGCAATGTTCTGAAATGACATTTTGTTTAACTACTACTTTACCATGAATGTATCGCATCAAAACTTTTCATATTCACAGGAATAAGGTCAGGCCTTACTCTCCAGAAAAAGCATCACCAGAACCTGTTTGAGAATACAAATCACAAACATTCTTAATACTCTCTTGTTTACCTAACTAAGGAATTTAGGTCCATACAAAGAAGGGGCAATTAAAAAATCAAAAGGAAAAAGTATATCACATATGTAAAATAAATTATATAGGAGCTATTAATTTACAGAATCAAGCTAGAATTAGGATTTAAATGGCCATTGAAATATATATACGAGAATTTTTTTCTGTCCTTTGCTTACTGTAAAAGATTTGAGAACAGTATGGCATTTGGGATTGCAGTTTTGTTCTTACAACTATTAAAATATATAAACAAATTTCCTTGTGTAGTTGTCAAGGACATTCTTCGGGGAAGTTATTTGAATTTCCACATAGTCTGGCAACATATTTTCAATTATTTTGTTTTATTTAGAACTCTTGTTTCATGAAATGCAATTACAATTAAAAAGTTGATTCATATTTAAATTTGACCATTTGTAATTTGTGTTTAAAATCTGAATATTGAAGTTAAAATAATAAAAAATAGGATTATTTCAATGTATTGAGTATGGTATTATGATTACAACTGATTTTTGTGTCTGTAGCAGTTTTCATTCCAGAATTGCAATACGTTAATTACACCTTCTGTTCAAAAAAGCCTTTGTCCCAGGAAGCCTGTTTAGCACATGTTTAGTGAGATAAATGCATAAGCTTAAATTTAAGTTCATTTTAATGTGATTTCCTGAACAGTGGTGTAAGAGAGTAATAAGTAAGAGAGGTTTTTTGCTTTACAATTAACTAAACTTCACAGTGTCCCTGAGGTCTTCTTGACTCACATCTCTTTAATGGATTTTGCTCTACTGTAATTCAGAGAAATGAAACACAGATCAAGACACATAATTTTCCTTCATTTGGGGCAGATTTCAGACCTGGGACTTTTTCAGACCTAGGATATCTCTTAAAAAAATTACTTAACTGTGCAAAAGTGGGAACATAAACCCAAATCTGAGGTTACTCAGATTTCCTGGTTCTTTCAGATTTGCCTCTGAAATTGCAGAAAATTAACTTGTTATAGGAACATAAACTCTCTGGTCAAAATGCCAATGAGAGTCATTGCAGCTTTACAAAGCCACCAAACACATAACAAGAATGCAAAACACTTGAAGAACATGAAGAGATGTACAAGTATGCTCTGTTCTATCATTGTTACATGTGCTTCAGGAGCTTCCCTGTGCAGAGTGATTTAACCAAGTAACGGGTCTAAAACAGACAATTCCATTCCAGTACCAAGACACCAGTAGACACAAACCTGATCTCTAGAGGTGGACAAACATGTTAATCCAAAAATCAGAGAACAGTTTGTATCAAAAGTACTTTTAAAGGCTATCTAGTCCAACCTCCCAACCACAAGGGGGAACATCTAGACCAGGTTGTTTGTTCAACAGTGAATCTGAGTCAATCTCCTAAATCTCATCAAATGGCACTTCCTTTTTCAAGATGCAATTTGAAGACTATTGCAGTAGATTATAAGAAGGGCTGGATAGTGAGCAAAGGGAATGAAAAATCCACTCTCCAGCACTTGATCGGCTGTTTGGTGATTGCCCAGCCCTCTAATTTTTCAAGGTCTCTCTGCAAGGCCTCTCTGCCCTTGAGGAAGTGGACAGCTCCTCACAATTCAGTGTTATCAGCAAATTTACCTTCAAGTTCTGCATCCAGGTTGTTGTAAGTTGTTGAAGAGAGGAGGATGGAGGATAGAGCCCTGTAACTCCACTAGTGACTGAACACCAACCTGATATCACTCCATTCCCTCTATGAATATGGAATGTTTCTCAAAGGGAAATCAACTCTGTTGGGGAAATCCTGCTGATGATAAGCAGGAAAAATGTTATGTAATAGTAATTGACTCATTGTCACGAATGAGGGCACAGACTCTTTCTTCTTCCAAAGACATTCAAGTTTATTGCCATCAAGCAAGCTCTTATATACTGTAAAACGAGGTAATACTGTGCTAAAAATACTCTGACAAAACTTATACTTGATAACATTCTTGTGAGCTAAAACAAACACTCATTGGCAACATGCCACCTCCTGTGTTGCTGTCCACATGTCCTCTTGACCAGTCAGCACTCTGAGCATGCAGTGTCCATGCGCACATTAAATAACTTGTTTTTAGTCTTCATGTCCGCTGTACATTTCCCAAAGTACTTTTTGTGAACAGAAGTAAACAGAAGTGAACAAAGGCCCTTTATTCTGTAGGACTTTTCTTATTTCCTACAATCCACAGCACTTAAGCACTTTGAATCTAGTATATTTGTACATCCACTTTTCAAAAACACTGGAAAAGTGGTGTGTCCTGGTTTCCTATTTTCTTGAGGATTAACAAATGCCATGAGATAGGAACCAGCCAGAAGAGAGGATAGAGATTTTTGACAAACCAACAGTTCCTTACCAATCTAACTAATCTGAATACAGGCTCATTACCCAGTGCTAAGCATCAATACACACCAATGAATTACTACATCTTACTCTAGTTAGCACAGAGGAGGGAGGCAGTTTGTAACCCACAAAACTTTACATTAACTCATCAAATCTTTACACTATTTATACATCTTAACAAACAGAAGCATCAGCATTTATTGGTAACAGATTACGTAACTATTTCATTAATTAATGCTCAAACCCCTATTTGCTTATTGCATCTCTTGCTTCTAATGTTAATTGGTCCTCACATGCAATTCTTTCCTCTACTTGAGTCAGGGGCCCATTTTTAGCAGGTGGTCAACCAGTCGGTCGCTGCAATCTCCCACTGCCATAATTATCTTTTCCCCAGTTACCGCTCAGTTCTGCTCACTTCATTCCTGTGGCTCTCATCCAGACAGCCCATTCATCTTGGGATTCACTTCCCTATTTCATAAAATAAAGAATTAGCCAAGCAATTGCTTAATGAACTATGCTTAGCTGTAACTACTGATCAACAACTAAAAAAAATTATTTGCAAATTTTGATTCAAGTCTTGAGGGCTCAGACCTTGTAGGGCTTGATATCAGTACCACAGAGCACTCACTCAGTGCAACACCTAATGCATAAAATTGTTGAAAAACACTAGGGGTTTTGTCATTTCAAACTGCAACTCCTGGCTGTCCCAGGAGCACAAAGGGCTGGTGGGAAGCAGGGAGCAAGCAGCACAGAGCAATGTTTATTAAGCCAACATCTGGGTTCTCTACCGACTTAAATTTCTAATTTCAGAATTTAGCCTCAAGCAATGTCATTACTTTTCTCATATTGGAGTAAGAATAACATAGATAATCACAATAAAACCATTTCTGCAGAAAATCTCATTTCCCAAAGTAGAATGCAAGTCACCTTGCCCAGCCCCCGCTAACACTCACACAGTTTGAAACTCCATCTGCTCTAGATAAAATAAAACTTTGAAAACATGGGCTTTCTGTGAAGCTGGAAACAGTCAAAAAGGTAATATGATCTTTAACAGACAGTTATTTTTCTAAATATGGTATCCAAAGAGGGTACTTGAGAGGTACTTTCCATTTGGGATATAGTTCTGGTGCATCTGGCAGTGAAAGGTGAACTAGAGCATTAACTCTGGTTTGTCACTGGTATCTCTGAATGTGACAGATTTAATGCTTCCCGTGACCTGAGCACACAAGTCTACATGTTCTCAGAGTCTGCCTTATGAAGGTCTCAAAACAGCTTTAGATCTGAAGGGAAAAGATGATATAGACCATTCTTGTCTCTTTCAATCTTTCAATACTTTTTCAATACTTTGAAAAAGGGACAAATTAAAACCAGAATGCCAGCTGGAAATTCCTGTATATTGATGAAGTTACTGAACCTGGGGTTTGTGGATTTTTGGTTATTTTCCAGGTGTCTAGTGCCCTGATTGAGTTACTGAAGAATAGTCCAAATGCTCTGACACCCCAAACTTAGATGCTGCCATGAAAATCGTATTGTATTACAAATACTTAAACTGTCAGCAGAAAATCAGAGGCTGCTCTGATTTGTGACAACAGCAAAACATTATTTTGCAATAAACTTAATAAAGGTGTAATAAAACTATTATTAAATAATAAATATAATTAAATAACCAGCTTATTAGTATTGAAAGTCTGGAACTGTATGATATTTCTTATGCTATTATCAATAGTAATAAATGTGTAGCTTGATAAAGCTGAACACTGGCAGAAGATTCTTTCTTGAATATTTGTTTTGCTTGACATCAAAAGCAGGAAGTCTAAATTGTTTCCCACCAAGAACATCCTGGAATCCCTCTCTAGGAATTGCAGCCCCCTCAGAAATACCACACTCCATCACTGAACACTTATTTAAAACACTTGGAAGAACATGAGGCTGACACAATGTATGAGAACATTATTGCAGTCTGCCCAGCTTGCTCTTTTCTTGGTCATTTGCCATCTTGCCAAGACATTCATTCCACCTTTCACACCATTATTCATAATGAGAAGATTTATTATTTTTGTTTGAACACTGTGATCAGCATGATTTTGCAGCATGCACATTGATCTTTTCAGATTTGTGTTCACAGAGGTGCCTTGACTGATATGAGCTGGCAGATGATGCCCTCAGTGACCAGGAGACTGTCCCAAACATTGCAATCAAATAGCAGGTCTGATGACAATGTGGCATGTATATTTTTTTTCTAAATTGAATTAAGTCCAGGTTGGCCAGAGCTCTGAGCAGCCTGGTCCAGTGAAACGTGTCCCTGCCTGTTGGAGTCCTAGATGCTGAGAATTTTAGACAGGGGGTTTGGAACGAGAAGATCTTGAAGGTCACTTCCAATCCAAACCATTCTATGATTCTATGAAAATAATGTCATTTCGCCAAACCAGTCCCAAAGACAGGAAGGCCCCTCAGCAGCAGGAAACTTCTCCATGGAATTCAAGCAGACTGAAACATAGGCATTCAATTAAATCCATCCATTAAATGAAAAAGACAAGATAATTAAACAATAGTTCTTTCTTGCTATGAACTGTAAAACGATGAGGGGAAGCAGCACTGTGGCCATATACTGCCCTGTCCTAGGAGCTAATGCCTTCCTGCAGTCCTAAAAGCTGGAGGAGGAGCCTGTTATGGAGATACCAGTTTTGGACAGGTGAGATACATGTCCATGAAGGACTGAGGAACACTGTGGGGAAATCTTGCTGCAAATTCAGTTTGTCTGTATCATTCAGCTTGACCAACATCAATGGCATGGCAGGAAATGTAACACTAAGCTTTGGTCTGCTCTGGTATGTCCATTCTAATGTTCCAGCTTACACACTTTCAGGATTCTTTAGCAAGAATTTCATTTTCCTGAAGTGCTTTTCTCTTTTTTTCTGAATAGTAATGGTTATCAGACTGCTGCCAGATAACATTTTTCTGTCTCTCAATGGTCCATCAGCTGATATTCTTTCCTGAAAGCATTTCAAAGTATCTGTAAGACAGGCCTAGGCTTTGTAGGCATTTCATCTTTCAAATCTGGCTTCTGTCTTACCTATAGTTTTTGAAAAGCTACTTTCTGCTGTTATTTCTTCTGTTATTTTTAAGAGAGGCTACTTCTATACAGCAAGTTTTTGAACTCACACTTATTAGAAGTTTACCTTCTGGGATATCTGCACAGATGTCTGAGGAAAGACCTCCCTGGAAGCTATAAGGCATATTCACTCTCCATGGACATTTCATCAGTTTCAGTAAATAACAGGTAGCTCTGGGATGAAGACCAGGTAAAGATGGTTCTGAAAAACTGCATCTCATTCCCCAGGCAGCAGGGTCTCTCAATCCCTGCAGAAGGGAAAGGCAAGACCTCAAACTGTAGCAGTTACACCCACCCAAGCTTTCAGTCAGAGCCCTCTTTTAGGAAGCCTCACTCTTAGATCCTAGAAAAGGTGATGTATTTAAAGGGCTATGAAACAAAATTGTTGTTGCTGCCTAATTTTCAAGCCTATAAGCAAAAGGTTGCTCACGGACCTTGAAGAAAATGTCAAAGTTCTCCTAAAACCTTTATGCCCACTTGAAAGTTTACTGCTCTCAGCCTGGAGTGAAAACAAAAATAATGTACATACTTTAACAACCCCAAGGCACAACACGAAAAAAGAAAAAAAAGAAAGAAATCATTCACATCAAGGTTAGAGAAACATAAAAATTACAATAATGTAACTTAACAAGTGTAAGAAAGAAAAATTGATGGATTAGATAGGACTGGATCAACATGTGACACCAGCATGGCCTGACCCTTAGAGCAGAGGTGCATTAACAGCAAATTACTGCCCAAAGCAGCTTGTGATTGACTGCCGGGAAGAGTTAATTTGCCAAAGTGGAAGAGGAGAGGTGAGGCGAGATTCATGTGTGGGAGAAGACAATGCGTGCATTCTTCTGGGAGGTACAGTGCCAGCCAAACAGAGCTAGTAGGCAACTTCAGGGTGCATTCCTCAACATGGTTCAGAGATGTTTCGATGGCACAGTTGATTTCTGAGGCATGTAGGTGAAGGAAAATAAAACCAAAAGTTTCTGCACACCAATATAAAGACAACAGCCTGCACTTGGAGTGGGCCGAGGGTAATGACTGTGAAATTATACACACTACATGGGTTAACTGGTTTTTGGATGCACAATGTGTATGGACAAATTCCTGTGGGAACAAGAAAATGCTGAGTGTGTCTCGCCATTACTATTTCCTATATTCAGTATCAGGTGAGAGACTAAAGAGCCTGATACTATATGACATTTTGGGTCGGACCGGGGATGCACTGTAATCTTGTCCCATTGTCTTAGATGTGGCTGGGGGTGTGTATTCTATTGCCATCTGTTAGAGGTGTGGCAGTTACCTTCTGTTAAGTGGGCTACCTGTTAAAACCAGGTGGGGCAGTTTGATTTATCTCTTCCACATCCCATCCTCCCTCCAGGAAATATCTTCTGTTCATGGGCCATGGAGTGTCACTGCATGGCTGATAAAATTCCATCATCCCACTGGGAGATGCTCCACCCAGGGGAGGAGCCAAGCATTCCTACCTGGATATAATCTGAGATTTGGAACACCACAGGCAGCCTTTTCCCACTGCATTCCCAGAGGAGCAGCTTTCTTCTCCACTGGATTCCCAGAGGAAGACCAGGCCCATCTACACCACCACTGGATCTTCAGAGGAAAACTCCACCCTTCTACAGGATCCCTGCTCCAACAGAACCACAGCTGGCACTGCAGGAGGGCTGAGCCACCATTTAATGGGACTGCTACCAACACCCTGACCCACAGGGTGTCAGGCCATATTCTGACTCTGTCAGTGTTGCTTTGTATTACTGCATTTTTATTTTATTTTTATTTTTTCCTAATAAAGAATTGTTATTCCTACTCCCATATCTTTGCCTAAGTGCCCCTTAATTTCAAATTTATAATAATTTGGAGGGGAGGGGGGGGGTTTGCATTCTCTATTTCAAGGGAGGCTCCTGCCTTCCTTAGCAGATACTTATCTTTTCAAACCAAAACACTGAATTTTCCCCATCATTTTTTTCACAGAACTTGAACACAACCCTATAAGGAGATAACAAATGCCACTTGCTATCTAAAGTGGATAGCAGGAGCATGTCCTCCTCACAGCATGAAAGCACATTATACTGATATGCTAGAGAGAGCCATAGCCAAACTAACATTTTCTCACGTGCCCTATGGAGTCTAACAATGATAATATTATGATTTCAAAACTGAAATTCAGGCTATGTTGGCCAAAGGGCTTTCCAGTGCTCAAGCTGACCCCTCTGCTTTAGGAGAGTCCAAGGTACCTTTGCCTTATTCAGATTAAGAAATGCTGGGCCTTCTCACTCTTTCCAGTCTAAAATTCTTACCTGAGTATACTGTAACTGAGAAATAAGGTCAGGTGTTTATAAAATTTCATGACAAAATGATAGTAAATTTGAAGACTATTGGAGCTGGGTTTGCCAACATACATGTGCCATGAACCAGTACAACCAGTGAAAACTTCACTGTTCCTTCTTATTCCTGTTTTGTCACCTAATGCCATGAAAGAACATGGATTATTTTTTCCATTTAGGTGATTCATAAACATTATTCTATTAGCAACTGTATGACTATTCTTTCCAAGAAAAAGTGAAAGACATTTCAGACATTAAAAGAAGGATTAGTAAAGGGCCTGGTGACTTTTTAAGATGATGCAAAGGTCTTTCCAACTGCTTTTGAGGTGAACTTCCCACATGCCAGTTTAATTCTCTTTTCTAAGCCAATGAACAGCTCTCCTAGCATTGTGATGACACATGCATATAGATAGGAATCTGTCCTGAGCTCCCAAAATGCTTCAAAAGCCCAGAAGACTGCATTTAAAGTAATTACCAGAGCACTTGCCTTCAATGTATATACCACCTTGCAAATTGTCAGTACTACAGAATGCTCATGTCAACTCATACGGGACCAAAATTATACTAAACCTGACAGCAGCCACACTGACATCACATATGTTCCAAAATAACCCTTGGTCAAAGCCTCAGAACTAAAAGAGCATACATTTTCTTGTAACAAATCCATCATTTATTTTGTTTGTTGCCCAGAACTAAGACTGGCAAACCAAGCCTAGGTTTCCTCTAATGCAATTACTTGCTGATATTGTGCCAAATTCAAACTAATGTTTTTCACACATCAGTAAAAGTATTTGAAGTGAGGATCCTACAGCAGATTTCATACTAACTTGAATAGATTTTTATTACTAAGTTTTTCCATAAATGGCCTACTTCTCAGCTTCTAGTTCTGCTCTCATAAGTATTTAAAATATATAGTTTATCCTTCAACTTCCCAGGAATTGCCATGTCAGCTATTGAGGTTTTTTCAAGATGAAATTGATAAAACAAGGGCTTAGTAATGGCCCTTCAAACGAGATAAAGGTCTCATTTTCTGTCTGTCATTAGTTTCAGCTGACTAATTTCTCTGTTGGGAAAATAGCTAAACTGAGGATTGAAAAAGTACAGAGCCGTGGCTAAATTGAGTTTTCTGCACCTGCAAAACAGTCTGTCCTTGAAGCATAGCTGTACTGCGATAACAAAGTGCAGTAGTTAAGAGACCAGAGACATGAGAAAAGAGAGATGTAACTCCTTTGGTATGAAGAAGCTGATATCTAGAATATAACCAATAGACTGCTTAGCTACAGAATATGCATGAGCTTATTACTGTTGTACATAAATGTCTGTTGCTCTATCAATAAACGAAGCTTGCTGTTCACTCATATTGAGTGCCCAAGTTTCCCTGCACCGCGACGAATGGTCGCAACATTTCTCCACACTGGGTACTTGTGTGTGTGTGCGTGTGTGTGTATGTATATATGTTTGTGTATATATATATATATATATATATATATATATATAGAGAGAGAGAGAGAGAGAGAGAGGAAGAGAGAGAGATACTATAAGTTCATGTGGCTTTATCACATGAAGGAAAATAACAGACCACTACAATTCTGTATGAGCTGTCACTAAGTACTAAGGTGCTCCAGCCTTGCCCAGCCTTTCCCCATCTCTTAATTTTCTCCTGCAAAAAATGAAGCAACTCTATGAAAACTGGGGGGTTAGGGAGGGGTGTTTGCATAAAATCCCCATTTTAGGCATTGAGCTAAATAGAAGTGCAGACATGACAGTGTACTCCAAGAGATAGAAAGAAGTCTAAATGTGAATACAAGTCTGTGACATATGTCTTTCTTATGCTGACAAAATAAAGGCCTGTATTCTGAATGTCTTCCTTGAGACTGTAAATCCAGATTCCCCACCCACAGCAGTATATAAGCAGTTTAAACCTAGAGTGGGCTAGAGAGTTGAAAGGAGGTGAGGCTCCAGCCTTCCTTCTGTTTGAGGTTTTGAGGTTTAAGGGTTTAGAGAACCTGGGATTGAGGGCATGGGCTGTCTAATCTTTCACTGACAGTGGAAGTCTATTTACAAATATATTTTTGATCTACATCAAAAATAGCTTTCTTCTAGGCATGTAGGAGATAAGAAACTTAACATTTATGCTTACATCAAAGCTATTTTTTTATTTGTTAATGTGTATCACTGCTCAATTTTATTTTCTATCTTAATGGAAGCTAGCATGTCTGGGGATGGGGGGAAGAGTATTTTTTAGTTTTTCTAAGATATAAACCAGTAAGTAACTGCATCCACACATGGGAGTGTTAAAGTAACTAAACTTTTTTTTTTTTTAATCTGTGTCAGAAGAACCAAAAAGTTCTGAACCTCATGCAGAGAAGCCATGAAGGCAGAGATACCTTGTAATAGGCTGCTTTCCATGGTTGTATTCTGCCTGGAACAAGTTCCCTTCTAATCTGAAATAGCCCAAGTGTATTGACTGCTAGGGGACACTGCAAGGAGTCTGAATTTGTGCAGAATGTGGTAGAAGATAGGTATTAACCTCTGTGTGTGGGATCAGTGCTTTGATTTCTGGCAGAGGGCTGATTTCTGCTTGCTGCCAGGGTAAGCTGCTATTTAATTTCACGGTGAATTTTGTCACAGCTCTGTTCTTCTTTGCACTCTAAATCTTAGTAAATTGCCAAACACAATATATGTTTGCTTTAAACAACCTGTTCTCATTGTCCATTGATGGGCAAAATTTTAGCCTACTAAAGTGAGCATAATCCAGTAAAATCATTTTACCCTGTGCAGGCAGCAGTGCATCAACAGCTTATGTAAAGTATCAGCCTCTCTCTTTCATATTTAAATGGCCTGAGATTCACGTGAACTGACTATCTCTATTTTTAATACACATATCCCCACAGAGCCCTGTCTGGTAGACAATGGATACAGTGACACCCATTTTAAAGATTAAAAATTCTGACACAAACAAGCTGTGGGCCAAATAAACTGTGCCTAATAAGATTCAAGTAGTCGTGCATGCCTCTTCAGAGGCTTCAAACAGTGATAATCTGGCTTCTCTCCACTAAGTCACTCTTCTTGCTTTTTCCTGCATGCATTTCCCTACCACGGGTGGAGAAGTTGGAAGAAAAGCCTTAAACAGTTTCCAAAATGCAGGGATATTTTGTATTTTAGAAAGAAGATAAGAAATGTACTGGGTAAGAAACATCATCGTACCAAGAATGAAGTATAGCGAGCCTCTAAGTAATATCTAATATATTGGTCTCTAAGTCATATATAATATATTGGCAGTTGTTCAATGTTATTAACACAGAGCTGTTCACCCAAGGAGAGACAGTAGCTGGCATTAGTGAAGTTACACAGATTACAAGAAGCCCAGATGCACAAAAGTGTCAAAGCTGTAAGAAAATCCCATTCCCACTCATTCTATCTCAGTGGTTGTTGAATCTGTTGAGGCTGAGAAGACTGATTATATTATCATAGTTTCTTCTTACTATGACTTACACAAGCTGATTTTCACAGCAGCATTTTTCCTATCAGCTTTGAAACTTCTCTTATAAAATCTCTACTGATTATTTCCTGCTTTGCTTCTTGTCTGATTTTTTCAAATTTCTGATTGACAGTTAAGTTATTCCACTGACTGGCATATGAACATTTATTTACATGCTTAAACATTTATGTAAGTGTTTAAAATGTGCCACATGGTCATCAAACTGGGCTGGTGTTTCTCATACTCTATCTCTTGCACATTTCTTTTCTTAGTCAAATTTTAGAAGTCATTTTAAGATGGAGTAATTTGAACTACAGGCATACCACGTCTTTAAACAGTCACATAATAATATTCTGCTTAGCTTTCACTTCCATGTGATTCTTGAGACTGAGCTTGATCTTTTGAACATCAAGAAGCAATATTCTTAACTTCATTTTTATCCTGTGAAATGCTCAACTAAGTGCATAAAACATTTTACAGAGAGGGCTTCCTTGCATGAGGATTTTTTTCAGATGGATCAGGGCCTTCAGTCCTCTCTTTAATAGCCAGGCAAGCACAGAAAATTGAGGTTTGGAGGTGCAAATATATCCCCACAGATATAATGGATGCTTTGAGACCGTGTTTTGTTTGCATTAAAATGTTTGAGCCCTCAACTGACATTACTTGTCATGACACAAAATAATCCAATGTAAGGACTTAATTCATTTGGGTTCTGATTAAATGGAAATTATGTGACCTGTTAAAAAATTATAATTTTTTTCTAAAAGAAAAATCTCTTCATCCATTAGATTACACAATGTTCACAGCCATAGGTACATCTTACATTAATTACTGATGGTCCAAACAACATATGGCTTAGGTTGAATATTTCATAAAGTTCTGACATGGGATTTAACTTTAAGTGAATCTAAATTCCACCAAGACTACTTCCCTAAAAACAAACCCAAATCCAAGAAAGGCTTGGACAGAATCCAGGCAACCTATTATAATTCAGAATTCAAAAGGCAAGAATCAGAAGAAATCATCTAAAGTCACAGGAAAGGACAGAAATAACACAAGAAAGCTTTTTCTCACACATTCTCTAACATTATTTCATTTGTGTGAGAAATTATAAGGGAAACAGTAGACCACATATTTTCTGTGGATTAAAACAACATACCCTGTTCAAGAAGAGCAGTCTGTAGCAGGCTTTGTATTTAAGAAAATGAAACACAATCTATCATTAGTATTCTCAGCAGAAGATATAAAAATGGACTTACCTGTTGTCAAGTATTCTCTTAAGGTAGTCTGGGACTAATAGGAATAGAATATGGAAGCTCATCTACCCATTAAGTTCTTATTCAGGCTGTGCTAGCAAAGTACCTTTTGAAATTACGATATAAATGATCCTCAGATATGAAAGATTTCATCTACTTTTCAGCTCCTGAGCGGAACTTTCCCTGCATATATATATAAATTCTCTGAAAGCCTGTCCAGGTTCTCCTCTGAAATGGTTAACAGAAACATTAATATTGTAGATTTTACATTTCCATTGGAAAAGTGTCATTCTGAAGATGCACATGAAAGAATCTAACACTGTTGAGCTACCTGATTATCACCTAGGTTGACTGATCTTTCTATGTGTCTTTATCTATCTAACCATGCTTTGTCTTCCTAAGTGAAAATCTTTGGGACTGGCCAAAGCATCCTAAATCCCAAAGTCACAATCAAGTTTCTTCAAGATCTGTCTTGTAAATATGTTATTATGGTCTTGTTAATATAGATTTTTGTTGCTGACACTTGTTAGTGGCCAATATTTGTCTATTTTCTTACCCACATTGCCTAGAGGGCGAAAAATATGTAGGTGCCTAATATTTAACGCAAAATAAGATTCAAATCATCTGGGCTTCCTTTTTAGCTCTGTGAACAGAGGGCTTCAGAGCATTCCATTTTTGTCATTTATTTTGTATTTGTAAATCCTATTTGGAGTGTAAGGGGATTATGAGAACTGCTGGGGACACGGGAATAATAATCCTTACCAATATTTCCTTTGAAAAGCAGACCTTGATTTCCCTAACAGTAAATCTTTCCAGTGGATTAGTCACAGAAACTCACTGTGAGAACTTCATATCTCTGCTGACGTTAAAATCTCTTCTAAACATATTTAAAACCATTTATTTCGTTTATGAAACAGCTATTTTTCAATTGGTGTTGTTCTGCTTATTGATTACTGAGAAAAGTCATTAAGTTTTCATTCACAGGAATTCAAGGTTATAAAAGATTTTCTTTCATTCATTATCTGCAGGAAAATGGCCTTTTCTACACACTAGTCAAAATATGGAACTGTTTCACTGCTTAAATTGCATTAAAGGAAAACTCAGGAAAGGCCTGGTTTGGGTAATTTTGCCCAAATCATAAAAAGATATGAGTCAAAGTGAGTCAAAGAGAATTTTTCAGGAGGCAATATGCATCAGATAACTTTATCAAACACTTGATTTAGGCACAGCATTAATAGGCCAAAGAAAAGTGTCACAAGCAGTGTTTTAATTAAGCCAGTCCTTACAGGCAGTCTTTCTTTTAAAACCAAACCATCAGTAGTTCCTTTTTGTCACTACTGTTTCATGCAACTAAATAAATTAATTCTATTTACTAATTTAATCATAGGTACTATGTTTTGCTGAGTGGTTTAGGTTCAATGCTAATGTGAAGTTAAATGTTCATTTATGAAAAACTGTCCAATTTTTATAGTATTTTTTTCTTTTATTTTTTTGTAGGTTTGAATTTAATCACATGAAAGAAGTTTGCAAGAAACCCACTACACCTAAAAGACAACTTCAGACTTATAGATGCCATCTAGCTTTTGCACACCAGCTATTTAAATCAAGGCTCTCCAAACTTCGAACAGCACTTTAAAGAGGACTGAAAAAAAAACTTTAAATGGACTGAGATTCTCATTGTTGGAAATTATAAATTATATTTAAAAGTTTTTATGTAACTTTAGTCAGTTTTGTTTGCCTTTGCCCAGAGGGAAGGGAATTGAAGTTTCTTTTCAGGGAACTGTTCCACCAGGTGAAGTCTGATGAGTTTAACATCTGGACAGACTAGGAGTTGTGCAAAAGATACACAAAAGACAGCAAACATTAATGACCATCAACTCCAAACATCAGCCCTGGCATGGTTGGAGACACCTGGTCTGGGAAAAGAGAGATAAGAATGAGAACATAAGCAGCACCGGAAGCGAAGAAATCCATATCCAACAGGAAATCAAATACTAAGACCTGCACAACTTGGGACCAATGAACATTGAACCAATGAATTTCTATGGGGTTTGACTGTATAAAACATGTGAAAAATCTAGTAAAATTCATGTGTGATGGAGTGATTTTCTCTACATAACCTGGGCAATGTGTGGATGAAATTACTTCTGTTGCACGTCCTGGCCAAAACAACATCCTGGCCAGAATAAAGTAATGCCTTGATTCTCTAACACTAAAAATGTTTTCGGAGAGTTTTTTTGTTTTTCCCACAGTTTTGGTGATACCATGGCAACTACTTAGGACAGCATGAAAAAGAGGAGCTATACCATCACTTGTCAAATCAAGTATGGCTGGAAAAGGAAAGGGATTTGTTTCCAAATACAGAAAAATAAAATACATCAATTGCAGTAGTACAAGACAAAAGAGATGGTTAATCCCAATAACATTCATGTTATTTCATCAGCCTTTTTAGCAAACTACGACGCATATTGTTCATTGTTAAGTAACCACATGTAATCAAACCAACCTGAGACCAAATCCTAAAAGCACTTTAAAAAGATTTTTTCACTGTAAAGACAGACTAGGGAACACATGTCAGAGACTGAAATGTTTTAATTTATGACTTAGACATCTTCATGAAAGATTTTTGCCTATAATAGCAAAACTGTATAAAAGCTGCAGAGAAGACTACCCCTTCCTTCCTTCCTTCCTTCCTTCCTTCCTTCCTTCCTTCCTTCCTTCCTTCCTTCCTTCCTTCCTTCCTTCCTTCCTTCCTTCCTTCCTTCCTTCCTTCCTTCCTTCCTTCCTTCCTTCCTTCCTTCCTTCCTTCCTTCCTTCCTTCCTTCCTTCCTTCCTTCCTTCCTTCCTTCCTTCCTTCCTTCCTTCCTTCCTTCCTTCCTTCCTTCCTTCCTTCCTTCCTTCCTTCCTTCCTTCCTTCCTTCCTTCCTTCCTTCCTTCCTTCCTTCCGCCACTTCCTTCCTTCCTTCCTTCCTTCCTTCCTTCCTTCCTTCCTTCCTTCCTTCCTTCCTTCCTTCCTTCCTTCCTTCCTTCTTCCTTCCTTCCTTCCTTCCTTCCTTCCTTCCGCCACTTCCTTCCGCCACTTCCTTCCGCCACTTCCCTCCGCCACTTCCCTCCGCCACTTCCTTCCGCCACTTCCTTCCTTCCGCCACTTCCTTCCTTCCTTCCTTCCACCACTTCCTTCCTTCCACCACTTCCTTCTGCCACTTCCTCCCTCCCTCCCTCCCTCCCTCCCTTCCCTCTTTCTCTCTCTTGCTTTCTTTATTCTCTCTTTCTCTCTTTTTGCCTCTTTTACCATTAAATAAAAAGTATCAGGTTTTTTGGCAACAACATCTAACCTCATTTAGTTTCAATCAAGTTTTGGGGTATTTTTCAAACCTCTCTGGATTCGATCTGTATTATTCACAGGGACTTAATTTTCTTTGCTCCTCTGTGTTTAAACAGCTTTATAACAACATGCAACAAGGAAAGCTGAATTACTATTATTATTATTATTATTATTATTATTATTATTATTATTATATTCATAAACTATCTTGTTATTGCTCCTAGATATTTTCCTTTTTTTTTGTGTTCATTATTTTAAATTTATCAAAGCATCACCATGCTCTTCCTTAATCTCACCTTTGTTTCCATACACCACCAGCAGGCATCTCACTAATTAGATTTCTAATTTTTATAGGGTATGTCTGTTTCTTTCATTATTTTCAAATGAAATGGCATTAACACTATTCTTAATAAAATATTATTCTCAGATGCAGTCTTAAACAAGTGCTACTCCAATACCTTCATAAGGCTTATCTTTTAGCAAAGATATCATGGTGTCAATTTAGGACTCAGAACAGTAACTGTGCTCAAATTCCTTCCAATCCAAGTACAGTTGGCTAAGAATTGATTTTTCCATTGCAATGTGGTGTTGGCATGTGTATATTGTATAGAGTGGGCTGCCTGCCAGCCTTACCACTGCCATGTAGGACTAATATAATATTATATAGACTTACAAGTTTAGTTTTTTGCAAGCTACCACAAATAGAACTGGAACTTTTTCTTAAATAGGACCAAGATTGTTATTTGATTGACATTCCTTCCAAGAGAAGCTAAATCATTACAAATTCCTGACTGAAATAGAACTGTAATTGACTCCATATTGAACAGTCTCTACTAGAGACACTTTTTTGCAGTCTGGTCTAGGTTCTCCACAATGATTTCCAGGGCAGGGATGATGCATTTGCTACCTGGTAATAAATCCCTGTCTGACATGTCTTGGTTTATATTTTAAGACAAAGACTGAAATTCTGTACTTGACATTAATGGCCATGTTTCCCTAACATCATCTTCTCATGGTTTA
Source organism: Emberiza elegans (assembly GCA_024865655.1). Taxonomy (NCBI): domain Eukaryota; kingdom Metazoa; phylum Chordata; class Aves; order Passeriformes; family Fringillidae; genus Emberiza; species Emberiza elegans. The sequence goes on from JALJVW010000158.1 coordinate 9,488,485, forward strand.
TCCACTGGGTCGTTGCTGATCCAAAGAAACAGTTTCAGAAGTACTTTAAGCAGGAAAAAGTAGGAATTTCACTTAAAGGGAAAGATTTATATCCTTGTTACCAGGCACTCACCTACAACTGAAGTTCTCCCTTTGTGCTATTAAAAGTGTTGGATGTACAGTGAATAGGCTCAGAAAGTCCCCTGGGGCTAAAAGCACACCGATGAGCTTCCCACATTCATTTCAGCTCCAAACTGCTTCCCAAGATGATTGTACCGACACAAAAAAGGGAGTGGGAAGAAACAGAGAAAAAAAGATGGATTAGTTCTTTTGATGATGTGCCAGCATAAAGCATTCATAAAGCTGCTACCTAAGGGTCATTTTGAAGTTTGTGCTACCCACAGAGGTTGTGGCTCAACAGAAGTTTTTCATTTCATAATAATTCTCACTGCACCATCACCTCTTATAATCCCTTTGGTAGAGGTAAAAGTATTGGGGCATGTACATGAAGGAGCACTTTTGGGGGTAAGGACATGAATATGTAACACATTTCATGACTTCTGGAGTACAGTTGAACTTGAGAGGCATAATTCAGATCCCAGTCTGTACAGAAGCTTGTTGGATTTTCTGATTATTTTATTTCTTGATTCTAAGCTTTCTTTTCAATGCAATACTGAAGAGCAGATCTAGAAAATCAAAAATCAAAAGAGAGGGGGGAGAGCATGAGAGAGCAGACAACTCCAATGAGTTTGAGTAGCAAAGTCCAAAACTGTAATTCTGAGAACTCCTGTTCAGTCCCCATCTAATCTTGGGCATGGTGTGGAGGAGTTCTGTATGTCTTCTCAACTTTTGAATTCATAGAATCACAGAATGGTTTGGATTGAAAGGACCTTTAAGAGAATCTAGTTCCATGAGCAGGAACGCATCTCCATAGACCAAGGTGCTCAATCCAGCCTGGCTTTGAGCACTGCCAGGACTCAGCCACCCACAGCTTCTCTGGGCAACACTTGCTAGGGCCTTACCATCCTCACAGAGATTTTTTTCCCTAACATCTAAGCTAAATCTAGTCTTTCAGTTTGAACCTCAGTTTGAACTCCTTAACCTATTGCAACCGTGTTCACAGGGGTCTTAGGATGAGGGAAGAGACAAGGATCTGACTCCATGTTTCAGAAGGCTTGATTTATTATTTCATTATATATATTACATTAAAACTATACTAAAAGAATAGAAGAAAGGATTTCATCAGAAGGCTAGCTAAGAATAGAAAAAGAAAGAATGATAACAAAGGTTTGTGGCTCGGACTCTGTGTCCGAGCCAGCTCACTGTGATTGGCCATTAATTAGAAACAACCACATGAGACCAATCACAGATCCATCTGTTGCATTCCACAACAGCAGATAATCAATGTTTACATTTTGTTCCTGAGGCCTCTTAGCTTCTCAGGAGGAAAAATCCTAAGGAAAGGATTTTTCATAAAAGATGTCTGTGACATCCTATCACTACAGTTCCTGATGAAGAGTTCCTCTCCAGCTTCCCTGTAGCCCCTTCACATACTGTTAAGGTTGCTATGAGATTTCCACACAACCTTCTCTTCTCCCGGCTGAGCAGCCCCAGCTTTCTCAGCCTGTCCTCATAGGGAAGGCACTGCAGTCCTCTTATCAACCTCCTGACCTGCTCTGGACTTGTTCCAACAGTTCCATGTCCTCATGTTGGGGGGCCCAGAGCTGGATGCAGCACTGCAGGCAGGCTCTCACCAGAGCAGAGCAGAGGGGCAGGATCCCCTCCGTCCCCTGCTGCCCACACTGCTTTGGATGCAGTCCACGATACATCTGGATTTCTTGGCTGCAAGTGCACATTGATGGCTCATGTTGAGTTTTGCATCAATAAAATCAACTTTTCCTTGCTCAGCCTAGAACAGCCAATCTGATAATGTTGACAAACCTGAAAACACAAGAGTAAGTCCTCTACCTAAATTGCTCAAGGATTTGCAGACTTTCTCAGGATATAACATGACTCTATTAATAAAAATAAAAAACATGCACTTTGGTATCATTCTCAAGACTCCATTCCATTTTGTGTGAGTGGGATTGGGAAGTGATTCTATGAACAATACCAGGGGCAATACCAAGCAGAAAAAATAAAGCCCACTTCCCCACTCCTCTTTCCCACTGATCTCCCTGATTATTTAAATCCCCTAGCCACTTGCCAATGGTACAATCACAGTTTTTCTGGTCCTCTCTTTTGATCCCATGTTTTCTTGAGAATGATCAAAGAGTATCTATACATTATTCTTTCCCAGTTACAGAACTATCTCAGGAGGAAGAAACTGAATTCATGTCCTGACGTCCTATGTAAGCGCTCTAAAAAAAATTAACTGCATAATGAGAGAGAACCTTGAGGATTGGTTTTAAAAGAAGAAATTAGGTCTTTCACAGATCTTAAAAGAAAGAAACTGATCTTCACTAGCTCAAAAGAAATAAAAATAATGTAAGACATATATATGGTCAGAAATATTTTAGTACATCCGTGGCAGTACCATGTACCTTCAGTGTCATTTCAACCATTTTAAGTCATACTTTGCACAGGGTTCATGCTATCCTGGATTTCATTTTGATGAGACAAACTTTCCCCATATCCACTTGCAGATGCAGGGGAAAAGAAATTTAGGGTTGACTATGATGTTGAGGGGTAATACTTGTACTGCCTAGCACACCCCCTAAACTGGACTTTCTGTGCCCATAATGGCTTGTGAGTTGTAGGTGGCAAGCAAATCTGAGCTATCAGAACTTCACTCTTTGTTGCAGCTTCCTGCATGCATCTTCCAAGTCACCAAAGGCACAAATTTCAAGCTGCAGGGAGTAGTACTCTCTCTTAGCTTTGGGTTATATCAGCTAAGCTGAATAAAGCCTGAAGACTTAGAAATATACACAAATGTACTTAATATTTTTTGTGGGCATCTAGAAATGGACATGGAACTAAGTTTAAAATGAGCTGTCAGTAGAAGTCATAATCCCTCAGTATGGGTTTACAAAATTAATTACAATTTTCCTAATTTCAATAGTTATAGTTTACAGAACCACAGAATCATCTAGGTTGGAAAAGGCCTCTGAGAGCATTGAGTCCAACCTTTGAGCAATCACCACCATGTCAACTAGACCGTGACATCAAGTGACATGTCCAGTCATTTCTTTAACATTTCCACGGATGGTGACTCCACCTCCTCCCTGGGCAGCCCATTCCAAAGCTTAGCAACCCTTTCTGTGAAGAACTTTTTCCTCATGTTCAACAGGATCCTGCCCTAATGCAACTTGAGGCCCTGTCCTCTTGTCCTGTCACCTGCTGCCTGGGAGAAGTGGCCAACTCCCACTTGGCTACATCCTCCTTTCAGGGCCTTATGGAGAGTGATAAGGTCACACCTGAGCCTCCTTTTCTCCAGGCTAAACACCCCCGCAGCTTCAACTAGCTTAAGTTGTCATTTATTTTCAAAGATACTTCAAAATTTCCCATCAAAAATCTATTGAAAATAGGATCAAAGTAATAAGAACTTTTTTTTTTTTCCAGTGGTTTGCACACAAATAATATATTGTGTCCTCCCTTGACTTCAACAGCACACTGCTGAATAAAATCCTCAGAGCTGTGCTAGCATCATTTGAAGATACTGCTGCAGGAAGATATTAAAGTACTATTTAAACAGTTGTTAAATAAAAGCAGTCTTGCCTGGATTCTGTTACATTTAAGACACAGGAGAACAAATCAATGTGGCTGAATGGAAAAGGATGAGATCGATAGGAGGACAAAGTACATTTTCAAGGCACTAAAAATCTGAAAATTTAAAAGTTTCAAAATTGAAAAATTACCTGTCTGCATCCTTTTAAATCAAAGTTCATGGAATTTATAGAATGCTAGATTTCAGATAATACCATACATCTGAGAGCTTAGCATTGCAGTTTTCTGATAATGTACCTCTGAAGACCTAGACTTCAAACACAGCTTTGGAATCATCAGCCATGATTTATGGAAGCAGTAATTCCACTTCTCCCTATATTTCATGTCATTAAAAAGAAAGATAGGTCTGTCAGTTTAAATTCTCTTTCTTCAGGTAGAGCTAACAAGAAGAGTAAAAACTATAAATGAACCACACTTCAGACAAGTGATTTTCCAAATATTAGCTACATAGGTACTAAACAAAATCCCGAGTTTTCTTGAGTGTTATTCAGAGCTCCTTTTCTTAGTTTTATGTGCAAGCTTCCACAAGGTATATACAGCAATGCCGCTGGAGCTGGGAGGAGGAAAGTTTTAAGCCTTTAGAAAGGCTCAAAAACCAGTTTGGTTATTGGCATATAGCCCTAGTTTGTATCTTGGTATAGATAAGGACCCTAAACAAAATGAGTCATAGAATACCAGGTTTAAAGGAACAGCAAAGATCATCTGGTGTAACCTTTCTTGGCAAAAGAATGGAACTGGGTGGCTGCAGAAACAGTTCCTTGTAAAGAGAGACAAATCACAGTTTCAGGGTCTGATTTCAAGTCTATTTTGGGTGCATACACATATAATTTTGTTATCCTCTCAGTAAAGGGTAGTCACAGCACTAAAAGCAATTGCAAAGCTGAGGAGAGCTTGAGAGAAAATGGATGTGGTAACATTTACAGCAGAAATTAACCCCCTGGTTTGCTAACACCAGACAGCCCTTTTCCAAGCATCCCATAAGTGTGTGTAAAGTACCTTTCTATAACTGATAAAATTTATGATGCCAGTGAAGCCCTGCTCTCTTACCATCCCCCTCTCCTGGCTACTCCAAAAATTAACCCTGTCCTGGCCACAAGCAGAACAATTTCCTATAAAAATGATGCCATTTTACTGACCAATGTATATCATTATACACTGGCTCTTGAGGATTATTTTTCTACTTTCTAATGCACAACTATGCTTAATTCCTCTCCTAAGTTTGCCTGCTGAGTTAAGGTCAGCAAACCATAGGTCTCATTCTTATTCAAACATCTTGGTTATCTAAGTGATCATTAGGTTGGCCAGACAGATGTTTCACTGATGCTATTAGCCTTAGCCATTAATTTTTCTTTTCTTTTTTTTTGAGCCTGTATTAATTCTATGCCTTTATTGCTGTTTTTCTTAGCCATAGAAAAAGGCAAAATGTTTAACAACTGCCAAATAATTTCCAAATCAGAACAGGTTTCTTGCTAAAGCATGTTTTAGATTTGTGAATGGAGGTAGGTACAATATTTTTGAACCTGTGGACAAGAACTACACCAACAGTGTGTTAAACCCAAAAAGGATCTATTTGTTCATATACTGCTGTGTCTGCAAAGTCATTCAAATTTTGCAGGACATTTATCCAAAACTTTCCAATATAAAAGGAAGAAAGACAAAAGGCAGACTGTTGGGAATCCACTGAGACGCTGTTCTTATTAGGTTTTGACAGTATAGAGCTGCCACTTCAGAAATGTGGAAGAGAGACACCTGATATTGCAGACATCATTATATGCAATATACAATTCACTGACTCAGCAAAAGTTCTTGAAGTTCACAGAATTCACAGAATTCACAGAATTACTTGGTTGGAAGACACCTTCAAGACCATCAAGTACAACCCATGCCCCAAACACCTCAACTAAACCAGGGCACTGAGTGCCCCACCAATTATGAGTTTTTTTCATTAATTGGTAGCAGAAAGCAGGCTAAATCTCAGGTTCTCTAGCTAGTCAGAGTGACCCCGAGATATTTTAAGAAGTCTCTTTTCCCAGCCTGGCACTCAAATAAGGAGTCAGGGCTCTTCAGTTCTCGGTCTCAAGGTTGTTTATTGTTCCTTATCTATAAAATTCTTTCTCCTGTCCAGCTGAGGTCTGCTCAGCAAGACAGTCAGAGACACTCTCCCTGCCCCTGGGGTGGTGCTATGTCTTTATACTAAAAAGTACATATACAATATTTACAATTACTTTCCAATACCTATCACCTATGTTAGACAGTGAGCTTCTACTCTAAACCAATCCAAAAGTGGCAACATCACAGCAGAAGATGGAGGCCAAGAAGAAGAAGAAAGGCTGGACACGCCCAGATTCCTCCATCTTGCCCCCTGAACCGCCATTATAAAAACCCTGAAAATCTATTTTTTCACTCCATGTTAAATTCACTGTCATTCTACTTAAACTGTCACGGTTTACAGATCTTCATCTAAGGTTGGTAACTTGCTCCATGGGTCCTAATGAAAATCACAGGCATCTTGGGCTCTGTGCCAGGGTCTCTGAGCCCCCTGGCAGGGATCTTGGCCGTCCAGGATAGCCAGAGGGATGTCCTGAATTCCGACAGCTAAATACCTTTTAAACCATATGCTTAAAAATATTGTTGCACAACCCACCTTTCCACCAAGTCTGGACTAGCTACCACAAGAGTCAGTGTAAAACAAGAAGGGAACAACTCAGTTTGACTTTCAGAAATCTCAGAGCCAGCCAGCAGACATGTTCTTAAAAACTTCCCTGTACAAATGATGTGGAAGAAACTTGCTCATTGCCTTTCCTGTTTAAGTTTCCTTCGCCTGTACTCCTGTTCCCATCACATTCATTCTCCATCATCACCTATCATATGAAAGGAATACTGTACAGCTCACTTCCTGCAATCACATGGGAGCTTTCAACATGCAGCCACTAGTTAATGTGCCAGAAAATCCTCCAGCAGGATTTAACAGCACACAGGGTGCAAAGACCTGACAGAAACAAAGTCTTGCATATTTCCTTCTGCAAGGAAAAGCACTCAGTGCTGATTTCAGAGACAGCAGTGCCTAACTCCTAATTACCACTGTTTCCCACTGAGCAGGAGCCAGTTTCTTCCTCTCATAAACTTTGCATAGATCAGCTTTTCACAGGTCTTGGATCATGCTTAACTCAGAGAACATCACTTTTCTTTCCTTGCAATTAGAGTACTACATACCAGGGAAAAATGGAGCCAGCAGCTGTTTGCATGCTGATGACAATGAAGGGAATGCTACAGGGATGGAGGAAAGGTACCGTAGAAGCCATCCCAAAATGGATGTTCTGGATGGGTAGTCACTGTTTCTGCACCAAATGCTGTCCTTTACATCTCTGGGATGAAAAATACTCATTTCAGTAAAAAGCACAGATTCTGTTTTCTGAGACATTGACAAATAATTTGGATGAGAGACTATGTCACAGCTTTTGTAGAAATCTGTCATTTTTATAACACCTTTGCATCTTAGGAATCTTACAGTACATCATGTTGTTTTGAAAATGTAAAATGTTCATAAACAAATGTGTGTTTTCTTGCTCAGAGACTAGTCTGACTCTTATAGAAATCAGGTTTTCAATCTTCACGTTATTGATAGCAGCCAGGACTGACTGGCCCAAATTTCTAAACTTAAAAAAATCCAACAATACTTTAAAACAATAACTACAAGGGAGGCATTCCATGAAATGAGAGGAAAAGATATGTGTCCTGATAATTCTATTTACTATTGGCTTCAATAGCTAAGAGATTTTATTGACCTTTCTAACATTTGATGCAGTGCAGTAACCAGAGAGAGAGATAATGAAACCTACAGATTGGAAAGGCCTTAAGGAAACAGAAAACATAAATGAAGGGAAGCCTTATGTCCTTTATTCAATCTGTGAACTTCAACCTGTAAATCTGAGTTCATTTTACAGGCAAAATTAACTCTTTACACTGAGTAAACAGAGTCCCTTTACTATGCATAATGTCATAAAATTAATGGAATTCTGTACTGAAAGAGAGGCACATATGATATTTCTTGTGATTCTCTTGCCTTAATACACTGTCCCTCAAGAATATGGGCAGAGAACATTTTGTGCTTAATCATAACCAAAATTGGCTATTCCAAAACAGGGAAGTCAAACTTCAGAAAATATCTATGCCCGAAAAACCTTCAGAATATCATCAGCTAAAAATTTGTGAGAACTACTATTTACTTAGCTATGGAAAGCCAAGACAGACAAAAATCAAAGTAGCACTCCTAAGATCCTTTTGAAATATTTCTACTGAAGACTGTTATAAATATTTTATTGGAAGAATAGCATTTCCAACTGTCCCTTGAAAAGCTGTTGTGCTGAATTTAGAGATTCAATTCAACCATTAAAGTATGAAATGGAGATTTTAGTCCTGCTTTTATTGGAAATCAAAATGCAAGTTTATCCTGTGGACCCCCTAATGATGCCTCTATAATAGCAGCATTTTGGAACTAGACTCAAATGGTTTATGCTGCTCATCAAACGGATACAAAAAAAGAAGAGATTTAGTCTTGAAATAAAATAGTAATTTTTCCAGACAAAAAGATTGCTGAGAAGATTCCACTTTATTAAAGATACAGAAGAGGGCAGCTGTTGTCCTTGATTATATTTACAAAGTATGAATCAGTTTTAATTTACTAAGATAGCAAACAAGAATAAATTAATGATCACAATGTGGGGAAATATGCAAATTATAAGGATGATTACAGCCCCTCATTTCAATTATAATTTCAGCATGTCGCTGCTGCAAATATGTATCAGGCTTAAGGAAACCACTGCAGACTATAAATTAAAAGTTTACTGAGAATGGGAGACAAGAATCCAAGATGAAAATAAAAGGTTTTGTAAAGAAGTAAATTGAAAGAGGAATCAAGGGCTCCATACCTGAATTCACTCTATTTGCCAAATGACAGTCTGACAGTTAAATTGCCATGTAGTTAAGCTTTGAATATGTGCAAAACAAAGAGATTTTTATCCCTTATAGTGACAAATAAATATATTGGTACTTAAGTCACAGCACCCAGACAGACCATCCCAAGCCATATGTATTAGTCAAGTGATCATTTTGCAGATGCAGAAACAAGGACATTAAACTGAAAAGTATATTTGGTTTAGGGCCATAGAGAATAAATTTTTTAAATTTTCTGCAAATATGGGGAAAAACTACTTCTCTCCAGCATTAAGAGATACATACAGATTGTTACAATATTCTAAGGATTTCTTGTTCAATTTTGTTTATGCAGTTACTTCAAATGGTGTGATAATTTTTAGCATTTGCTATCCCATAACAAAATGTACAAGTAACAAAACAATGTTATTTACAAATCATCTCTGACTTTGAAACAGGGATTAATGTAGAACAAGAGGAAATTAGGGAGTGTTTTATATTGCACAGAAAGTAAACAGTTCAAATTTGGGAGAATAAGAACAGATAGGTAAACACAAATAAGTCTGACTTTCTGAATTAATTCTGCAGGGTATGGACTTACATAATAGGAGAAAATTATTTCTGCCTTTCTTTTCACTGTCTACTTGAATATTAATACTCTAGAGACTATCACAAGAAACTCTATAAAAGTCTATGAATTTCATTACCAATTTGCAGTACTCTGGTGAAGCCAAATACTCTGGAGAAGAAGAAAGCAGCAATCTCTGAACAGAACTGTAACATACTGCATGAAAATCATTTATCTGTGGAGTAGTAAATTGATCCATGTGGCTGCAAACTGATTTGCAAGAAATGTAAGTATCTAGTCCTGTCTGTCCATAAGAAAGAAAAATTTTTTGGGGGGGTTTTTTTGGTGAAAATATCTGGAAGGAAAAGGTTGACTTTATGACTATGTCTGAGTAATTCTATTCCCCTTTGCAGTAAATTATATAGTGAGACTGTATGCGTTTCACATGCATGAAGCATGCATTTCCACTATATGTATAATGCTTTCATTTGCCTGATAGAATCAGTTACCACTAAGTATTGTATTGAGACTGGTATGTTGTCATCACACTCAGGATTACTTTTGCAGCGATAGAATTATAAGACATGTCACACATATCATGGAAGTTTTACATCTGCCTATATTATTACTGATCAATTTCTTTAAAATGCAGATATAGCAATATCAATAAATTGCTTGCTCCCTCTGGTCTCCAATCTAGTCCAAAGAAGCCAGATTAAAGCCAAAATAATCAGCTATAACACCATAACCTGTTGTAACAGTGTAACAGGCTCAGCTAGGCAGACAGTCCTTTGTCTCCCTCCCTGGATGCAAGAGGGATGCACACAAATCCTGTCAGACACACACATCATACACAACACCCAAGGGTTCACCAGGTTTGGGTTATTTTGGATCAATTTATTATCCTTGTCAGACCCTGAAACTCATCATCTCTGGTCCTGACATCTTCTCTGGGGAGCACAGCCAGAGGCTGCCACTCAGAAACAGCAATTTCCTCCTTCCTCTCCACATGGATTTACTTTGGCAGCTATCTGTAAACTCTACATACTGGGGAGTATAACCTAATCATTCCAGAAGAAGATTTCATTCCACCAACGACTTCTGTTTCAATCTACTCAGGTGTCATTTGTATACACATTTTCTGTGCAGGGCATACCATTATTTCAAGTTTAGATTTCTGCTGCAGTCCCTCTCTTGGGAAAATGATAAAAGGTGCTCCTACCAGTATTGTATTAAAATTATGCCTACATAACCTAATTGTTTCTGAGGTAGCAAATTTCTTTTTGCTGCTGCACAGGTCAGTTAAGAAGAGACAGTCTCATAGAAAATTAATATTATCACAAGTTTATATTAAAGCAGAGTCTGTAAGGCTTTCACACGTGGTTAATATTAGACTAATTAACAACACTCCATGATAGTTCACTAACTAGAAGCAAATGTAAGCTCAGTAGAATCATTAAGTGCCAAAGGCCAGCTAAGGCAATATTCATGTGAAAAATCAGGAACATCAAGGGGTGTAGCTCTAGTAGTGTTGATGGCAAAAAAGGATCTTAAAGTATCTGGTTCAGAGTCACCACTGTGTATCTGCAAGATTTGTCAGACCTTCTTGAGTGTGAGGTTGTTCATAGGCCAATTAAACTACAGCCTTAGGGGATAAATATGAGAAAGCAATGGAAAAAATTTTTATTTTTTTTCTGATGCACTTCTCATAACAAGGAGAGGTATGACATAGTGCTGTACAGGGACTGAACATTTTTACCAGCATAGCAATATACTGGATAAACCAATTGTGAGGTTTAGAAAATAAGGAGAGTGTCAAACTATATCAGCTTTTTGCTTTCAGAAGAATACATAAGAAAATCTTCTATTTATATATTTGAATATTCTTATTTTAAGTCAGGAGGCTATAAAATGACACATTTCATCTTATATTTAATTAGCTTGCTGAAGCAAAGTATTGTGTACCCTATATTGATAGTTTGAGGATTACTTAGGGACACAGTTCAAAGCACTTAAATTATTCTATCAGTAAGCAAAATATAGCCATTTGTATTAAATAGTTTCTACTCATTCTTCTACATTTTATATAACTGTATTCACCATTAATAACTGTAATTTATTTTCTGATGCAGCCAAGATGTAAGAAACATAGCTATAGATTTATTCCTTAAATGAAATCAAGATATTACTCTTATCCATTTCAGCTAATCAAAAATATGATTTTAGCCTCTCCCTTTAATGAAGAAATGTATATTGCAGAAACATGACCAGTGGTGCACAGCCAGGGAAAGCACAGACAAACCAGTAGTAGCTTTTAGAAACATTACACAAAATTTCATTCTAGCAATGCCACAACCTATTAAGCTAGCAAGAAATATCTATTGAATCTAATCTTTTTTTCTTTAATTCAAGGCTATGTAATCAAAACAACTGCCAAAATGGAATGGGCTTAAAAGTGCAACTACCTTGTAAAGTAGAATATTGATATAATTGATATAATGCACTGACTTATTATGTATAATTGTTCATGCACAGCATACAACAAGTGAAATAGCATAGCAAAAGGCAAGTTTTCAGACAGTTGTATTGCAGTCAAACCATATAGTAGCTGTTTCAGTTATCCTGTACTAAACATGCCCTGTATCTACCATGTACAATTCAACACGGCTTAGTTGACCAAAGAAATTTCTCAGGATATTCTTCATGTGTTTACCAGGTATGTAGATTTTACACAAACACAAAAAGCCCAAACCAAACCTAAAAAAACTCACCCCCCCTAAAAAAAAAACAAGCAAAAAAACAAACAAACAAAAAACCCAAAACCAAAAAACCACCACACACACACACACACACACACACACACACACAACCCACACCAAAATCAACAAAATCCAACAGTTTTTTGTTTGCAATAATGCCTAGAAAACAATAACACAATTCTCCTACTAAATAAGAAATAAATTCCATGGAAACTAGGACAGATACAGAAGAAGGAGACAGAAAGTATAACCCGTGGCAGCTGAGCTACTTTGCTGGGTCCTAAAAAACCTACAATAACATTAGCAAACTTGCAGATGGCACTGAGCTGGAAGTGAGTGTCGATCTGCTGGAGGGTAGGAGGGCTCTGCAGAGGGACCTGGAACAGCTGGATAGATGCGCCAAATCAAACATCATGAAGTTGAACAATTCCAAGTGCCAGTTTCTGCATTTTGGCCACAACAACCCCCTGCAGCACTACAGGCTGGGACAGAGTGGCTGGATAGTGCCCAGACAGAAAGGGACCTGGGGGTGCTGGATGGCCGCGGACTGAGCATGAGCCAGCAGAGTGCCCTGGTGGCCAAGAAGGCCAGTGGCTCCTGGCCTGTGTCAGGAATAGTGTGGCCAGCAGGAGCAGGGAGGTCATTTGGCACTGGTGAGGCCACACCTTGAGTGCTGTGTCCAGTTCTGGCCCCTGAGTTTGGGAAGGACGTTGAGATGCTGGAGCACGTCCAGAGGAGGGCAACGAGGCTGGGGAAGAGTCTGGAACACAAGTCCTGTGAGGAACAGCTGAGGGAGCTGTGGGTGTTTAGCCTTGAGAAAAGGAGGCTCAGGCTCACTCTCCACAATTCTCTGAAAGGAGGCTGTAGCCAGGTGGGGGTCAGTCTCTTCTCACTGGCAACCACTGACAGAACAAGAGGACACAGTCTTCAACTGCACCAAGGGAGGTTTAGCTTCAACAGGAAGAAGTTCTTCCCAGAAAGGATTACTGGGCATTGGAATGAGCTGCCCAGGGAGGTGGTGGAATCACTGTCCCTGGAGGCGTTCAAGGAAAGACTGGATGTGGCATTTAGTGCCATGGTTTATTTGACAGGGTGGTGTTTGATCATAGTTTGGATGATCTCTGAGGTCTTTTCCAGTCTGGTCGATTCTGTATTCCTTTCCTTTAAACTAAGAAGAAAAGAAAAATGCTTTGTTTTACCATTTTGTATGCTTGCAGTGAAGAATATTTTTTCATTAGAAATGGAATCTAAATCTCCATATTTGTCACACTCAAAGTTTTGTCCTGTTTCTTTGGCTTTTTGGGGTTTATTTTGATTTTTTTTCAAAATGAAAAAAAGGTTCCATGAAAGATTCCATATTAAATTCATAGCAAGCTTCCATTCCCTGAAAGGTATGAAAGGTTTCATATCAAAATACATCTCTCCTAGTAAAGATTATTTTCTAGAGTTTACTCAGATTTGAAACTTGTATCTATTCAGCCAAAACAATGTATTTCAACAAGAACTACATGCTTTTGTTGTCAGGAAAAATATCCCAAACTAATGACATTTTACTAACATGGAAGCAATTAGGCACTACCATGGTTGGATTCCTGGCACTCTTACAAACTACCAGCAAGAATAATTATTGATCTAGACATTAATTTATCAAGGGAGAAATGTTCAAGAATTCAAGAATAATAAACTTGAAATGTAATAACTGTTAAGTTCAAAGAAAAATGCAATGTATGCTAACCATCACACTCAGCCATATCATCTTTCCCCCTAAAAACTCAGAGGATCATGGACATTATTGTTCTTCACAATACCTGAAATTAAAGCTACTCCTGCAGGCTGTTATCTGTAATGCTCTTATAGTACCACAAAATTTCTAACACTGTCTTCCATGTTCTCTGCTATGGAAGTGTCTGGGAAAGTTTGTGATTTTGAATGTCTGTCTTAGCAAGTATGGTTACCTCCCAGTGCAAGCATTATAAATTTAACATCACTGTGGTGTCCTTGGCTTTCACTCCAGATGTATTTCTTAGCACTGATTTTTATCCTAAGAGCAGTCTAAGAAATAATGTACTCCCAAGCCTGTGACAAAGGCTTTCTAAATGTGATTCTGTGTCATCCTGTATTGGTTGTGATTTATAATGGCATCTCCCTTTTGTTCCATCATGGCAAATCTTCACTCTTGCATTAGTCTTGGCTTGGTTCATTTGCAGACCATAAGTACCCCAGCTTACCCTACTTACTCTAAAGCATTTAAACAGAAGATAACCAGTACTTTAAATATTAGTGTATCTAGTCAGAAATGCAATAATGGCTCAGTATTTAACAGCAACACCAAAGATTTTAGGGGATTTCCTCACTTTTCTTCTGTATTCTTTGTCCTATTAACCACTATTTAATTCTTCTCCATTTTACTGGTAACTATCACATAGAGTTGCATTTAGACCTGAGAGTGGTTGTTTTTTACACAGTTCTTGAAAATATTAATATGACAAAATGGTTTTGTGCTATTTGATTGGGACAGTAGGGGAAAACTTCAAAGAGCTCTAACTCCCTTAGGGTTTACATACTTTAAAATAGCAGTATATCTGTATTGCCAGGGCAGGGGAACAACAGACTTTCAAATTAATATTACATTGGCAGCAGGTTTTTACAGACTATTTTCAGGACTGTGTGCTGACTCCCTAGCTTAATGAACAGTTTGATTTAAAGCTTAAAGTTATTAAGTGTTCCTACCAGAGTCATAAATAATGCAGTTTATAATATACCTATCGAGCATATAAAACTACATTTGTCTTCCATTAACAACAGCTTTTTAAGTAGCTTGACCTCTTCAGATATATAAGAACATGCAATTAGTGCAATTTGTCACAGGTCCTTTACATTTTAATAAGACGTAATTAGTTGTCTGTTTAGTCTAATTAACTTTGAAACCCTGACAGTTCTTGCTCTCTGGTATAACACACAGCTCCTTATTTGAATTGCTAATACTGGGCAGAGTGCCTCCATACAACAAGAAATTTAAATCTTTGTAAATATGTGTACCTTTCCAGACTAGGCAGCACTGAAATAACCTGCCAATATTTGCATTAACTTTTGCAAAGCCTTTTTTGTCAATCTGTGACAATATATGGGAGTCAATAACATGGAGGAGTCAGTGTGGGAGCATTTAGGAAACAAGTGGAATTATTGTACAGTACTATTAGACTTCTATTAATGATCACACAAAATAATTCTGGTTTAGTCATACTTCTCATATTTCAGACATGATTTAACAAATGCATTACAGACTCAGCCCAATGGAGATATACATCCTTTGTGTTCTTTGAAGTTAACCTGTACCTCATGAAGAATCAAGTGAAGTATCAAACAGATGGCCTTGAAAACATGACATTTGAGTGATCACAGAAAGGTATTGGCTGCATAGAAGTAACATTGAACACTGAGGTAAAATCTCCAGAATAGGTAAAACATGTTAAAAGCTCTGATGTTCAGATTTCAAATTTTTTTTTTCAGCTATATGATATGACAGTATATATTCATTTGAATGCAGATTATTGCTTTAAAATATGACAGATTTATTTTATATTCTCCTCAGGAATATTTTAATTACTTAGAGGACTGAATTTGCAGACAAATTGCACAATTCAACTGAATAGTAAATAAAGTACAGATTTGTCACTGTGTCCTCTACTGAATAAAATAATTCTCTTCAAATATACATCAAAACTTAATGATCTTCAGAACTGTAGAAACAGGAGAATGTAAGAATCTCTACAGAAAAAAAAATAGCATGCAGAGAACAGAAACTATTCAATGAAGTGTTGATTTATGTTCATATAGAGCATATATAATACATTCAATGGAAGGTTTTGTGAGTTGAAATAATATTTTTTTTTTTTTTTTATCCGGACAAGAGGAATAATTTCACAGTCTCCAGTTCTGTGCATGGCTCTCCCAAAATGCCAAGTAAGGGGATGTATAAATCTCACCTACTATAACATACAGACACTGACAGGGACAGAATGAGCACCAAAGCAAATATGAAGTAGAAATTATTTTTTATTACTTTAGGTACTTCTTGCTGTCAGATAAGAATGAAAGCATTACTAAAAATTTTGCAGAATGACAGCTATGCCTTATGGATAACTACTACAGTTTGATATATGAGGCAGAAAATGTGAAAAATATTGTGAAGCACCACCTTGACACAATGATGGAATGCCACAGGAAGCATGCTAACTCCAGAAGAATGTAGTAGACTAGTGTTAAATAAAGGAAGGAGACTTCAGGTCCAGCCAAAAAAAAAAACCCAAAAAGAAACAACTAAACACTCTATCTTTTGAAGAACAAAAGTTGCAAAACTTTTTTAGACAGCTGCTCAAGTTCTAATGGTCTAGTTTGAACAGGATTACCCCCTTGGAGTTTCATAGGTACAGAGGGATTTGCAAACATTTGATACCCTTTGCAAACCATCAGAGGGGCACAGAAATTGAATCATAGAATGACGACTGACAATGTATTTTTTGGTTTCACAGGAAGAAATGCTAACTCCAGAAGAATGTAGTAGACTAGTGTTAAATAAAGGAAGGAGACTTCAGGTCCAGCCAAAAAAAAAAACCCAAAAAAGAAACAACTAAACACTCTATCTTTTGAAGAACAAAAGTTGCAAAACTTTTTTAGACAGCTGCTCAAGTTCTAATGGTCTAGTTTGAACAGGATTACCCCCTTGGAGTTTCATAGGTACAGAGGGATTTGCAAACATTTGTATTATACCCTTTGCAAACCATCAGAGGGCACAGAAATTCCAGAATCATAGATTTTGTGACGACTGACAATGTATTTTTTAAAAGCAATCAGATAAAGCATGTGAAGGCTCACTAGGCAGTAGCTATGTGGCTAAAGCAATTTAAAATAACTTTTATAGTTTTATTTGTCAAGTCTGCTCCAAGCCTGACTATAAACAGTGAAAAGCTGAAAATGAGTAAGTGCCAAATTCACTGAACATTCATTAACATGCACACTTAACATCATAGACACAGACCATAAACTAGATGGTTCTGTATGTTTCATAGTTCAGTATTGCCCTGTGCTCCCCCTTAAATCCAGGGCTCCATGAGAACCCCAGTTTATGCTTAAAAGAAATTTAGAGAATCCCAAAGGGAATAAGGCAAACAAAATCCGGTTAAAGCAGAAAGAAATCATCTTACTAAGTTCAGAAAAATGTAAGGCCAAATCACATGAAAACAGATTTAGAAATATGTCAAATTTGTTATTAACGAATAGTAAGTAATAGATCTATAATGGGAGTAATGGGATTAAATATTGCATATGTGAGAAGTGAGAAGCAGTCTTTCATTTAGACATGAGGAAAACTTATTTTTTTAATCAAAGCATTGCAGACATGCTTAGAACCATAGAATCATCCAGTCTGGAAAAGACTTCTAAGACCTCTAAGATCTGTGAGAGATGCTTTCACTATATTTGTTTCAGAGCTCATAAGCATTTAAGTTCATCTTTAGAAGACTCTTCTAGCTCTAGAACCTTTCAAAGCATTCTAATCATAGAAAGAAAAGTAATTCCTAACAAGCAGGAACATTTGAATGCAGGCAAACTTGGATCAATAGCAACTTAGGAGATATTATTCAGTTTCATGGCACATATTTTAAGTGAAATAATTTTTGTGTGCCTATAAGGAAAAATCACAGCAAGAGTTCTTACATTAATCTATTCTAAATTAACTTGTGCCAGATGAGAAAGTCCAGTGAAGAGTTTTGGCACTGTTGACAGTAGCTGACATCCAGGTATGATTGATGTCTGCCTTTCCTCTAGGGATAAATGGAAAGCTGGCAAACGCTACATATACATAATGTCTTGAATTTTAAGCCAAATTGATTTTCAGACATCCTATTTGACATTTCCCCCATATACTTCAAATTATTTCTTTGTGCATGTTTCGTGTTTATAGAATATGTTTTGCTGTATAGTCTGCTTTTATCACATCTCCTTTAGGCTTTCTCCAGGCAGCTGCAGTTATAAATTGGCCAAAAAGCACTGCTTGTAGCAGAGATGAAATAGAGATTATTCCTGTCAAACAAAAATGTTAAAAAAAAAAACAGTCAAGAAAAAGAGAGACCTTTGTATTGAGTCATTAGCAGTACACTGAATTTTTATTCCACTCACTCCAAACTGCCACCCAGGCTACTGCTGCTAGCAGGTAGTAAAATAATAAAGGAGAACTTTGGTCTTTCTGATATGTGGTAGGAAGCTAAAATAACAAAAAGCATGGAAAGCATTTCAAAGGTCTCATTAGCATAGGGATGGTCCTGCTGGAGCATTCTAATAAGGTTCAGGGAAGATATGAGTTGTGTGACCTCAGGAACACAGATCTCAGGACATGAAAGATGCCAGTGGAGGTATTACCCAGTGTCTCCTGTGATTCTGCCACACTGCTGTCTCTGGTTTGTCATGTTCTGTACCTGTTACTGAATAAAATAAAATGACCTATGCTTCAGGGCTTCCTTCTATTCCTGCTTCTATTTCATCAAATAGGAAAAAAAATAGCAGTTTATGAGCTTATGGGTTATCTATTTACTCCTGGGAGACATACATAAAGCCTAGGACAATGAATGTGTACGTGATATTTTCTGTTACAGTGAGAACATTCCTAATATTCCTGAAGAAAACTAATGGATAAAGTAAATGTGATAATCATAAATGAGCCCTAAATATAGGAAAGATTTCAGTGATGTCATTATAGACCTCAGAAGCTACATTCCTCGATATAATATTCAACTTGCATCCTAAAAGTAACATTTTCTTTTTTTCCTTTGCTCCTAAAATTCCTGAAAAAATGAACAATCAGAAATCATCAACATACTGGACAGCAGATAGAGAATTGGCAACTATTAGCACAATCACAAATTGTATACAAATTTCCATTATGTCTTTAAAAAAACAAAACAAAACAAAAAAACCAACACAATTTTTTCAGGCTTAATTAGTTAACTTTACATTTGCATACACATTTGAGTGGTGCCTATGCAGGTTTCCATGATGGAGAGAGAGTACATGGTAAGACTCTGAAAACTGACCGAGAATTGGTCATAAGGTTATGTGTATAATTAAATCACCATATCTGTTTATCTTTTAAATAAATATTGTTCACATGCATATAATATTTTTTGCATCAGTGCTTGGCCTTATACTTTCACCAAAAAAAATTAAATTGAACGTTATTTTGTTATTTGGTAATAGTAGGCTCTGTACACCCCAAAAAACCATTCAGAAGTTATATTTTACACCCAATGTATGCAATATGTGTGTCTGTCTCTGGTCAATATTTTTCCTATTTAGAGGGACAGCAAATTATATTCTAATAACCCTACAGCAGTAAAAAAAGGATCGCATTTGAAGTCGCATTCTGTAAACACTTTGATTTGTGAACAATTTGTAAATGTTAGGAACTTGTCAAAACTCTGGAAAGAAGAAAGACAACAAATAAAATCTGATTAGGAAAGAGTGCTATTTCTGTGTCTGTGTTACAAGAACTTGGTGAGCCAAGGTCTGGCTATGAGTGGAAAATGAGGAGCTGCAGAAGTACCTGGCAATCAGCAAACAGACACTTGTTTGTTTTAACACTATTAAGCACAGCACATTGATTTGCACTCTGTCATACTCACATGTAAGTAAAATGGATAAAATCCTGAGTGAAGAGGGTGGAATTCCAGATATTGATCCCCAGACTCACACTGACAAGTTCAGGTTAAAACATAAATATAACCAGCCCGAGTTTTCCCTCAAGTTAAATCCCTAGGCATGCTGACAATGTTGGAAAAGTGAGAATTTGCCCACAGGCAAAACAGTTTGTTGGAACTGTAGCACTTCAATTAGAGATAAGATGTGTGAGTAGCTGTAGACATCTCAGCAGGCATTGACCCTGTCTTTCCATTTCTCCATCAAAAAAAAAAAAAAAAAAAGGAATAAAACCCACAATAAATAAACAAAACCTACCAAACCCCCAAAGCTAGCTATCTGGGATCTTACAGACATCATTCTTTTCAAAACATTTAAATATTAGGCTAACATTCGCATTTTCTTCATGCCTGAAGAGTAAAACTCCAAATCAGTCTGGGAATTTATGGGTTCTTCTCTCAACATTTGGAGACTGAAGAACCAGTGCTTCACAAGTTTTCCCTTTTAAGATCAAACTAACTTGCATCAACTTGTTTTTACAGCAATCAACTTTAATATTATAGGCGAATGTTCTTGTAAAATTCTGATTGCAGGGTCAAATCTGAAATATTTCATTGAACCTTGCCTCCCTTAACATTTTTTAAATCGTATTCAATGCATTGGTCATGACGCAAACTGTCCAAATTTGTCCTGGAGTTGTGCCTTTGAAATACACACAGTAACTCTGTATTAATAATACAAAAGGAGATATGATGAATGAAGATGTTCTTTCCCAGCTCTGGCAAGTATTGGAATATTCAAAATTTGATTGCTGCATTGAACACCCATTTATTTTATATCAAATTTATTGGTGAAGCCCTGATAGGATTCCTCTCTATGCTAGATTCTCCATGCTAACTATTAAATCTAGAAGAAAAAGCATCAAGGAGCACTTGGGAGGATTGAAATTGCATCACAACAGATAATGTGATACAACCCTGCTGATAACAAGCTGAAACAAAACTGCTTTAAGCTGTTCTAGCCTATCATTAGAGCCAGATCTAGGGTGACATTGAATGCTACTTACTTTCATATCCATGTTACTCAAGAAACACCTTGATGTGAAGATGACAAAACAGTTTTAACTATAATCACCATCACCTTATTTCGCAAAAGTAGATGAAAGCCTCAAATGTTGAACCTCTCATTAGATACTTTCTATGTCTCATTACCATACTTAGCTTTCCAAAAGTAGCAAAACAGAACCTTGTTTAACATCAGAACTCAATAGGTAGTTAGCACAAACTAGAAATCAAAGAACAGCCTATCTGTAGATAGTATAATAAAAGCAACAAATATCTAAATTTCATTGCACATCCATTACATGCAACCACATAAATCTTAATTCTGAGTGACTGTATTGGCACAACTGCAAGGAGGTCTTTGCAACCTTCTGTCAATCACTGGCTTACAATTAATCTCTCCCATTTAGTCTAGAACTCCTGCTAACTAAAAGTACTAATCAATCTATCTATCAAGGTCCTGGAAGCATTGGAGAAAAGCAGAACATACTTTAATTCTCATAATTTCTCTGCCACCACACTCCTGGCACATTCACTTTGGGACTCTAAAGAAAATATACCTTTTTTTTCAAAACATTCAAATTCAAAGCACCAATAACACGATAAATTGCAAGAGACAAACTGCTGCTAACTGGAACCACAGGATATAAAGCAATCATTCCTGTGTTATAAAATTAAACTGGGTCAAAACAACATTGTCCCAAATTCACTTTACAACCCAGTTCAAAACTTCTTGACATTGACAGATGGCTCAGTGTCTGAGACCAGTACTAATGCATGCTTCAGATTGCACCTGCCAAAATGATACCAATTCAGACAATACACTCTCAGGTGAGACTTTGCTTTTCATTTTAACCCCTTCTCAAAAAAAGCAAAACAATATTTTCCTTTAGGTAAGTTAAATGATAATATAATAGTTCATACATGAATGAGAGCTTGAGTACCTTTTTCTCCCCCTAAAGGCACAACCATTATAGAAATAAAAAGCATTATTAAAAATATTTACCTGTATTTCTCATGAGAGCTGCAATGGATCAGAGATGGATATCTTTAAACTTATTTTGAATTCTACACAATGAATTTTTTATATATGGAAATCTTAATATTTGCTCTCTCTAGAAAAGCTTGGCTGATCAGCAATCCAACAGTCATTTCCTTGCCTTGAAACAAAACTTAAGGCATTTAATTAGTGCTTATTTGTTCTTTACTGAGGCATACTTGCTGACTTCAGGGGGAGTTTAGTAGAGCAAGAAATGGAAATAAAATTGGGTGAAGATATTAACACCTGTTCACCTGGAAATAGTATTTGTTTTTTCTTGGCTTACTTTATATAGCTGCTGCTGAACAAAACAGCACCTAGTTATTAACAGAATATTGCATAGTTATTAACAAAATATTGCATAGCTATTAACAGAATATTGCAAAATGAATAATTTATAAAATCATCTAGACAGATGAAGGAGAGGGGAGATACCTGATTTTTTTCAGAACTGTACATTGAAGTTCTGTTGTCAGACAGTAAGAGACTTGCAGGATTTCAGCTGGGACTACACAAATATTTTGATATACTCAAAAACCTCTTGGATACAATGCACAGAGAAATTCAGGTAAGTAGAAGTTATAAAATGAACTTTATTATACATTGCTGAGTTTCCTACTCAAACCACACCACAGCAGTAACTCATGAGCACCCCTTGTTTTGTGGGAACTGAGTACATAGTTTCTGCTCTCATTCTGAATTTCGTCCTGTAATGCTAAAAATTAGGGGCTTTGGCTTTTTGTTTCATCTACTATAGATTTCACTTTGGGATTGGGTTCTCAGGGGAACACTTTGGACTTGTATTATGCAGGGATATATGGTACAGATGTACCATGGGTCCTTCTAGACTAGACGTATGTGTATATATATATATGTATGTATCTCAGTTATCTGTCATGCTAAATTAGCAGACTTAAGGACTTCTCATCCTTATTAATCTTAGCTCCTTAGTAAAAAAGCTTTAGCTTCAAACGGTCCTCACTTCTGGTTTCTAATCTGCACATTCCAGTTTCTTTCTTCTCTGGTGGTTTCAGGGAAAAAGCAATACAAGCAAAGCATTAATATATCATAAACATCCTTTATAATATAATTCTCTAAAAACAATCAAAACAAAACTTCTTTAATTCAAACCTTTTTTATTTTTATTTAATGATCACGAAGATATCTCAGTATCAGTTCCCTGAGATCTCAAGGTGATTTGCTCATACTGTTGACTGACAGAAGCACCAACTCTGCCCCTGCAAGTACAACCAACAAACTGGCAGGTTTCTAAATATGTGTGCTACCTGTCAGATTCTGAAATAGAATTTCAGCACAACCAGGGATATTGTACCTTGAACTTTACTCCCCTGAAGGTAGTAAAAGACAATAGGAAGGTCTGAGTTATTTCTGTATCTGCCTGTGTTTCTTTAATTGACCAGCTATTTTTATTATATTAAAAGCACCAGGCACCTGTGCAACAGAGTAATGACCTCTTTTGCTACACAAAACTTCGGATTTTCTTTTCTCCCCGCTCACATATTGCTTTCTTGTTCATGAATGTATCTTTGCCTTATGAAGACATCATGATGGAAAACTTACTGGCTAATTTCAGCCATTTTCTTTGTAAATTATTTATATTTTAAATTATGCTCCTTCTGCTGATTCTGTCCTGCAAGCCACAGAGGGCCAGTTACTCATTTTCTCAACCATTCAGTCTAGATCAGGCCTTAAATCTCTTTGAGAAACCACCAAGTCCTTGAAATTTCAAGTTTTGGCAGCCTGAGCTTCCCATCTCAAAAGTTTGCAAGCACTCTTTTGTGTCTTCACAGATTTTACAGACCACTGCTGTGTATTCTTAACAAGAAATCACTTTTTGTCTAAGGCTGGAATACAAACTTACCTTCCAAACAGATGCAGAATCTAATACTCATTTAAGTTACATGTCATCAGAGCTATGTCATGTTTGTACATCTCTGGAAATTAGCTGATAGATAAGGAAAAAAGAACAGTTCACTTGGTCTATTTTGTCTGGCCGGATAATTGGCCAATAAATGGCAATAAAAACCAAGAAAGCATTCCAACTGCTCATTGCTTAAGCTCCTAAGAGGCTCCAATCTTGTATGATCATCACCCAACAGACTCCCAGGACTCTGAGCAGTCCAGAAAACAAGATGGATCAATGAAAATATTTATGCATTTCAGAGTTGTATGGATGAACTATAATTGACACAAGATTCTAGTGAATTTGAATTAAACTAAAAGGGAGGGAATTTGTGGGTGTAGGGAGAGAATACGGTACAAATATAAAAATGTTTGATGTGCAGAAATTCCTGCAAATATGCTGAGTTATTTCTTCAAACTTCAGATTAATTATTTGTCAGCGTGAGCAAATATTTTGACTGTGTTAGCAGGCAGATTCAGGACTTAGTCGGAAGGTGCAGCAGTGCCTGGAACAGACAGCACTGAAGTGGTGTCTTACAGTTGTTCTTTACTACGCAAGTTTGCTGTAGTTTGTGATCTTTCTTTTACCAATATCAAGACTTTTTAAAAGAGATGATAGCTTTCATTTCCATCACCCACTTCAACTGACAGAGCAGAGTTGTTCCTGATTGTATATAGTCACTCCACACAAATAAAGACCAGCTGCTACACACAATTTTTAGAAAAATGTCTGAAAGGGAACACAAAGGCCCCGTCAGCCATCTCTGTCTCTTAGTAGAATGAATTAGCATTGATAAAAGTTCTCATTTATTTAATCCATTAAATAAAAAAGAAAAAAGTTTTATGTGGAATTTTTTGGTGGGTTTGGGGGTTTGGGTTTTTTTGAGTTTTGATTGGTGGCTGTTGTTACTTAACCAGATCTTTTCAGCTAATAATATCCCTACGTGATACTCAGTGCCAGCAGATGTTTTAGGGATTCACATAAATCACCTTCCTTTCCAGTCCAAGTGAAACTCTACCACTTCAACACTACAGTAGGGTGTTCTTAATCCCTTTCTATAAACTTTAAGAACAGAATCTATCCAAGCTAGGCAATACCCATACTAAAAAGCTGACAAGTGTGCTATACTGCTGAAGTAATGCAAGAGTACTCTGCAAGTGACAATCTCCTATCCACAAAAACCACCAACAGATGCCTCCGTGACACTGTAGTGGAGACCAGCTTCTGTTTCACCCTAGACTTATGAGACAGCAGTGGCCTTATTTAAACCACTCCTCAGCTCTTTGGACATCATTCAGTAGTTGATTTCACACTAGGGATTTATCAGAAAGGAAGCTGCAACTGGAAGATGCATCTCAGTTTTTTATCACTTGACTTATCTTTAGGAAGTGATGGAAAAACACAGACTAGTTTTTACATGATCCAGATCTTTCACTTCCTTGGCAGAGGAATTGACTTGAAATTAGAAGCTGAAGGCTGAATTCAGAGTCTCCTCTCTTCAATGCTCATTGCCTTTAAACAAACTTCTTTACTTTCAAAGTTATGAACACCACTTGCAATACTCCATTGTGTATTCAGAGGGTTACTCCTCTTTCACACCAGGCACTGAATTCCAGGGTGAAACCAAGATTCTTTTCTCTGGGTAGATGCAAAGGAGAAAATACCAACGAGATATTCTCAAAAGGTAAAAAAACCACAAACTTTACTGGCAAAGTTTAGAAAATGAAGGAACATTGGCAAAAGAGTACATACAACATAACATCACTCATCAGAGCATAGACTTATCCCACTGGATGTAGAAAATCTTTAAACGCATTTGATGTTACATTGTCTGGGAAGAGACTTGAAGAAGAAGAAAGAAGAAGAAGAAAGAAGGAGAAAGGAGAAAGGAGAAGGAGAAGGAGAAGGAGAAGGAGAAGGAGAAGGAGAAGGAGAAGGAGAAGGAGAAGGAGAAGGAGAAGGAGAAGGAGAAGGAGAAGGAGAAGGAGAAGGAAAAAGGGAGAGAAACAGAAAGACTTCTGGAAAAGAAAGATATAGCAGAACAGACATAGTTACCAGCTCCTGGGTTCCAGTGCTGTAAAACTCCAAGATGAAGGCAGGGTTAAAGGACAACATGCTTACCTTGTGGTGACCCTTCTTAAACCTTTTTGGCCCATCCTGGGCCTTCCTCCCTGATGGGATTTCTGCTCACCTGGTCACTCAGGGACTGGGTTAGGCAACACTGGGGCTGCTTCTAGTGTGTTCTGTTTCACAGACACTGCAGGACTGGGGGGTGTTGGCACAACCATACCCAAGCAAGGCCTGACCCATCCCCCGGTCTCACATTCCAAGCCCCCAGGGTGTCTCAGAACAGATCACCTTTTCCAGTCCCTGACTACTCCCCCAAGCCAAACTGGAGCAGGGAGCTGAACTCAGAATATAGGAAGAGAGTACCTGGTATTTAGAGCTTTGTGGGGTCCCTAGCATTTCACTCATGTGACGTATGCCTTGGAATTCAAGGGTTTAAAAGAGAATTTATTATTTATCATAATGACCCTTGAGAAGCTCTACTTCCCAGCACTTCATCAAGGTGCTGCAGTGTGAGCTGCCTAGATTTCAAGATTATTTTAACCAGGATTTAAATATTTATGCAGTCTTTCCCTTCAAGATTTCTAATGTATTTACCAAATTAACATAATATAAAATAACTGCTGTTATTTTGTTGTTGTTGTTGTTGTTGTTGTTATTGCTAAAAACATAATACATTTATTGGTTTGATTTTTGCCAGGAAAGCAATTGTGATACATTATCATTCCTAAAACTGTAACAGGAATTGCAAATGGAGTGCCATCCAGAGTTACTTGCTTTCTGCAAGAGGCAGAGACACATTTTCAGTGTCAAACTAGTTTTGACATGCAATGTGAAAACCAAGCTACCTTATAGTTAACTGTCTTGGGGTAATAATGATAGAGCACCAAAGCATTTTATTTTTAGCAATGGATTTTTTGGGTTGCCTTAAGTAAATGAAAATACACCTTTATGATCAAATCTCATTTTCATTGGAAAATGTCTTTTTTTAATCAGTCTTTGGTCTGTTCAAGGGCTGAATCCTCTGCACATTCTGTTTGGGATTGGGGTTTTTATACAGGAGAGCTAGATAAAATATTGAGATATTTAAATACATGTTCCAGTTATTTTCCCATTTTTTAGCAGTGGAAGAAGTCTTCCAAACAAAGCGTTTGGCAATGTTTCATGCTAAAATAATGCATGAACTTGTGCAGAATATGATTTGTTTTGGTGAAAACTCCAACCATGCTCAAGTTATACCTCATGCCCCTCATTGTCCTGGGGGTACACAGTCTGAAGTATGTAAGTCTGTTTTTAAAAGCTACTAGACGTCAAGTACCTGAAGTTATTGATTTCCTGTAAATTCAGATGTCTTATATGCATTTGTATTCTATCCTGGTGCGAACCCTACAGTATTTGTTGTACCTTAACTAAACAATTGGCAAATAATGAACAAGATTTGAGGTAGGACCACAGACCAATATTCAGACAGAATTTGCCATTGAAGTCTGTAAGAAAGAAAATGAAAGAAACATAGATTTCCCTTCCTGATTTGGAAGGAGCCCATGGGGAATAACATAAAACAATCAAATCCTAATCAAAACTTGAGCAGTTTCATTGCTATGTCCTTCCAAGGTTGAGTAAAATACAAGTTGCATACACAACTGGCCAAAATACTGTTTTATTCAAACACACTCCATCTTATTGCATTTAAGAGCTCTAAATTCAAAATCTCAAGGTTTCTAGGGTTTGGTATGGTGTTCCCTATGGGGCAAGTATATTTATATATATCTATAAATGCATGTGTTTACATATTAAGAGCAGAAGATAAGTATTCAGTGGCTTCCTTTCATATCAATTTGGTTTCTAATTGCATTGTCAAAACTATGATCAAGACATTTAATTGTAGCAAAGCACAGTATAAACTAAAGATTGGGAATACTTTTAGGGACAAATTTGAAGTAGAAAAGTCTAGTACAATCGTTTACTTGAAATAGAATTTCATGTTATGTACAGAACAGATTCTGACAAAGCAGTTTTGTGTCTGACTCAATTCAACATTTTGTACTACAATATCCCAGCATCTCCTTCACTGGAAAGGGAAGTTCTGACTGATGCAATAGAGCACTTGGGAGCTGCTGTCTAAGAAAGGCACTGCTTGAAGCACAAAGAGTGGAAACAGGGCCAGATGAAGGCAGCAATAATATGTGCATAGAGACATGACATTATGTATGCACACCACTGGAGCAGCTTCTTAAAGAATTCATTTTACCTAAGTGTTGAAAATTCCACAATGACACATTAGGCAACAAATCAGTACCTCATAGAAAAAAAGTGTTATACTTTGAGATTCATTAGTATTGAGATCAGTTAGGTGCACAAGGAAGTTTCTTTGTCTAGGAGAGGACAAATTTAAAAGTTGGGCACTTTGAATGAAAGAGACATATAAATTAGCTATATAATATTTGCACACAATGTTCTTTATTTCTGAGGGCACCAATTTTAATTTAAAAAAATTAATACCCATCCTCTTTTGATTGTTTCTTCCATTAGGGTTTACTGCGGCTAAGAAAAAGATTAATTTCATATTTTAGCAGCATAAGCCCAGTCAATTACCAGATGACATCCATGTGTTGTATCTCACAGACGAGCAGTTCCCATCAACAATTTTAATTTATGCCTATTTCACGCGAAATTCGTTACTCATGCAAATTACCCAGCTTAAAAGTTCACTGGGCCTGTGCAAGAACATCAATACTACATCAACTTGCATAGGATTGCAAACAGATACTAGAGTTATCTCATGTGAGCAATAATTCTTTCCTGACCCAGTCTGTGTTATGGACAATAAACAATACACTCTTGACCCAGTTTGTGCTGCTTTCTCAGTCAGTAGTTATGGTTTTAATTAGCCATTGCTTTTACAGAGTTTTAGTTTGTTTTTTGGTTTGCTCTTTATAAATCAGAGATGGCATACAGTCTAATTAACCAAACCACTTAAGCTCAGGCAAAAGGAAGCAACTATATCTGTTTATGTTAATCTCTTCAGAGACCAGGATTATTTGGATTAAAAGGAACAGCCATTCAGTCTTTTTCTCATCCAGGGACAACTAATAATCTGACCAAAATTACTAGACCATTAAAAATAGAGTCAACTCTCTACTAACAAAGAATGTGTTTCAACTGCAGAAAATCCTTTCCCTGTGGAAAAAAATAATTTCACCAGTTTAGAACAAGATTTAAAGTGTGAATAACACATTGACACATGGTAAACTGGGTCAAATTTTAAATATACTTCAAAAACCAATAAAAATTCTCATAGAAATGAAATTCCAAGTGTAATGGTTTGACAAACGCCAAACACCAAATGCCAGGCCCTCACAAAACTCATTCACTTGCCCTCTTTAATTACAGTTGGGCAGAGAGAAAAAATGAATGAAGGGTTCGTGAGTTGAGATAAGGACTGGGAGAAAAAAAACATTCTAAGGGCAAAACAGGTTCAATTTTAAAGGTATAAAGGAAATTTATTATTAACAGAGTCAGAGGAGGATAATAAGAAGTAAAACAAGTCTTTACAACACCTTTTTTCCTCTCAGCCCTTTCCTCCTTCTTACCAGTAGCACAAGGAGACAGGGCATGGGGGTTTTGGTCAGTTTGTCACTCGAGATCTTTTTCCATTCATTCAGGGAGAGGATCTGTTCCCTACTATGCTATGGGGTCCCTCCCGTGGGCAAACAGTCATCCCAAAACTGTTGTGGTGCGTGTCACTCATCCACGGGGTGCAGTCCTTCAAGAATAGGCTGCTCTAGTTTGGAAGCAAGGGCCCTCTATCTCTGGAAGCAGGACCCTCTCTCTATCTCTGGAAGCAGGGTCCTCTCTCTCTGTCTCTGGAAGCAGGGTCCTCTCTGTCTCTGGAAGCAGGGCCCTCTCTCTCTGTCTCTGGAAGCAGGGTCCTCTCTCTCTGTCTCTGGAAGCAGGGTCCTCTCTGTCTCTGGAAGCAGGGCCCTCTCTCTCTGTCTCTGGAAGCAGGGCCCCTCTCTGGGCCCTCTCTCTCTCTGTCTCTGGAAGCAGGGCCCTCTCTCTCTGTCTCTGATCAAGGCTCTCTGGGCAGGCCCTCTCCCTGTCTCTCTGGGGGACAGTTTGTTTCACCATGGTCCTCTGTCTCTGTCTCTGGAAGCACCTCCCCTCTCTCTATCTCTGGAAGCAGGGCCCTCTCTCTCTCTCTCTCCCTCTTCTCTCATCTTCCTGGTACCAAGCAGTTCCCTCTCTCTTCAAGATCTCTGGAAGCAAGGCCCTCTGTCTCTGGAAGCAGGGCCCTCTCTCTCTATCTCTGGAAGCAGGGCCCTCTCTCTCTGGGCTCTCTAGTCTCTAAAGAAGGGCCCTCTGATTTTCTCTTTGGAAGTCAGGGCCCTCTCTATCTCTGAAGCAGGGCCCCTCTCTCCATTCAGGTCTCCCACTGGATCACAGCTTTCTCTGGCTTCACTCACTCTAAACAATCAAATCCTAATCAAAACTTGAGCAGTTTCATTGCTATGTCCTTCCAAGGTTGAGTAAAATACAAGTTGCATACACAACTGGCCAAAATACTGTTTTATTCAAACACACTCCATCTTATTGCATTTAAGAGCTCTAAATTCAAAATCTCAAGGTTTCTAGGGTTTGGTATGGTGTTCCCTATGGGGCAAGTATATTTATATATATCTATAAATGCATGTGTTTACATATTAAGAGCAGAAGATAAGTATTCAGTGGCTTCCTTTCATATCAATTTGGTTTCTAATTGCATTGTCAAAACTATGATCAAGACATTTAATTGTAGCAAAGCACAGTATAAACTAAAGATTGGGAATACTTTTAGGGACAAATTTGAAGTAGAAAAGTCTAGTACAATCGTTTACTTGAAATAGAATTTCATGTTATGTACAGAACAGATTCTGACAAAGCAGTTTTGTGTCTGACTCAATTCAACATTTTGTACTACAATATCCCAGCATCTCCTTCACTGGAAAGGGAAGTTCTGACTGATGCAATAGAGCACTTGGGAGCTGCTGTCTAAGAAAGGCACTGCTTGAAGCACAAAGAGTGGAAACAGGGCCAGATGAAGGCAGCAATAATATGTGCATAGAGACATGACATTATGTATGCACACCACTGGAGCAGCTTCTTAAAGAATTCATTTTACCTAAGTGTTGAAAATTCCACAATGACACATTAGGCAACAAATCAGTACCTCATAGAAAAAAAGTGTTATACTTTGAGATTCATTAGTATTGAGATCAGTTAGGTGCACAAGGAAGTTTCTTTGTCTAGGAGAGGACAAATTTAAAAGTTGGGCACTTTGAATGAAAGAGACATATAAATTAGCTATATAATATTTGCACACAATGTTCTTTATTTCTGAGGGCACCAATTTTAATTTAAAAAAATTAATACCCATCCTCTTTTGATTGTTTCTTCCATTAGGGGTTTACTGCGGCTAAGAAAAGATTAATTTCATATTTTAGCAGCATAAGCCCAGTCAATTACCAGATGACATCCATGTGTTGTATCTCACAGACGAGCAGTTCCCATCAACAATTTTAATTTATGCCTATTTCACGCGAAATTCGTTACTCATGCAAATTACCCAGCTTAAAAGTTCACTGGGCCTGTGCAAGAACATCAATACTACATCAACTTGCATAGGATTGCAAACAGATACTAGAGTTATCTCATGTGAGCAATAATTCTTTCCTGACCCAGTCTGTGTTATGGACAATAAACAATACACTCTTGACCCAGTTTGTGCTGCTTTCTCAGTCAGTAGTTATGGTTTTAATTAGCCATTGCTTTTTACAGAGTTTTAGTTTGTTTTTTGGTTTGCTCTTTATAAATCAGAGATGGCATACAGTCTAATTAACCAAACCACTTAAGCTCAGGCAAAAGGAAGCAACTATATCTGTTTATGTTAATCTCTTCAGAGACCAGGATTATTTGGATTAAAAGGAACAGCCATTCAGTCTTTTTTCTCATCCAGGGACAACTAATAATCTGACCAAAATTACTAGACCATTAAAAATAGAGTCAACTCTCTACTAACAAAGAATGTGTTTCAACTGCAGAAAATCCTTTCCCTGTGGAAAAAAATAATTTCACCAGTTTAGAACAAGATTTAAAGTGTGAATAACACATTGACACATGGTAAACTGGGTCAAATTTTAAATATACTTCAAAAACCAATAAAAATTCTCATAGAAATGAAATTCCAAGTGTAATGGTTTGACAAACGCCAAACACCAAATGCCAGGCCCTCACAAAACTCATTCACTTGCCCTCTTTAATTACAGTTGGGCAGAGAGAAAAAATGAATGAAGGGTTCGTGAGTTGAGATAAGGACTGGGAGAAAAAAAACATTCTAAGGGCAAAACAGGTTCAATTTTAAAGGTATAAAGGAAATTTATTATTAACAGAGTCAGAGGAGGATAATAAGAAGTAAAACAAGTCTTTACAACACCTTTTTTCCTCTCAGCCCTTTCCTCCTTCTTACCAGTAGCACAAGGAGACAGGGCATGGGGGTTTTGGTCAGTTTGTCACTCGAGATCTTTTTCCATTCATTCAGGGAGAGGATCTGTTCCCTACTATGCTATGGGGTCCCTCCCGTGGGCAAACAGTCATCCCAAAACTGTTGTGGTGCGTGTCACTCATCCACGGGGTGCAGTCCTTCAAGAATAGGCTGCTCTAGTTTGGAAGCAAGGGCCCTCTATCTCTGGAAGCAGGACCCTCTCTCTGTCTCTGGAAGCAGGGTCCTCTCTGTCTCTGGAAGCAGGGCCCTCTGTCTCTGTCTCTGGAAGCAGGGCCCTCTCTCTCTGTCTCTGGAAGCAGGGCCCTGTCTCTCTATCTCTGGAAGCAGGGCCCTCTCTCTCTGTCTCTGGAAGCAGGGCCCTCTCTCTCTGTCTCTGGAAGCAGGGCCCTCTCTCTGTGTCTCTGGAAGCAGGGCCCTCTCTCTCTATCTCTGGAAGCAGGGCCCTCTCTCTCTATCTCTGGAAGCAGGGCCCTCTCTCTCTATCTCTGGAAGCAAGGCCCTCTGTCTCTGGAAGCAGGGCCCTCTCTCTCTATCTCTGGAAGCAGGGCCCTCTCTCTCTATCTCTGGAAGCAAGGCCCTCTGTCTCTGGAAGCAGGGCCCTCTCTATCTCTGGAAGCAGGGCCCTCTCTCTCCATTCAGGTCTCCCACTGGATCACAGCTTTCTCTGGCTTCCACTCACTCTGCTGTGAGCACTTTTCCCACGGGCTGTGAGTGGATCTCTGCATCCCCCATGAACCTCTTGCATTACAGGGGGACAGTTTGTTTCACCATGGTCCTCACTATGGCTTAAGAGAAATTTTTGCTCCAACTCTTGGAGCACCTCCTCCCCTTCTTTCTTTCCCACTGCCCTTGGTGCCACCATGTATTTTTCCCTCTCATGTCCTCACTTCCTCCTCTTCTCTGACTAGAAGAAAAACTGCTGCCTGCAGGTACCATTGCCAACAAGTTCCACCAATTCAAAAATTCTTGCAAGATCCTACAGTGCCAATGTTATAGATGAGTAATGAGATGACTGGCTCTTGCAATTAAGAGATGAATATTGTGTGTAAGTTAAGCAAAGATTTATTGGTGTAGTTATGCTATGTAGCTTTTTGTATAGGTGTCCTATGTTCTCCCCATAGTTCCCTTTCCCCCCTCTGTACTGTTGCCACCGGACAGTCTGGGCTGTCTAGGACAGGTAAAGAGAAGGCGCTGTTTTGATTTTCCTCTTTTAATATGTCATCGCAGAGGTGTTACCAACCTCCCTGATTGGGCCAGCAGAAAGTTCATCTTCTGAGCCATCAGAGACTGGCTCTGTCCAACATGGCTTTTAGCAGCTTCTCACAGAAGCTACCTGTGTCTCTCCCCCGCTACCAAAAAATTAGGCTGTGCCAAATCAACACACCAAGAAAAATTGAAGATGATGAAGACATCTCAGCTAGAATGTTGTGTCAAAACTGCAGTAAAATAATTTAAAGGCTGTCTGTAAAAATGATGGATCTGTATGTCTAAGTACTCATGATTTAAAATTGTAGCTATTAAACAAAAGTGCTTTTCTTTTTAATGAGTACCTAACTCATTAATAAGTTAGCTACTTAGGTTTAAAATTCTTCAGTCTAGCAGAAACTAAAAAAGTATAAACAGCTCCTAAATGGGCACATTACAATTATATTTCCCCTTCAAGGACTACTAACTAGACAATAAAAAGAGAGGGCTAGCTTTATAAAATAATTCATCCTCCATATCAAAGTCTAATTCAGCTAATGTGTTTCTTTATTTTACAAGGGGGTAAGGTGCCCTAGTGACTTCTGACTTCCAGAAACTGCATGTTTTGACTGTCCCATTTCCTCCCATTCACTCTTAGGCAGAGTCTGTACTTCTCACTGGAAGAATTTTTATCTAAACAAATATCTAGAACTGTATTTGCCTTTGAAAATATGTTCTGATGAACATTTATTATTATTACTATTACCGTTATTATTTTTACCAATTTTATCCTTAGCATGTATACCAAAGCAGAAGCAAGCTCTGGGTTTATTCCACACTTTAGCCACCTACACACTTCCTAACTACAACTTCCAGGGCCTAATTCCAAAATCCTGGGACAAAAATGAAGCATAATATAAAATTAGAAAGTTTGACTCAAACCAAGATTTCACTTATTGTGATAGATTCTTTATTGTAACCTCTGAATTAACAAAGAGAAAATGGAAAATCATAGATTTCCCTTCCTGATTTGGAAGGAGCCCATGGGGAATAACATAAAACAATCAAATCCTAATCAAAACTTGAGCAGTTTCATTGCTATGTCCTTCCAAGGTTGAGTAAAATACAAGTTGCATACACAACTGGCCAAAATACTGTTTTATTCAAACACACTCCATCTTATTGCATTTAAGAGCTCTAAATTCAAAATCTCAAGGTTTCTAGGGTTTGGTATGGTGTTCCCTATGGGGCAAGTATATTTATATATATCTATAAATGCATGTGTTTACATATTAAGAGCAGAAGATAAGTATTCAGTGGCTTCCTTTCATATCAATTTGGTTTCTAATTGCATTGTCAAAACTACGATCAAGACATTTAATTGTAGCAAAGCACAGTATAAACTAAAGATTGGGAATACTTTTAGGGACAAATTTGAAGTAGAAAAGTCTAGTACAATCGTTTACTTGAAATAGAATTTCATGTTATGTACAGAACAGACTCTGATAAAGCAGTTTTGTGCCTGACTCAATTCAACATTTTGTACTACAATATCCCAGAATATCTTTCACTGGAAAGGGATTGTTTCAGATTACAAATAAAAATTTCAAAATTAAACTTAACATCAGTATGGAAACTGTGACACTTGTTTTCAGAATAAAATTATCCATTTCCATAGCTTTTTTCATTTCCAATTATTCTAGATGCAATACCACATTTTTGTATTAAAATCACTAAAAGGCTGAGAAACATAACTTTGCTTCCTACCCAATACATTTTATAACTGGTTCAAAATTGCTTAGGCATAGAAATAATTTTAACTAGGGTTGAGAAGTAAATTGAATGACTGCTTGTTGAGGGCAGGGAATGATATGAACTGCCTCTATACATGTTATGGAGGCTATACAGAGCCTGAAAGTAGGTAAGTACAATTTCACTGCTGAAATAAAGGTAGTTTAAGGGCTACTATTTATTATAGATATAAATCAAAGCAGTGAAAAATGCCTATAATGCTATCAGAAATCATCAGAATTAGGAATGTGGATGCTGAAATAAATAAACACACACACAACTCAGAGGATTTCTTTTCCTTCCACAAGCATCCAAAATCATGACCATGAACTAACCTGAGGTATTTCTACCAACAAGAATTGATAGAAGTTCAAACAGTTCACATTTGTCTTGCATATGTGCAGTGAAAAACAAGAGGCAAGATGCAAAACAGAAAATACCCTTCAGGTAAAAGGAAAAAAAGCCTTCACTGGGGTGGTCTGTGATGAACATCCCTTAACAGGAAAAAAGCACATAAGATTCAAAAATATTCATTGGTTGAAATTAATGACAACATTCAGAGGGTTCTCAATCCATCAGAGAGTTTTATTAATAAATTAAGTGCTTGACATGGAAATTGGTATATTAGTTCCTGACCTACTATATAGGCACACAGGAGTGGGTTTGGGATAAAATAGAAGGGTAAAGGGAAAAGAGAAATTTACCTCATGACAGGAGGGGTTGGATAAAGGTGTAGGGTGGAAGGGAAAAGAGAAATTAAACAGGTTATTTAAAAAGGGGGAGATTAATTAAAGAAAGGGAAAGAAAAAAGGAAAAAAAATGAGAAAAAAAGAGAGGCAAAAAGGGATCACCAGCCCCTGTCAATCCAGATGATGGCATGCCAATCCTAGTCTCAGCATCAGACCAGGCAGTAAGTGGCAATCCAGCTGCATCAGTCTGGGTGATGAGATGTCCTGGGGCTGGAGGGCACCACTCAGGCATGGGGGGGGGGGGGGTACCTCTTTATGGGCATATTTCACTGTCCCAAAGAAAGGTTTCTCACTTTCTATGCTAATTAGTTCTCATGCATAGTCTGTTCTTTCACATCTTTTGGGCATGGGTTAAAGAGCTTCAGGGGTCTTGGGTCATGCCAGTCCTGCCTTACAGTACATGTCCACTTGCTCCCAGTGCCATTCCTACACTTCTGCTGTACTGTTGTGGGTTGTTCCTGTGAAAAAGTGCTGCCCTATTTCCACCTGGCCTCCCTTTTCCAGCCAAAACTTAAGTCTTTCTCACAGGATTTTAATAACAATAGTCCTTGGTTATTACCAACCATCCTTGTTTGTTATTACTAAGAGTTCCTTGGATCCACAGCCACCCAGTTTTCAGTGCTTGACACACACATTTGCCAGTTATCTTCTGGGAGCTGAGAGTTCGAACAGATCTTACTTTGGACCTGTTTACTGGTCTCAAGAGAGTTGGCTTTATTCACAGTAATTTTCCACCCTGGCCAAAATTCAAGTTGGTAACTTTCATTAATGGTTTGGCAACAGAAATATTATTCTACTTCGGTTATTATTCAGACAAGACAAAAAGGTTTGTAAGGTTGCTTGTTAAAAACCAGGTGCTCATTAGACAGCACTAGTTTCTGGGAACAGACAGTGTTTCTGTTAAGCTGGAGAGGGGCTTTATCCAAGTGCAGTTTGTCAAGGCTGAGGCCTAATGAGAATTTCTCAGATAACAGTGCAGCCTGAGGGAGGATGTTGTGACTAAAGGCAGTTTCTCTAGGTCTATACATGGTCTAAACTAGAACAGCTTTCCCAGGGCAGATAAGGAAATCCCAAATTTTGAAATTTTAAAGCTCAACTGACAAAGCTCTGAGCCTTCTGACTCAATTTCCAAATTGTCCTGTCCTGAGCAAGAAGTTGGACCACTAAGTTCTCTCTAACAACCACCTTTCTCTAATTCCAAGATTGGTAATAACTTGGAAAAAAATGCAAATGACAGCATACAGCACATCCCAGCAGGTTGTTACCAAGCAGCTCTGAAAAAAGAAGGCAAAAACTTGAAAGAAATAGGAGAAAAAAAAAATCAGATCTTTTTCTCTCCAGCTGATTTGTCTTAATTTGCCCAGGAGATTTCACTATCTGTTATGAGAGGCCCATCATTTGCTTGACTTTATTTAATTGGAACTGCAACAGCACAGCAACATCTCTCACCTTTTTCCTTCCCAAGACCTGCCTTCTTTACAAATTTTCTGGGGAAGAGAGAATTGTTAAGGAAGAGAGGAACACATAGCAGAGTTAGAACACTCCACAGCAGGTTGAACATGAGGCCACTGATGAAATGTTTGGCATTTGCCCTCAGAGCAGTAACCAGTGGCACCCAGGCACCACTGCAACATCTGACTGTCAAGTGGCATGGTTCTCTAAATAATTGTCTCCATTATTTGCTACCTCACAGACCTTTAATTAATCTGACAATTTCACCAGTAAGGATTTTACATCAATGTCTGGATCAATCATAAAAATATAAAGTAGCCCTGGCCTCCAGGTGACCATGGCAATGAAGGCATTTCTTATTGATCTCTCCCCATTAGGAACTTCATTTTGACACCTTGTCCCATCCCGCTGTCAAAGCGGGAGTTGGAGAGGACTCACATTTTTGATAGGCTTCTTGGATGAAAATAAAGCATGAACACAATATTATATCTGAGAACCATTTATTGATAAAGAAGGATGAGTGTTCTTACCGAAGTGGGATAGAAAAGAGAGCAGAGAGAGAAAAAAAGAGAAACCGAAGACAAGGACAGATCATTACCACTGTACCTCTGGACACAAATAGGACACGAAATGAACGACATGCACAAGCTGGAATGTTCAAGGTAAAAAGAGGGTAGTTTATTTCCAAACTCCAATATTTACAGACTTTCAAAAGTGACCATGGATTGGAGGATGAAATTGCCACCTCTCCAGCCACACTGGTCAAACCATCAGTCCATCAATTTTCTCCTCCTCCAGAAAGGAATGCAAAACAATCATTACTTACATGAAAAGTGCATGAAAAACTCCATTACAAAAATGTAAATATCAGAAGGCTTAGAAGGACTTAGAAGAACAGGGCGATAGTTGGGAGTTTCTTGCAGCCCAGTCGTGGAAGCTTTCTCTGCCCTGATTGACACTTCAGGTGAAGTCTTCAAGGGGACAGGGCTGCCAGCATGTGTACAGCCCCTATAGGAATCCTTCCCCTCATGTATAACATATGTTGAGGCATAAATAAAAATCAGATTGGTTTGCCTTACCACCCTGTGAGTCAACATTTTTCATAATGATAGGGGCAGAAGAAAAGAGAAAGACACAGAGAGAGACAGAGAAAGGCTAGGGGTATCTAGCAACTTGGAACTTTTAACATATTTAATATCATGTAGCAACAGAACTATACAACTCACATATAAGTTCAATATTCTGCATAGTCATTTTGGAAGCCTGCTGGACTTGGGTACTAAGTTCACTAATTTGACTTCACACTCAAGTCCAAAATGCTGTTCCACCTCCAAAACATAACAATAGCAACAAAAATAATAAAGGTTATTAACATTGTATACAGTTATTCTGTACTACAAACACACTGGTTCTCGGTCCTTTCGGAGCCAGGAACATAACTATAACATCAGAATGAGGTAATAATTCCCCTGGAATTATTTCTACCCCTATTAACACATACTGTTTTCTTTCTGATCTCTTAAAAGTATTCAATATAATCAATTTGTCAAGTCTCCCATAATCCTTGTCCTTCTCTTAGGTGTAGTGCAGTCTCCTCCAAGGGATGCCTCTCAAGCTGGACTCAACATTCCTCACAGGCTGGAATGCACGTCTTAAAATTCTCTCTCATAACATGCCAGCCTCAGGCACGAATCTGTAAGTACCTTTTGCCCAGAGTGGCTTCATTTCACATGCAACCACTCCAGGGGGTGTTCCCAGTTGTCAGCTACTGCCTCCTGGTTTAATGGAGGTTTTATCTGGTCAGCTCATCTAGTCTGTCATTCCACTTGGCCACTGGATCATCCCCTGTTTGGTGAGTGGCTATCCATACTACTGCAAAGTCACCTTCCTTAGCAAATGCTAAGTTTTGCCACTTCTATTCCCGCCAAACCAGGAATCCCATTTACATCCCGCTTATTCTGTTCCCAGAACTGAAGTCATTCAGCACAGCCCTTAAAGACAGAAAAGGAATTAGTATAGATGACAATAGGAGAGAAGAACAGATATTCATGTTTGAAAATACTTCATACAGCCACCAATTCTCCAACCTGGGCACTGCCTTTGCCTCCAGTGACAAGATGTTGCTCAGTATTGGTCTGTAAGGTGACTGCCCAGTATTTCCTCACCTTGTCTTCTCACTTAGCTGAGGCCTCTATCATTGAGTGAACTATGCATTTTGCAAGTGTGGGGAGAGGAGTCATGTAATTTATATACTGGAGGGAAAGTTGTGCCACTGTCCTGATCTGAGGTGTTCTGTTTCTGGATAGTTATCAGTTTAGTGGTCCCTTCTGTCACTTTGAAGATGCCACAGTGATGTTTTATTTGTGTATACCACCTCTGAAGCTCTTTGGGCCACCCTGTCATGGGAATGGTGTTCCTGTTAAAACTGGACTTTAAATAATTCCATTAGCACATGAGTGCAAATTTAACTTCTTCTGCCAAAAGAAATAAAACATCTTTGGAAACAGTAAGTATAACAACAGTGCTGCAACAAACACACCTTAACAAACACACTGCACCACCAGAGTAATCTCCACAAGGGATGCCCTATTTTAATTAATACAGTTCCCCTGTCAACCCCAAGATTTTTCACTGAATCCTGCTTCATACGCATAGGAATTTGAGGGAGGTAAATGGTTATTCCCTCTCTCCCCTGCAGTTCCTCCAGCAACAGTTTCTCTCTGTGTCGCTGCAGCCAGCAAAGCCCTAAGATGGTACTTTTTGATCCTAAATTACCTAATCCAGCCTCTAGCACCTCTTCTGCCTAAACTGGGTACAGCCTTTAGTTTCCTTGTATGTGATTTATCTGGTATACTCTCATCCCAGCTCAGATCTATTAAGGGAGGTGCATCTGGCCTTATGTTATACTTCTCTGCACATGATTTCTTGGACATCCTGTCTGGCCATTCTGACACTACCTGTTCTAATTTTTTGGAGAGACTGTCCATCAATCTTTTTGGGATTTCTTTCTGCCAACCTTGTGACTAAAATGCCTGTTTCATGAGGGGATGTTTCCACCCACCCTGGTTGGAATAGGAGGAAATCCTGGGTGAAATTCTTGGACTAAATTGAGCATGTCTCACTCTACAAGTTTCTGTCCTCGCTGTGAAATGGGGTGCCCCAGCAATTACAGACTCTGGGTGATGGTAAAGTATTTAGGTAGTTGAAGATACTACCTTGCTAATTTTTGTTGCGTGTGTGCTTGTTGTTTTATTAGATGTATTGTTTTACTCTTCATAGTAAGAGAAGTGCATGCTATGTTACATGCTCTCTGTAATTTCATAGGTTGAAATATGTTCATGGTACAGTTGTTAAAACAAAAAAGAAGAATTGCAGAGATGGGATATACTCCCCATGAAAGCCTAATATGTTCTTAATTTTTTGAATTGCATTCAGAATGACCTAAGCCCCTTACAACAACAGTCTTGTGGATCGCAGGCTTACTTAAGACTTATTAAGAATCTTGAAAATAGAAAATGGGAAGGACCCTTTCTGTTGATAACCTGGGGGAGAGGATATGCTTGTGTTTCCACAGATTCCAGTCCATGATGGGTACCTGCAAGAGTAGTCCAACCAGTCTTGGTCACTCTGACTTCATCATCAGCCTGTGGGGAAGCTGAGGGAACAAGATGAATAGAGCTTGTTTGGTCCAGGCAGTGGGCCAAACATGTTCCAGTATTGGGGTGGGTTTTTTTCATTATTCTTGTTTGTATAAAACAAAAAAGAAGGAATTGTGGGCAGAGATGGGACAGAATGGGGTCACAGGCTGTGGGAGTCACCTGCAGGTCTCTGCCTGACCTTGTGGGGATAAAACATAAAGCATCAAACTTTCCTGAAATTTTATTTCCTTTCTTATAGCAAATGTGATCTGAAAATAATGGAAGATTTTTTAAAAGGTCTGATAGTGCTCATTTCAAGGTTAGTAGATTTTAGACTAGCTTTCAAAGGTTTAGGGGCCAGCATTTCAACTGCAGATGTAGTAATCTCTAAGATTTTCAGAAATTACTATTACATATAAAATTTCCTCAATTTAGAAGTAAGAGTAAAGGTATTTTAAAATTCTTAATATTTTTATTAATTGAGAAAATTAATAAATTAATCTCCTCTCTTGTGGGGAGGTGATGCCACACAGCACACCCCTATGGAGAGGAGGCTGCTGGAAGCTGCCAAACTCCTTAACAGCACATGATCACCCCATATAGGGACATGGAGAAAGCACATTGCTGATGTGGCAATGTCTGATTGGTCGCTTAGTGAGAATTATCATATAAGGAACTAATGTGTCTTGAAGAAGTGCATAAAACCAGCTTGTTTCCTTGAATAAGGAATTCAGGTTCCCTGCTGGTCTGAGTCCATGCCTTAGTCATTTGCAGGTCTCTCAGGAGTTTTGGGGTTATTCTTTTTGTCCATTTAGTTCCAAGGGGACTAGGGTGCTCATTCCAACATTTCTGAAAGAAGAATATCAGGATTTTAAAGTCGTGTACACATGAAAATTACTATTCTCCTGACACTTAGAATCATTTGCAGCTTGTTTCTCAGTTGCCTGTGAAAGTTTTAAAAACATTAAAGTCCTGCTTCCAGCCTGTAACTTATTTTGAAATTCAAATCCTATGACTTTTGAAGTAGAATTGTTTCACAGCTGTCAGGAAATATAGAGGCAGAGTTGTTTCTCCCAAGTCACACAACAGCTTGGTAGCTTACCAAGAATAAATATTTCTTTATGGGTCAGATCATGAACAATTTATTTTTTCATACACTTACAGACATAAAGGCAGTCATGTTTTATGGAAAGGATGTTTACCCTGAAGAAGGACAACAGAAAAATGGGGTGCTTCAAAATCTGATCAACAATAAAAAGTCTTCATATAATGCAGCTTCATAGAGACCAGCACAGTATTCATATTTAAAGCTGCTATTAGAGTAAAAATATCCTGATGCTTTCTTTGGATCCTTTATGAATATAAGATGAAGAAAAAGAGAAACTCAAGAAGAGGAAGAGAGAATTCAGATGCTTATGCAAAAGGATGGATTGGATTTCAGCGTTCACTTTGCCTTAGGTACACTTCAGGGAAATTCATGACATAAATATGCATGTGTTTGTGCAAATAGGCATAAATCCCACACAGCATTTTAACTGCCATTTTCATTTTGAAATGTGGAGAGAAAAGACAAATATCTCTTCACTGTTCTCTTTTTCTATACCACCATATATGGTATGTGCTTTTAAAAGTTTTTTGGCTCCCAACAAACTTCAATATTCTAATTTAACTCTGCTATTAGGAGCCATCAAAAAACTCATTTTGACAGCCAGCTCGGTAGCTTCACACCCTATCTCTGAGTGGCAAGAATTCAGGTATTCACTAACTGTCTGTGACAACTCTCACACACCTGCTACTAAGCCCATCACGACAAGCAGCAAGGTCTGATGTGAAAGCTCTCTCCTAATATGAAAAAAAATGATCTGAAGTTTATAATGAAACTGCTGCCTGTAGCAGTGGAACCACACTGAGCAGGACAGGACAGGACAGAGTCTTTGTACAAGATGTAGTCAATCAGCCAAAAGAAATTTCCATCAGAGGACGATACAAGTAGCACAGGCCAGCATATGTGGCATGCACCAGCACAGCTTTACAGCTTTTTTTTCCCCATTTGAAGTTAGGAAGTGTGGGAGCTTGTCCCGGTGGGAACAGGCTGCAAACTGGCCAAGCATCTTTGCCATGGGTATAACATCACCTTGATATTCAAAACATACATGGATGTGCAAGACATTCCCCACATCTTTTTCTCACCACTCTGTGTGAGATCAAATTAGGAAATGTACGGAAAGCATATAAAGAAAAGAAATAAATAGTAAAAATAAATATGTATTTCTAACATTAATTTTTTTTACATTTGTTCAATATCACCTCAGTTTCTTCCATTTTCTCAACAATAAAAATATTAAGAATTTAAATTACCTTTCCTCTTACTTCTAGATTGAGTATTTTTAATATATAATAGTAATTTCTTAAAATCTTAGAGATTACTACATCTGCAGTTGAAATGCTAGCCCCTAAACCTTTGAAAGCCAGCCTAAAATCTACTAAACTTGAAATGAACACGATCAGGCTTCTTAAATAATCTTCCATTATTTTCAGATCACATTTGCTATAAGAAAGGAAATAACATTTCAGGAAAGTTTGGTGCTTTATGTTTTATCTGTTGTGTGCACAACGCCTAAGACAGCTAGCCAGTTTTTGAAAACTATTCTGAACAATTCTGAAGACAGAATTTGAATTTGTGTGCTATTCAGAACTTCCACCAACATTTTCACTGAAAGTAAAAACCAGCTTTACCAATAGAAACATAAAAGTGAAAAACAAAACCCCAAATCTTTCAACCTGCTTTTACCTCTGTAAATATCAGAGGTTTGGCACAGTTGTAGTTGCATTCTGAGGCTAATTAGAACTTCTCAGTTTGTCCTGGAGGTAGCATTTAATAGAGCACTGCTCTGCAGTATCTCTTAGCTTCTGAAATAAACAGCAACTAGAAAAACAGTTCCAGTAGGGATAGAAAGAGCCACCAGAAATAAAGCAGTACATTCTGAGTGTGGATGTGGGTCATACAAGAAAGTTCATCCCAGTATTATGACACTTACTTTTTAGAGCTATGCCAGCCATTTATAAATTGAATTTTTTAGACCATGTAAAGCAGAGACATTAGTCTCTGCTTTTTACTTTGAAAATAAATGAAGCTTCCTACTTTCTTTGTATATACTGGCTTTCAATCACATTTTAAAATATGATATTTCTTCATTAGAGACAGAATAGAATTTCAAATATCATAGTTATATGCACTCTAATCTTCCCTTATTAGGTTATAAAGCTCTGACTCCTTAATATCTCATCACGCATCAGTGCACAGTTTTTAACAAGCCTTTCCCAACTAATGAGTCCATTCCCCTAGCACAACTGCATAGCTCAAAAATCACAAAATCCACCAGCTCTGCAACTGTTCTAATTTATAAAGTAGTTCATATCCCTCCCAGATTCCATATATGGATCCAGATATTCACTTACATCTGAACCAGCAGAGCAGCATACGGAGAATGTTTTGGCTGTAAATCAAAGACAGATGGAATACAGTGAGAATA
This sequence comes from Emberiza elegans, assembly GCA_024865655.1. Taxonomy (NCBI): domain Eukaryota; kingdom Metazoa; phylum Chordata; class Aves; order Passeriformes; family Fringillidae; genus Emberiza; species Emberiza elegans. The sequence continues at coordinate 9,533,118 of JALJVW010000158.1, forward strand.
TAATGATTTTCTACTATCTACTGATGGGTTTAACATTCAGCTCTAAGGTTTCCTCATTATCTGTATGTTTTCTGAACTCCAAGGTAGGAAAAAGCAAGAGAACATGGAACATGTTCTCATGGATTGCAAGGAATATGGGGCATTCTGATTTTGGAGAGAGGATTGGAAGGGTAAAAGGGAGTTGAAATAAAGAAAGTTTATCAGGGAAAGCAAAAGCCACACACACAAGAAAAACAAAGCAAAATAAGGAATTAATTTACTTCTTCCCATGGCCAGACAGGTGTTCAGCCATCTCCAGGGCAGCAGGGCCCCATCACAGGTAACAGTGACTGGGGAAGATATCACCATCAGTCTGTGTCCTCTCCTTCTTCCTTCTTCCCTTCACTTTATATACTGAGCATGATGCCGGACTGTCTGGAATATCCCACTGGTCCCTTGGGGTCACTTATCCAGGCTGTGTCCCCACCTGCCTTCTCAAGCACCCCCAGCTTCCTCACCAGTGTGGAAGCACAAAAAGCAGAAAAGGCCTTGGCTCTGTGTGAGCCCTGCTCAGCAATAACAAAAACATCTCTGTGTTATCAGCCCTGTGCTCAGCACAAATCCAAAACGCAGCCACTGGGAAGAGCCCACCATTGTTCCAAGACACTGTTCCTAGAAATTAGTTAGAAAATAAAAGTGTGCAGTCTTAAAACTTTTGTGAAATAGTAAAATTGTGCCACTGCCTATTTCTCCCCTGGCCTTATTTAAGTTCCACATCATATTATTTCTCATTTTAGCTGATTGAGATATTTTTACTTTTCTCTAAGTCTCATTTGGAAAAGTGAGGCTGGTTTTATTATGATTTATAAAGCTTTAAAAATATTACAACTTAAGTCAATAAAACTGATTTGACATTGTTGAACAAAGCCTAAAGTAATGTGATCATGCAGAAGTTATGAGACAGGAATGTCATTAAACTCTCTACACTTTCTCCAGTAACTTAATTAATTATCAGAATTTTGGATAACATGCTTTCTAAAGTTCAGTTCTCTTCCAAAAGCTCTAGAATTCAGGTTTTCGCATATTTAAATTTCCTTTCTTCTTCAAATTAAATTTTCTGTAATATATTATTCTAATAATTTAAAAGAAAATATTACACTTTGTGTTCACCTTTGGTTCATTTAATCTACCAAAAAAAAGAGACATTTCCAAATCACACTAAATCAGTACTAAATGTTGTGTAGAGAACTCACTCAGATATTTTCTACTGCCCATGGAGTCACAGAATCCACTGTTACTCACACACTGTCATGTCTATATTACTTTTGAAAATTTTTCTCAGAAGAATCCTTAACTATGTATACTAAAATAAAGCTTGTCAAATAGAATAGATATGAGAAGCAATACAGGTTTCCTCCAGCTGTCAGAACCACTGTAAAGAGACCAGACATTCATGCATGATGGTCAGAAAGTTTTTTTTTTTTAAATTTGGGGACACTTAAAAAGATCCCAAAAAAGTGACATTACTGTTTTGTTTCTTTGTCTGAAGAAAGCTGATTTTTTCTGAGGTTGCTTTACATCAGTCGTACTGAAGATGTCCTGCAGTTCTTCCACACTTCTACATGGAGTCAAATTTAATTTTCTTAAAAGATATTTAATTTCTGTATTGCTAGATTGATGCAGTAGCATTCCTCTTTGTCTTAGGTTACAATGCAAGATGTAACCAAAAGTATGTATTCTATCACCATCCCTTAAAACCAGGTGGGGCAGTGATTTTTATCTTCAATGACCCCTCCCTCATAGCTCATTCCAGGGGAGATCTTCTGTTAATGGGCCATCAAAGCCTCACTGCATGACTGAAAAAAATACACCATCCCATGGGGAGGTGCCCTGCATTCCTACCTGGATATGATCTGAGATTTGGAACACCACAAGCAGCCTTTTCCCACTGGATTCCCAGAGGACAAGAGCTACATAATCACCACTGGACATTCAGAGGAAGACCAAATCCTTCTACAGGATCCCTGCTCCAACAGAACCACACCTGTCACGTCAGGAGGACTACAGCCACCATTTAATGGGACTGCTACCAACACCCTGACCCACAGGGTGTCAGGTTGTATCCTCACTCTGTCAGTGTTTCTGTATTATTACTGCATGTATTTTAATCTTCATATTAAATTGTATTTCTGACTTGGTATCTTGCACTGGTTTGCCTTCAAACGAGTACACTCTTTCTCATGCCAGCAAGAGAAAATGAGGTTGCCTCAAGACCCAGGCGTACATCCTGTTCTTCAGTCACATCCTAGCTTTTGTGGGAAGAAATCTGGCTGTGCAGACTGAATAAAAATTGCTGGTCACTCCAGCAGAATAACTGGATGACAGCAGGGGGATGTAATGGCACACAAACTTGTCATTCCTTTGACACAAAAATATATTCAAATAACAAGAATAGAGCACAGGGCTTTCATGACATTTACAGAAGTACAGAGAAGGTAGCACTGATGCAGTATTTGTCAATTTGTCACTGATGCAGCATTCCTATAAGATGTCAGTAGATAAGATCCATCAGTGCAGATCCATGTGTATTACAAGGTATTACAAGGCCTAGGCCGCAGTCACATTAAAATTGCCAAAACTATTTGTAAAATAAATTCCTCTTGGATTTTGAGCCTTGAATCTTGCAGATTCCTTCTTACTCTGGTTAATCCCAATTTCATAATTTGCCTTGTGCTGAGGCCCTTAGCTAACTATCTACTGACTTTCTTTACTGATGTTTTTTAAAGACAGTAAACACTAAACCAAAGATTACCTCAATTTATCACCAACCCAAACACAAAACTATGATAGTCTGAAACCAACTTTGTTTGGTTTGGTTAAAATTGCAGAGCAAAAGCTTTATGTTCCTGCATACTGGGTTTTTTTTCTTCACCAACCACATTTTTTGCTTGTCAATATCTATTGACTCTTTCTTCATATTGAAAATTTGGCTTAATCTTTGGAAATCAGCAGGTTCTGGAAAACTATAGATGCTGAAGAGTTTTGGAGATGTCCCTGTCTTCTGTGATTACTCCTCTTTCCAGGGCTTGACATCCTCTTCGTCTTGGAAGCTACATTTTACCTTATGGCACATTGGTATTTATCAACATTTCTCAGCTGAATATTTTATCTTCTTTTCACAGAGCAGTGAAGGTGGATGAAGGCACTTTGGACCTGATAGTAATTTATCTGATAAGGAGCTGGGTGTTATTGCATCTTACAGGCCACTGGAGCATCCTGTTGCTATGGATGCAGTTCAACTCTGTCCTTTGCTATCATTATATCATGCAGTACATTTTATAGGCATATTTTGAAAAACACACTGGAACTCAGGCATAGATTGTGCAATCACAGGCTTTGTCTACAAAGACCACAGACTTATGCATGGTAATATTAATAGGCATTTTCATGTTTACTTCAGTCAGGTTTGTATTCAGAGGGAGACGTTTAAGTATTTCCTACACTTTTAATCATTGTTTCCAAGCAGATAATACTCTTCTCCTGTGGAATTTTCACAAGGAAATTAGAAGGGGAAATAAAAGGGCTTCCAGCAGAGCAAGGTGATACCAACTTTTTAGGATCATCTATATTCTGCCGATAACATTGTATAATATCTTCATTATTTCCATAAAAGTTTCTGATCTACAAATCTCATAGACACCATCTGAAACAGCTCTGAGCTTTTCCCATCCATGTAGAAGTTAGGGTTGAAAACAGAGCATTTCCAGCTATGTTAATGAAATCTATCTCGCACCTATAAGTTTTGTGTTGACAAAAGAAGGAAGAAACTAATTTTTGAGGAGTTGTTTTGGGTTTTTTTTTCCCCCTAAGTTTCAGCTTTTATTTCAGGGAGAGACATTCATGTCCAATTATTTTTCCTACATTTTTCAAACAGTGGAGGATTCTGCAGCTCAGTAGGCAAAGAGCAGACTTTGTTGGAGTCCCACAATTTAAAATTTTGATCTGCTCTCTGCCAGGATATAAAAGATGAGCAGCTCAGGCAGCCACGGGATCAGCACAGAGACGGGAGTGTATCTTCACACCTACAATAGTATTTGTGACTGAGAGTCCAAAAAGTCCAGTCCACTCCTGTGTCATGTCCAGAAGTTTCTTTCTTCCACCCTAGCTCTGATGGGATAATTAGGGCTTAGTTGGCTATTACCATGGTCTGTTTTCTTACAGCAGATAGCTACAGGTTGGATCAATACACCAGTACAGAAATTCTTCTAAGGTGAGGATTAACACAAAATTGAAGAAATATTATATCTGTGACTATTTAATTTCAATCTGAGCATGGCCTTGCACTAACCACTTACTACTCTTGCACAGTAAACAGTTTTATGCTACACATTTGCCTATTAAATTTCACATCCACTTAAAAGTAAACTCAGTCTAAATCTGGTAATGTATGGAATATTTGAATCACAACAATTATGCTTTTACAAGTAGAACACATGTTCTACCTGATCTTTTACTTACCAGCTTTCCTGATCTCCACAAGGATTTCAGAAATGAAGATGCATCCATACATTGTTTTTCCTGACTTTCCCAAACTCCAGCTTAGTGGGCCCTAATTAAGAATAAACCAAGACATTTTCCAGTAAGGCTAAAGCAATCTTTTTCCTCCAGCCCTCAACTTATATTTATGGTTATCTGCCCTCACAAAACAGATATTACCTGAAACATAAAAGTAATATATATGTGATCCAATGTAAAAATATCATGTGTGAAATAGTAAGTTGCCAAAAATTCCATGAGGAACTGAGTACAGAATATGTATATTTTTTTAAACATGAAATGCCTTTTATTGCCTCACATCAAGGGAAAGAAAAGCCCACCAGGAAGGAGGGGGTTTGCTATAGACAAGAGAAAATAGGCATGTGTTATTTTAGGTTACAATACAAGATGTAACCAAAAGTATGTAATCCATCACCGTCTCCATAAGCTGTTAAAAACAGGTGGGGTAGTGTTCTTTACCTTCTCCATGTGTCGGCCATAACTCCCTCCATGGGTATATCTTCTGGTAATTTGCCATCAAAATATCACTGCATGATAAAATTAGATCAGCCTATTGGGAGATGCTCCACCCAGGGGGAGGAGCCAAGCATTCCTACCTGGATATGATCTGAGATTTGGAACACCACAAGCAGCCTTTTCCCACTGGATTCCCAGAGGACAAGAGCTACATAATCACCACTGGACATTCAGAGGAAGACCAAATCCTTCTACAGGATCCCTGCTCCAACAGAACCACACCTGTCACATCAGGAGGACTACAGCCACCATTTAATGGGACTGCTACCAACACCCTGACCCACAGGGTGTCAGGTTGTATCCTCACTCTGTCAGTGTTTCTGTATTATTACTGCATATATTTTAATTTTCATATTAAATTGTATGTCTGACTTGGTATCTCGCACTGGTTTGCTTTCAAACGGGTATAGTGTTTTATATGACTAATTGCTTTCATTAAGTTTTGAAATACATTCCCATTTTTATAGAACAAGTGCAAATAATTCTTGTACACAAATAATAAAACCTATATAGTTTAGTAAAACAACATCTTCATATACAGGCATTTTTTAAAGACTAAAATGCACAGAAATTCAAATATTCCTCCTCACTATCTGGGCTACGTGCCTCTGTAGCAATGTTAATTCCTAAAGCAACTTAATGAAGGATTTTCCAAAAGGCAAGATGCCCAGGACTTACACATCTGTGCCAGAATGGCATATCTCAGAGCTGCCTGTTTACTGAGGGCAGGGTTATTAAATACCAAATTGAAATTCTCTGGTAAAGTTACACTGGACCAAACTTACACTATAATTGAGAGAGAGCAACAATCTCCTGAAAATTGCTGTATCCTCTGTCCTACACCCAATGTCACTTATTTTTCAGCAGAAAGCCTCTGTTGGACTTGTGTAGGGCAAGATGCTTCCCACCAGTTTGTCCCATGAGGAACTCTGTAGACTGGCTTTGAATGTCCCAGGTTCAACATATCAAACATACTTGTTTTACTGAAGGTTATTTTTCCCTGCTATGAATGAAGAATAGATATTAAAGTAGATCACAAAAAACTGTGGAAATTAAAACCACATATGTCTGTTGTAAACACAGTGCTTAAATTGCTGTGTAGATTGGGTATTCTCAAGTGACAGCTGCAGCTTTTTTGCCCACTGAAAGCTTTGAAATAGAAACTAACTCTTTTTAACTGGTAACAATTTTCAAATGCCCAACAAATTGCTTTTGTGATTAATGATTAATTTGAATACTCAGGGGTAAACTCCCCAAGCACTTTGGATTAAAAAAAAGATCTTATTCTCAATACACTTGTTCTGTAAGGATGTAGTTTAGAAACTTACCCCTTTGCATTCAGGGATATTCATAATTTGGCTCAAAACTGATGTGCAAACACTAATGACTCTGCTAGCAATATAATTCCCTAGGAAAACTAGAAGAGTTTGATTGTTTCAGGAAAAATGCCCACAACACATTGAGTACCAAATTACTAAGGTTTACTTAATCATGGGCTTCCAATAAGTACTTACTGAATAGATTTATTGATTCTCAAGACATTTATTTATCACTCTATTCTTTAGCCAAAAAAGAACAGAATACATTAAAGGATTGGTTAATAGTGTTGGTACAGGAATATTTCTAGGGAATCTTCTTGTCTTTTCAGGATATACATAAACATTTGCTTGGATTATAGTAATAAGGTGAATCAGCCAAGGAAAACTTCCAGTGTCGAGGATTTTTACCTTGACTGCTCATCATGGATGTGCTCTACTGGGCCCTTGGACTGCTGTTTTGGTCTCATATAGTGTTTTAATTAACATATTTTTCTACTCCAAGTTATTGCCTCAGCTTCATGTTTCCAAGAGTGCTCCTATGATGCAGATTCTCCTCCCACTTTCCTTTTAGAACTGAGACTCTTAACTCATGGCATTTGTTGGCTGGCCTCATGCCAGTTCTACAGATTCACCGCTGGCAACAAAAGAAAACAAAGCAAAACCAAACAAACAAACAAAAAAGAAAACACCTTTCTCAGAGTTCAAACATCATCTACCAACTTCACAGTTTACTTGAGGGGTTCCCAGCATTATTGGACAAATCACTGACAGACCACAAAAGACCATCATCACATGCCCTTAAACTTTTAATTGGAAATCTAACTGAAAGCTTGTTACCATTTATTCTGTCTTATTTGAAAATGAAGCACTTGAAGAACATCACCCCATCATCCTGCTCATGGGTCCTACAGGTGAAGCAGTCTTTTCCAGCTCTTAGCCAGGCTCACATGTTACTAGTACAAAACAAAGGCTTTTACAGGTATTCTCTGTCAGGAGACAGTGACAGCAAGTACGTGCAGCTGCTTTCTCAGTAGCACTAAACATCAGCAAACTACAGCCATTAAAAACAAGGAGAGAACAATATGAATATTCTGCTTCTTAGCCTGGATTATCCTGCATTGTCCTACTTGCTGTTCCTTACTGCTATTCCTAGGCTTTGGCCAGAGACAGTCTAAAACATGCAAAAATGAAAAAAGGTAATATTGCTGTGAGATTTGAAGATCTTGAATATATTGAATGTCAATGACCTGTGACTGTACTTGAAGACAAGTATAGATTTTTCCACTATTATCTGAAATAAAAGGACCCATTTTTATACTATTTTCTGCCAAAAAATCTAATTTATTGGAGAAAATAACTTACTATAACAAAAAACCCTACTTACTCGTTATGCAGAAGAGAATGGTTTTGGGTGAGACCTCTCAGCATATCAAGTGTTGCATGAATATTCTGGTAATCTTATCTATGTACTGCTTATTATTTAAAAACCAGTTTTAAGCCCACAATGATTCTGTGCTATCTGATTGCTAATTTTGCCACTCTACCCTGCCATCTGTGTGGCTAAGCAAATAAGATGTACTGCTGCCTCTATGAAAGGGGTTCTAGGGATTAGTTGCAATGCATTAACTATAAAAACATTAAATACCATAAATTTTAGACACGAGAGGTCCCAAATTACAAGCTCCTTAGTACATTAAGGAATAATCAATTTTGTATTCTCAAAGGTGGTGAAACGAGCCATATACTTTTAAAACAAAGACCAGTGAACACCATACCTCTGAAAACGAACACAGTATGCTGTTTATAACATTTGAGTCAAATTACTTGGCTTGGTTTTAGTCCCATTGGACAGACGAGGAGGGAGCTAAGGTTGAAAGAGAGAATAGCTGAGGCGGTTATTTTCTTCATGAAGATTTCATTGCAAAAAAAAAAAAAAGAAAATTGAAGGAAGGGCCAGGGGTATCTTTCTTGAGCACTTACAGAATCTTCTTGGACCTAGAAATCTAAGAAAGCTTAAGTGGTTTCTGCAAGCATGCAGAAAGTTTTGCAAGCATGTCTCATTGTTTGTCTTGTTATGATCTCTGCCTAATAATGGGAGTCCTACATACACAAGCTGGTAAACATACTGATGGTGAAGGATATCCCCAGCAAGCTCACCCTAAGCTTTCTTGATGGGGAGTAGTTGGCAGGATAAAAATAAAATTTGATGGAAGTAAGACAAAAACTGCAGCAACAAATTTGCCTTCTAGGAAAGCACGAGCTAGTGGCAGCTATCTCATGAGCTGATGCCCTACACGCATTACATATCTACACCAAAAAGTATAAAAATAACACAGTACCTACCTTTAAAAGGAGCACCACACCTCCCTGACAGATGGGATCCTGGCTGGGTACACCTGACAAACTCACCTGACAAACTTACAGAGGTGCAGATCATCTTTAAGTAAAACATTTCCATTATTGGTTAGCCTCACTCCTGGAAGCAGTTTGGTCACAAGTCACATATTCATAGGTGTATATAAGTAAATACTTCCTTCAGAATTAGAATTTTGTAATAACTTGTAATGTACATATATTTACTTTACTCATGCCATGAGTATACTTGCTTTCCTAGTGGTAATTTTGTGGTGACTTAGGCAGTTTGTGCGTGTATATTTGAGTTTTATATATATAAAAAGTCACTATATAACTTCACAATCTTCACATACCTGTTGGTTGGTTGTAAGCCTCATAGGTCACCACTGATCCTATTACTTCCTACTTGATCTTAAATCATATTCAGCCAACAATCACATACAAACAACAGACATCAAATAAAGCTGAGATTTAAAACCACAACCAAAATCTGCCTGGAGCTCTGCACCTTCGGTGCTCAATCTACAGACTTCAAATTCAAATGACCTTTGGTGGGCCCTTCCCCATGACCAACGAGGGAAGATCTGGCCTTTATTTGATCTACTTCTGACTTCTTTTAATTCACCTTTAGATAGGTCAAAGTAATCCCTTTATTTCTGCAGTAGCAGTATGAAGTGTAGTGTTGTATTGCACTAAATAGTTTATTTAGTTGTTATTTGTATTGGGTGATGGGAAGTTTGTACTGGGTATGTTATGTCATGGAGATTGTTATTCCCCCTTTCTCATTACATGGTATCTCCCCCATACGCCCCTCCCTTTCCATATCCCCTGGTGGTCTGTCCCACAGGTGGCCCCTCCCCTCGCCCCTGCCCAATGTTAGCCCATTGGCCGCCGTCCTCTTTCCCCGCCCCCCTCCTCGGGTATACAACCCTACTGCAGGGGTGGTTTGGCCTCTTTTTGTACGTGGGTGGTTGCTGTAGCAGCAGTGTCCTGTCCCAAGCCAATAAACCGGACACTCGTTCCCACGTGGAGAAGAGCGCTTCTCATCTTTTATTTCTGTCTATGCAAGTCCGTGTGGGCCGTAGTCCAGAACTAGCCAGATTTGGACTCATATAATAGCCCAGAGAGCCACAGATTACTGCAGTGTAGCAGTATTGAATGCAGCAGTCAGAAAAGCAACCTGCTCTATCAGACAAATGTCATCATTACCTTCCTAGAGGAACAGAGTGGATCCTGGATCTCTAATTCAGAATTATCCATTTGATTCATGGATCATGGAAGTTACCCAGGCCTGCTGTTTTTCTTTGGTGTGCTATCCCCCGTAAAAGATTGTGTGTGCTGTAACACATAATGGCAGTGCATCCCACCTCAGGGGTACTGTGACCTAATAGTCTTCACTATACAACAATTTCCCAGGTATCTTCAGATGAATATTTTCTGGGGAGAAATTATAGAGAGAATTAATAAGGCAAAAACTGAGGAAATATTTTAAGATTTTTTTTTTCCTCTCCAGCAAATGTTAAAAAGAATTTTACTGGTTAGGGGAGATGACTCACCTCTGCTGGGACTGCACCTAGAGCACTGTGTCCAGCTCATTGAAAAAGGCTGGCCAGAGAGTTGGTAGATGCCCCATCTCTGGAAACATTCACAGCCAGGTTGGACAGGCTTCTGCACAACCTGTTCTAGAGGAAAATGTCCCTGCTCACTGCAGGGACATTGACCTTTAAAGGTCCCTTCCAACCCAAAATCTTCTATGATTCAAATGTGAATCAACTTTTCAGTTTGCATAGTTCAATTTATTACTCTTCAGACTTCATGCCAAATGGTTCATCTGATGCTAGCTTGGTGAGTGGAAAACTTCAGGTCAGCAAGCAATGACTTAAGCAGAGGAGCCCATCTACTTCAGATTAGGTGTGACATAAAGAGCTTACCGGATCAAAGCCAAAACAGCCACACAGGTAAGGTCCTCAAGTATGGAATAATTACCTTGTTCTCCTGGCCCAGGACACATTTACCAGCTTACTTTATAAAATTATGATCTAATCAATCTAGAATTTAGCACATATTTGTTATGAAATTACCTTGGGTTTTTTCTGTTTTTTTTTTTTTTTGAAAGAGTGTAGGGCTCCAGTAACAAATAACAGACCTGTACAATGGGGAGAGGAGAAATCCTACTTACACAGACCTCCTGATATCAAATTGCTTTTGCAGGCTTGGAGTAATTGACTCTGCTACTTCTACTTTTCTGTGTTCATCTTAAAGACATTTCCTTTTATGCTCATTCACTAACAGCGCCTTAGAAATGCTTATTATATGCACTTTTCTCTCATGTATGTTTTTTGGTTTTCAGTGGTTTCACTTCACATCCTGTGCTTCCATAACTTTGGATTCATTGTTTATGTGATAAAGTTCCCAAAATAGCCATGGAGAGCTTAAAAGCAGCTTCCTCACCTCCCATTATGTTCCCTTCCTCCAACGTCTGGTACTTCACAATTCAACATGCCTATTTCATCAAGCCCCAGAGGCAAAAATAATGCTTTCACAGGAAAAGGATCTGAAATCCAGGCACAAAATGGTGCGTATCCATAGCAGGCAGGACTTGTCTCACCTAAGTGGAAAACCAGAACCAAGTTCTGGCATTCTTATTCCAAATTACCATTTATTCACATTCCTGTCTCTTCTTTTAATTTTCTGGTTTACATATTGCCTGTTTGTATTTAAAACCCAGTAACAAGAAAAGTAAACACTGGCATGTTTTCCTTTTGGCCCTCTGGATATTTGCACTGGCATTACATGTACATTTACCTTAAAATAGAGAAGATTTTAAGGAAATATAAGAGATCTTACTGAACCTTCTGAACTTATGCTGGCAGAATCTTTCTAGTTGCTAAAAAGATATATAATCTAGAAAGATTTATTTCAGCACACTTGCAACCCTGCATAATACATAAGTATGGATGACATGCAGAAAACTTCCTTTCAGGAGACAGGGGAAAAAGTGATGATACTGCTTTTTGTGGTACTGGCATACATGACACACAACATGGGGAGGGTGGGTCCCACTGGCTTTTTCACAGAATTATAGGTTGTTTAGGGGTTGGAATGGGTCTTAAAGGCCATCTAGTCCCAACCTCAGTGCTACAGGCAGGGACACTTCCTACTAGACCAGGTTGCTCAGATCCCCAACCAAACTGGCCTTGAACGCAACCTGTGCCAGTGCCTTGCCATCCTCACAGTAAAGAATTTCTTCTTAAAATCCAGTATAAATTTCCCCTCTTTCAATTTGTGCCCATTACTCCTTGTCCTATCACTAGAGTTCCTGATGAAGAATTCCCCTCCAGGTTTTCCTGCAACCTCTTCAGATACTGGAAAGTTGCTTCCAAGTCTCCATGCAACCTTCTCTTCTCCAAGCTGAACAGCCCCAACTTCCACAGCCTGTCCTTATAGGGGAGGTGCTCCAGTCCTCTTTGCAACTTTGAGGCCTCCTTCTCTGACAGTTCCATGTCCTTATCTTGGGGACAGCAGGACTGCAGGAAGCATTCCAGTGAAGTGACACAAGTGCATAGCAGAGGGGAAGAATGACCTGCTTTACCCGGCTGGCCATTTAATTTTATTTACTTTCATTCATATCCATCTGAGAGATTGAAATAACTCCAAAGACAGGATTCGAAAACTAGGAATGTCCCACTTGGAGCCTAGAATTGAGCAATATGAATAGTAAAGTGGGGGAAAAGATGTAAAATAAAAGACCTGGATTAAACTTCTCACTGAGAGAAACAACACATTATCCATTGAATATAAAAGAGACTAAGTGTACACCATCATACTGGATTTCTGCACGCCCACACCCACTTCAGCTTTCTCACTGGAAGCAGCTAAACATTACTGCCTGAGTATCAGACTGGAGAAGTGTCAGTGCAAATACATAGACTGGTAATATTTCAATCTGTCTACTTGGCTCAGAAGAAAATATTCTTTTTTTAAAAAAAGGTAAGCAGCTTTAGTGTAAAGAGATAGTGATATTCAGGTTAAATCATGTTTTTCCTGTGGGAAGGGGAAAGAGGGGAGGGGAGGGAGGGGGGGGAGGGGAGGGGAGGGGAGGGGAGGGAGGGAGGGGAGGGGAGGGAGGGGAGGGAGGAGGGAGGGAGGAGAGGGGAGGGGAGGGGAGGAGGAGGGAGGGAGGGAGGGAGGGGAGGGAGGGGAGGGGAGGGGAGGGGAGGGAGGGGAGGGAGGGGAGGGAGGGAGGGAGGGAAGGGAAGGAAGGGAAGGGAAGGGAAGGGAAGGGAAGAAGGAAGGGAAGGGAAGGGAAGGAAGAGAAGAGAAGAGAAGAGAAGAGAAGAGAAAGAAGAGAAGAGAAGAGAAGAGAAGAGAAGAGAAGAAGAAGAGAAAGAGAAGAGAAGAGAAGAGAAGAGAAGAGAAGAGAAGAGAGAAGAGAAGAAAAAGAAGAAAAGAGAAAAGAAAAGAAAAGAAAAGAAAAGAAGAAAGAAAAGAAAAGAAAAGAAAAAAAAGAAAAGAAAAAAAAGAAAAAAGAAAAGAAAAGAAAAGAAAAGAAAAGAAAAGAAAAGAAAAGAAAAGAAAAGAAAAGAAAAGAAAAGAAAAGAAAAGAAAAGAAAAGAAAAAAAAGAAAAGAGAAAAAGAAAATTAGGAATCTGAAGTAGTTTCTTACTGTGATGCTGCACTGGAAAAGTTGTTGCATAGTGTATGCCCACTGCCATCTACAGACCGAGAGCAGTGATCAGAGACTCAGCCCAGGGAGAAGAACTGGAGAACCCAGGGTGTCCCCATTCCCAAACAGGACCCACTCAGCCGTGTTTAAGTGTACCAGCTCAGCTTTCAGAAGCCTGCACACATTCTAAAATTGTCTGTGACAAAAGCAGCAAGGAAAACATAAAAGTCAGCAATAGTAATGCACTTGATGTGTCTGCTGGCAGCTGCAGTACAGAAGAAAATCATATCCTCCTAAAATACATTCAAGATTGAAAAACAAAGGCAGTTACTATAAATACATGTACCACAATTGTGTTTACTTTTGGTGAAAATTGACAGGAGCATTTCCAACTTCATTGTGGGAAACAGAGACAAGGATTTTACCTGGAGGCAGCTGAAAAGATAAGTGAACCACCTGTGTGAACAGTAACATGTGGTGGCACTGATACTTTGTCTGTAAGCATGGTCTTTCCTTTCTACAGCAACATTTCATGTATCTGCATGTAACACAGCCAGCACACATGTAGAATATTCCCATCATCATCTCTTCATAACAACACCTTCAATAACGTTGTCACATTCCATGAAGCACCTGCTTTGTAAGTGGTTATGATGAATTAAGAAAGTCCTAATTTTAAAATAAAACAAAAAGAAAACACTACTTGTAGAAGAGTATGTTTTAGAATTCTGCCTCCAGATGAACATAAAGGCTTTGAAAAGTAAACAGAAAGCACAATTTCAAAACAAAGTTTCCCCAGTTAGGAATAAAACTGTGCTGAAGTTTCAGACAAACTATCCTAACATTTTTTTAATAAGCATTTCAGACACTCCTTGCAGAACGTGCCCTTTTCTTTACTGGTATGTGTAAATTTCTTTTCTTTCCTTTTTCCCCAAAAAGTGACAAGCAGTGTTTAAATTTTCATTTCATTAGGTTAAAATATGTGACTTTAATGAGATTTTGCTGAGATCAGAGAAATAAAGGCAAAAAACACTGAATAGGAGCTGTGTAGAGCTTTTAAAATAGCACAGTTATTGGCAAGATCTTACAGAAAAAAAAAAAAACATTTTACTGAAGTAGATATCAGGAATATTGCATGTACTGAAATAAATATATTTACACATACTTTTTTAAGACTGGTGAAAGATTTATCTCAATTTTATTTGAAAGAAAAATCAAACTTTTTAATTCAGTGGGATTGTTTAAAAGTAGTTAAAGATCTATCTTTTTGGAATATCAAATTTAATGAACACATCACATATCTGTCTGTCATTTTCATTCATTGTCAACTTCATTCCATTGAAAACATGGGTTACCGCATCATCTGCAGGACTGGAATGCCACAGATATGCAGTAAATCCTGGCTTCTTGAAAGCACTCAACCTCCTCCACAAAAGGTAAAGAGTGCTGTGTTTGTGCAGTAATAGCATAAGAAAAGTTATTTCCAGATCTGAGACTGCCACAGTTGTCCTTCCTAAACCATTGTAAGGTGTGGCCTTCCAGACACTAATTAATCTAGCAAGGCTGCATGTTGATGAACACTTTCAAATTAAAATAATGCTTGCTATATTACTCACTTATACCACATTTGTCCAAATAGGTTAATAAAGTCATTTTTACACCATTTTCAAAATAGCAATTTTTGATAATTCACTTGCCATGCTCTTGGCTCCTGAATATAAAAAGGAGGCCCTCCAAAGAGCCTTAGCACAAGCAGAGAATGAATGAATATGTGTAATTGAATTTGCTTGCAGAATATGCCTGCAGCCAAAGAAAATTCCAGACAGCATGGAGCAACTTTGTGCATGTGGTCATAGCTTCCACAGCATCCAGGTCAAAAGAGTAAAAAAGAGAAGTTTGTCGCAGACAGAGCTGTGTTTTATGGAAGAAGTCTGGAAGTACATCAATCTTCTCTCATATGTTTCTAGTTACTGTCTTTACTGTGTAACAAAACTGTCAAGTTCTTTTGGCTATTGAGAACTCTCTACTTTTCCTGTCAAGCAGTAAAACCTAAAAACATTTCAAAATATACTCTATTTATCTCTGTTCCTCTTTCAACTGTACAGGAGTATGGAGAAACCCTTATGAATCACCTTTAATGAGATGCAGAGCATTGTAAGTGAATGCATGCACATCAACTGCATCAGCCTCATTAAGATTTAAAAATATTTCTTTCTATTGAAGAAAATTAAAATTATGAGGTTACCTGATTAAAGACTTAAAACTGAAGCATGATAATTAATGTGGAGGTGGCTCCTTGCTAAACTTTTTGTGCTGCTCCTGGAATCTAAAACACTGACTCTCAATTATGGACACAGCACATATTCAGTGTGTATTAATGCAAGGCAATATTGCAAAGGTGTTTAATTTCTTCATCCCCTGCTTCTGCTTGTCCAGGTAACCTGGAGGATTTTTTATTTTTCTCTTTTTTTTAATATTTATTTTTATTAAAGCCTGCACACTGTCATTTTGGGAAAGCACTATACGCTGCCAGCCAACCTTACCACTTGGTTATTGTCATTTTTTGGCATCAAACTTGTTGGTTGTTCTGCAGTTCTTCCCAGAGGAACTGTCAAATCCAATTTCTTTTGTCAAACAAAATACTTCTTTTAGTCTTTCCTTGTCCAGAATAATCAAAGAAAAGATCATGTAGTATATTCTATTTTGAGACTTAGGTTGGCTTTCTTTTGTCTTTTCAAAGTCAACTAAGGACTCTGTGCTGAAATAAAGTTCATGACTCAACAAATATGATGTGCACTGATCTTTAAATGGAAAGAAAACTCTGGCAGTACTCCCCTGGTTATCAAGGGATTTTGTAGTAGATCGCATTCATTAAGTACCTCACATATAAAGATATTTATCAAAAATTCAGACATTTTTTGCTTGTTCTTCCGTATAACCATTTCATCAAGAATTCCCTCAGGTCTTCATTCATGTTTCTTCATTAAGCATTAAATAGGCAACACCCTCCTAAAAACCCATTCCTCTGAGGTGCCAAATAGAAAGTACCAAACTCTCCACTACTAATCCAAGTTCACATTGCTTAGCCAGAAACCGAGATTAACAAAAATAAACTGTGAAATTACTTTATTTTTAAAAACTTAGTATGTAATAGATGATTAAGTTATCATAGTATGATTTACTCATGGGCTAAAAAAACCATTTTAACTGAACTCTGTAATAGAAGCCAGTTCATAGCTGCAAGTTCACAAAAGAGTTGGAGGAACTCTGGCCAAATAAAAGAAACAACATTATAATTTCTAAGCAAGAACAATCCCAAGCAAAGACTTTAGGGTAAAAAACATGCCACACAGTAGAGGCAAAGAAAAATGCATTTCACGTGCTTTCTGTTACTAAAGATTCAGCTAGAAAAATTCAAAAATTTTTGTTCAGATTGTGAAGGGTTTTAATTTCAAAACCCGCTTCTGCATAACAACAATTTATTTTATATATAGGGGTTGATGAACAGTTTTTTATCCTAGATTTATGACTTCATTTAGAAGAGAGAAAAAATAGTCTTGAAAATACACTTTATTCTACAAAAAGACAAGTTAGTGTTTCAGCACAGGCAAAGAGAAGTCTTCCTGCCTTCTGGAATACAGTGTCCTAAATTGTTTCATCCAACATGGTCACAAATTTCTAGCTCCTTCTGGATGAACTGTGAAAGTCTCCAGACCACAGCAGTCCTCACTGATGTCATAAATGCTTCTAATGAAATATTAGAAGCACTTTATTATTCTATGGAATATTAGTGCTTCCAATGGAGCTTGAATTAGGCAGACGCACTCTGGTGCTGTCCTGCAGCATCTCCAAGGAGTGCTGCTCTGTATGATTGTCACTTCCCTGGTGCCTTTTCCCCAGCTACTTGGCTCCTGTGTGGGAAGAAGTTATTCTTCCAGGCTAATCTGTCATGGGATGTAATGAAAATCCATGCCATTTTGATCCTTGGGGAACAGGAGAACTTTTCAACATAGGATTATAGAAGACATTAAAGGGAGTGGGCAGCTTGCTTTAGTTGTTTTGTTGTTTGGGGTTTTTTTATCACTTGTTTTAGAAACTTCAATTTTCTTACAGCAGAAAAATAAAAGTTATGCTGACTCTACTTTGCTCCTTTTTAGTTGTACATTTCCATGCTGCCAGATTTCTTATTTACTAGACCTTTTTTCCTGTCTCCTTGACTTTACCTTCTGCCTAATCTGATTACAGTGACTCATGCCAACAGCAGAAGAATGCACATCATACTAAGATAAAAGTTCATTGTGTTGCCAAGGAATTTAGATTGGAAATTTGGATTCCTATGACTGTGAAAATTTGATACCAGAGAAGATTGACTGTAGTAGGAATAAATGCTGAACTCTAGGCCCTTGGTGTTAAAGGGAAGAATACAGGAGACAGAAAGGACGTACTGAAAGACAGAGATGGAAAGACAATAGAGTGAACTGTAGCCTCTTCCTTTCCATAGTTGCTATCTTGAAACCATTTCAAGTTCCTGCTGTTTAGAACACATTCAGAACAAATTTAGAACATGTTCATGGATAGAATTCCAGACATGGGTTCTGGTATTAAAACATTATTGTTTACTACTTTACTACAGAAAATTACAGAACATGAAATTACTGTTGCCTAAATTGGGGTTGGTAGTATTATTCCAAAGTATTCTGGCTGCCAGCTGGAATGAAGATGAGACAGCATTTCTCTATTAACTGCTATAGCACATTAGCAGTGTTTCATTAGTATGTATCACCAATCCACATTTCAGGACATCAGACAGGCATCATACAAATTGACATGAGAGTACCTTCACTTCTCCACATAATCAGTCCTTGACAACAGAGAGGCAGTTCTAATGGTGCCTAGCAAGTTCCTGATGCAGGAACTACAGATTTGAGAAAAATGACAGTGTCTTAAAGGCTGTTGCTGACTTCTGTATAAAGAATGCTTATTATACAGAAGGTTTTTAAAATGTGGAATTTGCTTTTAAACAGAAACTGCTAGATATATATTCTCTTGGCTTTAAGAGTTTGTTACTTTATTCCATGTAGAGAAAAGACTGAAGACACATAAATTTTAAAAGTTATCCATAGTTTGCTTAGTTTTTACCAAATACCAGGAAGATAAAAGCCATACTGCAGCAATAAGGTGATCTAACTTATGTTACAGAGATAAAGCACCTGTGCAAATTTCACTGGTGGTTCAGCTGTTGGTATTTTTCCTACTTGTCCAAATATATAACTTTAATATTAACAAATGGTTGTGTGACCTCCAGCTAAGCTCAGGACCTCAAAGGAATGAGGATGCAGGGAAATGTTTTGCCTTACTCAGTACAATGGGAAGACTAACAAAATCTGATAATAACATGTTTACATAGTTAGGAATCACAAGCCACATGCACAAGCCCCTCTTTATTTTTACTTTTCCCCAGAAACTGTGCCCTGTTGATTCCAGTGCTGCATGAAAAAAAAGAAGCTCAAGGTTTAGAGGGTCAGGGACAGTAAAAGAGTGTAATCTGATTATAAAAATAAAGTGCTGTGTGCTAAAGCCCAATACATAAAATCTGTGAGAATAGCTCAAGAAACACTCTAGCACTAGAATGTGTATGAAAAAAAAATAGTGAGCCACTCTGTAGCTAGACAGCTCTATACTTTCCCTCTGTTTGGATTTTCCTGTTGTCAGGTTGATTAATGGGATGTCTTCACATTAATCTGCTTTTGGATATCGTAAATCTCAACAAGTCCAATTCTTGTTCTCGCCACCAAGATTTCCAGTAGATTTCTTCCAGTATGTCAGAATGATAGATAAGTTCCTACAGCCAACCTTGTAAAGGGCTCATGATTGTTTTCAGACTCATGTACTCACCCTGGAGGTCCTCTGTACAAGGCTTCCAGAGATTTGGATCATTTAAAAATCTGTGTTGAGTAAATGGCATTTCACTAGTTGAGGAAGCTTTGGAGCAGTGTTCAAGGCCACATTCTGAATTTTATATCATTTTATATTATCAATCCTCATACTCAGAAGTAATTGCAAAAAGGCCTAAGTAGCTTAATCCAGCACACACTTGATGTATTTTATTTATGTGGTTGAAAAGCCACATAAAGTTATTTATAAGGTGGTCCTATTATTTTACTTTAGAAAGTTTTAAGCTCTCACTGTCAAGAAAGCAACATTATCAGTACATATTTTAAATCCAGTTGCAAAATGCTGCTGGTTTGAAGCTTGTGTACAGCAATCTCTTTCACTGTTTAAAGAGAGAATTTTAGGAAAAAAAAGCACAACTGAAATCCTTTACATAAGGTCAGAATAAATTTTTACACTCACTATGCACTTTTGTCTGCAATAGTGAGCTCAATCAGGCTCCAGTGTAGCTGTATTGGCAATGTTGCTTTATTATAATTGTCGTGAGTTCTGCACTGAATGAGTGAATTTATGAGTAAGCAATGAGGTGGCAGATTGATCAACCACCTGGGAGAGATCCTGCCTCTGCTTCACACTGTGCCTTCATTCATACTCCAAAGTTTGAATGTCTCACAAATCTGGGGGCAGGAGGAAGATGGGGGGAGGATATTTGTGATCTTTTATTTGAGTCTGAGGGCATGAGAGGGGATCCTTAGTAGGCAATGTTCCATATTCTTTGCTGTCATGATTCGTTTTCCCAGTCTGCAACTAGAACCTGATACAAACAAAAAATTTAAACCATGCAGTTATTCCAAGCAATCAGATCACAAGTAATCCAAGACAGAAGAAAACTAAAGAACTAAAAAAGCATATATTAATTACAAGCAAGACATTTTATAAATTAATGCTTAAGTTTCCTGGTCAGCTCCACACATGTGTCTAGAAATTACTACCACTTTTAAACCCCATCTACTGTCTAAGATCCATGCAAAGCAACTTAAGGTACCTGTCAATTATACACAGAACTAATGGCATTAATATACAAGTGTAGACATCAACTTTCTGTAAATAAATATTAGTAAATGTATTTACAAAAATATTTCTCATTTTTATCCCATCTCAGAAAGGTAATCTGCTTTGCCAGCTCTAGCTGACAGCCAGATACCAAAGATATTTTTGCAAGTTCTCCTTCCTTCTAGAGCAAAGGAAAGCTTTTCCCTCCACTCCAGTCAATACGAGCTACTGGACTGTTTTCTTGGAAGCATGATTTTACAGTACAAATTTGAGTTTCATGCATATAGTGAAGGGGGCTTCTCTCCAACTGAGATCAGAAAAGTTCCTCAGAAAACAATCCAGTTAAAATCACATCCTTTTCCTGCCTGGTTTTCTGAACTGTCCAATGCTTTTCACCTCATGCAATTACAATTACCAATGATACAGTAAGTAACTCAGAGTAGGCTTCTATACCATGTATGTACCAAATGCTTTAGTTCAATCTGTGGGAATCCACAAAATCAGAGGGTTTTGGGAAAGCTGCAAAAGGCAGGCCCCAGAGACAGCAGAACTGTGATTAGAGCTAAGCAGCAATGAGATTGGTCAGCAGAAAAATTATTTAAAAAGTAGAAAAGCAAGGACAAATAGAACAATGGTCTGTATATTAACGCTTGTCTAGAATAACTCTCTAAGCTACAGAAAAGTTTGATCTAGCAAGATATTAGGAAGTTTGAAGCTTAATAATGGAGCTCTGTGCATTGTGTTTTAAGGCTTACAAGCAGGTATTGTATTCTAAATAAGCAAGCATTGTTTTAACCAAAGGTACGTGTGGTTATAGTGGTTGGCTAGAACTACTGTCAATGTGCTTTTGCTTTGTGTGATTGGTCAAAAAACTTATAAAGTGAGTTGTAACATTAAGTTCTTGGTCTGCTGCCTGGTATGTGAGCTGCTGGCATCTTCCCATTGTCATAGCCATGTAATGAGGCTGATGCTGGAAAATAAAACAGCTCAAGGCACGTTCCACAGCAGCCCCGTCCTGTTCATGATTTGTTCAGAGACCCTCAGCCAGCGATACAATCTACCTCTCAAAGCTATCTATATGGTTTAGCATGATTAAATATTTGTTTGCTTTGAGAAGAAGTTTACCTCTTAAATTTTGTTAGGGTTGTTGTTTTTTTTTCAGCAACGGTCTCCAAACAATCAAAAGCTCTAGATAGTAAAAGTGTACCAACCCAAAGAGAACCCCCGAGAAGGTTGGATCTGTCTGGACCCCTTCCTGTATGGAGTGTTTGAGGCTGTCTGTAGTACCAGGGGTCAGTGCAAAAGACACTTGCATGTGGTGCAAACAGGTGAATGATCTCCTCTGCCTGGTGGCTGAGCTTAAGGAGGAAGCAGAAAGACTAAGGAGTATTAGGGAAAGTGAAAGGGAAATAGACTGGGGGAGTTTCGCCCTTCCATCCCTGAGAGAAGCCCACCAGGAGTCAGAGGACTCCCATGCCTCCTACCATCAGGCTGAAGGAGGAGACCTGGTGGATGAAGGGGAGTGAAAATGGATCCCTACTTGGGGAGTTACTGAAAATTCCTCCTGACCCCCATCACCCACCCAGGTGTGAGGCCTTGGATCCAGAGGGTTAGCCAGAGATAGGCATCAAAGAAAATAATCCTGGAGAGCCTCCCAATTACACTTTGTCTGTTAGACTACCTCTAGCATTAAAAAGAGAAGAAGGGCAGTCATAGTGGGTGACTCTCTTCTGGGGGGAGGACAGGGCCCCACATGTCAACTGGACCCATCCCACAGGGAGATCTGCTGCCTGCCTGGGGCCCAGGTTAGGCATGTCACCAGCAAACTCCCTGGGCTGATTCAGTCCTCTGATTGTTACCCACTGCTCATACCCCAGGCTGGCAGGGATGAGATTGAAAAGAAGTGCACCAGGGCCATTAAAAGGACTTTGGGGCTCTGGGTGGATTGGTTGATGGATGGGGCAGGAGCACAGGTAGTGTTCTCCTCAGTCCCTTCAGTGGCAGGGACAAATGATGAAAGGAGCAGGAGAACTCACATTATCAACAAGTGATTTAAGGGCTAGTGCCATCAGCAGAATTTTGGGTTCTTTGATCAGCACCTGGCCTGCTGGAGCCAGATGGGCTCCTTCTATCTATCAAGGGCAGCAGGATTCTAGACCATGAATTGCTGGGACTGATGGAGAGGGCTTTAAACTAGGTTTGAAGGGGAAAGAGAATGCAACTGGGCTCTCCAGAAAAAGCCCAAGGGTAGTAAAAGCCAGAGTCAGGGGTGATATCAGCAGCCCAGCTGAGGTGCATGTACACTAATGGTACATGGGTACATGGGTAACAAACAGGAGGAGATGGAGGCCATAGTGCAACAGACAAGCTGTGATGTCCTTACCATCACAGAAACATGGTGGGATGACTCACATGGCTGGAGTGCTGCACTGGATGGCTACAAGCTCTTCAGAAGAGACAGGAGAGGGAAAAGAGGTGACTCTATTTTTAGGGAGGCTCTCAGTGCCGAGGAAATTGAGATTAATGGTAAGTTTGATAATGATGATGATAATGATGGGTAAGAATCAGGGCGAAGGCCAACAAGGCTGACATCCTGGTGGGAGTCTGTCATCGTCCACCCAACCAGGTAAGAGTTGGATGAATTATTCTAAAAACACCTGGAGGAAGTTTCAGGATCACCAGCCCTTGCTCTTGTAGGTGGCTTTAGCCTGCTGGATATCTGCTGGGAACTCAACACAGCAGAGAAGAGACAGCCTAGGACAGTCCAGTCCTTCATTCCTGGAGTGTATGAAGGACTACTTCTTGTCACAGCTGGTGAGTGAGCCTGCCAGGAGAAGGACTACACTAGAACTGCTGTTTGCAAACACAGAAGGGCTGGAAGGAGATGTGGTGGTTGGAGGCCCTCTGGGGCACAGTGATCATGAAATTATGGAGTTTTCAATATTTGGTGAAACAAGGAGGGGCACCAATAAAACTCCCACACTGGACTTCCAGAGGGCAGACTTTGGCCTATTCAAGAGATTTATTCGGAGAGTTTCTTGGGAAGCAGCCCTTTAAAACAAAGGAGTCCAGGAAGGATGGGCATGCTTCAAAATAGAAATTTGAAGGCTTCAGGAAATCTGAAATCGACAGGAACAGACTGTCTCTATGTGCCGAAAGATGAGACGACAAGGAAAATTACCAGCCTGGATGGGTAAGGAGCAAGGATCTAAGGAAAAAAAAGAGGGTATATCACACCCAGAGGGTGTGAGGACATGTAGGGAAAAAATCAGAGATGCAAAAGCCCAGTTAGAACTCAATCTGCCTCCATTCTGTTAGATGTGGGAGGGAATTTAATAATTAAAGATGAGGAAAAGGTTGAGGTACTTAACACCTTCTTTGCCCCAGTTTTCAGCAGAAAGACAGGTTATCCTCAAGACAGTGTTCCTCCTGGGCTTGTAGGCGGGGTCAGGGAGCAGAATGGCCCCCCTGTTGTCCAGAAGGAAGCAGTCAGAGAACTGCAGAGCCATTTAGATACTCACATCTCTGTGGGATTGGATGGGATCCATCCAAGGGTGCTGAGGGACCCGGCAGGAGAACTCACCAAGCTCCTCTCCATCATTTACCATCAGTCCTGGCTCACTGGGGAGGTCCCAGATGACTGGAAGCTGCCCACTGTGACACCCACCAACAAGAGTGGCTGGAAGGAGGATCCAGGAAACTCCAGGCCTGTCAGCCTGACCTCAATCCCTGACAAGATGATGGAACAGGTCATCCTGGGTGAGATCAAACAGCAAACCTACAGAATGGCCAAGGCATCAGACCCAGCCAGCATGGGTTTAGAAGGGTGTCCTGGGTTGACTATATGATGCTTTTATCCCCAGTCATCTTGTTCTGTTTATGCTGAATAACAAGTTTTGCACCTTTAAGCCTTGTTCCAGAGAGTGAAGGGGGCAGAAGAAGCAGCAGTTTGTTTTCAGACACTGCACTCACTCCTCCACATTCCTGCTCCTGACTGTGTTGTCTGCGGATGGACAGACAGCGGGATAGAGCTCTCCTTTGCTTGTAGTTAGTTTAGCCAGCTGAGGCAAAGAAGTTCCCTGGACTGTGGTTTTTTCCCTTTTCTTTGGAGCTGTTCAAACCTGCTCTGGCCTGAGCACCCAGGGCAGCACCGGCAGCTGCACCTGCGGCCACCGGGCCGGGCCTGGCCTGCGACATTTCCAGCCCTGAGGGACTGACCCGAGACTGGGTGAGCTGAGCTGCAACCCGGGGAGGGACTTGCTCAGTTTGTCATCTCTTTTGGAGCAGCAAGGGGTTTTATTGTTTAATGTTGTTTAGGTTTTATTTTTTAATAAACAGTTTTTTCCACTTTTCTCCGAGGAGGTAGTTTCTCCCGGACCAGTTGGGAGGGAGGGCCCAATTGAATCTGCTCTCCTAGAGGAGCCCCTTTGGGGATTCTCTCCCAAATTTGCTCTGAAACAGGACAGAGGGCCAGGTACTGCCTGGCCAAACTGATCTCCTTTTATGACCAGGTGACCTGCCTGGTGAATGCAGTGAAGGCTGTGGCTATTGCCTATTTGGACTCCATCAAGGCCTTTGACACTGTCTCCCCCAGCACACTCCTGGAAAAGCTGCAGCCCAGGGCTGGGTCAGGAGCACTCTGTGCTGGGCTCAGAACTGGCTGGATGGCTGGGCCCAGAGAGTGATGGTGAGGGTGCTGCATCCAGCTGGGGCCTGTCACCAGTGGTGTCCCTCAGGGGTCTGTGCTGGGGCCCATTCTGTTCAATACCTTCATTAATGACCTGGATTGAGGGGGACTGAGCCCACCATCAGTAGATTTGCAGATGACACCAAGCTGGGAGCATGTGTCCATCTGTTGTAGGATAGGAGGACTCTTCAGAGGGACCTGGAACAGCTGGATGGATGAGCTGAGTCCAACAACACAAAGTTCAACAAGTCCAAGTGCCAAGTCTTGCACTTTGGCCATGACAACCCCTGCAGTACTACAGGTTGGGGACAGAGTGGCTGGATAGTGCCCAGGCAGAAAGGGACGTAGGGGTGCTGGATGGCTGCTGGCATGAGCCAGCAGAGTGCCCTGGTGGCCAAGAAGGCCAGTGGCTCCTGGCCTGTGTCAGGAATAGTGTGGCCAGCAGGAGCAGGGAGGTCACCCTTCCTCTGTACTCAGCACTGGTGAGGCCACACCTTGAGTGCTGTGTCCAGTTCTGGGCTCCTCAGTTTAGGAAGGAATTTGAGATTCTTGAACATGTCCAGAGGAGGGCAAAAAGGCTGGTGAGGGGCTTGGGCCACAAGAACAGCCAAGGGAGCAGGGGTTGTTTAGCCTGGAAAAAAAACGTGTTCACAGGGGTCTTAGGATGAGGGAAGAGACAAGGATTTGACTCCATGTTTCAGAAGGCTTGATTTATTATTTTATGATATATATTGCATTAAAACTATACTAAAAGAATAGAAGAAAGGATTTCATCAGAAGGCTAGCTTAGAATAGAAAAAAAGAAAGAATGATAACAAAGGTTTGTGGCTTGGCTCTCTGTCTGAGCCAGCTGGGCTGTGATTGGCCATTAATTAGAAACAACCACATGGGCCAATCAAAGATCCACCTGTTGCATTCCCCAGCAGCAGATAACTATTGTTTACACATTGTTCCTGAGGCATCTCAGCTTCTCAGGAGGAAAATCCTAAGGAAAAGGATTTTTCATAAAAGATGTCTGTGACAGGAGACCATATCGCTCTCTACAACTACAACTTCCTAAAAGGTGACAGTAGCTGGGGGGGGTGTGGTGTCTCCTCCCAGACAACCACTGATAGAACAAGAGGATGCTGTCTTAAGCTGTGCCAGGGGATGTTTAGGCTAGACATCAGGAAAAAATTCTTCACAGAAAAGTAACTGGGCATCAGAATGGACTGCCCAGGGAGCTGGTGCAGTCACCATCCCTGGATCTGTTTAAAAAAGACTGAACGTGGCACTCAGTGCCATGGTTTAGGTAAGGAGGTGTTAGGTCATAGGTTGGACTTGATGATCTCAAAGGTCTTTTCCAACATAATTCATTCTGTGATTCTGTGAATACTGTTAAATTGCAGATGTTCCTACATTAAATGTGAAACTGCCTCTACAGTTCCGTTCAGGTTGATATCACTGTTGATGTTCCCAGTTTTCATTCATTAGTATTAACTTCAATGTGCAAATAAATAAGTTGTAAGTATCAATTATGGTGTAAATAAATCTTTATCAGTTCCCCATTTTACACTATTTAACTCATGAACATTAATACAAGATCTAGTACAAATACTGAAACTCAAGTGAAATCTTGACTTTTATTTAAATTTTATTAATTTGTTTGGATATACTGCTTTCTCACTGTATTTGTCTAGGTTTAGGGCAAATTTGGGAGAGAATCTCTCAAAGGATCTCCGGTAGTACAACAGATCCAATCAGCCCCTCCCCCCAACTGGTCCGGGAGAAAATATCTCCTTGGAGAAAGGTGGAGAAAAACTGTTTATTAAACAGTCAAATCTACACAATCTCAAACAGTAAGATCTCTTGCCACTCCAAAGGAGATGACAAACTGAGAAAGTCCCTTCCCCGGGGTGCAGCTCGGCTCACTCAGTCTCTGATCAGTCCCTCCAGTGCTGGGAATGTCGCAGGCCAGGCCCGGCCCGGTGGGCCACAGGTGCAGCTGCCGGTGCTCCCCTGGGTGTTCAGTTCAGAGCAGGTTTTTAAGAGGTCCAAAAGAGAAGGGAGAAAAGAAAACAAAGGTCCAGGGAACTTCTTTGCCCTAGTTAGCTAACTAAAAGCAAAGGAGAGCACTGTCCCGTTGCCAGTGCAGCTACAGACAACACAGCCCGCAGCAGGAATGTGTAGGAGTGAGTACAGTTCTGGAAAAAAACCTGCCGCTTCTTCTCTCCCCCCCTTCACTCTCTGGAACACTCTTAAAGGTGCAAACTTATTATTCAGCATGAACAGAAGAAGACGATTGGGGATAAAAGCATCATATAGTTAACCCAGGACACTCACATTCTCCAAAAAGTGAAAACTGGCACTCTTTATAAAAGTTCAACACTCACATGAGAAAAACTGATGGAGAAGGAAAACATTTCCCAACCTTCATTCTGAAAAATGGTTGAGAATTCGCATGGAGACTTCGCACAGAGACTTCTCTCTCATCTATTTAACAGGACACAGAATGTTTAAACGAGAACATCTGCAGCATTCTTTCAATACTCTGGGGAAAGCATGAAAAGCAATGTATTACAGTAAGAGCAGAAGAAATGGGGATTCTTTCTTTGCAACTCAGTCAAAATATGCTGCATGTAGGCATATTTAATTTTTTAAAATTAAATTACTTAGACTTCTTAAAGATACCAGCTGTTGTTACTGTATCTGTGCTTGAAAATCCTCTGAGTCTAGCAGTTGGAAGCTTACATACTTATTCCATTAATTTAGATGACTGTGAACATTTCCCATAGAATAATTGTGCTGCATAATGCATGACTATTCATTCTCTTGTAATGTCAGTTGAAAGAAAAGAACAAGAGAGGGAAAGAAGCAGGGATTTTTTGTGGGTTTCTTCGGGGTTGTTTTTTTGCGGGTAGGGGTTGTTTTTTCTTGGTTGGTTGTTTGTTTGTTTTGCTTGGGGGGTTTTTGAGGGTTTTTTGCGCACTTGGAAATTAATAAAGTCCAAGAGTGTTAGTGCTGCTTTCATAGGGCTTAAGTTGACAGGCCTAAGTCTCTGAACAATCCTCAGTGGTAAACCCTTTGGTTTACATTAGCCACAGAATCCCATTTTTTTAATAGTCTGTGTATAATTACTTCCAAAATGTATGTCTGTTCTGGAAAAGGACACAGAACAAACCAGTATCCAAACTGTGGATTCATCATCCACCTAACCATCTTTAACTTCCTGAGGGAACTTAGTTTCCAAGGTGATATTAAACCTAGGAAACAGCTTGATAGATGCACTTTATTTTGGTACTCTTAAAGCAGAAGAAAATTTTATGGGGAAAAAACATCTCCTGAATATTTACTTTATCTCTGCCCTTTTCTTGTTGTTTTCCTTCTGGAGCTTTTGAAAATAATAGCTTCCTAAGGATATTGTAAAATACTGGAGAGTGGGATCCCAAAAGAAGTGGCCATTTGCAGAACCTACAATTTTCTTCATAAGTCAAAGACAAGAGACTTCCAGTCCTTCTCTCTTCCCACCCAATTCTGTCTCTAAGCACTCAAACTAGACACAGCAGAACTCACAGAACCCTGTCCTTCATTTCTTGTTGATCAGAATGTTTTCTTTTGGTAGAGTCCAACACAGTTGGGTGTAGAAGGGCTCACAGCTTCCTAATAGGCCATACATACCATAATTATTATAAAGGCTAAGGAGAAGGAGAATGTTCACTGAACTGCCCATTTATAAGAGCAAGCACTGTTTCATCTAAGTTCCTATGCTGTACAGTCATTGAGAAGTTTCTTTGTGATATCATCCCTAGGGATATTTACATTGAAAGGCTTAAGACAAGACACTTAGAACACCTGAGTTGCCATAGAGAGAGTCTACTTGACCTTGTTATGAAAAACACAAGATCTCTTGGCAGACTTTATCCAGTAGAAAATAATCCCAGGTTTTTAGACCACATCAGGTGAAGTAAGGTGCAGATGTAGGCCTCTTGGCAGATCTTCCCATTCAAAAAGAAGGTATCAATACCTTGGAAATTCATTAAAGCATTCCAGTGCTAGTGTAAATGTGGAGAATGGACCACAGACAAGAGCACAGACATGCTGCAATGACACCCAATGTGGAGTTTTCCTCCTCTCAGCCTCAATGCTCTCAAAACCTGTCCAGTGTGAGGGTACAATCAAACTATGCCTTGAAATCTGTGAACAACTCTGAACTACATCTTTAAAAAGAATTTCAGTTTCCCAGCTGAGGGATCTCTTTTGCTTTAATGCAACATACCAAGTGTTTTACCCTGGCTGACCCAAGAATCAGATAGGATCAGCAAACACCCTGAGATCCCATCAACATCAATATCCCCATAACTCTCAGTAGAAATATAACAGCAGTGAACTTTATGTGTACCACTGAGGCTGGTTTAAGTAAATTAACTGAAGTAAACCTACCAGAATAAACTTTGGGGGTCTAAGGAAGTGAAGTGGAGTGTAGGAGGCCCTGAATATTTGTATTATGAATGGAGGAGGTATTAAATACATATTATATATACCTGTACTTAAATATCTTTACCCTTGACTAGTCCTAGTTATCCTTGATGGGCTGCAGCTGTGATGTTCTTCATTGGGCTGCAGCTGTGGTTTGTCAAGGTAACTAGGATAAAAGGGGAGTGGGCTACTTAGTCAGGCAGAGCCATGATGGAGCTCTGACTAAGGAAGATCTTGATCCTGTGCTGTGAAGATCTGCCGCCCACAAGACAACAATAAGAGGTACAGGACTAATGAAATATGCTTAATATAACAACTTGGGACTTATCTAATATGGACTTATGGAATATAACAATGGAATATGATAGATATAACAATATGAGATTGGACTTACGGAATATGTTAACTACAACAGTGGAGATATTCCTAACAGGAGCAAAGAAACTGATAGAAATAAGAGAGAGAAATCAAGATTAGACTAAAAGACTGACATGTTCTATGTGAGAATATGGCAAAATGGATTAAAACCATCTTTCTGCCAAGGAACCACATAAGAGCAAAATCTGGACTACTTTTCAAAAAACCTTTGTAAAGCACGTCAGACTCAGATACAAGTAACTTCTCATGCCATGCAGGTAGTTCTCACTTCTCATTATCTTTAATCAGATCATAAGGCTATAAGAAAAATGTGGAACAGTGATTTATGCCATGGATCAAATATGACCAGGCTAATATAGCAGAATAAAAGAATCACTGAGAAAAAAACTATAAAAATTTGAATACATTGTATAAATTGTGGTGAATGCAGCCAGTGAAAAGAAGAGAAACAGAAATTGAAGATCTAATTAAAGTGAATTAAAAAACAACACTTTTGCATCAAACTGCTTTAACTCCTAACAACATACACTCAAGAGAAAAAAAAGCCTGTACTGGCTCTTTGTATGCAGGTCTGTCAGTCGTTTTATTTGAACAGAGATAGCAAGGAAGTTCTGAAGAATTAGAGACCTGTCAGCTCTAGCTATCAGTAGGTGGAGACTTGAAAGTCATCTTCCTATTGAGATTTTCAACAATAAATGGCTTTTCTCTGCTTCTGAAGACAAACATGGTTCTACCAGTATATGTAGTATTTAGAAATCATAACTAAGGTTTCCCTTAATGACAATAGTAGCAACTATGGATTTAAGCACTAGATAACCTTTCTGCCTGTGATAAATGTGAAAACGAGCAGGCACTGAAACAGCCATAAGAAACAGTCATGAACTCAAGTGACAGCAGGAATAAAATGTCCACATTGTATAAAAGAAAAGTGTGTGAAGTACTCAAGAATGAAATAAGAACAGCCTACATCAAGCAGGGCTGTGTTCACCACAAACAATGTACTCATCACACACAAAAAAGGAAGATCATTAAAGAGAAATTACTACCTGATCTAGCACAGCACTTAAGACTGCAGAAGAGTCTACAAAGTAGAGAAATAAAGAGTCTCATATATAAGAGTCTGAAGTATATTCAGAAGAAATGGAAAATACCACCAGAAATAGTTTAAAAATACATTCTCCTGAACAGTGGGTCTACCAATATAACATGTCATAAAGAGTAATCTGCCAGTAGAAAAAAACCTGAAATATTGTATTATTTCAGTACTTCAGCATTTCTCCTGATGAGCATTACCTACAATGTTATTGCTGATAATTTTTAAACTCTTCTGTGAGTTACAACTGTTTTGGTGACATTAATATTTTCCCTCTTAGCTTTATATATTTATTTTTGTTTGAAGATTTTTTCAATTCATTGAGTAACCATAAAGGAATTTATTCTTCAGGAATTTGTCTTTTTTTGTGCTAATATAATCTTTTATGTCAAATTGTCATATATGAGTAAAAGTCTTTAATTTTGTGTAGTGATGGTTCAAAATTGCTTTAATTTTTGAATACTGAACTCTGTCCACATGAATGATATCCAAATAGAAATGAAATTTTCATGTCTTATTCCACATGATATTTAATACTCCCATTTCAGGTTAAGTGTGCCCAAGATAAATTTTTAGTTTTAAAAGATCAACATTGGAACTACTCACAAAATTTCTCTGTTAAAACCAATGCACAGTTCACCATGATGTTTATAACCAAATTGACTATTTCTACTGGAGCAATGGATTGGCTCATCTCCAGAGTGAATTTCCTTTCTTTTTAAGGGATTGGTACCCCGGATTAGAAGCCTATCATTTTCTCCTTTCAGTTTACTACTTGTATATATCACTTTCATTCAGATAGCATATAAATTGCAAATCTAGAGATGAGCATTAGGAAAAATGTCTCAAGTGGATTTCAATGCTTCTATTGTTGTTTTTTTAAGAACACTGTAGAGTTTAAAAAAGGCACAAATCCAATTTCAGGTCACACATCAGCCTACCCATGTGACTTAATTGCCTACTGATTGATAGAGGAGTGAAATATTTGATCTGTGAATTCTCCCCTTACACATAACTTCAAAGGGAGCACTCCTTAGTCTGTGCCTCTCATAGGTCTGGGTGCCAGTGCATTCATCAGTGGAAGCAATTCCGCCAGTCTGCCTTTATTCTTGCAAAGGAGGAATCATTAGTTTCCTGGTGCAACACAGCTACAAGAGAGTTGGATTGTTCTTTAAACATTAAGAATAAAACCACCGTTTTTTCCCCTCCCACAGGAGCTGAATAGGTAATGCTTGACTGAGGGTGTCAAAAGGCCTTCTTGACCAGTGAGCCTTTCTGAACCTGAATGGAAATGCTTTTGGAGGAAAGGGAAAATGCTTGTTTTAATAGACTTCTCACACTTCAAATTCTGCCATCAAACCTTGATAACCTTCAGAGGAATTCACTGAAAGACACAGCTCCTGCAGTGGGGTGACAAAAATGGGTATGAATGTTTTTGGCATAGTACTGTTATCTGATTTTTCAATCGCTAGTCATGTCTATTAGCCTTTTCTATTTATACATTATTTCTATATACTTCCTGTGATCAAAATGTATCAAAAATCATGTTCCAGTTTTTATAAGGCTGAACAAAACATGCAAAGTTCCAATGCTATGATTAAAGCACTGTCTTTGCAATATTAAAAAATCCCAGCATGAACAATTAAGCTTCTGATTCTACTGTGACATTATCAAAAAAATTGCTTCAAATTCCTTCTCATTCCCAAAGCAAAGACTGCAGAACCTGACCTGCTATCAATAAAGTTTTCCAATTGCCACATAATTCTAAGATACAAGTGACATTGGATGTAGAAGTCCATAAATAATGATGACAAAAAGCCACTGTTCCTGTACATCTGGGTTCTCTCACTGATATTTTGAAGTGTCAAGGACATTAAATTTAATTCCTGCCTTTTGTATGCACAATAAAGATTTAGATAACCAATCTAGTTTAAATCAGCAATATATGGGCACTCATCTGCAGCCTCTCTGTAAATCAAGCAATGAGAGGCAGCCAGTTATAAATCTAAGACAGAAACTCCAAATAGCAGACAAGAAATTGTCACTTCGACAGTACAAGCAGGAGGCATACATTATTTTTGTCTATGCGAATAAGCAACTAAAAGAAAAAATTAAGTAATGATTTTAAAATTGTTTTTTCTCAAGTACAAGAGAAATTAGGATTTTGGAAAGAGGGTGGTCCACATTTGAAGGATTTTAGTATGGTCTCACTCAGCAAAATACTTCACAGTCCATAATCTGGCTCTGAAATGGAACAAGAATCCAAGATTTTACACACATAATAAGAAGGAATCAGGGTACAGACTTCACTTCAGCTGGGATTTACACTTTTAATAAATGTCCAGCATAAACATCACATGACTGTAGCAGCTGAGAAAACATTTTTCCAACCACCCACATGTCATAGTCAAAGCAAAGTGAAAGGCAGAAAAAATGTCATTAAAATCACCCTCTGCAATTTGCAAGAGCTCATTTATTGAAGCCTCCAAACTTTCTGCCAAGGGTAGGTGGGGGTCTTTCTAGTTTACTTCTCACATTTTGTGCTTCAAACAGCTCAAGAGTATTTTAGATTTCTAAGGGGATTTGATTTTTTTTTTTCTGAAGTTGATCCCTACTTTACATAAAGCTATTTATTGTGACTGGCTATGTTTCACCCTCAGAATAAAATATTACTATGTATTATTAGTAAAGTAATATTAAAGTATTATTAGTAAAGCCTTAACATGAAAAGAATACAGTAATGAGTGTAAGGTATCTTGCCTCCTGAGAATGATAAGGAGCTGAAACTATGGCAAAACTAACTAGCAGACTGCTTGAAATCACAAAAAAACTTCTTCAGCAACTTTTGTAGTGTAGATGATGTAAGGGAAGTCCTTTATTCTCCAACAGTATGTCACAAAGATGATGTGTGTGGTATTTCCCTGTTGTACAGAGCTTGACACTAAACAGGTCCCTGCTCTTCAGTCAAGAAATAAAAACACCGAAATCCACCACTACAGAAGATTTGCAGCATAAGAACCTAGAAAGCAATTTCCGATTTTCCCCCCTAAGGATACGTAAAATGAAACAAAGCAGAAACAGAAAATTACAAAAGTGTGTTTGGATAAGATATTTTTGATTGTGTTTTTTACACAATTCACATATCATAAAGTCAACTTTGACATTGTAGTGCTGCCACATTTCAAGTTCAGTCATCAGTTTTAAACAGTGGGCTTTGATATTCTTATGTGTTAATTAGTGATAGAAATCACAGAAGCTAAAATTAATCTTTCATCAAGTCCTAACTCAAGGAATTTTGGATTGAGGCTTGCCAAGACTGTTTGA
The DNA here is from genome assembly GCA_024865655.1 of Emberiza elegans. Taxonomy (NCBI): domain Eukaryota; kingdom Metazoa; phylum Chordata; class Aves; order Passeriformes; family Fringillidae; genus Emberiza; species Emberiza elegans. Next base: position 9,567,392 of record JALJVW010000158.1, read on the forward strand.
TAAAGATTAGTAGCAGTGACATGGCAAGTGCTTGCATCACCCTAAGTCTGAAACCTTCCAAGATTTGCAGTATGGGAGCTGGTAGTGTTGGGAATACATTCCTTGTGATGTCTAACTCTACTGGATTAGGAATCTGGAGCAATTTACTCTTCTGCCTTGGAAATGTGAACATAGGATACATTAACAATAATAAGGTAGGAGCTTATTAACACATTGTTAGTCAATTAACAATAATAAACTATGATCAGGCCTCATAGTGCACAATCCCAAAACAGTAGTTTACCTTCACGTATTATAGCTACAGGCCAAAAAATACTGCATTATCAATAAGCTTTTATTTTAGGCACCTCCAAGTAGCTACAGAAAAGGTGGCAGCTTTTAGCATGCTACTCTTCCTAGCAGTAAAACCTTTGAGGAAGTCTCTGAAACTCATGAAGTCTCCTAAATAAAGTCAGTGTGTGACAGCAAAAGAAGAGAATGAAAGTGGACATGGCATCTTGAAGTCAGTGGAAGCACAGCAAGAAACAAAGCAACAGAGTCTGGGCTTGGGGAGGTTTTTCTGGTGGTGATTTTTAAATTGTTTTAAAGCTTAGAATTTAAAGAAGGAAATTAAGGAGTAAGAACTATTTTGATGCCTGCTTTGACATATAACATGCAACAATGATAAAGTCAAGTATTCCAAATGACAAGACAGTTGGATTAAATCAGAATGAGAGCCAGCCCAAAAATTACTTGGTTAAAAAGATGAGGTGGTAGGTGCAGTCATAATTTCCCTCTGCCATATTTCTGCTGAGAAGTATGCTAGGATCTTGTTTGCATAGGTGCACTTAGCATTTCATTTCTTCTCATTTTATTTTAGCTGCAATTCTGCATTGCCAAAATTGGCTTTTTACAGTGAAGGGGCATTTGTTAATCCTCCTGTTTAAAAGAAACATACAGAGAGCTCAGCTGTCTCTAGCACTAGCTCATGATTTATTTTACATGCAGCTTCACACAGCTCTTTACTAAACAGACATTCCTTTTGCTTTATTACAAGTTTGTTCCATTGAGTCATGCTCTCTGCGGGATGTTGTGTCTATATTTTATTTCACTCTGGCCATTAATTACCTTCTGGGCCCTGTATCATGTGTCTCACAGTCTCATTTATTACAACGGTGCTTGCTAGTGTTGCTAGTCCAGAGGCTGTCAGTATTTCCATTAGAAAACCCATCTCTCAGGGGTTTATAAGTCAGCTGTAAAGCTTTACCCCTGGCTGATGGCTGGCATACATGGCCAGAGCCAGAAGGGTTCTTTCTTTTCTTTCTTAAATTGAACTAGGAAAAAAAACTTCAATGTTTTTAAGTCGCAGAATCAGACGTGAGTTTTGACTCGGTGTTTTCAAAACTCAGAAACAGCTTTATTTCTTTAAACCAAGTTTTGCAGGCTATTTGCTGATAGTGTGAGCCAATGCTTGGGAGTTTGGCTGTTTTCAAAGGATTCAAGTCGTCCTTCCACTTCCTTTTCCATCACTGAACTTCCTTTCACAACACTTTGCCTCTGACTAACAGGTCTGAAGTCTGCTCCTCAGAAGCTGCTGCTGTCTGAAACAGCTTTTGAATATTCCTGCAGATATGTGCCCTTCCATTTAAGTCCAGAAACAAAGAAATTGCACTCTTCTGCCTATATCTCTACAATCATCATACTCACTTGGAGTTAATATTTCCATATGTCCATTTTGCCCAGAGAAGTTGTTGGTGCCCAACCCCAGGAAGTGTTAAAGGCCAGGTTGGATGGGGCTGTGACCATTCTGGTCTAGTGGATGGTGTCCACTAGAAACAGGATGATCTTTAAAGTCCCTTCCAACACCACCCATTCTTTGTTTCTATGAGTTTGAGCAGAACTGGGAAGACACGAAACCTTGGCATTTCCATGCATCAACACCTGATTTCTACTCCATTTAGAACCAAAATAGGCATCCCAAAAGCTTCTCTGTAAGGACTGCGAGGCAAGGTAGGACAGCCAGGGCCCCAAAAGTCCAAGCAGTCAAGGAGCAATCAGGAGCCTCAGAGAGCCAGCACTTTCCAGATTTAGCACTATAACATGCAGATGTCTACTCCAACTCAAAATATAAAGCAATTGCTTCCAATTTTATTCAAAAAATTTTAGTGCAATCTTTCAATGGCAGGCATTATCCAAAAATAAGTCCTTGAGGAGATATTCTACAAAAACAGAGGTGCACACTAGAGATGTGTTGGATCCCGGTGCTCTTATCATGGGGAAGTATCTTTACAGAAAAAAAAAAATGTACACATCAACAACTATTTACTATAATAGTACAAAACATGTTTGGTTTATTTCTCATTGCTTCAAACACTATGACAGACTTGAAACCCCTTTCTATGTGCTAAAAAAGGGTCTCTGCACTCCTCATGTAGTACAAGGGACACATAGGTCTCCCAAACCCATCTGCATCCTAGAGAGCGTGGAAAAGCACATTCTTGAAGAGAATAACCTCTGCAGGGTTCAATCCCGCAAAAACTATTGCATGGGAGTACATGGACTGAAGTGGGAAGCATTTGAATCCTGAAAGAAGATATTTCAGTTAATGCACAATCCAATTCTTCTCAAACATTTGCAGAAAGTGAATTAAAATGATAGAATAGTTGAATTAACTTCTCTATAAGCTTTACCCAGGTGTGTACATTAACTAAATAATGTACGTAAAATAAAAACATTTGTTCTGATTTTCATATATTGATCAAAAGCATTGGAAGAATGAATTTATTTTTTGTTGTTTTCTAAACTAATACACCATACTAAATATGTAAATGCTGACTCTAAGTAATTAACTACAATTCAAGTTGCAGACAAGCTGTTGCTCTTCATGTGTTATATAGATTGAAGTCTCTGTCACTTTTGAGTGCACCATTATCTTCCACTGAAATGTTTGATTTATGATACAGACACAGTGGAAGTTTTAAGTTTTATTCCCCGAAGTCTCAAAAAAATAAAGACAAAGCAAGCATGTAACTAGTAATGACACCAAATGACAACATCCTAACAGTTTATACAAGAAATGGACTCACATGGGTAGTGCTGTGGAGGGCCAAGGCAAAACAAAATAAATGGGTCACGCACAGGGGGGAAAAGGCCACTTTGGAGTGATTATATAATACATTTTTTGACAGAACTTTAGTCATTCAAAACCAGCTTTCTTTTCCCCAACCAAAATCAACATGTTTTTCCTGTGCTTTGCTTTGACCTTGACCACAAGCATACATCCTTCCTGATAAACAATTTTAAGTCAACAACATAAGCTTCATTATTGCCTACATTTTTCAAACAGACAAGAGTGATGCACAGCCCAAATCCATGCTTGAGACCCTTGTGAACTGCAGTGATCCTTCTGTACATGGAGGGGCTTGGAGGAAAAGCAGCCTGATTTGGGTTGTCAGAATTCACATAGTTAATTTAGCACTGGCATGACTGTGAACTTAGAAAATGTCATGTCAGGGATGTCAGACACAGCCATGATGTTACTTTAACCTTTCAGTTAATACCATAGTACTTAAAGTCACTTGATAGTTATTTGGTGGGCAAGAAATTTTGAATCAAAGGTCGAGCTGGTCAAGATGCCCAGCTAGTTGCAGGTAACAGGGAGCCTGTTGTTCCTGGGCAAACACACCTGGCAGAGAAAGAAGGTGCGCTTAATAACTGCCAAAGCCTCTGCACAAAACAAACCCACCACACTTCAGCCAAGCTGACATGCACACATTATCACACACTGTGCTAGATATGCCACAGCCCACACAGAAAAGGAAAACCCTCAACTCTGAGATCAGAGTTTCCATATTTATAGATTAGCATAGAGAAATTTGCATCCTCCCTGCCATGGCTCTTAATGGAGCACCACATAGTCTCTGCAGAGCAGTCTTGTTCATGCTCAGGAAGATGTTATCCAGACTTTAGTGAGTGCCTCTATTGGTCAACAAATATGTTGACTTTCAGAAAAATATTTAGATGCTCTCTGAAGGGTAAGTTTAGACACTGTTTTAATAATTTTTTTTATTTATGTGGAAATACACAAAATAAATATGTAATATATTCTTTTCAGTATTGATGCTCAGAGAAAAGCAGCAGAGATACAATATGGAAAGTTGCTAGAAGAAAAAATAATTACAACCTTACAATGTCCTGTAAAACTGAATCAGTGGATCCTTACCAAATTTTACTGGAGAAACAAGAAAAAAACAGTAGTGTTATAGTAATGGCATAAAATTCTTATTGACATTGTCAGAACAGGTTTCTCAGTGTTTTTCCCCAAAGTATTTTTTAATCATATACTACTGTAGAAATAAGTCAATATTAAAAGGAAATAATTACTAGTCAAAAATTGCTTTTTCACTGGATTTTACTTGCAGAACACAAAAAATCAGTAGGCTTATTCTAAAAGAAAGGAGATTTTTACATTTTGCAGAAGGCATTCCAACCATAGAGACAAATTTAGATAACACAGCAAAGTGTTCTCATGTTGCTTAGGGCAGCATCTCTGGCGTAGATCCCAGTCTGACAGAGGATGCTGACTGGAAGTCCCAGTCCCAGCATTCTGCTGACCAGGGACTGATGAGTACGTGTGACGGTGTTCACAGGGGTCTCAGGATGAGGGAAGAGACGAGGATCTGACTCCATGTTTCAGAAGACTTGATTTATTATTTTATCATATATATTGCATTAAAACTATACTAAAAGAATAGAAGAAAGGATTTCATCAGAAGGCTAGCTAAGAATAGAAAAAGAAGGAATGATAACAAAGGTTTGTGGCTCGGCTCTCTGTCCGAGCCAGCTGGGCTGTGATTGGCCATTAATTACAAACATCCAACATGGGCAATCACAGATGCACCTGTTTCATTCCACAGCAGCAGATAATCATTGTTTACATTTTGTTCCTGAGGCCTCCCAGCTTCTCAGAAGGAAAAATCCTAAGGAAAGGATTTTTCATAAAAGATGTCTGCAACAAGTACCCACCATGTCTGCCAAGCATGGGGGACACACTCTCACAAGCTCTGCCTGTTTGTTCCACACATCTGCTCTGACACTTGAGCTCTGTGTCCTCAACTGGACCTTTCCCAGACCTGTGACCACTGCCCACTGACCCACAAGACCAGCATGGGGAGAGTGCTCAGTGTTCTGCCAGCAAAGCAGAGAAGCAGCAGCCTGGGGCAACAGTAACAGCCCCACCTGCAAGTGCCACTAGAAAAAGTGACATAAGATGCAGGGGGCAAAACCCCCTACATGCTTAATGTCTAGGACAGCAAGTGTTATAGAACTGTTTTGCTTTCCCTCTGCAAAGGAAAAGGGATGAAGCTGTTATTCTCCCAGATACAAAGCTGTGCGAAAGAGAGGCTTGCTGAAACTCTCAAATTTACCCTGTGGCTACAGGCAAGCTTTTTGTACTGAATTAAGAGTCTGAACACACCTGTGATCGGTGTCCATGCAGAAGGAGTATCTGTGCCTCGGGCTGCCCAGTCTGTGCTGGGTGAACAAAGAGCAGAGCAGCTTCTCTCTCATGCTCCAAATGGTGCAAAACATGTTCTCACTAATGCTACTTATGGAGGTTCTGGGGCTGATGTCCAAGAAAAAGCGGTTTTCTGATCTCTGTAGAGCTTATGCCACTAGGATTTTAAGCCTTATTCTTAAATTATGCAGAATCTGAGATTTTACTTAAATACTGCAACAATAGGGAACATATGTTAAGTAGCAGTGATTAGTTTGCTACCAAAAAACCTATGCTTAATCTGAGAGCAAACACTCAGAGTTCAGTAATTCAGCTTAGTTATTCACCTCCCTTCCAACTTGGAGATAAACTTTGGGAAAAAATATTACTATTCATAATGGAAGTGTTGTTATTTTATCTAACTTGGAACTAAGGTGCCGCCTACCAGAATAAATCAGGAGGATTTAACTGGGTCCATTGAAAAGAGCAGGTCAAAAGCAAATCTGTCTGCTTACATAACTGCTAAGTAAAATACACTACAATTAGATTTCTATATCCACAGATACCAAAAAGGGGGTCATTATACCTGCTCCTCCCAAGAAGACTTGGTACTATTCAGTAGTTAACCGTCCATGTCCATTTTCCCAAAAAATGGTGATTATAACAAGTACTCATCTTCAGTTCTTAGCTACTTGACAAGAATTGTTCAGTGCTCAAAAATGCAAGCTGAATACCTTTCTTAATTATTACTATTAATGTTGAAATGTCTGACTTAAGAGTCCCAGGCTTTTTCAAGATAGCCAGATGCCTCAGCCTTGCAATGTGGGGGCAAGAATGAAGGAATGAGAACTTCCCACACAGTAGGGGGGATGATGAATTTAATTTCTAATTGCAGACATAAGTGTCTCTCTTCACTGCTAAGTACCAACTGCAGAGAAGCCACAAGCCATGTCTATTCTTAAAGGATTTGTTTGGTGGTGGGCAGATGCAGGCTTTAACTTTAAAGAGGGAGAAAGTAATAAATATTTTAAAACACCCACGGGTAGTTTTGAAGAGTAGTTAAAGTCTGTTCCAGCTACAGTGGACGCTTCAGAGAGAGAAGGCCACCAGCATTTTGCCCTCCATCACTTCCACAACTTCCCCTTCAAGCATTAGATGCTTCACTTATCTTCCTGCAGTTACCTCTGCCAATATAATTTGTCCATTTGGAATAGAAAAGTGCCTCATCAGCAATGCCTCACTAAGTACCAAGAGCTGTAAATTCTGTCATGAAGCATCTGAAACGCAATTCCTCTTACTCTAGCAATAAGAGTTCAATCCATGAATTTTATGCCTTAAGGTGTTAAAGATCTCCCTACTAATAACACACAGGAACAGAACCAAACTTGAGTAAGCCAAAGCCTTTGACATATTCCAAGTAGCATGCCCTGTCCGGTTTATCTTATATCCATCTCTTGACCATGTGACTGAGATGCACATAGATAAAAATGAGTGGAAGAGCATTGCATCAACTGCTCTTCAGAATCAGTTGATTTATATCCATTACTTTTTTCTGTTGTAGGCAAGAAGTTTATATTTATAGGGCCTAGAAACTTACTTAAGACTGACTGAGGTTCAGATCTCATAATGCAACACTGGGAATTGATGCCTAATTGATGCCTAACAGTTGACAGTCTGCCAAGTGTAGGTAACCACCTTACACCGTTTCTTTCCCTTGAATTTGGTCACTTAAATACTTTGGGAATCTGAATTACAGAAGAGGCTTTAACCTGCCCATGCTCAGGACAGTAAGTAAAGCAAAAAATATTGAAACTTTCCCTAAATTGGCACCAAGCTGTCAGAGCTAAAGGAAGCTCTGAAATGGAAGGGAAGGGACACTCAGAGAAGTTACACTGAAGAAACCTGCAGTTTTTTCAACAACTACTATAACATAGTTTCAAGTTGTAGCTTACAATCCTGCCATACAGTCCATAGGTCTGTTTGCCCAATGCTCAGGACCCAACCTCATGACAACAAAAGCTCTGGGAAAGTGGGCACTTATTCCTGGACTTAACATCCCTGTGATTTTTGTAAACTTGCCTGTCAGGTGACCTTTACGCTTTTGGTTTGCTAAAGACTTTAAACCATTGCTGATGAGTTTTACATACACAGGGCTAGTTGGAGAGCAGAGGAAATCATGTGTTACTGGGTTTGACCCCAGTAACATCTGTGGAATTGAAATATTTCTTTCCAGAGAGACTGAAGTGTGTATGTACCTTCATACCAACCCCAGTGAAAAGGAGGCAATGACTAGTCTGTGTATGAACTTGCTTCCAGATATTGCAAAGTGCAGTGAAAAAAAAAAGTTTAAATAATATTCCATGATGCCAGAGACTTACAAAAAGAAAATAAAAGAGTCAATTCTGATAAAAGAAGATCCAGCACATGTATAGAAGACCAGCTGATAAGGTGTGTGCAATTCCTCGACAGGGGAGACCACAGGTATGTTTCAGGTTTCTCACATCCTCTCTCAGGGTCTAGTTCCACTTGCTCCTACAGCTGTGCTTTCTCCTTTATAACATAACAAAATGCACTTGAACCCCAACTCCTTTTCCACTCCCCTGGCATGAAGTCTCCTGTTTCCAAATCAAACAAGCAAAACACTTACAGAAGGAATGCAGAGAGCATAATTACCTCCCCCTGCTGAGCATGCTGGCCTCAGATTGCAGAGCAAGACCATTAAATAAAGTAACCCAAAAGCCTCCAAACTCCTACGCCTACCCCAAAGCAAGACAGCCTTTGCACAGAGTCCACCCACCACTGTACCCAAAAGGTTTTACTGTGCTCACAAGGTAAACTCTAGGCACTCCAGAATTAAATCCAAACTACCTTGGAGACTTTATTGTTAAGGTGGTGCAAAATACAGCACAGATTATGAGCCAGTGAAGCCATAAACTCACCCTTCATGTTTTTTTTTTTAAATATAGATCAGCCTAATATGTTGCAGCCTTATATTGCAGCCTAATAACAAAACATTTACGCAGTCCTTAAAGCATAACATGAAACTACAATTATTCTGCTTGTGATTCACACATATTGAAAACCTCTTTCAAAACACTGCTCTTTCACCTGTGAACTGCAAGAATCTATTTCTCTAGTGAAGCATATGTAAGACTAAGGACTATTCTGGAACTAGTTTTCCCCTCAAAATTTGCCAATGTGCATACCTCTTTTCTTGAAATAATTTCTGAATTATAGCATATATTCTACTGAAAAGAAAAAATCAGAAATATGAAGGTTGAGTGATTGACTGACTGCTTTATTCATTATTACAAGACCTAAGAAAACACTTCAATGGGTAAGTTTATCACTGTATGTCTAAGCTTATCATATCATCTGGTTATGGTTAGAATCTCATTCCAAAACCATCCTGTCTTTGAAGTAAATGTGTCCCATAGCACAGAAAAATGACTAGATGTGAGAAGACAGTGAACATATAGACCCCAGATGGATAATGTAGTTCTGAGCATTGTAGAACACAAGTGAACACTATTTTCCAAAATTTCTTTTCCTGCTAGTGTGTTGGAGTTTAGAGGAGGAAAATAATATACATCGTTTTTTATAACCTGCATTTTTAACAATTTGCTGTGAAGTTATGCAGTGAATTTTTTCTGAAATTTCAAACAGTGTGCAGTATCTTGTTAGAATGATGTGAGAAAATTCCTTTAAGGCTTTTACACACTTTATTGTAGCCCCTTGTCATGGTTTGAGCCAGGCACAATGCCAGTGCCCCCATGAAAAAAAAATCCTCTCCCTGGTACCTGCTGTGAGATGTGACCAGGAATAAGCAAAGCAGTACTCTACTTAAAAAATATAGAAAACAGAACTTTATTAACTACACAGGAAAGAAAAGAAAAGACAATCTCAAGGAAAATGAAAACTCTACAGAATACAGCTCCTCCTCCTCCTCCCACCAAATTCCCAATACAATTACATCTTCCGGTCCAGCAAAAACCACCTTTAAAAATACTCAATCCTCAATTCCTTAAGAGGAGGAGTCCTTCTTGTATGCCCTGGGCTTTTGGTCACATATCACCACCTGGATTGGAGATCGTGACTCCCTCCTCCCATTTCAGTGCTCTCACCACTGAACATGGACCAGAGCTACTTTGAGGGTTGTCTTTTTAAGGATTCCGTCATCCCACTCCAAAAAAAGGCACAGTCTCCACTTTGAGACATCTGTCCCCCCATTATTTCACCTCCTGGGCCGGGAGGCTCCCACACTGCCCTCTTAACTCTGGGACACGGTGGCTCCCCCTGAAAATAGTCTCTGTATTGCAGGAACAGTCCATGGCTCCACAAAAAGCGTCCAGCAAAGAATGCCACTCCACATCTCTTCCACCCTAGGTTCTTCTCGCAATCTCTCCCCTGCTCGGCCCTTTAAAAACTTACTTAAATCCTTCTTCGTCTCCTCTCCAGGAAGGGTCAGTACTCTGCAAAAGCTTTCATTGTCCAAGAAAGGGTTAAAACTCCACAGCTCACAACCCACAAGCAGCCGGACTCCTCCTCGTTCAACACCCCTCCTCTTCACAGGCCGGGCAGGCCGGCAGTGAACTTCAAGGCCACAGCCCAGTCCCAAGCAGCAAGCACAGACACAGTCTCTCTCTTTCTCTCTCTCTCTCCCCAGGAGAAGGGGGGGCTGCCCAGTAGCTCCCGGTGTCTCTCTCCTCCACCCTTCCACTAGGTAGGCCAGGCCTACCCCCATCTCGATCCAGGCCCGGGCCTACCACATGGCTGCCCCTCCCCCTGCCCAGCCGGGACAGCTGGAGCAGGGGGAGAGGTCCTTCCTCTTCCACGCCGAAGTCCCAAGAGGGCTGCCCCGGGGCAGAGCTCTGCTTTTAACCCCTGTGTGTTCTCAGAGGCGTGTCCAAATCTTAGTGGTCACCTAGGTGTCAATCTCAAATCTAAACCTTCAATTGGACTGACCACACACTCCCAGAAATCCACTTCCTTCAAACCAGGACACCCCTTTATTACAAAAAAACCTTCATCAAAATTTTCAGAGTAACAATTTTTTTAAAAGAGGAGACAAGCAGGAGAAGAGCAAGAGCACCTTTGTATTCACTACCATCACCAAATACAGGAAACTTTGCATGTTTTTAATCTTAGGGCAGCTTCCAGTGTAATTGTTGGTTCCACCCTGTTTGACTCCCCAAAATGGCAAAAGGTGATGTTGACACAAGATAACAAGTCATGGTACAGAACATCTAAAATAATTAAAAACTGGAAATGGTGTGATAATGATAGTCCATCACCTTGATTCTGAAACTCCTGACTAATTTGGGGATGGATGTCCATCCTTTTCACCAAGCCACTCTGATTTTTCTACTTCATTTTCATTTTCCTTTGATCTTTCGGTCACTTTGAACAAAATGAAATGGAGACTTAAGAGCCCCATCAGGAGTGGGAAACCATGTAAACTTTAGAGCTGCCAGAGTTAGCTCAGTCAGCTGCTCTAAGTGAAGGGTTGTACAGCCCAAGGGTGTCTCACATATAAATCCTAATGAAGCTCTGTGAGGTTTGACACCTGGTTATGGTGAACTGGACCAATCAGAAGTGAGAGTAAGTCAGAGTGAATTTTCAGGTATGTTCATAACTTTAAGACTTTTACCCAAAAAAAAGAGGTACTAATTACAAAATACCTAAACTACACAACAAAGTAAATTTGAAAACTTCACAAGACCAAAGGTATTTTCTTAATCTATTTTGCTTCCTATAGCAGCAGGGAAAGAAATTACTCTAAAATTTTGAAAAATTGCACTTCTAATAGCATCTGCTATCCCAAAGTACTTGGAAAGCTACTTAGCATATGTTTCTTTATGAATGCAGTTATTTTTTCCCACCACAGCAATACAAAATAAAGAGGAGAAATTTGGTTGTAGACTATCTTCTCCCAAATATAAGCAGTCCAGTCATCAGTGCCTAAAGCTACTGAAGATGCTCAGTAATGGCTTCAAAAAATAACATCACTTCTTCCTTTTGACTGAAATGGCATATTCCCCAGAGCAAAAAAATATATTTGCCTGTGGCTGAAGACTTGTTGAGGATTGTGAATCAGGACTTCCAAACCACTTGCAACACTTGTTCTGCCATCCCCTACCTGGAGTATGAAGTCCCCCACCCAGGCACAGACCAGGGAAAGCCATGATTAAAATAGCTTATGAAATCTGTCAGATCACAGAACAAGGTGGGAAGGAAAGCTGCAGATTTTCCTGACATGAAAAACTGAGGGCATTAGAGGACATTTCTGGGGTTCCCAAGAAATCCTGAAAAGACAGAGAACCCACATGAGGAATATGGTTCTGTATCTTCTGACATTTGCATAGGTCTAGTAGAAAATACAAATCTGATCAAAAAAGAACTGTGACTGTGTTCACAGGGGTCTCAGGTTGAGGGAAGAGATGAGGATCTCACTCCATGTTTCAGAAGGCTTGATTTATTATTTCCTGATATATATTTCACTAAAACTATACTAAAAGAATAGAAGAAAGGATTTCATCAGAAGGCTAGCTAAGAATAGAAAAAGAAGGAATGATAACAAAGGTTTGTGGCTCGGCTCTCTGTCCAAGCCAGCTCACTGTGATTGGCCATTAATTAGAAACATCCAACATGGGCCAATCACAGATATACCTGTTGCATTCCACAGCAGCAGATAACCATTGTTTACATTTTGTTCCTGAGGCCTCTGGGCATCTCAGGAGGAAAAATCCTAAGGAAAGGATTTTTCATAAAAGATGTCTGCAACAAAGAACCACCCCACACCCCAAAATACATCCAGTTCCACTTACATGCTTGTAGTAAAAACTAGCTGTGTTCACATCCCAGCCAAAGAACTGAAACGTCCATCAGGTTAAGCCAAAGATGCAATGTTTCCTCACCACTTCATTGAGTTACTATACCAAAATATACTGAAATTATGTAGACAAACATCAACTCCAATTTATACTTCTTTCTCAAAAGACTAAAGAAATTGCACACAAAGCAGCTTGTTAAGAAATAAGTAGTATTTTTTTAAAGGCATTTAGCAATCTGTTTCTGCTACAACTCCTTTCCAGCCAATTTGCACCTATAAGTCGTAGTACAACTGCTTTGGAATCCAGAAAACATGAGTTGCATGTTTTTATTTTATACATGGGATGTATAACAATACCATTAGGGCATATATACATAGTTTTCCTTCACTGCCTTTCACGAGCACTTCAGCAAAGTCTTATTATGTGTATAAAATTACTTAGAGGTCCAATATGTCAAATGGTAGAAAATTGGCAGAAACAGAAGAATAAGTTTTGCTCATCTTCTTTTCATTGTCCTGTGCACCAAAAATGGATTTCTAAACGTCCCTGTGACATTTCTGCCTTCAGATAAAAACTTTGCCTACAGTACTTTATTCTCTTTTAAAGCAGAATCTACTCACCCAGAGGGAAAAGACCCCAAGACTTGCCACAATCAATAGTTCTTACAGTAAATCCCTTGTCAATGCATAACGCCAAGGCAATCTGTGCCTGGGATTTTCATTTCCCCATGGGCAGCACTCAGGTGCCCATGTATATCACTTTGTGCTCAGATATTAACATTAAACATTGCTGGCTCTTTCTTCCTTAAAGGGCCACTGGTACCAGTCGTAGAGACTATTTTTGTCTCATAAATTATCAATCAAAAATCTGTTCAGCCTTTCTGAAGACGTGTATTTGTCACATGGCACGTGGGGGGTTGGAGGAAAAACGTGGAATAGATCATAGAATGGACCTTAAAGATCACCCAGTTCCAACCTCCTTCTGTGGACAGGAACATTTTTTGCTATATCAGCTTGCTCAGAGCTCCATCCATCCTGACCTTGAACTCTCCCAGGAGTGGAGCATCCACAACTTCTCTGAGCAACCCATGCCAGCGCCTCACCACCCTCACAGTGAAGAATTTTTTCTTAATATTTCATCTAAGCCTACTTTTTCAGTTTGAAGACATTCCCCCTTGTCCTGTCTCTATGTGTCCTTATAAAAACCCCCTTTCCTTCTTTCTTGCAGTCTCCCTTCAGGTACTGGAAGGCCACAATTAGGTCACCCTGAAGCCTTCTCTTTTCCAGTCTGAACAAACCCAATTTGCTCAGCCTTTCCTCAAAGGAGAGGTACTCCCTCCCTCCAGTCACCTTGGTGAACCTCTTTTAGACTGACTCCAACAAGTCCATGTCCTTCCTGTGCTGGGAGCCCAGAGCTGGATGCAGCACTGCAGGTGGGCTCTCAGCAGAGCAGAGCAGAGGGGCACAATCCCCTCCCTCCCTCCTCTGTGCTCTTAATGCAGCCCAGGACACGTTTGGCTCTCTGGGCTGTGAGTGCCATGGCCAGGGTATGTCCAGCCTCTCCTCCTCCAGCATCCCCAAGTCCTTCTGGGCAGGGCTGCCCTCAGTCTGCTCATCCCAGCCTGGATTGATACTGGAGGTTGCTCCAACCCAGGTGCAGCACCAGCACTTGGTCTTGTTAAACTTTGTGATATTCCCATGGCCCCACTTCCTGAGGTTGTCCAGGTCCCACTGGATGACATCCAATCCTTCAGGTGTGTCAACTGCACCACTTAGCCTTGTGTCATGGGCTGAAGGTGCACTTGATCCCTCTGCCAGCATCATTAATGAAGATATTAAATAGCACAATACAGACCTGAGGGACGCCACTTGTTACCAATGTCCGCTGGGACTCTGAGCCATTGACCACAGCCCTCTGGATGTGACTGTCCAACCACTTTCTTATCCATGTAACAGACCATTCACCAGACCATTTAAAAAAATTATATTTGGATTATCAGAGCTTGTTGTCATTCACATATTTTCCAGTATAAATTATGAATTGCCATTTCTGAAGCATCAGGTCACTGTTCTTATGGACTTCCACATTTGTGGTGTTTTCTGAGATCCCCGTCGGAGGGAGGAATGAGTGAATCTGACTCCATGTTCTTAGAAGACTAATTTATTATTTAATGGTATTATATTATATTGTAGTAAAGAATATTAAACTAATCTATACTAAAGAATAGAGAAAGGGTACAGACAGAAGGCTAAAAAATAATAATGAAAACTCATGACTCTCGCCAGAGTCCCAACACAGCTGGCTGTGATTGGTCATTAAGTAAAAACAATTCACACAAAACCAACGAAACATGCACCTGTTGGGTAAACAATGTCCAAACCACATTCCAAAGCAGCAAAACACAGGAGAAGCAAATGAGATAATATTGTTTTCCTTTTTCTCTGAGGCTTCTCATCTTCCCAGGAGAAGAATCCTGGGCAAGGGGATTTTTCAGAAAATATGACGGTGACACACATTAACTTGCAAGATGGTCCCAGATGACATGAAGACATCAGACATGCTTTCCTCCAATGCCTTTGTCATTCCTTATCACCCAGTATGTGACAGGACAGCTGCTTTCAAAAATTATGCTGAAGGAACACCGGGATGCATGGTCAGAAGCACAGGTGCTGTCTTCCTGGACAGGCATAATTTATGCTGAATTTCTTGCCTTTGTAACAGAAAGAGAGAGGGCACCTAAAATCAAAGGGTCCAAAGTATTATGAAAATACATGAGTAAGAATGAACATTAGTCCTTTTACTTGAAATTTCAGATATGCTCTATAGCAAAAAAAAAAAAAAAAAGCCTCTCTACTCTGAAGCTGTATATGCAAAAAGCTTAGGGAATTACGGAACATTCAGATATTCAGGATCATCACAAAAAAATTGTATTATTGCTTTTCATTGAATTAAGTCATTATTCAGTCTCCCTCAATTTAGGCATGACATGCCTGACAGGTGTTTCAGGCAGGAAGAAATCTAGCTCCTAGTGACAGAAACATATATTCAGCTTTGTTAGTGAATTCGATCAGGTCAGATTTGGTTTTCTGGAGATGTTGGAGAAAAAAGAACTGGATAAATGTACTTGAGAAATTAAATGGAATATGGGAAAATGTCTGGAATTTTTACTTTTGCTAAATGCATCTTCCTCTGTCTAAAAGACAGTTTATACTTTTTCAATCTTTTGACTTGCCAGTTTAGACACAATTAGCCTAATATTAATTCATCATAATTAGCAACACTCATTCTACTGCAGTGTCTTTTGAATTACAAACGTTATTCATCTCACTGTTAACAAGAAAATTTAAATTAAAATGGTTACAGGAGAGGTCTGAGCACCAGAATTTCACTGTTCCGCCCTCAGTCTGTGACAGCTCTTTACAGAAACTCACATGGGTCAGTTTTCCCCAGACTCTTTTTTTAAAACTGTTCGGGGAAGAGAATGCAACACTAAACTCCGATATTTCTGTATAATTCTGGGCCACTCTGCTGGAGTTTCACATCTATCAAATGGTAACCACAGTAAATGTCATTCAATACCCTTAGGCATTTGATTTAGAGTAGGAACCAGTCATGCACACAAAAAGTGAATTTCTAAGTAGTCAGCAACATAAGATTGCAATTCATACTTTTTTTAGTAATAAAATTGCTAACCAAATTGTAGTTTAGGATAGGCAATGTCTTCTGAGCCAGCCTACCATGCAAGAAGCTGGAATTTGGAAAGAGCTCCATAGGAACACAGTTAACATTTTGACCTGTGCTGACACTGTTATCAATGAGGAGGAAATGCAGAGAAATAGAAGCAAAAGCAAAGATACAGTGAGTTTGTTAAAATCTATATACACATTAAGAGAAAAAAAGCCTTTCAATCTCTTTGACATTTATAGATGCCACCAGTTAATATTTTTCCAAAGGTATTTTACTTCTGATTTATGTGCAGACTATAATCAACATAAATTAGTGTTTGTCATCAATATTTTAAGGTTCCTGACTAGAACTAGATATTTGATTTCTCATCTGAAAGTAGAAGCTAACCTGTACTGGATAAGGGTGTGCAAAGAGAATTATTTGACAAGAAGCAATGTAAAACCAAAGAAACTAAAGGAGACAAACATATCACACACAAAAAAAAAAAAAAGTGGGCTGGAGAAAAACAAACTGCTGCTTCACTCCCTGGCAATAAAAAACCAAAAAAACACAAAAAAGCACAAAAATAAACACCAAAGAAAAAAAAAAAAAAAGCAAAGAGGGTTTGCCAGGAAACTAGCTTTTGTGGCCAAGAAGGGAGTAAAAGTCCTTCAGTCTCACACAGATGCTTCTCGAAGACATGATAAACTTTCCCAACACAACCTCTCCACTGGGACTCCATTTCAGGTTACCTTTTCCTGACTACATGTTCAATAACATCCACACATATCATTTAAAACTTAAACACTGCAAAGGACTCTCCAACTGCATTTGGAGTTAATACAGATGCCAATTTTGCTATTTGAGGATGAAACTTCAATATTGTTGCATAATTGAATGGAATTCCCATAGCTGTCACCTATAACCTTACAGTAGCATCTTCCAAACACTGCCATTTTTGATCTTCTACAAAATCCCTTTAAATCCTTTTTAAAAAGGCAAATGCCATATACAGATTAATTAACACAGTTGTCTGAAGGTCTGCATGAAGCCAAGATGAGAGCAATTCACCAGAACACAACTGCTTAAGTGATCACTGCTTTTGTTTCAAATCAATGCTCAATTAAAAATTTCCTACAGTCTTAGCTGTTAATTGCTTCACAGTAGCACAAATAACATTTTAACTGCCTGTAGGCTTGTAACAAGCCCATTTCTTTATGTTGTAATTGCTTCTTTTCTTGGCACCATCACATTTCTTCCTTGATTCTCTTGAAAGAAATTGAATGAATGGATGATAGGATAATGTACACATAGACATTGATTGTACACATTTTGATTATAAAAAATCTATTGAGATAAATAAGAGAAAGTAGAAAAAGTGTAAAAAGTGATAATTTTGATCAAAAATGTCTTTCCAATGTTTTTTGTTCTTCATTTATAAAACATCTCAAACTTTTTCAAATTTAAAAAGCATTCAGACTTCAAAATCAGAAGATACTTTAGAATATTCAAGTTTCTTTTTATATATAGTTTGCAATTGGGATGTCAGTAATATTACCCCAAAATCTTACAAAGAGAGTCACAAACATCTATCTAGGTGTAGAAAGTATTTTGTATCCAGAGTTTCCAATGCCCAAATCATGAAAGAAATTGCTTGTTGGCATCTTATTCCTGCAGCTTACAGAACAGCAGAAGTCAATACACAATGCTGGACTTTATTCTCACCATAAGATAAGCAGTAAAACATCTGCTCTGCCTAAAATGAAAGGACTCTATTTTCATTTAGAGACTTCATGCATTCCCTAGGTCATTGCATCACCTGCACACACCTCTGATATTACTTCCTTTCTGCAGAAGAATTCATACGGTGCTTTAATTTCCTCTTTCCCAGAGTAGTCAAATACCCTTCTGCATGTTTTTTTTCTGTTCCAGGAAGCTGCTCAGACCTCAGAAACACAGGGACTTGAAGGAATACATCTCTCTCACACAGCTCCACTGCCCCTTCTTTGTCAAGATTAGTTTGCTAGCAGGTTGTAAAACCTCAACAGATTTGTTTGCAAGGATATCTGCTTTTGTACTTGATCGCTTGCCTACCCATCCCTACCTGCCACTGAACATCTGTATTCATGGGCTTCTGGGGCCTTTATCTAGAGTAGCCTTTCCACAGCTTCTTCTCTTGACTTAATTACATCAATGAAAGAATTGCAAAACACCTTTAAAGGTAATGAGCTCTCTCTCACACACACTACTGCTGTTTCTTCTCTTATGTAGTCCATACAATGTAGCAGGAACTGATGATTCTGCTTTACAAAGGGTAACTAACTCTGGCAATACAGTGTACAGCACTCTGTTTATATCTTGTTTATTAATAGCAATAATAACAGTAAAACTAATTCATGCAACAAATCAGGGACCTTAATCTGATGCTCAAGATCAAGACTTCAGCAGGTAAACTGTGACTGATATCTCTGAGTATCAGTGAAGATCAAGAACACTGAAAATACAGCTTATCTGATTTTATCACTCAAAAATCGACTACGCCTTGTCACACTGTTTTTCAAGTACGAGGTGCAGCCCATGTGAAATTATTACGTCTTCAAATATACTTCTAATAGGAATTTTCAAGGCTTCCCTGCAGCTCACATTCTTAAAAATAAAAAGTTCTATAAAAAATGTCTATAAAAAAATCTTCTGTTAGTAACCATCAAGACATTTTCACACAAACATCTAATGAGAAGACACAAAGATATAAATCTCAGTAGGGTGAACTAACATAACTTTCTCTAGACTAAACTAACTTGATTTGTTTAAATCCATTTTTATGGAACTATGCACTTGTGTTCTGTGCCCCACTGTGGCCCAATCACATCCAAGATAAGAAATGAGCATTTCTGATAAAAAATCACTTTTATATATTTTTTTCTATGTTCTTTATTTGGTTATTGTTTGAAAAACACATGAAACTAACAATAAAATATTATATAGCCAACTCTCTATCCTACTGAAATATTAAGAGGAAAAAGATCAAGTCACTGTATGCCAATTAGCTTACAGGAATGCTTTTGCTGAAGGCAAAATTAAATGCTGGGGAGGTTGTTTCTTTTGATTTTTCACATTAAATATAATCTAAGAATCCTGAAATCACTGTTTCTTGACACACAGGTGTCACCAGCAACACACAGGTGTCACTAACATATTTTTTGAAAAATCTTTTTGCCAGGATTTCTTCTCCTGGGAAGCTGGGAAGCTTCAGCTTTTCCATGTTTTACTCCTCTGGAATGTGATTTGGAGAATTGTATACCCAGCATGTGAATTGTTTTTAATTAATGGCCAATCACAACCAGCTGTGTCAGACTCTCTGAGTCTTGGCACGAGATTTTATTGTTCGCTCCTCTCTACCTTCTGATGTTTCCTTTCTCTTTCTTTAGTATAGTTTTAATATACCATTTTCTTTTAATATAATATAATATGATAAAATAATAAATCAGTCTTCTGAAACATGGAGTCAAGATTCTCATCTCTCACCTCATCCTGGAGGCCCTGCAAACACCACCACACACAGGAATCACTAATTTAGTTTAATTGCACTATGAATCTTGCCACTGGTGGAAAAACTTCGATGAAGCATAAGGGAGAGAAGGAAAAACATAGAGAATTTCATATGCCATCTGAACTTCTCAAGTGAGCTGTGTTCCTGTTTTCAAAATAGTAAAATTCAACCAGAGGGTTAAAACACAAGATCACTGCATTCTTGTTCATTCACACCTCCAAGAAGTTCTGATCAAAAACTTGCAGAAAACCAGTTTTTAGCCTTCAGCTTATCCTTGGAAGGGACAAACAGAGGAAGTGATGTCACAGACTGCCTTTATAGTCACTACCTCTTAAAGCTCACAAGTTTCCAAATGTGTTATCTCCTTTTAGAATGACAGACAAGCTCTGGCAGACTGTTGACACCTCAGTGTTTCCCATGAACACCCCAGGTTCTGGCTGTCAGTGGGTTTTTTAAGCTTTTTTAAATCTTCCTGCAGTTATTTGAATGGGGTACTCCATTTGGATGCTCTTTTAAGTGATTTTCCACTGGTATATTCACAATTACTCCTTAAGAGGAATAGTGACATCTGTTCCTCACAGAAAGAAAGGGTGGACTGAGCAATGCTGTCAACCCTCGGCTATTTTTTTCTTGGCCAGTGGCTAAAACAAAGTTTTACGTGGGAATTTAGCACTAACGGGATCAAGAATAATTCTTAAAATTGGGTGCACAGCAACTGTCTAGAAATTTTGCCTTTTGTCTATTCCTCCTTACACAACTTTAGCTTGCATTGATTTCACAGTGATACAGGAAGTCAAATCAGGAAACATATTCCCAGTGTTCTATTCCCACATTCCCAATGTATTCTACCAGTTCTTGTAAACTGTGCCACCAAAAGTAATTAAAACTGAGAAAAAAGGATAAGAAAAGTGGGGGGAAAATACAGTTCCCTCTCTCCTCATGTATATACTTAATGTTTTTTTAAAATATTTGTACAATGTTTTTCAAAATTCAACTTCTCCACCAATGTAGATTTCTTATATAATTATGTTTTGTGTTACGTAAATAAGGATAGTTAGATATCATCAGTGGCTTCCTGTTGACTGGTGAATGAAGCAATTTCTAGACTTCTTTTATTTTTGAAATATTAATAAACCATACATTCTTTCCACATAATCTGGAAAAATCCATCTTCATTCTGTAGGTATGGTAAAGAGAAATAAGACCTTTCCCTTTTCCAGATAATTTATGTAACAAGAGGCAGTCTCCAATTATTTTTTTCCATGAAAAATCTGCTGAGGATTTTATATAGTTTTTCTTCTAAATGCCCTATTTGTTCTACCTATTTGTCAGAGCAGCACTCGAGGTCCAGCTGGCACTGAACTTTATCCATCCATAAAAGCAGGATAATTAATTATATATTTAAATAAATCCAAACTGTACGGTGACAAAGAACACTCAGTATGCCTTAGTTAATAGCAAGTGTGTCCTAATAAAGGATAATGATGATCTTTTGTGATCTTTAGGTGATCTTTTTCTTATGAAGAAGCTGTAGACAGCAAATAATAAATGCATGTGCTAAGCTAAAATAAATAAAAATGGAAGATAACAGGAAGGAAGGTTTCCTATGTGCAACTTGAGAAATTATAGCATCAATAAATAGTAACACATTTCCATTCTGTAACATTTATTAATACTCCTCCAGGAAGTTCAGCACAATAAATTAACATCCCTCCTTTCTAGAAAATTCTAAAAGGAATTGGTAAAATCACATCATCTGAACCTAGTGTCGTGGATTAAGGAGAGTACCTTTGTGAATTAAGATAAAAACCATGCCTAAGTTGTTTATTGACTGCATTTAAACTTTCTTTAGGGGATTATGTCACATAAAGGATAATGGCTGAGAAATTTAACCTATATAAAAAGACATTTAAAAAACCTAAAATTATGGTGTTCTATGGTAAAAAGAACTCAGACAACCCAAAACTCAATTTTTACAATATAATAAACAAAAAACAAAAATAAAAACCAACAAAAAAAAAGACAAAAACAAAACCTAAGTTGTATCATTCTTCATAATGAAAAAGAGTGTCTCTAGAATAAAATGGGACTCTGACTTCTTTGACTACGTATTACTTGGGGTAATTACATAGTGCCTCACTACAGCCCACAGAATCTACCTTTACTACATGGTCCTTTACCTTTTGCATTGAAGAGTTGTCACATTTTACCCTGCAAAAGGCCACATTTCAATAGGGAGGAACAGCTCTTGTGTATTGCTTGCAAACAATTTCAAGCTTTAAAAGCTTCACAGGGCTACTTGGTCAATTGTTCCTTACAAAAGGTACAAGGAACATATATAAAGATGTACCTTTTTTTCTTAGAGGTCATGTGGAAATGTTCTCCACCAAAATGACAATTTCTCTATAATGATAAAATAACTTATTTACTCATTCTTATGGAGAGATGCTGTTAAATCTTCCATTGAAACCCTAAAACCCCCAAATGAGAAAGATTTGGAAACTCTTCAATTTTCTTTGGGTTTCTTTAATAATTTCCTCAACAATCTTTCTCATGTAGCTCGTGGTCAATTAATACAGATAACATAGTCTTATGACTCCAAGCATTTCATAACAACCACATGAGATCACCTGCAGCAAGAGCAAACACATCACCACAGTTTCCTTTTTAAAAATAAGCCCTCACTACTTAACAACAAAAACAGCAATGTTTTGCTGTGTTTTGCAGAAAGACTCAGTTCTGATGCTCTGGCTCCTGCCAAGAACTCCTTCCTGCACAAACATTTACTCTGACTTCAACGTGGTTATGCAAATCCTTGCACCAGGAGGCAAACTTGAACTCTGGCATGTAAAGAAAGCTCAAGTTAATTGCATTCTTAAATGTAAGCAGAGGCATAAGTTCCTTGTTGAATTTTGCTTAAGATAATAGTTGACAGAAAAAAATTAATTAGAATTTTACTTGAAAGACTCTAATCATTCAGAAGGAAAAAAAAAATACTACTGTTTAACTGTATTGAAGTTGAGTAATTTGGTATCCAAAGAAAACTCATCCACGTCTGGTTCTGACAAAATACCATAACATAGACATAAACCTCATTTACCCTCTTTTTAATTATCCTTTGAAAATATCGTCACTCAAAATTTAAATCTTTTCACAAAATTCTGCAGCTATTCTTCTCCTAAGGATATAACTCTGGAGAAGAAAACAGTAAAAGAAAATTGAGGGAGATTTCCAAAGACTGTTAGTGTAACCCAACCTGAGCAATGCATAATAAATAATTATGCAAAACTCAGAAAAATATACGAAAGTAGACACAGTATTCATGTCAAAGGCTATTGAACACATGACATAAACCCCATATAATTCAGTAGTAGCACCATTTCCTTATACCCCAATTTTCTCTTCCAAATGCAACACAGTTGATTTAAAACTAGAATTTTCATGGAAAGTGGGATGAAGCAAGTGGATGAAGCATCCTACCTTTCAGAGAGGGGCAATGAGAGGTTCCCCCACCTTCAAGCAGCCTCCAAGCCACTGCAGGATGGGAAGGTGGCTTTGGAACATCTTCTCTCAACTGACTTCAGGAGGAAGAGGTCAGTCACAAAATGTGCTCAGAGTGGGTCTGTGTTTGTAAAAACCAAAACCAATAACGCAACAGGCAACACCAGCAGTGAATATTTTATAAGCCAATTTTCTTTTGGTAGTGTGGTATTTTTTTGAGGAAAACACCTGCCTGTTTGCCACTGAAGAAGGGTTAATAATCTATAGTCTTTCTCAAGAGCTCCACAAGCCCAGCGGACTATTCTGCTCAGTGTTGGTTAGTCTGTACCTCTGCCAAATGCTGCCACAAGGGAAAATCACATGCTTGGTGGCCACTTTCAATGTCCCAGGGCACAGACATGAAGCAGGAGGAAATCAGCCCCTGAAACTCTGCACAAGTCCTAAAAGAGGCACTTACAGTTCCTGCAGTTTTTAAATGAAGCTATCCCAGCTCCTGAAGAAAAAAAAACAGCGGTTTTCCCTTCTCTTCAGTAAAAGCACCATGCTCCTATTCTCCTTAATCACTTAAATGCTTTCCCAGCAGCAGCACATGGGAAAGGATCCTTTCATTCCCATAGTGCCTGTGCTAGCAGCAATACCAGGACCAAGGATGGCAGCACACGCCTTTCTGAGTCAAACACTGTTTCTTTCTCTGAATTCTGACCTTCATCCTCCCCATTAAAAATGTTGCTTTTGGCAGAAGCAAAAGCTCTTATCCACAAAATCAGGTGAAGCTGGAGGAAAAGAAGGAAACAGTGATGAAATGGAAAAAGCCAAGCATCTGACCAGAAATTACACCATTTTAAGAATAACATTTCCAACTTATTTGTCCCACGAGAAATAAGGGAGTGAATGAAAATATTATCATACCCTTTGGGATCCTGAGGGGATGAGGTGATATCATGAAACAAGTCTGCCAGGTGACTCTTCATGCCTTTCCCTTTCTCTCCTCCCTCTGAGAGTCTCACCACATCCAGTTCTTGTCATACCCAAAGAGGCACCTGCAGCCAGCAGGAACAGGGCCAGTCCAGGCCATGCTGCTTCTGACTCAATGACAAAAGCCTCAAGGATGATCTTGTAAAGATTGTGTTTTACCTGATGCAGCCCAAATAGGAAGGGACGTCTCATTCAGAACCTCCTTGCTGCAGAGAGATGTGCTTGTATCTCTCAGAAGAGAAAGTCAGGAAAGAGAGAGAGGGAGAATTTATGCCTGATTTTAAAAGATGTCTGGTTTACTGGTTTAGTCATTAGCCTCTTTTAACTGCTGCTGCTGGGAGCCTACAGCCAGTTCTCTGCTTGTGCCCCACAGTGGGATGAGAGGTGTGTAAATGTGTATAAATTTGTGTATAAATTTGTGTATGCGCACGTGTTGCTTTGCCTTTTGCACCACCGAGGCAAAGCACCACAGCAGAAATCTATTCTCTTATTTTCAAGGGGTGTGGGGCTGGGATACTAAACAAAATAAAAAGCTATCAGCTAAAGAGAAGCATCAGGAAAACAGCTTTGGAAAGGAACAGGCCACGCACTTTGAGTCTGAAACTGCTTCAAGTTAACAACACACATAAGAAGAATAAACTGGTGGTGCTGTAATTGAATTTTTATGGAAATAAACAGGTGTCAGATTTACTAGGGCTGCAGGGATAGCAGGGGGTGAAATGCTGCAGCTACATTAACCTGTTTAGTTTAATAGCCTCTCTACTCCAAGAGGGAAAAAAAAGATACTGTGCTGTTAGTTCAGTCAGCTGGATGCCAAATGTAAATAACTGCAATTACCCTCCTATGCCCATGTGCTGCATGGGGAAGGGCTTTGTGCCAAGTCCACTTTTGTTGTCATGTTTGTTAATTAAGCTCCGGGAAGTTTAAAAACACAACAGTTTTCATGAAAAATCAAGGCAAGAGGAGCCTGCATAGGGCAGCGAGTGCAGGGTGTACCTGAGTCATCTCTGTAGTGGCTGCTGCTTAAACCCAGCACTGCATCAGAGAGATGTGGCCAAGTCACTGCCTTCATGGGCAGGCTTTTAATGCCTGCTGGAGTCTTTAAAACTGGTCAGCATTTAAGAGCAACCTTTAATGCTCACAGGGATCCTGCAGCAATTTAGCACAGGGAATCCAAAACCAATATGTATTTATAATCAAGGAAATTGTACGGGGAGGGATGGAAATATTAGATTTAGCTTTTTTTACCTTAACTGCTGTTGCAAAACAAAAATAGATTGACGCATTAGGAGCAATATATTTGCATCCTGGCATGAGAGAGGTATATGAAATAAATGCTGCAATAACACTTGAAGAGGGCTCTAGAGCATCCCTAAAAAATTACACATTAATGGAGTGGGGAAACTGCACATTTAGGCAGCTGCCAGCCAAAAATGTGTTCCAGGACTCTGCCGTTTGTCCATATGGATGATGATACAGGTTTTTAAGTACATGATCAGTCTTTAATGATGTAAAATAATAACAACACATTTCCTGGTGTACAGTCCTTAATAAGCTTATGCAGCCCCCTACACCTGTGGGTAAGTAGACCAGATTAAAATACATAGAATTTTTTTAATTCAAGTAAATGAAGGCTCTTCTCTGGAAAATGACTCTGTTCAAGAAAAGGAGTTACATTCTCTGTTAGTGTACACTGGCATTGACTCTGAGGGAGCTACAGTCATTTATATGCATTGTGGGTCTGGTCCAAGCAATCATGTAATTAAAGACTGCAATGCAATTGCATCTCATTAGTATGACTGAGATAAAGCTTTAATTTAGTCACTACCTGCCTTATGAGCAAAATATCTGGGGTTTTAACATACTGCCACTGTTAGTCTTTATGTAATTTTCTATCTTAAAAGAATATGACTGAATAAAAGAAGATCCCATAATTTAAAACACTTTAGTAAAACATGACTGGAAGAATGCATATTGATCTCTGTCTCATTTACTACGTACTGTGCAATATACTGACTGCACACACAAGAATCCTTCCTTATTCCTCCCTAATCTTCAGTAAATTTTTGGCTTTAGTTGTTTATTCATGGACAAAAAAACTCCTCTGTCTTCCCTTTTAAAAATTTCTGCTTAACTTGCCCAAACATCTTCAAAATCTTCATCACCGAAATACTTTGCTCTACCTGCCACTCTAAATGACCTAAGAAGGTCAGGAGGACAGTGAAAATGGAAAGGAGAAATTAAAGATAGCTGTCTTTTAAAGCAAAACAGGTAACACTTAGCCTGGGAAACTGAAGTCCATTTTTCTGTCATTCTAGATATTCTCTGAATCACAAGAAGAAAAGCAGGACCTTGTACTCCTGGCTCCATTTTAACTTGCTCCATTGCACTTTCTGAAAGAATATTGATTTTGAATAGTTACAGTGATAAAAGTATAAAGCACATGCAGAACAAGGGCCCAGGATTTCTGACCCAAATGATGCATCTGAACAAAAGATACATTTAAACACCAGTAAGGACTTTATGTTGCAAAATACAACTGCTAAAATATAGCTCATTCTGAGACATTATTAATGGTCCTCCTTTTAGCTGCTATCTATGTTAAATACTGCAATGAAAAATTAGAGTACACAAAAGATATAAGACAATAAATCTGAGGGTAAAAAACCAAAACTGTAGAGAGATGATTCTTATTTCCTTCATCTCTCTCAACAATCTTCAGCCTGATCTGCATGAAGCTGCCATGTGTGCATCCCCCGTCCTAGCAAAGAATCATGGAATGGTTTGGCTTAGAATAGGCCTTTAAAGGTCACCTAGTCCAACTCCCATGCCATGAGCAGGTGCATCTTCGTTTAGGTCAGGTTCATCTAAAGGATCTATCCAACCTGAGCTTGAATGTTTCCAGGGATGGGACATCTATCTGGACTACCTGCTCCAGTGATTCACAACCATCACAGTAAAACCTTCTTCCTTATATCTAATCTCAACCAAACCTCTTTTAGTTTATCACAATGGGCTCTGGTAAGAAGTCTGTCTGTGTGGGAATCCACAAAATCAGAGGGTTTTGGGAAAGCTGCAAAAGGCAGGCCCCAGAGACAGCAGAACTGTGATTAGAGCTCAGCAGCAGCCATGAGGTTGGTCAGCAGAAAAATTATTTTAAAAGTAGAAAAGCAAGGACAAATAGAACAATGGTCTGTGTATTAACGCTTGTCTAGAATAACTCCCTAAGCTACAGAAAAGTTTATCTAGCAAGATATTAGGAAGTTTGAAACTTAATAATGGAGCTCTGTGCATTGTGTTTTAAGGCTTAAAGTAGGTATTGTATTCAAAATAAGCAAGCATTGTTTAACCAAAGGTACGTGTGCTTAGGGTGATTGGATAGAACTACTGTTAATGTGCTTTTGCTTTGTGTGATTGGTCAAAAAACTTATAAAGTGAGTTGTAACATTCAGTTCTTGGTCTGCTGCCTGGGGTGTGAGCTGCTGGCATCTTCCCATTGTCATAACCATGTAATGAGGCTGATGCTGGAAAATCAAACAGCTCAAGGCACATTCCACAGCAGTCCTGTCTCGTTTGTGATTTGTACACAGACCCCCGGCCAGCGACATGTCTGCACCCTTATTGTAAGCTGCCATTAAGTATCAAAAGGCAGCAAGAGTATTCTTCAGGCTGAGCAAATATTTTTCACAGCAGAGGTGCTCCATCCCTCCAACCATCTTTGTGGCCTCCTCTGGATTCAACAAGACAGGTCCCTGTCCTTGCTGTGCTGGGAGCCCAGAGCTGGATGCAGCACTGCAGGTGGGCTCTCAGCAGAGCAGAGCAGAGCAGAGCAGAGGGGCACAATGCCCTCCTCCCCTGCTGCCCACGGTGCTCTGCATGAGCCCAGGACACGTTTGGCTCTCTGGGCTGAGTGCACATTGCTGGGGCATGTCCAGCCTCTCCTCCACCAGCACCCGCAAGTCCTTCTGGGCAGGGCTGCCCGCAATCTATTCATCCCTATCGTGGATTGATACTGGGGGTTGCACCAACCCCACACAATAAATCCTAGTGTCACCTTTCATGCTGACACCACCCCAGAAGCAGCACGAAGCACCTCAGAATGGCAAGAACAGAGATTCCTTCCACAAAACAAAGCAAAAAATAAATTAAAAAAAAAAAAAGAGAAAAAAAAAAAAAAAAAAAAAAAAGCAAATCCCACGGCTGGAGGAGCTGGCATTCGGAGCTGGGCTGACACTACCATCTAGTGGGGATCGCTGGGAGAGCCAAAGCAGGGAGGCAGTACAAAGCAGCTGAGGAGGCGAATCCAGCATCCTCCCAGCTCTCTAACGCACCTGCAATTCGACTGGAACCACGCTGAAAAGACCAAAAAGTAGCCTTTAAGCCTATTAAGTCTTCTCCTGTGGCAAACAGGCAGGTGTGTTCCTCAAAAAAAAAAAATAACACACTACCAAAAGAACACTGGTTTATAAAATATTGGCTGCTGGTGTTGCCTGTTGCATTGTTGGTTTTGATTTTTACAGATCAGTAGGTTACAAATTACCAGTCTCACAGTGTTTGCTGCTTTTCAGGGAGGTCCCAAACTAAGCAGGAAGACTTGCAGGAAAATATTTTATTTGAGGAAAAAAAAAGTGATCAGGACTCTTTAAAACCAGCCAGGAATCTGTCATGCACAGGGCGCAAAGGATGATCCTTGCACTGCTTCTGGGCTATGACAAACAGCCTCTATCTGGGGAAAAAAACCTCAGTATTTCTTATTATTGAGTCTCCCACTAAATTATTATCACTACAATTGCAAATGAAAACAGCAAGAAATTGCTTTATTGATATTTTTAATTGGGTTTTTTTCACTTTTTCTCTCTTTTTTCCCCTTTTTCTTCTGGGTCTGGGTTTTTTTTTTTTGTTTTTGTGGGGAATTTTTGCTTGTTTGTTGTTGTGGAGTTTTGGGGGTTTTTTCTAATTGGGTTTTCTAATATAAATAAATAAAACCAGCATTTTATTTTTCTTTTTTTCCTAAAGTTCTGTTAAACTTCAGGAGGATTTCTGTTCTAGAAGAAATATCTTCATTCTTTCTGGTCCCTCCCAGCACTAGGATTTAGCACACAAGGAGAAGACATTTTTATAGACAAAATACACAAAATACTACACTGGTGGGGACCTTCTTAGTCAGAAGCCTGTGTATATTTGGCTGCTACAAGCCATAAATGTAGGAAAATTATGTTGCTCCTCATGGTGGTATAGGATAATGAAAGTGTTCAAAGTAGAAAAGCATGATATAGGTGTATAGGTGTCCCTGGAGTCTGAAGACATCATAAACTACTCATGGTTTTATCTTTTTACTACCAGAACCCCATAATGCCTACATAGTGGTTTCCCTCAGTTTTTCCTCAGTTGCCTTTTTATTTGTAATGGATAAGAAAACCTCTCATATCTACAGCTGTTATATTCATCTACGTAGTACCAGTAACCAAGAAAGTCTGATTTTATTTTTTCTTCAGGAAAACTGGTGGGTTTTAATCCTTGTTACTATTCGGCACACATGAATGGGAAGTTAATATTGCTTTCAACAAACAAAAAAATTTAAGGTAAACCAAATAGCTACTAAAATAAATCTTGAAGGAATTCCCCCTGACATGATGATGAATATTCCAATGAACCCCATTCTACATGAGTACAGGAATTTTACAGCCATTCAACAACGTAAGTGTAAAAACCACTGCAAAAATGAAGGCCAAAGAAACTTTGTATATATTTACTTATCAGACTTCTAAATATTTTTGCCTCTTTAATGCTGTTGTCTTCTTTTTCTTGTTATTATTTTCTTGTTGTTTCTGGTTTTGGTTACTGCCACTAAAGCATCTCCTGTTTGTTTTCTAGGACATATTTTCAGTCTGGAGTAACATATACAACTTATATTTAGGTCTTCTGATAATGATTCTTGCTTTGGTTTCGGGGTTTTAATTTCTTACTTGCTCAATGGTTTCTTTATAGCATTATACTTCAAAACATGCCAGAATCTGACTTTTACTAATAGATCATCTTGTTTGCAATTATATGGGTGCATGATACAATATTCTTCACCTTCCATTCCAGGAAAATTAAAAAGCTTTTGGTTTCAAGGAGTTTTGGTTTGGATTCTCAGAGGATTATGTAAAATATTCCTCCAAGTCTAATCTGAATGTGGTATCCTGGAATTTTATTGTTCATGAGCACGTGAAGTCTGATCCAAGCGAAACTCTACCTGAACTTGAGTTTATTCTTAAATCACATCACCTCCATCCAATTTTTTTTTATTATTTTTCTAGATACAGAATTTAAACCAAGTGAAATTCATATTCAACCTCCCATCAGTACAGTAATGAAATGTTTGGAAGCTTAGAATGGTGGAACAAGCACTTATATTTGTGAGCTTTATGGTAACTAGAATACCATGCAAAAATAAGTCCCCATGGCTCTGGAACACTTCACATTCCAAAAGTCCCAAAAGTCTGAACCACCACAGCTGAAGCATCACTTGAATTTACATGTTTCCATTTGTTTGCAAACAAATCACAGTGCTTTTCTGTTAAACCCACCCAGGAGTGGGAATATGGACACATTAAGAGCCCCAGTTCCTGCTTATGAAAATCAGCTGATGTCAGTGGAATTGGGTAATTTACACTGTTTGAAAATCTGGCCCTCTGGCATTTTCCATCAAATAGAGCTGGAGTAACAGTTGAGTAGCTAAGCATAAACTAACAGTGAGCATATGTAAAACAGTTGTCCATTTTGTAATTGGGAAAATAAGAAATAGATTTTTTCAGATAAGACTTAGCTCTTCATCTTGCACAAAAGTGCATTTACCTGAAATTTCGATGCTGAAAATATAATTTAAACTTAATAAATTTAATAAACTTAAATGCTGAATTATAACTTGCCTTAACACACAGAACTACTTCAGGCTAGATACACACAGACCTCCCCAGCACTTAAGCCATCACAAACCCCCTGGAGTGTTCACCAGTGTTCCCCTCATCACTCAGGGATATGCTGAATTTCTCCTGCTGAAGTGGCTCTGCTTGCAAAAACAGATTCAATGTTAAATCAGTGAGGAACCCAGCTCAGGGAGATAATATCTCTC
Source organism: Emberiza elegans (assembly GCA_024865655.1). NCBI lineage: Eukaryota > Metazoa > Chordata > Aves > Passeriformes > Fringillidae > Emberiza > Emberiza elegans. The sequence continues at coordinate 9,598,507 of JALJVW010000158.1, forward strand.
TCTCTTTCTCAGTAGTGGTAGAAACCAAAATCCCCTCAAGCCCCCTGAAAGCTTAGCCTGACACTAATAACCTCTCCAAGTGAGTCCAGAGGAGGCCCAGGATTGTGATCATTGGAATATGTCTCTTGTGAAGAGAGGCAGGGAGAGCTGGGGGTGTTCTCCCTAGAGATAAAAGCACACCAGGGGGGACCTTAAATTACCTTCCAGTACCTAAAGTGACCTGCAAAAGATCTAGAGAGGGATATTTTACAAAGGCAGACAGTGATAGGAAAACGGGGGGAAGGGCTTCAAACTGAAAGAGGGCAGGTTTATATCAGATATTAGGTGGAAGTGATTTAATGTGAGCATGATTAGGCATTGGAAGAGGTTGTCCAGAAAAGTTGTGGATGCTCCATCCCCAAAAGTGTTCAAGGCTAGGCTGGATGGAGCTCTGAACAATCCAGTCTGTTGAAAGCTATTCCTGCCATTCTGTGATGCTTTGATTCATAGGATTTTCCTGCTTTTTTGCTTTTTCAGAGCAGGGAGGGGTTGGCCAGCTTTCACAGCTCTGCATCCTGAACACACACAGAGACCTTTCCCTCTCATTTCTGAGTAAATCATGTAAACATTTCTCTTGCTTTCTGCTGGGCAAGCTAAACAGCTTCCTACTCAATGTGGTGGTTTTAATAAGCCCCAGTCTTAGGCTTTTAAGAGATATTTCCAAATCCAGGTGGTGCTATTCAAGGCAACACAGGTATCAGAAGGGCTCGGCTGTGTTAGCAGAGCCCACTGATGGCTGGGCTGGGCTCTGTGTGCCCAGGGAGGCTGTGGATCCAACACAGCCATGCTACACCCAGTGCTCCAGCCAGCCATCTGAGCAATGCAAACTGGCTCTCCCTCTGCATCATCTCTCTGCATTGCAGCACTGATCCACTAATTGTGACCGTGTTCACAGGGGTCTCAGGTTGAGGGAAGAGACGAGGATCTGACTCCATGTTTCTGAAGGCTTGATTTATTATTTTATGATATATATTACATTAAAACTATACTAAAAGAATAGAAGAAAGGATTTCATCAGAAGGCTAGCTAAGAATAGAATAGCAAAGAATGATAACAAAGGTTTGTGGCTCAGACTCCCTGTCCAAGCCAGCTGGGCTGTGATTGGCCATTAATTACAAACATCCAACATGGGCCAATCACAGATGCACCTGTTGCAATCCACAGCAGCAGATAATCAATGTTTACATTTTGTTCCTGAGGCCTCCCAGCTTCTCAGGAGGAAAAATCCTAAGGAAAGGATTTTTCATAAAAGATGTCTGCGACAACTAATCTTAGTTTTTTCTATGGCTAGAAAATGTTAATTTGCCTCCTGATGAGGCAATGAGTTAACTGGATTTTTGTCTTTTGGGGGAATATGAATCCAGACATAAAAATCTTTCTCATGCTCCTATCACACCCTAAAATTTGCTCCATGTGTTTTCTGAAGCTGTTTGTCTCTGCTTCAATCATCATACCAAAAAAATACAGTCATTTCTCAAGAGCCATCTGCTGCCATCTTCTCACCAGGAAAAAAGGGATCTTTGATCTGAGCTAATTATTCATCTTGCCCCACAAATACTACTACTGTTAAAACACGTAACACATCAGAAGTAGATTGTGCTATATTTCATGAACATTCACTACTGGCACTAAGGGACATGCCCATCTGTTACTTGCTCTCAGCTTCACTTACTGATAAAACAGGAAAGACAGAATGCTGATGGGCTCTTTGAAGCAAAAGGTTTCACTCTTTTACAATTCAAGTCTATAAATTATTTTTTTTTTTCAGTAGACAGCATGCAGCCTAGCTCAAATCAAAATTACTTCTACTAAATTAAAACTAAGTACTCTGTACTTTTTTTTTTTTTTTTTTTGTATCGTGTAACTTTGAGTGATGGAACCTTACAGCAGCATGACTTTCTTTAAATTGTATTGGACTTTCTCCCAGCACAATCTGCCTTTCTATTATCTGGATTTCAAACATATGCTCTAGTCTGTTTTTCAGCTGTGTCGTTGGAGAAGAATCTGTGAGGGGGTTTGTGCATTCTGGCTCAGGGACCCAAGGAGGGAATCAAGGGCAAAAGGCAGAGGGCAGATAGATAATGCAACTGTCTGTAAGATGGAGGCTTTGATAGATTCTCCTTTCAGGGGTTTGATGAACTCCTTTCAGGGGTTCTCTCTGCTAATTTCTGTGGCCATCACAGATCCCAAGAACTTCCCAGTACAGAGGACAGACAGCCTGTAACACACGAGGAGGGAGTCACAACCCACTGGTAGCAGACATCATGTTTGTTATAAATTTTTACCAGGCTGAGCAGACACCAGACATGTGTCAGGAGCTCTTCTGTTTTCTTGTACATTGTCGCAGACATCTTTCATGAAAAATCCTTTCCTCAGGATTTTTCCTCCTGAGAAGTTGGGAGGCCTCAGGAACAAAATGTAAACATTGATTATCTGCTGCTGTGGATTGCAACAGGTGCATCTGTGATTGGCCCATGGTGGATGTTTCTAATTAATGGCCAATCACAGCCCAGCTGGCTCAGACAGAGAGCCGAGCCACAAACCTTTGTTATCATTCTTTGCTATTCTATTCTTAGCTAGCCTTCTGATGAAATCCTTTCTTCTATTCTTTTAGCATAGTTTCAATGTAATATATATGATAAAATAATAAATCAAGTCTTCTGAAACATGGAGTCAGGTCCTTGTCTCTTCCCTCAACCTGAGACCCCTGTGAACACGGTCACATTACATCACTCTTCAGTAAGTTTTCAACTCCCACCACAAACTCCTCAAAGGTGCTGACTCACAAGCCACAACACACTTCAAGCATCTTAACAGGGATGATTTTCACCTCCAGGAACTGGTAGAAGGGGACAGACCACAGGTTTTGTACAGATAAATTGTATTTTCAAAGTGTGAGTCGCTACCTCCTTTTTGTCACTCAGAGCAGTCAACACACTCCCAACCCCCATCCATCAGTTCATCAGCTCAGATTTAATCCCAAAAGTATTAAAAGTCACCCTGGAAGATCTCCAGTTTTCCCAGACACATCACCTGGCAGCAGCTCATCTAATACACGTTACCCGTGTCACCCCTCATGCCCTATCAGTGGCTCTCTGACCAGCCCTGGAGTCCTCTTCATTCAGCACAGGAACACTTGGCAGTGACCTCTCTGAGGATCAGAAATAGTCAGTGTCACTCACATCAGTGACAGGGGACATACAGTTTCTCTTGATATACACGTCAAAGCAACATTTAAAGCTTTATGGAGGAAAGTTAATTTTCTGCTAATAATTAAAATTTCTGCATGCTGGTATTCTACAGGTAGGAAGTTCAGGAAGAGCCATCCTCTGTGATCCACAGTCAGTGAGTTCTGAGCTTTCAGGATTCAGATGCACTATCCAATAAAGTGCAACAGTTAACAGCACTTTCTGTGTGCTTCTCACGATATCTGAAAAAAAGTCATTGTTCTGGCAAGGTCATTTCTACTGCTTGAACCAATTAAACTGCTTAAGGAGAAAAAAATAGCCTGCTAAGCACAGAAAATTCAGCTCTAGGTTCAAAGTACCTGAATAGCTCTGAGTAAATAACTTTGTAACTTTGGGACAAATTTGCTAACACAAACATCTCTGCACAACCACTGTCGTTTTGCTCGATGGGATCAACATATAGAACATATAGAGCAGCTATAATATAGCCTTGTGGGTGTGCACCCTCCATATGAGATACCCAAATAACTAGAACAGCAAACTTTTGCTGTCTTTCTTCCGCACATATTGCCCTATTGTCCACAGCAATCTACAACAGGAGCAAAATCTGAGGAGGTCTGTTGACTCGTGAATTCTTACTGCTTTGGGAGGCTGGAGGTCTTCATGAACTGAGTCACTGTGCCACAGACATCATCCTAAAATATCCTAGGAAAACACTTCAAGGAAGAACATCTATGCTCCCTGATAAAGTTATTATTTTATCTTTCTGATACCAACAAGCCTTCAGAGAAGACTGATGATTCTGTCTTACTGTCATGACTTAACTCCATCCAGCAACAAAGTACCACTTAATAAGCAGATGCTCATTCACTCCTTCCCCACTGTGGGATGGGGAGGGGAATCAGAAAAAGAGAAAAAACCTCATGGATTAAGGTAAGAAGAGTTTAATAATAGAAAATAAATAAATAAAATAAAAATAACAAAAACCATTATAGTAATGAGGGGAGGAAAAAGAGAAAGAAATAAAATCCATGACAGACAAGTTGCACATCATAAAATTGCTTACCACCCACTGACCAATAGGCAGCTCATTCCCAAACAGTGATTGCCCTTTTTTGGGGTAACCCTCTCCAGTTTACACTGACCATGACATTCCAAGGTATGGAATAGCCTTTTGGCCAGTTCAGTTCAGCTGTCCCAGCCATGGTGCCTCCCAGATTCTTGTGCACCTCCTCACTGCAGAGCCTGGGATACTGAAAAATGCTTTATTTAGGGTAAGCCCTACTGAACAACAGCCAAAACATCAGTGTGTTATCCATGCTATTCTCATACTAAATCCAAGCCACAGCACTGTACCAGCTGCTAAGAACATGAACTCTATCCCTGTGTAACAACTACTTACTTTGAAAATTCAAAAAGGCTTATTAAACCTTGACAAAAATACAGAAAAAGGACTACATAAGGAAAAATTCTCAGTGCTGGGAACTGCCCCTCATGCACACCAAGCAGTCAGTTGTCTTCAAGTGGCATGCTCAGTCTTTTATGCCCCTGGGGGTTGTATCTGCCAGCCCTGGCCCTTCCCAAAGTCTGTCAGTCAGCTCTTCTTTGCCATTTATCAGTGGAAACTGCTTTCTTGTCACTGGATTGGAGGTCAGGTGTTGCCATGCCCTGCCCCTAAGCACCAAACTTTTCCACTCCCAACTGCCCCATGCAAGGGACACATGTGCAGCCTTCTTTTTACCTGTCCTAGACAGCCCAGGCTGTCTGATAGCAACAATACCAAAGGGGGAAAAGGGAACTGTGGGGAGAACAGAGAACATCTAAACTACAACAACATAACTATATATCAATAAAACTGTTATTTATATTCACACAATAGTCATCCCTTAATTGCAAGAGCCAGTCATCTCATTATCCATCTATAACTCCAGCCTGAACCAGGACACTTACCAGTACCAGGAGAGCATTTTGAGATCCTTGAAGAAAAGCATAGCTGAAGTGCAAGCAGCAAGAGGTTTGGGCCAGCAGAGGAGCTGAGCAAGCACAGTCCAGGCAGCTGGAGTCTGCCAAGCAGCTTTGCTGTTCTTCATGGAGGGACAGGCCTCACAGCTGCAGTAAGCAGCTTCATCTGGTTGATCCCTAAAAAGTTAAATTTAAGTTGCAAAGCAGCTGAAGGCAAATGCCATGCCAAGTGCAATCAGCCCCATATGTGTCTCTGGCTGCAGGACTTGGTCTGCCTGAACACACTACTGATGGGTCAGCTGGGCTTATCTGGACTTGGGGGGGGTACATTGATGGGTACAAGGTCAGGGTAACCTCACAGTGCAAAAATCTCAACTGCTTTGCCTGCAGCAATCGTTGTTATCTCCTCTGTAAGTGTATCTGTCATTGTTGCAGCTGGACATAATTACATAGCAATTTGTCTACACATTGGAAAACAATGTGTAGTTTGCAATAGTGTGACCTCACTCTCACAGAGTGCTCTGACTCCATTGTTCTTCTCCATGCAGCATGCTTATCACAGGTTTGGGGTTTTTTCTTCCTCTTGGGCAGAATAAACCAAAGGATACACAACAAAACCTTTCCTCCTCCAGGCAAAGAGTAGCCTCCTCTGGATACTGTGCTTGTGGTGCACAGGTCCTCTCCCTGGAGGCAGAAAGGGCCACCTCTCTCTACCAGTCCCGCAGCATTTCCAAGCCACTGGAACAGAAAAAGGGATGTGGTAGCATCAGGTCATGAACTTTGTGTCATATGAAAAGGGCAAGCTCCTCTGCCCCTTCCCTTGCCTACGAAAATTAACAAAGGGAAACAAGGGAAGTCATGCACAACAGAAGTAAAAAAATGCTGGTAAAAAGTGGGCAGGAATACCTATGTCTGTGCATTATTTACAATGGGTTAACAAATGGTTTTCATCTCTGATCATCTAATACATCCTGTCTTGAAATACCCCTATATCCATGTCCATGTATACAGATGTATATAACCTGGTAAAATTAGTTATGCTTTTAGCCTGCTTTCATGCCAAAAGCCAGCTGGGAGAAATACTAGGGACATTATGGGTAGTCTGAACTTTTCATTTTTTCCTTTCAAACAAGGTCTATGGATTATTTATCCATTCCCTTCAAATGTGAACACATTCTGTCATTCATTATTGTATGAACATCCTTAGGGACAACATCCTGCAATTAGAACCCCTTCTGTCATCTTCCTGCTTGGCCTGGAGATAATGCACTATCCAAACATCACCTCATACATAACTCATTCATTTAATTCCCTGCAGTACACTCACTCCTCACCCTTCTTTGCACTTGCTAAAGCATTTAAATACCATCTTCAAACTATTGCTATGAGACTAGCCCACAAAACAGCACACAGGAATTAGACCAGTTTTTTGGAGATGCTGTAAAGACAACTTTTCTTTGACCCATAACAGTGTTTTTCATGGTCTTCTGGCAGCTCAGCCCTTTGAGAAAAGGAGGCTCAAAAACAAGCCCTTCCTAAAAGAGAGCTGCAGCTTATTGCTTTCTCCGCTGCATTTGTGTTGTTTCCAGGGCCTTACTGAGCATCCTGGGTCATGTGATTTCCTTTTGCTCAAGTGTGTCAACAGCAGATCAGCCCTGTTCTGGTGGTGCTGCACTCAGCCTACAAACAGTGCAGGCAATGAATTTCAAAACAGAAATGCTGGGAGCTACAGAGAATTATATTCTTAGTGTGACAGTGTTCACAGGGGTCTCAGGTTGAGGGAAGAGTTGAGGATCTGACTCCATGGTTCAGAAGGCTGATTTATTATTTAATTATATATATTACATTAAAATTATACTAAAAGAATAGGAGAAAGGATTTCCTCAGAAGGCTAGCTAAGAATAGAATAGCAAAGAATGATAACAAAGCCTTGTGGCTCAGCTCTCTGTCCGAGCCAGCTGGGCTGTGATTGGCCATTAATTACAAACATCCAACATGGGCCAATCACCTGTGCACCTGTTGCAATCCACAGCAGCAGATAATCAATGTTTGCATTTTGTTCCTGAGGCCTCTCAGCTTCTCAGGAGGAAAAATCCTGAGGAAAGGATTTTCCATAAAACATGTCTGTGACATTCTTAGTTTTTTGCAGCATTGTCACAATGCTCAAACTTTGAGCACCTACAATGAAACATCTGCTTAGAAAAGAAAGGTTTTAATTTATAACGGCAAGAGTTTCTATTGTAAAACAAACAAAACAAAACAAAAAAATCCCAAAAATAATCAAACACCTGAGGGAGCAAAATATCAAGGAAATATCACTTCCTGCTCAAGCAACCCTCTGGAGAAATCAGCTATTTCCTTACAGAAGATGCCACTTAGGAAGGAAGCATTCTCCACTTTTCCTTCTCAAATGAATTTTGTGCTCAATGAAAGCATGAGCATGTGATTGCATTATGTTTCTAACCCTTGCCAGTGCCCGACTATAGTTAGTCTGCTTCCAAAGCCTGTCGAGTGTACCTATTTTCCCTGTTGTTAAATAGACTGTTTTGTGCAGTTTCTGCCCAATAATGAGTAGACTGATGTGTGTCACTCCAGTACTGTCATTAACAGCAGGCTGGAATGAGGCCATGCTTTGCTGGAACAAAGCCAGACCAGAGAAGTGTCTTAATAAATGCCAACACTTTTCGGAGAGAATACCCCGAACAAAGCAAGCCAGGAAAATTCCAGAAAAATATCTTTTCATTGAAATGTATGGGATTTTCCAAACATCAAATATTGGTTTTTATTAATTTTTATTAATTTACTTTTATTAAAAAAAAAAAAAAAAAAAGCAAAATCTTGATTTTGGTGAGAGGGGCCTGGAGAAGTACAACTGGTATCTTGTCAGATGAAGCAACCCTCAGGAGCCTAGGGTCTGTTCTGAAAATGTCATTGCTGATGAAAGCCCAGAAATTATTCTATGATTCACAGCCCAGGAGCAGGTCCCACTTGCTGGCTGCCACATGTAAGAGGCTATACAAGTTTCTCAAAAGTTTTTTCCTCCTGGTTTTCCCTAGGGTTTGTTTTCGGTTTTGTTTTTCGGGGTTTTTTTGTCACAGGTTTATCACACATACTTCCTTCCCCATTCCCCCCAAAATTAAAAAAAAAAAAACCAAAACAAATATCTCCAAAGCCCCAGGGCTTCTGAATTCCTCAAAACTGCAAAAAGAAATCTCTGTTTTCTGCTTGCTCTTCTCTCCAATATTGACTTCTCCAGAGAGTTCACAGTAAGTATGAAATGCAGGTCTACAAAATGCAACACTCAGTGTGACCATGCAGTTTGAAATGAATTTTCTTTGCTGTCCCTACAAGCAGAAGAAAACCCCATAGTAATAGAGCAATGTTGCCTGCTCTTAGGTATTTCTCTCATTTGTTTCTCTTTTGGTGGAACACACTATGCTTTAAATATTTCACTGGAGTCATCAGCAACACTGTACTGCCTCATATGAAATTAATTAGGCTCCTTGGAGAGTTCGTTTGGATTTAATGCTGGGTTTAATGGTCTAGCTAGTGTGGTTCTCTGAATAACCTGAGTGTCATTAAAACTCGCTCTGAGTGAAAAGATATGAAGATCCAAACCAGATGAATCAGTGCTACATCTGCAGAATTAGTGTAGTGTTGAATTCTGGTCCTCAAAGAGTGCAATGCAGAGCAACTGCAAGGATGACTTATGAGGAAATTTTTCTGTATTAATTTAGATGACATACTCTGCCCTGCAAACATAACTCAGGCATTCTTCTGTCCATGTCATAAGCACAATCTGCTGAGTCAGCTCTTAGCAGGTCTCGATTTCAATGCCATAAATTTCAGCAGCTGGTGATAAAATACATACTTGTTCTTGTTCTTGCTGAGAAGAGCCAGAAGTTACTTTTTACAGTTCTCTAAATCTAGAGCTGGGTTTGGTATTACAGTGGTGCCTGGAGGTAAAAGTAATTGTTCCTGTCCAAAAATTTTCCATAAAAACTATTCACCTTTTATATTTATAAATTTACACGTGTCTCTGTTAAAAAAAAAAAATCAAAAGCTTTTAGACAAGCTGAAAATTCAAGAGATGTGAAAATCTGCTTTATAGTTGGGGTGAGTGGGCTGTACTGACAGGCTTATTTACAAAGAAAACTATGGTCTCTTTCTGTTTTGAACCCCAATATTTCTGCCTTAAGCATTCCTTTAGCAGTAGCACCTATTTAATACAATCACAGAATCATTTTGGTTGAAAAAGTCCTCTAAAACTGTGAGTCCAACTGCTAACCTAGTACTGCCATTAAAAAACCTTGTCCTTAAGCACCACATCTACCCATCTTTTAAATATCTGTAAGGATGGTGACTTAAGGACTTTCCTGGGCTGTCTATTCCAGTGCTTGGTAACCCTTTCCTTGAAGAACGTTTTTTCCTAATATCCAATCCAAACCTGCCCAGTGCAACTTGAAGACATTTCATCTTGTCCTATTTGTTACTTGGGAGGAAGGACTTGTGTCACTTATACACGTCAAATTCTAAAAGTATTTTTTTTTATTTTACTGTTATTCTCAGTTTAATAGGAACTTTGGTTACTCTTTCTGCCATTTTAATGCTTTTATTCGCTGGCAGCTTGTGTGCTGTCATGCCATGGCATGAGAGAAGTTTGCTTTCTTTTTGAGAAACCACAAACACTGACTACAGATTCACAGATCTTTAGTGGTAATATTGTCCAATATACCCAGTTCTCTCTGTCCTACTCACACACTTAGTATCAGCCTGTAAGCCAGACTCCAGGATGAACTGGAGTCCATCCAGTCCATCCATCCCAAATAATCTGTTGAGATCCCTTCCAACTCAATTTTTCTCATTTGATTCTTGTATGCAAATGTGAAAGTCCTACAACAAAATGAAGCAACATACAAAACAACAAGAAGTGGATAAATAAAGGGAAGAAATGAGGGCAGTTTTAATCCTGAGATTGATTCCTCTACCATCTGAGATGGTTAAGTACTTCACAAACATCACTAGGAAAATGTCCAGTTCCTAAGGCTCATTTATAAAATCCACTAACATTGAGAGAAGACTTCCAGGATGAAATTCTTCCTCTCCTCACAAAATGTGCTCAGATTTTGGGTGATATTTCACAGAGGCCCAGCCAGCCCTAGAAGAGCTGATTAATTGCACTCCCTGTTCAATGGGGCTAGGTGAAATGTTGGAATGCAGGCATCTGGCCTAGCAATACCAATTAGGATTTTAAAATGACTAATGAGATGAGTAATGGCTTAAAATTTCACCTTTCCCGGAAATGAAAAGTGGAGGGAGTTCGTTGCATTTATGTGCTAATTCCTCCTATATAGAGACCGTGTGGCTTTTAGAACCTGTTCCATTGATTTTCTCTATTTTTTTAAAGTTTTTTTTATTGACATTCCAGCAAGAGAATTCTTCTTTCATAGCAGCCACATAACTTATCTTTGCAGAGTTTTACATTTCTTTCTTCCTTCTCTTTTTTCCTGATCTCTTTTTTTTATGATTCAGAAGCCAATTTTGCAAAGTTTAACTGTTAACAGCAGTGGAAGGTTGTGTGGTGGTGTTCACAGGGGTCTTAGGATGAGGGAAGAGATGAGGATCTGACTCCATGTTTCAGAAGGCTTGATTTATTATTTTATCATATATATTACATTGAAACTATGCTAAAAGAATAGAAGAAAGGATTTCATCAGAAGGCTAGCTAAGAATGGAATAGCAAAGAATGATAACAAAGGTTTGTGGCTCGGCTCTCTGTCCGAGCCAGCTGGGCTGTGATTGGCCATTAATTAGAAACATCCAACATGGGCCAATCACAGATGCACCTGTTGCATTCCACAGCATCAGATAATCAATGTTTGCATTTTGTTCCTGAGGCCTCTCAGCTTCTCAGGAGGAAAAATCCTAAGGAAAGGATTTTCCATAAAAGATGTCTGCGACAAGGTTGTCCTTTTGCTTAACCTGGTTTGTCACTTATACTAAACAAAAATTTGGCCCTCAGAACAGAGGTTGCCTGAAGGAGATAAATTATGTCTCTGTACAGCAAGTTGAAAATTTTGCCTTCTTCTAGACCCTTGTTCTGTCCAGTATCATGTGTCTAAGTCACACCTGAAAAAGCACTTAAGCACATGCCTGTTTACAGGAGGCAGAAGGGGTTTGCTGACTAGGAATGCACTACTCAGCTGGGGACTGCATCTGCAAATTGCACATTTATCAGTAAATCTGAGTCAGTATTTTAAGAGGAACTGTGTGAATAGCACATATGTGGTGCAGAAATTGCCATAGCATGAGAAAGAAAAGATACAGCAGGGTGATGATAATCACTATTATTAGTATTTTTATCAATGGAAATGATGAGTAAGTAGTAATAATGTATCCCAGTGTTTTGATTTTAAAGGTTTGGGGTTTTTTCTGAGGTTGTTTCACAAAAGTTTGCATTATATTTTAATATCTATAAGGCAATATTTCAAGAAGGAAGGGAGGCTTAATGCATGTTTCACAGAGCTCTGAACATCAGAATATTTCAACACTTCAGGCCCATGCAAGCATACATTTGCAGAGTGTTCCAAGGTGGCACTGCTGGATACTGTGCCAGAGGTGTCCTGTTCCCTGCTGAATCCATGAGCAATCCTTGCAGCAGTACTGACCATGCTCAATCTGCCACTAGAAGCTTTTCCGAGTGGAATTAGAGTATTGGAAAAGAAAATATTTTACATTCTGTTTTAGACTTTTCATTCATCAACAGTTATTGTGGTGAATAAATAACTTTCAAAGAATTTAGCATCTCCTGGAAAAGGGAGGTTTCTGTTTCCTGTTTTACAAGCTTTGAAATAAACAAGTTTGTTTCCCTCTGTTGATGAGACAGCTTGCAAGACTGTAATATCTACTGCATTTAGGAATAGGACAGCTATATTAATTCAACCTTATTGCACAGGCAGTATACTTGCACCCATGGAAATGCATAATGACTGAGGCACAGAGTCAGAATGGCAGGGAATCTGAATCCTTTGTTCAAAAAAAAGTTGGTTTTATACACTTCTTGAAGACACAGTATTTCCTTACGTTGTCAGGCTGCCATGAGCTTCTCTGTGCTGCCATGGGCTTCTGCAGGTGCATCCCACAGCTGTAACTCAATTCTATCCTGTCTATTCTAACATAAGTGCTGGGATTGACCATAGGGAGTCACCTCCTGAGTCACTAAGAAACTTTTGAGGTTTTACATATTGGGTCAGGTATTCCATTTCCATCAGTCTTCTTTTGCTGCAGTTGAAACTGTGATAAATGTGATCAGTTGTTAACTCACAGTGAAACAGTGGGTGGAGGGGGCCAGTTGCCTTTACTTGGTGACTCAGAATCTTCAGATGTCTGGACAAGTGGATCTACCTCTCACTTTGGAAGAGGTTTTTTAATGTTTTCAATTTATCATTCTGAATTATTTTCAGTTGAAAGAAAGATAGTCTGTTTAATGACTTGAATTTATAGCCTTCTGTTAATAACTTCATCTGACTGTGGGGTGCAAATAACAATGGTAAAGACAGAGAGTAGGCTTATAGCAAAATACCTTCTGAAAAATTGAGTTCAGTGTATGCTACTATAGCAATAAATAAAAGGATATTGACTATGACATCTTTGCAGAGGAAAAATACCACAGCAGAGCTTCTTCTTATGGCCTTTCTCACTGTTCTTTTTGTGATTGTTCAATGACTTCCTGCACTTCAGAGAAGAAGCACATAAATGCCTACTTTCCACGTCAGTATTAAAAAAAATGTTTCAAATTCACCATGAGTGTCGTGTCTTGCCTGTATAATTTTTTTCTCCTGGTACTGTCAGCCACAGAAGGCACTGTCCTGATCCATGCATTGCCAATGGGAAATGGGGAGTATTTGCCTCATGTGAGAGGAAGATGTAAACCCTCAGGTGGGATGAGATCCTGTTTCTGTTCCACACCTATTCCAGGAGCTATTTATGTTTTCACAGGTGGAAGGCAGACCAAAAACCACAGGCAGATACACTGGAGAAAGGGGGTTCCTCAAAGTCCTTCCCTCCCTATTCCCCTCCAGTTATGGACATTGCCTAACAGGCCTGAAAAAATCCTAGAATAGTTTAGAAGGGAACTTTAAAGATCATCTAGTCCAACTCTGCTACAATGAACAGGGACATCTCTAATTATATCAGATTGCTCAGAGTCCCGTCCATCAGGCCTTGAATGTTTCCAGGGATGGGGCATCTTCCACCTCTCTGAAAACTTGTTCAGTATTTTCCCACTTTTAGTGTAAAAAATGTTATTCCTTATATCTAATCTAAACAGAACCTGTTTTAATTTAAAACCATTACTCCTTGTGCTATTGCTATAGGCTCTACTAAAATCTATCATAATGTAAATCACATTGTTTTGAAAAATAAAAATTCCCTCTGACCATTCAGCTAAATAGTGGCCATAGGTAATGCCCTTCATTATGAATAGAACTAATCAAACTTTATTGAGAGCAACAGTTCTCCTCATTCTGGAGAAAGTCTCCAAAGTCTGTCCTGTCTTTCTTACAAGCTCCTTGTAAATACAGAAATGCCCCAATCAGGTTTCTCAAGAGCTTTCTCTTGTGCTGAACCAATCTGATTTGGTTTATCCTCACAGCAGAGATACTACATCCCTCTGATTATTTTTTTGCAGAGAAGAACAAAGAAACCTCCATAACAGTGAATTATTGCAGTTGATACTTATCCAGGGTCTAGACCTCAGACCTGTCTCCTTCTTCAGCACCCTTGGTCTTCTTTTGGATACAAAGCCTTTCCCTTATACAACACTTTCTGACTTGCAGATGGAACTTTGCAGCTAAACTGAGAAAATTCTGTTGCCCACTGAATTGTTCTTCCCATAAGTAAAACTGCAGTTCAGACACCAAAGTCTGACCCAAATGTACCATCAGGAGCTGAGGAACCACGAGGGTTCAATTCCAAAGCATCACACAGGCACCTCTGCTACACAAATATCTGGGTACCTGTGTTTGCATGCACCTATGGGAGAGTGAATGCATCCTCCAGCTGCTGAGTTACATTTTTTTCATAACTTCAGTCTGAGATAAAGAAATTGCCCCCCAAAAAATGCTGAAAGTCAAAATGATGTTCTAAGTGGATCAAAACAATCTTAACTGAAAGAGATGTGGGAGTTTATCAGACCTGATGTAGTAAAACACTAATAAGATCACTTCCAATTCATACATATAAGACTAAATTTTCAGCACAGATTGATCGTATTGCTAGGGATTAATGGAAATTTTAGTAACAGATTAGGGCTGCAAAGCATTCTTTTTCTAATACATAGTAGATTTTCCTCTTACTGCTTACAGGTTCTTAATGCAGCCTTTCTTTTGATCAGAACACTAGATGCTCTCTGAAGTGCTTATTTGTTTCAGGAAATATACCATCATTATCATTCATTGTCTGCAGCATTTTGAATTGAATGGGACCAGAGAGAAAGAGTATGGGAGCAGCAATCCCTTTCTAGCCATGACTGCTAAAGCATTCCTCTTGGACCCCTTGTTGCTCCCACTGCCTGCATTTATGACATAAGGGTTTGGATGAAGTGAAGCAGCCTCAGGGGAAGGGATGGAGAGTCCCCAGCAACACTGCAGGGATAGGAAGATCTGAACTGAAGGCCCCCATCACTGGCACTGACCACTGTATATTTGGCACCTTTTCCTTCAAAATTTGTGCTTGAGGTTTACTGAAAAAAAAAAGAAAAAAAAAAACAGAAAAAATTTTAAAACCTCTTTTCCCCTAACTCCATGGCTATAGAATCTGCAAAAGGTAGGTCACTCCATCTGCCCCAATGACAGACACCAACATAACCTTTTGGAGAGGGACTGAAGCACCCTTTTTTCTGCATTCTCCCCAGCTGTTTTCTTCCTCTGCACATTATCCTGGCTTCTTACTCAGCCATGTGCACTGCTAATTGGGTGGATAGTCTTGTGTTGGGTTTATCAGTACTGCTTCAAAGAGTAGGATTTATTTCTTCTAAATTCTCAGTTGCCTTGGCATCTGATTTGTGACTTAGGTTCTTCCATAGTCTAAGAGTGTTCTTCGTGGTCAGTGGGGAAAAACCAGAGTGCTCCAGAGGCGGTGAAGAGAAAACCCACCATTCTCAGAATGCTCTGAGCTGTGTCAAAGGGTGTGAAAAGCAGCCAAGTCCAGCAGAGCTGGATAGACAAGAAAGTACAACTCCACTACAGGCAGAAGGCAGACAGAAAAATTCATCCTTCATATACCAGAATAGCTCACATTGCTCCTGGAAGGACCAGCTTGTCTCCAGTGACTACAGAGACCTTCCAGTCTTGCACTAAGAACTGAGTTTTCAGGTGGTTAGAGGCAAGTGAAATGAATATAAATATAAACATCTATATGCATATATATATATTATATATTTAATATACATATAATATCATATCATATCATTATATATAAATACAAAATAAACATCTTCAAAGATCCAGCATCCACAGCTCTGAAGTTAGCTCTTAATCTACTCTTATTTTTTTCTGGAAGGCTGTTCATGCAGATGGAATATAACTTTTTTGCTGCAGCTTGATCCACTTAAGGGAGGGGGAAAAAAAAGGAGCAAAGAAAAGTATTCTCCTGGCCATTTACATATATGAAAATAAATGTGTCTAAAAGGAGACAGTCCTTGCAGAGCTTTGTCTTTCTTTGTGTGACTCCTAAAATACAAAGAAAACAGAAGGAATTGCCAAGATAAATCTTGTCCTATAGAACATGAGGAAAAAAAATAAGATTATAAAGTTATTATAACTATAACTTTTTATAGACTAAAAAGAAAACTATAAGGTTTGTAGATTAAAAAAATCCATGTATTGACTATGTAAAAATTTGTTAATGTGGGGAGGTACTTTGTGTACCCTTACACAAAGGTTATAGGGTTTGTTGTAACCCAGGCTGGGGCTGGTGCATAATCTTTGTAGTGATACCTATTATTTTGATACAGAGACATTCAGTAAGGAATTTAGTGTGTTCTGGGATTACAGCTAACAGAGCACTTTTGGCACCAGAGTGAAGAGACCTGAATATTCATATTCCAATCTATAACATTCAGAACAATGTCGCTCTGATTTTTTAAGATTTTCTAAGCCTTCTGATGTTTACATTCTTGTAACAAAGTTTCTCAAACACTTTCTGTAAATTACTTATTTTTTGCATTCTTTTATAGAAGAAGAGAAAATTGATGGACTGTTGGTTTGTCCAACAATCCACTGTCACTCTTGGAAAACTAAAAATGTTAGAGTCAGAAAATAAACTTCCCTTTTCTTTACCTTGAGAGCAGCGGCATGCACTCGAGTTGTTTCATGCCCTATAGCGACAGAACAAGAAACAGAAAAACTTGAGATTAAATTATAACACAGCACAATAGCACGTCTTTCCTAATGTTTTTTGTAAAGCAATATTTAACAGGGTCGCTTCTGCTTTTTAGTTGCAGAACAAGCCATGGATCATCAAGAACATGCAATTCCTACATATTTACATTTATAAAAGTATTCTGCTGAGGTACTCATAGATTCATAGACTGATTTGGGTGGAAGGGACCTCAAAGATCATCTATTTTCAACCCCATTTCACAGGCAGGGATGCATCCCCCTAGAAGGGTGCCCAGAACCCTATCCAACCTGGCCTTGAACACTTTCAGAAATGGGGTTTAGAAAGTGTGTTGCTGATGTTGCAACATGGGGTGGGTCACATAGTGAGAATTACTATGTAAGGAAATACAGTGCCTTGAAAAAATGTACAAAACCAGCTCATTTCTTTGAATAAATGATTTAGATTGCCTGCCAGTCTGGGTCCTTGCCTCAGTCCTTCACAATGGGGCATCCCCAGCTTCTCTGGGCAACCTGTGCCAGGGCCTCACCACCCTCACAGGGAAGAATTTCTAACTAATACCTATAGTAAACCTACCTTCTTTCAGCTGTAATCCATTCCCCTTTGTCCTATCAATAGTGTGTTTGTAAGGAAATCCTGTAGTTGTTTACAAGAGCAAACACTGAGTACCAAGGACAGCAGAATGATGCTGAAGATTTTGGCAGAAAAACAAAACAAAAAAAACCTGCAGACTGAAATGCAGGACTCTGAGGGTTACCAAGTATTAGAAATAAACGTAATGAAAATCAGAAAGAAATTATGAAAGATAAGATTTTCTGGACTAAAACTTCTAAACATAAATTCTTGTCTTAAAAAGAAGCATATTGAATTTGTTATATAATAGATAGGAAAACCAAGTAAAGTGGAGTCACAATCAATTTTTGTTAGAACAAAGGCATGAATAAAAAAGCAGCAGTATCATGATACTCATCCAATGTGTATTTTGGTAATGAAGAATAAAGGATTTCTGCAAAACGGGCTGTTAATGTAAAATCCACAAATTTGCCTAGACTTCAGATAGCTACTTCTGGAATGATAGCTCCTGGTCTGCTCCTAGCATTGCCAAGAATGCAATAATATGAGCTGTGTAGAAAATAAAAGCAAAGCACTTTTTTTTAATGAAAAAATCTTTTGGGAATGGACTTGAACTGCAAGCAAAAATTTCAAAGTGATTTTGGAACCCCATGAGCAATACGAACACAGTTAAGAGGAAAAGAAAATATTACCTTTCCAAAAAGAGTCTACAACTTCTAAATTATGGCTCTTTAAGTTCCTCTTAAATTTGAATACTCAGTTGCTCAGTTTAAAATACATCAAATTAGATGTATTTCCAAAAGAAACCCAAAATCTGTTGCTGTCTTTTAATTTATTATTTTATTACTTCAAAAGTGTAATTGTAACTGAAGCTCTTTATGCATGCTCTTCCCATTACCCTTTGAACATAAATGTTTGGAATTGAATCATAAAATAGTTTGGACTGGCAAAGACCTTAAGGATCACCTTATTTCAACTCCCTTGCCATAAGCAGGGTCACCTTTCATCAGATCAGGTTGCTCAAAACCCTATCAAACCTGGCCTTGAACATTTCCAGGTAGGGGACATCCACAACATCAACAAGTGCCTTAAGATAACAGAAACAATATAATGTGCCTGTCTCAATCAATCAATCAATCAATCAATCACAATTTTTTTATAGTAATTCCTCATTTGTAGACTAAAGATTTCAAAACAAAATTTCTCAAATACTGTTGAATATGAGTTGACTGTCAAGAAACCAGTTTGTTAATTGCTACAATGTCACCCACACTCAAAAGCATTTGTTGCCTAAATGTAAAATGGGAAAAAACATGAAAGGCAAATCAGATATTTTTTAATGTTTATGTGAACATTCATTCTCTGTTCATACAAACAAATGCCACAACAGCTTGGGCCTCTTTTCAGCTCAGTCCTGGTCTTGTCCCAGGCAGTTCTCACCTGCTGCCAGGTTTCCTACAGCAGTGTTACTGTTTGACGCTGCCTCAATGCCAGTGCCTCCATGAAAATACACTCTCCCTGGTGTCTACTGTGAGATGTGACCAGGAATAGAGCAAAGCAGGCTCCAACTTAGGGATAAAGAAGAGAAAACTTTATTAACCTACAACTATATGTAAAAAGAAACACACAGAAAGAATGAAAACCTTCCAAAAAACATTCCTCCTCGCCCCACCAAATTTCCAATACATCCATCCCTCAGATCACCAACTCTCGGTCCATCACCACCCTTTAGATAATCAATTCTCAGTTCATCAGGGAGAGAAGAGTCCCCCTTGTGCCATAGGCTTCCCCTGGAAATACAGTTGAGTCCTCTTGTGTTTCCTTGTCACACGTGGCACCGCCCAGAGAACATTTGCCATCCTGACATCTTCCTTCCATGCCCAGTGCTCTCACCACTGCACATGGACCAGAGCTGCTTCTAGGGTTCCCCTTTTAAGGATGCTTTGCCCAGTTCCCAAAAAAAGCAGTCTCTCACTTTCGGGACACCTGTCCCCCCCAAATTCACCCCCTGGGGCCGAGCGGTCTCAAGAACAGAGAGATTTTCTTCCCTGAAGACGGAGGGCACCACCACCCTCCTCACCCACTGTCTCTGTTCATGCACTCTTTCACATAACATCACTGCACTCTCTTGGCTCCAAGGCATTGCCTCCCCCTAAATGCAGTCTCTGTGTCACAGGAAAAATGGTTCTGTCCATGGCTATACAAGAGAAGTCCAGCCAAAGGCCACTCCATCACCTCCTCCCACCTAGGATTCTTCTCAAGTTCTCTCATGGCCCATTTCCTCTTATCTCATCTCTTATCTCTCTTCTCATTCAGCTCTAGGAGGATTGGCATTTGTAAGGTTTCCATCATCCAAGAAAAGGGTTAAAAAAAATCTCGGGCTCTGCCTGTCCAGCACTCCTATGGCTGGCTGCCCTGCCGGGCACCTTTCTTCTCGCTGCAACCCCCCCCCCCCCTCCCCCCCCTCCCCGTCTCAGCCAGCCCTGCTATCAGATCTCAAGGTTGCACAGGCACAGACACCGGCTCTCCCTCTCTCTCGGGGGGTGGCAGCC
Source organism: Emberiza elegans (assembly GCA_024865655.1). Taxonomy (NCBI): domain Eukaryota; kingdom Metazoa; phylum Chordata; class Aves; order Passeriformes; family Fringillidae; genus Emberiza; species Emberiza elegans. The sequence continues at coordinate 9,618,221 of JALJVW010000158.1, forward strand.
CAATGCCTCTCCAATGTTCCTCCACCCTTCCATCCTGCAGGGGCCTTCACCTCCCTTCTCTGTCCAAGGCCCGGCTCACCTCACCAGGCCAGGCCGCATGGCTTCCCCTCCCACACCCAGCCCGCAGCTGGGCAGAGCAGCTCTGAACCTTTCCCTGACCAGAAGGAGTTCTCTGCTTTTAACCCCCTGTGTTCTCAGAGGCGTATCCATGTCCCCAGTCGCCACACCAGGTGCCAATATTCAAATCTGAGCACCCATTGGTTTGACCACAGCATCCCAAAAAACTCACTTCCCCTCAAACCACAACAAGCAGCCACTAGTTTCTTCTGGAAAAACACATGGGTCTGTATCTCTGGCATCCCTCTTTAATGGGACTTTAGGCCTGTAGTTTCCTCTTCAAGATACCAGGACTTGAAATTCACAGGGAGAAAACTCTGCCCATTCTCTCCTAGAGGTGATGACTGTTGGCACCCTGTCCTGGTCCTCTCAATTCAGCCTGTCTCCCTACTGTTACCTTTCTCCTTTTCTCCAGCCTCCTAAAATAACCCAGGTTTCCCAACTGCCCTCATAAAGCTGAGCCTTCTTTTTTTATTTTGTATTTCCTGAGACGTGTTTAGCTCTCCAGGGAGCTGAATTACTTATCCCCCACAGAGACAGGAGCACAATACTACAGGACCTCTGTGTTCACTTTGGAGCTCATTTCTTTTTACACAATCTATTGGAGCTCAATATAAAAGACTTCCTCGTTTTAGAGCTTCCAGTAACTTACATTTGTCACAAGCATGGCCTTCTGGGTAGGTTCTCAAAAACCACCTATTTTTTCCCAGACTGTTCTCACTATATTCCACAGTCCCGCTGGGTATGGGGCCGCCTCTCCATGGGGGCTGATGACTTTCCCAGGTACATTGCACCTTTTCTACCACCCAGACAGGGAAAACCACTCCACCCAAATTTCTTCACAGAGGCAGCACCTGAAAGACTGATGCTGGAAGTGCCTGCGAGAAGAGACAGGAATATCAGTGTCCCAAAATTTTGGCAGCGCAACTCCCCTCCTGAAGCAGTCACTCCTTCCCAGAGTTTCAGGATTGGTACACAGAACATTGCTCTTATGTGTTCTCCTACCTGCAATGCTTTATTTCTTCTCTCATGCACACATATTTGTCTGCTTTTATTTGAGAACAAAATGTTTTATATAAGTGTGGGAAATTTTTTGGGTTTTTGTTTCTTAAATATTTGCAGTAGTACTTCTGAAGCATCCCATCATCTGACAAAAAAGGGGAATTTAATGCAAACCCATATTTCCATCTCTCTCCCAATACTGCTGCTTCCTCTACAGAAATTTACTGACTGATTTTTTTAAAATGAATTTGGTATTCATGAAAGCGCACAGACTGATAGACTAGCAAGTGATGGCCAGATTTCTGAACAGAACTCAGATAAGCAAAGCTATCTCAGATTTAAAAAGGGTTCTGGTGGGATTTTAGTTCTAATCCACAGGGAAATGTTTCACCCCTGCACAAACATGATGCAAGGCAGCATCCCCACTTCTTCCCAGGTTCATTTTAAAGGCTTGTTGCCTGTTTGGAGTGCTGTGAGATGGCAGGCTCCCTACCTGATGACTTTGGGAGGCAGCTTAATGATATACAGTGGCCAATAATGTGGTCAAACAGGGATTTAAATAGCTGATCTAACATTAAAAAGATGATTTATTGCCTGAGAGATTAAATCTTCTCTTTCATCAGTTTAGTTAGAAAGAAAGGAAATTGTTGTATTTTAAGAGCAACATTGAAAAATATGGATTGGATGAAATACAAAATAAAAAACTTTTTAATTTTGAAAGCATCAGTGAAGAATATCTAGCATTCCAGTAGTGGTTACACCCTGTGAAGGACTTCAAAGTTTGCAGCAGCCTTTCTACCTACCCAAGGGCTATGTTCACATGATCTGGTATTCACAGTCACTTTGATATGGGTAAACACAGGTGCAGATTTGCATCAATCAAAAAAAAAATCTGTTTAATGTTTTTCCAACAACTCTTTTTGTTATCTTTTCCTCTTTTATCTAACTTTGTTCCAAGACCAAAATAACAAGCCTTCATCCCATGCATGCACAGTTTGGCAAACGAGGGACTGGTATGGCACCTTTCCAAAAAGAAGTTCCATTCTTAAGGAAAAGAGGGTCTGTGTTCTTCTGTCTCATTGATATTGGAGAAAAACAGAGTGTGAACTACAATACGTTTGCTACAAAGAGCTTGAAAGAACCTCTTGATTATCATTCACTGCTTTATAGATCCTTGTTAAAAGTGTTAATTTCAATTATCTAAATGTTTTTCTGGCTTGTGTGTCATTTGCAGTAAAATTACCAGGGCCAGATTTACTGGTGTACACCATTTGCTGTGTGCAATTCCAGCCTCAGCTTTTAGGGCTGCTCTGTGTTGCTGGAGTGGTGCACTGAGCTTTTTAATGATTCTGGCTTATTGCCTATTCCCCACACATTCTGTATCAATTTATTATTCCATGGTGGATAGCTGTGTACTTGCTACAATTTACTTTAGAAACAGTATTAAAAAAGAAGTTGGCATTCATTAAATAATGCTTCATCGACTGTCTTAAACTTGCAACACAGGAGTGCAGCTCTGCATCACTAGCCCTAAAGAACACGCATACATGTATATGTTAATACAGAAAATCATGTGCAGTATAAAAGAGAAAGCCAAATGAAAGCCATACAAGCCAAACACAAATGCATATCAAATAACATCTTGAAAAATTGTGAGAAAACCCAACACAATGTGCTGCACCACTCTGTAATTTGTATGCAGGCATATTCCTAACATGAATGAGCTGCAATTTCTCCATGAGAGCAGCTTCCAGATGAGTTCTATTCTTATGACAGAGGCACAAATACTTCACCAGCAAGCAGGACAGGGAGACAGTCACAGGCTCCTTGCTCCCTCTGCCCAGATAAATTTTTGGGTTTCAGGTCCAAATTCAGTGTTCAAGACCAGAGCCTTGGTGCAGACATCCATCGCCAAGAGCCAAACAGCAACCAAACTCAAATTTGTATGACCAGAGAGTTTCTGATACACGAGTAAGCAGTTTTTCTGAGGTAGCAAGAACATGAGTGTTTGGGTGACCACCTAAACTTTTGACTAACACATAATGATTTCATTTCTAAAAGCTGCACTCTTAGTGAGTGCAGAGATGAGCTATTTTATTACACATGGGTCTGCTTTAGCTAAAGGCTTTATGTTTCGATTTTAGAAAAGGTTTTTGAACAATTTTTGTTTAAAATATGGGTAAAGAAGTAAAAATGAAGAGGATGGTTTCAACACAAGAGAGAATTGTTACCTTGAGCTACAACCTGAAGCATTTTAGCAGACACATGCCACTAAATAAATGTGACAGTGGTGCAGCACTGTATGCTGTCTTCTAAGCCAGCCTGCTTTTCATCATCCAGATGCCTCTGGGTGATCCAAAGCAGGGCTGCATGACACTTGCAGTCAAATGCAGTGCTGTCAGAAAAGTAGGATCAATCATCTCTGCCAGTCTGACAGTACAGGATCTGATTTATTCTGCTTCTGACTCCTATATTTATTACAAAATCAAAGGTAGGGCTTAGCATCAGTACAAAGCACTTGAGTTTTGTTCAATAGTGAGCTGTTGCATGTGGAACAAGCATCAAATCCCCTGATGTTTAATGATTCATTTTAAATCTATCTGGTACGTGGATTAACAAACAGAGATGTGTAGAGAGCTTTGTAGATATTTGGCTAGCTGAGAGAGGGCACGTAGACGCAGTACCATTAACAAACTGAGAAGGACACAGGCCTAAGAGTCAGCAGTCAGTGTCCAATGACAAAACTAGGCCATTATAACCTTGCTGCAACATGAGGATGTGGGAGAGTAGGGCCCTGCCAGAATAGGAAGAATAGTTTCAATAGTTGCAATGAAAAACCTAAAAGAATGTAGAAGTAGGTGTAACTGTATGATAAGTAAACCAAACAATCCTGAGCTCAGCTTTGCAATATGCATGAACTTCATTAGATCCAATATAAATGTATGTGACCACCGATCAATAAATGAGATCTGCTGATCACCCATATTGGTGTGCTGCTTTTCTCCCGCCGATCCTACAGAGATGGGAAATACTTACAGCCGCCAAAAGTAATTTATGAATATTGAACTACCCTGTGCAGTACATGTAGAGAAAATACAGTGAGAATTCCCTTAAAAGCTTCTTCATCTGCCCCAGCTTTCAAGCAGAACACCTGAGGGAGCTGTCCTGAATATAATGCTTAAAAACAAAGGAAAGAAATATGAAAAAGAAAAGGAAAAAAAAGGAAAAAATAAAAGAAAAAAAGGAAAACAAAACAAAACAAAATGAAAAAGAAAAAAAGAAAAAAGAAAAAACCAAACTCAGGAAACCTGAAATGTCCCTCTAGAACAGTAGAAGAGATATTTTTTAATGAAGCTATTGGTAATTGAAAATATGCAAGTAATTAAGTATACATAGAAGACTAATCATAAAATTCACTGCTGTGCATGTAATCTTTCAGCTTGTCCAAGTCTCTCACTGTCCCCACAGAGTTTTCATAACCTTGAGTGGGTTTTACCACGTGCCCAAATTTTCTAATGCTAAGCTGGCCAAGTCAGGACCTCTAATCAGGTGTTGGAGTGCAAGTGCAAGGATTCTATTAAAGAATTAAAGCAAGGGAAATCATCTGCCTAGGAGGTCACGTTTATACCTCTCAGATTTTCCTCATTTTCTCCCAGAAATTCTGCCAAATATGGAAGAATGCACACTTATATAGAACATAATGCACCTCAGGCTTTGCACTCATGGTGTGCTGGGCTGTGTCATAAGCCCTTCTGAAAGCCTGCATCCAGTTTCAGCCAGAGATCCCGCCTTGATGCTTTTAAACAGCTTGATAGCATGAAAGCTCAAGCTCCCAAGAAGAGTTATTCATCTGCACCAGTCTGACTGCCTTGCTATGCATATTCATTGATGGGCATCATTAGGAATCAGCTGGAAGTCATAATTAAGAGAAGCCAGCATTGCTAGCAGCAAATTATAGATGTCCTTTAAATCCAATTACACTGTAATGACTGAGTGGCCAAGAGATGTTGGCAGCTGAAGCTGCATCAAACAGCTTTCTTCAGGCAGAGCCAAAGGTGCAGGGTAGAATTAGAAGATCCCATAACATTTAACTTCTCATAACTAACAGGGAGGGGGGGAATAATAAAAATCACATTCACACACATACACACACAAAACTATAGGAGGCTCTCAAGATATATGTACTGTGTAAGTGGCCCTTGAGTCCATGTCAATTACATCTGTATTGTATCTGAATATCTTTGCCCCGGAAGGTCCTAGTTATTCTTGATGGGCTGCAGCTGTGATGTTCTTCACTGGGCTGCAGCTGTGGCCAGTCAAAGTAACTGGGATAAAAGGGAGTGGGCTGGCCAGTCAAGGAGAGTCTTGAAGGAGCCCTGACTGAGGAAGACCCAGAGTCTGTGCTGTGAAGATCTGCCACCCACGAGACAACATCAGAAAGGTACAGGACTCCTGAACTACGCTAAATACAACACAAAACCACATTTAAAAAACAGGACTAAAATTCCTATCTAACAGTTTTACAGAACATTTTAAGTACAAATGAGAGAGGTGATTGCAAAAGCCAGCTTCTTTTCAAAACCCGGGGTTTCAACTTCCCTTGAACAGAACAGGCTTAAGGCTCAGCAAAGGGTCTGTCTAGAGCTAGGGTCACCTGCTCACATCCAGATCTAGGGGCTGAGGTGCACCACAAAGGAAGGGATGGCATTTTCCTTTCAAAGGAGATGTAGGTGAATTCCTGAATCTGAAAAAGGCCTGTAGAAAAGCTTAGCAGTGGGAACGTTTGTAGCCTCGGTTGGGAGCAGAGGACGAGCTAGAGGAGCATAAAACTGACTGCTGGCACAGCATTTTTAGAACCATGTTGGATCATCACCAATAGCATATTTAGAAAATATCAAAGCTTTGGTATACATTACAACACCATAGACATTCCTGTTACAGGGACTATGAAGAGGATCCAAACTCTCCTGATAAAGTTAATCCTTCATTGGAAGAGGTGTTTTATCCACTTGGTTCTTTGCACTTCAAGAAAAAATTATTTCAAAGGTTTCTTTGAATAAAAAAAGAAATAGGAAAGCAAATGTAAACAGAAATGGTGTCCATTGTTGACATGTCCCCCAAGAGTTCCTTGGCAAAAATACAATAAGAAACAAATTTAACAGGGACTAACACACAGAAGAAAATTCTACAGGCTTCTGAAGGCAACAAAAAATTCCACAAGTTTGCCACATCTCAATAAATCTCCAGAGGTGTTTAAGGTATGGAGGCTTCCCTCAGTTACTGCAGACACCACTAGAGAGGAATGGTTCAAAGAATGCAGGGGGAGGTTCAGGAGGCGAAAGAAAAATTACAAGCGATATCTTCTACAGAAAAGGCACAGGGATATCTCAGTCTGCCATCTCCCTTTGACAGTACCAGCTTTCCCTGAGGCTTATCCTGCCAGGGGGAGAGCCAGGCTAAAGAGACACCACAGCACCTTAGGCAGGACACAAACTGGCATGGGCACAAGTATTAATTTTTAGGATGCTTGTCTAGCAGAAGAGTCTCCAGACTTAGGCAGCTGCCCAATCACCATTAGGGGTCTTCACACATTGTCCTGCACTGCCCCCTGACCACTCCTGCCTGGGTTCAAATGCCAGACTTCATACTTTGCATCCTTGGCAGACATGAATACAATTTTTGTATTGGATTTCAGTATATACATTACCTGCTCCATGCTCTGCTGTCCAAGCTATCTGTGGCCTGCTGGTCATTAAACACAATATTTGATAGGTACAATGAAAAAAAATGAAATATCTAATTCCTCCTAAGAAAGATCAACACCCATTTTTCGAAGACTTATGCTAATTAAAATGTGTTTGGATCCTGATATATGACTAATTTTTAAGTCAGAAATTCTGGTGGCACTGAACATAATGGGAAATCCTCTTTATCTTGTTACATCAACACAATTATGCACCCTGTGGAAATAGGTAACTACTACTTTCTTCTGTAGAAAAATATTTGAAAATTATTCTTAAATTGAAGCCTGATTTTCCTGTGAAAATCAAAAAAGCAGGAGCATACACATTCAGACAAAGAGTTATATTTATATACATATAGTGAAAGGCACATGAACCTTTGGCAAGCAAAATTTTTGGGTTTTTTTTCCATTAAGATTGAAAAATACAGAAGATGTAGTGTGGTCAAAAGAAGCCTCTGTTTCAATTTGAATTGAAAATAAATAATTCTTATGGGGGAATCATGATGCTCCGGATTGGGAGATGCAAAGGCATGTCAGCCCCTTCAGAGCTTCAGGTGCTGGACAGTTTCTCTATTCTATACTAAACCTCACCAGTATTTGCTACTCACATAAGATACACATTTCTCTGCCTTCAGTAAAACTTTTACCTATACCCCAGAAAAGTGACAAATTCAAAGAAGAAAAAAATCAGCAACAACCAACTAAACAAACAGGAAGACATCTTTTGGTACATCCAGTTGATATACAAATGCAAAAGGCAAGAAAAGTAAGAACTACTGAATATTTCCACAGAAATGGTCTCATTGGCTGACCACTTCAGGCCCTAATAAGAAAAAGTACATATAAAGTTTATTCTTTATTCTAGAAGAATTTCCTCTATGACTCTGAAAATAAATACTTAACAATCTTATAAGAGAACTTGATGCTTTAAGAAAACATGGTTTTCCTCCATTTCTGAAGATATGCCTCACTGTCAAGTGCAATAAAAATCCTTAATACTGATTTTCATCATACAGTGGAAACCCAATTATATTATTTTGTATTGCTTTTGCATGTGCTAAAGAAACTAAATCTGAAATTAAAATCCCCATGCACCTTCAAAAACTCCAGATTTTTATTTTCCATGTAAATTTTTTTTTTCCTTTCTAAAGTATACAACTTCACAATCAATAAGTCCTAGGATTTCCCTTGGGATAAATTAACCCTTTACATGAACTAAAGCTAGTAAAGGTATGTTCACTGAATCAGGCTTCAGAAACTTTTCTAAACCTTAAAGACCACAATGGGAAAATAAAGCAACATTCAGTTATATTTATGGATCCCATTTATTTCTACAAGTTAACACTGCCAACAATCCAATTTTCAAGTAATGTGGCACAACAGAAGTGAATACATGGGAACAAAACAGAGTGAAAAAGTCACATCCACTGTGGCTCTGGAAGTGGTTTGCTCTGGATCCCATGCACTTTGCATTCATTAGGGGAGGAATGGGTGAGGTGCACTCCTGCAAGGTGCCAGACAGTTTATTTCTGTCAGAGAGGAGCAGAGTTTATGTACTTTAAAGATGCTCCATGGTGACAGAGGCCAAACCCCAATGAACAGGGATGACAGGAGATGGCCTCAAAGGCAGAATTGTGACCCAAAGGTAAGTACCAAAGAAACACACCCACTGTCACCACAAAAAAACTCTCAAAATGTTTGCCAAAAAAAAATTCAACTAACACTAAATTACTGTAAACAGAAAACATTTAAAGAAAAACACTATTTGCAAAATGCTTTCTGTGTCTTAAATTACTGCTCTTCTCCATAAGCAGTTACTTGCATTTCCCTACTTTTGTGAAATTCCAACACAGAGATACAAAATCAAAAAACATGTATGCATTTAAGACGCATTACTGTACACCTTTAAAGCAGTAGATATTCTGGATATATACAACACACAGTCTCCCTTTACTGTAGTGGTCTGGCTACTAGTTGTGCTTTTCTCCCAATTTAGGAGTTAAATGTTGCTTAGTTCCATAAGAATTTTCATGAAACGTGACTTGCTGAAAGCAGACAGCTCAAATGGTAGTGCATTCAATAGTTAGGTGTTATGTTCTTAACAGAGGGATAATAAACCTTAACCTTAAGGTTGGGTAGTCATTAAGAATATAAAATTCAGTTTCTAAGTATTAAAAACTTCTTCAACTATGCAATTATCTTTTAAAGGGGCAAAATTTCAGCTCACATTTGAGCCAAGTTCAGCTCAAAAATACTTCCGGAGATTAATTTCATTTCATTTTATCTGTTTTGACGGCCTTTCTCTGTTTCTGCTGAGATAAAACCCATGAGAAGACAGGAAAAGCACATGTTCCTCAGTGTTCCAAAGCTCTGTTAACTGGGTGTGCTTGAGTGAAAAACCCACAGATCAGGCACGCATCCTACTCAAATCAGCAAATCTGCTGTAGCCTTCCTTATGCCTTATTCATAAAAAGTATTGCATTTATTGCCATGTCTTTACCATTTCCCACCAAGTGACATCTATTTCTGCCCACCAACACTGATATAAAACTCTAAAATCAGGTTTGCCTGACTGATAGCTGCAGGACCATATGCTCCTAGATAGGAAATATTCATACAGCAGTGGATGTGATCTTCAAATATTCTGACTCATTTGAAGGTCAGTGCTCAACTTGCTGGATTTTTGTGTGTAGTCATACAAACACTGGTAAAAGCAGTGATCAATTCCAGCCTGGTAAAAAAAGTCAACATATAAGTTTGCTCTGGATCCCATGCACTTTGCATTCATTAGGGGAGGAATGGGTGAGGTGCACTCCTGCAAGGTGCCAGACAGTTTATTTCTGTCAGAGAGGAGCAGAGTTTATGTACTTTAAAGATGCTCCATGGTGACAGAGGCCAAACCCCAATGAACAGGGATGACAGGAGATGGCCTCAAAGGCAGAATTGTGACCCAAAGGTAAGTACCAAAGAAACACACCCACTGTCACCACAAAAAAACTCTCAAAATGTTTGCCAAAAAAAAATTCAACTAACACTAAATTACTGTAAACAGAAAACATTTAAAGAAAAACACTATTTGCAAAATGCTTTCTGTGTCTTAAATTACTGCTCTTCTCCATAAGCAGTTACTTGCATTTCCCTACTTTTGTGAAATTCCAACACAGAGATACAAAATCAAAAAACATGTATGCATTTAAGACGCATTACTGTACACCTTTAAAGCAGTAGATAGTCTGGATATATACAACACACAGTCTCCCTTTACTGTAGTGGTCTGGCTACTAGTTGTGCTTTTCTCCCAATTTAGGAGTTAAATGTTGCTTAGTTCCATAAGAATTTTCATGAAACGTGACTTGCTGAAAGCAGACAGCTCAAATGGTAGTGCATTCAATAGTTAGGTGTTATGTTCTTAACAGAGGGATAATAAACCTTAACCTTAAGGTTGGGTAGTCATTAAGAATATAAAATTCAGTTTCTAAGTATTAAAAAACTTCTTCAACTATGCAATTATCTTTTAAAAGGGGCAAAATTTCAGCTCACATTTGAGCCAAGTTCAGCTCAAAAATACTTCCGGAGATTAATTTCATTTCATTTTATCTGTTTTGACGGCCTTTCTCTGTTTCTGCTGAGATAAAACCCATGAGAAGACAGGAAAAGCACATGTTCCTCAGTGTTCCAAAGCTCTGTTAACTGGAGTGTGCTTGAGTGAAAAACCCACAGATCAGGCACGCATCCTACTCAAATCAGCAAATCTGCTGTAGCCTGCCTTATGCCTTATTCATAAAAAAGTATTGCATTTATTGCCATGTCTTTACCATTTCCCACCAAGTGACATCTATTTCTGCCCACCAACACTGATATAAAACTCTAAAATCAGGTTTGCCTGACTGATAGCTGCAGGACCATATGCTCCTAGATAGGAAATATTCATACAGCAGTGGATGTGATCTTCAAATATTCTGACTCATTTGAAGGTCAGTGCTCAACTTGCTGGATTTTGTGTGTGTAGTCATACAAACACTGGTAAAAGCAGTGATCAATTCCAGCCTGGTAAAAAAAGTCAACATATAAATGTTAATGCATAAAATTACTGCTAAAATTCCTGTGCTAAAATCTTTCTGCCCCACTGGCAGAAATATTGAGTCTCAGGAGATGTTTCTGTTGGCTATGGTGTAGGAACTCTGGAATGAAGAAGCCTTGAGTTTGCCATCACAAAGGTCTGAGGAGTGGTGCTTCTGCATCTGCGCACTGGGGCTTCCAGCAAGTCAAAAGAAGTCAAATCAGGCTGCCAATCAGAGTGATGGGAAGAGTGTAGGATGTGAAACTCAGCAGCTTTATCTCACCCTTGCCCTGGTGAGAGTTGAGATCTCCAGGGACAGAAAGCAAGATCCATCTTCACAGTACACCCAGCTGTTACACATCACTTAAACCTATCTTCAGTGACAAGGCAAACAAAATCCCAGTAGGATGAACTTACAGTCTGTTAAAATAAGACACTGTACCAAAAGAAACAGTAAAGAGTTCCCTCATAGCACAAGTACTTGCTTTCTACATATAGACCAACCATGTTAAAAAAAATGTTGCTACAGCATCACAAAAGACAATTCTGGTAAGGGACTTGTTCAGTATCCATTGCAACTGTGACTTGTTCCTCCAGTTTGCAGCATGTTAGGAAGGGGGATGAATCTCCCTACTATTTTTTATTTCAGGTAGAAATGAAACACCAAGCCAAAAGCTGTGCATGATGATCATGATTTCTGATTTTCCTCTGCTGGGATGACTTCCAAGAGGATTTGCAATGTTGTGGTTACCCTACCTGCAAAGATAAAAGCATACACATGGTAAGATTTTGCAGGAGAGATGAAGAAGGAGAAGCAGTCAGGAAAATTATCTTCTATGCAGGTTACTTGCACATAGACTTCACACAGGTCATATACAGGTCATTTAATTTATCATTTAAACTTGACATTCTCTTTTTAACTATCTTCCATGCCTCTGATCCAAGGCTATGCATACACAATAACAATGGAAGGATATGGATGCATATCCTTATTCAATAAAAGTCTACATGCTTTTAAAGGCTATCTTAAAAAAATTTCTACTCTGCATAACTGTTTAGCTTTACCAAGATTTTATGTTGAAATAAAAGTCTGGAAGAATTCAAATAACTTAATCTATCTGTGCCAAGACCTGCCTAAGCAAAAAAAAAAAAAAAAAAAAAAAAAAGTCACCCATCCAAAGTAACTTAATGTTTCCTTTTTTTCACTCTGAACATTTATTTCCTTCTGGTGCTTTTGGTGGTTTTCTTTTTAGGGTACTGCTGCATAAATGGCAGTTAATTCACATACAGCACATAGAGAATAGGAAAAGAACATTTTCTTCCAATTTCTTTCACTTATCTCTCTTTCTTAATATCCTATTTTAAATAAACAGAAATTGTTGCAGAAGAAAGTTCTCATTTTCCTTGAATGTCTGGTATGAATGTTGACATTGACACAATGCCAGGAGAGCAAAACAGTGCCGCTCACAGAAGATATGAACTGAAACCATTTCTCTGATCTTCTGTCTAAGGCAGATTCTACCATCCTTTCCTCTTTTCTCTGGATGTCACCAGTTCAGTGCAAAGCCAGGTTGTCCTTCGACTATAAACTAGACAGGGGAAGAGAGGCCAGGAGTCTCTAGGAATTGCATTTTCCTCCTATCTGCCTTCCCTACCCATTGTGGGGACATCAGAGCTGGGCTGAGTGCAGCAGGGATGAAAGACAGGAGGAAAGCCAGCAGCAGGAAAAGAGCAGGGCTTCACCCCTGCCATCCCAGCCCTTCCAGCTTTGAGGACAAGCAAAGAGAAAAGGAGAATTTTATGAAGCTGAGCAGTGGCATGACAGCTCTTGGGAAAGGGCACAGCAGCAGAAGGAAATCCTGGGCATCTCTAGAGCTGGCTGTGATTTTGTTCACCTGATTGGACAGACCCACCAGCAGCAAGACCTTGCCCAGCTCTCCATTTCCATACAGCATTCTCTCTCCTGGGATGAAGCCACAGCGGAGCAGACAAGCTGGGGGAGCTGGCATTCTTTGCATTTTTTGGTTACAATGGTCTCAGAATAAATCAGTAGCTGGAGCATTTTCCCCTATGAAAATGTTCCAATCTGTTTCCAGTCAGTACCCACCTCTATGTTGTCTGCTTGGAGCAGTACCTAGAGTTACAAGACCAGTTTCACATTTGTCACAAGACAGCTTAACATGCCATGGCAGTGCAGATAACTCTCCCAGCCCACTTTAAATCCCAATTTTCCCTTTTTGAGAAAATTCACTGCAAGTGGGTCCCAGGGGACAACCTTTATAAAAAAAAACCCAGACTTTTTATCCACACAAGCACTACATAAAGTTTAGGTGAGGAAAGAAAGCAGGAATTTTATCACATATATATGACTGGACATGAAATCTGTAACAACAAAATGTTGAGATAATCTCCTATGGATCCCACCACAAACTCGACAAAGAGAAGCAAATTGAGCATATAACACTTTGTCCTAAGTGAACAAGTGTTATCCTCTGGTCTTGCTAAATAACCCTGGCAGATATTTTGCTGTATAAAGAGATCTCATTTCCATCCAGGGCTCAGCTATAAAAAAAAGTAGGATTCATCTTTTTACCTCTTCGCAATTCAACTCATTGTAAAGGAATAGATGTTTTTAAGTGTGAGTCTAAGGTTGGGTTTTCAGCTGGGGAAGTACAGATAGAAGCATTCTCCTGCTGGTGATGCATCCTTTTACACACTGATTTGCTACTTAAGATTTGCTAGGCTCAACTTTTTTTTCATTTTCACATTAGTTTTCCAAAAAGAAAGAATGCAGTTGTCAAATGAAGCCTGTACCAGCTGAAAATTATTTGTCCCAGCACAGCTAGTTCTACAGCAGAATTCCTTTGGAAGAGGACAGAACAAAATGTTATTCTCATTGCAAAATTCCATCCCAGAATCTACAAACCCTGAGAGTTGTAAAGTTATCTTTTGTTCAATGCAGCAATTTTATAAGGAGAATGGACAATGTAAATGCCCTAAGTACAGAACAAAGATTTTCAGCCTTGGGAGGGAATTCCTTGGGTAATCCATACCAGGGCTCTGCTAATGTAATCAGCCTGAAACTCCTTTCAGAAATGTATGTATCTTCAGGCTGGCTCTTTTATCCCACTACTCATTCTGGCTGCTCACTATCCCTTTCCTCTGATGCTTAGAAAGCCTATTCAGGATATTCCCTCTGACCTTTTGCAAGACTGCTCTGTACCCGGGGGTATTTGCACCTTATGGAGGTTATGAGCAGCAGCCATGTCTCTCTGCTGAAGCACAGCTGGGCAGCTGAACCAGTCAATGCCTCAAGGAGGGGACTTTTCAAAGCCCCACACCAGCTGCCCATGTGCTGATCTGGGCACATGAAACAGCTTGGGAATAGTATTGGTAGCACAGCAGTGTGTTCAGACTAGCAGGCTGCTACTTCTCCCCTGGTGCCACAGGAAATGCTTTGGTCAAGTCTAAGTAGATTGGATTAATCACATTTGTAAAAACAAAAAAAAGTCATTTATCTTCTCATAGAAAGTTACCCAGTTACTCTGGAAAAAATCTACCTCTTAAATGAAAATCCCATTTTTTTATGCTGTCCTTTGCCTTGTGTCAGGAATTACACTTGTGACCGTGTTCACTGGGGTTTTCAGATTGGGGAAGAGACGAGCATCTGACTCCATGTTTCAGAAGACTTGATTTATTATTTTATCATATATATTACATTAAAACTATACTAAAAAATAGAAGAAAGGATTTCCTCAGAAGGCTAGCTAAGAATAGAATAGCAAAGAATGATCACAAAGGTTTGTGGCTGGGCTCTCTGTCTGAGCCAGCTGGGCTGTGATTGGCCATTAATTACAAACATCCAAGATGGGCCAATCACAGATGCACCTGTTGCATTCCACAGCATCAGATAATCAATGTTTACATTTTGTTCCTGAGGCCTCCCAGCTTCTCAGGAGAAAAAATCCTAAGGAAAGGATTTTCCATAAAAGATGTCTGCAACATACACTTTCATGCCTATGTAAGACATATTAATTCAAGGTTAGAATATCAAGACTGCAGCTGCCCAATTTCTTTTCTATATCTCACAGAGGTACCTTAAGTGAATTTATCCTCAATCAATACCTTCTGTAAATGTTCTCAGGCTGTACAGTGGATCTCCCAAAATAATGCCAGCTTAATGACTCCACACAGAAGGTTTATTGCTTCTTCTTAGGGAAAAGAAAAATCTGTTTCACAAGTAAATCTCCACTCTGCCCCAGCTCAAAACTGTCAGCATCAGTTTTCTGTCATTACTGTTGTTATTTTGGGGATAATAATTGCAAAGCAAACAAGCTGTTTCCCTCACTGACTGGCTTCTGCTGCATTCCTCTCTGAGCCAGTACACCATGCCCATCCATAGATATGATACAGGCACACAGACTTCTTTCTAGGAGGAGAATTTTGTGTTATCTCAAAAGCTAGAAATTATTCACCTTCATTGTCACAGCTGGCAGAAAAATCTTCACATCTATTCAGTCTACCTTAAAGACAATATTCTTTCTCTTGCCCAAGTAATGTAGTTCAACACTGTCATCCCGTGGCCAAAGATTCAAGTAGCTGTATTCCAAAACCTCTGAGACACGACAGAAAATGCCAAAAAAGCTCCTGGATTTGATAAGGGAAAAATTCCTACACCCTAAATGTCAAGACTGAGAGATTATAAACAGACTAAACCCCAACCACTTAATAGAATGTTCTTCTGCATACAACTGCTTTAATTTGTACTGAAGAGTTCTACCCATTCCTGGGACAATGCAAGTAATTTATAACATTCTGGCTATGAAATTAAGATTTTGCTAGTGCAAACTAACACCTTTTGCTGTAAATATTTCCTGCCCTATTGCCTATGGACTTACCAGCATGTATTGAGAGGGAAATTCACATATTCTACAGAAGATAGGATATAACTCTATAAATTATTTATATTGAGAAAATACATACAACTGGTTATACTGTAATTACATATAAAAGCACTATTCTTTTCTTGAGAGCAGCTCATTTTAAATCATCAATTAAGACTGAAGAACAGAAGACAATATGCACTTTTAATTCAGCATCCACAGAAATCAACTACTTTTAGTTAAAGATTTCACAGGCTGAGTTTTAGTTTTGCAGCAAAATAAATTGTCTTTTTTGTTGTTTAATAAATTATCCATCATTCCTGAAATCCTTGCCAATAGTCTTATTTGATATTTTGAAAATTCGCTTTATTTTAGAAGCCTATCATCCTAGTAACAAAAAAATGAGAGTGAAGAGCTGTAATAAATTAAAAATAAATACTGACTTCTAATTGAATTGTTTCAAATAATCCTTCTCTAACACATCAGAACTTCCACAAATCCTTTCAAAACCTTTCAGAAATGGTACAGAAAGTATTCTCCGTGTATTTCAGGCATGAAATACTACTAGCCAAGTCACACAGAAGTCATTCTTCATGAAGCAAAGAAATAATTTCCATAGAGGCCATGGTATATGCTGCTATCACCCTGTCAAGAGCCACTGCTAAGGACAGTATCCCCATGCCCAACCTGCCTGAATCTTCCAGACACTTCCAGTCCCATTCCAAACACTCCTCAGTGGTCCACAGACACATGGTGTCAGTAGGGAACACCAAGTTCATGCTGATATCACAGTTGTTTTGCTCAAGATTCCAAACAGATTCTCCAAGGAGTGCAGTACTGTCTTGATTAGCACAGAGGCAGGGTGAGGAGAAGGTGATGGTGATTTAAAAGGAATTAAATGTTTGTAGGGGAGGGTGGGGAAGAATCATCAGTCCTTTAAAGTCAATCACTGGCTGAGGAACAGCCTTGCTGTGAATGTACCTCATTAGTTAGGGGACATTGATTGCCATTGGCAGAGCAATGCCAGCGCACGTGCCCAAAAGCAACTTGTGCTGTCGCCCCCCTGCCTCACAGCAGCTGATGGGGTCCATCCAAAGGATTTCACAACATGGGGAGAGCTCTGAGAAACTCCTGGAGTCAGCATGAAGGACAGAAGTCCCACACCAGCACTTACCTAGAAGCTTTCTGAACCACTTTGGCTTGTTGTCCCATACAATGAAGAGGTAGTAGGCAGGAATGCCAGTCAGGGTTATTGCAAATCCAATCCCTGTGTTCACTGGGTCAGAGTAAAGTGACAGCGCAACCATGAAGAGGCAAGTGAAGGAAAATAATGCTGGAATAAATAAAGGAACCTGAAAAATAACCACACAAAGAACCATTAAATAATAAGGTCATTGTAAAGTAATGACTAAGGCATTTAACTTTCCATGACATCTAAATTGGATAAGACCCAGCAGTATAGGACAGTTCTGGAAAAATAAGTGTATCTAGAACAGGCACACAAAATGTCACTGACTGCAAGAAGCCAGGCCCTGCCAAGTGCTATGCAGTGAGTACCACAGAAGTGTCGTAATTACACTCTAAAACACTTCAGTGTTTTACTTCCTTTAAAGTGTAAGGGCTGTAAATAAGTTACATTGTAAAAGTCCTTCCTCTAATCCCCCAGCATATAAGCAAGCAGCTCCAACCACAGTAAAGATTTCCGTTTTGATAATTACCCATTATAAAACATTTTAAAACACAACCAGGACCTCAAGTCACCTTTTAAAACTATTAAGAACATATTGATTTTCTTCCTAAGGCAAAAATCAAAATCTAGCAGGAAGAGAGCAAATTAAACAGCAATTTGACTAGTGATAAAGATATTTGATAGTGTTATGCACCTGATAGCAATTGAAAAAGCACTTTCTGACTGCATGACTGATGGCATTGCCAGTGTCTCTGTTGAAAGCACACAAAGTTACCATATCAAATTTATTTGCTCAATTTTCAAAAACACCAATACAATCACTCTCTTAGCAACTCTCTGAAGGAAATGTCTACAGGCATAGCTTACAAGACATTAAGTGTAATGGAAAATTGAGAATTCCTTGGAGATTGTTCTCTTCCTTTCATGCCTCAAAGCATTACTGTTCGTCTTTTGTGTGCTGTCAAAGCTTTTTTTTTAATCAAAGCAAAATATGTTGTACTTATTTAGTAATATACCTCCTTATTTACTAACATACCTACAAGAATGCAACAATACACATTCTTAGTTCTTCACAAAATAGTCTTCTTGGCAGCATCTAAATAGGGATATATTTCCCAGTTTTTTGATGAAGGATATTATCTTTCTGGATACACAATGGGACAACTTACTTTGTATGATGCTACTTAAAACAAGCAAGAAAAATAGCAGAAGCAAGGCCAAAATAGATACTATTCAAGGGGCTGGACTATTAGCATTTTCTTTCAGGGTTCACAATAACTCTGTCTGCCAATCCACTGCAAGTGTCAAATATTACAATAATCACACTAACCACTTATTTGCACAAAAAATTGGCATACTTGATATTGGATATGCGATAGCATAAATGCCCTCTCTCATAAATTCTTGTGCTTGACATGACTTTTTTGATCATGTTATTGTATATTTGATCATAAAATTATCCAGGCCTTTAGCAAAAGGAGACATTAAATAGAGGACTGGCTGAAAATCAGGTTGGCACAAGTAACCCCAATATTTGCAGTCTGAGCCCTCAGTGGCTGCAGAATGCCCATGGTATTCTCACACAGGTCACATCACACAGCTCACATCACAGAGCCTGAGCACAACAGACAGGCAAAACTGAGCAAATGTCTTCATCTCAGCACAGCAGATTCTGTCTCTGCCCCCCAAGCATAGGAAAGAGGTAAGAATTCTTTTTGCAGGATGGAACACAGCTGGGGTAGCACTGGGGACCTTGCAGGAAAACTCTCACGCTTCACAGCAAAGCGCTGTTTTCTCTTAAATCAGTTTTTCCTGAGAAAGAGGTTAGCTTGTTACATCAGAAAATGCTCCCTTGCTGCCTGACTGCAGGACAGAGAGGAGGGAGGATTCATGTAAAAGAGTAGAGAGCAGATGTTACCTTGAAAGGACGAGGCATATCAGGACGTTTATATCTGAGATAAATCAACCCAGCAACTACCAGTCCAATAAAAAGCCACCTGGCAAAGCTGAGGAAATTCAAGAGGCTGTAGAGATCCCCGTTGAATAACATTATCATTGTGAGAGGATGCTGCAAAAGAAAATCAGAGAAATAAGAGGGGTTTAGTAGATTGATCTCTATTATTTTACAGCAGTGATGTCAAAGTTTTCCTCAGGGACAAGCAGCAGAGCCTTATGCACACACCTGAGTGCCACAGACTTCAGGCTTGCCTTTGTCATAAAATCAGGTGTGTGTTCAATATCTAGCTGTCCCCTGAGACCATTTTGGATCAATATATATCTGTCCTGGTTGGTCACACATAGTCAATACAAATCTGTCCCCTGCGGCCCCAGACAAAAATACACAGGCACATTGCACCACCAAAGTTCTGGAGCATCCTGGGCAGCATTCTTGTGGGATACAAGCTCACTGCAGGTTTGCTTGCTCATTGCTGATGTAAATAATAAGAACAGTTAAATTTTGGTCACAACTAATCATATGAAAACAGAAGTTTCTAGGTGTTTTGTGGAAGGAAAAAGTCTTAGTCTCCCAGGCTTCATAGGGGAAGTGAGCAAAGAGGACATGGCAAGGGGCAGTTCCACACCATGAGATGCCAGCTGGGCACACTGGGTTGCCACCAGCTTGGGTTTGCCTTTGTCCAGACTTGCAGAGTGTAGACTTATTGCACATTGTAAATGCAAATATTTATGAGAAGAAGGAAGAATTTAGCTGTCCCTCAGGTAGCTACTGAGGAGCAAGAAGGAGAGGAGACACCAGAATAAATACAGTTCCTCACTAAAAAACTAATCTGATACAAGGCTTCTGTGAGGCTGGCAGAAGGTTATGTATAAATTGGTATTTTGTTGTGAGTTAGATGGTTAGGGAAGGCTACATGGATCTACTTCAAAGGAGTATCTGGAGGAAAAAAATGTCCTTGCATTTGGGCATGAAGGAGTAAGTCAAATTCACCATATCCCTCATTCTTCAGCAGGAGGGAAGATTTTGGAAGTGAGAGGTTTATAAAAAGGCCACAGGTGAAATCAACTGCAGATGCAGTAAAACACTGGGCTAAATCTTTACACAGAGAAAACTAACTTGTATTATTTATCTAGATTCACAGCCTCGCTCTCCTTTTTTTCAAAGGAGTGCAGACAACATGGATTTGAATCAGAAGGATCAATATTTCAAATGTGGGTCTCTGGCCTCCAATCTGTAATAAAGTACTTGGTTCCTTACATATAGATAGTAAGCAAACTCTTATGTAAATGTCAAGGGAAATTGTACACTGAATTGTATTGGGCAAGATTTCTTCTCTACAGACTCAACCTCCAAAAGCTTAAAATCTCAGTCATAACTAGAATGCAAGCTATATACAATAATGACAGTGAAGGAGAGCTATCAAGAAAAAATACAAGAAAGCAGATTACAATCAGATAGCATCATTTCTATGAGTCACTACACACATCTATCAAATTCCTCATGTTGGTGAAGATTACTTCTGGTCCAGGTAGCTCAACTTGCAGACTGAGATGCAGATTGAAATGCAGATTGAAATGCAGGCTGAGCTCTGTGTAGAAGCATGAGACAAGAGGCCATGAAAAGCAAACTTTTGAGGCAACAAAGGGTATGAAAGACTGGTGACTCCAGCCAGATGAACAGATACTGGGTGACACAGCAGGAGCTGGGAATTGCTGACCCTTTGAATATCAAAGCAAATGAAGACCAGTGAAGCCAGCAAAGTGAATGGACACAGAGATGGAGCAGAAACCAAAGACTTGAGAGGAAGAGCAAGACTTGTGGGAAGAATGTGGGGTATAAAAGGAAGTGGGATTCCTTTGTCAGGGGTCCTTCCTCAGGGGCACCAGCTCAGCTGTTTCTGTGTTCCTGTGCCAGGACTAAGTGGCTTTATGGAACGAGACATCTGATATTCTGTCATGGGAAACCTGGGTTCAAAGCAGTGGGGAAACCTGGCCTGTGAGTGGGATGTGCAGGAGTCCAGCAGTGACCCATTGAGTCACCAGAGTCACCATTGGGAAGGGGCTCTGGTCCCAGCACGGACATAGCTGGCAGTAGGCGTGTGCTTGCCAGGAAGTCTCATGAATGGTCAGACTGGAAAATTTCTCTAGCAGCACACACACATAAACAGATTGCTTAATTTTAAAAAAAAAAAGGTGCTGGGGTTTTTGCTTTTTTTTTTTTTTTCAATTTAACAAGCCTCAAACACATGCTTGTTTTCTCAGTTTATCCTCAAAAGCTCTTTCCTTTCTTACAGTGTGTAGAACTTGGAAGAAGAAATAAAATAGGGAAATGCTAAAATTACTATTGATGTAGAATATATCCTGCCACTGCTCTATTTGCAGTAAGGTGAGCTAAAAAATTGCAATTTTGAAGGAAAGCTATCTTCATACTAGAGTCTGACTTTTTCAAAGGAAATCATTGCACTTGTGTAACAGCACCACATGCAATAGAAGAAAATGTCTGTCAGGGGAAAAAATAATATATTAATACATTTTGTGCATTTCATTCCACAAAAAAAAAACAGTCAATGCAATTTACCCACAAGGTATGACTACACACAAAGAAATAAAATGCAAGCTAAATGTTTATGGAAAATTAATTTCATTAAAATGTTTCACTGTAATCCCACTGCCTAATTTTCAAAACTTCAAAGCCTATGGTTATATGTGCACATATGAAATTCAACAATTCAGCAGTGAGGTTATAGGCTTCAAGAGCAAAAACCAATTTAAATTCCACAAGGATTTGCTCTTAGTAGCATAGACTCATAGGTGCATTTTTTGCTTTGGCTGTAAGTCCCTAAATATGGCAGAGGCCCATCCAGATACACTGCAGTCATTGATCCTGAAAGTGGGGCAGAATACACATGATTATGAAGACTGCGTGTTAAGTGAAAATCTTCCTGCCACTATGAAACCTGAACTTTGAAGTTGGCATTTTGACATTCAGTCCTAACATTTTACCATAAAAATTGGTCTGCAAAGCTAACACATGAACAACATTTACATTTGCTGCTTATTTTAGAAGTCTGCAATAGGATTACTGCTGAAGCACCAGTGGTTTTCCTTAGAAAATCCACAGACTATTTCACAGGCACGTGTTCTCTCATTTTTTAATCACCACTATGCTGGACAGCTGAGGGTTCTTCCTTCTTTATCTTAGTTGCAAAACTGCTTACATTTTTTACTACAAGGTAGTATAATGAGCCCTTAGGGTACTCCCAGATGCTGGTGTTCAGTTCAACTTTCAGTTAACTGAATCCCTTTTTTGTTTGTCTAACTAGAATTTGTTTCTCTGAAAGGCAACTAGCTCATCATTAGCAGGTCCTTAGAAATTCAGAGCAATAAGATATGAATTAGATTGCAGTGAGAGGCAAGAAAGCAAGGAGGAGATGATAGAATAAGAACTCACAAATCTCATTCCTCTTTCTCCTGTCCTCCACCATGCCCAAAGCCCATGTTCACATTAATAAATGAGACTCAAGCAGTGCCCAAATTCTGTTTGAATCCTCTAGAGCAAGCCTGTAATATGAATTCTAGTGCAGGAACATTTGTTTGTATGATTTACCAAAACAATGACAGCTGGCAGAGGAGTGTGCTTGCGGACATGAATCATGGAGAGAATTTCTGGAAGGTGACCCTCACGGGATGCAACGAAGAACATCCTGGTGGGAAATAAATGTGGACAGACTTTAAATGTGCTCATTACTGTGAGTACACAAAGTGGCTCATGAAAGTCACAGAGCAGAGCAGAATTTCTCAGTCTTGTTTGAGGTGCTCTAAATGAAAGCACTGGCAGGAGAAACCCCCACACAGAAAGCAAAACCATCTCTGAAGGTGTCCCTTGACTGGTGTTGGGAAGGTTTTTAATATTTTCCCTCCAGTTTTCCTCCTTTACATGAAAAAAACAGCCATTGATTAAGGGCTAGCCTCAGAGAAATTCATTTCCAAAACATTCAAAGGATTTTAAAAATAGTACCCCACACACAGTGAGAAAAAGCCCTACACCTGGTAAACAGTGTAGTCATTTATCATATCCCTCTAAAGGAATAAACCCTACTCTCCCTTCCCCTTGCTTCCATACTTTCAGTGTATCTCCCAAGCCCTGACCCCCAGGAACATCAGCAGTGCTCACCTGGAGACTGCAAAAACACCACCATTCATAGATCCAAAGCAGGAGAGAGCAACAAACACGGGTACAGCTAAAGAGAAGTTTCCCATCAGTCGTTCGGCAAAGGTCTGTTAGGAAAAAAAAAGAGAGAAACACGCACAAGGATTTTTCATAAAATGTGAAAATTATTTTCCTCTATTAAAAATTATCATGGTGTTAGTTATTCCCCTTCTCTGCATCCCTCACTGAAAATTGTGCAGTGCATTTGTTGCTTCTTTTGTGAGAGTTCAGCTACTACAGCTGAGCTGCCCTACCCCTGAGGGCCTGTGGAAGGGCATGGCTCCAGCTGAAGCCATGATGAGAAGGTGGAACCGGGCCCAGACTCATGTCAATTTAAACCATTATGGCTCAAAAGAAGAAGATCAAGATCTGAATGGATCAAGGTCTGATCTGCACACCTAATACCTTTTTTCTACAGCCTTCATTGCACTCAGCTGGTACTACCCATTCAGGCTTTAGTGTTTTAGGCTAGTAGAAGAGCCTTAATTGGAGTTTGGGACACCACAGGCAACATGCATAATTTTTGTCATGTTTATAAAATGTTTTCTTTCTACATCTCCCATTAACTACGGAATCTGGTCATTTTTCAAAACTCACGTGAATTGAAATAGCAACAGGCAGTATCACTACTGGAAAAGGAATTGAATTATTTATTTCCTCATTGTGCCTCAGATACCAGAAATATAAAAATCAGTGTCATCACCACAATTCAACAAGGACAACCAAAGCAGTGTTTCCTAGCCAGGTTGCCTTGCAGCTCCTTCCCAAATGAACTCCAGAACTCACAGCAACCCCCTTCCCAAGTACTCAGGACACACATTGTGCAGAGACAAAGTTACTGTATTCTGCCACTCAAGATAGTTCAGAGTTCCCTCTTCCATAAATATCTGGAATTCTTGCTTCCCAGGAGCTGAGTTTACAACTTAGCTCTGAATTTTTCAAGCATGTACTTGGCTATGAAATGTAAGTCCTATTGACTTTGTTATAAGAGGTAAATAAATACAGTCCAATGTTACAGTATAAATGCTACCAATGGCCTGAACTGCAATCCCACTCATCAGTCAAAAATCAAATTTCACTGGGATGCTAATAAGTGCTGCCATACTAAAACCTGACTGGATGTGTCCACCCAATCTTTTCCCCCCTGAAAATAATAATATCAACAAACATAACTGCAGCAGGAACATATCTTTGTATTTTTCTTCTGTGACTTACCACTGCTACAGCTTTTGAAAGTAGCAATTCCCCAGGACTGATTGTAGTGAAATAAGCCACGTTTGTTAACACATAGCCAACTGTGACGATAATCATTGAAATGCATATTGCCAGGGGTATGTTTCTGAAATACACAAGGCAGCTCATTATTTTGCAATCTGGTTGCTAATCCCTGAACATGAAACAAAAAACATGGGAAAAAAACACTAATGATGGTGAATGCACATTTAGTGATCCCAAAATATCATCACTAGAAACTACCAGTAAAAAAAAGGAATAAACAAAACCCTCTGGACAAAGGAAATAGGTTTATAATGAAGAGGTGAGAAACCATTTGAGGGGGGAGTCCTTTGGGGGACACCAAGGGGCTTGTGGCCCCCATGCTTCCTATTGGTCCCCCACTTCCCATTTAATTTGCCTACTCAGATTATTAACCCGCAAGCTGAACCCAAACCCCTGGAGGTGTTTGACATCTTCCCCTGGATACCAAAATATCCAGCATGCAAAATTCTGCTCTTTCCTCCTAGGTGTATTTCTTCTTTTACACACCTTACCACATCCCAGTGATCTCTCTCACTATTGAGGGGAACATGAGAACAGAAAATGACACAGATAGGGAAACAGTACAAATTTGTAAATTTAGTACAGCACAAATGGTACTGAAAAGCACAACCCCCCTGCCATCCTAGCTAAAATACAGAACAACAAACAAATAAATAATAATACCAAACTTCTATATAGCATGTCTATCTAGTAAGAAAAGTGGAATTATTTCTGTTTTTAAAAGAAGGAACAGAGGCACAGTGAATCTGCCCAAAGCCACACTGCAAGCAAATGTTTGAGTCAGGAGAAAAACCCAGGTGCCCCAAGTGTTAAGCTAGTCTCTTTCCACCTAATATTATTAATATCTATATCACACCAAGAAAAAACTCAGATCTGAAACCAATCCTTTAGTTCCAAGGCTGGTATGTACAGTCTCTCTGAGGAGAGCTGAGAGCTTCTCTTCCATGGCTGGTTCCTTCCAGCTTTCTATATTAAAGCTGCTTTTGGAGGGATGGTGGGGTTGCCATATTTAAAGAAGGCCACTCCAGCAGGTGGCTAAAGGAAAGACAGACCTAGGAATTCTGGTATTCCAGAAGAGATCACAAGCACATTTCTCAAGGACTATTGTAATCACCTCAAAGGAAAAGGTATTTTGAAAACCAACACAAAGATCTTTCTTTTCTGATATTTTTTTCAAAGAAACATAGCCAGGTAAGAATTTAAGGATCTTCTTCACTTTATTTCTCAAATAGATCCTTCACATCATTATGGCTATATAGAGTTGAAAACAAGCTCTAACCTGAGACTGAATAAATAAATGTATTTATAAATAAGTAAAACAGGACAGTATCATTGTTGCACATCTTGCCCACCTCAGAAACCATGGTGTCAAATGCTCCCATTAACCCAGACACACAGGTGGGTAAGAGGATCGTGCTGGTAATGTAACACCAAATCTTAGTAGACATCATGATACTGTATTAAGCCACAGCTACCTCATGCACACATCTCAGGTGAAGAAACTGGAAGAAGGAAAAGCCAGTCAACTTGTAGGATGTGTTTGTTGATGGAGAAGATGACAGCAAGGACTAGAGCAAAGAGCCCAGAATACAGGTTCTGTATTGCTGGAAAACCCACAGTTATGGACACAAGAAATAACTGCAGCTCTGTGTGGTGATAATTTATGCCAAAATGGGGTTTGTAAGTCAGATAGGTAATCTAAGGCAAAATGGGGTCTGTAAGTTGCTAGATATATTGCAATCAGTTGGGTTAAGCTTCTTACCAGACCTGGGTGTATAAATTGAATTCAATCCTCTTAGCATCTGATTCAAGGTAGGGATACATGGATTTAATCCTGTCAGAGCAGGTATTTTATCTATATTTTCTGCATTGCAGATGAATGCTTCAAACACTGAGCTTTTGGAAAAATCAGCCCTGACTCCAACCTTAAAAAGAGTGTTTTCAGCCAAATATAGCAAATTTGGACTTTTTTCACAAATAACATTTAAATTACTGAAAACATAGTGCTAAACTTAATCTATTATCTTTGTTTGTTCTAACTCTTACTAAACACCTTATATCCACATCTAATTCAAATCCCAATTCAATTTCTGATAAAACAGAATGGCAATTCAAAATGGGGAGGAGGTGGTGGGGCTAAGAATCATGCTTCCAAACGTGTGAAGAATGCGTATTTTATGATTGGCTTTTTGCAAATATTAAAATTAATATCATGTGTTATCTTAGAAAGTTATGCTGTATTAATTTTCTTAAGTAGTGTGTTAAATATAGTTTTAGGTTAAAACATAATGTTAAAATAGAAACTATGCTATGTAGGATACTTTTTTTCTAAAGAAAGGACTCACACCAGATAGCAGCCACAGGACACCTGAATCTTTCAGAAAAAGAGAATTTATTGCTCCATTATCAGAAGAAAGAACTTCTTCCTGCCTCACTCAGCCCTGAAGACACCATCAAGATTCAGAGGAAAAAGTTGATGATGACCAAACAGAATCCTTTGTTCAAATGGAATTTATGCATCATGTAGGAGGTGCATGAATATGCAACAGGCTATTGTTTTTAAGGGTTAATCCTCTGTTACTGTGGGGCCTTTTTCAGGTTTATGCTGCCCAGAAAAAGGTACCTGGACTGTCCCTAACTCTTTGTTCTTATTGTCTCATATTGTCCTAATCCAAATTGTCCAAATTATTATTGCTCTAATTATAGTACTATTTTTATAACCATTTTATTACTATTAAACTTTTAAAATTTTAAAAAACAAGTGATTGGTGTTTTTCACAAAACGTGACCATTATCTGAGCACTGCAAGTCCTGCTTTGTTAAGCTGAACGTTGCTAACGCCCTTGGATAGTAATACCAACAAAGAAACACACTCAGAAGAATAAAACCCCTGAACAAGCCAGAACTAGTCAGGAAGCACTATTCATTAAAAAGCCTGCAAATCATAACCCAGCGCCTGGAGCAGCACGAGGGATGCTGTGACTTCTAAGCTCCCAAGTCCCTGTTCCTGAAGGAAACAAGTGCTCAGGCTGCACCACCTTTCCACCTTTTGTCTCCTGGCAGGAGTGAGTTTCAGAGGGCTGTGGTGTCCCTGCACAGCCCTTCTAAGTGCTGCTTATTACCCACTGCTTCCAGTGACAGATTCAGACAGAAATAAAAGGCCAGTTTCAAGATTTCAGGGGTAAGTGATACAGTATGGCCCACTTCTTACTGACACCTCCATTCAGATCCATGTTGGTCCTCAAAACACCTGAAAACACAGGCAGACAGGTAGGAACCATATGCAAAACCACTGAGTGAGAGCTTAAATTGTGTCTTTTCTTGTCAGGATCCAGGACATCCCTCTTGCTGTCCAGGACGGCCAAGACCCCTGCCAGGCATCTCAGAGATCCTGGCACAGAGCCCAAAATGCCCCGGTGGGTTTGATTATGACCTGTGGAACAAATTACCAACCTTGTATGAAGATCAGCAAGCCACAACAGTTTACGTAGAATATCAGTGAAGTTATCACGGGGTGGAAAAGTAGATTTTAGGATTTTTGGTATGGAGGTGCAGGAGGCAAGAGGGAGGGAACTTGGTGTGTCCAGCCTTTCTCCTTCTTCTTCTTGGCCTCCATCTTCTGCTGTGATGTTGGCACTTTTGGATTGGTTTAGAGTAGAAGCCCACTATCTAACATAGGTGATAGGTATTGGGAAGTAATTGTAAACATTGTACACGTAGTTTTTAGTATAAAGACACAACACTCCCCTGGGGGCAGGCAGAGTGCCTCGGATTGTCTTGCTGAGCTGACCTAGGCAGGGCAGGAGAAATTTTTTATAGATAAGATACAATAAACAACCTTGAGACCGAGAACTGAAGAGTTCTGACTCCTTCTTTAAGCACCAGGCTGGGAAAAGAGACTTTCAAACTTTTCTTGGGGTCACTCTGACCAGCAAGAGATCCCAACATTTTCTATCCATCCAGTTTAAGACACAGTTCCCAATTTGCAACAGAATCCCATTATCAGATACTCTGCTGTGAACTACAGTGTCCATGCTAGAATAAAAGCTATAATTCCATTAGCAATAAAGACTACTTCCTTTCCTTAGAGGATCACTGTACCAATTTTCTTGGACTATTTTAGATATTATCCAGGCTTCCAAATCTTGTCTCAAAATAAGAAAAATCATACCTAGGTTCTAGTCTCCATTAAATTGCCTCTACTGATGCAGTTTCCACCTTTTCACTTCTGCATTCTATGAATCACACACAACACAGGGTGCCCACAATACTGATAAGCCATGTTTCTGATGTAAAACAAATTCACAGCTGCCTCACAGCTAGCTGAGACTTTTGGACTACAGAGAGAAAATTCAATAATTGGTTAGAAGGGGAAGCTGCTGCCAGGAAAGTCTGTTTGCAATACTCATATCTTCTCCCAAATCTTTGAAGAAAATCAGTATCAAAGGGAATCTGAGGAAATCTGAATGAGGACAATGTTGACTCTATAATTAAACAATCTTTTAAAAAGTGGGTGAGAGACAAGTAGGATAGCTTCTATGTAGCTGAATGTTGACTAAAATGGAATTGAATCTTCATACCTTTTAAGACTTACACATCCCTAGCTGCTATTCAAAGCGAAATCTTCCCCTTCTGCCCTATATACAGAGCAACTATAATGAAGAATCACACTTGAACAAAGAGTGTATTTACCTTGTGATTCCCATTAAAGAGTCAGCAAGGAGCCTAGCATCACACAGAAGTTCGGGGCTGGGAATACAGCTAGCCCATCCCGTGCTTTACGGGGCTGAAATGGTTGCCAAGCAATGCTGTATATTGCTTGGAAGCAAATTTCCTTCCTCTAGAGCCTGTAAAAGGCACCAGAGCTAGAGGATTTGGTTCAGTTAATCAGGATAACCACTGGGTTTTGCATTTAACCTTCAGTGCTGCAGAATCATAGATCTTCTGATAATCTGCTCTAGTACAGCTCTACAAATATACTCCTACAAATATTTTTGCAAGGAAAAAACTGAAAGCAGAGCAAGCAAGAGACAGGGGGAAAAAACAATATAAAAGGAAAAAGAGAGAAAGCCAGAGGAAGAACCTGAGGGTGACAAAAACCATGTCAATAAATCAGCCGAGGAAACATTCCTAGAAATGTAAGCACATATTCCAGGTTAATGGCAACTTTTATAACAGCAAACAGAGCACTAAAAGCCATGTCCACTGAGGGGTGTTTTCCCTATGAAATGACAACTACACAGTCAAAGAAATCCATCCAAGCCAGCTGAGTTCACAACGGTGAAGCACCTTCCTGCCACATTCTTTGTCACTTAGAGGTCATACCAAAACCTCTTCCTTGCATCCATATCAAAGCCAGGTTTTACAAATACTCACCACAGTCAACTATCCTGGACAAAGCTGCACTAGCAGGACCCAGCCAGGAAACATAAATAAAAAGGTTGAAATAAATAACTTAATTACTGATAAAGTTACATGAAATTACATCTTTACTGTAGTAAGAAAATTGTAGAAGATAATTTTGCATATAAATTTAGAATGACAATAACAAAGAAGGAAAGAAATCCTAATTCCCTCACATGATTTATTGGCAAGGATTTACTTAGTTTTCATGAACATGATGCTCATATGAGCATGATGATATATGAGCATGATGCTCATGTATTTCCTTAGTTGAAAATTTACCACCAGAGGAGTTTCAAAAGTTCCCTTGTACAATAATTTATTCACCATTTTCAATCTGCTAAGCAATTTTTCAAATGAACTCTTTCCAGATTTTGGCACTCTTAAAAAAAAAAATCTAATCATCCACTGCACTGCCCATAACACCAAAACTTGGCAGAAAAAGAGCAAATTTATCGTAAGAGTAAATTTATCCGAATAACCTGACACTGTGGGGAAAAAAAAAAAAGAAAAAAAAAAAACACAAAACCACACCCAAATCAGAAAGTGGCAAGAAAAATTTAACATTTCCAGGACTTCAGTGCAAGACTAGAAGACATACAGGCTTGCCTTAGTAAGCACTGTGTTCCAAAGTCCAAACTATGTCTTCCACCATTCCATGAGCTGTGGCAATCCTAAATCCTGGACAGCAAGCAGCACATTTCAGTATAAACTCACTTATCCCTGACATGTTTTTCATGTAAAAAGCAGCCTGTAAGACAAGACTTTACACTGAAGGGATCAAATCTTCCTCACCATGCCAACAGGTGAAAAAACTACAATCTCATCCATCTGCTAGGAGAAAAGGCAGATGTAAAACTTCAAAGGAGGTCACCTCCCAGGATCGAATCAAAGCCAGGAATAGAGAGACAAAAGGGATGGGCATCATCACAGCACCTTTCAGATCCACATATTTCTACATGCTAACCAGTGTCTCAGCAACTGCTGACTTCAGTGACAAGCTATTATTTTGTTTATTGAAGATTCCCGTCAGCAAATCATCTCTTCACTGCCTTCCAATATGTTCCATCCTTATGTTCCAGATCAGAGGAACTTGCAGTCTGTGGGCTTGCAGCTGAGACAATATTCAATTATATAACTGCCCTTTGTCATCCTGTGATCTTTTTTTGATTTTGAGAGGAGGACTGAAAGAAAGGAAAGCCCAGTCACTGAGCTGCACTCCCATTTACACCACCACATGCTCCATGGAAGCTACTGGTGGAGTGAAGTTTTAAAGGGCTCCCCATATTCATTTCCATGCTTTGGTTCCATATCTCTTACTTCAGAGACACAGCAGCATGACACTGGGATAAAAGAGTGAAGAATCAGGCTACAGTCTTCATTTAAAAGCCTTCTTGCCTTCTACCACCTAGCAAGAGAAGAAAAGAACTTCTGCTGTGCTAATTACTTATTGTATTTTCAGTGTTTGGCTTCACTGGTTCAGATTATAATTGCTTACAGTTTGTAAATAGGGTCTTCTATGACCAACTGACCTTAAAGGGTCATACTGTGTATTTAGTGTGCTGCAAAAGGCAGGAAATTTTATCAACTTCTCAGATGTTTTCAGCACTTTTTCCAACAGGTTTTCCTCAAAAACTAATCAGCACAGCATAAACACTGCCTTAAGACTTAGGTACTAATTGCACAGGGTAACACTCTTCCATAAAATATCTCCTTTCAGGCAAACTCTCCCAATTCAAGTCTCAAGAGGCAAATCTGTCTACAGCCCTTGAGAAGCTGAGAATAGTTGTTATGCTCACAAGGGGATTGGCTTTATTTTAATAGATGTTTAAAGTTGGCTATGATGCCTTTGTGTAATCATGGCCAGGTTACCAAGCCAGATATCTGACCACAGTGCTCATTTATGTCAAGCCCCACCCTGTCAAGTCAATACCTTTTATGAAACTATCTTTCTTGGAAAAGCAGAATGAACTCTGAAACTTGGACTACCAGCCAGAGACACTCCTCATGGTCAAGCAGGATCCTGAATAATTTTGCATGGAATGCATAGCACTACTGGCATTCCCAAAGAAAACTATGCCAACACAGCAGATATCAAAGATGACAGCTAAATACACAAAAGACTTTTGAGATTACAGCACTAAATATTAGTCCCTCTATCTGTCCCTCTTAGCTGTTTCTTGTACAGCAGGCATGCGAGCACTCTTAGGAGCCAGAAATTAGGCATAAGAGGCAGCACACAGAGCTACTATGGGGGCTAATTTTTAAAATCTCTTTAAAAGAAGAAATGGAATACAGACTCGAAACACAAAATATCAACCACCCCCTGTGATTTCTCAGTCAACTCTATTTCCATAAGTACATCAAGTGCCAGTGTTCAACCTCTTCATGTTGCAAATTTATTGTACAAAGTTTACAACTGTTTCCAAAAGACATTGTGGATGACCAAATGTGGCTTTGATTTTGCACTGTAACTTGACCCCAAGTTCAAGTGCAAAATAAAAGCCACATTTGGTTATTACAAATGGCAATATTACATCCCTCCTGACAACCTGAAAGTCCCAAGGATTTTGCTTTTCCTTCCTACTGCTACAGTCATACCAGCAGGGAACTAGGCCTACTCTAGGAACTCAAGTGTGCTTATTGTTAAGAGTCTAGGATGCTTAACCAGAGAATAGCCAGGTTCCTGGAAAATGCAGGATCTCTAGCAAAGGATTCTGCATTTTGCATGTCAGAACCTGAAATGGTAGTGAAGATGGCCAGAAGACAATTGTTATTTATCTAGTGTATTGCACTAAAAGTGAGGTTTAGGTCCGGCCTAGTTAAAAGGTTGTCTGCCACTCTGACAAAATCTTGCCATTTAAAAAGCAGCAGAGTCTAAATTCAGAGGATTCAAATACAAATATACTGTCACTCCTGGGTTTGATGAATGACTTCTATGTTTCTATCTTACATCATCACTTAACAACACCCTCCTTTTATTTCATTTGTGGGGAACCTTAATGTCCTCGAAGAAGTTTGGGACCTTTTCCACCAGAGAGACAAAACCTCAGATTTTACCTTTATTGCCCAGCTCTCTCCCAGCCAGAAGATGAAAGGAACACCTCTGCTCTCTCAAAGAAAGTTCCAGCATTTTATTTTCTCCTGAGGTCTATTTGTGGAAGGGCTCCCAGTACTGCCAGTAGTGTAGATCATGGTGAGAAGCAATAGTAAATCATGGTGCTTGCTTGGAGGCAAGGAAGCCATAACAACAAACCTGACACAGGGCTGTAAAAAATAAACATCTGCCGGCACCCAGCTCCTGCATGGAAATGAAGGGGAAAGGGGCAGAGGCACAATCCAAAGCACTTCCTCTAAGCTGCTTTATTTAGTGGGTCTAGTTGGTCTAACTTCCTCTTAACTACTCCATATCATCATATATCTCATTGCCAGACTTAAATAAATGCAAAACGGAGGAAATGAAGTGATTTTGCATCAAAAGTAGTTCAATTTATTACAGTGGTGTGACCGTGTTCACAGGGGTCTTAGGATGAGGGAATAGATGAGGATTTGACTCCATGTTTCAGAAGGCTTGATTTATTATTTTATCATATATATTACATTAAAATTATACTAAAAGAATAGAAGAAAGGATTTCATCAGAAGGCTAGCTAAGAATAGAAAAAGAAGGAATGATAACAAAGGTTTGTGGCTCGGCTCTCTGTCCGAGCCAGCTGGGCTGTGATTGGCCATTAATTACAAACATCCAACATGGGCCAATCACAGATGCACCTGTTGCATTCCACAGCATCAGATAATCAATGTTTGCATTTTGTTCCTGAGGCCTCTCAGCTTCTCAGGAGGAAAAATCCTAAGGAAAGATTGTTCATAGAAGATGTCTGCGACACAGCAGGCTCTCCTGGAAATTTGAAATTATTAATTCCCTGAGCACCTGCTTTATGAACAGTGTCTACTTGCTCCAGACACTTTTCTTAGGAAAGATGGACCACTGGCAGCAGTTGGCAGTGGGGGAGTGAGGGATATTTAGAATTATAAACAAGGGAACCTGATCTGGGAAATCTGCCCATCAGGCCATGTAGCTGAGAAACCTAACCCATCATCTCCTGCATAACAATATCATGGCCAGGGAAAGAGATCACAGTGGCTGTGAAAGGAATGCCACTAAAAACAGTGCTGCCTGTCACAGTACCCTCCCCACACTGCCACGAGTACCTCAGTGCTGGGGTGGAAGCAGAGCCCTGCCTCGATCTGTGCGTATTTCTATTACCTACACCAATGATATGTGTTTGTAATTTGGACCAGGGCAAATGACAGAGCAGCACTTTGAGGAATGCAAGGGAGCAGGCTGACAAGGCTGCTATCATTCCCAAAATGATCTACTCACACTCACAGCCTGGAAACAAGTAGCCTGAATACCAAACCCCTCGCTCAGTTCCAGTGGAAGGTACAGGAAGGAATGCTATCCCCTTAACCCCTCTAAAAGCTGGACTTTTTGGGAAGCATCACTGGTAGCATGTGAATGACTGCTTGCAGGAATAAAGGAAGGTAAATGCTTAGATGCACAGAGCACAGAGGGAAGAGCATACATCTCTGTGTGTATGTGCATAAAAGGAGCCAGATTTTTTATACTTGCTAAATTCCTTGACATTTAATTTTGAGCAGGAGAGTTTCCACAATGCCAAGGATCATAAAGGAACAATTTGCTGCTGTATGTTACCATTGATATTTCAGCATGAATGAAAATTGCACCGTTTGGTGATGAAAAGAGCAGCTATTTGTAATAAGGAGCACCATGGAAACTGAAATATCATTTACCAAGACAGGCTCTTCTTCTGAAGGAATTCAAAATGAGAAAAATGGTAAATGCAGGTTCCTTAAAGCATTAGCATTTTTAAAGATACAAAAAGGTGTAGATGAAATTAAAAGGAGATGTCTTAGCAATACTGCACTGCCATGAAGGTGGCTCTCTGGCAGATAAATTGTTTTCTCTGCAGAAAGCAGGGAAATTCTGGTCTTGCTAAGGACAGCCCAGCAGAGCACCTACAGATGTGGGACAGCCTATACAGCCACTGCAATAACTCTGTAGAAGTTCTGACATCAAACAGAAATCCAGAAAACTTCAAATGTGAACTTAAATATGCCTTTGCAGCACACAGTAACTGGAAGCACTTGAATGGAGTTCAAATGGGAATATCAACTTTTTCTATTTTATTACCTTCCGTGCTTTGAGTAGGGAAACACTAAGCTGAAATCCTCTCTCACTAAAACTTCATAACACTGAAACTACAATCACAGACATAGGAGAAAAGCTTATCCTTGTCTTTTTTGATGAAGTGATATCATGAATAAAAATATGCACAATTTTCAAAATGGCCAGTAAGGCTGAGGTTTCCTTTTTCTGTGTTCAAACTGAGAAATCTTAAACATAACCTTAAACATAACCTTAGAGAGTTAATCCTGAAACTCTGCTGCAAATCAAGTTACCTGCAGTTGATAGTGAGATGAAATAGCTAGACTTAATAGCCTATTTCAATTATCTTGGACAGTATAATCAATGAGACTCAGGATTTTAAGGCCGACTCATCTTTGCAATTGCACATTGTTCGGTGTACCCTCTGCAAAAACGCCCTACTCTTCCATGCTAAAATCTTAAAATGAAAGTGATAATGAGGGTTCATACAGAATTTACCATATTATCTCTTATCCTGACCCATAACATCAGCTTAAAAGGACCATATACTGGTGCCATCAAAAATCCTGACATCCTGGCACTCCACAGCAGCCTGTCCAGCACCAGCCTCCCTGACTTCTGCATTTGAAAGTAAACCTAGATAATCATAGAAAGATTTAGGTTGAAAGGGACCATTGAATATTATATTCCCTGGGAAGAGCACAGACACCTTCCACTGGATCAGACAGCTCAGAACCCCACCCAGCCTGGCCTTGAGTGTTCCCAGAATGGGGCATCTGCCAATGCCCCAGGCAACCCATTCCCCTGCTTTACAATTGTAAACCTCTTCTTCCTCTACAATTGTAAACCTAGTTAATCTAAACCTATTCTCCTTTGATTTAAAATCATTACCCCTTTTTCTATACATTGCAACAGATCCTGATAAAAATTCTCTCTTCATTTTTCTTGCAAGACCCCATTAGAAACACCAGTTCTGGACAGATTTATGTGTTAGTTTAGCAATTGTGCTTGCAAGACATTTTTTCAGTAACCAAAATAAGCACAAAGCAAATGGCAGCTTTTGGGCCTCTGTGGGCAAAATTATATTCTTAAAAGGAGAGAAAATATGTAATTCACTGCACTCCAGGGTCATTCCAGTACAGCACTGTGACTCTGTCAACACTTAACACCAAGCTGAGGTGGCCTAAAGCTTGGATCTGTTCACATCTGGGATAGCCTGCAACTAAGAAAAAGCCTCTCCTCATGACTTTTACAACCACCAACCAAGAATCTTAAAGCATTGCTGCTTTTTTTCCACATCCATTGAAATATTTCTTCCTTAGACACACCAGCAGCTTATCCTCTAATGAGAGTTTTGCCCAAGGAAAATGAATTTCATGGTCTTCTACATTTCTTGTGGATAAATCTTTACTTTTATCTGGTTTTGCTTAGCAACTGTTCATTTCCTGCAATAAACAGATACAATAAACTAGAAGTGCCTGTCATTCCTTTACAGTGCTAGATGAATGTAAATTTTCTTTCCTTTAAAACAACCCCACATAGAAGTTAAACCTCTTGCCATAACAGAGTGCTCCTATTCATTATCCATTCTTATTATCTATGGAGGAGGTCTCTAAATTTCTGTTAGATCTTTCCAAATGATGGTATCAAAACTATTATTGTAAGGGATTTTCCATTCCATCATACTTCAAAAAATTAAATATTGTTATTATATAGTCCACTTTTTGACAATAAGCAAAACATAATGTCAAGGTGGAGATGGAAATAACAGCACTTGTTCAACAGCAAGTGCTACAAGTGAATGAGGATTGACATAATAAACCACAGCATTGCTACTTGTGAAATGCAGATTATTCACTTCACAGCACCCCTGGAGCATTAATAATCTTATATAAATCCTCTTAGTTTACATTTCAGGGATGTAGGCTGTACTGTAATTTAAATTACTAAAAACCCTAATGGTCACTTAGTTAACAATAGTCGTTCCATAAATAAAATATCACTGTCACTTTGTGTTTAAAATTCCAAGATAATCACAGCCAAATATCAACATGTAAGTGGCCAGAACCTGCTCCCAGAACATCTGCACACCCATAAGCATTCACATAAAACAGCCACCATGCTGTGAAGGGATGTGCAGGGGAATAACAATCTTAGCATTCACTAGGAAAAGATCAATTCTCCCTGATGGAAATTCTGCTGTAACACAGGAAATTATGTACTCATCTACAGGAAAGATATACAAAGCCAAATTGTCTCATATTTATATGGCTATTACATATCTTAAATACAAGCCAGCAATCTCACTACCTATTAAAGATGAACAATCAGATAAGAGAACCCCATTTAATGTCTCATACAAAAAGACTGTGTCAGAGTAAGTCATTGTGCTGGCTGAAGTAAGTGGAACATACTCCTTTTCTTGTGTGTGTAATACCATTGCTATTGGAATTGTGACCATGCCAACTACTCATGATGGCATGGCATGTGTTATTAACTCTTTGTGCATTACAAAACTCCAATCTGATGTGCATGACTGCAATAAAGAGCATATGGACCTCACAATTTTTGTTGCCCATTGCTTTGTTTGTTTTTTATTCTTGGATTTTGTATCTTATCCCAGTAAAAAATGCTGTCTTACTTTCTCTGACAGTCATCTCACCACCTCTGTCAGATGGTGCCAGCCAGCATCAGCCTAATGGTATACTCCAGTAAAAGATTTACTGTTAATGGCAAGCAAGATGCCTATATATATATACATGTGCTGGTATAACACCCTGCTTACCTAACACTGCCTTAGCACTCTGCTCTTCCTCATTTTTGAGGCTCAGCACTAAAGAGAAAATGAAATAAAAAGTGGCAGAAGAGGGTCATCCCCTTCTGGCTCCAGGAGAGGATGCGCCACATACAGATCACAACATTGCACTATGAATTAAAGTAGCTGTTGCTGCTATATATAAATAACCATAGGTAGTGGGGGTCACTTGCTTTCACAAATACCAGGATAAATGGCTGTGAGACCTCTTTTTCTATACCCAGGCTATAAACCAACACTGACAGGACCAAAGAGAAAAGGCTGATCTGTAATTTCATAAGGAATTTCAGGGGTTTGGCTGGGGTTTACAGCAAGATTTCAGTGTTGTTTGAAACAAAGATTTAAATTTCAGACCAAAACATTCGGGCGAGTGGTCTGAGTCAACTCCACAAGAGCTAATGCCATTTGTACACACAAATAAGAGCTCAAACATCAGACAAACCCAGGCTGCAGTTTTAAAGTGGGAAGGAGAAAATCTGGGAGAGGTTTACCTACAACACAGAGCAGCACCTACACTAGAAATTCTGTAAAACACACTTGCTTTCACAAAGAGTGCAACACCCCTAGGACCCGGGACAGTAAATGTGAGGTGCAGCTCCAGTGACTGCCCTGAACCACCTTAGTTGGACTTGTCACCCTAGTGAATTTACTAATTTTTCTATCTACTCCTAATACACTATTGCCCATCACTTTTACAGTCATTTCAGCCAGGCCCCCTGCTTATGAACCACGAAAAAGAGAATGAAAATGTCTAATGGAACCTTCACTGTGGCCAAGAGAAGAGCTGCTCAGCCCTGAGAAACCCATCATCTCTCCAGTAAAATACACTCTGTTCTGCAGCAGAGCATCAGTCTTACAAGGGATTTTTATTCCCACCATGGATATTTTGCTGAGCAACTCAGGTTCCCCATGAAGAAGAAACTGTCACCCTTCTCCACAGGTACTGCTATGCCCCTCAGTGAAACAGAAATAGATGTTAGAACAGTTTTGCATGTGTTTCAGCTGGTGAAAATGAAGGAAAATCCAGGGCAATGGAAACTTCAAAGATTACAATATTTTGTGTTATATTACCCTGCTGGTAAAGCAGATTACGATTTTTCCAGCTACCCAGAGAGACTGTGGATAAACATTTGTTTTACTTCCTTAGGAGAGCTGATTCATAGTAACCATGATTCACATAAACAAACAGAAGTGATTAAAAAAAAAAGTAAAACCAGCAACAGGAAAGAAAACAAACCTTACACTCAGCAGGTTATCACATTGGCAAACAAAATGAGCTACGAGGGTTAGAAAGGAGCAATGTGTTGTGTAGTGGCCAACTGAATAGCCACTGTGGGGACAGACAGGGCCAGCACACAGGCTTGTCACATCCTCACACCTTGGAGACACCAAAGCTCCATGAAAAAGAGTGGCTGCAGTACCCTCCGCAGCAGCCAAGGACAGTTTTGGCACCCAGGACACACCTTCTCCACTCTGGAGCACGAGGGAGGGCAAGAAGCTCCACCTGAGTTCCCTGGACTTTGCTTCCTCAGAAGAGGTGCCACATGCTCGGCAGAGGAAAGCCTGTTTGAGGGCTTGCATCCTAAGTGTGCACTTCCATGTAGATGTTTGCCCCTTCTGTGTACACTGCAAGCAGAACCTCACCCATACCTTCCATTGTCACCCATGAACTCACGAAAACAGTCACTTGTAAAAATCAAAAGATTGAAATCATGCAATAATTTTGATTGAAAGGGACCTTAAAGACCATCTAGTTGCACCCTCTGCCATGGACAGGGACGCTTTTCCCTTGACCAGTCTGCTCAATCATCATCCCCTCAGAAGAGATTAGTCCAGACCCCCTTTCTCCAATGGCCCTGGATAAAAAAAAAAATAAGGACATGCATCACAGCAGCCCAGGCATTCACATGTCCATTCATCTGGTGGCTTTGCAGGAACCTCTCCCACTCTCCCAGGATCCTGCCCCAATTATGCATTTTTAGAACTATCAAATAGTTCTAACAAATGATCTTCAAAAAGTTTCAGTTGTCTCCAGGACTGTGAAGGAATTCATCTAGTCATTTTCATTTCAAGTTGCTTCTTTCATCTTAAGCCACAGAGTCTACACGAACAGAAACAAACATTTCAAAGCAATGGCTTCTGAAGTATTGCCTTAATGTAGATGTGCCTTAGAGGAAGAGGACAATCCCTCAGGCAGCATGCACTCCCTCCCTGCTTTACCATCCTCCCTCCCAACAGCACACACAGAACAGAACCACTACTGCCCCTGTGTCCTGGGATATAGCAGTGTGGTATTACCCTCTCTGCCCTTGCAATTTATCTTTTTCCTTCCATCCTCCACCTATGTTTGCTGCATAGATTTGATTTTTCAGGTAGCTGACTACCTTCCTGATCTCTGACTAATGTCTTGGCAGTATCCTTACTACATTTTTGAGGCATAAAAGAAGTTGAAATCAGATTCTATATCAGACAATTAGGGGAAAAAGAGCAGAGGTAGCACAATTAATTCCAACTCACATATCCACAGATAAAACCCAGCACAGCAATACTGTATCTAACCATGCATCTATAGCGCTCATTTTTATTCTGCCATTTTCCCACTCACTCTTCTCCAACACCCATGCCAGGTGTGTGCTATAAGTTAACTCTGTATGAAATAATAATTCAGTCTATAAAAATCAAACAAATACATAGAAAAAGACAACTACTGTGTTTCTTTAGTGTGCACAAAACTTAAGGTATGAAAACTGCATTGCCTCGTCCTGAATATTTCCACAGCCTTCAGCTTGACTTTTATATGAGTAGGAGTATTTTATACAAGGAATATAAATGTTAGAACAGGCAATTATACAAGTGACCTTGCCTTGATTCATTCATTAGTAAAATATTAGTCTTCTCAACAGCAGTTTTATAAGACATCCTTATTGTCTTAATTAATGATAAGGTACATCTTTGAAATCTTTACAGACACTATAGATTACATCACTCTCTTTTCTAATTTACTCATATTGACTGGCATATCAGTTTAAAGCCTGCCACAGGTAGCTCTTCACTGCAGTCAATTTCTAAACAGAACATCACTTTTTTTTCCTTTTTTCTTTACATAAAATAGAAAGATAATAAAGAGGAAGTAGGAATTAGAAAGACCTGAAGACAGCTGAACCAATTCAAATGCTAAAGTGAGGTTTAGAAAGCAGCTGCCAATGACAAAGATACAGCACCCGAGGGTCATCTCTCCCATGGTCTCACCACAGGACTCAACAGTGATATAAGCACCCAAAAAATGGGGGGGGGGGGGAAGCAAGTAACTGCACATGAGAAAAGGAAAAATAAATAAATATCTGATATTTGCATCTGATATATGCATCTGTCAAAGACAAGGAAGGGGATTTGCAGTGTTTTCTGCATACATCTGGGTCCCTCCAGATTCAGACTGCACTGTGCTCTCCATTCCCTCTCTCTTGTGACACAGCACTGCTGTGAAGTAGGACCTCATGCACCTATGGGGCAGGGGACGCTCAGGTGAGGCAGGAGGAATATGCATTCAACAGCCAAGAACAAGGAAAACAAGAACAGAAGGACCGAATCTGCATCCTCAGTTAATTATATATGGTAGCTACTATGTTGAAAGTCTCAAAAATTACGGGGCCAAAGAAGACATTTCTTTCATTTTCACTACAAGACTACAGGATAATCCACATTATCAAATCCAAAAATCCACTCCAATGTAATTGAAGTTAACAAAAAAAGAAAGAAACCAATTATTTGGATTTTAGTTTGGGTTACCATCCAATTCCATTCTGACTCTTTCCCCATTTTTACCTCAAGCTGGTAGCACAGTTAAAATCACAGTTTTACTTCTTACTCTGGTTGGAAATATTTTGTGGATGCAGTGATCCCCAGCAAATCCTATCACAGACAGAACCCAATTAGGGCTCACAAGCAAGTTGCAACCCTTGAATCATTTTCATCTTTCACATGAAACTCAATCATATTTTGTCAGCAGAACCAACAGATTGTCAAGGTTAGGGCATTTATGGCACATCTCCTGAGGGATGGGATGGAGAGTAGTCTTAGGTTACAATGTAAGATGTAACCAAAAGTATGTATTCTATGACCACCTGCTAAAACCAGGTGGAGCAGTGTTCTTTATCTCTTCCATTACTCATCTCTGATAATTCCAGAGGATATCTTCTGTTAATGGGACATCAAAGTCTCACTGCATGTCTCATAAAATTACACCATCCTATTGTGAGATGCTCTGCCCAGGGGGAGGAGCCAAGCATTCCTGCCTGGATATAATCTGAGAATTGGAGCACCACAAGCAGCCTTATCTACTGAATTCCCAGGGAACAAGAGCTACAGAACCACCACTGGACATTCAGAGGAAGACCAGGCCTTTCTACAGGATCACTGCTCCAACAGAACCACACCTGTCACTGCAGGAGGGCTGCAGCCACCATTTAATGGGACTGCTACCAACACCCTGACCCACAGGGTGTCAGGTTGTATCCTCACTCTGTCAGGTTAAGCCCTTTTTTTTGCATTTATTTTAATTTTCCTAATGAATTGTAGATCTGACATGGGGTCTCTTACTGATTTGCTTTCAAAGTAGTGCAAGAGTGAAGAAAGGAAAGGTTGGAGCCAGAACTCAGGAGTATTCAAAGCCAGGTTGGAGGGGGCCCTGAGAAGCCTGGTCTAAAATTTCCCAAACTAAGAGTGAAGAAAGAATATAAATAAAAGGCAAAGCAACTCAGGATAGTTGAGTCCCGCTCATAAAAGAATTTCCAACTTCCAGCAAGAGCACCATCCTCCAACTAAAAAGAATAAAATAAATGTATGAAGGGAGAAAATTTTGTTCCCATACTGAGATGTCAGAAATCATGCATCCAAGACTGAAATACTTAGTTTCAGAAATGAATTATTAGTAATTTCTAAAAGAAACAAAAGTTAATGAGCTGAAGGTGTGAGTCATAGTAAGGAGCTAATAAAATTAGCAAGAAAGCAAAAGTAAAGGAAAGATCATTTTATTAAGAACAGCTGGTAAGTCAACTCCCCTGAGAGCTAGAAATTGTCTATTTGTCCCTCTCAAACACACACAAATAGTACTGAATTACATTCTTAATTAAATGTTTTTCATACATTTTACAAATAGTAAAACCCATGCTTGGTTTCCTGAAAGTAGATTTGAGCTAGTAAATTTTTTTTTTCTTTATTTGGCAGATTAAGCTCCCCATTAAAGGATTTTCTAGATCTGAAAACACGATTTTATCACTTACAGAGGGCAAAAATAAACTGTAGAAATTGTTGTTGACTTCACCAGGTTTGGACACCTCATCTGAGATGCCTCCCAGATAACAAAGAATTTAAGCAGACTGCAATGCTCTTAGATACAGTCAAATTTAGAAAGTATAAAATTTCTATTAAAGAGACATAAAAATAGCTGCGGGGAGGCTAATTAGAACATCCTTATTCTATGATGAAGAATAAGTATTCAAGTGCAAAAAATCTACCAAGACACAAATAATATATAGAGGGAAAAATGCAAATGCTCACTTAACTGACCTGGTTTTCCCTTTAAGGTAATCTGATGGATTCACATGAGCAAATGGGCTTTACAAAATACTGGAAAGATTAGCATTTGTCTCTTTTCATTATCTTCAGGTCAAATATCACAATGTAATCCTATAACTTCTGCACTGACTATTTGGCACTGTAGCTTGACATGAAGAAAATGAATTGGAGTCAAATGTATCTTTTAGGAATAAGCAGAAGATAATGATACAAGAAAGATTTCAAACTCCAAGCAGATAAACCTTTCAAGTGTCTAAGAGTACTGATATTAATATTCCTCTTCAGAGTAAATCTTGTCATTAAATTATAAAATAATAACCAAAAAATGTAAGAAGCAGAGAGGCAGTAATATCCAAGGTTTGCATCCTCTCAATTAACACTGAAAAGATTTTTTACTTTTTTGCTTACTGAGAATTTGATCCCTAATCAATGGCTAGATTGACAATGAGCAACAGCGCAATTCAAGTTTCTGACTGACATTGGTAGGGGGCTGCATTTTAATGAGAAGTGCCAAAAATCAGACGGCCACAAATAACAAGGGAGCTGGAAGAATTGTAACATCTCAGCCACCATTCCCCTCCCATCCATCTGCATCTCTGTAATTCTCAGATTGAAGACAACACCCCTAATATTTTATTTCTCTCACTCAGTCCTCATAGATGCAAAGTTGACTCTATAATTAGAATGAATGGGCGGCACACATTAGCTAGACATGACATTCACATTATTTAAAAACAGTATAAAAATAGATTTTATCAAACATTTTGATATCCTGATTTTATAAAATGTCTGATGATATCAAGCTCTGGTGGCTTGCTATACAGCTACTGTTTCTTGGTGTTTTGCAAAAGAAGGAATAAATGAAGTGAGAAGAACATGGAAAAATCTAATAGACAAACTGACTGATCTCAGACCCCAAGGTCATAGCAAAGCAATTCATTTCTTGGTTTTTCAACAGCACAAGACATGATTTATCAATCTGAGACCACACTTATAAACACTATACATCTCAATAATATGTTCTTCGCACTGTGTAATTTTTAAACAATAAGAGACTGACTGGGCTGGACCAAAGTTATTTTACAAACAAAAATGAAATATTTGCAAATGAAATGGTTCAAAAAGGCAGGGGAGGGGGTGGGGGTGAGGGAGAGAAATGGAAAAAACAAAAAAAAGGAGAGATAGACAAAAAAAGAAAGGATTATGCCAAATAGCAGCTGTACTTAACTGCAACTGCAAAGTCATCTATGCTGTAAAATGTTTTCAGAATCCACATCCTTTGAAATTCTATGATTTTTGTCCACTAAATGAAAAATATTTCCTAAGTTCAACAACAACAACAGAACCTACACTGCCAAAGAAATAAAATTATTTAGTAAAACAAGAGCCATAAATTAACATCTCTCTCAAGTTGTCCACTTGATGACAGACAGCCTTGAAGTCAGTAAGGAATTTGAGTCTAAGTTTCCCTCCCCCTAAAGTGAAACAATAGTTTCTCT
Source organism: Emberiza elegans (assembly GCA_024865655.1). Lineage (NCBI taxonomy): Eukaryota > Metazoa > Chordata > Aves > Passeriformes > Fringillidae > Emberiza > Emberiza elegans. The sequence continues at coordinate 9,663,141 of JALJVW010000158.1, forward strand.
CTCTTCCAACAAAAGCCTAATCTTCACAACTTGAAGCATTCAGGCCAATCATCTACTCATAGTGAGGATAGAGCACAATTTTGTTAAAGTGGGATTCTCTTTGGCCAGCATCTGACACAACCTGGCTCTGACTTTGAGAGGGCTCTGAAAGTGTTGCTGTCATGTGAAAACACTTCTGTGTTAATCTTCTCATCTGGAGGCTGCCAAAATTCTTGATGAACTATAGCACTGATCCTGCACTGCTCAGCCTAGGGAGGGAAGAGGGAAGTGCTCTTCAGGCATGAGCTGCTTTCAGGGTCTTGATTGAAAAAACCCAGCCTGTTTCTTGCGAATAGATAGTGGGTGTGACAGTGTTCACAGGGATCTTAGGATGAGGGAAGAGATGAGGATCTGACTCCATGTTTCAGAAGGCTTGATTTATTATTTTATCATATATATTATATTAAAACTATACTAAAAAATAGAAGAAAGGATTTCCTCAGAAGGCTAGCTAAGAATAGAAAAAAAAGGAATGATAACAAAGGTTCATGTCTCGGACAGAGTCCGAGCCAGCTGGGCTGTGATTGGCCATTAATTAGAAACATCCAACATGGACCAATCACAGATGCACCTGTTGCATTCCACAGCAGCAGATAATCAATGTTTACATTTTGTTCCTGAGGCCTCTCAGCTTCTCAGGAGGAAAAATCCTAAGGAAAGGATTTTCCATAAAAGATGTCTGCAACAGCTCTCCACTGACACAAATGCCTTAAAAGCACAGAAGCCCTTCAGGTTTGAAAAGAACTCTAAGACCACTGAAACCAGCACTGCCAAGTCCACCACTAAACCATGTCCCCAAGTGCCACATCTACACATTTTAAACACATCCAGAGTCATGTTTACTAAACCACAGCTCATAAAATGACATTTTATCAGAACTGAAGACTACTAGTGAAAAGCCCATTTGTACATAGATATCTGTCATAATGATTACTCACAAATATTAATGCAGTATTTTCTACCTGGTCTCAGATTTCGCTCACACAATTCTCACTCTACCTATCCAGATCACATCAAAGAGTCTGCTAACACACAGCACATCCCAAAGTCACTGAAACAATGGCATTTTGCCAGTGTTTCTACCAGCCTCATGTTTTATCATCCATTTTCTTATAATTTCAGGCCTCTGAAATAGCACCAGGTTTGGTTCAGACTTTGAAGAAACCAACAAAAATCTTATGGATGCTCCCAGTCAGTGGCTTGGGGTTTTCTTTCCCTATATGTCTCAGATTCGTATTATCTGAGTGTACAGTGCTGGGGGTCCTTTTAAAACAATAAGCAATTTGGTACCCAGATAGCTATCTTATTTTAAAAATCTAAGAATATTTAGCCATTAATTTCTTTGTCAAGTAGTTTCTTTTCCCTAGAGAAAACAAATTAATCTGGAAAGGCACATTTTCTTTAACTTTTAGAAAAAGTTAGTAGCCTTTTATTACTGGCCACATGTACCAAATCACATCTACCAAAATAGATGGGACAAATAAACTCTCCCTAACAGGACAACTTTCCATGTTTTACAGGCAGGTGATGTGGTAATATTCAGCTCTGATTGGAAACAGGCTCCAACCCATATCCCCTGTTCAGTTTAATTAGATTGGATGCTTTGTGACATGTATTCAAGATCCTGCATTTCTGAGACATCTAGAACAAGTAGAACTAGGTATTTCATTAATATTTAAACACAGCAAAACTGACAAATATTGCAGCAGATAAGTTTCTTGGGCAAGATTTCCCTGACAGGATATCAGTAGCTTCCACTGAAAGGAGCCACTGATAGTTACTCATATCCTGAGGGGGAGAACCAGAGCCCTGGAGATCTACTTAATCCTGGAATACACTAAAAGAGCCACTCTTTCAGTGCAGATGAAAGCAGAATACATAATACGGTCACAACAGACCAAAAATAGCAAAATTTTTGAGCAGTTGCAATTCAAATAGATACCAGATCTGCTGGAAGGCAAGCAGCTTGACCAGCATACAGAACTTCTGAAGATCACTACTTTTACAACATTTTAAATTTCATGGCCATGTCTCAAAAGTCAAGCAAAACATTAAGTACGTACTTTTCAGGGTTTTCCACTTCTTCAGTCACAAAATTGAGGTAAAACCTACAAAATAGTTATAAAGTGTATTATAAAATTTATTCTTATCTTTTTATTCTGTATTTCTTTCACTAAGAATCAAGAAGATGATTTTAGTTAAGCACTGCTGTTAATTACAGTAGGCTTTGCAGGCTCATGTTTGGATTAAGGAGTGAGGGATATTTAACCTTCCCTTATCCTCACACTCAGGAAGGGAATTCTCAGAAAAGACAGCAAAGCAGGAAAAGAAAAAGACAGTGACTATGTAAAGTCAGTGTGTAATTAATATTTTTTCCCCCTGACATACTACACAGTTAATGGTTTACCCTAATTCCATACATACACACACATGCACACTTCAAGCTTTATATTCCATTTGTGCTTATTGCCTTTTACAGTTTCAGGTTAGATTGGCAAAGAGTCTCATCAGAGTACTCAGGGAGGGCTCCTTAACAATACAAATAACTGAAGCCTTAAAAAATCCCTCCTAAACCAAGAACTTTCACACTAGTTTGTTGTACAGAATCTCAAACACAGGGTGCTAGTCCTGCATGCTTTTGCACAACCTCCAGTACAGGTTCACTCTGATCACATTCCAGCAGCATTCAAGGGAGAGCTCTGTATGGGAATTCATAGGAACTGCTCACCAGGCACAGCCCTGCATACAAAGCAACCATAAGCCTCAAGGACACTGAACCCTCTGTTCTACATTTATTAGCACTCAGTCTGTGCCTGCCTGGAACACATTTGTGCCTCTCTCAAAGTCAGATCTTGTCTAATCAAACAGAGCAGTCAATACAGCATGTATGCTGGTCTTCTGATCTTGTGCAGAAAGACAAATGGCACCTGAGCCAGCAGTGTTGCAGTGAATAAACCACTGGTAACCAAGCTGGCAGGAAGTCTGGGAGCTTTGCCCCATCACAAGTCTTGGAGCAGAACTGGGTTAGCAGGACAAGTTAATGCTGGCTCATGGCTTTTTAAAAATAGTGATTTTGTGACTGCGCAAGAAATTCTTTGTCACCTTATGCAAAAACATCAGTACTTGTTTTTAAACTTTCTAGCGCATAGAGCACAGAAGAAGATTTAAATTAGATATATGGAGGAAAGTCTTTCCAGTGAGGGTGCTGGAGCACTGGAACTGGTTGCCCAAGGAAGCTCTGGATGCCCCATCCCTGGAAGTGTTCAAGGTCAGGTTGCATGGGGCTTTCAGCATCCTGGTCTAGTGGGAAGTATCCCTATCCTTGGCAGGGGGATTGGAACAAAATTATCTTTAAGGTCCCTTTCAACCCAAACCGTTCTGTGATAGCCCAGCATCAGTTCTTTTATTGATGCAAAGGCATGTTTCCTTGCATTCTTTTCTCCACTTTTTCAGCCGACATTTTACATACCCCATAGTCTACACTTGCTCTTGGCAGGATGAACCCACACACAGAAGAGATACTGCTTTTCTTTTCTTCAAAGCTATATCTTTAAAAGTTAACAGTTAAAATTTAACAGTCTTGTGAGCTATGCATAAAATTCTGCCTGCATCCCAGGACACATCACCAACACTTCCAACACTCCTTCATATTCAGCTAATTGCATTGATTTAGCCCCATGAAACTGATAGTGCAAGGATATTGCCACTCCACTTAATGGTCTGCTCCTCCGTGATGAGGTGATGAATTTTAGTTGATAACAAAGGAAAATAGACAGCTGGGAAGAATCACTAGCCAAATTAGGTCTTTTTCCTGCTAATTTCTTTTATAAGTAGCAAATAACAACCTTGAAATAAAAGTCAGAAGGTGTAAAGGGGAAAAAAAAGGTAATTTTCATTGCAAGGTTTTGAACCGTTATGCGAAAAATGGGAAAGAAGCAACAGAATAACAGTATTTTTGATGAAGCATTTTGCAGGAAAGAAACTCTGAATAATAATAACAAGGAGCTTTTAAAATTGCTTTCATACAAAAACTTAGGTTAATATTTAAAAAACCATCACATACATGGCTATGAGAGACAGAGTCAGTTATAGGAGAGAGGGGAAAGAAAGTAGAGATTCTCCACATAATCAATTCCATTTCTTTGAGGTTTCAAAATGCCAGGCTCTTTTCTTACATATCTATCTCAGATAAAGTCTTTGGACTCTCTTGGGTTTCCTCCCCTGCTGCCATTTAGTATATAAAGTTCTGTTCATACTTCAGTGTGCACATTTATAATGCTCCTGCAACCAGGGAGTTACAGATGAGCAGAGAACTCCAATGCCTGACCATTGTCCTTTCATATTGAATAAATAAACCCCTTATCTTGCAGCCCTCACCTTTTGTGCAAGGTGAAGGACTTGGCTGCCTGTGAGGCTATGGAGAGCAAAGGGAAGACTTGCAGACAAAGCTATCTCAAAATAAGCCCACTCTGTGCACTGTAGTCTGCTTCCTTCCCCCCAGGCTGCTGCTGCTAAAGCCCTTTGGCACTGCACAATGCAGAGCCCTGAGGAGCATGAATAAACTGTAAAGGCAGATTGCAGAAGGGGCAGCACCTTTCAAACCAGCTGCTGTGTACTTTGGAGGGAAAAGAGAGAAAGGACTTGAAAGTTCTAAGCAGGATACCTGAAGGTAGATTCTCTTACCTTTGCTCACAGCCAATCACACCTGACTTTTGTGGAAGCCAGCTGCACTTCTTTTAAGTATGGTACAAATCTCTCAGACCAAGAAGTGTAAAAATCTAGAGATTTTTATTCTGCTTTGTGATCCATACCAATCTCATTGTTTCTTACTTGTCAAATACTGCTTTTACAAAGAAAGGCTAAAGGCCACTTTGTAACAGAACCATAGATTTGTTTTTTATATAATTACTGACTTCTTCAAAAAAATTAAAGCTTCATTTATACATTTATCCTTTTATTAAAATATTTAATGAAAAAATGAAGACTATTCCTTTCTTGTGGTGTGATTATTTTGGTGGTCAGTGCATGTTTATATATTGTGCACTGAAAAGGAAAAATCTTTCCTTTGCAGAGCTGCTTGCGCAATGACCACTGAGCATAAAGGGCAGTGGTGACAACCACCCTAGCTGTATGATGCAGCTTGGCAAAAGATGTAGAATGATCTACTCATTGTTTCATGTAAATAAATAGCTTTTAAAAAGCACATTAGTGTTTGTTTTCAGGACAAATACATATAAGTTTCATCCACTTACCAGCCTGAATAGGCATACATTCCTGAATAGAAAGCAAGAGGTAATCCCATAACACTGGCATCATTCCCTGCAAAGGGATTTTTAAAGTGCTGTGTTTCTCCTGCAAAATCAACAACAAAAAATGTTGAAAAATAAGCTCTTTGGTCATAACTAGTTAAGATATATATATATATATATATATATATATAAAAACACATCATGGAACATTCAATCACCCAGCAGTTCACTGACATGAAGTTCTGCCCCTTGACCTTAAATTCTGACCCAACCCTTGCAGCCATAATCTGCCAGCAATTGTAAAAGGCTTTGTGGAATCTGTATTCATGCAATAGGAGAATTTGACCTATTCGTTTATTTCAAAGCATGCTGAGCTTGATGACACTCAATGCTCTGTCATTTCCAGCATTGATTTACATCAACATGAAAGAGTAGAATGAGCTCAGTAGTTTTTGATGTGGAAAATTTTACTTGTTCAACATTTTAATCAGAAGGAACTTTGCTGGTTTTTCATTCAGAAGAAACATTTATAAGATAAATAAACCCAAAATCCCAGACATTTCTACCATTGAAAAATGAGTTTATTAACCCCCTAGCATGATAATCAATACTGCATTAGTATCACATCAAGCAAGAATTATCTATATATCTATAAATGCAAATATGCAACACTTTTGTTATGCTCTCATTCATTTACAAAGTGCTTTATGGTTTGTAAAATGTCCCTACCATATCCCAAATTTCCTGAGAAGCTATGATCCTCCACAAATACGGAGCAGGAAGAAACTTAATTAATTCAGATTTAAATTAGCAATGAGTCAAATCCTCTACCCTTTGCTCTGGTTTTACAAAACCCTCAGTCAAAATCCCCATTGAAGCTTTTTGGTTAAGGGAGAAACTGTGGCCAGAAAAAGGTCCCAGTGGAGAATCAGGGACAATAGCTGAGCTACTTCAGGGCAACAACCCCCAAGGGTTGGAGCAGGTTTGACCTGCTCCAAAGGTCTAGAAAAAGTGAGGTGGATGGGAACAGAGAGAAATTTTGCACATTTCATATGTCATGTGCAAGAGGAAATGACATTGCAAGTGCCAGAAAGAAAGTGAAAAACAAGAAAACAAAAATAGTGAATCAGCAGAGTGCTACACAAGAAAACTTTTATTTCAGAGTCTATATTAACCACAGAGAGCCTCCTGTTCCTGAGAAACTGAGCTAACTGCACAGACTAACACTGTGCTCTTCACTTGGGTGGGACATAGCCCAAAAGCGTGACAGTTTTTGTTGGATAAAATCTGCCACTAATGCACTCAAGAGGGCTCCCTGCTCTGCCCCTGTGTGCTGCATGGCTGCTGGTGCTCTCTGTAGTTGCTGTAGGGAGGGTGACCCAAGGCTTGTTACCATCTCACACCTGCTGCTCAGAGGGCTGGGATGGGTAGCTGAGCACTGGTAGCTCTACTGGTAGCTGAGCACCTGTCAGTGGAAAGAGGGCCTTGACAAGGGCATGTAGTGACAGGACAAGGGGAAATGGCTATAAACTGACAGAGGGCATGTTTAGATTACGTGTTAGGAAAAAATCAGCCCTGTGACAGTGGTGAGGCACTGGAACAGATTGTCCAGAGAAGCAGCCCAGGATGCTCTGAAAGTGTTCAAGGCTTTGGATGAAAAGCATGGCCTGGTGGAAGACATCTCTGCCCATGGCAGAGGGTTCAAACTAGATGATGTTTAAGGTCCCTTCCAACCCAAACCACCATGTGATTTTGGGGTTCTGTGAATTGGGAGCCCTCTCTAGCACTACACATGTACCATGACTAGAGACTAGCACAGCCAGAGAAGCCATCCTGCCTGGGCTAGGCATGTGCTCTGGGGAGGTGCATGTGCATCTACATGCCTTTAAATCTCACCCTGCCCCTTTCACAAAGTTCAGGCCAAAGACAGATTTCAGAGAAGAGCAGTCCATTTGCTTCTTGGAAAAGCAAGTCTGATTAGAGTAGTTTCATTGGCATGCTGAGGGAAATACCATTTCATCCCAGTGTAGTTCCACTTCTTATCAATGACATGACAGTACAGAGCCTCAGTTAAGCAAGCACAGACTAATTAAGAAGTTTTGCTGCTATAAGCATTATGTGGTGGAGGCAAGTGGGGAAAGACTGCTGAGGGTAAAGATAAAAGCTCTTTAAAAGCATTTACTTTTCATTTCTTACCTTTAATTAGCTGGATAACTCCAGGGACTATAATTATCAGAATTGCTACAAGCTTACAAAAGGTAAGGAACATCTGAATGCGGGCACTCCAGCTGACACTTGTGCTATTCAGGACCATCACCAGTGCTGTGGGGGGGAAAAAGAAAAGTCAGAAAGAAATAATTGTCACAAAATTCTTTGCCAGCAGAGAGGTCACACAAACAACAGATCCTGATGCATTAAAGGAAATACACCCTGATAACCCTCTCCAGATCTTGTCCTCCCTCTTCTCCCATCCCTTTTCAAGGTACCGCATCAAAGGCTTGAGCTGAGCCCCTGTGCCTCACCCACTGCACTGACCATCCATCTGTCCCTTCTCTGCCTGACATCCTTCACACCAAATTGCAGCTTCATTGACCCAGAATTCTCAGCTGCTGGTAGACAACTGGCTGTCAGGACACTTCTTCAGATGAAAGAAATTAATTGCCCAACTCTTGTCACTCCAGATTTCTTTGTCAGTGCTGCTTTGAGTAGAGATTTGTATTTTTCATAAAAAATAACAATTAATAACCATATTGAACTTTCTCGCCCTCATTTAGGCCACACATAAATTTGTAACTGCTTTACCTCTGGTCCTCTTTTCCATGTACTCCCCCCTTTTTGCTGTACCACTAGAGATGCAGGAGGACCAGAGTGCAAGTACTGTGCCCACCCTTGCTAGGAATCAGTGAAGAAACAGAGACCTTTTACTTCTTGAAAACAAAGCTCAGGTCTGCAGCTCACCAGCATGTGGAGAGATCAGTGAGAAAGGTATTTACATCCTGCCTGGTCAGCTTGCATCTCCTTCTGGGTCAGGGACAGCATCCTCTAGCATTTCCTACAGCACTGACTGACAGGAGGAGGGCAGGTTCTTGTCATTTAAATGCCACTTATTCTAGTTTACTTAAACAGAAGGAGTTTAGATATTAAAAATAAAAAAAATTCCCTAAAGAATGGAAGATGGGAGCCATTGTACTAGATAAAAAAATCTCTTTCCCCTGCTGCTCCAGGTAAACATGGTCAAGCATGTTCCTCTCTTTCTTGCCATCATGTGGAGCTAATGAAGCAGCTCCTCATCTCAATCCTCCTGTAATTCAAGCTGTCTCAAGAGCACCAGTTTGTGTAAATCATCAGCCACATCACACATCTCAGGACACACAAAAGCACAATTTGCTAGTTTGTGGGAGCTAGCATTGTAAATCTGGCATGGCACAGGCTTTCTGCAAAAAAACCCCACTGATTTATCTCAAGTCTTTTATACAGTTTCTCTTCACCAGCGAGGTTAAAGAATATATTAAAATCTTCTCATTTCAACTGAAAGTAGTTTGAGTTTAATGGAATCGGGAGAAAATTCCAAATAATCTGGATCCCAATGTATATTCCATATATTTTTAATAAAATTAAAATTCCAAGGGAAAAAAAAAAGTAGTTTTCTAGAATTTTTATTTGGGAGAGAGACAGTTCCACTCTACAATGAGCAACTTACAGTCAATATATATATACAACACCACCTAACACAATTTTTTCACCAGAAAAGGATCTTGGAGATCAAAATCTTTACTCAGTTCTGTATCTCACCATATTTCAGAGCTGAAGTGTTCTGAAGTCACAAAAAAAATCACTTGGACTTCTGCAATGTTTCACTGGAGACCCAAACATGCAATGTTTCATTTGAGAATGTCTTAAGAGACCCAAACACTTTTTTTTTTTTTTGCTTATTACTTCCTTGTATACCTATATTTGACAGGCAACAGAAAATTCCAGGGCCTGATTCATTACTCTGTTGTTCCAATATTACATTGACATATCTTGACTCATTTAAATTTTGAAAGATCCCTTTAGGCTGCTGACTAATATTAGTGCCGTTTCAGTTACTCCTTCTTTCCCTGAGGCTTGATTACCAACAAGACTAACTGTTATTTAAGCAAAATATATTTTAAATATTCATTTGACCAAAAGTGCTTAAGTTAGAAAAATCTATTGCCATAGTCAACCACTAGCTTATTCTAATTTTCCTAGAAGACTCAGGATACAATACTTTTCTTCTGTAGAAAGTGAAACCCAGGCATGGACCAGAGCACAAGAAAAACGCCAAGGAGGAGTTTTTTGTGTAAGAGAATCTGCAATTTGATACCTAGTTTACTCAGAGTTCAAGTTGACTGCAGCAATCAGTCTGTCAACCTCACACAGGTCAGAGTAGGTAACATGAGTGGGGAGAGTTTCTCCATGTTTTCTAATGCACTGGTGTCGCAGACATCTTTTCATGAAAATCTTTTCCTTAGAATTTTTCCTCCTGAGAAGCTGAGAGGCCTCAGGAAAAAAATGTAAACATTGATTATCTGCTGCTATGGAATGCAACAGAGATTGTGATTGGCCCATGTTGGATGTTTCTAATTAATGGCCAACCACAGCCAGCTAGCTCAGACAGAGAGTCTGAGACAGCTGCCATTGTTATCATTCTTTCAGATTCTATTCTTAGCTTAGCTAGCCTTCTGAGATGAAACCTTTTCTTTTATTCTTTTAGTATAGTTTTAATGTAATATATATGATAAAATAATAAATCAAGCCTTCTGAAACATGGAGTCAGATCCTCATCTCTTCCCTCATCTTCAGACCCCTGTGAACACCGTCACACACTGGTTTCACCTTCCTGATACACACATGAGAATGTTACTGGATGGTGTGGCCTCAAAAACTTCAGGAATGGGTTGGCCACAACTTCTCTGGACAACCTGTGCCAGTGTCTTACCAGCCACATCAGAAAAATTTCTTCCATATATCTAATCTAAACCAGCCCTTTTCCAGTATGAAGCCATTTATTTCCCCTCATCCTGTTGTCACAGTTTAAGCCCAAATGGAAATTAAACCTGGCAGGTGCTTGCTCAACTCCCCCTTTCCTCCCTGCACCACTGGAACAAGGAGGAGAATCAAAGTAAAACTTGTGGGTTGAGATAAGAACAGTTTAATAATTGAAAACAAAGTAAAATACAGAAATAACATAAAGGATAGTAATAAAAAAAAAAATAATAATAACAAAACAGAAAAAAAGCAAGTGCCGCACAATACAATTGCTCACCACCCACTGAACAGAGCCAGAACCCCCATTCCCAAACCCAGATCAGATGGCTTTTCATTTAAATCCTCCCAGTTTATATGCCAGGCATGAGGCTCTATGGTGCGGAATATCCTTTTGGTAATCACTTGTCCTGGCTATGCTCCCTCCTAGTTTCTTTTGTGAACCTCCCCACTGGACATGGAGGCAGGGAAAAATGTCCTTGACTATGGGTAAACTGGATTCAGCAAAAAACCAAAACATCAGTGTGTTACCAACACCATTCTCATTCCAAATCCAAAACACAGCCCTGTAATAGCTACTGAGAAGAAATTAACACTAACCTGGCTGAAACCAGGACACCTATCACTGTGTCCTTATTTGAAAATAAGTCCCTTGTAAAAAGTCTCTTGACAAAAATGTCCTCTGATAGTCCTTCTCAAGAGTAAGTGCAGAGTTGGAGGACTGCAATAATAGTAATTCAGGTTGCAGAGCTGAGATTTAAGTGCTTACAAATGCTTAGAAAATTTGAGGCCATTTTTATTTTTTAAAATTTTATTTTATTGTACTTATTAGGCTGTAGGAGTTTACAGTCTTCTTTACCATATAATACTACATTATATAAATGCATTATTGTTTATTGTAGACTAATAATAATAGTAGTAGTATTTTATAATAAAAAAAAATCAGTGTTAATGGTTCTGTGTGCATGACACTTGTTTAGAAATGTGGGGCTTACACCGGTACCATGTGCCAGCACCACAGTACTGGTTTTGTTAGCAACTGGGTAGTGAAAGGCAATGGGGAAGTGGAGTCATGAAGAAAGCTGCTAAAAAGCAAGAAAAGATGATGACAGCTGTGCCAGGGCTCAGGAAGGACATTATATTCTGGGACCATGGCCATTAGTCAACACCTCTCTTCAGAATAGGGCCTATTGGAGACATTTAGAGAAGCTGATTGCAGACACTTTGATAAGGGATCACAGCAAATATCAGAAGGAGCAGTTTCTCAGAAAAGGGGAAGTGAAAGGAGGACTCAGTTCTAACTTTTCTAACTAAAAGTCAGGCATTAAGTGTGGCTGTATTCTCAATGAAGAGACAGTTAGCTCCAGAGGATGAATAACAACACCTCTGTGACATGCCTATCCCAGATGAGATAGTTTACCTTCAGGAAGTTCCTCTTTCCTCTTTCTCCACTGTATGGGGAGCACAGAAGATTACCTAAACTAAACACCTTGCTAAGATGAATCCTAACCAAGCGTAGTGTGGAGGGAGAACAAAATTGGGTACATGAACAATCAAACACAATGGAAACGCCAAGCATGTTTTTCACAGTCTCTTCCCTTCCACAGACACAGCTACAGACAGATAACAAAATCTAATGGGAGAAGCAGCAGTGAGCATTACATCCTGGCCTACTTTTCAGAATGTATGTACCATTGCCTCAGCAGGAGACCAAGAAAACTGCTCTCCCACAACTTGTCAGACTTTTAGGGTCAAGGCATTCAAAAAATGCCAAAAAATACCCTCAATTTGCAGACTATAATGAGCCAATTAAAAGCCACAGGAAGCCCAAGAGCACCGATCAGAGCATATCTGAAAGAGCATATCAGAGCAGATCCCTGCAAGCCAAGAGATATTTTAATGTAAACTGTTTGGCTGAAGACTGTCAGCAGCAGATAGTGGCATCTGCAACATCTGCCATGATGAGGGAGAAAAAGGCATCTAATTATAGACTCACCTAGACACCAATAAAACTTGGGGCTGCAGCATTTGCCAGGAAGCACTGATAGACCTACAGCTAACCACAGTTTTCAAGCATAACTTTAGCTCTAACAGCCAAAGTTTGGGGTATTTGAGTTTGCTAGCAGACTTCAAAAAAAAAAAAAAAAAAAAAAAAAAAAAAGGGGAAATTATATATTATTGCAGTGTAAAATGCCCAAAATACACAAATTAGTGCAAGAACTCCCATGAGTTGGTAGAGTTAGTAAGTAGTTTTCAATCTCACAGTTTTTAATGGCTGAAATCTGTTTATCTGCTTTCTGACATGGAGGCCATGTGAAAAGTTTGGAAAAGGCTCAGTTCCTATTCAGGCTACATATTGATAGAAGAGTTTGATATCTTTGCACAGTCCAATTTATCCCTTCCTGTTACCATTATATTTAAGTTTACCATTAGGAAAATAATTAATAGATACAAATAAAGCAATATATGAATATATGGCCTTTTTTTGCAATGATAGGCATGGTGACAGGATGTTGCTTCATGTCAAGAAACCACAAATATGGAGGAGTTTATCAACTTTCACTTCAAGAGGTAAATGAGTTTTAAATTCTTTCTCCCAAAAAGACTACCCTCAGCATCAGAACAAAGGCTGACAACATCCCTTTGCTTTGTGTCCTGGAGCTATTTTGACCTGCTGGAACAAAGCAAGGAGTTAAAAGGGCTAATCTCCTTCTTGCATTTTCTTCAGCTGTCCTTCCCTGTGCAGGAGCACATCCAGCTTCTCCTTCCTCTAGCTGGCCATTTATTTTCATAAAATTGTAGCAATTAGATCCTGTCTCTGGAAGAGTTCAAGGCCAGGTTGGACAGGGCTTTGAGCAACCTGATCTAGTAGAAAATGTCCCTTCCCATGACAGGGTGATCTTTAACATCCTTTCCAACCTAAACCATTCTATGAGTCTATGAAATGCATAGTGTAATAAAAATCTTTGAGACATCTGCTCCTCTTTCACATACAGTTAATTAACCGGGTTGAGAAAAAGTTTATGGCACACTGACAAATTGAGATCTGCATGTCCAGTATTTGATCTAGGTTTTTCTCCTTGTGAAGATTTGCTTAAGAAACACCAAGTGAATTTAAGTGATTTCTAATTTGAAAAGAATAGGAAGGTTTTGCTCAGAGATTCAGAAAGCTGTGGCATCTGAATAGAGACTCCACACAAGCATCCTTCTCTCCACAGAGACTTTGAAATGTTTGGACATTTTGATTGGTTGGTCATAGTAAAAAGAGAAAAGCCACAATAAAGGCAACCAAAAATGAAAGCAGCATATTGTGGAACAGAAAATTTGTTTTTACACATTGTTCAAGATTGCTCTGAACAGGTGATTTTGAGGGGAATTTTGTGCCCAGCATATGTCTTTTTCCTATAAATAATAAAGCCAGGACAAGGGATTTTTTAAATGTCACTGTGACCAGTAGCTGCATTTTAACTTTCATCTGATCTACATCTCCTCTGTACTGTCTTTCCTTTTTCACTGAAGAGGCACAGAGGTGGGGAGCAGAATGGCTGTAGCCCCTCTATAAGAAATATTTTTTGGCAGCTGGTAGAGAAGCAATAACATTTGCTACTCCCCAGCATAATCCTGGTTGCACCCACCTCAGTCAACCTTTTAATAATAGGCTTCAGATGCATCAATAGAGATACAGGTGGGGAGAAAAACAAAAAAGGAAAGAGAAAAGCTGTATTGTGACAAGGACAGAAAAAACTGGGCTACAATACCAGTGAGGGTTAAAAAAACTCCCATGCTGGAGATTTTAAAGCCAGTTTTGACAAACATCTGTAAGAAATTGTTTAGATAACACTGAATGTGTTTGGGATCAGGGGATCACCTGGAGATTTTTCAAAATTTCTCCCTCTCCTTTCTAGTACAATGAGAAATGACAAGGTAAAACTGTCAGCCAAGGACAGGGTTCAGTGGTGCATCCCACTGCCTTTCCCATGCAATAAAGACATAAACACAATCAGTGCTCTCTCATCAGGCAAGGAAGGAAAAGGGACACGGCATGGGTAAGAAAAAGGCATGTCATTCCACTTTCTGATTAACTTAAAATTTGAAGTGGAAACAAACACTACTTTTTGCACTGATATATTGGATTACAATATCTGCAGGGCTCCAAAGTGTCTGTTCAGCTCACCACCTTAACCTAACCTGTCACTCTGCCTACATGCCCAATACCAAACATTTGTAGCAATTACCACCACAGCATGATTCTTACCACACAAGGATAACATTCAGACACTCAGAGGTTAATTGCAGCAGAAGTTCTGAGAACTACGGCAAATGAAACTCCACTGTAGAGAATACTGCAAAGAATGAAGGCCCAGTCTGACATATCACTGTTTTTCTCAGTGTCATCCCAGTCACCACTACAAGTTTTCTACAAGAATCCCTTCTTTCAGTGAAATGCCAGCTCACCCTAACTGTGGTCTACAGACCCACTCTGAACAGGAGAATCTGACCTCCCCTCTCTTTAGGCTGTGATTATTTCAGCCTAACTCCACCTCCCCTGCAATGCTGCTTATTTGTTCAATTATTTTGCCAAGCCCTGGCTTGTCATATAGATTTTCACTTAAATTAAAAGTAATAAAAACATATTTCAAATTGTTCACCTATTGTGCTTGAATCACATGCAATTAACAAAATGCTTTGATGGAGTCCTCACTTAATATTCCTTTTGTCTCAGTGACCTTAATGTTCCTGAACATCTGTTTCATTCATATCTTGCACTAAAATGTTTTAAACAGATGTAGCTGAAAAAAGTCATTGACCTCAAAATTCAAACCCCTAATTCAATTATTCCTATGAAACCTATAGTTTGTGCATAATTAAGTTAGAAAGGAATGCCATCACATACTGATTTTTTAACACTCCCAGCAGAAAGGAAATCTTACAGAGAGAGCTCCCACAAAAAGCCACAGTAACCTGGAGACTGGAAATTTAAATGTCAATTGAACTCCTTGCCCGGAAGAAAAATAGTCATCTGAACCTATTATTGTGCAAAACTGAAGGGGTCTTCTGTGGGGCTTTGATCATTTTGCATGTCTTAATTCCTTTTTCCAGTCGTTTTGTTTCTGATATGTGAACTGAGCAAATTTAAAGGAACAATATTTTACTAATTACTCAGGTCTACTCTGCACTCCCTCCCAGCACAGCTGAATTCCAATGTGTGCCCACAAGGAGCATTCTCACCTGTGACCAGGCAGACCTGGAAACAAGCCTCTAATGCTACAAGCTCCAGAGTCCGAGTCCCATCATTTTTGTGCCCTCCCATTGCATCCATCCTCCACACCAGCCCAGATACACTGTAAAGCCTCTGCTCTCAGGGTAGTGCCCCTCTTTCCACTGCAAATACTGGCTTTCTGTAACCCTAAATGATCCCTTTTACACTAACTACAAAGTTAGCAAGTGTAGGACAAGCCAGCAACAACCATGCACCAGGCTGTATGTTTGCTCCCAGAATTCAGTTCCTACTTTCTGAACCACAAGTGCCTCAATAAGGATTATTGCCAGGATGGAAAGAGTGGGACTGGGGAAGATGAGCTCATGTTGCTGTCTGCACTCAAGAGAAGTACATTTCTTCATGACATCATATTTGGCATTCAACTGCCTCCTAAAACCAAGGTAGAGCAAAGCACTTAAAGAAGGTAATCGTTCTTCCATATCTCTGGCACTGCCTCACCGTCTCTTAAGGACTGAAATTGCTTCTACAAAAATAATGCAAATTTGGCCATAAATTCAAGTGGCAACAGAATCAGCCTTGACAATAGATTTTCCCAGCTATTGATAAAGTCTGTTGTTCTTTTTGCTCCTGCACACACACCCAGGCAAAATGTCACACAGGTGCCCCTGGCATTGGATTCACAGTAATTAATGATTTACACCAAGCAACAATCTGTGTGCTATATTTTTTTTTCAATTTATATAATCTTTTCCTCCTCGGAAACCTAAAACGGGACACTTACTGATGCCGACAGCTGTGATAAGTTTAATGGCAAGTTCTGGGATTTCACATTGCATAAAGAAAGGCTCCAAGATGTAGCGTCCAAATGCCAATGATATCACTGCTGTGGCAGCAGGGCTGGAGGGAAAGAAAAACAAAGTCACAAAATTAATCTGTGATAGTACATAGTTATTATTGTTACTGGATCATGCTGTAACTTCACTATCAAAGAACTGTGAACCTTAATTTTGGTGCTTCCTTGTAGCTTTGCCGACATGCACCACAGTTTTTGAATGCAGCACTATTCAGTGATTCTGATCTTGACAGCACCACTTCTTACCAGGATGGCTCTTACAACTTCCATGTTGCAAAGCAGCCATAACCAAAAAGGAAAAGTATCAATAGAAATCTTCATTCACTCACTCAAAGTGAACATAGCCAGTGAGAGGAATAGCAGATTTGCCTTTACAAACAAGCTGTGGGTCTGCTGGTAGATAAAACTAGCACTGGGAGAGAAAGGAAACGATGGGAAAGATTCCACTGATTGATGAATAGAAGATATTTGCTTTTACAAATGAACTTTAGGTTTGCTGATAAATGAAATCAGGCATTGAAAGATGAAACAATGAGGAAGAAAAACCCCTAAATTCCACAAGAATTAAAAATTAAAAGGGAGGGTTGTACATTAGAGGGAAATCTTTGGTATCAGGTGTATGGGGAAGTTGGTACCTCTCAAGTACCTCTGCCAATGGGGAAAGAGAGAAGGGAAATGGGGCCGGGAAATTGAGATAAAAAGGAGGCTGTGTCCTCCAAAAATTTGAGAGACCCCAGGGGAATGCCCCTTGGCCTCTCCTTTTATTTGAATAAAGCCAAAAAGGACTCCTCTGCCTTCTTTTTGGACACAAACCTCTGATGTTTGTGGATTAATTTTCCTAACACCAGGATCAGCTTATGTGGGCAACACCCTGCACAAAAGCCAGTGAATTTCAGTGGCCAGCTATACCTCACCCCTCAGAGACAAAAGCAAATGAAATTCATTCACAGTGAGAATTCTAGTTTACTAAAATAAGCATCCAAAATCTACCCAGATCTTTTATTAAATTCTAGGACAGTCCAAATGGGATTTTCTAAAATACAAACAGAATATTTTCCTTTTATTGACTAACAATTTCCTAACACTGCAGCTAAAAGCAAAAATCCCTGTAGTAAAACATAGAATACCATAAAACAAAGGAATATGAAAAAATACATAATATTTCTTTATTTAGTCAGTTAGTGCTTTTCACAGTAAGAGTTAAGCTCTCCAACACCCCACAAAGTTGTTGCATTTACAAATTTGAAATGCTCATAATATTCATACAACCTTTCTCTTTGAGGGAAGCTAATTGTTTGACAGAAGCCTTAGCACTGACACACATTAGTAGCAAATTAGCCTGTGCCTGCATGTTACTGTTCATGTTCCATTTGGGAGGACATTTTCACTCTTTTTAGCAGCTGGTGGCATCTGTGTTTTATCACATACACACTGTAGGACAAAAGGACACATGATTCTCAAAGGATTTCTGAGTTAACAAGAGTCCTTGCAAATTTTTTGTGAAAAAATCTGCAGCACCTCACTTCACAGAATTTTGATAAAAATTCTATGGAACAGGGTAAAAATTCTGCAGAGACGTTGTTGTTCTCCATTAAACAGTAAAAGAATTTCCCACAAGGGAGTTGCACCCTGGAAACAAAACCCACTTTCTTTTTGTTATGACACAACCCAGAAGTCACACACTGTGTTGGACCAAGCTGCAGAGCAGCACAGAACAGAACAATCTGCCTCAGTAAGTTTCTGCATGGATGAGCAAGAGCTGCTGCATGAGCATCTCCCACGCAGGGGGATGTGCTTCTCACTGGTCAAAAAATGGCTTTGCAAATTTTGTCTGGATTTTCACAGACATTTATTGACTTTACCTATTTCTAATTCATATCAGAAGATCATCAGGCTTCTGGTTTTCAAGTACTGCAGGCAGCCTGCCATAAGTGGTTTTGGAGTACCCTAGATCAGATGAAAGATCAGATCTTTGGAGCTGTTCCAGACTTTTTTCCTTGGTCCCAGCTCCTTTCCCCAGAACTTGGATTTTGCCCTCCCATTTCAAGGAAAAGCCTTTTTAAAGAAGCAGTCACTGCTATCTATACTACCACTATGTTTCTAAAAGCATAGCTCCTAAATTGCTCCTCTAATAAATAGCTCTGACATTCCCATGTCTTGGGGGAGATGCTGCTGGCAGTGCAGTCAGTCAGTGAGGGGGAAGTTCAAAGAATGGAGCAGTATTAAAAAAACACACAGATGGGTGTTTAGGGACATAGCTGAGTGGTGGACTCAGCAGTGCTGAGTTAATGGTTGCACTCAATGATCTTGGAGGTCTTTTCCAACCTTTCTGATTCTATGCTTTTCCTTTTGCTACAGTGCTCAATAGCTGTGTGTTCAGGGGCAGGTAGAAAGTGCATGACCACCTTTCACTGAAGGGCAAGGATACAGGAAGACACCAGATGAGGACCAGGACAGGGTCCCAGCACATACTACAGGTGAGTCAGGCACCTGGCAGCACACTCTGATCCAGCCTTTGTTTAGCAACCACCACAGTGAAGCTCTACAGACAATGCATTCACACTGCTGTCTTCCCTTGTTTGAAAACTAGTTGTTGGGGGTTTTTTAAAGGTATATAAATATGTATAAAATACACACAACCTGGCTTTGGGAGGAAAAAAGGTTCACACTGAGTGCACTGAGTGAGAAGCACTGCAGTGCAAGGCAGAACTAATTGGAATGTGGGCAGAGTAGTTAAGTGTGTCCTCCACTGTCAAGTAGCAGCTTTAAAGAGATATATGAGAGCAGGAAATGTCTATTTTGGTTGTGACTCCTCTGTCAGCCTATGAGTGTGATAACCCTTCAATTTTTCAGAAGAAAAATCAGTCTAGCTGAGACGTGTGCGTGCAACATCATCTCCTGAAAACAAAAAATAAACATATAAGCGGTCTCAAGTTCTTTGATGGTAGCAGTCAATTAGTTTTCTGATGCAGGAGTCAGATATAAAACTCCACACAGAGTCTCAGCAGTGCTGCTCTGGTCATTGCAAGTTATAACACGTATGGCTTCCTCACAGCCTCTCACACTGGGTGATTAAAGAATCCACTGATGTTCTCTCCCATGCCACATGATTATTTTCTGGGTGTGGGCAGATCACGATGACTAAGAGCATTTATACAACACTCCTGGGACACTGTTGTACGTAAAAAAGTAATTATTTTGTGAAGAAAGGAATTTATGATGCCTGGTTCCTCGTGGGTGTTGTGCCTAGGTTAATAAGTTCCTTTGGCCGAAACAGGTGCAGATTAAGAGGGAGATTTCTATTACTGTTCCCTTTTGTTGATTCTCTGATGTGAAATGATATAGCTGTTCACAGAGACCTGTGAAAATATAGTTCTCATTCCGCTGCCTGATTTTCCTTCTTGGCAAAAAGTTCATACAGTTGAGACATCTGCCCTTTCATCACATTTGATGGAAATGATGCAGTTAATTCAAAGGTTACATTTTGGTGGGGAGGTTGTGTTGGACCATCTGACATGCAAAACTATTTCCTCTGGAAACAACACAAGGATTTATAGATTCATAATGACTCAGCACCATCAGCACTTTTAAACTCAACAATCTATGCTAGGACTTGTCAGTGTTATGTAAACGTGGCTGTGATTTGAAATCGTGCTTGTGCATCATTTGTGACTAATCTGCTGATTGCAGAAGAGGGGGAAGAAGCGCTAACCAGCCTGAGGCTGGGGATGGAGCATTCCCAAAGTCATTTTGTATAAGTGAGTTGCCCTGCTCTACATGTATCAAGATCTCCAAACTCAACACAACTGTAAAAATAAAAAGAGAGGTTACACGTGAGTTTGAGACATTGATCCATTTACATAATGAAAGTTTATTTTATACGATTCAACACCTTCATATTGCAATTCTTCTGTACAATGTCAAAGGCTGCATGAGTCACAGGTTTACACACCAAGGCAATATATTGGACATTTTAGATATGTGAAGACAATGCTTCTTTATTTGGTCAGTTAGTGTTTTTCAAAGTAAGAGTCAAGTTCTCCAACACCCCACAAAAACAAAAAATCAGGCCCAATCTAACATATAAAACATACATGATGCCCCTAACTCTGAAAACTATCGTCTCACCAGGAATTATTCCTGTGTCCATAGACAACAGTAATTGCTC
Source organism: Emberiza elegans (assembly GCA_024865655.1). Classification (NCBI taxonomy): domain Eukaryota; kingdom Metazoa; phylum Chordata; class Aves; order Passeriformes; family Fringillidae; genus Emberiza; species Emberiza elegans. The sequence goes on from JALJVW010000158.1 coordinate 9,683,681, forward strand.
CAGAAGGTAGGGCCAAGACTGAGGAAAGGTGAAGGTGACTTCTCTCTTTCACTGTACCATATCTAGGTATGGCTAACAACATTATTAGTGACATCAATGGATATAGTATGCTTACCAAAATGAAGGCAATTTATTGCATTTTTGTGGCAGGCAGTTTTCTTACTTACCCCATATATACACACATGTCTGCTTGAACATTTCAGAGCTGATGAGCAGAATAACATTTTTAAACTCTCTGAAGCAATCATAGTGATAGAACACAGTTAACTGACCAAAATACATTTGATTTTTTTTTCCCAGCATATATAATAGATTTTTCTTTATGACTGACAAGTGCAGTGCATCAGAAAAGAAAGAGTCATGATACACTTACCGAATGATGAGGAGTTCAACCCAGACCCTCACAAATGCAGGTAATGGGCCAAAGGCCTCCAGGATATAAGTGTAGTGACCACCAGATTTCTTAATGCATGTTCCTAATTCAGCATAGCAGAGGGCACCTATGGGAATTCAACAGTGCCATCATGAGAGATGTCAAAAAATACCTATCAAAACATTTATAGCGTAAACAACAGAGCTTCCATGGCATCACAACTATTTTTTATATTTTTAATTTTTTTTCCAATTAATTTTGTAAGTTTTAATTCACTCAGTTAGACATGCAGTAAACCAAACCATTTATCCAGTTACATTTAAGGCCTCTGGACAAGCTATTTGCAATTACTACTGTGCTACTCAATATCTTGTGAAGAAGACAAAAAATTGGGGTGTCACACCAGCCACCCTACTTCTCAGGCAGCCAGATGGCTCTACTAAATGAAAGATTTCTGACACAATTGCTTGTTATCAAAGGCTGATCTACTCCTTTCAGCCTTAGAGATGCCTGGCTCTAACTCTGAAGGTCTCAAAACTGTGTTGCCTCTCCTCAGCCATGGGCAAAAACAACCAAATGGCCAAAATTTGGAAGCAGGATCTGCAGAATAAGAATTGTCCTCAACACTTCTCCTAACATCTTCCATACAAAACTCAGGGGATGGCTTAGGCACAGCTTTTCAACGCTGATGGATTGTTTTTTGTGTACTGCAAATGCAATGAAAGATTCAGGAACCATCAGCCAGTTACAAAGCTGGGGATTCAAGGTTCCACACGTGGAGCGTATCAATAGCATTCCACAACCAATAAACACAGGCAGCCCCCTTGGAGGACTCTGATAAGCCAGTAATAAACAGTAATAAAGTTTGTTAGCACTGCATCACAGAGAGTTAAGATCAGCAACACACAGGAACTCATTTCAGCTCTCTTCCCTGCATGCCTTTACGTCACAACACCTTTAGATAAGAACTACATTTGTCAAAACCACATCACATGTACAAGCCCATCAAAGCCGTTCCACACGATGACAAATTCTACAGCCTTGTTCATTTGTTTTGTTTGGGACTTTGCAAAAATATGGCAACTTTTTATCTGCTATTCTCAGCTTACCTGAAGATGTGTTTAAAGGAATCCTTACAGCCACATTAAAAAAAGGTGTTTCTGAATTTTCTTTTGCTAGCCTCTTCTGTTGAGATTCAGGATGAAATGAAATTGTGTTTTAATATAAGTTATAAAAACAGCCTCAGCAAGACCTTATGTGACCTCTACATGTGATTTAACTATAACTAAATCACAAGGAACTAAAAACCAAAATATTTTTTAAAAAAACAACAACCAAAAAACAAACAATCAATCTGTAACAGGTCCATTCTGAGAACAAGATACTATGTTTTGCTGTGCCAATTTACACAGTTCTTCAAATCTAGAGGTCTGGAAAATTACCTAAAAATCTGTTTGATAAAAGAGAGAGAGATTTTTGTTGTTTTGATTTGGGGTTTTTGTGGGGGTTTTATGGTTTCCTGTTTGGGTTTTGGGTTTTTTTGGTTTTTCTTTTGGTACAGATTTTATCTCACAGCCAGAAGATTACTACTGCTAAAGTTATAGCCATAAATGCAGTGCTTAAGCAAATTCTGGGTTAAGTAACCCAAAAGAAAGTCTTTTGACAGGGTTACAAATAGGATCTGAGGTTTTTCTTGATAGCAGAATTTTGTTGCAGGCAGATCTTCCATATTTGTACAAGAGATTATGCTGCACATTGTACCCATACATTTATCATTTGACCCAAATGGGTCCTAATTTACTCGATTGTTTGGCCTGGGTGGGTTTAGCCTGTGAAGAATATTTCTTTTAAGTTGAGAGCCAATTTACAAGGTGGCATTTGCATGTTCTGCCTATTAAGTAGACACTTAGTCACTTTGTCCCTCTTTGTCCTCCTCACCTCCTGCCAGTAAACAAGCAGTTTCCCTTTTAAATAAAGCCAATATTCATGTTACTTCTTCAGTTTCTTTGAGATTAACTCATTAAATAGGTCAATGAACCCTCTGTCTCACAGAGGCCAGGGTGGGGTTTTCCACTCTGAATGAGGGTTTTGTTTTGTCCAGAACAACTTAACTGGACTTCTTCACAATTCAACACTCTTCAAGAATACAAAGAATCAAACAAAAAACTCCCACAATATGCAGGCCAGCAATCAAACTCCCAGGGCAGATTTGCTTATATCACACTGGTTTTTGTAGCCGAAACTTTCAAAGCAACATCATGGGTGAGGAAGGAAGAGGTGGGAAGAGGGGTTATTAGTATTATTGTTTTGCTCCCCTTCATGCCAATACAGCTTACCTACAGTAGGAATTATTCCTCTCAGACCTTGCTCTAGCCCCTGGGGAACTAGGTTGAGCTGTCTAAACATTTCAGTGGTGCTCAAGAAGCGTGTTCATCTGGCTGCCAGGGCTTTACAAGCAAACCATAAATACATCTTACAGACAGGAGAAAAACATACAGCACATTCTATAGGGAAAAAATGCTCATTTAGTTTTCCTGTTCCTCTAGGGACCCATTAAAAATATATAAAATTTATGCTTCCAGCTTTCACCAGCTGGTGCCGGGAGTCAGGGGACAGGGGTTGCAAATCTTTGCACCCTCCGCAAACCCACCGTGAAGCACAGACCTTCTGTAGTCCCATTGGTGCTCAAGCTCTGCACTCTGACTTCCTATCCAATAGTAAAATCAGAGAAATAATCACAACAATTCTCCAGCTGCCCCTCTAGACCAATTAGAAACTTTTCAGGGACTTACCAAAAAGCGAGAGGATACCACACACTGTCCAGACAGTCAAGGACATGCCCACGCTGCCTGTGTTCTTCAGAATGCCTTTGGGAGAGATGAAGATGCCAGCTCCAATGATAGTGCCAATTATGATGGATATCCCCCTCAAAAGTGTCACTTTCTTCTTCAGCACAACTTTTCCCTCCTGGGCTGGCTGTCCGCTGTCCAGAGAGGACAACTTGCCATTAGCTTGTCCCTGCAAGTAGCTTCCATTAGAGACCGTGGGCACAGCAGCTTTCCTAAACATGCTACAGTGCCACCAGCACTCTGCTGGCAAGCACAGGCAGAAAAGTTTTCAGCAGAAACTGAAGGGGTTTTTTTCCCTCCCTGTGTAGCCAAGTACTTTGTCTCTTCCTGTTTTATCTTTCCAGCTGCTCCTACGCACAGGTAACAAGCTCTTAAAGAGTATGTGAGCTCTTCCTGTGATCCAAGCCCAGCTCAGAACACCTGCGTTTTCACACTGTGGTACTGCCCTATCATTGGAAACCAGCTCAGCTTCCGCATGGACTTGTATTTAAGCTCTTGTCATACCAAGTTACTCTAGCTGAATGATGATGCAAATTCTCCAGGTTTGCATCAGCCATTTGAGAAACCGCTGGCATTACTCAGCATTTCTTTTTTTTTTTCTTCTTTTTTTGGTGGTTGTTTTTCCTTTCCCCCCCACCCCTTTTTTTTTTTTTTTTTTTTTTTTTTTAAACTGTAGGGGCATGTTGTGCAACTGACCTGGGGGTGGTGAGAAGAACAAAGCACTCGCAAGCAACTCGAGCCAAACCTCACCAATCAATGCGAGCATATCACCCTCAACACCCCGAGACACACTCCCAATTTTTTAAAGCAGCTCAGAGCCAGAAACAAAAGCCTGGCTAAACATAAAGCTCGTCAGAGCACAAGAGGAAAAGAAACCAAAGAGGATACGTCACCCCTGGGTCTAATCCAATTTCATTCTCGAAAAACTCTCAACAAAAGTTCAGTTTTCTGGGGCTGAACTTCTCATGTCGCAGTTGATCCGCCTCTCCCACGTCCATGTTACAAATTTGGAAATCTCTGCAGGGACCAGGACCCACTGTAAAGGATTCATAGAGCCCCGGTGTTATCCCCAGTTCCTTAGCAACACCCCCCAGTCAGCCTAAGGAGCACAGAGGCGTTACTTCCACAGAACAGGCATTTCATAGGTGTCGTTTTCGGGATGTCAGGAAACAGCACCGTGACACCACTTTGTTGAAATGCACTGCAAAGGTTCACAGCCACCTGGCATGTGTGAGCAGGCAGGAGCAGGGCAACACCCCAGACCACAGGATCTCCAACAGCTCAGGAATCAGAATGGCATTTCTGTGTTATCCCTGATAACACAAAAATCCGCAGTGCTCCCCATACCAGATAAACAGGTAATCAGATGCATAAATACATTTCCTTCACCTGATCTTTCAAAATTCAGGCGGAGCATTTAAAGTGTTAAAAAGATGTGCCTTCTCCTAAAACAGAGCAAAAATCAATAGCCTTCAAGCATTTTTGACCTAATCAAGGGACAGCCTTTATAACATATGCCAAAGGGGAAAAATTCTTCGTGGTATAACTATTGCAGCTGCTAATAGCTTCAGATTAGATCAGTCTAGTGAGAGGTTATTGCTACAGTTACTGCTCTTAGAGGTATTGCTTAATTAGTACCTTGGTTTGGGAGTAAAAAGATCAGTTAAACCATTTCATCCTTCAAAAAGAAGGCACTCAGCTCAGAGTAAAACTGAGCACAACTGTGCTTTTAAATTCATGTGAGAAAGAATAGATACTGGACTACCAGCATGCTGCAGCTGTAAAACTTGAGTGCTTTTAAAGCCTCATATTTTCAGTTACAACTCACCTGTAATAGTTGGCACTGAGATAAAAGAAGGCATAAAAAAGCTTATCTAGTTTAAATGCACACAGGTGAAAAGCAAAGTGATTGTAGCTTTTGACTGCAGAGCAGTCAAGTAGAGCTTGTCCGGTTTTCTGAACATATCCTACTGCTGCCTCCCCCTACTGATGTGCTCAGTAGCTGATCCCTCAGCTGTCAGCTGATCCCTGTACAGCAGCCCACATGTGACAGCACAGACTGATTGCAGACAGGACCTTCCCTGTCACCCCACAGACCAAACCAAGCCAATCTCCATGGCACCAGTTGTGAGTAACGCCAGGATTAGTTGCCATGCTGTGCCAAGATGTTTTCTCTTTGTGCATGTTCCACAGGCTGCCCCCCAATAAGATCAGGCAACTGGATCAAATCAAACTAGCAAAAAGCATTAACCAGAGAACTGAGTTGGGCTGGTGACCTTTATTTTCATTTTCTAAGGCTTTTTAATGAAGAAGCACATGACACCTTCAAACATCTGATACTTTAACGGAGACATTCTTTACTAATGTTTACCCTTTATTTACACAGGAAGTTGGTTCCAAGATCAAACCAAAAGCTCAATAACCAGACAACCCCGAGGCAGCTCCCAGCAAGCCAGTTGTCTGCAACAACCATCCAGTACAAATCCTGGGCAGTATAATGGCTTTCAAATAACATTTGATTACTAGCAAGGAGAATACATGTTTCCCCTTTGGGCACAGCAATTAACACTCTCCCACGGAGGGAAAAGGGTGCTTGCTCCTTCAGTGGTATAGGGATAGCATGCATGCTAAGCTTAGGACTTTGTGAAATTTCCAGGGAAATTTATAAGGTAGGACCAGAGAAAAACTAGATGCAGAAAACTCCTTGTCCTAACTCCTGGCAGCTTGCTAGTGATCTCATTATTTGTAGCCTTCCCAGGGAGTATGTTTGTGTACTTCTTCTTCATAGCTTCTCAATGCTATCCACTAAAAATAAGAAAAGTGGGAGCTTTTCTCCTTTGAGTTCCAGCCTTACTTCCAATTATTTGTTCCACTCAGGCTAAGGAATAGCCTTATTTGGTGCTGGGGGATTATTTGTTATATTCTGGGATTTTCATGAGAATTATCCATCAACTGAGCTCAGTCCTGAGGAGGTCACAAAGCTGGAAGAGGGTCATAAATGTCTGCTGACCCCACTTACAGTACACTCACAAATTCTCTTCTGATTATTTCTATCTCACTGGCCACTTTTCCTTCAATTATTCATCACAGAGCAAGGACCGCTATGCAAACACAACAAACAATGCTCAGTGTCTTTTCAAAGAGCTTTACTGAAAGCACAGGGCTTAACCTGTCCAACACTCAGAACAGCCCCATTCTTCCATAAAAACTCATTCTAAAAGCAGAACAAAAAGGTATAAGGTGTAATTTTCTTTAGAGTGATGAAATTTTTTGAAGCAGTGTTTCTAAAAAACATGTTCTGAAAAGAAACCTTCAGCCTCTAATAGCATCTGGCATTGTGCATAGCCTTTTTATTTTTTCTCTCTGGTTGTTTTATTTCCAATTCATAGACATTTTCTCCTGAACAAACATTTTAAAGCATAACTGAGATCATCACTGTGAAACAGTTTCCTTTTGAATCTCACTGCCAGCCCTGATCAATCTATCCAATGTCTGTTCCAAACAAAAATCCTTACCAGAAAAGCCTACAAGTCCTACACCTATACCTTGCAAAGAGCTAAAGCATCAGCCAGAAGATTCAGCAACCCAGACTGGTTGCCTGAATGCCATCAGTGGCCTCTAAGAGTGTGAATAACCTTGCTGGCCAGCTGCAGCTCTCTTCTCAGTGCTTGAGCATCACAGGGAATAACAACAGCTCAGGACCTCAGGCTGAACACAACTGACACGGTGTTAGCCCTGCTTATCACAGTAACAGAGTTTTTGCCAACATCTGGACACAGCTGTATCTTTCCAAAGAAGCTACAATTTTGGTATTTCCCCTGGGGAATGCTACAGAACATACACAAAGCATTCGCCTTTATGGTAACACTACAACAAATGCAGCAAAGTGAAGAACCTAAAGTTCAATCCTAAACTTGAGTTCCCAATTCTCAAGCCCACAAAAACTCTATAATTTCTAGAGGTAGAGAGCATACCTTGACAACGTTTCCAGGCATTAGTCTATCAGCTTATTGCATCAAACAAATCCAAAGAGTCACAAGTCAAGCCTCCAGCCACACATTGCCACGCTGACTGGAAACACAGGAATAAAAGAGGAAGTTCAGCCAGACTGAAAAGGCGAGGAAAGCCCCAAACTATTACATGTGGGTGGCATGGCATGAAAAATGTTGTTTAGAAAACCGATCTGAGTCTTCTGTGTATAATGCCAAGTTGTTTGTGAGCTTCAGAAAGCAGCCCTGCAGAAAGGCAGCAGTCTGGTTTCAAATGTCAAAGGATGGCAAAATACCTAAAAGTATTTGTTTCATGTAGATAATCAAGCATTGAGAAGTTTTGACTGGGGATTTCAGCTCCTATTGTCATGTTGAGAAGGAGTTTAACCAGCACTCTCGGGAGAAAATCTATAAGCATTTAAAAACTAAGGTGTCATTGAGAGTAATTCATTATGAAGTAACAAATATCTCAGTAGACTGGGAAAGATTTTTAAAGTTTTAATGCAAACATAGAACTGAGAATATCAAAATACTTTGTTATCTCTAGTACAGGTCTAATCTTTAGTTAAAATGGAACTGCTGAGAATGTTGGGGAGTTTGTTATTTTCTAGTCAGTGTCTTACAAATTGCTCAATTATTTTGCATTCCACTCTGTGCTGGATACAAACTTATTTAGCAGCAAAAGGAAAAGTGAGAAGGAATGAAATACACAGCCAGCTCACTGATTTTAAAAATAAGATAAAACCTCTATAAGAAATCCAAAAGCAATTCAAATAGTTTTTCTTGTATTCTCAGTCAAAAGCTTCCTACAAAATGCAGGAAGCAAATAAAAATCTAATATCCAGAAGACTGCAGGCAACAGCAGTTTAGAAGGCAAATGCTTCTGAAAGTTTCCTTGTGTTCAATTTGCTGATAGCTGCCAGTCAATTTTTAGCTCGAAAAGAAGGAAAGAAAAAGGGATTTCAGAAATCCCTCCTATTTTTCTCACTATTAAAGCTCTGTTTCAAAAGACATGATGAATTTGGCTGAATGGTCTCACAGTTTAATGGGTCTTTTTTAAGCAGACAGGAATCATTAGCGCCTTGTACCAAGTATGAAAGCTCCACATGAGAGAAAGCCAATTCTCACTGAAGCCCTGTGGATGTGAAAATATGAGTGTGTTTTATACTATCCCATTTTTCATATTTGGGATATATGTAATCATAATCTAAGCAATGCTGTACATAAATATTATTCTTGAGTTTTCTGTGTTTGCATTTCTCATTAGCAGAATGAAACAACAATTTTCAGAGTCCCCATGTTATTTTTCCTCAGCTTTTGGATGCAAACACTGAGATACCTCATGGCACTCGAGAAATCAAGACCTCAGGGTAAATTTCCATTAAAACTGCATGTGCCAGATACCGGGCACGATAGCAAGATTGCTGGCAGCTTCAGGGAGTCAGGATTTTATTTCAGATGACTCAGGCTAGGCTGGGCATGTGAAGAGAATTAATTGGCACTTCAGAAAAAATATTTTAAAAACTCAGAGACATAATTAGCAATGAGAATGTTTTCTAACCCATTTCCCCATTTTTTGTAGGAGAATCCTTCACAGCAGATAAAAGCTTGTCATGTGAAGAAAACATACAACAACCACATAGATTGTCAAATTTTACCTTGGCTCTTTAGCAACTCCATATTCTCTTTTATGGTATTTTTCATACAATTCATACATTATCATTTTCCATTTGCATTACTCTTCTATTTGATCAGGTGCTGAACTTTCTGTGAATTATGGTTTTGCACTATAAATCACATTTTACTTTTTTTAAAAAGGATTAATGATACTTATCCCAGTTCACAGGTGTGACAGGCAGATTCAGCTGCTGAATTCTGTTATGAAAAGAATCTACACAAAATCTTGGAGAGGAGAATTCAAGACCTTAAACAAAGTTTTAATTTACTGACCACTAAGTGGGGAAATCTTTAGATCCCTTGTCATGATCTGAAGCCCACTTCCTTACCTCCACCCTCAATAGAAGGTCACCTGTCTGTCCCACAAGATTAGGTGAGCTCCTTCCCCTTCTGCTGCATAAAATTTAGACTAGATAGAGAATATCTACAAAGTTATTTGATTTTTTTCTTAAGCAGAAAACTACACTCTTACCCAAGAATAATTGAGATGGGAATTGTAGGTCCCGTTTTGTTCTCATTCCTGTCTCAATTGCCATATGCAGCAATACTTGTACTTTTTCCCTTTTAATATAGATGTTCCCCCTTTCTCATTTAATGTAGAATTTTTTTGTCTGGAGACCAAACAAATCTTGGTTGGGGCATTTTGCAGGTCATGAATGCAGCAAGGTCAGGCTTCAGTCAGCGAGCTCTGGGGTGGTCAGGGCTTATTTAGCAGCAATGGCACAACATCTCCATCAATAGAGATGGGCAGAAGCATCTGTTAAGGATCGAAGCAGTGACAGAGTTTGCCACAAGGGATTTAACCTGCAAAAGCACATACATGCCCAGAAATGACTGGCAGTCAATCATTCACACAGTCATAGCAGTTTAGTGTTGAAATGCAGCCTGTGGATCATACAGGGAATCATTTTATTGGCATCTAAATACACATACTTTGTCTTCTTGAAGTATTAAAAATTCCATCAGAAAAAGCACTTTCTTGGAGCACTGCCAAGGTGCTTCAGCAGTTTGTACTAGTGCAGCTCCATATGTTATTCCCACACTTCAAAAGAGAGCAGCATTTTAGTGCTGAGGTCAGCCTCTGTTTTTTCTTTGAAAGTGAAGTTCCTATTTTCCACATTCACAATCTATTCTTCAAAGACACTGCCTACTCAAGCACACTAATTTTACCAAGTTTTGTGACATTTAGTAAAAAGATTAAGAAGCTGATGTATAACAGATGGACACAGAGTGTGGGCTTGATGAAGGTACTTCTGACTTGCCACTTCTAGACTTTAAAATTTTGTGCAAAAGAGCTACCATGACAGAAATATGTCCTCTTCTCCCTCCCCACATATGTGAGGAGGTACAGTTTACCCAGATCCTGAAAAATTCAGTCTCCAGGACAACAAAGAGTACTGACATGCATTTCTAAGCACATTTCAATCTCATGCTTCACATATAAACATAGAAACAGCCAACAGCTCAACCCTCTCTGTGTATAATGCACCACTTCCCGCATTTCTCCATCCCTTCAACCTTTAAACTAGTTCAAAGATTAAGAGAGGAGGCCTTCCTATCAAATGTTTCTACTCTTATCATAGGCTCTTTTATAACAAAATGGACACTAACCTCAGAGTTTTATTCTTCTTTGTTGCACTTCAAAGAGGAGAGTTGAGAGGACTCTGTAAGAGAGCACAATTTGAGGCCTCTTGTCTTAAAATGAATGAATATAATCAGTATTCTTCACACTTTTCTAGAGGCTTCAGGGCCCTAACAGTCCCCTCACAGGAGATGGTGGCAGAGAGGGATTCAACAAGATAAAATACTCTTCACTCCTCTTTAACACACACACACACACACACACACACAGAGCACTGAAATTTGGAGCTAATGTGCACAGTAGAAAACTTATCTCTATAGCTAAAGAAAACTTATCTCTATAGCTAAAGCAAATCCTTCCCACTGCATAACCTCCCCCACACTGAAGTATGCAGCCATGAATATACAGATATCTCCTTGACTGAGTATCCATCTGCTGAATCAAAACACAAATTTTACTTGAGTTAAAACAGCACACCAAGTAACTGTGGGCATTTTGAGTAGCACAATACGTCCCTGTAAAAGATATTCTGTGGGAGAGGGAGTACAGAAAGATGGTGCACTGTAAATCACATGAACACTTCCTGCAGAATAGGTCAAAATGCCACAGAAATTTAAGTTGGAGAAAATTTGAGCTGCTCCTGTATCAATTTCTCTTCAGGTTACACAATGTAGGCTTTTATTTATTCTTAATTTAAACAAGAAATAAAGGGACAGGAGTATAGGTTAAGCAGAGATCTTTCGTTAATCATCTGCCTACAGCTTTTATTAATAATTATCTTCAATTTATAAAACCTTTCAGAGAAACTAAGGAAAATAGCCCAATTCAGCTTTCTGAAAAGAACATATATTTAAAGGCCTCTCCTCAGGCATGACAACAATTAATCTGCTACATAAGGAGTATCCTGCCATTAGTTGTTGCTTTATTTTATTTTTTGATGTCTATTTCTCCCCTTTTTTCTTCCACCTGAAGGCACATAAAGTCTGAACTAAAGTAAGAGCCACTCCCATTTGAATTTCTTCTTACTTTCCATATTTTTTCATGCCCTTTCCAGGGGCAGTGAATGCCCAAATCTTAGTGAATATTCATGAATAATGTAGCATTCACTCTTTGATCCAGATACCATCATTATCCCAGATAGCTCAACTAAGCAAAGCAGCATAATCCAGAGCTTTTCAGTGTCCTTCCTGCCCCCCAGGCTATGCCAGTTCTGCAGGTTGGAGGAGGAGGACAGGACAGCTGAGCCAGCTTTGTGTGTCCAGGGACCAGCCAAGCAGAAATCTTGGTGAGGAGACAGCAGTTCCCAGAATTCCTCTTGGCATTGGTGCCCTTCCTGCTTCCCTCCAGAGCAGAGTCAAGAGTCCAGAGACTGGAATTCCTATTTTTCTCGAAGCAGAGCAAGAATGAGCAATATCATTAAAATAAGAACTACTCTATTAGAGGTAATTAGGGTGTAATTTCTCTGATTTTCCTCTTCCACTGGTCCTCCCCTTCGAAATGGGAAAGGCTTTGTTGCTTCTTTATCCTGAAGGGAGAATGGAAGAGGCACTAATCCAGAAGTTCCAAAAACTCCCACAACCAGACTAGGCAGCTTTTTGAAGTGCTCTCCTCTTTGTATGGACAGCCTTGATATTCTTCACAAAATGGAGGATATCACCATGGAGCACGGTGTAAAAGACTGAAAGGTCAAAGTAGTAAAGAATTTTATTTTCTATAATGTATTTCTCATTATATTGCCATACTGCTTCTCCCAACAAGAGCTATTCTGAAAACACTGGGCAACAAAATAGAAATTCTACCTCCTGACAATTGTTCTGTCAAAAAACTGGAAATGAGAAACAATGCTCTGAGTCACAGTCCATCTTCCTGACTCTCCCTTCATCTCTCCATGAAGGGTACAAAGACGAGTTTTTCTATAAGTGTTCCCATTCCTCTTGGCTTCTGCATGGTAGCCATGTATTTGGGAACCTATGCAAATTTCAGAGGTCCTTTCACATACACTGTTTTATTCTTATCTTCTGAGCTTACTCTACCTTATCTATCCAGATATGCAAAATCCACTGCTAAACTTCAGAATCTCCTAATAAGTGAATTCATCTTGGTGTAAAAGACTCATGCATTTTTATTTCTACTTGCATGATCTTGCATTTAATTTCTGTTCTTCCTTTCTGATAATTAATTACTTGGGATTGTGGAGAGCAGAGGGAAAGGTGAGGAGAAAAACCAGGAATTGTGCCAACCTCAGGTTTGAAAAAGGACTTTTCTTCTTTATTTTGGCAGCAAAGTTTTGCATTAGTTGTTTTGCATTCCTTAACTATAGCTGTAACTACATTTTGTTTAGAAGGAGAAATTGTCAGAGTATGCAAAAGTAATTCCAAAGATAGAAAGCAGGAATTGTTTAGCCTCTATGCTCTGGATTTTCATGTCTGTTGGCAGTTTCTGTAATCGAAGCAGCAAGTTCATAGCTCAGCACCACAAAGTACAGAATGAGCTGCAACTAGTAAAGTTTGCTGGGTTAAAAGGAAATCTGCCACTATTTTTTCAGAAAATAAGTCCCAAAAGTAAGGAAAAAAAAATCTGGGAACAAAATCAAACACGCATTGTTTTGTTTGTCCCCCGAAAATAAATGTCCAGGTGCTCAGCTATCATCCAGAGAGTTAAATTTTGGCACACCAGGGATTGTGCAACTGTAAATGAAGGAAATTCTTTTTCCTTCCTCCTGCAACTTGCTGACAGACTACTCTGTATATTTTAACAGAGTATGGATGATGTGCCCTAGTCCCTGCTCAGGAATGGAAACATCCAGCCATATCTATATGGCAAAATCCATCGTTTTTTTTTTTCCTTGGGTCAAGACAGATGTGCCGTTTAAACCTCTCATTTGCTACAACATCCCTCTTACCTAGGTGCCACCTGAACCAATCACATTTTCACTGCAGCCTGGTAACATGAAGTGGAGCACAACTCTGGTACTTGAAATTAAGTCGTGTCTTTACAGTCACACTCAGTACTTAACTTTCTCTGCATGGCTTTACTGCTTCCATGCTCCCCTTCTGATCACAAATTACAGAAATTTATTTGCATTCAGGGCATCTCAACAATCTTGGTTCTTTTTTCTGCTCATCAGAAGGATAATTTCCTCTTCTAGAGTCTGATGCCATCTTGAAGAGCAAACATTAGAAATAGATTACAAGCGGTGTGCATTCAAATAAATTACATGTTTAAATGTGTCATTTAAACTATAATGCTCAATTAGACAGCTAATTGTGTTGAAAATCCAGTTGTGCCCATAAATTGATGGCCACGCCCCCAGCCTGCCTGGCTGCTCCCATTCACACATTGTCCCTTTGTAAATTTTATCTTTCATATATCACCCACTTTAAGGTTTATCTCAGTGCAGTCAAACACTGCTTTACTGTTATTTCATTTTAAAATATAATTTCAAGTACAATTCAACCTTTGTGCTGAGTTTTACTACTTGCCATCAAAAATTTAGTGGCAGTAGAATTTGTGGACCAGGTCACCAGACTTCTCAATGTCATATTCCCAAAATGCTTTTCCTCATTTATGATGACTCACTTTCCAGGATGCTTTTTAATCAGTCTCACTGCAGCATTTTACAAGGAAAAACTAAATTTCTTTTAAATTTATAAACACATGTGAACTTTAGAGATTGACCTCATAAAGAAGCAGTTCATGAAACTAGAGATTACACATTTGCATTTAAAAGAACACAGTCTTAAAATTGTCACTGCATTCATGAATACTAGTTACAACCTGGAAATTGGAAGAAGAAAGGGTCTGTCAGCATGAACAAAAAGGTTTCATTTAAAAGTGATGTCTTGGAATGACAAAATACGTCCTTGTACTTAATTCCTGACATATCATCTCACAACCATCAGATAAAATAAATCTTTTCATATCTATTTTCTGTGTTTTACCACTCATTCAGTTTCTGTAGGTTTCCCAGTTTTATTGGCAACCAATCTGACTGAAGCATTTATACACAGAAAAACCCAAGCTCTCATAATTCATGAGATCTGAGAAAAGATAAATTATTTGTTTGGTGTTTCCAGACCGCTACACATTTCCTTTCTCACATTATGAAAGGAATCATACAACATCAAATTTCATCACTATAAATGCGTTTAAAATTTAGGCAAAATAAAGACAACAGGATAGCACCAAAGGGATAAAAATAAACTTCACTTGAGCTCAGCATGAAATACCATTTCAAGCAGGCAGCTGTTCTCTTCAGTTCTTAAGCACATATAATGCAGAAAAATTAATGGTTAAATAAAAAACTCCAAACCTGGCCATTTCTTTTCTTTTCTAGGTTGTTTTTTCCTCTGAATTATGGAAGGTCTAAGTTTTATTTTAAGGTCTAAAACCATTGTCATACAGTTAGACCACATGAGTCATATTATTAGTGTTCTCAGTCAGCCCACATTTCCTGGTAATATATTTAAGATCCCACACAGTAAAGAAAAAACTGAAATAACCCGATGTCTGTAGTTCTGGGCGTATATGGTAGTAAAATTCAGCTCCTCGAAACAACCAAAATTAATCTGGATAAGTGCTGAAAATAGCAATGTATGATCCTGCTTCAGCTTTGACAGCGTAAGAGACAAAATGACCTCCGTTCATTTTTTAAAATTTGTTACCTCTACAGTCATTTAAGAGGGAAAGCTTTCAGCACTATGTTCTGCTTTGTCCTTTCAGGACTTTTAGTAACTCCTCTGAACTACCTTAACAGCTGAAATCCAGGGCATGTTTTTCTTTTTTTAGCACACACTACAAATTATTAAATTCTATTTTGAAAATAAAAATTCTGTTCAAGTCTCTTTTCAAAAATGGCATTAAAATCCACACATCCATTTCTGACATGTCATTTTGAACCAGCAGTCCTGGAAGAGACTAACTGATATATACAGAAGCAGGCTTAGTATTTATCATTTGGTCCAAGTCACTGAGCAGTGCTGGTATGCCAGCCTAGAGAGTCAGAGAGTGGCACTGAGAGAGGCTAGAAATTGCTCAGAGATTTTTAAAGGTTCTTATGACTGTCACTAAGCTCGCTGCTTCACAACAGATTGAAAAATGTGAGAGGTTTTCCAGCTGAGGTCACATGTGTCTTAAAGAGGATTAACATGAACAGCCAACTAACAAATGCCAGGGTTTTTTTCTTTCCGTTTTTTAAATCCTTCTTTCTTTTCTATCCTGTAATAAAACTTTTTTTTCAACTTTTTTTCTGACTCTACTCTATATATCTCCCCCCTTTTGGCATAGCACATAAGGAAACTGCAAGTCATTTAATAGATGCACTTAGCACAACAAAACTCTGTGCTACAGACTGTGAGGATACAGAGTGCAAAGTCTTTGAGTGAATCTCATTCAAAGCAGGGAGTATTAAATCACATAACCAGTGAAAAATTTCAGGATCTCAACTGCTCTTTTACACATTTCAGTTGGGGCATGCTTATCACTCCATTCTCTACTATCTCCGCTCTGTGTATCAATAAAACCTGTTCAGGCTTAAAAACGCCTTTGGCTTAGCTATCAAAAGTCTTTGCAGAAATAAAATAGAACTGCTTTGGATACCACTAAAAGGCAGCCTTCAAAGTGACACCTCCATCAAGGCAGAACACAGCACTCTTGCACAGCCTCATCCCATCAGCTGGCCAGCTTTCAGCTACATCTCCAAAACATTAAAGGCATCATGGTTTGGCCCAGTTCTGCAATTATTGTTCACACACAGTACGTTGGCTGAGTACGCCCAAAAAATCAGAGAAACAAACACTGTAACTAGCAGATGTCACCATTTTTGCAGATATGAGTAGTTTAATCAATACTTATTCATGTTGAAGTCTTTCCATAGTAACCTGATGTTCTCTTGGTGCACTCCCAACTGAAAGCTAAAAGAAAGAAAAAAAATACCAAGCTTTTTTTTTTTGGTGGAGAAAAGTGAGACAAGAGGCTAATACTGAGCTGCTACTGTTCAGCTTTCTCTTCTAGTATCATCTCTTTTCACAACAAAGAAGTAATTTCTTGTTCCCTTATTAACTGCTGTACACTAGCTTAATGTCACCATAGCATTTTATCATAGCAGTTCTTCAAAGCCTGCCGAATTGGATTCCCCAGCAAACGCTACCCGCCTATAGGACATAGGCTTGACTCCAGCTGCAGTCCCAAGAGCTCATGACACCAAAATTTCATCTAAATTACCCCAATTTTAATTGCCAGAACACTACTCCACCATGAATTTGCATAAGTCCCTTTGAGACATATTCAACTCTGGCAAAAACAAAACAAAAAAAAATGTTTTCCATATTTCTGCTTGAAATATATTTCATTTTAGACCATCCACTCACACTAAAACTCCTCATTATCCTTCTCTTTAGTTTGTTTCCTTTCTGTCTAGAGGAAGTTTTCTTAGATGTATTTTTCAACCACTTTAAGGAATAAGATATAAAGAAAGAAAGAGGAAAAAAGAAAACCAAATCTTGATCTTCACCAATATCTAGGACGTTTTCCCCTCGTTTTAACACTCTTGAATATCATTCACAAAGCAATTTGACATCTGTATGCACTTAAACTATGAACATCTCAATTTCCTTTTAAATTCCTCAGGAAGTAATGGTCAGGCTTAAATGCTAAAGAAGAGGAAGATAAAATTCTGAATGGGACCTCTGAGTGACAGATTATAGCACATTTCACTATTACAATAAGTTTTCTCCTGGCAATAAAAAAAAAAAAAAAAAGGTAAAGAAGACCTCTGAATCTCCCACACTGTTCATTTAGGTCAGAAAACTTTGTAGTGCTTAAATATTTCAAACAAATTCTTCCAGAAAAACTCTGAACAAGTAACATTTCTCTCTTTTTTGGTAGAACTCTCTCCAAGTTTGTATGAGCCAATCTGAGCTGCAGACAGGAAGAAGTGGTACATAGTACAGTGAGGGACTGATGTCATTATAGTTGCAAATCAACAGATTAATGCTTTAGTGCAATACCTTCCTCTCTTCTCCTTCTCTCTGCAAGTGAACTATCTATGGACCAATTCTGCTCTCACATTGGGCTCCAAAAATTTGGATGTCATAATAAAATAAACAGTATTTTTCTCTACTGTAGTTGCTTCATTTCTTATAATTAAGGAATTCTTCATTAATTGCTTACACCAGAGAATCTATCAATTTGGACCTCAATGAGCACAAAATACCCTTCAAGAGATACTTGTTGGGTGTGCTTAAAGCTTGAACTATTTTAATTCAGTTCTCACAGACATCTTCAGCTCTTTATTCAGGTAGTTTTCTACACATAAGAAGCACCATTTCATCAGAGTATCAGCCATGAACTTTTTCAGTATCTAACCAATAGCAAATTAAACCAAAACAACAAAAATCAGACAGATTTTTATGGATGAAAATAAATTTAGCAGTTCCTCATTTTGAAGCTAATGATTGTGTACATGTAAATAGCTACATCTACTATTACTCCTAATATGTGGGTAAGAAAAATTCAGCTTTATGTTCTCTTGGAAGTGCCATAAGAAGCTTCTTTCGTCCAGTTGTTCATAGGAATGTGCACTGGCTATGTGACAATCTCTGTCATGAACCATCAATAAAATGTTAAACCTGGTGATATAAACCACCTCTTCTGCAAAAGTGACTCCACCAGCTGGCAGCAATAGTAACCAGGAACACCACACACTTATTTATCATACCACCAAGCTGCATGGAAGGAAAGAGAAGTAATCACTGTGTTTACATTCAGCACAGCAGTGCAGAAAGAAATACTGGTACAAGTCTGTGGGATTTAACTATGCTTACTCCAAAAGCTCATCCAGTGAAATAATCATTGACTAATCCCAGCATGTAGCTGCAGAGACAATGATGGCACTGGACATTGATTTTACAAGACTACTAAATAATTGATTTTGGTTTGGATAGAAAGCAGTCCACCACCCTTTGCCTGTTGGCTTTGGTATGTCCATTACCAGTAAGAGAGTTGCTTATATTGCTTTTCTCATAAATTTCATCATAATCTTGTGCTTGTGATGTGGTGAAGACATTCTGTGCTGTCGCTGTTGCCTTCACTCATATTTTTTTATATATAGGGTACCCTTCCAACTTTTTCTTCTATCTTTACAGTCCGTTGTAATCACGGAGGACGGCCACCAGATGTCGCCGTAGAGCGCGACACAGTACACTAGTACACGACTCCATCAGAAGCGTGAAAAAGGGGCATTTTATTAAACGAACATAACTTTTATACTCTTTCCAGATATTGACACCCATCTAACACATATACAATGCCCATTGGCCATAAAAGAGAAACAAAGTTCTCAGTAGACACCCAAAGAGCCACGTCACTCTTGAGCCGGCCAGAGTCCGTATCTCCCAACTCTCTCTTCTTCCTCTGGTCTCTGTGGTAACGACCTTGGCATTCCTTCAGGAGAGATATAGGGCTTCTCCTTATCTTCAGGAGGCCCTGCTGGCTCACAGGGACAGCACAGAATGTCTTTCCCACATTGTGACATCATTTTTGTTGTGAACATCATTACATCTTGGTGAATTAGAAATGGCGAAAGAAGCTTCTTTCAGAGTACATGTCAGGTTTTCTAATGCCAAATTGTCATTTTCTCAAAACCTGCCTAATGGGAGTAACAAGAAAAAGGGAATTTTTCACTCTGCTTTAAAATGAGGAAAACACTTATTGGCCTCCAAAAGACAGTGGACCATAGGTGGAGAATCCTTCAACAGCTTCTCTTTCCACCACCTGCCACATCAGCTTTCTTGTATTTGCAGCCAACATCTCCAGTCCCACTGCCTGCCCAGTGACTCCAACACTTTACTTTATTCCACTAGGTAATTTATTTTAGGTATTCCACTAGGTATATTTCAGTAGTATTAAGAATCATCAAATTATTTAGGTTGGAAAAGGCCTCTAAGGTCACCAGTCCAACAATCCATCACTGCCATCTTCACCTTTAAACCAGGTCACTAAATGCCGCACCTAGATGTTTTTTGAACACTTCCAGGGAGGATGACCTCACAGTTTCCCTGGGCAATACTTGACAATTCTTGACAAGAATTCCTGTGAAGAAATCTCTCTTAATACCCAATCTAAACCTCCCTGGTGCAATCTGAGGCCATTTCTTGTTGTCCCATCACTTGTTACCTAGGAGAAAAGACCAAATTCCACATGGCTTCAAATTTCTATTCCTCTCCCCCAAGCCTCCTTTTCTCCAGACTGAACCCCCCCCAGCTCCCTCAGGCACTCCTCATCCATCACATGCTCCAGACCCTTCCCCAGCTCCACTGCCCTTCCCTGGGCACGCTCTAGCACCTCAATGTCTTTCTTGAGGCAAAGGGCCCAAAATTCAACACACAATTTGAGGTTGCAAAGCCTTTAAGGCAGGGATTGGCTCTTCAATTTACAAATATAAACCTATCAACACAACAGAAATTCCTCAGACTGTTCTGTACTCAGGCACACACAGGCATTTTCTCATCCTGGTATACACATTCCTGTGGCTGCTCCAGTGCAAGTGTTCATCCCAGCTGTTCACTGATTTGGCAGACAGACATCTCTCCCATCTATCACATAAACACACCAACAAGACTTGGTCAGTTCTCAAAACCCAGATTCAAAGCTATGGAAAACAAAGCCATAAGATTTCTTGTCCAGCTCTACTGATGGGCCCTAACCAAAGGCTTCCTCACAACATGGGAAGCTGAGCAAGACCACTTCACTTAAATTGGTGCAAATATACAGAGTGGTGACCACTAAAAGCCTGCACCACCTTCTGTCTCTTCCCTCAAATATTTTGCAAAAGGGCCTCTTTAGGCCACTGTAATTCCTGTACTTTTGAGAGGAATTACTGTTCTTTTGAGAGGATACTAACTAAGCATAACAATTAAGTTTTTAATCACAACCATGTCCATTGGCAGTGGAGAGAACAAATCAGCCCAAGCATAGATGGCAAAATCCCCAGTGTAGAAAGAGACTCACTAAGAGCTGAGTACTTTTGCAGGCTTAGGATATATCATTTGTCATTTTTTGTACTATGGAAATATGATGCACCTCTGCTAGAACACATCTCCACCTCCACCAAGTTAGCATCATGACATGTTCCAATGTAGGGTACCTTAGCCATTCCAGCGCTGGCAAGATCAGCAGCTCAGCAACTCTGCCTTTTTATTTTCTCATTTGCATCTTTTTTTTTTTACAAGGAATAGAAATCCTGCCTGGAGAAAGTTCATTCATTACAATATTTCTCCTTTTCTTCTTTCATGTATGGGTCATTGGAGGCAGACAGAGGTTAGACTGGGTTTATAAAAAGATGCAGAATATGTAGAGCATGCTCTAAGAACTGTCTTGTTTTCAACTTTATCTCTGTTCTGAGTTAATATGAAAGCTGTGAGTGACTAATTTTTTAAAACTTAGAAAAAATGATGCCTAAGGCATCTCTGATCAACTCACAGAATTATATGTAAGGCACATATAATTCTGCTGAGTCCTACATGGCAAATAAGTTATGTAGAATTTTAATACAGCAATTACCATCTGCCAAATCAAGATAATGATTAGCTAATGATCCATTTAAGATTCATGTGTAAGTTGCAAGCTAGAGGAGAAGAGGCAGCAGAATGAGGTGTTTGCCAGATGAACTACCCCTCAATGCTTCAAGGAGGGTAAAAATAGAGTGTATCCATGTCAGAGCTTCAGCATCAGGTTCTAGTGACAAAAAAAAAACCAAAAAAAAACCAAGAAAAAGAACCACCAACAGATATAAGTACTCCTGGCCTTAAACTGAATCTTGTAGTCTGACAAATAGACTGGCATAGGCATATTTTTGGGCAGAGAAAACATTAATAACCAAAGAAACAAAAGCAGGGAAAAGTGGAAAGGAGATTTTTGGAGGTCATGAATAATTCAGGAAAAAGAGGAACTGCTTTAGTTCCTCTTTTTCCTGAATTATTCATTCAGGAATAATAGTAGAGACAGACAAAACTCCTTTGTAGAGGTAGAGACAGACAAAACACCTTTCCTTCATGCAGCAATAGCCAATCTTTATTGCTCACAGCTCACATTTATATGGTATTCTAAAAGGATAATGTTTAATTTTAATCAGTTAGTAACTTGTTGCTACCCAGTTCATTGGTTAGCATTGCTAGTGTGCGTGCTCACCAAGGACTTTCTTCCCAAAGATGCTTACATTCTTTTTCATGGGTACAAAATAATTCTCATGGGTACAGAATCTTTTTCTCACAGGTACTTATAAGGTTTTACCTATATGCAACAAGGAACTTGAAAACTTTCCTCTACTTGTCTTTCTGACCTGTCCCTTAGCTGCTCAGGTTTTAAGGCATATCCCTATAATCTTGGACCACAAAAGGTGATGCAGTTACTCTGCTTATCTAGCATTACACAGCCCAGCTTTAAACCAGAGTCAGAAGTCACTGGCTATCTTTAAGCTCCATCTCTCCAGGAAAAGCTTTTCCCATGGTTGCTAACTGTCAGAGGAAGCAATTGTATGTACTCTAGTATATGTCAAGACATTGTTATGCTAGATAAATCCATGGCAAGCTTCTTTCTAGCTACACAACAGTATCACTATGTATTATTATGACAGAGTGAGGGACAAAATTTGGCAGAAAGGCTTCTTTAAGGAAAAAAAATGCAAGAAGCTACCCTTGGTGGCGAAGGAAAGCCCAAAACAAAATTACCCACAAAAGCATGGCAAGGCATAATTTGCTCGTACTTGGTACTAGTGGACCATGGTAACATAAAAGAAATCACAGAAGAAACAATTGATTGCTGCATGCCTTTGCCCCAGCCAAGGGAGCAGCTTTGATAAACAGTCCAGCTTTCTAATGAGTTTCACAACAGCACACAGAGGTATTCAAAAAAACAAGAGGCGGCAGTGAAAAACATTGTGATGTATCAGAAAACTGCAGGGTTTTCACCTAGGGGTAGATGCTGCAATTAATTTGTTGCCATGAATCCCCTCTGGTTTTGTCTTAGAGTATGAACCAAATATGTCCACAAAATTCCATCCAAACTTTCAATCTCTGGTATTTTACATAGGATATATAAGTATATATAAAAACTCAACTCTACACTACTTAAGATTAGTAGGATGACAACCACTGAACCTGTAGACAGCATGAAAATTTCTACATAAAAATTCTCACCAGAAATTTCTGAGCAATTAGTGGTTAAGTGATAAATGGTATAAAACAGGAAAATTGAACAGAAGTAGTACAAATTATAAGAAAAATTCCAAAAGTCAAAGTAGTACTAAAGTATGAGGCAATCACCCACTAACAGAAGCTGTGACAACTTAGCACCTTACTCCTCAGATTTTTACCAAATGACTTTGCAGAACAGATCTTCTCCTTAAAGCTTGGTTTGTCCTGTGTTTAAGGTCTACTTTAAAACCAACACACAAAACAGATCAGGGGTGGAACTCTACAATCCAGTGCATATCTTCTGTACTGCTCCTCTGTTGAAAACTCTCTAAATGAGTAAGCATGGGAGATGGACATTTTAGAAGGCTGGAGAATAACATGATACATGTTATCCTCACTTTCCCATGACAAATGACTCATAGTTGGGTCCTTTT
Source organism: Emberiza elegans (assembly GCA_024865655.1). Classification (NCBI taxonomy): domain Eukaryota; kingdom Metazoa; phylum Chordata; class Aves; order Passeriformes; family Fringillidae; genus Emberiza; species Emberiza elegans. The sequence continues at coordinate 9,706,776 of JALJVW010000158.1, forward strand.
TCTGAAAATTGCCTATCACTGCATGACAGGCCAGAAGATTTGTGGTCCAAGACGAAGCACTTCTACCTCTTCCAGCTTTGCTGTTAGCAGTTCTTTCTCCATCACACATTTAAACATACTTAAAATGAAAGGTGTTACAGGATTCCTCCTCATATTTATGGATAACTAAATAATATTGTACATGCAATTTTTAAGTTTCACTTCCACATTGTCTAAAAGTTAGTATTTTTAATTTTTGCATAAATCTCTTTGCTAGTTTAGAGAATAGCTGAAGAAGAATCTAAAGCACTGTCACATTCCCATTTCTGGATCTTGTGGTACTTAAAATTCCCTCCCCAAGCCCAGTAGTATACCAAAAGAAGAGTAAGTATTACCAGAATAAAATGTAAAGAAAGAGGATCAGCTAAGGCTGCAACTGAGGTCAGAACATTCTAGCAACTTCTAGAAGTGTAATAATTCCAGTAAGAAAAGATACAGAAAAATCTATTGTACAAGGGAATCTTTAGCTCCATGTGAATTACCAGAGCCAAAGGCTAAGCTGACCAGTAACTTTGCTGCTCTGCCAGGTGATTCCAGGGCTAGGTTTTTTGGAACAAAAAACTGTTAAAGCAGTTTTTTGTTGCCTCACATGGCAGTAAGGCCATGGCAATAAGGACTTGTAATCTTGTGTCCTGTGGATAGCTTTTGATAGTGAAGTCCTAAGACATTTGGCCTATTTTTCTTTTTTAATTATTTTTATTTTTGCTACGTCAGGCAGTAATTTTTTGTGCTAAGAGTAATATCAGGCAATAACGGCATCACTATTTCAAGCTGTAGAAAAAGGAAAAACAGTAAAGCTATCTACATTCTGCTTCAATGCAGTATTAACATTACTGCTAGACAGTTGACACCAGCAGCAGCTTTATCAAAGCCAAATAATTATACAGTTAGTTTTCCTTCAAAACACATTTCATAGCTGCTGTACCCTGCTAATAATCTTCTGCAATGTGTGGAGTTTCTTTTGAAGTCACACACGAGGTAAAATAGGTTTGGTCTCCCTTTAACCCCACTGATAAGTTTTCAAAATTATGTTCTAGCTCAATTACATTATTCTTCTGGTAATTTACCAGGACATGAGAGTGGATAGGAAATCATTACTCAAGCTTGCAGTTACACCTCAGATGTAACTTATTTTTTCATCACTGATTCAAGGAAAAAATGGCATCACTTTTCAAACCCAAGAAAATAAGATGGAAAATTTCCACCCTGTATAACTAGCTGCTTTGGGAATACACAACTCACCAGATAGCCAGCTCTAACTGGTCTCTTGAGCTCAGGGCTCTGGCCAGCCCTTAACCGGTCTGCTGTTCTACTTCCCTCACCCAGGCAAGGCACTTCTTTGGAAGAGACACGTACAGCCCTGTCAGCTATAAAGACATCTAGATTCCAGTCCTTGAACAGCTACTGGGACATCTTGCCCTCTTCCAATCTTCAGAGGAACAGACTAGATATCCTGCTTTGTTTGCTTTGTATCATTCATCCATAAGTAAAAAAGTAAGAGAAGTTGTGGTGGGTGGCATCCCTCCGCACACAGACATCTCCTGGTAAGTTTGCTTCTCTTCCTGACTTACCTTCCCATATAGCTACATCCTATGCCATCCCAGCTGTCATTTTGCTGCAGAATCTGAGCTGAAGCTCTTCTGAAGTCACAGAGTCACAGAATGGGTCAAGAAGGGACCACAGGGGGTCATCTGGTCCCACCTCCCTGCTCAAGCAGGGTCATCCCAGAGCACACGGCACAGGATTGTGTCCAGACAGTTTTTTAATATCTTCAGTGAGGGAGACTCCACACGGTCTCTGAGCAATCTGTTACAATGCTTGGTCACCACATAGTAAAGAAGTTCTCCTTCATGTTCAGGTGGAACTTCCTGCACATCAGTTTCTGCCCATTGCTTATTGTCCAGTTGCTCAGCACCAACGAGCAGAGCCTGGTCCATCCTCTGACATCTCCCTGCAGACACATACAGACATTGATGAGGGCCCTGCTCAGCCATCTCTTCTCAAGGCTGGACAGAACCAACTCTAAACCTTTACTCGTAAGGGAGATGCTCCAATCCCTCATCATCTTCATAGCCTTATGCTGGACATGCTCCAGGAGTTCCATGTCCCTCTTGTACTGGAGGAGCCCAGGACTGGGCACAGCTCTCCAGATGTGCCTCACCAGGGCTGAGGAGAGGGGCAGGATCACCTCCCTAAACCTGCTGGCATTGCTCATTCTAATGCACCCCAGGACACCATTGGCCTTCTTGGTCACAAGGGCACTGCTGTGCAGGATCATTAGTTGGCCTGAGTGATCCCGAAAATGGTTGGAAAGTCTCTGTTCCCAGCCCGGCACTTAAAGAAGGAGTCAGGGCTCTTCATTTCACGGTCTCAAGGTTGTTTATTATTTCTTATCTGTAAAATTCTTTCTCCTGCCCTGACGAGGTCAGCTTAGCAGGATCGTCTGAGGCATTCTGCCCACCCACAGGGCAGCTGTGTCTTCTTATACTACAAACTACGTATATCATATTTACAATTACCTTCCAATGCCCATCACCTATGTTAGACAGTGTGCTTCTACTCTAAACCAATCCCCAAGTGCCAACATCACACAGAAAATGGATGACAAGAAGAAGGAGAAAAGACCATGAGGTCGGGGCCTGAATCCTCCATCTTGTCTCCCAAACCCCCCTGTACCAAAATCCTAAAATCTACATTTTTCACCCTGTGAACAAACCATTCAAACCCAAGTGATTCCCATGTCCCCACATCCCCTGATCCCCAGGTGGCAGATCCCTAAAAGGGTCAAAGTCAAGCCACCAGGTGCTTTTGGCAACATTCCAGGACCTCCGAGCCCCCCCCAAAGGGTTCTCGGTAGCTCTGAACATCCCAGAGGGATGTGCTGAATTCCCACACTGCTGGGGCATGGACAGCTTGTTTTCCACCACATCCCTGAGGTCCTTCTCTGCAGAGCTGCTTTCCAGCAGGTCACTCCCAGCCTGTGCTGGTGCAGGGTGTTATTCTTCCTCAGGTGCAGGACCCTGCACTGTCGCAGACATCTTTTGTGAAAAATCCTTCCTTTAGGATTTTTCCCTTCTGAGAAACCAAGAGGCCTCAGAGACAAAATTAAACAATTGTTATCTGCTGCTGTGGAATGCAACAGGTGCGCCCGTGATTGGCCCATCTCTGATGTTTTATAATTAATGGCCAATCAAGGACTTCAGCTATCCCAGACAGAGTCTGGGATAGCTGCTTTGTTTTCATTCTTTCTATTCTATTCTTAGCTAGCCTTCTGAGAACTTCTTCCTTCTATCTCTTTTAGTATAGTCTTAATGTAATATATATATAATATAATAAATCAAGCCTTCTATTCATGGAGTCTATTAATTCTCGTCTCCTCTTCATCCTGCAACCCTTGCTTCCCCAAGCAAGAACACTGCACTTACCTTTGTTGGATTTCAGATGGTTCTTCTCTGTCCACCTCTCCAGTCTATCAAGGTCCTTCTGAAGGGCTAACAGCCCTCTGGAGTACTGCTCACTCCTCACAGATTTGTGCCACCAGTGAGCTCACTGAGAAGGCATCTGCCCCTTCATCCAAGCCATTTGATGACAAAAACCACTACAGATGGTTAATACAGAGCCCAGGATCTGTTCTCTACTCCTCTCCTTCCTCCTTCTTCTCAGGATATTGAACCCCACTGTTTTGGACCCCACTGTAGCAGCCTGGGTGGATGGTAAATTGCCACTACCCTCCCAAAAGTGTCTCCAGGTGAGGGTGCCCTGACAATCACGCAGTCACACATGCATGTGTTGATAGCTGTCAATGAATGAAAACGGGAATGGCCTTCTCTATGGAGCTCTGTCAGAGGTTTATTGAATCCACACACCTAAGGATCCAGGCATAGAAGCCAGGGAACAAAAGGAGGGACCAGGGTAAGAGGGGGTGGAGCAGAGCATCAGGGATCAATGATCTGAGGGCATAGGGATGGTACATAGGTGGGGTAAACAGTAACACCCAATAGGGTGGACAGGCAGGGATAGAAGGGCCAACGGGGAAATAGGGCACAAAGAACTTTCTAGAACTGGGGTACAAACATTGTAAAAGGGGTAGGTAAGGTTACAGGCCAATGGGGAGAAAAGAACTGGGGATAATTAACACTGTGTTGCAGAACACCATGGGAGAAGCCCCTTTCCTCATCGTAACTTGTGGGGAATGCCCAGAGCCTAAGACCTACCCTTCCAGGGCATTACCATTGCCTTTTCCCTGGTAGGCTCATGGGCCTCTGTTGCGGTGTGTAACATCACTTCCTGCCTACAAACCCAGGTGTGCCAGTCTCCCCTTCCCCCTTTCTCCCTCATCCCCTTGCCAAGGCCTGTCTATCAAATTCCACATACCATCAAAGCCATCATATGATTGGCAGAAGTTCAAAGGATGCCCCTCAGCCCTGAGGTCATTGGCTTAGCCAAGTGTCTTGTCCCCTGGGCCTCGCCCCCCCTCACCTGGTTGGTAGCTTCACCTGTCCCTGCCCCTCCCCTGCCCCTGGGCTTAAAAGGAGACCGTGCCATGTGGTCTTTATTCTGTAGGAGCAGTTGGCATTTTCAGAGCTCTGCATGACCTTGGAATTCAACTCTGGATTTAAACCCTCCTCGGAATCCACTCCTTTCTCTTCGCCTCGCCTAAGGACGCTTTAGAGGTAAAACAACTGGGTTCCTTCAAGCCCAGGCATGTCTAGTGCCTAGCTGCCAGCCTGGAGTAGCTCTGTGGTGCAGAGCCGCAGCTGTTGCTCCCGGCCAAGAAGCAGTGGCCAGACGAGCCTGGGCACCATTCCATCTGCACATATTGGAATTATGTTCCTCTTCAGGCCTCCACACCACACAGCTATTGTCCAGAGAAACTGCATACCTTATCGGTGGGAGTGTTCAAGATCAGGTTGTATGGGGTTTCAAGCAACCTGGTCTAATCCCTGCCCACAGTAGGCGTATTAGAACAATATGATATTCAAGGTCCCTTTGATTCCAAACCTGACTGCTTATCACATCCCAAAGCCATGTCTTCCAGGTTAACAATGAGCAGACCTGTCTATGCATCACCCTAGCTGCTCATTCCAGTGCTTGAAGCAAGAAGTTATTCCTGATGCCCTCCAGTGTCGCAGACATCTTTTATGAAAAATCCTTTCCTTAGGATTTTTCCTCCTGAGAAGTTGAGAGGCCTCAGGAACAAAATGTAAACATTGATTATCTGCTGCTGTGGAATGCAACAGGTGGATCTTTGATTGGCCTGTGTTGGATGTTTGCAATTAATGGCCAATCACAGCCCAGCTGGCTCAGACTCTCTGAGACAGAAGCTTTTGTTATCATTCTTGCTTATTCTATTCTTAGCTAGCCTTCTGATGAAACCTTTTCTTCTATTCTTTTAGTATAGTTATAATGTAATATATATCATAAAATAATAAATCAAGCCTTCTGAAACATGGAGTCAGATCCTCATCTCTTTCCTCAGCCTGAGACCCCTGTGAGCACCGTCACACTCCAGAAATCTCCTTGACTGTTTGTGTCCTGCCATGAGGAAAGAAAGTCTCAGGGTGGGATAATAAGCTTGCTGGTTAAACTGTGTGGTTTAATAGTGAAGACAGCAGTGTTAGGTTAATGGTTGAACTCTATGATCCTAAAGTCATTTCCAACCTAAATGATTCTATGATTCTTCCGAAGAAACAATAAATTCATAGTCCAGTTGGGATCAATAAAAATCAGGTAGCAACTTTATAAAATTAACTGTATAAGTGACAGTGCCATAATTAAATTTCTATTCAGATTATGATCAGCAGCTCGTGCAGGCCCCCTGCTCCCCTGCGTCCCTGACTCCTTCCTTCTCTCCCTTCTTCCCTCCCTTCTTTCCTCCTGTCTCCATTTCCTCTGTGAAACTTGCCAATTCAGCCACACACTCCTAAGAGGCTACTGCATTTCAGGAGTGGCCAAAGTTGGCAGCTCACTCTTTCCATGTGCTTTGGAGACTCCGTAAGTTACAAAAGTTACACCAATAGGACATGTTTCTCTCTGAAGGCACCATAAACACTCAAAGGAATGACTTTAGTATCTTCAGACTGTCCTGTGCACAACTGTCCTCTCTCTACATTCAAAGTTTTCAATATAAGGAGCAGAATTCCCAATAAGACAACTTGAATCAATTTTTACTCTATATTTTTTCTATTATTGCCTGACTTATACTACAAGTAGCCTTTCTTGGGCTCCAGGCAGAAGAGCTCATGAACTCTAACACATCCCAGATCCAGTGGCCTTCACTAATTATTCATATCTACACACCTCCTCCTATCTACCAACTAAACATCACCATACACATGCAAAGAAAGGCACATTAAAGTGAAAAAGTTTAACTGTAGCACATGACATCCAGGCTCACTGATACTCTGTTGTTCTGCAGCTGCTTTCTTTTACTGCTGGTTTCTTTGTGTTGTATCTATTTTGGTCCACACAAGAAACAAAAGTCCTTTCCTACTTCTGAATAAATATAAATCCATAGAAATATGTGGGGACATAGCACCTCCCAGACTGCAATCAGACTTAGGCAAGAAGTCAGGATTTATAAAATGGGTGGCAAAATTTATGGCAGCACTTAAAAATAATAGAGTTTAATTAAAATGAGATATACTAGGGTGGATTTTCTTTTCCCCTTATTATAGCTTCATGGCCAGGCTGCTGTGGTAATTCAGGATTTATCATCTTCTTATGACCTTCATTGTAATTATTTTTCTTTGTTTATTGTTCAAACTGAGTTTTGTTTCTATCCTCCAGTTCTTTTTACAGATTTTGATCTTATTAGCAGCCTGGACAGCCTTGTTTAATTCTTCGACATGTTAGGACCAAAGAAGAGAACTACTTAAAAAGAAAAACTGTGAGTACAAAGAAGGTTCAAGATGGGAGGGTTAGAAGGGGTGGAAGTAGCACACCAAAAATAATCACCATTAAACAAAAACTTCATACCTCAACTCAGCAAGCAGAGTTATTGAGGTATTACTCCAAGGAGGATTCTCTTATCCCAATAGTTCTGCCTTTCTTTACTCAGTCTGGAAGAGAGTTTCTAATTATATTTTCAGGAGGCACTTGCAGATCTAAATTTCCTGTGTAATAGCTTTAGGTCACATTGTGCTTCACAGGAATCCTCACAATACTAATTTGCCTAAAACCAGAAATTATTTATGCCACAGACTCCCCTCCTTCCCCCATTTTCACTGCAAAATTTCACCCAGTTTACAGAGTGTTGTGAGACTAAATGCTTATGTGCAAAGACAGAAAGTTATGTTGTAACCAGGGAAGCAATAGATTTGCAGGTTTTATTTGACTATGATACAATTAATTTGAAAACCAGCATAAAGTTAGACATGATTTCACTGAAAATTAAAGGAAGTTGTTTGCTTTGACTGCAAAAACGCATAAATGATCATGTTGGCCATGCGCTTAAACTCAGTGGCAGACAGTTGTTCTTGGCCAGTACTTAACTATTGTATAGGTATAACTATTGTATAGGTATAAGGTGACTTATGTCCTTTTTTCTGTACTATAGCTTTTGCATTTTTATCAGCTATAACAGCTGTCATTTTAATGAAAATACAGGTTAAAAGATCTCACATTTAAAGACTTCAGTAAAGAATAAAAAAAATCTACCAAAAAACAATACAGCTCCAAACTTTCCTGCTATAAAGGTCCCTATAAACAAATACTGAAAAGTAACAAATCACCCTCCAACAGTATGTAATTAAAATCTTTCAAATAAAAAAAGGTTACTTAACTATTTGAGAGAGGAACTGCTGTTATATATGGTTGTGATTTCAAAGGAAAATATTTACAATCTGTGACTTCTACAGAAAATGTTTTGCTGATGTTCTCTCTCTGACATTTATGAGATTCATTTCTACCTCCTTTAGGCACTAGTGCATGTAGGATCAATAGTTATTACGAAATACTTACTTGAGGATTGTTATTGAAGATCTTTTTTTCTTTCCTTTTTTGAAAAAGTGCCTGACATTTGAGGTTTAAAATGTAATTGGTGTGCAATAAACAGTACTCAGTATTTGTTTCCACTGCTTAAGGCTGTATCCATTTTCCAAGAATATATTTTGGATGTAACTTCATGTGAAATCAAACTGCATGTACTTTGGGGGTGTCTCCAAACTGTAACAAATTCACTGGCAGTTAAAATCCCTTTAGAAGTTCATGGTTCTTGCAGTTATGTCAAGACTTTCCTCAGAAAATTAACTTCATGTCAGTAGTTTCCAAAGCAAGTCTTGATCACTTTGCAAAAAGCATTGCATCTATAGCAACTGTCAGTCCTGTAAGCTTATCCTTGGGCATCACAACTCAAACACACAAGTCACGTATTTTGTTCCCAGAATATCACCAAAAAGACAAGGTTTGAACATGCTTGTTGTGTCCTGGGGAAGGACACAGTCGTCCTCATCAGGGTCTGACATCACACATCATATAATGGCTGGTCCTTCAGATGTCCCTAGGATTGACTACTCCTATGTGTAAGGATTGAATTTTAAGAAGTAATGAGAAATGGGGGAGAATAATGGGATTAACTGGAGAACAGGAAAATGCATTAAACTTCCTGCCTATAGCCCACATGCTCAGGTGGGACTGGCTGACTTCTTCACTTTGCTTAGTTTGTTTTGCTCTCACAGAAGAGCTGAGGGTGACCACACTTACAGACTTGCACAGTTCCTTCTGGAAGCTTCCCTCCTTCAGCTATTAAATACCATAGCTAAGTATAACATTTGTTCTGGAAAAAATCCTCACCTGGCAGGAGCAGTAATTTTACTTCTTTATAGATCTCATGACCTTATAATTATCAGAGTTATAGCAAACTAACTCCTGCCCCACAACACAAGACACCCAACATGTCAGTGCTCAGCAAAACACTCTGGGTTAGGAACACTGTAAACAAATAAATGCATAGTCCTATAACAGCTTTATCTCATCTGCTTTTGAATTAATCAGATACTACTCATTTGGTTTGCTTCTGCAAGCATCACAGGGGGAGGAATTTAAAGAATATCATATTCCATAAACAATTAAGGTCATTAAAAACCTGAAAATTCTTTTAGGCAAGAAATTTCATTTTATTGCAGCTGTTTCACACTTGGGATTTTCTTTCTTACATTAACAATACATGATAGAATAGTTTTCTTAAAAGTAAGTAAATCAATTACTCATATCCATATTCATATGCTCTTCTCCATTTCTTTAAAGTATGGATGATCAGCCTATGATGCAGTTCAATATGTGCAACTTTTGGACCAGATTTTATAAAAGGATCCATTCAAACCCAGGAAACTTATATTTATCTCTTTCAGTTCTTTCTATCTTAATTTCCTGAACTTATCCCATCTATAAAAGGTGAGCAGCTAGAAAATACAGCAGGTGACAATTGGAATTTTTTTATAGTTATAATAGGAAATATGCCATAGCAAGTCAAGCATTAAGCACTTTATGGATTTTTCTTTTCCTTAGGTAAATTCCCTTGCTCTGGAGTACACTGAAGATTTTGGTTTTATTAAGAGCAATTAATTTTGCTGTTTGGGTCACTGATTACATATTCTCAAATTTGATGATTTTGTTATTATTTATGTATATTTTATTGCCCATCAATACCTTCAAGCAAACAGAGTTCAAAAAATGTAACATTTTCTTTTAATAGAGAGGAACAAAGTCATTGCCTAATCAGGACTACCTAGATACAAACATCTGAGTGAAAAATTTCCAAGCTTCCAGAACAGGGTTAATTTAGTTGAAGGATGATCTGTTTTGACATACTTCTCCTTTTACCAATGTGTCCTTAATAAGGCATATATCAAGACTGCCACCTGGCCAACACATTTTTGAGTGGGGCATGATATCTGCATGCAGAGAAAGCTCCCAGTCACTGAGTGACAGCAGATATTGCAGACACTCATCCTTAAAGAAAACACATTTTCAGTTAATACCCGCAAGTGCTCAGCTAACCGGAATTTCCAAAATCTGTATTATAATGACTTCAACATGCTTTATTGATCTATTTTATTTCTTTATTTTAACATGTCTAGATGAAGCTGGTACATTTTATATAATGCCCTGACCTTCCCCTAAGCTTGGCAAAATCTCAGGCACAGCTGAAAGTCTGGATGTCATGTTAAAATAGAGTTGAAAAGGCTTTTGAAAAATCATTCTCTGGCTAAAGGTCACTGAATACTGTTTAAATTAGATTAAGGGAATGGGAATTAAGATTATTCACCTTTGGCTGTTTTCCTGCTTCACAGAACGTGAGGGCAATTAATAATGTCAAGAGCTTATAGTATTTATTGATGCAAAGTGCTTAGCAGAAAGAAATGCACACCCATTTTATTTCCAAGACACCACAGCACACTGAACAGGTTTGCTGTTCTGCCTGCACAGGATATCATCTTGTTCCTTCATGATTTTTGAAAGCACTACATTAACAACTTTCCTGAAGAAAACAAACACAATCCAAATTCCTCCTGCTTAATTATCTTGGAATCAGAGAATAGTTCGGGTTAGAAGGGGGTTCAAAGGTCTCCTAGCCCAGCTTCTCAGCAATGATCTGGGACACCTTTCACTACACCAGGTTGCTCAACGCCCCATCCAACCTGGCCTTGAACACTTCCAGGGATGGGGCATCCACAAATTCCCTGGACAGCCTGTGCCAGTGTTTTACAACCCTCATCATAAAAATATTTTCCAAATATCTAATCTAAACTTGTACTCTCAGTTTAAAGCCCAAAGCTGGATGACTCCATGTGCACTGCCTGCATTTCACACTCATGTATGTGCTTGTTGGAGCAAGAGAGGCAGGAGCTGCAGAATTCAATGTTATTGTAATGCTTCCCTGAGGCACACACTCAGAATAAGAGATCAGAATGAGAAAAAGGATGGAGCACAAGAAATAACAAAGCTTCAAACGTGGTAATGAAAGCATTCCGTTGGCAAATTTACTTACAGACCCTCAGTAACAATTCTTATGGAGGAAGCTGAAAAGCTATAAAGCTGTAATGTATGAAAACAGTAGTTGGGGAAGACTGGCTAGAAGAAAAGGGGTAGCCAGGCACTTCAGGACTTTGGACTAGCAGTGCCTTCCCTTTTCCCCACTCTTCTTCCAAGGTAGGGCATTGTTGTGGATTTTAATCCCTTGGAATGGTGTAATTAGACACATTGAGACACGCTGTGTGGCAAAGGTTATGTGGGAAAGAGTCTTGTAGCAGTCTGCTAGGAGTCCAGTCCAACTCTGTCTGTGGCTATGTTTCTTTTCCATCCTAGACTCCATGTAAGCCCACAGGAGACACCAGACGTTTCCAATCATCATCAAATAATCTGAAACTGAACAATTTAATTGGAAGGATGTGGGTGAGGATAGCAGTAGAAGAAGTAAGAACATGCCCAGGACCACAGCTGACTAACTCACTGTCTAGCATTCACTTCAGAGAGACAGAAACAGACTGAATGAGCTTTATTCACAACTTTTCTACTAAATAAAAAACCAGAACTAAATAATAAATATTAATAATGAATAATAATTAAAATAAAATTTGGCACAAGCCAAAAAATTTAATTAATATTTTCCTGTGCTACATTAACCTCATCAAGTCTTTCTTACACTAGAAACCAAGTGATTCAATAAATTTGGGATAAAGAAATAATCTAGTTAATAGTTTCAATTAACTGACAACAAACAATCCCTTATTCATTTAGGGTTCTGCAAAAGAAAGTGAGCAAATGAAATGAGAAGTGGAACATTTATTTCAGAGAATTAGCACAGATTATTCCTATCATGCAAGTATACTTAATATACAACTAATTTGAATCTAGTCCTGAACTTCTACTTGTCTCATCCTGAGCAGAATAAAAATGAGTGAAGGTATACATCAGGTATACCTCTGCTGAAGTATATCTCTGATTTGGCATCTTAAAAGAATAATAATCTTGTAACTTTAAAATATCAGGATATAAATTACCTGTAAGGAAAGCATGGGGCTTTTGACAGAATAAGGTTTTACAGTATAAGGATGTTCTTCACTGGGACTATTGCTATTTCCCACACTCCCCTCTTGCCTCCACATTCCAGCCATCTGCATCTTCATGCTCAGACTGTACTCAGAATGACTGGGAATTGAGAGATCCTCTTCAGATTTTACATTCTGGCAGGGGTTGAGCACCAGCAGTATTTCTTTGGTGTTTCTCACTAACTAACATAAACAATAATTATAATTACATATATATATATATATATAAAAGAGGCATGAGTGGAAACCAATTTTAAAAGTATTAAGAGAACCAGGAAGAAAAATTTCAGTTTCTGATAAAACATTTCACAATATGGCTTGTCCCATTTACTATATCTCCTATATTTTCAGATGTTCTTCCTCATTATTTATGTTTGCTCAGCATGTTCTTCCATAACATCCTACAGCTAGATTCTTTCAGTTCCACTTCCAATACAAGTAGCTTCTTCATCATAAAGAAAAGAAAAAGTGTCTGTCTTTTTAATGGATTTCATAGCAGGAAGAAAGGCAATACTATTTACTATTTTTCTGTCATCATAAGCAGAAACAGAAGAAGCCTGAGCTGCATCTGTATTACCAGGCTTGGCAGGAGTGCATACCCTCTCCCAGTTCTGTGTTCTGCATCCCAAGTGATCCTTTACTCCTGAAATCCCATTTCTGTACATAAAACACCTGCACACACCATAGTTGAACCCAGTACGTAGTCTAGATGTATCTTAGATAAAATCCTGAATTATGCAAACAGATAAATTTCATTAAGCAAATCAATTTCTATCTTACTTGAACTTGAGAAGTTGATCAAGAAAAATACAAGCATAATTAACAAATGTTAGCAACTTCTTCTTTACCAATGAAGACCTTGGCTGTGACTGAAATTTCTGATGCTGGCAAGACTTTTCAGATGATCAGGATTCCTCAGCCTGTAATCTGCAAAACATCAAGAAATCATTCATTTATCATCTTTTAAAAAGCTACATAGAGACTCCTGCAGATAAAAGCAAGCTACCAAACAAACTCAAATTACAACAAAATTTTTTAAGTTAACTATTTTGCAGACAGTGTCCATGACTTACTGCAAATTTTTGTCCATGACAGCTGATCCTTAGATTGAGAACAGCTGGGATACCCTAAAAGTGGGTTGCCAGGCCAACCTTGTAGCATTTGGAAGGCTCACTGGTGCCTGCAGCTGAATGAGCACTGTCTTTAAGATACAAACAGGGAAAAGATTTCCTGAACAACATTAGAAAACTGCAGTGTCAACCCAGCAAGGTGGGGAAGATGAAAGAAAAACTCAAAAAGCATGAAAGAAAAGAGTTTCGAACTGCAGCCCTCCCTCTCCATGTGCTGAGGGCTGGAGAAAGCATTGCATGGCTCAGGCTCATCTGGTAGGAAGAGTTTGCTTTTGCAGTAAGCAAATATAGCCCATGGCCATATGTCAGGCAAAGCTAGAACCTTTGATCCTGTAAACTTCAGTCTCACTGAGAACAACGAGCAGCAACTCTCAGTCCAGGAAAGACATTTTAATGAGGGGTAGCCTGTGACCACAGGGCTCTGGCAGACATGCAGGAGAAGAGGAAAATCAGGCAGCTGAAGCTGCTGCTACTCCCTGCCTTCCTCCCCCACCTGCCTGTTGGCACCCCCAAGGCAGGGATGTCTGATCCACTCATGAATCAACTCCTAACTCATCCTATTTTAGCATATTAAGGTAACCTGACATCAAAGTTAGTTGACCAAGTCAGTATGGAGCCCATATAGGCACTAACAGCTCTGGCTGTGTGATGCTAATTCACCTCTGCATTCCTTGCAAAACCTGGGCTGACAGCTAGAGAGCAGAATGGCAGTGGCTCATCCTGGAAGCAAGCCCCAGCAGGGGGGTGGTTTGGCTCTCTCTATCTACCTGCAGATTTCCTCAAGGCTTCAAATAGGTCAGCAGCCTGGGGGAGAATTCACAAGCGCAGGGAGATTTAAGCTCTAGAAAGATGCTGAGTCCTTCCTTTAAGCAAAAACTCAGCCCTAAACATGTGTTCTTTTATGCTGTAATTCAGTGTTTTGGTGGGTTTCTAAAGCCAATCAGAAATAATAAATGTAATGCTTACTAACTGATATCCACATTTCACCTAGAGGTCCAGTAAGCATCTTCTAGATAAGCTATTTTTGCATAATATTTCAACTACAAATTCACAAATTATTTAAATTGTTATGAGGCTATTTAAAATAACTGCTCCAGTAAGAGGTCTGGTTTTCATTTTGCATTTGTGAATATGTACATGAGGTCTTCTTTATGCATGCAAGAGCTTGGGCAAAATTTGCACGATAATATGCAAAGTTTTCTCTACCTGTATTGACTGCTAACTCCTCTTTCAGCACAGAGTCTTATTTTGGTCTTTCTAATCATTGCCCTAGAGACTATATTTTTAAAAGTAACTTCTTTCAGAAGCCAGTCTGGACAGTCAGAGACAAGATACTGCCAGAAAACTAGCCAGTAATAAAATGTAATTAAATTGGCACTCAGGATGCTTTATATTTAAATCTAATGACAAACTAAAAACACAAAGGTTGAGGGATGTGGATCTAATAGTGTCCTTATAAATCCTAAATAGATCCACTATCAATGTGAAAATAGAGCAAATTAACAGTAATGTACAGAAAACAGCTAAAGAAGCTGTGCTTCAACTCTGAAAATGTTTTCCAGACTGCATTTTGCAACTTTTTCTCTGAGCCTGAAATAAACAGGGCAGGAGACTTTTTCTCCTTTTAATGCCTTTATTAAAAATGATCAGCTCAGGATGGGGTAGCTTGATGGATCTGCAGTTTCCGTCAGGTCTCTCCCAGGTGGCTCACAGGGGGAGGACAGGCGTAACTTTGTCCCCTGGGAGCAGAGTTGCAAGTCCCATGCTCGTAGGAGCTTGGGGGTATGCCAGATCTTCAAAAACTGCCCCTCTCCCCCCTGGGGTACAGGCCTCGGGATGACTCCCGCACTCAGGGTGAGGAGCTACAAAGGTTTTCAGCATCTCTGCAGGCTCAGCACCTTGTTCCTCACACCCGGACATCACTCCAATTTCTCAACTTCATTTTGGCTCGTTGTTTTGGGGTTTTTTTCTGCACGTTTGGGGCTGCAGCTTCTCAAGGCATGCTGGTCTTTATAGTGTCATTTGCATGTCTCCCCCCAGGTTTCATCTCTCCTCCTCACTGTCCCTGAGGTCCCCACCCATCTCTGCTTTCACTGTCACAGAAGGGGCTGTTTACTCAGCCCGGCCAAAGTTTTTCACTTGATACAAAAGAAGCCATTACATAACACAGATAGCACTTCAGTAGCAAAACTGCTAAAACTAGTTTTTGTAACTTGTTCCTTCACACAAAAAAAATTGACAGTTTTTTTTTTTTTGTTCATAACAGAGCCCGTGTTGGGTTTTGGCCAGGTTTTGGTAGCAGGGAAGCTACAGGGGTGGCTTTCTGTGAGAAGCTGCAGAGGCTTTCCCCATGTCTGACAGAACCAGTGCCAGCTGACTCCAGGCTGAACCCACCACTGGACAAAGCAAAGCCCATCAGAGATGGTAGTAGTGCCTCTGGAATAACATTTGTAAGAAGGAGGTAAAAAAAATTATTGCACAGAGGAGAGAGGAGTAAGATGATATGAGATTAACAGCTCTGCAGACACCAAGGTCAGTGCAGAAGGAGGGGCAGGAGGCTCTCCAGGCACCAGAGCTGATTCTCCACTGTGGTGCAGCCATGGTGAAGCAGATGTGCCCCTGCAGGCCATGGAGTCCATGGGGATGCAGAGATCCACCTGCAGCCTGTGGAGGAGACCAGGCTGAGGCAGGTGGATCACCAAAGGATGTTGGTGACCCCATGGGTAGTCTGTGTTGGAGCAGGTTTCTGGCAAGGGCTTATGGGCCCATGGAGACAGAAGCCCACATTAGAGCAGATTTCCTGGTGGGACTTGTGACTCTGTGGGGGACCCACGCTGAGTTCCTGAAGGACATCACCCCATAGAATAGTGACCCACATTGGAGCAGTTAGGGAAGAGCTATAGCCCTTGGGAAGAACTCACTTTGGAGAAGTTCATGAAGAACATTTATTGATGGGAGGGACCCAGGGCAAGGACTCCACTCCCTGAGCAGCAGCTGGAAGAATGTGTGATGGACAGACCATAACCCCCTCTCCTTGTCTCCCTGCCCAGCTGGTAGGGGAGGAGGTAGAGTGTTGGCAGAAAGGAGGGCTGGGTGGAGGATGTTAGAAGCTTTTATTTCTTATTATCCTGCTCTGACTTGTTCGGTAATAAATGCAACTAATTTCCCCAAGTCAAGTCTGTGTTCCCTGTCACAGTAATCAGTGATTGATTTCTCCTTGTCCTTATCTCAGCTCATTAATCCTTTATTATATTTTCTCTCCTCTCTCAAGTCATGGAGGGGACCTGGTGTCTAGCCAAAGTCAACCCACTACAGTCCTTTGACACTGGTAGATCTTGGGAAACCACATGGAGTTAGACTGTCTTGTAAAACTTTTCAACACCTGAAACAGGTTGATATGGAACAAACAACAACTTCCTCACTTTCATCCTGCCTGAAAACTGCCTGTGCTTTTAAATGGGTGAGCTGGAGATGTTTGGCCAGAATTTCTACTCCCAGGCACGAGGAGGTGGCAAGAGTTCTGGTCTTGGTGACTATAAAAAAACTCAAGACCCACCTCTGTCTCAGTATGAATCAAACTGAAAAAATAGTTTTGTAGCTATCCCACACACTGCTGAGCTCTAAAAGGAATATTCTGAAGGCAAGATGCTGTTCTTTACTGGTATCTATCTGAACAACAGCCAAAAAAGTAACCCTAGAAAAGACAGCCATCCCCCCTCCAAAAAAGGAGGAAAATTGTTTTAGTGGGGAAAAACCAAACACCATTAGGATATTGAAGTATGTGAAACTGATACGCAGATAACAAAAACCTGAGCACATTGAACTCAAATCCTGCTCTTTAAAGAGTTCCTGTTCTGTTTCTATGTGAGCCTAATACTAAGGACAAAATTATTTATAACATATAATAAAAGCAACTCGGATCCCTCTAAAAAGTTAGTGATATTGATCTTGGGTTCCCTATACAAGTAAGTATCTGTTGTTTTTCTGCAATGTTATTCTTTTCCTTCTCTACTAGATCTATCAAATAACTCAGTTTCTCTTTTAATTCTCATTTTCGAAACACTCTTGGCATTTCAGTTACACTAAGATCATCAGATTTCATTGGAAAGATGAGCAGACATCAAAAGTCTGAGACCACTTACTAGAGTCAACAAGAAACAGTGTCTTCCTTTAGACCAGCTCAATATTAAGTTCCAAATATTTATTGCCACTTCTAGTGATCACATGACAGAGCTTTCAATAAGTCATTATAATGAAGTGTTTACTGGAAAGTGGCAACAGTAAATGAGTGAAAATATGTCCAAAGAGAACATTCAATATCCATAACTTTTCTCCTATCTAGGGATTGCTAGAAGAGGAAAACAAGTACTTCTTTCCCTTTTTCCATCTAAGAAAAAGACTCACAAAAGGCTTCAAATAAAGCTCAGGGGAAGCATTAGGGAAGGAACATCATTCAGGCGAGCTAGGATAATCCTGCAATTATTATTCTGATCTGGAGTTCCCAGCAGTTTAACAGCTGCCTTTCAAGAAAAACACTGTTGAATCAGGTAGCCATCCACTTCCTATGGAAAATAAAAGCAAACCTCAACAGGCTATGCTTAGATGCAATGGCACAAGAAAATTTCCAGCTGTCATCCCCAAAGATTTCTCCAGAGAAATCTTTTGTGTTTACATTTCTCTGATCCCTTCTTGGATCAAGCAGGGGTTTGTGCTGGTTAGTTGATTGGTTATGGAATCCTGCTCCCACTGTTTCTCTTATATTGTGGACTAGCCTTGTTTGTAATTCTGATGCAAACCACAGCACTATGCCGAAGCTCAACATTCCAGGGATTTGCCTTTAGCCATTATTATATGCTCACCTTTGTGCTCTCCACTTTCAAGGGCAGCAGCTGCTATAAACTACCACAGATAGAAAAAAAAAAAAACCAAGTCCCAAAACACCAGCAGCATTCTTGAAGGGGCACCAAGCAAGATACAAGTTTGCCCACTGACATTTTCCTCCTGTATAACCCAGACCAGGAGGTAAAAACAATGGCTGGCTAACAAGATAGCATAGAGAGAAAAGGTTTCCACGAATAATGCAAGAGAAGAGCAGTGTGTGCACAAGTAATGTAGGAAAAACACACCAAGATGACCAGTAGGTTACAGGGGTCACGCAAGAAATGACCAGATGATAGTCAGAGAAATTATTTTCTAAAAAAACCCATAATTTTGTTAAGTAAGCATCCTTCCAAGTGGTCAGTAACTTCTTCTCCCTATTTATGTCTTTCAAAGGTAGAAAATACAAATTTACTGATGTTCTTACTTTGTTATTAACATAAGTAAGTGCTTTGATAATCTTGCCAGGTGACTTTCCTTAAGAGCCCCCAGCAAAACAGACAACTAGAGAAAAACGAAAAGGGAAAAGAAAGGGGAGCACCTGATCCGTGTTGCTCAGGCAGATCTGGAGTAGAGGATTCCCTATCTGTTGCAACAGCACAAGCAGTGGCAGGTCAGCATATGGTGCCACCCACCTCATGCAGTATTCCCAAGGCCTTTTTCCAGCCTGATTCAGTCTTTGGTCTAACAGATAGATACTGCATGAGATACATGTATGTTTATTCATGCAGGAGAATGTTCATTCCTGAGGGAAGCTCATGTGCAGTGACAAGATCAACTTCAGTGGTAGCTGAGAAAAGACGACATCCCACCATTTCCAGACCTACTAAGAATTGAGTCCTGAACAAAACAAGAATTTCATTCTTATAAGCAATATTGGCACATAACAACTTTGTGTCTAGTTTGGCTGTTAGCTGTAGCATTTGGTTTCCTGTCTTTGAACACTGATGTGGAAGGCTTGGTAGTGGAAATACAAAAGCTCCTAAAGCAAGCAGTGCAGGCTAAAAGAAAAAATGTAATCTCCAGGCAGAACTGCACTTCAGCAGAGACTTGGAAGTTTACCATTTGAATGGTGTGGATTCCTGATTTCTAATACTTATTTCATCAGCAGCATTCTGACCAAGAAAATACCTTCCTACAAAACACACCTAAATTTAAGGTTCTAGGAATGCCAGGTATTAGGAAATTGCAAACTTGTTCCATTTTCTTAAAGCTAACTATTCTCTGACCCTTCTCTTACAGTACTGTAAATCAGGACTAACTTCAGTGGATTGCCATGAGTTGCAGTCATCTAAGACAGAGACAGTGTGCAGGTCATCTTTATTGCTAAACAGCCCCATCTCCTACCCTTGCAAAATAAAAAGCAGTTTCTGGTGTCTTTTGCCTGCTTAACAAAAATATTCTCACAAAGAGGCTTTAAATCACTGTCTTCAAGTACAAAAACAATTAAAATTATTTCAGAACTGCCTTTGATGAATTAGGCAGGTATGTAGGAAAAGCAGCCTCAGCAGAGTATCCTTCCCTGTGAGTTCTGTAGTACTGAGGGAGATAACAAAAGTTTCCATTTCCTAATATTCTGTCTAATTCTAACCCAAATCTTGTGATTTCAGTTGATCTACATTGTAGGCTACTGAAATAAAGACTTAGTGGGTCTTTAAGTGGGGCTTACCAAAAATAGCTGTTATCTACTTCATTAAGATCTATCATAAAAGATGCATTAGGTCAGAAGCCCGTTCTGCTGTAATTTATGAAGAATTGTTGATAATTGAAGAACAAACCAAGTTTCTTCCTTGCAATGTGTCTGAGGTGCAAGCATGAAAGGTGAAGGGAGAAATAGAACATTTTTTTTTAAATTAAACATATTAGAAGTAATTATACTTGCTTTAAGGATATAACCACTTCAAAACTGATAAAAAATTAACACGAAGATGACAATATGCACAAATCAATTGTGTTGCTTTGTCTGCCATGTTGTGGTAGTTTGAGAGGAAGTGGACTTCTGGGATTTTTGTGGTCAGTCCAATTGTCTGCCTAGGTCTCATATTGACACCTGTTTTGACCACTGAGAGTTGGATACGCCTCTGAGAACACACAGGAGTTAAAAGCAGAGCTCTGCCCCTGGGAAGCTCTCTTGGGACTTCGGCGTGGAAGAGGAAGGACCTCTCCCCCTGCTCCAGCTGTCCCGGCTGGGCAGGGGGAGGGGCAGCCATGTGGTAGGCCCGGGCCTGGATCGAGATGGGGGTAGGCCTGGCCTGGTTCCCCCCAGGGTGGAAGGGTGGAGGAGAGAGAGAGACTGGGATCTACTGGGGAGACAGAGAGAGAGACTGTGTCTGTGCTCGCTGCTTGGAGCTGAGCTGTGGCCTTGAAGTTCGATATCGTGTGCTGCCAGCCTGCCCGGCCTGTGGAGAGGAGGGGGGGGGTTGAACCAGAAGGAGTCCGGCTGCTTGTGGGTTGTGAGCTGTGGAGTTTTAACCCTTTTCTTGGACAATGAAAGCTTTTGCAGAGTACTGACCCTTCCGGAAGAGGAGATGAAGAAGGATTTAAGCAAGTTTTTTAAAGGACCGAGCAGGAGAGAGATTGTGAGAAGAACCTAGGGTGGAAGAGATGTGGAGTGGCATTCTTTGCTGGACGCTTTTTGTAGAGCCATGGACTGTTCCTGCAATACAGAGACTATTTTCAGGGGGAGCCACCGTGTCCCAGAGTTAAGAGGGCAGTGTGGGAGCCTCCCGGCCCAGGAGGTGAAATAATGGGGGGACAGATGTCCCAAAATGGAGACTGTGCCTTTTTTTTTGGAGTGGGACGATGGAATCCTTAAAAAGACAACCCTCAAAGTAGCTCTGGTCCATGTTCAGTGGTGAGAGTACTGAAATGGGAGGAGGGGGTCACGATCTCCAATCCGGGTGGTGATATGTGACCAAAAGCCCAGGGCATACAAGAAGGACTCCTCCTCTTAAGGAATTGAGGATTGAGTATTTTTAAGGGTGGTTTTTGCTGGACCGGAAGATGTAATTGTATTGGGAATTTGGTGGGGGGAGGAGGAGGAGCTGTATTCTGTAGAGTTTTCATTTTCCTTGAGATTGTCTTTTCTTTTCTTTTCTATACCTATGTAGTGTGTAGTTAATAAAGTTCTGTTTTCTATATTTTTAAGTAGAGGACTGCTTTGCTTATTCCTAGGCACATCTCACAGCAGGTACCAGGGAGTAAGTATTTTCATGGGGGGCACTGGCATTTTGCCAGGCTCAAACCATGACACATGTCAACATGCTGAAGAAGCTTTCCTGCATTTTGTATTACTTCTTTCTTTGAAATGTCAAACATTTTCCTCAAAAGCATGAGGACTATAGAACAGAGGCAGGTGAGATGCTCATACTCAGACCAATTAATTTCTAGCAATATTTCTAGCAATATCCCAAGACCTTTGGAACCTCATTGGTTTTATACATAGACAAACCCACTGTATGGTAAGGCACAAATCCAAAATTTTATGGACTAAGCATTCTCTATCAGTGATGTTCCTACTGCACCCCCTCTTCTGACAGTGCAATATCTGAGGAGAAAAGCTGAAGGAAGAGATGGTTCCAGCCAAGGAGCCAATGGACATTAATCCATCACCCTTTAAGAACAATGAAGAGCTTTATATAAAGCTGAGCTTCTTTTTAATCATATAGATATTTAATCTCTGTATCAGAGCCATGTCATTGGGAACAAACAAGGGTACAAAGACAATGAATTTTGCTAGACTTGGTGTGTATGAGCTCCAACTACATCGGGTTTACAAATCCACAGCAATGAGGAAGCCAAGCTGAGGGCAGGTAAAAGTGGTTTTCCTCTGACCTAAAGACTCCTTGAAAAGCATACAGAGAAACAGGCAATAGAGCACCAAAGGGTCTACAAAAATGTTGCCATGACCTGGTTTAAACCAGAGCAAAGAAGAGCAAAGAAAATTAGGTCTCTGTGAATAAAATGGAAAGAACTTTGAAGGTTCAAAATATACCTAAAAATGTGGTTAAAACCAAACAAGGTTAGATGCTGGTGCCAAAAATATATATTGATATATTCTGTTTAATACCAAAAGAGGTAGAGAGAAATATCTTGGGGATGTTTTATTATCCCGTCCATTGTAAATTAAAGGCAACTCTGATGAAGGGGAGAGAATGATGCATTTGATTCTATAGATATTAGAAGGCTAATTAATTATTATACTATATTATTTTATACATCTAAAACTGAATCTGCCAAGCATTTAGCTTTGTGCACAACTTTACACACTTTGCACTGAATCTTGGCGACTGTCACTTGACAGTCCACACACACACACATACTCTTGACCTTGATAGGCTAAGGAAACAAAATATCTTTACTTTGGATAAACAATTTCTATACTGCATTGTACTTCAGTACAACACAGGCACAGCAAGTGATAAGAATTGTGTTTTCTCTTTCTCTGAGAAAGTGAGAAACACCCCGCCATACCTCTGCCCCTTGCTCCAGGTTTGTGCTATACTGTAGCTTTTCATGGAGTCCTGCCCTTCCATTTGCTTCTCCTAATGTTCCTGCTACAGCTCCTTTTGTGAGAAATGAAACCCTGGAGACGAGAGCTCTTTTTCAGAGTAGTAATTGCTAGTTGATGTTAACGAATAGGGTCTTAATTTGAAGTGTTGGTCTGTTGTTAAACATTGAATGTTAGAGTTCTAGGACTTGCCTTTAGTTGCTACTGTTAAGTGTTACTATTTTACCCTGTATTTGTATCTCTCCCCTTCATACTCTGTATTTGTACCCCTTTTTGTCTCACCCCGGAACCACTCAGGAACCACTTCCCCTGCTCCCAGGAGGACTTGCACCTGGGCTGAATTTAAATGAGAGGCTGTGGGAACTATATGAACCCTGTCAAAACAACAGACCAGCACATGAACTATGACTTTAACCCAGCAGAACCACACTAAATCACCCGCCCTTGACCAGAGCCGGATTCCATCCTGCCACCATAACTGCAAGAGTACCCAGCTTGGAGGTGTTTTGCAGAGATAATCAAAACCCCACAACTTTTGCGAAAGTTGTAAAGCCAGTATGCTTATTACAGCGCTGGACACGTGGGATTTTTCTTCTCAAAATGACATGTGCACTTCTGGGAACTTCAGGTCCTTTTTTATCCCCCTCTCAGATACATATGCATACAATTTCACAATAGGTTCATACATATTCATTTTTACAAATTTCGCGTGACATATGCTGCTAAGAATTCCTAGGTCAGGCTGACCTGCTCTCACAGCAGTCTCTCTGTCTCTCTCTATCACCCTCTGTCTCTGCCCCCTTATCTCTGTCCTTCACTGAAGCAGTTTCTCTGAGCCTAGGCTTTGTAGTCAGGCTAAATAGCTCTGTTTTCTAACCACAGACTCAACTCAAAATGTACATTTCACCTAAATCAAAATGGATTTCTATGTTGGAAAATTTCCACTTTGCCTCAAAGGAAACCCCTAAGCTACGAGCCAACATTGTCTTCTAAGGACTCATGGAGATGGAAGCCCCAGCTCTGCTGAAAGACAAAGCTGCACTCCTCCTCCTCCTCGGCGTCGTCCTGTGGGAGCAGCAGTGGTGTGGGCAACCCATTAGGTTCCCCACCCAGAGATGTCTTTAATAAAGGCCTTTCCAAAGGAGCTGGTCTCCTGGCCCTATTTATCTCAGTTTTCCCATCTAGAGGGGACACTGGGATCAGCTGCCCTTGGGGGTTTTTAAAGGAACTGCCTCCTCCATCTCTTTCCCCTGCCTGTGTCTGCCATCATCCATGCGGAGGGGTGGCCGAGCTCACACCACAGCGCCCCTGCCAAGGTTTGCGGAGGGATGCAGCTGGCTGCAGTCTCTTAGTTGTGGGGATTTCTCTTGGGAAAGGCAGAAACACCACAAGATTTTGGCTGGGGCGTGGGGGCTGGGCTCATCCCTCACTCAACAAGAAGGATCCTCAGCAACTGCTCGGGTGCCTCAGGGGAAAACCCAGGACCCCAACCCTCTTCCCATTCCTAGAGGGAGAATCTCCCAGCTGCGTGAAGCAGCAGTCTATGGCGGCCCATCTCCACTGCCCAGCCCTGCTGTTTTCTGGTGCTGCTTCGGGCTTTTTGCTATACTTTAACCCAATATCCCATGCCCGACTGCACACCTCGAGGCTCCTGTTGGCTCCAGAGTCTTTGCTACTCTTTATTTGCCACCCTGGGCGTGCTCGCCTCTGCTGTTCCAGCCTGCTGCTCCGAGGTTCCTGCTGCAGTCCATGACACACCCGGAGGGGCACTGAGAGCGGCTCCTTGCCGTGGGTTTGCAAAGGAAAGCCCCTTCTCGCCTCTCTCCCTGCCGCCGCCCGAGCCGCCATGGCCGTGTGGAGAGGCGGCTGAGCTGGCGCCACAGCGCCCCCTGCAGGCGCGGGGGAATCACCGCACCCGCCCTGCCCGGCCGGGAGCCACCAGCGCCCCTGCTGGCCGTGCCCGGAACTGCACCGGAGGGGAAAGCGCCTAAGGAGCCGGAAGCGACTGTTCCCGGGATTTCTGGTCTTGTCACCTTTGTGGCTGTTTGTTGCCTTGTTACGCATACATACACTTGTAAACAACTGTTATTTCTTTTCTCATACCTTTGCCTGAAAGCTCCTTAATTTCAAAGTTATAATAATTCAGAGGGAAGGGGGTCATATTCTCCATTCCAAGGGGGTCTCCTGCCTTCCTTGGTGGGGAAAGGGAAAGGGAAAAGGGGAAAAAAAAGAAGAGGAAAAGGAAAGGGAAAAAGGAAAAGGGAAAAGGAAAAGGGAAAGGAAAAGGAAAAATGAAAGGGGAAAAGGGAAAAGGAAAGGGGAAAGGGAAAAGGAAATATGCATGGGGGCTGGGGGGAAAGGGAGAGAGTGACATGGGTTAGGTGGAAGCATATCACCCTTCCAGGTGTCCTAACAATGCTCGTTGCTCCCCTCCATGTAGTCTTCTTGGTGATGAGGGTCCCCCATCACAATGCCATGCTGCACCACGAAGAAGAGTAGAATGCAGTGGATTCATATATTTTTTGGGCAGGTGCTTCCCTTGAAGGGGGCCAGTTTGACACTGTCCCTTGCAACACTGTGGATGCATTGCAGCATGTGCAATGTTCTGCTACAGGGTCTGGGGATCCCTAGGGGGGCCTTTGATGGGCCATGACACCCCCTCTGCTGCAGATAAGCTTTTCCCCAGGTGAAGGGCTCCACAGCTGAGCTGCTGTGCACAGCACAGGATGGGCGTTCACTGCACCTCCAACCAGAGGCTTTTCCAACACACTCCCAAATCCTCTCTCCCCCCCGCACCCACCCTTTGATATGAGGGTCTGTGCAAACCTGATAGCCTTCGGGCTGTCATCTCTACCCTGAAGATGCTAAGCTTGATCCCTGTGTAAATGCACTCTTTTCTCCCCAGATCTGAGTTCACTTTATCTTATCTCCATCAGCAAGCAGTCCAGGTGTAGGATCGGCGGGAGAAAAGCAGCACTCCAATATGGGTGATCAGCAGATCTCATTTATTGATCGGTGGTCACATACATTTATATTAGATTTAATATAGTTCATACATATTGCAAAGCTGAGCTCAGGACTGGTTGGTTTACTTATCATACAGTTACACCTACTTCTACATTCTTTTAGGTTTTTCATTGCAACTATTGAAACTATTCTTCCTATTCTGGCAAGCCTCTGCCCTCCTACATCCTCATCTTGCATCAAGGTTATTATGGCCTAGTTTTGTCATTGGACACTGACTGCTGACTCTTAGGCCTGTGTCCTTCTCAGTTTATTAACGGTACTGTGTCTACGTGCCCTCTCTCAGCTAGCCAAATGTCTACAAAGCTCTCTACATCCAGGGCCTCAGTTAGAAAGCCTATTCAGGGTGTGGTGGTCTTCTCTGCAGCTTTTGTAATACAGTCTTTGCTAGGCAAAACTCCTTCATGAAAATGTTTAAATCATAAACTATAACATTTCAGTCTCTGACACATGTCAATTTAATTATGGACTGGCATGCATTTTTGATTACTCATTTAATAAATGAGTGAATTCAGGCAGGTGTTAAAGGACACTGTTTGTGTCTTGAATGTTGTGTTACACTGTCAGATTTTATTCACATGACTTGAAGAGTAAAAATGACAAATCAAAGTTTAGCTGAGCACAAACAAGAAAACAATACAGTGCCAATTTATGCGGTGATTCTAATGGGGCCAGTTGTCCATTTCTCTTCTCACACATGCTGATACCCTTAAAAAAGCAAACAAAAGGTATGCAGAAAGGGCAGGCCAGTGAATGAATACTGATGGACCTACCTTTAAAGCACCTAACCCAGCAAAGAGGGTGACAGGGTACAAAGGAGCCCTGCACTCCTTCACAAGCCCATACCTGTGCAAGTCAGTGTCAGCAGCTGTTTTGCACTGGGCACCAGGGAGTAGTGAGGGCAGCTGGGGAAGGGTATGACAGCAGCCCTTCAGGCTTTGCAAAGGAGGCAGAGACCAAGAACAGCCTCATCTACCACCCTGTGGGAACTCAGCTCACCACATCGGATGCTCTGAGTCCCCAGGAGCACCCTTGGGGGGCTCGGAAGTCCTGGAATGTAGCCAGGAATTCTTGGTGGCTCGATTTTGATCCCTCAAAGGATGTGCCGCCTGAGTGTGAGGGTTTGCAAGCCACCAGGGTGTGAATGGTGGAGGGATGGCACTTTTTAGGATAGAAATACAACTTTTCTAGTTTTGGTACAGGGGGGTCTAATGGAGGCAAGATGGAGGATTCAGGCCCAGCCTCGTGGTCTTTCTCCTTCTTCTTGGCATCCATCTTTCGGGTGACGTAGACACTTTTAGATTGATTCAA
The DNA here is from genome assembly GCA_024865655.1 of Emberiza elegans. Taxonomy (NCBI): domain Eukaryota; kingdom Metazoa; phylum Chordata; class Aves; order Passeriformes; family Fringillidae; genus Emberiza; species Emberiza elegans. Next base: position 9,733,718 of record JALJVW010000158.1, read on the forward strand.
GGTGGTGGTTCACTATCCAACATAGGTGTGGGGCATTGGAAGAAAACTGTAAATATCCTGTACGTAATTATCAATATAAGAATGTACGGCCGCCCCGTGGGCAGTCAGAGTGCTTGTGGCTGCTGTGCTGGTCAGATCCCAGCTGGGCAGAGCGAGCATTCAAGATAACAAACAATAAACTATCCGAAGACCGAACTACTGAAGAGTCTGGTTTCATCATTTAACTGCGAGCTGCCCATGAACCATCCTACGCGTGTGTCGGCAGAGACGAACAGCCGTTCCGATACCACCCCAGCACACATCTGTTAGTATTAAGCCAACATCTAGACTACAGTGAAATGCACTATAGACTCCTAGAATGGTTCAAGTTGGAAAAGGACCTTGAAGACCATCTCTTTCCAGGACCTTCAACTAGACCAGCATTGTACTTGCAGGGTGCCCCGATGAAGGCAGGAACAATGACTCTGGCTCCTCCATGTTATCAGAAGGCTAATTTATCACTTTATGATACTAAATTATATAAAGAACACTATACTAAACTATACTAAAGAATATAGAAAAGATACTTACAGAATGCTAAAAAGAGAATAATGAAAACTCGTGACTCTCTCCAGAGTCCAGACACAGCTTGGCACTGATTGGCCAAAGAGTTTAAATAACCCACACCAGAAACCAATAAATCACCTGTTGGATAAAAAAATCTCCAAACACATTCCACATGAGCAAAACAGAAGAAAAGCAAATGAGATAATTATTGTTTTCACTTTTCTCTGAGGCCTCACAGCTTCCCAGGAGGAAAATCCTGGGTGAAGGGATTTTTCCAGAAAATGTGAATGTGACAGACCAGGTTGCTCAGAGCCCCATCCAACCTGGCCTTAAACATCCAGATCCCATCTCTCCCAGTCTCATGCACACCTGCCCAAGATTCACACACTGATATAAAAGATAAAAGAATCAGAAGAGGCCATGGTTTTTGCTCAAGACTGTTTTACACAAGTCACCCTGAATCAGCTGGGACTCCTGCCAACCTCACATCCTGAATTTTCTTTGAAAAGCAAATAAAGAAACTTTGCATAAGTGAATGATTAAAGAGCAATACCAGACTATTGTTTGTATGACACCTTCTTTTGTTAAGGTGATCTCCAAATGAAAGGTGGACTCATAACTGAGTGATCAGAAGAGCACACTGCTGAGCACCAAATTATTCAGAATCTATTTAATATCTGAAAGACTATCTTAATTTATAACACACAAACAGTGGAAAGATGAGAGTGATTGTCTCGCAAGCACAGGAGCTTTCTGTTCCTGTAATCCACTGACCAAGAAAAGCATCTGACCTACGCAGCAAACAGAGAAGAATAAACTGTTAGCTGGCACAGGCAAGATAAAAGGGAGAAGTCATTTCTTGTGCCTCCAGTTGCACATATTCAGTTCCAGCACAAAGTCTTGTCAATTCCTGGCCTTATAAATTCATTAGTCAGCCTTTACCCCTCCTGAAACAATCCCTTTCCTCAAATGCCTTCTAAAAACAAATTTTTCTTCTGATAGATCCCTTTTTATTGTATTGCCAAGGCACAAGGGAGGAATAAAGCTTATACTTTCAGGCTTTTCCATGCAAAAGAGATGAACCAAAAGATCTAAAACACATTCTTCTCTTTGTCTAATAAAAAAATTAGGGTCTTCCCTCCAAAAGTCAGGGCTTCCAGAAAACTGCAAAATTTTCTGATTAAATGTTGGCATTAGTTAACAACTCATACTATTCTCTGACATGATGGAGAGAAACCAGTGGTGGAAGCTACTTTTGACACAATATGTCAGTATGAATGACATTCACAATAACCATTAATTAACTTCTAGTTTTTTAAAGTTCTTGCATGAATCTATGTTTAAAACACAAGAAATTGCTTATTCTGTTTGACAGAGAAAAATGTGGTGAACTGAAGAGAATTGCAGCCTTATGGGCATTTGGCATAAGCCAGTCAGAATGAGCCACAACAAATTTTAGTACCATTCAAAACCTCTCAAGTCAAGTATGAACTATTGGGCTCATGGCTGGCACAAAGAGAAAATCTCCATGGCCTGAAATACTTATTTCATAAATACAAAAATATTGATTAGTATTCATCATTTAGATTAGCTCAAGAAGTTTCAGAGCTGAGACAGGTTTTTTTCAGTGTTGTCTGATTTACCAGACAACACTGGTAAACTTAACAATTTTAAAAGATTTCTAAAAAAAAAAAAAGCAATCCTATATCTCACAAATTAACAGGAAAGGAAGCTTTGATTGTCCTTACTTGAAACTAAAAAGTACAGAGCAGCCCTGTTCATCTGCACTCACTAGAAGGTTTCCCAACCCAGTTCCATTTTGTGGTTATAGTTCATATCTGTAGGGTACCCTGAACTTCTGAAATTCTCAGAACCTGTTCTTTGTAGCTGAGAAAACACAAAATAATGAAGAAAATCTGGCCAACAGAAACACATAAAAATTGAACTTATAGGATTTTACTTTTTATGCTATTTTTGCATGCATTAATATGTTTGTACATGTGCCCAGAAGCAGCACTTCATCAAGAAACAGCATAAGCCTAGGTAGCTGTGTTTGAAAACTTTGATTTTAAACTAAATTCTAAGGGAAATTTTTGCTTTACCTATGTATTTAGATTATCTCATTTCCTCTAAAACCAGCGTTATAAGTTCACTCCTCTACTCTGCTTTCATGTATTAGTGAAAGAAAGCAGTTTGTGAAATATGCAAGGACAACACTCTTTACTATACAGCAATGTATCATTCCTCTGACAAAATGGGTATCCCTATATCTGGTATCCCATATGCTCCTAGACTTTAAAGTTAGAATCAATGGATAGAAACAGAACAGAGAATTGAAGGGGCTGTAAAACAGATCAGGATAATCACATATTTGTATCAGAGAATTCCCAGATTCCAGCAATCATAAAGCTATACACAGAGAAGATAAAACAAAAGGAAAAAATCAGAATAACCAGATGGAATACTGTTGCTGAGGGCTCCCAGCTTTGTCAGCTAGGAGCTTGTCATTTGACTTACAATAATTTATTTTCTTTTACAAGTGCTGTATTATATTTACAATATATTCCATTTTTAGAGGGACAGACTCCCTCCAAAATTTAATCAAGTTTGTTTCACTTGTTCTCCTGCAGGAAAGATGTCTTTCCTCCATAAATCTGTTTATTATGTTCCTCCATTTTCAATTCAAAGTCATCTAAGCATGTCATTGAAATTCCATACCCTTATTGTTAAATAAAGGATGTGTGCTATAATTTTTAAGGTTTGTACTAAACTGTGTCCTATGGAATAATTTTATATGACTAGATATCTCACTGGCAATCTAAAAGATATCTTGAATTGCCTCTCTAAAAATGCACTTCAAACAGAGAAGGGTATATAGTTCATAAATTTTGAGCAGCTACTAAACTGCTATGCAAATGTCTTTGCAGAATTGGGACTTTAAAGAAAGAGAGCATTGATTTTATTCTCCTAGGAATTTGTTTTAAAAAAAGCCCAGCACATCATTAGATAATATTCAAGAACTGCATGTTATTCTAAGCTATTCAGAACCCAGGTTTCTCAGGGAATACAAAAAATTTCACAGTTGTTTTAATCTTTGCTGCAGATTCTACTTCCTAATAATACATCATGAAGAAATGGAAATTAATTAAAGATAACCTTTAGTACTGGGAGAGAAGAGAAGAAAATTTAACAAAAGGTAAGCATTCTGAAAGACCACTGAGAAGAGAAGAACAAACTTTTTTTCAATTTTAATTTAATTTAAAAATTCTTTTCTTTTTCCTTAAAAACAAAACAAAAACAAAAAAAAACTAAAAGTGGAAAAAATGCTTTGAAAAATTATAATATAGCTAATTTTAATTAAACAGCCATCCAAAACCCCAATATAATACTTAGTAAATTGCATTTCAGGTAGCGACCATTTATCTGGGGATTTATCATACCCTTCCTTAACTCACCTAAAATTAACAGTAAAACACATTTTACTGATTTGCTTAAAGTGAAAAGTTAGTTCCGGACCAGTCTTTGCTGTTATCATATTATAATTCCTGAAAGAAAAATATACAACGCCTTTCTTTCTGTAAAGGTATTCTACCCTGTCCTAGGACATCCATCTCCCATTGCTGGTACTGCTGTTCCCTACTGGAATGTTTTGCTCACAGGTGATGACTATATCACCACGCACAGATATGATAGCAGTTTTCAATGTAGGGTGTTTCTTATACCTCTCCTTCATTATGAAAGATCTGTAATAAGATTTGCCCCATACTGTAAGTTATGTGATCTAGAAAGCCAAGAAGTCTGAATGTAGGTTTGGGATGAAGTAACAACCCAGCCTAAATCACTCTTTAAAAGAAAATCTCTATTTTAAAAAGCTACTCATGGGGCTGTCTAGCTTACTGTTTCAGTCTCATGAAATTCCCATTTCAATATCAGGCTCCAGTCTATAGCTGCTCATTGCAACACATCTTCCCAGTTCCTCTCTCCTGAAATGGGAGGACATATAAACCCATTTTTAGCACATGAAATAGTCCAGCTATTTTATCTTTACCAGGAACTGAGTCTATTTTCCACCATTCAAAGCCCAATCCTAATGAAGACCCAGCTCTCTGGGAAATGAGGCCCAAATATGCCCATGACAGCTGTCACTCACCCAGGAACTCAGCACTACCATCCCCCAGGACAGGTCCGGGTCATGAAGGAACATGAGATCTGCCTACAGGTGCCAATTAGTGTTCAGATTCAGGCTGATTCAGTGTCAGCAAAGAGGCATAATCATAATTTTCTGTGCACCACCAGTTTTCTGCTTTCTTGTGCCTAACCTGTAGATATTATCATCCTTCACAATTAAGACCATTTTTTCTCCCCCCTGAACTCTAAATATAATTACTGCTTCCTTAGGCTCCTGTCTTTTCCTACTTTTTGTCTTACAGGCTAATGATCTGTCCACTAATATCAAATTATTTGCTCTCCTAATTGCCTATTTTCAAATAATAGATTGTGGAGGAAGGAGGCTACCTTAGCACTTTCTCTGTACATTTCAAAAGAAGAAAGAATTGATACATTAGAAATGAAAGGCTCAAATCCCAGCATAGCTCTAGTCCTACTTATAACTCACATATATATTTCATCCACAATATTAAAATATTTAACAAAATTTCTGCAGTATTTGTTTTTCCTTTCCCTTCCAGTATCAGTTACTTTCATTCCAAAGCCTGTGAGTTTTTTCATTTTCAGACCAAACATTCAAGGCATCCTTAAAGTTTAATACTGCCATAATGCTGCATTTAAAAATTAAAAAAAAAGAGAAAAATTATTATTGAATCCAGTGATATTTTTCCCACCTTGTAATAATTCTTCCTGTATGTCAATACAAAAAAGGAAACCACAACCACAGACAGCTGACTAGGTTACCAGTTTGCGATGAGTTCAGCTGTGTGACATGGGCTACAGAGATTATAAACTTCAGAACATAAGCTTTCCAAAAGTTAAAGTGACTCTACTGATGAGATTCTCCCTGGAGAGTCTTTTGTGAAGTTAGACATTAAACATGTAAATGTATTATGCATAGCATATTCATTTATGCCTAACATTTATTTATCAAGACGGGCAGAAAAATAAAGCACAAAATAACTGGTAAGACCTTAAGAAAACCTGAAATCTTTAATAACAAATTTTAAAAATCTTAAAATAACGTTCATGTTTTAAAAATAGAGAACTTCAAACATGCAACTTTGAATTTCCTTTCATATGACAGTAAATTTCTAACAAAATCGTCAGCAATTAACAGTAAGTGAACGTAACTTCCCACAAACTTAATTACAAGATGCTTCATCTTTAACCTAATGACCTAACCAAAAGGTGACAGAGAAACATTTTCATTGCTTCCACCAGCCCCTTTGTCCTCAAATCCATCTACGTGACAAATGATCACTGAATAGCCATCTTCATGTGCCTGCATTCCCAGCAGCATATAGCACTTTCCCAATCAAGGGAAGTGCCCTGTAATCATGTTTCATGATCAGTCTGAATTACGGACTTAAGACTCTTCCACAGTACTTACTGTGAGGGAAACTCCTAGTGAAAAATAAGCACTTTTTTAGCAATGCCCTGCTCACATACTCAGACTCACATTTTCCAAGTGGCCAACAATAAAACCAAATAACATTAATATTTCACACACCTACTAAACTCAGAAAAGCACATCCCATTCTCTTAGAAATCAGAATGAAAAACAAATCTCCTTATATTCCACAAATGATCAACTGAATAGCCATCTTCATGTGCCTGCATTCCCAGCAGCATATAACTTTCCCAATCAAGGGAAGTGCCCTGTAATCATGTTTCATGATCAGTCTGAATTACGGACTTAAGACTCTTCCACAGTACTTACTGTGAGGGAAACTCCTAGTGAAAAATAAGCACTTTTTTAGCAATGCCCTGCTCACATACTCAGACTCACATTTTCCAAGTGGCCAACAATAAAACCAAATAACATTAATATTTCACACACCTACTAAACTCAGAAAAGCACATCCCATTCTCTTAGAAACTCCAAATTTGTTGTAGTTACTGGAAGGGGGGTCACAAAATCAGCGGTACTAATGAAAAACATGTTCCTTGTCCATCTCCTTATGCTCCTTGGATTTAGATTTTTGAGGGGTTTTTAATGGATTCTTTTCCTCTGCACAAGAATTCTAGTCCCTGTTCTACAATTTTTATGGACTGCCACTTTAGAGCACATTTCCTGCAAAGAAGGAAAGAGCTTGAAGATATAGTTCTTCCAAACAAAGGCAGGTACTGCACAAAGACAATGGATATTAATGATTTTAAAAAATTTATTCCACCCCAGCAGCCTCAGTGAATGAGATAAAATTTCACTAAGAGTTAAGTGATTCCAGTATGAATTCGAGTTTGGGCAGAGCAACAGGTAACCACTACAAGCAGGAGGTCATCATGCTCTGCCCTTATATTTCTGTAACAAGTTTTCAAGTCTCATCATCCCCTCTCTTGGAGCCAAAGCCAGATGTAATTCTGGTTTTACTGCGGTGGCAAATAATAAAAGAGGGGCAGTTTCTCTTTAATTTAAGGCTTATGACAGAGAAAATTTCAATGGAAGTTAAATTAACTATTGACATTTATCACAATAATTTGTTCCATAGCCTCTGACCTGCAAGACAATAGCAGGATAATACAGACTTCAGGACATGACAGAGCTGGGAAAAGAATCCAAGTAAGCAGCCTGTCAAATATGAGACTTCTTTTACAGACAGAGAAAATCCAGTGGTGACTGGATCTTTCTATTTTATCTTTGAGATGTATTCACACACAAGCAATCCAAACAACATTCATATCTGTTCATTTTGTCACTATATGCAAAATGAGGTCCTGAAAAGTCTTTTTAAAGGAAGAAAGCTGAATTGCTACTGACCATTGCAGCATACAAAACAGCCAGAATGATCTTTATGAGAAAATGCTTTGAAACTTTCAAGTTCTAAGCTTAGCTTCAAAAATACTCTACCATGTGAAGGATTTATGTTTTAAACATTAGATAGGATATTATAAAGGAGATCTGAGATAATAAGAGACAATCTTTTTGATTTAATGGTTTGTTCCAGTTATATTGAGAAAAACTGGAATTTTGCAGCTTTCCTTTCAAAATAATTTTTTAAGACTAGGTATTAATAACACATTGCAGGCTGGCAGGTCTATATTCATCCAATGTAATTTCACTGTATTTTGCATCAGATAATTGTAAATGCATTTTTTATATTAATAAGAGGATAATACCAGAGCATATAATTGCTAGAAGTCTCCACTCCAGAATTTTTTAATTAAAATGCTGGTACCATATCAACATGACAGAGCTTGTGCAGCCCAGGAGCAAAAATATGCTAATAAATACTCGGTCTACCATGCAAATCCTGTGGCTTTGCATTCCTGCAGGAAGCCTCATCTAGTAGCAGGAATCATCTCTAGATATTATAACCAGATCCTTGCCCAAAACTGTTCTGAATCTATGAGTGTAAATTGGCTTTAACATCACAGGGCAGGATAACTCCGGCATGTCAAGCTGAACATTAGCTGACTTTTTCACAAAAATATTTTCCTAAGTAAAGGAAGCGGAAGAGGCAGATTAAAACCAAATCCTGTGTTTGGGCAACGAGCAGCATTTATTTAAATATACCCTTTTTTGCAATTATGCCATCCTGTGGAGAGGGTGGGACAATTAAGCCGATCATACAGGCTTTAATTAGAGGAAATTCTACTGAATTTAAGAGAAGTTTTGCCTCTTTAAAACTCAAACCTCAGTTGGTTCCAGCACCCAGCAGATGATCATTATTTCTCCCTTGAAGCCTCATTAATTGCTCATATAATATAACTTTTTTCCTGACTTGTGTAACAACTCCTTTTCACGTGTGTCTCATCCTTTTTATTACCTAATCAGGCTATTGGCAACAACATTGTCCTGCCTTGGCAACTTCTATAGATTAAATAAATGTTGTCTGCAAATGTGTTTCTCTTTATCTATTTTAAATTTGTTGCCTTTAATTTCAATATCCCTTTGTACCTTTATAATGAGAAAGAGCAAAAAGAGAAGCATCTGACTGAGCTCCTCCACACCAGTTCATCTTTCATACAGCACTAACATCTTTTACTTCATCCATCTTCCTTTTGGTCAGGCAAGCCTTAGAAATATCTCTCTGTTTGGTGGCCCCTCAGTCTGTCATAATTTCCATCTGTGAGGGTCATATTTACTTCTTTTCCACAATTTTGAACTATCTGTTCCTATGCTTTTTTGAATCACTTCCTAAGGCATTGGTCATGTCTCTTTTATGGGTGTCCATTTCTCTTATAGATAGGTTGTCTTTTTTTACACCAATAAGGCAAAAATGTAGCCAATGATTACAGCTTCTCTGCAAAAAGTTATTTATCAATCTCAAGAGCCTGTTGGCTTTGGGGTTATTAAAAAAGTGTTATTTACCTTATGAAGGAGCAGCTTATGTCATGTCAGTAGTTTTCAACACAGATTTAATTTTTAAAAATCCAATACTTTAACAGTATTTGCTGTTCTCTGTTAAAGACAATATGGTATCGGATTTACATTTAGTACAGCACTGCCCCTAAACCTGCTCCAGAGTTCAAGGCATAGCCTAAAAGATCAGTAAGGTGGGTCTAGTAGCAAGCCCAGCACCGAACTTCAGGGTGGAAATAATGTCAGCAGTTGCAGCTGCTCCTTGACCTGACCACTGGTGTCATGGCTGGTCGGTGTGGATCTGAAGTTCCTTTGCACTGGCCAATTTTCAAAATGCCAGAAGACTTTCTAAACAATATTGTAATAAAACTATTAAATACAAATATATATATTACTTTTTTTTAATTTTAAACCCCCTTTGTTTTTTATTCCTTTCCTCAAGAGGGGATTTGGAAGGGGAGCCTACTCTGGTATTTTTGAATCAGCCAATCCAGACACACAATCACACATCTTAGAGATCCCACAGCTGGAGAAGATCAGATGTTCATCATCTGATGACAGGTCATCTGTAAAAACAGAACCTTAGCTATGGAACAATCCGCCAAGATCTCACTGGGCTCTGTGACACTTCATTCTCAGAGGCCAAACTCCACATAACAAGCAAAATATAGTATTTTATAAAAAGGAAGTGAAAGATGTTGACCTCATTGTGCTGTTAGTACTTATGGTCCCTCCTCACTCCTAGTTGTGTAATGTATTTCAAATACTTCAGTGAGAAATTTTTTTGAAATATCATGGACTGAATTACATTTGCAATAGGTGATGATGAAAAGTAGATGCCTAAAGTGAAAAAAAAAAAAGAAATTAGACACAGGTGCCCAGCACCTGCCTGAGGACTGAGGGCATATATTACTGGGCAGCAGACAGCAAGGCAACATCCAAACACCTCCAATAGGATGAGATGTGTATGACTTACTGTACCAAAACCACTTTTCTTCTCTCCTACATCCTCACTTTGTTCAGGTTACAGGGGCAGAAAATCAGGACTCTCGGATTAGGAATAAGCAGTGGCACCCCCTGGCCAGTTTGACTGTGCACATCATGAGGAAAGAGATTGCTGAGTGCACCAGGGATGTTTTAAAGTATTTTTGAACTCATTGAATATTTTTTTGTTGTGGAAAAAAAAAGTATGTTGGCCAGCTAGGAATGAAACAGAAGTTGTTTTGTGATTTCTTACCTGCTGACAGTTTCTTGGGTTTTTTTTCATAAATATTCATAAACCTTTAAGATCTCTTTGTAGATCTAAGAGAAGAATTCTGGGATTTGTATATGAAAAACAGATTTGGACTCTACAGAAAACAGAAAAGACCTATCAGAGTGCTGTCTATGGCAGGTGTCATCTTCATTTCATTCTAGAAAAGAAAAAAGACATGTGCCTTTTGTGGAAATAAATTGCCATTCAGAAGCAAAGATGTATCAAAGTAATGAAACTTGTCTTTTTGGGGCAAGTCCACACTGACAGAACTAGGTGTGTGTAGAGGTTTCCTTAAAATCATACAGGCACAGTGAAATGGGGGTGATAAGCTGAAATAATTAGCTCTGGTTAAGCAATAGGCATCTACACACATGGTGCATTGCATGAGACAGTCACCTCCCAGAAAAATGTTCAGCGGAGAAACTGCACTGGGAGGATTTACCAGGCAGTTTAACTGTTTCTGTCAGTGCCACTGTGGGAGCTCAGTCAGGGGTTTGGTCGGAGCCAGTTTATGCCAATACCTGAAACTTCTAATCAGCAGGACCTAAAAACATATCCACTAAACATTCAAAACTCAAAGAGAACACTAATGATCTAGTAATCACTTCTGCACAAACACCACCATAACAAAAGGGATAAATCTATATTATTTGTTTGGACTGCTGAAAATGAAGAATATTTTACCATTTCTCCTTGCCTTGCAATGAATCACTATGTTTTGCTTTATTTTTTCTGAATAGGCTGGAAAATTACTTTGTGGCAACAATCTTTCATTTACATCTCACCTCTTTAGAAACTCTCAGTTGACCAGATTTTACCTGTAAATAGCCATGCAACCTGGGGAGGAGAAACTGACTTCTTGAGAAAGAGTTACTTTAATGAAGAAGGGTGTGACAGGAGAAAAAATATTTTGTAGAGTTAAAGCATGCTTGCTGCTAAATAAATTCTTCGTACAATTAGGACTTGCAAAGTGGCAAAATGCAATCCAATTAAGAGAGTTAGGTTCATGTATTAACACCAGCCTGGCAGTATTGCTCTCATAGTTCATCAGCAGCTTTACTAATTAGGACTTCGCTGAGCAGAGACATCTGACCTTGCTGTAGCCAGTTCAGATTATTGTTTACCCTTCTGAACTCTCACTGCTTGCTTCTTTCCCTCTTTTTCTTTCTGTTGGACCCCTTCCTGTGACATTCTGCTCCATCTGAAATTATTTCTAGCAACCATCAGCATCAAATTTTTAGCACCTCTCTGCTCACTTACTGATGAACACAAAAAGAAAAAAAAAAGAAAGTGCTTTCAACAGGCATATTTTTCTCCTCATACTTTAAATTCTCTACAATACCAAAATCAGTGCAGGATGCATAGAAAAGTGCCAGGAAGTAATTATAAGTTCCAAGTAGAAAAAAATGGAAATTATCTTTGCTCACCAAATACTAACAAGGGAGGACAGTGTTAAGCGGAAACAACATCACAAATGTTGCTCAGAAAAGCAGAAGTAAGATTTTCTAGATACTACCTTGTCCCTTATAGCTTTGTGGTTAATTGTCCTTAAAATAATGACTAACAGAATAAAAGAGCTTGGCAAGTACACACAGCTTTGTGATGGTGATGAAGCAGCAACTAATAAGCATAATGTAGGAATTCTAAGTATCAAGAGAAAATATTATAAATTTAATTTTTTTCCAAATCAATTCATCAACCAGAACTGCTTCATAATATGTAGAACTAACAGAGCACAAAGAACTCATATATTAATATTTTTTTTCCATTTGACATCAGAATTCTTTTTACACCTCCTAGCAATAACTGCCATGCTACAGAAATAAAAATTATGAATAAAAATTAATTGTAGATCTCTGAGGATAAACCCCATCAGCCTGATGCCAGTTACAGCAAAAATGTATCTATGATATTAAAATGACATTAATAAATGTATTAGGGACAGGGATAGACAGTGAATTAAGCAAATTAGTGGGAAAAGGAAATTTCTAAATACAAAAGAATGCTAATTATAGTATTAGAAATAACTAAGTGACAGAACCTTCCCTGACAGGGAACTTTACTTCATAGTCCTTGAAATCCCCTTTTGTCCTGCATTTCTAATCTTTCTAGGAAATCAAATTTCACTGCTGTATAAATCTCTCAGTGATCTGTTTAGTTTCTAATCTAACCAAACTGGTTTACAGCTGATGTAAATAATTTTCAAAAGAAAGTACAAGCACTACACTTTTCTCACCACTCCGTTCCTTCCTCTGATTTATCTTGTTGTTTCCTCTGCTTCTTGATCTATGTCCCTTCATCTACTAGAAATGCAAATGCCAAGGATGCTTTCTAAACCTTTCATGGACCTTGTAGCTTAGTTTCCAACCAGCTTGATGTCAATGAGTTAATCTTCACTTGTTCCCTAGACCAAGGCATATTTTCAGATACTACGCCCATGTCTGAGAATATTGTTGCAGTACTGAAGCTTGGTGTGATATCTGCAGGAAAAACAGATTTTTTTAGAAACCATTCCCTCTGCTCTCCAATAATATCCTAAAAGCACAACAAACACTAATTCTTATTCTAGCTAACAACTGGATGCAGAACTCAAGTGCAACAAGCTGTACTTCATTCACATTTCAGTGATAAAGAAATCATTTAATCTAAAATGCTTCACTTGCACTCTATCAGTTCCTCTAATAAGTATCTCAGAACAAATCACTCTGCTTTTCAGATGCTTGACTATACATTTTAAGAGTATTCAGTAGATTAATTTCATGTGGGGGAAAGGTTTCCTAAACAGTATACCCACAAACAAATATCTGCAATATGTATCTTGTGATGATGATGAAAAGAAAATTAAATCCAGGCTGGAGATAGAATGGTTTGGGTTGGAAGGAACCTTAAAAATGATCTAGTTCCAATCCCCCTGCCTAGGCAGGGACACCTTCCTCTAGACCAGGTTGCTCAGAGCACCATCCAATCTCCAGGGATGCATGAAGAGATGGGCATGGGTAATATGATATACAAAACTCCTTACCATTCAGAGTGGGCATTTTAAAAACATGATCAATGCTCTATATACCAGTTCATACTTATTGTCCTGAATACTGTCAGGTGATGCTGTTGGGTGGGTGAACTGATCCAGAAGCTTCCCTTTCCACAGAGACCCAGGCACAGGTGTTAGTGGGCAATTGTTTTACTGTGCTCCTTTGATTGCAAGTTCTTTAAAGGATCACAGTACTTGCTGTATGACAAGCATATTGTGGCTACTTCATTTGCCACCAAAGAGCAGAATTAAGGTTATGGGTAGTACCTTTTGTAGTACCTTTTAATCTCAGATTAAGTACCTTTAAAGTACCTTTAAAGGCATTGGTAGTACCTTTTAACTTCAGATTTCATTTCAGTTACACCTGAAGTTGCATCATTTAAACTCACATCTATATAATTTATAATGGATTTTGTTTAGAATACGTAAACCTAGACATACAACTTTGTTTTAAATCTTAGAGTTAGATTTAGGACATAAGCCAAACTAAGAACTTTTGAACTGGTATTTCTAGGATACTAATTGTAAGCCTATTGACCCACCTCACTTGCAAGAGGCTTCAGGTCAGGCTTACAGCCATCAGTATTTCAATAACTTCACCAGAGACAGTTCAGGAAATAAGGGATTTGAAGGCTGCCAGGGATCTAGCTTTGGCTGAGGAAACTGTACACACAAATTCAGCCAGCTCAGGTGGGCCTTCATAAAAGAGAAGATGGGAAATAGCAGTAGGAAAAAAGGGACTACCTTTCAAGAGACATCCTTACAACCAACTGAATCCAAGTAGGATAAAAGACCTCTTGCTTGTATCTGAAAATATGGATGTAATTCAATTAGACATAATACAACCAAGTTGGTTTAGATTATCAGCACAATTTAACCACTTAGTTGGGATCCAGATAAATCAGTCTTTCTTGTACTTTCTCCCTGGGATTTTTGTTTCTGCTCTTCTGAGCACAGTGGTGACTCCTCACCTTCTGCTTTTCTCCTTTATGCTCACATTATTCATTATTTTCCTGCTGTAACTTTTTCTCCTTCTATAGGGAGCAGGATTTTGAAAGTTTGGTGGAAAGAGTCTAGTCCCTCTTTGTCCCCTAGCATCCCACTGCCATGTGTGACCAGGTGTAACCACATGCCATCATGACTGATCACTTACCAGGCCATGGAAGTGTACTTGGCACAGACTGGGAGCACTGGTCAGAATTACAGTTTCCAGAAAACCAATTGCACCAAATCTCCCATAATCCTTCTTGAAAAGTGCTCCAGAAAAAGAGAGCATTTCCAGAAAGATGAAAAAAAAAAAAAAACCAGAAATGCTAGCATCCCTAGCCATGTGCAATTTCCTATCATAGGTGACACAAATAAGGATTTGCATTTGAAAATGAACTGTTCAGTTAATTTTCACAAAATACAGTCCCTAGTGCAGACACCCCTGAGCTTTTACCAGGATATTAACTTCACAGAGAAATAATTCTTTGATACCATATTTTGATATAACAGAGAAAATCTCTTGTTTGTCTTGTCATATTGTCTGTTGAAATTTTTTGCCCACAAATGCAATTCATATCTATAGATTTTGTGGGAAATAAGTGAATGTGTCTTTATTGTATTGCCAGAAAACAGCCATTTCAAGGTATGTTAAGTGGTTTATATGGATTACAAGAAATCATTTATTGTATTCCTCAAATTCAGATGACCTAGATAAAAAAAAAAACTAGTCTTACTTAAATGAAAAACCAGCTCACTGAAAATGTTGTAAGTGAAGATGCCTAAACTAAGTCTTTACCTTAATTTTATCGAGCAACACTACATTACTTCATGCATGCAAATTTAATCTATGCTTCTTTAGAGTATGTGCATGTGACACATTTCAGATTTGTCTCAAGGCACTTCATCTGTTATTATGGAATACCTATTCCTTTGTAATTTATGGTATACAAGTCATTAATTATACGGTAAGAATTATAAATTTTGGATGGATATTTATTTTCCCAATGAAAATTATAAAGAGATCATTTTTATAACAAACATTTAGTAATAGAAATCTTCAGCATTTTACAAGCTGAAAATACTCTTCCTTGGAGAAATATGAATCTGTAGTGTTGTCACATTCCACTGAGGGAAAATATGAGGAGTTCTTTTAGAATTTTAGATGGTCAGGAACAAAATTAAGTTGAACAAAGCAAACCTTGTCCGTAGGTTGGAGGCAGATTCATGACTTGGGTCACCAGGACAGAGCGACAATAGTGTGTTTTATTGTTCAGAGCCTTCTCATATAGGGAGTTACAAAACTCCTGGGTGTGACCATGTTCACAGGGGTTTTCAGATTGGGGAAGAGACAAGGATTTGACTCCATGTTTCAGAAGGTTTGATTGATTATTTTATGATGTATATTACATTAAAACTAGAATAGAAGAAAGGATTTCATCAGAAGGCTAGCTAAGAATAGAATAGAAAAGAATGATAACAAAGGTTTGTGGCTCAGACTCCCTGTCCGAGCCAGCTGGGCTGTGATTGGCCATTAATTACAAACATCCAACATGGGCCAATCACAGATCCACCTGTTGCATTCCACAGCAGCAGATAATCAATGTTTGCATTTTGTTCCTGAGGCCTCTGGGCATCTCAGGAGGAAAAATCCTAAGGAAAGGATTTTTCATAAAAGATGTCTGCGAAACCTAGCTGTAGATTTGTTGAGGTCTCAGCACCACCCAGCTCCTTGAGCAGTGATATCTCTGCATTCCCAACTGAACATGATTGGATGAGGCCTTTGTTTGAGTTTAAACCTATCCTATGGTTGCTCACTCAGAGACTTGTGTATTTCTGAACTAGGTGAGCCAAATTGGATTTATGTTATGGCTACATTTATCTTGTCCAGCTACAGACTAGCTGTACTGTGATATCTGAAAACCATTTATCAGTAACAAAAAAGAGAAAGGAGTTGCCTAAAGGAAAGAGGACTGGAAAAGTCAAAAAAGAAGGAAGGAAAATGGAAAAGGAATACAGGATCAGGGAGCCATCAACATCCACAAAACAGGGGGCGTGCATGCAGCTCTCAGAGAGGTCACATCTCCCCCAGTGACGGGTGATTGGACATGCAGTGAGGGAGTGGGCGCTCGAGCAGGAGCAGGTCCAGGACCCTGGGCACAGTCATGGCAAGGATTGCAGCAGTGGTCTGGATCAGAGGTGGGCAGGTGTCACAGACATCTTTTATGGAAAATCCTTTCCTTAGGATTTTTCCTCCTGAGAAGCTGAGAGGCCTCAGGAACAAAATGTAAACATTGATTATCTGCTGCTGTGGAATGAAACAGGTGGATCTGTGATTGGCCCATCTTGGATGCTTATAATTAATGGCCAATCACAGCCCAGCTGGCTCAGACAGAGAACCGAGCCACAAACCTTCATTATCATTCCTTCCTATTCTATTCTTAGCCAGCCTTCTGATAAGATCTTTTTTTTTCTATTCTTTTAGTATAGTTCTAATGTAATATATATAATAAAATAATCAATCAAGCCTTCTGAAACATGGAGTCAGATGTTCATCTCTTCCCTCATCCAAGAACCCCTGTGAACACGGCCACAGGCAGGGCTGGACACAGGTGACTCAGGCAGAAGGTCCAGAACCCTGGACAGGGTCAAGACAAGGATCCCAGTGATGGGCTGGCTCAGAGGCAGGCAGGGCTGGACGCAGAGACACAGAGAGACAGGACAGGCACAAGGGAGAGCAAGAGCTGGCAAGGGCAGGTGTTGGAACTCAGTGCATCCCTCTGGGTGTCCAGAGTTGTCGAGGTCCCCACCGGGGGGCTCGGAGACCTTGGCATGCTGCCCAGAACACCTGTGGGTTTGATTATGACCCATGGAGCAAGTTACCAGCTTTGTATGTGGACGTGAAAGTCACACAGGTTTGAATGGTGTAATAACAAAATAATCACAGGGTGAAAATGTAGATTTTAGGATTTTTGGTATGGGGGTTATGGGGACAAGATGGAGGAATCAGGCCATGTCTAGTCTTTCTTCTTCTTGTTCTCCATTTTCTGCAGTGATGTTGGCACTTTGGGATTGGTTTAGAGTAGAAGTGCACTGTCTAACATAGGTGATAGGTATTGGGAATTAAGAGTAAATATGTTATACATAGTTTGTAGTAGAAAAAGACAGCACTGCCTCAGGGGTGGTCAGAGTGCTCATGGCTGCCTTGCTGAGCAGACCTCAGTTGGGCAGAAAGAAAATTTTGTAGATAAGAATTAATAAACAACCTCAAGAGCGAAAAGTGAGGAGTCCAGACTCGTTCTTCAGCCACGTGGACTGAAGCAGAGACATCCCATGCATCTCGGAGCTGCAATTATCAACAGCAGCCCAAGAGGTAGGAGAGCCAAAAGACAGGCTGGGGTCACGGCAAAGGAATGAGCGAGGCAGAGAGCAAACAGCAGTTAGTTTTTATAACCCCTAGCCTCTCCCAAATTCTTCCTGCTGACAGAAGGAGACCATCGGCCCAGCCCAACCCTTCAGTGCAGTCCATTGGTGGAGACCTTTTGCTATCTGAGTGGAGAAGCCCCTCTGAGGAGTACAGGGTCTTCTTCTGACAGCCTGTCCTATGTGAGGTGGTGTTGAGGTAAGGTGTCCCCAGACACAAGGCTTTCTCCCATCTTCTAATTGACTCCTGTACGTGGCACATGTGCGCTCCCTCCCCACATGCCTCTGACAATCAGTATTGAGACAAACCAAAACTAAATTGGCTCCTCACAAGCATTTAGAACAAGATACAACCACCAGTGTATATGATTCAATATGATCTCAAATCAAAAAAAAAGCAAAATTAAAAAAAAAAAAACCACACCCTTCTTAGTTTTGCCCAAATGGATGCAAACTCTTTACCTTTTTAACTCTTTATCTATTTAAAAGTTAAAAATATTAGCAGCAGAAAGAAGATGAAAATGTCCTTTTTTTTCTCTCCTGCTTTCCCTTCCCCTTTCTATGACCATTTTATACACAGTTCTGATGAAAAAAGTCAAGGCTCATCTAAAATATTTTTTTATGAAGCTCGGGAGAAAATACATTCATGTTTTCAGGTCTGTGAGAAGTATTTCACACAATAATTTCATAATTAGTTAAACATACATTTAACTTATATTTATCTTTCTGGAGAAACCACTTGCCTTTTTTGTTGTTGTTAAATATTCATTCCACAGCAGCAGATCCCACTCATCAAGGAGTTTAGATAAGATCATTAAGGTCCCTTGGAGTAGGGGAATTTCACATTGTGTTAGAATAACACCCAGAAGAATGCCTTCCTAATCTTTATTAGAGGCTCTGTTGAGGAAATAAAAGTGATATATAGAGAGAACCATAGGCTAGAAGCAACTTTAAAAGTCATCAAGTTCCAGTTGCGATTCCATTGTCATGGATGCAACTCACTAGATCAGGTTGCTCAGGACCCCAAACAACCTGGCCTTGAGCAATGCCATGGATTGGGCATAATATGTATCTCCCACTGGTGACTGAAATATAATTTTTTTTCATTATTATTACAGATATCTTCCACTATATTTTTCTATGTATCCATAGATATATAGACCTTGGTCATATATTTTAACATATATAAATCTCATTTGAGTTAAACTCCCTGTATTTAAGTGAATGCAAGGTAAAGTGCATCATGTGCATTAGTCTTCCACTTGAAGAATAATACAACATAAGTGCGTGCAGTGTCATGGATTAGTGAACCAAATCCCTGCATTGTGCCAGAGATAGATCACATCTGCAATTAATAGCAGCAATCTGGCTTTTATAATGCCTTTCATAGAGAAGATACCTAAATGCTGTCAGTTTTAGAGCGATAACAGCAGCCAAGCCCAGTGTGTTAGACTTGCTCTGTTCAGGGTTGAAATGTGAGGAGGCAAAGGCATCAGCCGTGCCTAACAACCTCACACAACCAGAGCATTCTTTATGCAACTGGAGTATTGTGCACAGTACTGGCCAAGGAGTAACAACAAATAATTATTTTGCCTCTGGACAATTTTTCCTGCAACAGAAGGATCCTGTAATCAAGCAGAATTTGCTTACAATGCACTTGAAAAGACATTAGGAGCTAAAGCAGGGACCAACACATGGAAATAAATTCCAGCACCATCATCCTGAGCTGGTGTTGGCCCCTCTACCTATAAGTAGGTTTGATCTCCATAAAAAAGATTCAGAATCCATCCAAGGGGAGGAATGGGACAGATACCTCATTCTGAAAATCTTTTGGTGAATGATCAGATTTGGAAAATGTACATGCTACAGAACCCTGTCCTGTCTGTGAGCAAGAACAAAACCTCAAGATAGTTCATCAGGAAAGGAAAAATATTAGCTATGCAGTTACCATTATTAAAGGCACAATGTGGTACTAAGGTTATGCAGTGACTCTCAGGAGAATGTGTCAGACAAGGGATTCTTTTCCACTCTTGCTTGCTCTCATCCCTCTAGAAAAAGTATGTCTGTAATTCCTTATCTAGCCCCCTCTCTATGAATATCTGCCCATGGTACTAAAAGAGTTCCTATGTATTTTTCATACAATTTCAGGTTTCTGGCTTCTCTTTAGCACACAGACTGGGGACCTTACCTGAATCAGAAGAAAAGTAATGCAAGGAAAAGTTCAAAAGCAGGTATGCATATTACAGGATTAACTTGGAGAACTCAAGACAATGTGATTTGCTATTCTGAAATTTTCCCTAATTCCAGTGATGACTAGAGCATCTTTAGCCACCATATCATCATGCTGCTAGCCTTGCCAAGACTGAGCTCAACCACTCAAAAAGTGGATTATGCCATAGGATTTCCAAGGGCATTTATCACTTATGTTAACTCATCAGGGATAGAATACTAATCCCCAGAAAATTATAAACTGAGCTGTCCTGTCAAATCTTTGTATCAGTAGCCAGTAGTGCTGTGCCATAAGATCTCAAGAGGATTTGAAACTGTCCTCTCAGCAGGCTGCCATGAATGTTTTGCTTCACTTTGAGAGAGCTGACTGGTAAAGTTTATATGAGGTAAGTCAAACCAGCACACTCAAGGACAATTCTTCTGTGGACTAGATGCCAGAGAGGAGTATATGCTCTGGAACTGAAGTTTTGCCTATTTTAATACTAGTTTAAAAAAACCACAAAAACACAAAAACAAAAAAAAAAAAAAAGAAAATTAAAAACCCGAACACTTTACCTTCTTCTTTCAAGTATTGATTTAGTCCATTCAGTCTTTTGATCAGTGATCCAAAACATACACTAAAAACAAAGTGGTAGCAAGGACAGTAAAGAGATGGTGGCCCTGGAAATACTAGACAATAATGTTTTCAAGGAAAACACATTTTTCTGTAGAGATTAAGGGATGTGGTCTGAAGAGAGATACTAGTCAGCACAACACATCTCTCTCTTTGCTAAGTCTCAAAGAGCACCATCAGTCCAGGTCAAAAAAAGTAAAATGAAAACAACCTCATCCAGTTCTACAGAGAAAGATCAGGGATGGGGTGGAGATGCAATGTCTTTCACAATTAACGGAAAATATTAATAGCCACCTTCAGCTTTTGAAGCTCTGTAGATTCTAAGAGCAAACATTAGAAAGACAAAGATTTTTATGCTTAATTGCTGAGTAACTTTAAAAAAACAAAGTAATTGAAATTCTTTTTTTGTTTTTAGCAACAAGAATAGAAGTTGTTATAAGGCAGCATTAACATCTTGATATACATGACAAAACAAAAGTCACATTTGCTTCCAGAAATTGGGAAATGTGAAAATTTTTACAATGGGCATAGAAGAATGAGACTGTCGTGCACTGAAGCTTCTTTGGAAAAGTTTTAGCAAGAACAACAACATTTTCTTGTGTGATCTTCCAGTAGTCTAATTTTCACAGCTTGTCTCTGAGCAAGCTCCAGTCTCCAAGCACATCCAATGCAGGAACAGAATCTTCATTGGAGAAAGGTCTCTCCTCTATGAGCTGAGGGACACAGTATCTTTGAATAATGTGAGGGCCACATTCCTGAACCTCTTTGGGCTGGCTTCTAGGCTGGAACCAATGTGACTTGTGGGGAAGAATCAGTCAAGCACAAGCTCAATAGTGGGGATGTCAGTGTACCAAAGTGGTCAATATAATCTTAAAGACACAAATTAAGGAATACTAAGACTGGATTACAAAGGAACAATGTTATATTTGCATTAGGAACTAGAACAATTATTACTGAGTTGGCATGCATGTTGGCAACGTCAATCTGCCGAGAGCTTGCAGACTAAAAATGCATAATAATTTTATTCTGTCATAATAAAAACAAATCTGGATTTTCTTTCCCTATCAATAGTAAAAGCTTGAGATTTTACCACTTTAGATGAATTTGACAGTATGGTTTAGGAAAAAAATACCCATGTTTTGCTATAGAACTTGCATTAGAGATTGAAGTGAGATAGACAAGGCACTTGTTTCTTCATGCAGAATAGCCCCTTCCTGTACCTTATACATGACCCTTCTTCCTCACAGCATGGCCAGCAGACTCCAACTGCAGGCTTCCCAAGCAGACTCTGACTGCAGACTCCAACTGCACTCACAGCAGACCCTTCTCTTAACTAGCTAACCCACTCTTTCATAACACCCATCCTTACTGGACATGGCTGTGACCCATTTAGGGCAAGGCTGTTCCTCCTCTTTGGTAATTAATACAGCTGCAACTCATTAGGGGTGAAGTTGCTTGCAATCCATTCTCCTACACCCCTGATTTAAAAGATAGGAAAGAGCTCAGGTTTGCTTGTGTTTTAAAAAACCCAAGTTTTAACAGGAACCCCTTTCAGTACACCAGGTTGCTCAGAGCCCCATCCAAGCTGGCACTGAATGCTTTCAGAAGTGGGGTGGCAGGATGGGAAGGCAGGACTGAGAAGTGAAGGGACTGAAAGGACCTGGATACAAAACTAGCCTCTGCCCTTCCCAAGCCACTTACTTTATGTGATGCTGCATGCACGAGCATTTAACCTTTTAACTTCCACTAATGGAATTTACCATCATTAATGGCTTTCTAAACACATCTCATTATATTTCATTTAGTGTTCAGTCATTGTTCAGACTGATTTATTGCTTGGTTGGGGGGAGGAGGTGTTTAGCATGAAAAAATGAAAGATCCTAGCAGTGATAGGAGTGACAATCCCTTAAATTAGTATTTTATTTCTTAACTTCCACAGTGTTTATACCCTTCAATTTGGTACTCCTTTAAAAACCCATTAAGGCTATTCTGTATTATTTTTCATTTATTTTGAGGAGGATAAAGAAGTTGTGAAGCTTCCAGCAAGCTCATAATTTTGAAAATCTCTGCAACTGCACTTCTTTAAGCAACTTCCCCCCTTGAAGTCTGCTCTTTAAAGACAGAAAGACCATATAGCCTGTTAGAATATAAAGTAGGATATAGACTGAGTAGAGTAACTGCCAGATAAAGCACTCCAGAAATTAAATAGGATGAACACATTTATTTCTGAATTCCTTTCAAATCAATTCTCTGGAGCAGAAAGAATTCAAAACAGAATCATTTGTTGAAAATTCTGGTAGCTGCTATCTATCAAGTTTGTAAATCTTTATAAATTTGCTAGTTAAAAGGAATGTGTGTTTTATATTTGACTCTAGCAGAGTTACAGGTACTATTAACCAGGCAATCCATTAACACTTGGGGAAAAAAAAAGAAAAACCAACACAAACACCCAGAAAAAATTTTGCCCAGGTTTGCATTGTTTAAGAGAACATTTAACTAGGGTTTATATGCACAAATGTAAACTGATATGTTTCTCCTAGTGCAATATGATATTTGTATAAAATACATTTTAAGTAACCATTCCAATAGCTACTAAATCCTTCACCTAAATATCAGCCTCTGCATGGGGGAAAGTTTAAGTCATGCAGCTCCAAAAATGCACCAAAAGTTCAAAATAGGAATTTTCAAGAATTTCTGCCATCAGAGTTAATCTACCCCTTGAAGACTGACCCTTGCACAAGAACAGTAGAACACATTTATGGCAAGTTCCTTTTTCTTCAGCTTTCCTTCTCCTTCTAAAAAACATTCATGACTGTGAACCACCATGACTCTGTAAGGTCCTCACGATTCCACACTGCCACTGTAAAACCAAGTGAACTACCAGACGTTTGTGCCTGTTTCAGGCAGAACCCTGAGTAATTACACCACATTAGAGAGAACCATGCCCCAGAAACCAAAACCAATTTGGCAGGAGGCACAAGTGGGAAGGTGGCAAATGTTTCCTCTCACTGCCCTCCGCTGCATATTAAGACTGCATCAGTTCCTATGAAATAAAAATATGACATCTCCTCTTTGTAATAATGACTGAGGAATAGACTCAGACCAGTGGGGAATCTCAATAGTTTATTCAAAGAAAGGAGCTGGTTTTATAGACTTCTTTAGGACACAGTATTTCCTTATATGGTGATTTTCACTGAATGACCTGTCACACACTGCCACGTCAGCAATGTTCTTGCTCAGTGTCCCCATATGGGGTTATCACACACTGTTCACCTGTCAGCTCTGCAGGTCTCTGCCCTGTGGCACCTCCTCCCCTCAAGATCAGGCTGCTCTGTGCTCCCACATGCTTCGCAGCTGTAACTCAATTCTATCCTCTTCTCTTCCCAAACCTCCCAAAATTACTTTTTCATAATGCTTTACTATATCTGGTCTGGTGTTATCCTCTGTAAAACATTACTGTTGTCTTCAAAATGTCAAAAACATTTAAAATATTTGTGGATGTTGGGGGGGAGTCTCAGTGAAAGATATCTAAACTTTCAGGGGAAACACTTAAAATTGTCCGTGTACCACCAGCCACAGCTATTAAAGCTGTTAATTTTAATAATCATTTGCCAGGGGCACTGTGAAGGTCTGTGCATATGTGTATGTCTGTGTTCATAATTCTTCATTAAAAAGTCACAGTGCTAATAGCCTAGAAACACTATCTTTTTTTTCCCCATCATTAATTGATTGTCAGCAAGGCAAGTTTCCAACACTGTGTTCCCCTTCAGAATACTGCAATTACCAAGTTCTTGAGTATTTTTGGATTTTGAAAGCAAACAGATTATTCAAATCCACCTCAGTTTTTTTTTTTTATTTCTATTGTTGAATAATAGTTTGGGGGAGCATGCAGTCCTTTCTTATGTGCTCCCAACAATAAAAAAAATAGAAATGCATGTCTATTACTTGCCCTGGACAAGCTGTGTTTCTTGAAAGCCATACAAAGCTCAGAGAGCTGTAAGTGCAATACAGGAGTCAGTGGCACTCTCAAGTGATGGATCTCAAGGTCACACTTGAGTGCCTCAGAAGACTAACCAAGAAAGGCTGAGAAGATTACCTTGAAAGTATGTAATTAAGTGATAATATCAGCGCCCCTGTGCCTTGCAGAGCAATTTACTTGTGATGAACAATTTCTTCTCCAGCCTTGTAACTGAGTCACTGAACATTAAATTGTTCTATCAAAGA
Organism: Emberiza elegans; assembly: GCA_024865655.1. Classification (NCBI taxonomy): domain Eukaryota; kingdom Metazoa; phylum Chordata; class Aves; order Passeriformes; family Fringillidae; genus Emberiza; species Emberiza elegans. The sequence goes on from JALJVW010000158.1 coordinate 9,758,496, forward strand.
ACAAATAGGCAACAATGTTATTGTTGTTGGAATTCCTAGATGGAAAAAAAAAAAGTAAAACTTGCCAAATGGAAACAACAAACTGCCCCCCCCCATGCTGAAACTGTAGCAGGTAAGAAGATTAATGAAGTTGTTTCAGTCTTATACTTCGATACAATCTTGTGCAAATTACAGAAAATAATAAAAATAATGACTTTTCAAAGCTTTCTTGACCTTTCTTCCAACAGAAGCTGGGCCACTCAGCAGACATTGCTCCCAGATCAGCTTTTCTGCATGCCTAGGAGCACCTCCTTTAACCAGGTCTAAGCAAAACCAGAGAACTGGTGCTCAAGACTGTGGCTATATTGCCTCAACTTTGCCCTTCAAAATAAACTACAACATATTCTGACCCAACTTACACAGGGTCAGAAAAACAAGATTTTAATTGGAACACAGGAAAAAGGCAAAGCTCCTTCAAGACAGCATCACCCTATTTTGTCTCTATGTTGCCTTTCTAAAGGTCTCTTTTGTAAGGAGGACATGCACGTTCCCACACATATATAGGATATCACTTTACTATTTCTAGATATTTATCTGCCAGTCTGGTGATGCTGAAATTCTCATTGTATAGAACTTAAAATGATGCATAAATTACCAAAACTGAGGGTACTGTCACCTCAGCAGTCTTGTCTTGCCAACAAAAGTTCTGTGAAATATATTCATTCTGTGTGTTCTGAGAGCAGCAATTTTATTGGGGTAGTCTGCTCTGAGGGCTAAGAAAAAAGATGGCAGTCCGTGATGCAGCATGGTCCAGTAAAGAATTAAATTTTTCTAAGTTTCATTTGCGGTCCGTACTTGCAAGTTTAGTTTATTTGTCGAATAAGAAGTGAAGAAAAAGTTCCAATCCCACCTCAAACAGTATACTGAATATTATTGCTAAAACATTTATACCCTCATTATGCTATTTGCTAGTACCAAAACTTGCTTTCTGCATCAGTATCATGAAAAAACACTCCTAGAGTCCTGAAAGAACCAATCTCATCTTCTTGAGTTCCACATGTGGACAAACCTAAGTAATACCAGATCCAAAATGATACCCAAATACTCTCATAAGTATTCAGTATTCTCCTTGCTCTAATCAATGGCAATGAGAGGATGGGGTACGAAATTTTCTATACTTGAGCAAATGTAGTTTGTAGGCTACAAAATGCCATGAGAATCTTAATAACAAAACTTGGCATTAGATACTGACTTTCAAGCAAAACTGATCTCATCAGAACTGAGACATTCTCAGCAAATCCAAAGTAAATACTTAGCACAGATCTAGTCAAGGTCTAAACATTTTTTAAAAGGGTTTAAATTTAGAGTCTTGATCTTTGGCAAAGTTGGAGCAAAATTTGATATGTTTGCAAAATCACAGAAGAGGCTATAGAATAGAATCTGACATCAAAAAAGTAGCTACTGTCCCTTTATAGTGGTGTTTGTTCTAAAATTTAAGTGAACAATTATTTCAGTGAGAAAATCCCACCAAGATGAGAAAACTGTAGCTTTGTCCTGGTATTTTGGACATTTGGCATTGTTTTGAAGTCTGAATGCAAAGCAGTAACACAGAGAGGGAAAGAAAACTCCCCCCCATCTCAGTGTGTAACATCCCACTGACTTGGTGGAACAATATAAACACCATGCTGACCTCACATTCTTGTTGGAGGGAGAGATCTAAAAATATTTCCATGCTTTTACAAACCAGGAAATATTTATGTGACAGATAGGCAGTGAAAGAAGAAGAAATAAGAACACATTTTAAAAAAACATTCTGCACAAATTTTCATTTTATTGATAGCTGGAAATACAAGAAATGCTGTATGCACGTCATGAAAACATGTAGAAAAACCTACCAAGTGCCTGGGATCAACCCTTTATTGGATGATATTTAACAATTATTCATTCTTCTGATTGATAAAGTTCTAACACTTCAACTTTCAGTCTGTGTAGCTTTGTCAACATAACGCACAGGTTTTATCACTGGAGATTATATATAGATCCTTACAATTTCAGATCAAGCCAGAAAAACCACATTTTTGAATTTTTTAATGCTATTTCCTTAAAAGACACGTGTCGTCAGCAAACAGGAAATAATCACCACCACCCCACAGCAGTCACAGCTGTTTGTCTGCAGAGGGTAGTGGATGAATTCTGCCTTGCCTGTCCTCAGAGCAACTGGAGTCATTGTATATGATTCAGGTGTGCCATGACTCCTTGCCCATCCACTGTCTGGCACTTCATTCCCAAGGGAACCACAGCACAGGGAGGGGGACACATCAGGTGTAAGTGTTTGGAAACACTTCTCTGGCCCAAAATGTCAGCTATAGGCTCTATCCTTTTTTTGTTGAAGGCCAGTTGCACCCCAGGTTTAACCCCACAGCACCTACGCTTTCACAGTGTCATGACTTCAAACTCCTCTGACCAGGTCTTCTGCACTGGGGGTGAGGTAGGGGAGAGATGCCACAGGGCTCCTTTTTAACAAGGTCTTAGCAAGAAAGTCTAAAAACAAGTGGCTTAGTGAAATGGCTAGCTTGAAAAGACTGAACAGAAAAAAAAATAGATAACAAGAAGTTGTCATGACCCTCGCCACACTGGAACCCCACATTCATGCGGCATCAGACACACTCTGGATGGATGATGCACAGCGTCATCTGTGGAGAGGTTCCTCCTTTCTGGTCATTTGAGCTACTATATACTTTTGTCACAAGAAAACAAACCTCTTCAACACTTCTGCTGTCAAACAGAAAGGATGTTGGCTTGAGAACTCACTGTTGCACAGTTATAAAAGGGTCAGGCCCGACAGGTAGTTGTGAGTAGAAGATGCCCACAGGCTCCTGTGCTGCCGTGAGTGGGCTGAGGTGACACCAAAGCAAATTGGCTGTAAAATCACACAATCATTTAGGTTGGAGAAGATCCTTAAGAACATTGAATCTAGCTGTAAACCTAGCACTTCCAAGTTCACTGATGCTCCATCTGAAAGTACCCCCTACATATTATCCTCCTACCTGGAGAAGGGAAAGGAAAAGAAATCCAGGGGTGTCTCATCATGATGGGGGGGAATAGAGGCAGGCAAGGACAGCTCCACCCCAGCATCACCCATTATGGGAACACTGCTGAAGGCATCTCAGGGAAGGCTGAGAGGCACGGGCTTTGACAGAGACAATCAGTAGCTTTCAAGAAGAGGGCTCTGAAGCTGGGTTGCCACAAGAGAAGGTCATACAACAAAACACCAGGAGCCAAAACCCAGGAATTTTCGCTTTCACACTTGGGGGCAAACCACCCACACCTTGCCCCACACCACAGTGTTCCATATGAACTGGGCCACATGCACTTTCAAGTACACAGCAGGGGAGAGAGGAAGGCCAGTGCCAAGGGTACTGTCAACCCACCTGAGAGAGCCTGGAGCTCCCAGAAACACCACTTGAAACTGGCTGCTTGAAACTGGTATGCAGCCACCCAAATAACAAAGAGCAGTCAGGAAAGACGAATGTCAGAGGTGTTAATTTCTCTTCACTTTCATGCTCATTCTTAATTGAAAGTTGCAACTGTCACTAATTTCTGATAGTTTTATCATTTCACAAATGTGGGACTACTTATATTAGGTAAATCCAAAGGCACTAGGCATTATTTTAATTCTAAGCTCTTGGAAAGTAATTTTTTCATGCAAAGCATGTTACAAAGAATAGAAAGGAAAAGTAACTTACTCTTCTAAAAATAGTGAGAGAGGGAGAAAAAACAAAATATCTCTTTGCAAGGGTTTGGATTCCTGTTGATAGGAAAAAAATTAAGCATAAAAGGAACTGTAAGATTTATCCTTTGCAAAAAATCTGGGCTGCAAAAACACTGAGAAGGGGGAAAAGCAAATACATGACCTGTTTTTCTTTAGTATTACAAATACTTTCATGCTAATCCAATATTGGACAACACACTTCAGTGTTCCATGATTTTGTATCAAAGCATGGAAAGGAGGTCTCTGCTTTTTCTATCAGAGAATCCATCAGCTGCTACAGGGGTCAGCTACAAGGTGATATGTGATCAACATGAGCATCCTGATGTCACTGTGTCACCAATGCATACATCTGATAACTGCTACTTGATAACAAAACCTGGAGCAGCACAATTTTGTAGCACAGATCTGTTTCCCCCGAATATTCCTAATGACTTCTGCAGGACCTATAGAGGAATGGACTCAGCACAAGTGGACATATAACATAACACAAATACTGGAAGTCACAAAATGCAGAAGATAAATCTGAAGTGTTGTGCTATCTCTATTCATTATAGAAAATATTAAAGCATAGCATTAAAAACCAGAGTAGTTTTGCCTCTTAACAAGTTGACAGGAAGCCTGCACTTCCTCAGGAAAACAGTAATAGTAGCTGAAAAGTGAACCCTAGCCACATTTCTCCTTGCGGGTGTAAGTGCTGCATCCTTGTTTTCTACTGAAGAGTAAAATTCAAAACACACAGTCAATTAAATACTGACCTTCTTCCTTTGAAGCATCTATCTGCAGGGCCATCAAAGGAGGCAACTGTTTTTGTTGTTGTTGTTGTTGTGGCAGATGTAACAAATTCTGTTCTTCTGAAATTCTTCTGAAATATTCTAAAAGCTCACAAAAGGTCATAGCAGTATGTGTAAAAGCTGGATGGGAGGAGAACATCAGCCTAGCTTGCTGCAACTCCTGCAGGTGAGGCCGGATGGGCTGTGAAGGGGCTATGCTGTTTGTAATTCAGCACTAAAAAGACTGGGGTGGTCCCAAGGGCAGCTGAAGAATGGAGGAGTCTGTAGATATTTACAAGCTCTTAAGAAAGTGCAGGTTTGGTGGAGACTGTGCCAGAGGGCTTGAAACTGAGACATCCATGTGGCCTTCTCAGATGAAGGTTGTTTTATTTCTCTGCTGCAGAAGGAGCCCTTTGCCTGTTTCCATGCCAGTTCACAGTGCTGCCACAGGGACTGGGATACTAATATTCAGGGAAAGACCAGAATGTGATTTTTATGTTGTTCTTATTTCTTGTAGGAAAAAAAAAACGGCAAAATTAATTTTGCAGCATTTTCATGAAAGCTTTTCTAAGCTCAAAGTATTACACTAAAGCACTGAAGATGACCCTTTATTTGCCAAAGCTGTAAGTTCAGGTGCTCAAATTTGAGCACATAACAACAACACATGCCAAAGATATAGTCTAATATAATAAATTAATTAATCTAAATTAATAACATATTTATTTTCTTCATTTTTGTCAAATACAGTAAAAGACTGACTACATACCTCTGTGCTAGGTGCTCTCTGTTAGACTCTTAGTTATAACATCTGAAGGCAGAGACCTAAAGAGATATCTCCTAATAAATCTGAATACATCTATACATCTGATCATCACCTTCTCAGCTTGTTAACAGAGCCTGAGTCATCATATTGACAGTGGTTTAAATGAGTAATTTTTGCTCAGATAAGTGAATCCTCTTAAATATCATGACAGGTTTTCTCTGAGGATTTGAAACTGACCCACATCTTGCACACTAGAAGAAGTCATCATACTCCAATTTTAACGAGAGTCACACTAATTGCCGATGCAGGGTGAAACAAACAGGAATTTTTAAAAAACAAAACAAAAACAACAAAATATGAAGAAAGAAAAGCAGACTAAAGGCTCAGAGTTGTGGTGGATTCCAAGCTCTTACTCTGACAATATTAAGTATTACATCTCCAGGGCTGAGTAAAACCACAAATAGAAATAACCCTAACATCAGATATTAAAAACGCTTATTTAAAACACCGTACTTGAAAATATATTTATGACCCCAGCACAGCAGAACAGATTCCCTCCAATTTTTATGAGAAAAATGAACCTGATGTACATTAGGTTCTGGGAAAAAAACCCACCCCATTCTAAGGATCTGTTTCTCCCAAAATATAGTAGATCTTAATTTCTTCAATCTATTCAATGCATGGCTTTTGCACTACTGGTGCCCTCCTGTCACAGAAGTATGAATATTTTGGAGGATGCTGAACAATAGAATAAAGCTCAGGAGGCAAACATGCAGCAGGGCCTTTACCTTAACTCATGGGATCTGCATCAACTCAGGACTTCAACTGAGGACTTCACCAGGACAGCCGGCACTGCATTCAACCCCAAGTGAAAATATGCCATTCTTTTTGAAGCCAAAGGCAGAAAGAAACTACTGAAAAATCCAGATTTCTTCACATATGAAAGAGCTAGGTTAAAAAAACATGCTAACTCCTGAGTTGGAAAATCACCCTGTTTATATGGGTGGCTTTTATAGACATAATAAACCAGAAAGCTGGTTTCCCTTCAAACATCTCTTTTCTGCCTACCTTATTTCTTGCCATTCCCAGAAGGGTGAGATCACCCTAAATCCATACCGCACCCTACAATTTCCCCTGGATCTTCCCCATAAAGGTCCTGAAAGGTCTGAGAAGTCGTGGGACACAAAGTAAAAGTCACACCCGACTTTCCCCAACAATGACAACCTGTTGTAGAAGAGTAATGTGATAGTTGGCTCTCACAATTAAGAGATAGATGTGTATGTTAAGAGAAGTTTTGTAGATGTACAGCGATGTTATTGTAATATGTCCTCTCATAGTCCTCTTTCCCCTCCCCCTTGTAATAGCCTTGGTAGTCACTTGGGGAGGGCTGGCTTGTTACTAAGAGGCATGACATAGCAACACCTGGCCTCTAACTGTGATAGATGGCCCAAAATATCCCTCATCTGCCTCACAATCGTCACTGGGGAGACCACCAAAGAGAACACCCCCCTGTCTAGAATCTCTGACCCTGTAGGAGAAAGTTACGCACCAAAGGCCCCGAGACCTGAGAGCACAGTGCTGTATTATTGTTTTCACAGGTGTTCTTTGCTGTATGCTACACTGAGCCCAAAAAAGGGGGCACTGTGCCCTGTTTGCAACAATGGCCTTGGAAGCTGTCCCACCTCTCGGCCTGGCTGGACTTCTCCTGAGTGTCAGGTGGTCTCCCACAGAAGACTCTCACCTGTTTTACAGCCACTGTGACAGACAGACTGAGATGTAAGGAGCCTCTCCATCAAGGACTGAGACATGGAACCCCCATGTGAAAAGGCCCCTCTGCTCCTTCCAAGGACTGGGACTGAAGCCCCCAACCGGGGGCAGGTGTGTGGGGGGAGGCAAGCTGACCAAAGTGAGATGTTTGCCTGCAGGTTGTGACCGCTGGACCACGAAAACAATGGCTCTGGTTTACTGCTGAGAACATGGACTACCTGTTACATCTATTCCTTATTGTATATGTTTCAACCCCCCTCACAATTTCCAATAGAGTTATCATAATAAAAACGTCTGAGTTAGCTAGAGATTTTGAGATGTCCCCGATGTAACAGGGGATCCTCGACTGGACTGGACCAAAGGACTTCATCTCTACGTTTGGTAGCTATATCCCCTCTCTCTCTCTCTTTCTCTATATTTTTTCTCCCTTAATCCCTCTATCGCATTTTTGCTGTGGTTATTTCAATAAAGTTGCATTTGTTTTGATTATTACTGAAAATCCCCCGTGCCGTGTTGGTTCTTTTGCACCCTGAGATCAATCCACGAACCATCATGAAACCCATTCATAAGAACAGATCGTGACACCAACCAAGATGTAAAAAAGTGATCTCCACCAATGGACTGCAGAGAAGGAATTTACTGACGAAACTTTGGGAGGTGCTAGGGGTATAAAAAGGCAGAGCACCCATTTTGTAGACGAGCACGTGGCTGCTGGTCACAGCGACTCCCAGCACTGTAATTTTTCATTATTCATCCATTGTTGTATTTTTGATAAGGTTTAATAAACCATTGAAATTTTTAAAGTATCATTTCTTGCATAACATAACCTTAAAACAAGTCTGAGAGGAATCTCCCAGCTTCTTAACAGGAGGGAAAATCCCAGCCACTGCTGGAGTGCGTTCCACATCAGAAACTTCTAGCATGGTTATTTCCACACGTGACAACATTTTGTTTTCATTCCTGTAAACCTTGTGGCTTACAGGGACTGTTAACCAGCTGGATGTACTGTGCTTGGGCCGGGTTTCAAAGTTTTGGCCTGAGAATCACTTCCCTGACTGACTACACAGACCAGTAACAAGCAGAAGAGAGAGCAGCAGGACAACAGCACAAGTTAAGAGAGGGAGGAAAGGCTCATGGCAGGGAACAAAAGTGTCCCTGATGGAGTGATGTAGATTTACAAGGACTCAAGCTTTGTTTACAATAACCCATGCTCTTGCTTCTTCTGCATATTTCTGTATTTATAGAGAAGCGCAAGTTTGTGTATCAGCAAATACCAGTCACTGTCATAAATGGCTTTTAAATAAGCATATATGTCTGTTGGGGATTAGGTTTTGTTCCATTTTTTTCTTTCTCTTAAGGAATTTTTATCCCATTTGTTGTCTATGGATACTTAAGAGAGACAAGGGATGTGGCCAAGGTTTGCGGAGGGATGCAGCTGGCTGCAGTCTCTTAGCTGTGGGGCTTTCTCGAGTGAGGGCTGGGCTCATCCCTCACTCTTGCTGGCTCTCAGGACTGGAGGGGAAAGGTCGGGCTGGTGCTGCTGCAGGGCAGAATTTGCTGACAATGCAGAGATCAGCCCTTGACTGCTTCTCCTGCTGGGGATGGGCCTTTGCTCGTAAGAGCAACCTTTGAACCGGGCCATTTTAAACACCCAACCTCACCGAGAAGGACCCTCAGCAACTGCTCAGCTGCCTCAGGGGAAAACCCAGGACCCCAACCCTTTCCCCGTTCCAAGAAGGAGAATCTCCCGGCTGCATGCAGCACCCGCCTGTGGCGGCCCATCTGCTACTGTCCAGCCCTGCTGTTTTCTGGAGCTGCTTTGGGCTTTTTGCTACACTTTAACCATGGGATGTTGATTCCATGCCCAACTGGACACCTCATGGCTTCCGGCAGCTCCAGAGTCTTTGCTACTCTTTATTTGCCACCCTGGGCATGCTCGCCTCTGCTGTTCCAGCCTGCTGCTCGGAGGTTCCTGCTGCAGTCCATGACAGACCCGGAGGGGCACTGAGAGCGGCTCCTTGCCATGGCTTTGTAAAGGAAAGCCCCTTCTCCCCTCTCTCCCTGCCGCCGCCCAAGCCGCCATGGCCGTGTGGAGAGGCGGCCGAGCTGGCGCCACAGCGCCCCCTGCAGGCGCGGGGGAATCATCGCACCCGCCCTGCCCGGCCGGGAGCCACCAGCGCCCCTGCTGGCCGTGCCCGGAACTGCACCGGAGGGGAAAGGGCCCGAGGGCCCAGAGAGGCTGCGGGGGCCTCTGTGCTGCTGCTGCTGATGGGGCTGTTTGCCTTGTTTTATCAATGTATCTATGTATCAATCTATCGATCTATGTATGTATGTATGTATCTATCTATCTATCTATCTATCTATCTATGTATAAATAGACAGATAAAAGTAAAAACTGTAATTCCTTTCCCCATATCTTTACCAGAAAGCCCTGCTATTTCAAAGCCCTGCTATTTCAAAGTTATCATAATTTGGAGGAAAGAGGATCCCAAGGGAGGTTCCCGCCTTCCTTGGCAGACACCTGTCTCTCAAACGAGGACAACCTCACATTCTACAAGAGGCTTTGGTAGAAATTAAATTCTTAAAGGTATTTAAGTATGAATCCCCAATCAGTTAATACATTCCCTCTGAGTTGCTTTACCTGCATTACCTGCAGCAGTAGAAGGCACTGTATTAATAAGCACAAATTGCCAGATTTTGCTTCCAGTCCCCCCACATTCCTCCATTCCATTGTAGCCAAAGCCCTGTGCAGAGCAGCAGCACTGAGGTTGTGATGGAGGTTTGGTACCTTCCCTGCTTATTTAGAAACTGAATTTCGAGTGTGGGAATCTCCCCCTGGGAGGGAGCAGGTGTCCCTCAGTCTCACACTGTGCTAATCAACACTGGGTGTTTACATCTGGGCATCATCTTCACTGCCAGTCTGGGGTGAGAGCCTGGGGGTAGGGTCAGCATTTATGCATTAACTACTCTGGTGAGCAACCACTTGTTACTCTGAGGGAAATCCCATCTTATAGGTGAGCCCCTTGCAGTTCTTACAGTACTGTGACATTTTTCTTTTACTCTCTTGACCAAAAGTGCTGGAATACAGAGTTGAGAGAACCACCTCTGTCATGGCTGAGCTTCATTGAGGTGAGGTGCACTCCGTACACTGATGACATGAGCTTTGTGTATGGTTGGAACTTGTTTTTGTGCTCAGTGACCTAGAAGATGTTCAGCCCCAGTTTTCTGAACTGTGACTGCACTTGACCCCATTTTGCATGCACACCTTTCCTCCTTTTGGTTCAAAAGCCCCACAGCACGGGGCAGGAGAGGCAGAGACGTACACACAACTGCTCTGTTTCCATTGTGTTTTGGGTGTCTTTGGCCCACAAAGCTGTGCAGAGACAATTCTGCTAAGACCAGCTGCTGAAAGACAAACTGACTGTAAGACAAAGACTTAGTGTTTAAAATACAAATTTTCTCATTACTCTTTCTTGCTCCCAGGAAGAGATCAAATCTTGTTTGACCTTATGTTTCTGAACACAAATATCCACAGTTTGGGACAAACATGATTTTGATTTTTGGTGATGTATCACTAAACAACTGACATTGTAACATTATAAGGATTTTTTTCAGTAAATAGATTTAGAAGCTAAGAAAAGCAGTGAGAAGAGTATTCTGATAAAGTGTGAAGATCTATTTTGTACTTCAGTTGCACTAGCTATCAAGGGTGAGGGTCACATCACAGTGCTGACTTGAAATCCTGGAATATGTTTTTGAAAAATACAATTTTGAGTTTGTAAAACACTTACTGAAGATAAAGAAACCCTTTAAATGACCACTAAAACTGTACAGAGGGCAGTTATGAGGCAAGTCTCCAAAGTAAAAACATGAGGTTACAGGCAACACAGTCGGAAGCACAACAAAGGGCTTGTGAGGCTTAGCAGAGGCATGCAGGAGCTGGGCTGGGTTGGCTTCTCTGCCCTGCATGGAGCTGGGGAAAGGGTGTTGGAGCAAGATCAAAACCTTTTCAAGATTTCTGCTTAGCTTGCACAGTTGACTGAGAAGGCAGGGCAGGCCCAGGTTGTTGGCATTTATCTCTTTCCCCAAGTGCTGCTGGGCTGAGGAGAGTGGGAGGGCAGCTGCCCAGCTGTTGCTGTGTGCTTCTCTTGGGAGCTCTCCACAGGAGGATGGATATGTGATTCTAAATATCCTCTCTTTAATTTCTTGGGGTGACCTTGAACCCTCCTGCCTTCATTAAAAACCTCTGGAATATGTGTGAGGAGCCAGTTCAATCCTGATCTGTTTCAACACCATCAGAGGCAAGTGGGGAGAGGGTTGCACACCTGCCACTTGCAGGAGGCAGCTGGAAGAAGATGGGAGAAAGTCTTGTCTCTGGGGAGACTTTGCCTGGCAAACCATTTCCCATCTCACATGGGACAGGCAGTCAGCAGGGGCACACCAAGGACACTGTGCCCTCCAGAGAGGATTGGTTTCTCCAATCGGATGGCCAAAGGTCTCCATCCTGTGACCGTGTTCACAGGAGGCTTAGGATGAGGGAAGGGACGAGGATCTGACTCCATGTTTCAGAAGGCTTGATTGATTATTTTATGATATATATTACATTAAAACTATACTAAAAGAATAGAAGAAAGGATTTCCTCAGAAGGCTAGCTAAGAATAGAATAGCAAGGAATGATAACAAAGGTTTGTGGCTCGGGCTCTCTGTCCAAGCCAGCTGGGCTGTGATTGGCCATTAATTAGAAAAAACCACCATGGGCCAATCAAAGAACAACTTGTTGCATTCCACAGCAGCAGATAATCAATGTTTACATTTTTTGTTCCTGAGGCCTCTCAGCTTCTCAGGAGGAAAAATCCTAAGGAAAGGATTTTTTCATAAAAGATGTCTGTGACATCCATCCATGGAGGGCAGTGGAACATTGGACTGGGCCAAGGGTCTCCTGTCAGCAGAAAGAGCTTGGGAGGGGTCAGGAGAGCATAAAAAGTAATTGTGTCACAAGGTCTGGGACATTTGAGCTTCTTGCCTTGGCTCTACCCTGGTTTTTGTCCTTATTCTCTGGCCCAAACCTGCTCTTTGGCTCTTCTGCCCTCGCTGGCCCTTGCCAGCCCTCACTTCGCCCTCCCTTTTGCTGGGCGCTTGGCAGGGCACCGGCTGAGCTGCGAGCCTCACGCATCCCTGTGTCCTGCCTGTCCCTCCATCTGTCCTGCCTCCCTGTGCTCCTGCCCGTGCCCTGCTCCGTGCCTGTGCTCCTGCTGCTCCCGCCTTTCCCGCACCGATCCCGCCGCACGGGATCCCCGCTGCGACCCTGTCCAGGGTACTGCAGCTGCTGCCCGAGCGCCCACTGCCCAGGCTCCTGCGGCGCCGAGCTGTGCCAGGAGCCTCTCCGGGAGCTGGGCGGGCTCCCTGGCAGGCAGCGAGCACACACTGCTGCCGCTGGACCGTGGGGCATTCCCTGACCTTCTGGTGCTGACACCCGCTTTTTCTCCCTGTCTCCTCGCTCTCCCTCTCTCCCCAGTCCTTTGCATATTCTGTCCTCCTTTCCTGCCTTTGTTACTCTTGTCCCGTAGGGCAACTTGCTTTTTTGTTACCAATAACTGGTTCTCAGATACAATATTGTCTCATTTGACTTCATTTCATCCTAGACCAGAAGTTTTATAAGAACTCCATGCAGTTCCCTGTAGTGGAACATGGCAATATGTAATAAATTTAGTTAGTACTCTTGCACATGGGCAGTTCTTGCATCCCTCCAAATACGTCATGAAATGAACAAAGTGCAGTAGCTAGTCTGAAGACAGTTATAACATCCTAAATACAATGCAGTTTTGGGCCTGAATGCAATTTGCAGCTTGGAGTGAGCATGACAACTCACACTGTGTAATGGCTCCTTGCTCTTGCAGAAAAAGCAGTTTATTGTCCTGAAGACTGGGTTACATGCAAAAATGCTGGCACATTGGGTTATGTCAAGGCAGTTGTCCCGAATTTTACTTACAGTTGTTTTCTCTTTGGAATACATGCATGGCACAGATGCAAACTCCTAATCCCGTGGTGCTTCTGGTACTTCAGTGCTAAAACACCTTGGCAGCTCTAGGAGCATTAAAATGCACAACAATAAAAAGTTGTTTGAGCTGTGACTAAAAGCTGTTTTTACCAGTGTTTGGCAGCAATCTTGAAGCAAAGACTTCTGAGCTGCTCTAGTGTGAGACTTCAGCCTTGGTCCTAATCACCTGTTGTCACTAAACATTTCTTAGTACTTTTCACAGTAGGAAGTTTATTAACTCTGGTGTTCACATGAAGTTCAGATTGGATAATTACATTGTGGTTAGATGAAGTATTACACCACAGTATTTTCTGGTGGAATCTCTTCTCCTCTTCGTCCTAAGCCATGGCATGGTAATTACAGTTTGTTCTAGAGCATTTAAGAATTCTTAATCTGTGTCAGTAAAGCTAAGGCCCACAATTAGCCAGGTTGCTGCACCTTGCAAGGCTGGTGCAGCATTGCTGGATAAAGCTGCAATGGTGTGTGTTGGGGTGGGGAATGGGCTTTCTGGCGAGAGTGGGCACAGTGGAGTGTATCTTGTGCCTTTTGTTGAGCTGTCACGCTTCCCTTTGCCTCTTCTTTGAAATTACTCATCATTTGTGCCTCTGAGAGATTCAGTCATGAATCTCTGTGGGTGTGCCAAAGTGGGAGAAAAATATTCTTCAGTTTTGCCACTTCCTCATTTCAAGTTTTAGTCTTATGACTTGCCTCAGTACCTGAGGCTGTGCAGTTTACTGATCCGCATCCTGCGTTCACCAAAACATCTGTGACCACAGTGAGGTACCTCATTCACAAGAGAGACATGTGGTAATTTCTGAAAACTGATGGTGAACATCTTTGATTTTGCAAAATCAAAGGCCTGCTTCCACTGTGATATGTGGTGACTCAGAGAGAATGGTTGGGTGATTTTGTAGTTTCATAGCAGAAAGCCAGACTACTTCTCTTTCTGAGAGAATGCTTGTGTCTACTTAATTGCCAAATCTGTAATAGCTCCAGAATACTGTCAGTTTTATGAAAGAGAGAAGACTGAGGTTGGGCCATGTAGCCCATTTGCCCCCTTGATTTTCGCATACTCCACTTCTCTGTATTTGTTCTCATTTCATTTGAAGCCTCAAGATTCCTCCCTCCCTGGAGGGCATGGCAATCGGTGCACACAGTGCCACTGGATGTGGTAGCCAACTGATAGATATTGTCCTAACCATGTGTGTCCTCACCTGCCTCAAAATCCTCCTTTCTACTACTTTTTAGGTGACAGGCTTCTTTGAGAGAATGAAAAAAACCCTGGAAAATACAGCTGTTTGTCCTTCTTCAAACCAGTGTAGTGAAAGGTGTCCCTTCCCATGGTGGGAACTGAATAATTTTTAAGGTCCCTCCCCATGTAAACCATTCTGTGATTCTACGTCCTAAGTAGATCCCACTGCTTGGAAGCCAAGCAACTGACTACTAAAAAAACTTGCCTTGGAGTTGTGTCTTTACAAGGCAAATAAATGGTCACCAGAGTCAGGGGTGCAAATCTGTGCATTTAGTGTGTTGTGTGAAAACTGTGCTACATGACCCACTCCTCTGCCCCCCCAAAAATTACTAAAACCAGAACAAAAAAACATACCTTTCATTTGCAGCTGCAGAAATGAAAAGTCAAAGAGTCTGATACTAAAGGATTAAGTAAGAAGAAGCACTTAGTGCCTGTTTAAAAGAGAGCCCTCAAATGCAGTACATCAAGGGAGTAGAATCTGAAGAAAAGTCTATATTTTTGCCATATAAAGAAATTTTCTGGCTGGGTGATATTACCTTGTTTTCTGCATTCTAATAGCTTTTGTTCAGGAATTGACAAACAGAGTGGATTTGATAGAGAGCACTGGAAGTGGAACAGTCTGTAACCCACACTGCTCAATCCGATTCACATCACAGCATTTTCCTTAAACAGAGATTACAAGAGAAAAGCAAAGAAAGACAACTTTGTCATTTGACTTTCAAGTGTAATACAGTGGGTAGCAAAAGTTAATAACACACATTTTACAGCACACTAATAGCATGACAAGCATTTAAATGTCTTTTCAGAATTGTTTTTCCCCTTTGCATCTATCCCTCTTTCCTTGCCTTCAGGTGCATCAGCACTTCTTCCAGATTTTTCTTTTTTTTTCCATATTTTATCAAATTAATATCCCCTATTCCCTCCTTATCACTTCCCCTCCTAATCCCTGGCTGCAGTTATGCATCCAAACAGTCTGTCAGATGCATTTTGTTTCTCCTCTCTGAGGCAAAGAGACTTTTTTTGCTTTGTTTTCTTGATCTTCTCTCTCTGGCCATACAGATAACATTGAAAGCCAAAGCCATTGCATAGTTCAAAGGAGATCTTGTACAAACAACTCTCAGATATATTTTCATGGATATTTTTTCTATCATTGCCTTAAAGTCATGTTATCCTTTCACTTTTCCAGCCTTTCACCAGATATTTTAACTGTTATTCCCTTTGAGTCAGAGAAGTTGTGGGCCAAATGCAAACACTGAGCTGGGGAGAGAAAAGAGAATGTTATGACTGGATGTGCTTGCCAGAAGCCACTGTGGAATTAATCCAGATGCAGCAAAACCAGGTTTAGAAGCCAATGTGTCTCTAATTGGGGAAAGTTCAAGGACTATTTTTAGTGTGTAAGTTTAATGCCACATCTGAAAGAATGTACAAGAAAAAATATTTCTGAGAATCTAGAATCTTGCATGCAAACAAGATCCTAATACAGTTTTCCATCAGCTTGCCGGGAGCAGCATGCTTGAACCAGGAAGTTCAGACACATATACTCATCTGCTGCCTGTTAATACAATTTAAATGCTTTTTTCAAAGACAGCAGTACCTGAGTGCAGTACACAAATACGTTCTCCTTCAGGATTAAAAGGTAAGCCAAGATAGCTGTAAACAGCAGATGACATTGGTTCTGATATTGTTTAAACTACAAACATCACCTCAGTCTTCTCTCTTTCATAAAACTGACAGTATTCTGGAGCTATTACAGATTTGGCAATTAAGTAGACACAAGCATTCTCTCAGAAAGAGAAGTAGTCTGGCTTTCTGCTATGAAACTACAAAATCACCCAACCATTCTCTCTGAGTCACCACATATCACAGTGGAAGCAGGCCTTTGATTTTGCAAAATCAAAGATGTTCACCATCAGTTTTCAGAAATTACCACATGTCTCTCTTGTGAATGAGGTACCTCACTGTGGTCACAGATGTTTTGGTGAACGCAGGATGCGGATCAGTAAACTGCACAGCCTCAGGTACTGAGGCAAGTCATAAGACTAAAACTTGAAATGAGGAAGTGGCAAAAACTGAAGAATATTTTTCTCCCACTTTGGCACACCCACAGAGATTCATGACTGAATCTCTCAGAGGCACAAATGATGAGTAATTTCCAAAGAAGAGGCAAAGGGAAGCGTGACAGCTCAACAAAAGGCACAAGATACACTCCACTGTGCCCACTCTCGCCAGAAAGCCCATTCCCCACCCCAACACACACCATTGCAGCTTTATCCAGCAATGCTGCACCAGCCTTGCAAGGTGCAGCAACCTGGCTAATTGTGGGCCTTAGCTTTACTGACACAGATTAAGAATTCTTAAATGCTCTAGAACAAACTGTAATTACCATGCCATGGCTTAGGACGAAGAGGAGAAGAGATTCCACCAGAAAATACTGTGGTGTAATACTTCATCTAACCACAATGTAATTATCCAATCTGAACTTCATGTGAACACCAGAGTTAATAAACTTCCTACTGTGAAAAGTACTAAGAAATGTTTAGTGACAACAGGTGATTAGGACCAAGGCTGAAGTCTCACACTAGAGCAGCTCAGAAGTCTTTGCTTCAAGATTGCTGCCAAACACTGGTAAAAACAGCTTTTAGTCACAGCTCAAACAACTTTTTATTGTTGTGCATTTTAATGCTCCTAGAGCTGCCAAGGTGTTTTAGCACTGAAGTACCAGAAGCACCACGGGATTAGGAGTTTGCATCTGTGCCATGCATGTATTCCAAAGAGAAAACAACTGTAAGTAAAATTCGGGACAACTGCCTTGACATAACCCAATGTGCCAGCATTTTTGCATGTAACCCAGTCTTCAGGACAATAAACTGCTTTTTCTGCAAGAGCAAGGAGCCATTACACAGTGTGAGTTGTCATGCTCACTCCAAGCTGCAAATTGCATTCAGGCCCAAAACTGCATTGTATTTAGGATGTTATAACTGTCTTCAGACTAGCTACTGCACTTTGTTCATTTCATGACGTATTTGGAGGGATGCAAGAACTGCCCATGTGCAAGAGTACTAACTAAATTTATTACATATTGCCATGTTCCACTACAGGGAACTGCATGGAGTTCTTATAAAACTTCTGGTCTAGGATGAAATGAAGTCAAATGAGACAATATTGTATCTGAGAACCAGTTATTGGTAACAAAAAGCAAGTTGCCCTACGGGACAAGAGTAACAAAGGCAGGAAAGGAGGACAGAATATGCAAAAGGACTGGGGGAGAGAGGGAGAGCGAGGAGACAGGGAGAAAAAGCGGGTGTCAGCACCAGAAGGTCAGGGAATGCCCCCACGGTCCAGCGGCAGCAGTGTGTGCTCGCTGCCTGCCAGGGAGCCCGCCCAGCTCCCGGAGAGGCTCCTGGCACAGCTCGGCGCCGCAGGAGCCTGGGCAGTGGGCGCTCGGGCAGCAGCTGCAGTACCCTGGACAGGGTCGCAGCGGGGATCCCGTGCGGCGGGATCGGTGCGGGAAAGGCGGGAGCAGCAGGAGCACAGGCACGGAGCAGGGCACGGGCAGGAGCACAGGGAGGCAGGACAGATGGAGGGACAGGCAGGACACAGGGATGCGTGAGGCTCGCAGCTCAGCCGGTGCCCTGCCAAGCGCCCAGCAAAAGGGAGGGCGAGCAAGTGAGGGCTGGCAAGGGCCAGCGAGGGCAGAAGAGCCAAAGAGCAGGTTTGGGCCAGAGAATAAGGACAAAAACCAGGGTAGAGCCAAGGCAAGAAGCTCAAATGTCCCAGACCTTGTGACACAATTACTTTTTATGCTCTCCTGACCCCTCCCAAGCTCTTTCTGCTGACAGGAGACCCTTGGCCCAGTCCAATGTTCCACTGCCCTCCATGGATGGATGTCACAGACATCTTTTATGAAAAATCCTTTCCTTAGGATTTTTCCTCCTGAGAAGCTGAGAGGCCTCAGGAACAAAATGTAAACATTGATTATCTGCTGCTGTGGAATGCAACAAGTTGTTCTTTGATTGGCCCATGGTGGTTTTTTCTAATTAATGGCCAATCACAGCCCAGCTGGCTTGGACAGAGAGCCCGAGCCACAAACCTTTGTTATCATTCCTTGCTATTCTATTCTTAGCTAGCCTTCTGAGGAAATCCTTTCTTCTATTCTTTTAGTATAGTTTTAATGTAATATATATCATAAAATAATCAATCAAGCCTTCTGAAACATGGAGTCAGATCCTCGTCCCTTCCCTCATCCTAAGCCTCCTGTGAACACGGTCACAGGATGGAGACCTTTGGCCATCCGATTGGAGAAACCAATCCTCTCTGGAGGGCACAGTGTCCTTGGTGTGCCCCTGCTGACTGCCTGTCCCATGTGAGATGGGAAATGGTTGCCAGGCAAAGTCTCCCCAGAGACAAGACTTTCTCCCATCTTCTTCCAGCTGCCTCCTGCAAGTGGCAGGTGTGCAACCCCTCTCCCACTTGCCTCTGATGGTGTTGAAACAGATCAGGATTGAACTGGCTCCTCACACATATTCCAGAGGTTTTTAATGAAGGCAGGAGGGTTCAAGGTCACCCCAAGAAATTAAAGAGAGGATATTTAGAATCACATATCCATCCTCCTGTGGAGAGCTCCCAAGAGAAGCACACAGCAACAGCTGGGCAGCTGCCCTCCCACTCTCCTCAGCCCAGCAGCACTTGGGGAAAGAGATAAATGCCAACAACCTGGGCCTGCCCTGCCTTCTCAGTCAACTGTGCAAGCTAAGCAGAAATCTTGAAAAGGTTTTGATCTTGCTCCAACACCCTTTCCCCCAGCTCCATGCAGGGCAGAGAAGCCAACCCAGCCCAGCTCCTGCATGCCTCTGCTAAGCCTCACAAGCCCTTTGTTGTGCTTCCGACTGTGTTGCCTGTAACCTCATGTTTTTACTTTGGAGACTTGCCTCATAACTGCCCTCTGTACAGTTTTAGTGGTCATTTAAAGGGTTTCTTTATCTTCAGTAAGTGTTTTTACAAACTCAAAATTGTATTTTTCAAAAACATATTCCAGGATTTCAAGTCAGCACTGTGATGTGACCCCTCACCCTTGATAGCTAGTGCAACTGAAGGACAAAATAGATCTTCACACTTTATCAGAATACTCTTCTCACTGCTTTTCTTAGCTTCTAAATCTATTTACTGAAAAAAATCCTTATAATGTTACAATGTCAGTTGTTTAGTGATACATCACCAAAAATCAAAATCATGTTTGTCCCAAACTGTGGATATTTGTGTTCAGAAACATAAGGTCAAACAAGATTTGATCTCTTCCTGGGAGCAAGAAAGAGTAATGAGAAAATTTGTATTTTAAACACTAAGTCTTTGTCTTACAGTCAGTTTGTCTTTCAGCAGCTGGTCTTAGCAGAATTGTCTCTGCACAGCTTTGTGGGCCAAAGACACCCAAAACACAATGGAAACAGAGCAGTTGTGTGTACGTCTCTGCCTCTCCTGCCCCGTGCTGTGGGGCTTTTGAACCAAAAGGAGGAAAGGTGTGCATGCAAAATGGGGTCAAGTGCAGTCACAGTTCAGAAAACTGGGGCTGAACATCTTCTAGGTCACTGAGCACAAAACAAGTTCCAGCCATACACAAAGCTCATGTCATCAGTGTACGGAGTGCACCTCACCTCAATGAAGCTCAGCCATGACAGAGGTGGTTCTCTCAACTCTGTATTCCAGCACTTTTGGTCAAGAGAGTAAAAGAAAAATGTCACAGTACTGTAAGAACTGCAAGGGGCTCACCTATAAGATGGGATTTCCCTCAGAGTAACAAGTGGTTGCTCACCAGAGTAGTTAATGCATAAATGCTGACCCTACCCCCAGGCTCTCACCCCAGACTGGCAGTGAAGATGATGCCCAGATGTAAACACCCAGTGTTGATTAGCACAGTGTGAGACTGAGGGACACCTGCTCCCTCCCAGGGGGAGATTCCCACACTCGAAATTCAGTTTCTAAATAAGCAGGGAAGGTACCAAACCTCCATCACAACCTCAGTGCTGCTGCTCTGCACAGGGCTTTGGCTACAATGGAATGGAGGAATGTGGGGGGACTGGAAGCAAAATCTGGCAATTTGTGCTTATTAATACAGTGCCTTCTACTGCTGCAGGTAATGCAGGTAAAGCAACTCAGAGGGAATGTATTAACTGATTGGGGATTCATACTTAAATACCTTTAAGAATTTAATTTCTACCAAAGCCTCTTGTAGAATGTGAGGTTGTCCTCGTTTGAGAGACAGGTGTCTGCCGAGGAAGGCGGGAACCTCCCTTGGGATCCTCTTTCCTCCAAATTATGATAACTTTGAAATAGCAGGGCTTTGAAATAGCAGGGCTTTCTGGTAAAGATATGGGGAAAGGAATTACAGTTTTTACTTTTATCTGTCTATTTATACATAGATAGATAGATAGATAGATAGATAGATAGATAGATACATACATACATAGATCGATAGATTGATACATAGATACATTGATAAAACAAGGCAAACAGCCCCATCAGCAGCAGCAGCACAGAGGCCCCCGCAGCCTCTCTGGGCCCTCGGGCCCTTTCCCCTCTGGTGCAGTTCCGGGCACGGCCAGCAGGGGCGCTGGTGGCTCCCGGCCGGGCAGGGCGGGTGCGATGATTCCCCCGCGCCTGCAGGGGGCGCTGTGGCGCCAGCTCGGCCGCCTCTCCACACGGCCATGGCGGCTTGGGCGGCGGCAGGGAGAGAGGGGAGAAGGGGCTTTCCTTTGCAAAGCCATGGCAAGGAGCCGCTCTCAGTGCCCCTCCGGGTCTGTCATGGACTGCAGCAGGAACCTCCGAGCAGCAGGCTGGAACAGCAGAGGCGAGCACGCCCAGGGTGGCAAATAAAGAGTAGCAAAGACTCTGGAGCTGCCGGAAGCCATGAGGTGTCCAGTTGGGCATGGAATCAACATCCCATGGTTAAAGTGTAGCAAAAAGCCCAAAGCAGCTCCAGAAAACAGCAGGGCTGGACAGTAGCAGATGGGCCGCCACAGGCGGGTGCTGCATGCAGCCGGGAGATTCTCCTTCTTGGAACGGGGAAAGGGTTGGGGTCCTGGGTTTTCCCCTGAGGCAGCTGAGCAGTTGCTGAGGGTCCTTCTCGGTGAGGTTGGGTGTTTAAAATGGCCCGGTTCAAAGGTTGCTCTTACGAGCAAAGGCCCATCCCCAGCAGGAGAAGCAGTCAAGGGCTGATCTCTGCATTGTCAGCAAATTCTGCCCTGCAGCAGCACCAGCCCGACCTTTCCCCTCCAGTCCTGAGAGCCAGCAAGAGTGAGGGATGAGCCCAGCCCTCACTCGAGAAAGCCCCACAGCTAAGAGACTGCAGCCAGCTGCATCCCTCCGCAAACCTTGGCCACATCCCTTGTCTCTCTTAAGTATCCATAGACAACAAATGGGATAAAAATTCCTTAAGAGAGAAAGAAAAAAATGGAACAAAACCTAATCCCCAACAGACATATATGCTTATTTAAAAGCCATTTATGACAGTGACTGGTATTTGCTGATACACAAACTTGCGCTTCTCTATAAATACAGAAATATGCAGAAGAAGCAAGAGCATGGGTTATTGTAAACAAAGCTTGAGTCCTTGTAAATCTACATCACTCCATCAGGGACACTTTTGTTCCCTGCCATGAGCCTTTCCTCCCTCTCTTAACTTGTGCTGTTGTCCTGCTGCTCTCTCTTCTGCTTGTTACTGGTCTGTGTAGTCAGTCAGGGAAGTGATTCTCAGGCCAAAACTTTGAAACCCGGCCCAAGCACAGTACATCCAGCTGGTTAACAGTCCCTGTAAGCCACAAGGTTTACAGGAATGAAAACAAAATGTTGTCACGTGTGGAAATAACCATGCTAGAAGTTTCTGATGTGGAACGCACTCCAGCAGTGGCTGGGATTTTCCCTCCTGTTAAGAAGCTGGGAGATTCCTCTCAGACTTGTTTTAAGGTTATGTTATGCAAGAAATGATACTTTAAAAATTTCAATGGTTTATTAAACCTTATCAAAAATACAACAATGGATGAATAATGAAAAATTACAGTGCTGGGAGTCGCTGTGACCAGCAGCCACGTGCTCGTCTACAAAATGGGTGCTCTGCCTTTTTATACCCCTAGCACCTCCCAAAGTTTCGTCAGTAAATTCCTTCTCTGCAGTCCATTGGTGGAGATCACTTTTTTACATCTTGGTTGGTGTCACGATCTGTTCTTATGAATGGGTTTCATGATGGTTCGTGGATTGATCTCAGGGTGCAAAAGAACCAACACGGCACGGGGGATTTTCAGTAATAATCAAAACAAATGCAACTTTATTGAAATAACCACAGCAAAAATGCGATAGAGGGATTAAGGGAGAGAAAAATATAGAGAAAGAGAGAGAGAGAGAGGGGGATATAGCTACCAAACGTAGAGATGAAGTCCTTTGGTCCAGTCCAGTCGAGGATCCCCTGTTACATCGGGGACATCTCAAAATCTCTAGCTAACTCAGACGTTTTTATTATGATAACTCTATTGGAAATTGTGAGGGGGGTTGAAACAGATACAATAAGGAATAGATGTAACAGGTAGTCCATGTTCTCAGCAGTAAACCAGAGCCATTGTTTTCGTGGTCCAGCGGTCACAACCTGCAGGCAAACATCTCACTTTGGTCAGCTTGCCTCCCCCACACACCTGCCCCCGGTTGGGGGCTTCAGTCCCAGTCCTTGGAAGGAGCAGAGGGGCCTTTTCACATGGGGGTTCCATGTCTCAGTCCTTGATGGAGAGGCTCCTTACATCTCAGTCTGTCTGTCACAGTGGCTGTAAAACAGATGAGAGTCTTCTGTGGGAGACCACCTGACACTCAGGAGAAGTCCAGCCAGGCCGAGAGGTGGGACAGCTTCCAAGGCCATTGTTGCAAACAGGGCACAGTGCCCCCTTTTTTGGGCTCAGTGTAGCATACAGCAAAGAACACCTGTGAAAACAATAATACAGCACTGTGCTCTCAGGTCTCGGGGCCTTTGGTGCGTAACTTTCTCCTACAGGGTCAGAGATTCTAGACAGGGGGGTGTTCTCTTTGGTGGTCTCCCCAGTGACGATTGTGAGGCAGATGAGGGATATTTTGGGCCATCTATCACAGTTAGAGGCCAGGTGTTGCTATGTCATGCCTCTTAGTAACAAGCCAGCCCTCCCCAAGTGACTACCAAGGCTATTACAAGGGGAGGGAAAGAGGACTATGAGAGGACATATTACAATAACATCGCTGTACATCTACAAAACTTCTCTTAACATACACATCTATCTCTTAATTGTGAGAGCCAACTATCACATTACTCTTCTACAACAGGTTGTCATTGTTGGGGAAAGTCGGGTGTGACTTTTACTTTGTGTCCCACGACTTCTCAGACCTTTCAGGACCTTTATGGGGAAGATCCAGGGGAAATTGTAGGGTGCGGTATGGATTTAGGGTGATCTCACCCTTCTGGGAATGGCAAGAAATAAGGTAGGCAGAAAAGAGATGTTTGAAGGGAAACCAGCTTTCTGGTTTATTATGTCTATAAAAGCCACCCATATAAACAGGGTGATTTTCCAACTCAGGAGTTAGCATGTTTTTTTAACCTAGCTCTTTCATATGTGAAGAAATCTGGATTTTTCAGTAGTTTCTTTCTGCCTTTGGCTTCAAAAGAATGGCATATTTTCACTTGGGGGTTGAATGCAGTGCCGGCTGTCCTGGTGAAGTCCTCAGTTGAAGTCCTGAGTTGATGCAGATCCCATGAGTTAAGGTAAAGGCCCTGCTGCATGTTTGCCTCCTGAGCTTTATTCTATTGTTCAGCATCCTCCAAAATATTCATACTTCTGTGACAGGAGGGCACCAGTAGTGCAAAAGCCATGCATTGAATAGATTGAAGAAATTAAGATCTACTATATTTTGGGAGAAACAGATCCTTAGAATGGGGTGGGTTTTTTTCCCAGAACCTAATGTACATCAGGTTCATTTTTCTCATAAAAATTGGAGGGAATCTGTTCTGCTGTGCTGGGGTCATAAATATATTTTCAACAAATATATTTGTGCAACAAATGGGATACATTTCCCTAAGAGAAAAAAAAAATATGGAACCACGCCTAATCCCCAACAGACATATATGTTTATTTAAAAGCTATTTATGACAATGACTGGTATTTGCTCATATACAGACTTAGGCAAAACCTTGGAAAACAGCCCCACCAAACTTAGACATTAATATCATACTGGACTGTAAAAGACATCTTTGTAAAGGAAATCTCCTCCTCAGCCTGAGGTTTTTTGGTGCCAATAAATTCAGATAAAGAAATGGCACAGAAATGCAAAGGGAAATATCGGCAAGATAGCAATTTTGGATACAGCAAAAGAAGTGATGAGGGAGAAGATGCAAAACCTGACATTTTAAGCATGCATTTGAGGAGACTGTTATGGGGAGGAAAATTTGCTATGTCTAAATTTTTACATTCACATTTGCCCAAGACTAAAGCAACCAATCCCAGGAACAAACTGGATGTTAATTCTAAGCATCCTCTAAAGCCCATCACAAGCACAAATGTGTTTATTCTTACCCCAAAAGGCCGCTGGTAGCTTCACCAGACTGCCAGACACAGCATATGGCCAGTCAGACAGCCACCTTTCCCACCCATGTTATGTTTTTCCCACAGTATCTACCTGTTGTCCCAGACATGAAGCTGGGTGAAGAGCTTCAGGCCAAAATCCTGTCCCTCTCCAACTCCAATTCTGGAGCAGTGCTAGAGGTGTCATTCTGTCTTTGATCTAATACTCACACCTACTGCCTCACTGCAGCCTTGCAGCTGCCTCATCTGAGATCCAGCTCAAGGGAGATCCAGTTTGCTGGTTCCCACATCTGCTACTCAGCCTTACAGGATGAGCTGGAGTATGGTATTCAGAGAAGCACAAATGTAAATACAAACCATCAGTATGGCAAAGGGTTTGGGAGTCAAAAATACATACATCCTTCTGGTGTGACAAAATCATCTTTGTAATGACAGTGGATATACTCTGCCTGGATATGAGGTGAAAAACCCACAAAAAGCAAGTTGCAAAGAGAAGGTTTTTAATCTGAGAGACAAGGTATGTGTCATGTTGGCCCCACAGTCTTCTTTTCCTCCTGGTCAGCTTCCCAGGCATACACCATAGGTCAAGAGCCTCAAATGATAAAATTCCTTCTAGAACAAGAAAAACCCAAAGTCCCAAAAAGCTGATGTTATGCAACCAAGGAGAATGTGGGGAGCAGACAGTAGAGGGTCTCAGCAAATACAAAAGGAGATTTTTGGCTTCTACCCAAAGAGGTAGAAGACCCGATCATGTGTACTTGAAAAGCCAAAGTAGATATGGGCAACCTAAGCATGCTGATACTTTATGGAAATTTCACTTAAGGTCATGGGAGATGCAGGGAGAACAGAGCACTCCCATAGCAGAGGTCTGGTGCCTTTCCTGAAAGTCACACCGGCACATCATTAGACCACCAAATTGCTTCAGTACAAAGGAACATCAAATCAGCAAAGCTATGCTGTAAAGGTTTGAGGCAAAATTATGATCACTTCAAAAAGGAAAAAAAATTCAGACTATATTCCTGAAACTATGCCACAGAAAGGAACCACTTTTTACAGGCTTAGGATTTTCCACATCAAAGTAAGGCAGTTTTCAAAGATACTCAAATAAACAACCTCATGGTTTTTGCTACACAGGGCAATAGGAAGATACAGCAGTGAATGAAATTGCAGCAGCATTCTGTCACCCTGAATCACACAAGAGAGGAGAGCAAGGACCTTCTGTGAAAAATGTGTCAGTACATAAACCAGTTCATAGAAGACACATCCAGCAAATGCAATCATGCAATTTGTTTTGTCTTTCTGCTTAAGGAAAGGCTGTGGAAAAGTACTGGGGAAACTAACTACTAATACAATAGGCTACAGAGCTACAAATACATGTATGAAGATAGCAGGGAACATATAAAAGAAAAAAAGGGCAAAAACCAAGGTGTGTTTCCTCATGTCCAGCACAAAAAATCTATATCCACTAGTAAGCACTAAAGCAGATGAGAAAACATGGTATCAGAGTTAGAGGTCTGATTGTCCCAGAAACTCTCCACTCTTGCCATGGCCTTAGAAGCTTCATTTAAAACACATATTTTCCTAGAGCCCTGAGCGCTTAATGGTCTGGGAAATTGCACAGTAAAAAAGATGGCTGCTGATGTCCACTTGTACAGAAATGAATAAAGCTTCCATTCCCTGCAGTGTTTCTATTTCCTTAATGCTGCTTAGGATTTGTGGAAAGATCAGTCCTTGGTGAAATGTGAACTTGGCTAGACAAGTACTTACAGGCTCATTTGGAAAAGCTTTTATCTAGCTGCATTTCCTTTGTTTAAGCTCAGGAAGAACTGCGAGCCCCAAATCTGCCAATACACCTTTATTAATATTTGGAGAATTAGCTTTTTTTATTAGCAAAAAAATACAGACAGAAAGAAATTTTTGTGAGGTCAGAATAAAAATAGTAGTGAGCATTTATTCATCTGTAAGTCTACTTGCCTTGGATAGTTTTTCATTGATTTTACTGGTGCTCTTCCAGCTCTATCAGCTTGAAAAGCTTTTAACAAAGAATGGTACTGCTTTGTCAGATGGGGTGCTTCCAAGTTTTCAAAGCAGGAAGCTCCCTTTAACTTTTGTGTCAAGCCAATAAATAAGAGGGATTATCAAGGAGGGCAGAATTCTATGCTTAGAAGTTTGGATCTATATAATCACACATCCCCAGGAACTGCAGGCTCCTCTTCTGTTGCCTTTTTTCTCACCTGGAAATAAAACTCAAGATAATTTTAGTAAGGAGGTAATATAAGAGCAGATCTTTGTTTGAAGGCCTTCAGGGACAGTTCTGGAAAGATGTCCACAAAAGCCCACACCCTCCAGAGGTGCATACATTTTTATAGGTTTTAGGAAATTAGCATAATTGGTAAAAGCACCAATTAGGAGGACAAGTGGCAATGCAATTCCCCCCAGGTCAAGCCCTTCTCTAGAGTCCCCCCATCAGCACTAGTTGCACTTTGTCCATGAGAATGTTTCTCAAAGTGTTGCTCTCAGTCTTGGTTCCCAGCAAGAACCAAAACATCACTGGGGCTTGTAACCCCCAGGGCTTTCAGCTCTGGAATTTGTTTTGTCTTTCTGCTTAAGGAAAGGCTGTGGAAAAGTACTGGGGAAACTAGCTACTAATACAATAGGCTACAGAGCTACAAATACATGTATGAAGATAGCAGGAACATATAAAAAAAAGGGCAAAAACCAAGGTGTGTTTCCTCATGTCCAGCACAAAAAATCTATATCCACTAGTAAGCACTAAAGCAGATGAGAAAACATGGTATCAGAGTTAGAGGTCTGATTGTCCCAGAAACTCTCCACTCTTGCCATGGCCTTAGAAGCTTCATTTAAAACACATATTTTCCTAGAGCCCTGAGCGCTTAATGGTCTGGGAAATTGCACAGTAAAAAAGATGGCTGCTGATGTCCACTTGTACAGAAATGAATAAAGCTTCCATTCCCTGCAGTGTTTCTATTTCCTTAATGCTGCTTAGGATTTGTGGAAAGATCAGTCCTTGGTGAAATGTGAACTTGGCTAGACAAGTACTTACAGGCTCATTTGGAAAAGCTTTTATCTAGCTGCATTTCCTTTGTTTAAGCTCAGGAAGAACTGCGAGCCCCAAATCTGCCAATACACCTTTATTAATATTTGGAGAATTAGCTTTTTTTATTAGCAAAAAAATACAGACAGAAAGAAATTTTTGTGAGGTCAGAATAAAAATAGTAGTGAGCATTTATTCATCTGTAAGTCTACTTGCCTTGGATAGTTTTTCATTGATTTTACTGGTGCTCTTCCAGCTCTATCAGCTTGAAAAGCTTTTAACAAAGAATGGTACTGCTTTGTCAGATGGGGTGCTTCCAAGTTTTCAAAGCAGGAAGCTCCCTTTAACTTTTGTGTCAAGCCAATAAATAAGAGGATTATCAAGGAGGGCAGAATTCTATGCTTAGAAGTTTGGATCTATATAATCACACATCCCCAGGAACTGCAGGCTCCTCTTCTGTTGCCTTTTTTCTCACCTGGAAATAAAACTCAAGATAATTTTAGTAAGGAGGTAATATAAGAGCAGATCTTTGTTTGAAGGCCTTCAGGGACAGTTCTGGAAAGATGTCCACAAAAGCCCACACCCTCCAGAGGTGCATACATTTTTATAGGTTTTAGGAAATTAGCATAATTGGTAAAAAGCACCAATTAGGAGGACAAGTGGCAATGCAATTCCCCCCCAGGTCAAGCCCCTTCTCTAGAGTCCCCCCCATCAGCACTAGTTGCACTTTGTCCATGAGAATGTTTCTCAAAGTGTTGCTCTCAGTCTTGGTTCCCAGCAAGAACCAAAACATCACTGGGGCTTGTAACCCCCAGGGCTTTCAGCTCTGGAATTTGTTTTGTCTTTCTGCTTAAGGAAAGGCTGTGGAAAAGTACTGGGGAAACTAGCTACTAATACAATAGGCTACAGAGCTACAAATACATGTATGAAGATAGCAGGGAACATATAAAAGAAAAAAAGGGCAAAAACCAAACAACATCACTTCCTCTCACACTTGCCATGTCCAGACAACCACATGGAGAGCAGGAACCATGTGTGTGGCAGGTCTGCCACATACACACTGAACTGTGTCATGGTCTCCCAAGTAAGCAGCACCACCCCAGATTAGTGTAGTCAGAGAAGTGACTTGGAAGATGGAAAATCATGCAGAATTAGGT
This sequence comes from Emberiza elegans, assembly GCA_024865655.1. Lineage (NCBI taxonomy): Eukaryota > Metazoa > Chordata > Aves > Passeriformes > Fringillidae > Emberiza > Emberiza elegans. Next base: position 9,787,629 of record JALJVW010000158.1, read on the forward strand.
AGCATGCTGCTGGAACCTTATCCCCTTCTACATTAGACCTTATACTTTTCTAAAGAGCTATACCTAAGCATTAATTTAATTTATCCTATAAAACATTCAAGAGGTCCTCTGGTTGACAGATTCATAAGTAAAATGAAAATTCCTCTGATGTAGCAGAAATCATAAATCAGTTGGTAAGAGAAAAGCTGGGGGAGATGGGTAAATATGCCAAAAATCTGTCCTGAGCAGATACTTAGCAGATGGGAAATTTCACCCACAGAACAGCAGCACTGACCATTCTCAGCTATCAAAGGTCCTGCAGTGCCTTCTGGAGTATTAAGGCTGCTGTCTTAGGCAAACACAGGTGGTTATACTTTCCTTTCCTCCACTCCATTTACGGTATCCATTACAGAAGTTACCATCCTGCTTTTGCACCATGCATGTTCTTGCTGGCAGCTGCTGAGTTCCCTCAGATGGGTCAGTAATCCTCTGCAGGGAGAACCAGTCTTTATACACTGTATAGGCAATTCTTAGTGTCCCAGTTGGATCATTTGGGGTACAGGGCATGTCCTAGATGCCCCATGCACCATACACTGGAAAAGTAGCTTAGCGCAGAGTTTAATAACTAAGCTAAAACCACTTCCAAAGCTTAAGAGACTACCTCTGCTTGTGATTTAATGCAGCTTGGTGTGCCTAATCACAAAATCTATGTCTCACAAAAGAGGTTTTGTCATACTAAACAAAGGATTATCCAGTGAGTGTCAATGGAAATAAACTGTCTGCTGGAAGAAAACCTCTTTAAGCACTCTTCTCTATTACCCAGTTCCAAAATTAATTGGAGTGTACTGCAAGGCCAGAGTTCTGAAGCATGGCCACTAACGTAAGTGCTGTCATTTCCAGGTAAAAAACCTGAGGGGCTTCAAAGAGAATTGCTTTTAAGAGAGTGCCAAATCTCTTGATTTTTGAGAATTGGCATTCAATGCCCAGCCTACTGAAGTCAATGAAAAACATTTTGTTCTTTCTAGTCAGGGCACAATTTCACATGACTACTTTTTAAGTTTGTCACAGGAAGAGCAACTGAAAGCAGACTAAGCAGGCTGGATATGGAAAAAAACACATCTAAATATAATTACTTGGTGCAATTTGTTTTAATTCATAAAAAAATCTAAGTGATCCTTGCAGAATGTATTCTGATCTCTCATGTTTGCATTCTTCACCAAGTGTTGGATAAGACATACAGGTTTCTCTACTTTAAAGGTGTTTTATATAATAAAGTCTATCTTGTGCTATCTCTAAATTAAGTTCAGATTGACTTCTCAGTGACTATTATTAAAATGAAAAGCACATAAAAATTACTATCAAATCATAATACATACATAATATTCATTTGTCTTCACAGAGCAAGATAAAATGTAATTAGTAATCATCAACACCAGTTTCACCTCCCAGTTTTTCATTTAAAATTTCATCTCATAGTTCCGTTTTTTTATTGTCAGCTAGCCCTAATGTCTGTATTTCAGCATTTGGTTATGGATCAGAAGCACACTTTCAAAACAAGTTTCCCAGTCATCTTCCCTTTCATCAAAATTCAGATTTTGAAGAAGTGATAGCGTTTGTTTCTATTTTGTCCCTACTCATTCACCTGTTTTTCCTTTGCCTCAGGAAATTCTCCCAAGAGCATATCTTTTGCTGTTTGCATTGTAGCTGCTCAGTGGATCCTCTTCACTTGGCATTTGGAGCCCTCATTCTCCGAACAGCCTCCCATCACTGCTATAATAATGCCTACTAAAACATTTCCTGTCCAAAAATCCTACATGCAATTCCTGTCCTAATCCTACATCCTACATGCAGAATGTGGACCCCATTCTGTCCTAATAAGCATACCATAGGGACACAGAGCTCATCTCATTTCCTAAAATGGCATTAATTGAAAAGAAGAATTCTTCTTGAAGGGTTAGTTCTACCAAGCCACATAACCAGTGCATATCATTTATAGGTGCAGGTTTTAGTACATTTACAGTAATTTTATTCATCAAAATTTCAAAAATATATAACCCCTGCTTACTTCTCTATCTTAGATTGAATTAGGTACTTTTAAAGTGTCTCAAAATTTACTGGAAAATTATAACAGGCATTTTATTTTTCACTTACACATATATACACACATTTTTAATATTTATGCATGTTTAGAAACACACCTATGTTCAACCTCCAAGGAAAGCATAAAGCAAAAGCTCAATATAACCTTGATGGGAGGGTGGGCTTTTATAGGCTTTGTTGTTGATTTCTGTCTATTTTAAACCTGTGTCATAAACTAGGGGTGGAATATGTTTGTCACATAAACAAAATTATATATTTTTATTTATGTGACAAACATATTATTGTATTATAATATACATATTATTATAAACATATTTAATTTTTATTATAAAACAAAAATATATATTTTACCTTCTATTTTTCATAAATTGTTTCTCTTATTGCTGTACACAATAATAACATTTATGACAGCTTCAAGCAGAAGCACATGCGCATTATTGGTCTCTGTGACTAATAAGCATATGAGGAGAAAGTGTGACTAAATGATGATATAGGTTTTTTGCACCACACTTGTTTTTTGTTTTGATGGAATGGGTCAAATGTTCATTTCAAACAGGAAGAAATCCTTTAAAAACAATGATTTTGATTGACTGATAAGGAGGCTCAGCATACACATTTTCAGATCCCTTTAGAATCTGTATTCTGCAATCAGAACAAACTATGCACTATAATATAATAAATAACATCTGATCTAAAGCAATGACATGTATTGCTTATTGCTGGTAAATGTTTGAATTTGAAGCACAGAGCCAGACTATTTGGTTCAGCCCTGTCATCCAATATTGTAAGTGATGCTGAAAACAGCCAAAGCAAAGCAAAGCTTGTCACCCAGCAAATCCCTGACTCATGAGAGCCACAATGCACACCCTTGGAGAAACCCTCCAGAAACTCTACCAGAAATTTGCTTCTTCACCATATTTTGGCCAACCTCATCCCCCATTTGATGGGCACAATTGCACCTCAACTCCAGGTTCATAATCACAAGCAATTGGAATCTAAATTTAGTGAAGCTGATTTGTAAATTTTCAGACTTTAGAATTAAATACTGTGGGGCGGTTCTCCATCTCACTGATGACCTGGGGACACAGCTCTGAGAGCATCAAGAGAGTTAAAGCACTTAACAACCTCAGCAGCTGTTAACAGCCTCACTCAAGAAAAATAACAACAATCATTTTAAAAACTGAACCACACAAACACTTAGACTTTTTCCTCCCTAGGAAAACAAAGTGCTCCTAACTGGGTTAGCACTAGGTGATGATGAATTGGTGATGAAGTAGATCAGACTTACCTTCCTAATTCTCAACACATGGTGAGACAGGACTGACAGCCCTCTGAAGCTGCAGATCTTTCACCTTCTGGCATCAACTTCTGCATCTCCTTACCATCAAGGCCATCCTTAAGAGAGGCTTTGACCACCCTGATCTACCTGGGACATCAAGTCTGCTTTGAGCAAGAGGCTGGACAAAATTTCTTGAGATCTTTTCCAACCTCTTCACCCTTCCCATTTTCAAAGGCTTTTCTTAGACAGACTTTACAAAATAACAGTGCTTCAACAGCAGCTATACTCATTTACCTCTTCACCTCAGGCATCTGTAAAACTAGAATTTAAAAAATACTTATTGCAGTCTTTAGACAGAGATAATGTGTAAACCCCCAGCCCAGCAAGCCTCAGGATTACATTTCAAAATACACTATCACTACACACAACAACACCAAGTGCAACATCCTGCACCTGGGTCATGGCAGCCTCTGATGCCAATCCAGGCTAGAGGATGAGCAGATGGAGAGCAGCCCTGCCCTGAAGGACTTGGGGATGCTGGAGGAGGAGAGGCTGAACATGCCCTGACCATGGCACTCACAGCCCAGAGAGCCAAACGTGTCCTGGGCTGCATCCAGAGCACAGAGGAGGGAGGGAGGGGATTGTGCCCCTCTGCTCTGCTGAGAGCCCACCTGCAGTGCTGCATCCAGCTCTGGGCTCCCAGCACAGGAAGGACATGGACTTGTTGGAGTGACTCCAGAGGAGCCCCCAAGTTAATTAGAGGGATGGAGCACCTCTCCTTTGAGCAAAGGTGAGAGGACTGGTTTTGTTCAGCCTGGGGAAAAAAAAGAAAATAGTAGGGGTGGCCTGGTTGCAGCCTTCAGATATGTGAAGGGAGCCTACAAGATGAAGAGAGACTGTTTACAGTAGCATGTAGTCACAGGACAAAGGGAATAAGCTTCAAATTGAAAGAGAGTAGATTTAGGTTTGATAGCAGATTTTTAATTAGATAAAGTTCTTTGCTATGAGGGAGGTGAAAGACAGACACAGTTTGCCCAAAGAAGCTGTGGATACTCTGTTCCTGGAAGTGTTCAAAGCCAGGCTGGATGGAGCTCTGAGCAAGCTGGTCTAGTGAAAGGTGTCCCTGCCAACAGCAAGGAGTTGGAAGTAGATGATACCAAAGTAGTGACAAATTCTGTTTTCTAAAGGCAAGGAAAAGAGAAGTGTAAATAAATGTCTTCTTTTTTTGTTTTCTCAGAAACCCTTTTGCTCAATCCTGTCCAGTTTTTCTTAAACATTTATTTATGACTTGTTCAAACACTGAGTGAGTTTGCTAAGCTTTACTCATCTGATCACAAAGAAAACTACAGACATTGAAAAATACCTTGATGTGTATCTAAGCTCAGACAAACTTTATGTCTAAATAAAAACATGCAACTACACCTCATCAAAACCCTCTCCTTCATTTATCTGTAACTTTATATTATGTTTTAGGGAGGAAAAAATGCCACAAGCTGCCATTTCCAAGGATGAAAAGGCAAACTGCTTTAAATACATTCAATAATTTAGCAACAAAGTCTCAAATAAAATGAAGAATTTCTACTAGCTCCTATCCCCAGATAGTTCATCTACCAGCTGATTCTGTTTTGTTTAGAAGAAAGAAAGCTTCTTTTTATGTTATAGCCAATTCTAATTAAAGTTTGAAAAATTAACTTTAATACATAGACTGGGAAGATAAGTGGCATTTCAGTCCCACGAGATCACAGTTCCAGTCATTTACAGCTGACTCGTTCTCTTGATTTGCACTCTGCTCCACTAATCCTCTCAGCGTGTCCTACCATGCACAGAGAAGACCAGCATGGGGTCCTGGATTCTAAGCTAAAATTAAAATTTAATAACAAACATTTAAACACAACATAGTAATATTAATATTAACATTGTTACCTTACTTTACCTTTATGTAACTGATGTCCCTACAGATGGTTTCTTCACAGCCCTCTAAACTTTCCTAATCCCCTCCTTCACACATCAATCTTTCCACTCTGTTTGTCATGTAGACACTCTAGGACAAGAGCTCTACAATTTTAATACATCTTTCTTCAGAACTGAGTGAATTAGGTGGGGCAATAAATGTCATATGAAAACAAAATGAGTTCTACAAAGTGACAGGATAACAGTCCTAGACTTACAGCCCACTTTGTGCAAGCCATCATCTCATTAAACCTTATTACTGCTGCTTACTGGTCAAGGAATTTAAATAACATGTATTAACACAACCTCAGTCAGTTTCATCTCAGACATGTAGGAACATATTTTACATTCTGTGGATTGAAGCTGCAGATCATTACATTACTCTTTGAAGATCTGGCTGCATCGTCAGACAACAGTACAATGAAGCAACAAATGATGAAGCTTTGTGGGGATCCAGAGCTACTGCAAAAAACAAAAGGAGTTCATTTAACTACTGATTGATCCCCCTCTACTACCTGTAATTATTTCATCTCCTTACCAGCTTACTCCAGTTAAAATGCTGCTTATTTTATGCTTTTGAACACATTTTCAGGAGGGTAAGGAAAGGACAACTTTGGGAAATTACAAGATCTTTGTTCTGCATGGCAGAATAATGACAGCATGAATTCGCATATAGTTCACTTTTTTGCAGAGAAATTTAATTTCTCTGCAGAGGTTTATATGCCTTAGGAATTCAGAGACTGGATTTGTTTGTCTTTGTGCAACACTCACCATCTGGATTCTTGTGTCCCTTTCACAGAAAAGTTTACTTTCCTGTCAATTCTGTGTATTTGAGATGGTTTTAATCTTTCTTTTGAGATCCTAGAAATGGCTTCACAGAGTCTGGCATGTAGCAGCATTTAGAGAACTTTGCTGAGTGAAAATTAGTCATTTATTGTGCTGTGTGCCAGCTGTACTTTTGCCTGTTGGGTCTGTTTTCTTCACTGCAGAAAGCCTGTTGAATTAAAGAACACAAGCATGAAAAAACCCTCTATTCACACAATCTGGGCTGTGTATGGATGCCACTGGCATCTTGCTTTCTACTTGGTATTAGAAGGATAAGGTGTCTTCAAAACACAGAGTTGCTAAGGTGTCGTTGGCTTTTTGGTCAGTATATCCACAAATACACAAAAAATCCCTTAATTTGACATGATGGCAACTACTTATCCAGCTTGGAGTCCATCCCATCAGAGTGGGAAATACTTTTCCCACATATGGCTGTTCATCCACATCAAAATCCATGATTTCCACCCAAAGGGCATAATTTTCTGTTCTCCTTTTTTAAGCAAATATCTCTTCCTACTTTCTCAATCTTTCCTTGAACTCCCTTCCCCATTGCCTATCTTACTCTATGCTTTCTCCAAGCCCACTTGGAAATGGGAAATTTTCCTTTTATTTCACTGCAAAAAATAAAAGAAGAAAAGGAAGAAAGAAGATGGAACATTAAAAAAAGCAGAGAAGATTGTTAGAATTGCAACTATCTTAGGACAGTTAAGATGTAGAGAAGTCAGTGTTCCAAACCTACTCACAAGGAAAGCAAAGTGCAATACTACCAGATGGAGCAGTGTCCATACCCATGTGTTACATCCAGCAGATGCAGGTCTCAGTTTTCCTCCACTGCCTTGAAAATTATCCTTTGTTTTCCACTGAAAAATGAAAGACATCTTATGTGGGGAAAAAAACCCCCACAAAACACAAGCAAACACACAAAATTGAATAAACAAAAAAAAAAAAGTGGCACAGAAGTCCTGTAGAATGCTGACACTACCCGCAATTTTTGGAGTATATTGCTCTGTAACTCAGGAGAGGCATTACAATTAGTTGCAGAGAGCTCTCCATTGTATAGGAGAGAGTGGCAGCAGATGACAAAGCCCTGGCAGAGCCATGTCTCTTACAGAAATCTCTAAACAAGCTGTTTAACTGACCTGGCAAAGAATAGTTTTCTGCTTGGACAGCGTAGGTTGTTTCCTTTAGATTTCAGACCTAGGTTTATATACGTTCTGTATAAATAATACTTACTCTGTCTTTATTAGACTGAGGGAAATCTGGCTTTGAACTTCTGTAGGGCTCATTTCTTTATTCCACTTCAGAATTTTGAAAATACACTGGCCCTGGATTTGTCTGGAGAATCCAGGCAGTAAAATAATTCAAGTGCTGTACCCCTGAGTTGAAGCTAACATGCTTGAATAGACACTTCTGTTCCTGTAGCCCACATTAAACCCTTCTGGGGGCTGAGATGGGGCTCTGTGGGCACCTGGACCTCAGACAGCTATTCTGTGTATCAAATTTCTGTATTTAGTCGTGGACTAGGTAGTGTCAGGTTAATGGTCAGGCTTGATCTTTTCCAACCTTAATGATTTTGCTCTACTACTTAAGTGACATTATGGGAACAGCCTAATCTACTGACCAATGAGCTAATACTAAAATAGGAGTTAAAATACAAAAAGTTTAATCTTTTCTGTTTTTCAGTCTAGTTTCCCAAGATTCTTAAGCTGGAGTCACAAACACAGGAACAACTCTCCAGACACAACAGTTTGCCTTTCTCAGTTCAGCCAGTCCCCCCCTGTTAAATCCAGCCCTGGACCTGACACTCAAAAGAAAAGCGAGAAAAATTTATCCTCACATCACCCATGCAGTCTGACTAGATGATTGTTGTATGACCCTCTCAAAATGAACTACTCCACTCTATATCTGGATTTCCAGCTAAAATAACAATTTTTTCACGTACTACAAATCTTGGAAGAATAATAATGTGAATTGTAATGGTCTATGAACACCTTACCATACATTCCAGCTCAACATAGGGGACTAACATTAAACAAATATGATTTAAAATCTTGTATCTAGGGTCCCAAAAAGGGTTTGATAACATCTCTGTCCAGGAACAAAGAATATATATGCCAATAGCTGGGCACTCCAAATATCTCCGTGTTTCTTTGAGCTCTGCATTTAAGACAGAATAACATTTAATTTTAACAAAGTCCTTTAATACCTGAACACACCAGATTGAGAAGGCAAAAAGAGAAGTGAATTAGACTACAAGCACCATTTGAATTAAACCTTGGTATTTTAAACAATGTCTGATGTTATTAAACCTCCACACATGTTTATTTTATAAGCAGTGAAAATATCTTTGATCTTTCTACACAGCCACAAGTGAAAAATAATAAAAAAGGAACCATATCTGGTTTCTTCTTTTAATATATAAAACATAATGCAACATTATGAGTGTTTTAGTCTGGTAATATAAAACACATGAAAAACCTGAGAAAAAATTACTTTAAATGTTTATAAAGCTTTTTTCCAAGCTAAATGGGAATGTTCATTTCTATCATAAAATCTGCTTGAGGATTCCTAAGGAACTATCCTAATAGACAGGTTTGTACTAAAAACATGTAAGAAGCAAGAACACTGTATCATCTCAGTGTTCTCCAAAATACAGGATTTATCCCAGAACAGTGCTTAATGGAATGGACCCAAACTCTAGTATGCTATAACTACACAACCCAGTTAGGATATTCAGTTAGGATACAAACCTATGTGTCAACTGCACGAGTTATCCTTACAGTAAAGAATACAAATAAGAATAAATATAAGCATTCTTTGTAAGCTCATTGTATGTTTCACATGTGGGAAAATACTGTAACAAAATCATCAGAAGACACATAATTTCTTCCAGATAGAAAGCGTGCTCCATTTTTGCATTGCTCCTCGTTCTACAGGATGCCACATTCAATAAATGGACTCTGAAAGCCAGCTGCAGTCATACCACAAAATTTTTCTTTAAAAGTTATTTAAAATCTGCTATTAGCTCAAGGTTGGTAATTGTGATAGTGTTCGCAGGGGTCTTAGGATGAGGGAAGAGATGAGGATCTGACTCCATGTTTCAGAAGGCTGATTGATTATTTTATTATATATATTACATTAAAACTATACTAAAAGAATAGAAGAAAGGACTTCATCAGAAGGCTAGCTAAGAATAGAATAGCAAAGAATGATAACAAAGGTTTGTGGCTTAGCTCTCTGTCCGAGCCAGCTGACTGTGATTGGCCATTAATTAGAAGCAACTCTATAAGACCAATCACAGATGCACCTGTTTCATTCCACAGCAGCAGATAATCAATGTTTACATTTTGTTCCTGAGGCCTCTCAGCTTCTCAGGAGGAAAAATCCTAAGGAAAGGATTTTTCATAAAACATGTCTGTGACAGGTAATAATTGCTTATTGTCCTTACATAAACATCCTCAGTTACTTCATTCCTTATACAATGATATTATAGGTAAAATTAAGTTAAATTAGGGTAGAGTTCCATTATATTGTATTAATTATGTTATATTAATTGTATTATGTTAAAGGGGGGGGCTTATTAGAATATGCTAGGAGAAGGGTCCAGGGATTGGTGGAACAGTGGTCTGAGGGGTAAGGCAAGGTCGAAGAAGAATTGGACGTGAGATCTGACCAATCATTCGACACCCTGCAGAAATGATTGGTCCAGAATGAACGACGGTAAAGACCAATGAGAAGCCGGGAAATGGACCAATCGTCATGCGGATCCAAAATCCACCAATCCTGGACCCAAAGGGGGCTATAAATAGGGGGAGTTCAGGTGGGTCAGGGTTCTTCTTTTTTGGGATACTTTTTGGGGGGAAGAACCCAGTGCACTTGGGGTAGGGCACTGTTTTGTGTTTTTGGCTCGCTATGTGGGTGTCTGGGCTTATCCTGGGCACTCCTTGTAGCTACTTCAATAAACGAGAACCTCTTTCTCCAGAGAAAGTTCGGCCTTGTTCATATTCATAACAATGAGACACCAAGGAAGCCACCAGAGCAGTGGAAATTACTGTCATGTACAGCATAAAGTAATCTATGGTGCACAAAGGACACAAAACCCCTCTGTAGCTCTTCTGGCATCACCTTTGGAACAAGCCAGCAGTTGGAAAGTGTGGAGGTCTCCTCCTTGCTGAGTCAGTTGCTGCACCACCACTGCAAGTCCTCTAATCAGATTCTGTTCCTATTCTTTCCAGAACTGTTGAGTTGTGTCAGCAAGTGTTCAGAAAATGTTAACATGGAGCATTCTGCAGTCAATTTGGTGCTCTCAATTTTTAACTGCTTTTTTTTAACCCATGTAGCTTCTTCCAGAATGCAGGAAAAGAAGCCCTTAAAAATAACCACTAACCTTGAAAATAAACTTGTTATGTTTTAAAACCACATAAGAACCCGTGAGGCTGGGAACAGGCATACAAGCTCTTAATTATTTGGGGCTTGCATACCTTTGAAGATGAGCATGAGTCAGTATCTTCTTTATACATTAAGGAACAACATATAAATGTAGATGTTCTTTATACATGTCCATGTTTAAAAGATATATATCTGTCAGGGAAGGGGGGAACCTTCCTGGAATAGAAAGATGACCTCCTCTATCCAAAATACAATAACTTTGAAATTACGGATCTTCCAGGCAAATATATGGGAAAATGAATCCCAGCTCTTTACTAGCATATGGGAAGGAAAGTAGTTGCAGAAGGAAGGGAAGTGGCGGAAGGATGTGGCGGAAGGAAGGAAGTGGCAGAAGGAAGGAAGTGGCAGAAGGAAGGAAGTGGCAGAAGGAAATGGCAGAAGGAAAGAAGTGGCGGAAGGAAGTGGCGGAAGGAAGGAAGTGGTGGAAGGAAGGAAGGAAGTGGCAGAAGAAAGGAAGGAAGTGGCGGAAGGAAGGAAGGAAGGAAGGAAGGCAGGCCTATTTTTATGAAAATGTACATTCCATACTGTTTTAGAGAATTATAAATAGCAATGCCCTAATAATCCCCCTCATTGCTTTTTTCTTAGGAATAGCTGCCTAGTCTCTGTCATTCTATTTTTCAATTAACTGTTTGAGAGGAGTACCATTTGTCCTTTTTATATTGCTTAATCCTGAAAAAGTAAGAAAGGAAAAAAACTTTTCCAGTGTATATGGTGAGAAAACTAGTGTGAGAAACTGTCATTTTATGGTTTTGCTTTTTTCTTCAGAGGTATGTTCCTTCCCTCTTGACATAGGATGCTATTGATGTTGCATGTGATTCGCAACATCTGAAAGGTGCTGCAGGGTTTAAATGTTCTTATCAATATATGGTTTTAACTCTAATCCTTGGAGTTTTTACTACCTCCAGAATAATATTTTAACAAGCAAATGCACATGTTATCATCTAAATCACAGCGATATCAATGAACAAAAGGATATGCCACTTCTGCCGGGAGGAAGAGCGAAAAAACATTTCAGTAAAGTAAAATACTTCATTTTGTTCAAACCAGAAAAAGCCTTACAATAAAGACAGGTTTCATTGAAGAAAAGAAATGTTCCTGGCACATAGCTTTCAGTACAGAGAGCCTGTGGGTTACTTTTCACTGCATTTTCTGTACTGTTCAGACTGTATGTGCTGGAGCACAGACTTAACAGCTACCACATCTATTTGGATGTAATATGCAGCAGTGAGAATTCCCATGCCATTCTCACTTCTCCCCCTCCTGCCCTGGAACATGTTTCTTACTCTCAAAGTATCATTAATAGCAAGGATGGTTGATAATCTTCTGTCAAGCAGCCCCTGGGAATTAGGTGATACTGGTAAGGAGGGGGAGATGTAAAGAACTGTTTGGTTCCATACTCACTTTGATCTAGGCTGATTCCCCTTAAGAAATGAAGGCTACTGGACCATCTAATTGGAAAGTCTCTCCAAATATAAAACAGTATAATGCAGTTTAATATACTAGCAGTGACTGGCAGCAAGTGAAATTAAGTTCTACCCCACTGGCAGTCTTGCCCCATGAGCTTGAGCTTGCCCCGTGAGCAGCTCAATACAGAGGAACACTTCTGGCTGCTTTGACAACATCTGCCCCATGAGATATGATTCAAGAGGTCTTGCGCCAACTGAAAATGCTTGGAGCTATAACTCAGGGCCCATTCCCTGCAGGAAGTAAGAAAAAACAGTCCCAAAGAACAGGCAAGACATGTTAAACAACACTTCATGAAACCAAAGTCTTTTGACTAGATTGTGTTGTTCACATTTACAAGCTGAAGTCTACTGAAAGTAAACAGCAAAACCAAATAATACTGGAAATTAACCTGTATTCATTGCAAAGCACAGAAGTGGCTTAATATGTTTGGCATGAATGTTGCATGGAAAAACTCCTCATCCATTCCCAGTAAAGGAATGGGTGAGTTTGATAAATTTATTCATTTTCCTTGAATCATTTTTTAAAGTGCCGTAAAACTTTCACCAAGTCAATGCCATTGGTTAACTATGTCTATGCAGATTTTAGGAGATAAAATTATTCCAACATCAATCTATTTTTCTACTTTCTTGCTACAAAACACAGCAATAAATTGCAGACAGTTCACTGCAAGGCTAAGATGTAATGCTGTAAAACCTTCAATAAAGCTTCAGCACCAAATTTAGCTCCTGTCGTAGCCTGCATCACAAGGTCCTCCTGCAATGGCAAGAGATGGCTTAGCTGAACAGTAGCAGCAAATCAATTAAAAGTTGCAGTAAATAGCACAGTCCTTTGAAAGCTTTTGCAGTACAAACATGGTAATGCTCAATGTTATATTTAGAAATCAGATATAAATAAATTACAACTGCATTTACAACACTTCAAGCTTTGCTTTATTAAAAAAAACATAACTGTCTAGAAAGTTCCAGCACACTGCAATAGAAACCCTTTTTTTTGTGTAGATCCATGTAACACCAAGACCAGAAGAGCCCCAAAACTGACTAGAGGCTTTGTGTACAGGATGTAGTCAACCTAAATACACACATTCCCTTCTTGGGTGGTTTTTCTGTGACAGGAAATTAGGTTGCAGCCTTACCCCTTTTAGACTAGTAGCTTCTCTTCAGATGCTATACCAACTACCAAGGGTATTCTCCAAGGCCACCATGTTGAACATTATGTCACTTTAAAAGGATTTTAATGTGGAAGCTAATTTGTTATGATTGAGCTCTCATACCTGGGCTTCTAAAAGCCCCTCTCATCTAATGTCTATGTGTTAAAATTACACTCTGGCATTAACAAGCAGAAAATTAAAAGTAGCAAAATTGGTAGAAAAGCAATTTTGTGGTGGGATCGTAAGCCATTACCTTTTTTTATTTTGCAACAAACAGAGCTGATACATTATTTGAAGATTTTTCTGACCAAAACTTTATGCAACAGTGACACAGTGCTGTAAGGGCATAAGCTCTCTTATCCTAGGAAAATATATTAGACATGCTCAACTCATACCACTGTTCCCCTGGTACCCATACACATCCATACACGTCCTCTTCCTCAAAATGGTAGGAAATGTGCCTCTTTGTTCTCTTTTTTGTTGCTCAGGCTCACATTTGGCACCATTTCTCCAGTAACAGACTGTCAGTTTCCCCTTCCCCTCTGAGCTTTGTCCCACAGGTTTTCAAAGCACCTAAAAGGCTCCCACAAAGACCCCAAATCACCCCTCACTTCAAGGCCAACAAAGGCCTTAAAATGAACCACAGGGAGAAGAAAAGGACATCAGCACAAACAGCACTCGTGAGCCCCCAAATGCCAAAATATTTTACAGCCCATAAAATTGTATCTGTCTTTACATAAAGGCATTCCATAAACAGAAAAGGGATGAACACGTTGCAGTCTGCTTTGAATTTCATTTCCTGTAGAAACAGAAACCAAAGCCTTATAAAATAGTAACTGAGCAAAATTTACTAAATGCTTCAGCTGAGAACACGAGTAGCCCTGTATCCTGTGTACAGTTTAGTATAAAGGACACCCAAATTACATCAAACCCTATGTATTCCATGCAGTCATATAATTTCTATACATAATGATTAAATTCATCATGTTAATATGTTGTAATTCCCATTTTATCTTAATTGTATTATGAAAGCCACATTTCTGTGCCTCAATGCAAAATTATACAAATAAATTTTTCTTTTTTGCATTTCATTCTGGAAATAAATTGAGATTCTACAATTAGGTAATTTAATGCAACAGACATTTTCACATCTTTCAAGCCTCATATAGTTTAAAGAGATTAGAGTTCTAGAGATAAATCTCTCATAGGCAATCACAGTTACTAGCTTACAATGTTTTAGGACCCTCAAATTCATACCTACCACAAACACACTTTGAAACAAAAGCAATGCCTTCCTCTTTCCTTTACAACATCTAAACTGATGCTTCAAAACAATTTTGCTCTGCCCAAAAAGAAATCAAATAAATAAGTAGAAATGTGTAGGTCTTTCACTCATATCAGGACTGAATTAGTGAATTTGATTAATTATTGTGGCCAGACCTTTCACCCCCTGACACAGCAAAACCTTATCTCCCCACCACATATTGCTAAAATCAGACCAGAATGGTTTGTGATGTGATGAATTATCTCAGCTGAGAATCTCTTTAGCCAATAATACAGCAACAAACAGAGCTGATACATTATTTGAAGATTTTTCTGACCAAAACTTTATGCAACAGTGACACAGTGCTGTAAGGGCATAAGCTCTCTTATCCTAGGAAAATATATTAGACATGCTCAACTCATACCACTGTTCCCCTGGTACCCATACACATCCATACACGTCCTCTTCCTCAAAATGGTAGGAAATGTGCCTCTTTGTTCTCTTTTTTGTTGCTCAGGCTCACATTTGGCACCATTTCTCCAGTAACAGACTGTCAGTTTCCCCTTCCCCTCTGAGCTTTGTCCCACAGGTTTTCAAAGCACCTAAAAGGCTCCCACAAAGACCCCAAATCACCCCTCACTTCAAGGCCAACAAAGGCCTTAAAATGAACCACAGGGAGAAGAAAAGGACATCAGCACAAACAGCACTCGTGAGCCCCCAAATGCCAAAATATTTTACAGCCCATAAAATTGTATCTGTCTTTACATAAAGGCATTCCATAAACAGAAAAGGGATGAACACGTTGCAGTCTGCTTTGAATTTCATTTCCTGTAGAAACAGAAACCAAAGCCTTATAAAATAGTAACTGAGCAAAATTTACTAAATGCTTCAGCTGAGAACACGAGTAGCCCTGTATCCTGTGTACAGTTTAGTATAAAGGACACCCAAATTACATCAAACCCTATGTATTCCATGCAGTCATATAATTTCTATACATAATGATTAAATTCATCATGTTAATATGTTGTAATTCCCATTTTATCTTAATTGTATTATGAAAGCCACATTTCTGTGCCTCAATGCAAAATTATACAAATAAATTTTTCTTTTTTGCATTTCATTCTGGAAATAAATTGAGATTCTACAATTAGGTAATTTAATGCAACAGACATTTTCACATCTTTCAAGCCTCATATAGTTTAAAGAGATTAGAGTTCTAGAGATAAACCTCTCATAGGCAATCACAGTTACTAGCTTACAATGTTTTAGGACCCTCAAATTCATACCTACCACAAACACACTTTGAAACAAAAGCAATGCCTTCCTCTTTCCTTTACAACATCTAAACTGATGCTTCAAAACAATTTTGCTCTGCCCAAAAAGAAATCAAATAAATAAGTAGAAATGTGTAGGTCTTTCACTCATATCAGGACTGAATTAGTGAATTTGATTAATTATTGTGGCCAGACCTTTCACCCCCTGACACAGCAAAACCTTATCTCCCCACCACATATTGCTAAAATCAGACCAGAATGGTTTGTGATGTGATGAATTATCTCAGCTGAGAATCTCTTTAGCCAATAATACACTTCCTGACTTGAACAGTGAGAAAAGAAAACCTAAAATTAGTGATTAGAG
This sequence comes from Emberiza elegans, assembly GCA_024865655.1. NCBI lineage: Eukaryota > Metazoa > Chordata > Aves > Passeriformes > Fringillidae > Emberiza > Emberiza elegans. Next base: position 9,803,727 of record JALJVW010000158.1, read on the forward strand.
ACACAACCAATCTACAACTACAGAAGACCACTATGATTTACATGAAATCAGAAATCTTTTGTACACTCTGAGTGTGTAGCGAGCTCTCCCAATGATAAAGATGTTCACATTGGGTTACTTCCCCAGGGGTTGAGAAAAATAAAGGAGATTGTCTGCACACCACTATCATTCACTGGTGACATTGATTCCTAATCCATACTATTTCTTTGCTAGCTGTAACATAAGGTAAATCTGTAATTCTGCACTGCAATTTTATCTAAAAGTAGTGTTTATTTTTGTTTTATTCCTGTGTAGCAAGGAAGTCTGTTTAAGACTTATGTCTGTTTTTCTTAGTCTATTCAATAAATAATTAATGTTGTCATAAGCCTGATCAGTCATTATTAAGAACTTTCAAATAAGAGTGGTTTTGGAGTGCTGGCCCCCTCAATAAAGCTTCTGTCTACTGCCAGTGGCCTGGGCAGAGGCAAGGATTTGTCCAAGCTCTCCCTCTCCATTCAAAAGAATTGTCACAATTCAGATACAAGTGCAGAAAATACCTTTAGTGAACAGTAAGAGGAGTTGTGGAGTTTCCAGCTTTCCACTTCTTGTTCTGAAACTCCAGAGTCAGCAGAAAATTTCATGCTAAAATTTTTTTTATTTTCATAGACAAAGGAGGAGGTAGCACGAATGCTGTTAGACAAGGTTACTCTTCTTTTCACCCACACTTCCTAAAAATTCCCTGATAAATTATATTTTCCATATTATCCTAAAAAGTCAAGATCCCAACTCCTTTTGTAGGCATGTCAATCCAGACAAACATACTATTTGAAGTCTTAAACATATGCCTGTTATCACCATCCCACATCTCTAAAACATGATGTCTATTTTGGTACACTAACAGTTTTAGGACTGCAAGAAATGTGTGATGACTTTGTGATAATATGTCATGTTTACAACTCTACATATTTTGAGTCATTTACCTAAGGGTCACACAGTCCACTTACCAAGAGTTTACTCCCAAAATATCCAGGGGACTTCAAATCCTGACAGCCTCTATTTTTCCCACAACAGACAATTTTATGAACAACTCTAAATGATATCTGCATTGAAGACAAATATTCAACCATGTATCTATAGACATGTAACTGGCAATTCCTCCTTTCCTCTGTTTTCTTTGATCATCACCATGGCCCATCCAGCATTAATTTTATCTTCTTGAAAATAGTACCTCAGAAAAAAGGCTCCTAGAATCCACCTATACATTCTGGAGTAACCATGTGTCTGCTTTTACTTCTGTTTTTCCCCTTGTCAGCTGCTCAGTGTAGTAGTATATTACTACCTGTTGCTACTCTCAGCAATGCTCAAAACCCATAAGCACCAATTCTGCAGGATGTGAAGCTACTTTAGGCATCTTATCCCATCAGTATTCTACAAACAGCAAAAATTTCAGGATTATTTGATGGCCTAGAGGTGGAATTTCTAATTACGATTTCCTTCATTAACCCAATTGAGATTTGGAGATTAGGTGTTGCAAAATTCAGCTTTTGTAGGGAAACTTGACTGCATCTATCACACACCAACTGCGTGGCACAGCAGCACAGCACCTGCACAACTGTTCAGACTTGTCAAAGGTGTGTGCCTTGCTCCCCCAAGAAAGATTTGAGCTGGAATCCAGTGCTCTTCCTCAGTCCAAGATTTCCTGAACTCCCGGGATATGCTGTCAAAGATAACAAGTCACAGGCAGCTGAAAACAAGAAAAAAAGGGGAAGTACATATTTGCTTTTAGAAAAAAATAACATCAGGAGACTTAAATATTCATTCCAACAAGTAACAATTTATTACTATTTGCACATTAGTAATAAATACCATAGTACAGGCATTGAACCACATAAAGAACGGGTGTTCAGAGCACTTCTTTTCTGACTGTCTTCTGATGGAGATCAATGCAATATACACACACTGCAAAAGTTTAATTGCATCCTCCATTTTGAGAGGCAAATGGTCAGGAGCAAATAATTTCTTCATTGACTGCATCTTGTCTTCACTTTTTCATTTATTAGAAAACAATGGTATTGCATGTTCCAGCCCCAGAGAAAATTATGCTGCCAAAAAGATACAAAAACTGTCTATAAACAGCCTAAATCTTAGACTTCTTGGGCATTCTGTTGAAGTCAAAAGAAACAAGCAAAATACACTATTATCTGCTGCTTGGTATGTACAGTGATGAAATATTATCACTTCAGAACGCAATTTCTCAGGTCAGCTTTATCTGAACTCTCCTATTATTTGCTTATACACTGGGTTCTACGTGCAGTGCTTGAGAATGAGAATGACTACATTAAAATGATTTCATGTACAAGCATTATTAACAGTATCTGGAGGAAGTTAGTTTTCCTTTAAAAGACCAGTTAAGTGCGCGTTAAGACTCTTTGGGGAATTTTGGTCTTAATCCAGCAAAGCATCTTAAGAGGTTTAAGTCTCTCATATGCTTAAAACCAAATGTTTGCAAAGATGTTTTGCCTGGCTGGAGCTTGTAATAGCTCCACATATGCTTATAATTAATAATCTGTGGATATTTTTCATTATTGGATTTTTGTAAAAGCTGAAGGAGGTTTTTTAGACTTGTCATACATAGTCATCAAAAAGTAGGGCAGCCGTTACTAGTGACATTTAAGACTGTTTGGGTCTGGTAACAGCAGATGTATAATGTTTGCTCAGCAGAATAACATAAAAGTCCTGGCGTTGACCAGAATATCCAACTCCAGAAGGAGTGCCTGCTGGGTAAGAAGCCTGGTGCTTCCAGAATTAAAACTTCCAGGGCATTCACTTACTTGGCTGGTGGTCACTGGAGGGATTTATTCCATAACATTTTCTGCAAGTTTAACTTGAAGTGTTGCTTACAGCTGTCCTAAAATTGCCCTCTACTTAAGCTGAGGCAGGATCCAGAGAGATGGGAAGCAAAGGATTTAGGCACAACTTTACAAATTAAGAGTATGCCCAGGAGTCCCCAGAATTCCTAAATATCACTTGCTGGCATCCAGACCACCACACCTTTGCTGAAGGAAGGGAGCTGAACCTGGTAAAACCAGTCACATTGTGCCTGTCACTGCCACAGTGTTTCTTCACTGCCACACAGAAGTCACCCATTTGCAGTCCTGAGGAGCATCCACCTTCTGAATCCCTGCAAGACCTCAAGAAAAACCTTGAGGTGGTGCTGGGACCCACCATGTGAAAACCAAAAAGGCAAGACAGTGATGCTGTGATCATATCAAAACCAGAGGGGAAAGGTGTCCCCATGGCCAGGACAGGGGCATCCTGTCTTCTGGAGGCTTTTGTGTATGCTAAGTTTCTTCCACTATGTGATCACAGAATCATTTATATATTCTGTTTACTAAAATTTAGGAGACAGAATGGAAAGAAGTCTTATTTCATACCTCCAAAGAGGAGCTCCTATAAGCTAACATCCTTACATAAGACTGTACAAAACCACATTTCCTCCAAAATTATCACATTTGACAAATTATATTGTTTCATTACCTGTAGGGCAACCTTAGTGAAATCAGCGTAAATCAGGCTTTCCACTCTTGGGTTTACCTGTAACACTCTACTCCCAGCTCAGGAACTCTGATCCTCTACAAATACCACAGAAGGAAACACACCAGTTCCAACAATTCAACATATCCCAAGGAAATATTTTGTTGGCCTATAACTTTGCTTTCAGGACATTAGTTGTAACAACTTACAATGAGTGACTAAATGATAGAAAATAATGAACTTGTCTACATTCACCTTACACATCTAAGCAAAAATAGTGTTTTTCTGGCCACAATATGCAGGGGATGTCCAAATGCAATAAAAGGGGGTAGTGTCATTCTATACCTCACTCCCTAAAGTTCACTGAAAACCAGAGAGAAGTGCTGAGGTGATGATTTCCCCCTGGGGAATACAAGCATCTATCAGGTCTGCGAAGCTTGCTTATCACAAGCACAAAAAAAAAGTCATTCCATTTGCAGAGCCAAGACAGAAGTGCCAGGGTGGGATGGCAGGCATGTTCCAGAGCAGTATGTCAATTTTCAAGTGTTCTAGCTTATGTAAACACTCACAAATCCAAGACAAGAATTATAATAAACATTCTTTGAATGAAAAACTCAACCATTAAAAACTTTGGATACGTGGGGGAAATCAATTTGAACTTAAGTTATGTAGTTACACAAACACCTCCAAGGATTTCTCATAGCACTCATAGCACTTTTAGTAGAGGTCTAATCTCACATTAATATTAAATCTAACAACTTGCTAGAGGTTGTTTTAAATGCTGTTTTAAAAACAGCTTCTAATGTCAACCAGGTAAAGCTGTCCAGCTCTCTAAAAGAAAATGCATCACAAAAATCAGTCAGTTCTGATCTCTCTCTTATTGACATGCAGAGAAAGTAACACTTGCTTATAATAATAGGACTTCCTTTCACACAGAGATAGTGGAAGCTTTCAAAGGATAAATAATTCATAGTTTCCAACTCTGAGAATAAATTTGTTCTTTTCCTGTTTTACTTTCCTTTAAGATACAACATCTTAGGAAGCAAGGGAAAGGAGACTACTCTTTGCTTCTAAGCATATAAAAATGCACACTGTTTCATTCTTCCACTGCAACAAAACCATAAGATCAATAGACAAGCACTGAAAACCTTTTCCCACCAGGTAGAGACTCTGCCATCTTGTGGGAATTCAGCACATCCCTATGGGATGTTGCCAAAAGCACCTGGTGGCTTGACTTTGACCCTTTTAGGGATCTGCCACCTGTTTGTGGGGACATGGGAATCACTTGGGTTTGAATGGTTTGTTCACAGGGTGAAAAATGTAGATTTTAGGATTTTGGTACAGGGGGGTTTGGGAGACAAGATGGAAGATTCAGGCCCCGACCTCATGGTCTTTTCTCCTTCTTCTTGTCATCCATTTTCTGTGTGATGTTGGCACTTGGGGATTGGCTTAGAGTAGAAGATCACTGTCTAACATAGGTGATGGGCATTGGGAGATAATTGTAAATATGTTATACGTAGTTTGTAGTATAAAAGACACAGCCGCCCCGTGGGCAGGCAGAATGCCTCAGACGATCCTGCTAAGCTGACCTCGTCAGGGCAGGAGAAAGAATTTTGTAGATAAGAAATAATAAACGACCTTGAGACCGCGAGATGAAGAGCTCAGACTCCTTCTTTAAGCACCGGGCGGGGAACAGAGACTTTCCAACCATTCTCGGGATCACTCAGACAAACTAACGATCCCGCACCATCTAAATAGTTTCTCAAAAGACAGAGCCTCACTAGCAACAAACCACAAAGAAACAGCCAGTGCACAGCTAGGGACCAGGCTCAGAATAATCTCACATGGGGACAACTCCACAGTAAGGCAGCAAATTATTTAAGCTTGATCATATCAGTGACTGGTGAATGATGGTTCTGACTCCATTCTTTTAAGTTTTATCTGAACTCCAAGGGGATATGGGAACGTTGTTGTACTTATTATGCAGTTTCAGTAAACAAAGAGGGGAAAAAGCGATCCTACACCAGGATGAATTTTAAAACCTGCAGCATATTCTATCTGGTAAGCTGGGCTGGATTTATATAGGCCCAAAGCAGCAAAAAACCCTCAACAGAGCAATCAGGTTTTTCACAGTAATCAGTAACACCAGCAGGTTAAGCTTTTGTGCCCAAATCTCGGGAGGGCTATTCTCATGCCTGGAAGTTTCTCGGTTCTCAGCCCAAATGTATTTGGCAAAGGATCCAAATATCAGCTTGGAAATTACTCTCATGTTTGTAGCACAGTGGGAATCACCTTGAATTAGGTTTATTCATAATCAAAAAGAGTAGATGCAAACACCTAAAAGCTGTCATCTAGTCAGTTCAAGGCCAAATCCATCTCAGAAAAGCATTTTGGAAGAAGGCAATCCCTGGGGATAGTCTGTGATCAGGAGCACCAGAACAAGTATTTCCATCCTAATATTAGGATTACTCCCTAATAGACATTTACTAATCTTTGTCTAGTCCCAGTTTACACTTAGCAAAGAATGGTGCTCTCAGTACTTATTTTTAAGAGTTCCCCCAGCTTTGTGCACAAGCACCACTGCCAGCAGCCACAGGACACCAAATGTAGACACCGTGCTGTGGATGACAGAGTACTGTTTTCCTATGACAGTTTTAAACAGTGTATCCCTCTCCAGGAGGCTCAAAGTGCATTAAAGTGAATTATTTGCTGGCCAAAGAGAGAATAACACCATTTCAAACTTATAGATACCTAATGTTGGGGAAAGTGGAGGATAGAATCACTATGTAAGTGCTAAGTCAGTCATTTATACCTCAGCACTGTGGATTAATTATTTCCAGAAATACTGATGAGAGAAGCCATTCACTACCAGACATTTTTTTAATTACTACTATTGTCAGCACTACTAATCCAGTTAAGAGTCTACTAAAATGATTAAAGAAAAGCCAGATAAGGTTTCACAAATACACCTATGGCTCAATATTACACTTGAAACCAAACTCCATTGAATAGTGTGCTGATAACTGTGACCATGTTCACAGGGGTTTGTGGATGAGGGAAGAGATGAGGATCTGACTCCATGTTTCAGAAGGCTTGATTTATTATTTTATCATATATATTACATTAAACCTACACTAAAAGAATAGAAAAAAGGATTTAATCAGAAGACTAGCTAAGAATAGAAAAAAAAGAATGATAACAAATGTTTGGGTCTCAGACTCTGTCTGAGCCAGCCGAATGTGACTGGCCATTAATTAGAAACAACCAACATGGGCCAATCACAGAATAGAAGAAAAGATTTCATCAGAAGGTTAGCTAAGAATAGAAAAAGAAGGAATGATAACAAAGGTTTGTGGCTCGGCTCTCTGTCCAAGCCAGCTGGGCTGTGATTGGCCATTAATTAGAAACAACCAACATGGGTCAATCACAGATGCACCTGTTGCATTCCACAGCAGCAGATAATCAATGTTTGCATTTTGTTCCTGAGGCCTCTCAGCTTCTCAAGAGGAAAAATTCTAAAGAAAGGATTTTTCATAAAAGATGTCTGCAACAGATAACCACATCACTGCAGTATCTACAAACAAGTTGTTATGACAGAGCAAAAATACACAAAAAGCTATACAAAAACAAAATCAAACTGTTTATTGCAAATATTTTGCATGGCAGCTGCTATCATCTTGGTGAGAGGTGGTGAAATATGAGGAAAGAGGAGGAGAGAGCATTTGCAGTGACAACACTTACTGCTGTGGATGTCATTTTTTCTATAAGTTCTGGGAGCAGAGTCAGAGCCATTACTGAAATGGTATCAAAAATGCATTTAATGTTTCTCCTCAAAGCAAGTGCAGTTTCCATAATACAGAGGGTTTGCAAGTTTTCAGGACTCATTTTCACCATTGTTGTGTGAAGGAGGAAGAAGAGGTGTCTCTGCTGGTTTTGCTCCCACCAGAGCAGCAAAGGTGAGGAAAGAACTCAGCAAGGTGAGCATTTTAGCTCAGCCCACCATACATATCATTGATCTGGTAACATGTGGCATGTTGAAATTCATGGCATTCAGCACCATACACTTCAACAACCCTGTGTGTAGTAAATAGAGAAACACAAATTACCATGTTCCTTCTTTAATCTTCTCTTCGTGCCCTGATCCAAAGAAAATCTCACTATCACGTGTAAGGCAAACTTACCTAAGAGAAAACATTTGGCTTATTTCAGTGTCAGACATAAAGAAGTACTTAAAAATCTGCTGCACACCATGCCAGGAGAACAAGAACTGGTACAAACAATACTACTCCAGCACAGATTTTTCTGCCTCAGCATGCTCATATCACAAGGAGAAAAGAGGCTGCCAGGGACAGAAAGAAGCTGAGTACCCAGTGCATGAGTGTTCCAAGGAGCAGGGGAAAGGTGTGTGGGCTTTGGTCCTGTAAAACCAGCAATGCAGTTGGCAAAAATCTCATCTTTGCCAAGTCTGCAGTGCTAGGATTAGAATGCAATGAGCACACAAACTGATTATGTTAAAATTAGTTCAGGCCATTCTAACCCTACAATATCCATCAAAATGTAAGGGTACTCCCTGGCTAAAAAACAGTGGGTCTTCAGTGCCCCATTGATACAGCCAGACAGCCTAAGCCCAGATTTTTATATATATATATATATATATTTCTTATCTAGTAGATGTTTTAAACCAATTTTGCACATGCATTTAATTAAAATCCAGAGGGATTGCTTCGTAAAGAAATTCAATCCTGTTAGCTTTCCTACCAGAAACAAAGCAGCATAATTACCCTGAGTGCAGACTGCCCAGTGTGGTGCAGACCCTGCAGCCTTCAGCTTCCTTAGCAACCTTCCCACAGTTCTAACAAAAGTACTAAAACACAAGGGCACAGGGGAACAAGTGAACTCTTTGCCTGAAAACAGAAATTTCTCCTTAAAACTCAGCCAAATGACCAAATGAGCCACAGTGGAGCACACAGAGTGCTTTCAAGCACATTTTTTTCCAGACCAATCCTTCTCTTCTCACTTTTGCTGGTGTAGCCCTGTTCTGTTAGTCAGGGGATATATATATATATACTTCAGCAAGAAGGTCAGTGTCAAGAAAGCTGCTAGATACAAGCTGCAGGACAGACCTCAGCCAAGTTCATTCACTTTGGAGAAGGGTGTAAAACAGGAGGACAGTAACACAGTTATACCATAACCTCACCATGTCAAAATGTGCCAGTATACAATGAACACGGTTACAGGTCTGACCTGGACAGAGAAGTGGAGCAATTAGTGAGAAATTCATTTCACCAGATGACTGGAAAGACCTCTCACTTCTCAAAGCAAGCACACTTTTTAAGTCACTGATGCTCAGCTAATTAGAGCCATTTCCTGCTCTTCCAGAATTGTCCACATTAAAAGAAAGTGGTTAGAAAAAGAAGATTTCATGCATGTATTCGCTTCAGTTTCTCAGACTAAATTCATCCCACATTTAAATGGCCCTCTAAACACCTGGGAAGTGTGGAATACTGGAAATAAATCTGGAAAAGTCTGTCCTAGATTGTGACCGTGTTCACAGAGGTCTTAGGATGAGGGAAAAGATGAGGATCTGACTCCATGTTTCAGAAGGCTTGATTTATTATTTTATTATATATATTACATTAAAACCATACTAAAAGAACAGAAGAAAGGATTTCATCAGAAGACCAGATAAGAATAGAATAGGAAGGAATGATAGCAAAGGTTTGTGGCTCAGCTCTCTGTCCGAGCCAGCTGGGATGTGATTGGTCATTAATTACAAACATCCAACATGGGCCAATCACAGATGCACCTGTTGCATTCCACAGCAGCAGATAATCAATGTTTGCATTTTGTTCCTGAGGCCTCCCAGCTTCTCAGGAGGAAAAATCCTAAGGAAAGGATTTTTCATAAAAGATGTCTGTGACACTAAATACTCTACCTGTGCTAACTCACTGTTTGCACACAGGGGCTTTAGCAGCTCCTGGTGCATCTCCCAAGACTGGATGTCCAACAGCTCAGATAAGATCCCAGACAAATGGGCACTGTCATTTGTGCAGTGAGTGTGACACATCCCGCATTCACTGCAGGGTCAGGCTGCACCAAAACCTTGCACTTCCTATAGACTGAACTTTTCAGCTTCCTCCACAAGGGCAATGTGTGGTGCATTTGGCTTACTGACACAGCGATTTTTTTGCACACGAACCCAAGGTTTTGCCCACAATTTCTCACAGGAAAATACAAACACCTTCTGCACAACATATGGGTCTCAGCCCCTTGCCCTCTCCTAACTCCCAGCCCTCTCCAGCTCAGATTGCCTCAGCTCAGGTCACACTGTGGACATAGCCATGGTTATTCATGGACATAGCCATGTTTTTACCATCCCTGAAAAGATGCTCTCATAGGATAAAAGAACGTTTTGGGTCGGAAAGCACCTTAAACATCTAGTTCCAAGCCCCCTCCACGGGTAAGGACAATTTCCTCTAGACAAGGTTTCTAAAAGCCTTGTTTTCCTATATTTGCATCTTGGTATCATGGGATGTCTTCAGTTCCAACAGAAGCAAAGTCTTCATCCTTCTTTCTATCAAAAAAGTAAGACATCCTTGGTATATCAGATTCCATAATCTCAGTCTCAAATTTTATAATGCTCTTGCCCCTTGTATTTTGCTCAGGCTTTTCCCAGCAGTTCTTCTCTTTTTCTATTACCCACTGATGACTCTCTCCAGCTTGACAATCTACTACTCTCTTTTGAGGTCTTCCAATTTCTCACCTAAGCAGCTTTTGCCTCAGCCTCCAGCACAACTGTAAGAGCAAACTGGCTCCAACAGCACTTGATGTCTGGGTTCCATCACTGTTTTCTTCTCAGATCCATCCTCACAGACCAATCCTTTCAAGTTATTATTTCAAGTCTGAAGAGGAAGGTTCTATTCAGGTCAGTTCCACCAACTTTGGTTCAGTGTTTTACTCTGTAAAGGGACTCAGGGTGCAGAAGTCAATGGTGGTGAAACTCTAAACTGTGTGTCAACTTCTCTTTGCTGCCTTACCAGACAGTCCACATCTCACACAGATTCCTAAACTAGTGAGCATATTGTCTCTGATTAATACAACTACTCTGCCTTCCTCACTGATAAACTGAGATGTTTTTCCACGGAAATGACTACTAGAACAAGTTTTAAGACAACAGGTGTCACTGCTCAGGATGAAAAAATAAATGCACATGAAAAAGAGATTTCTCTGCAGAGTTTTTGTGACTGGGATTCCATAAGTTATTTACACACTTTGGGTTTTCTGGATGGGAGTTAGGACTATATCCAAATCCAGCTGAAGCCAGCCTACGCTGCCAAAGACACTGCGCTTTTTTCAACTGGTTACTTAACTTTTCCAAGATCAAATCAGGTCTGGAAAGCAGTTGATTCCTGTGTGCTAGTGTAACTAAAGAAGAATCAAGGATGTTCTGGAGGGACTTGGAGCCTTTCCCCCAAAACTACACTACATATAATTCTGAAAATATTTAGACCAAAAAAAGGCTAGACCTTTTCTCAAAAACAACCTGAATGATACAATTATTATTTATCTTTGATTTAATCATTGAATAATAAGACTTTCAGCTAAGTTTGATACAATTATAGTGAATTATTTTTTCATTATTCTCAGATCTATTGTTCTTTTACTGTAAATTACCTGCTCTCAAGTTTCATTAAAAATTACTGGAACAGAACAGCAGAACTAAAACCTCTATACTCAGCTTTACTAGTTTTATAGAGCTCATTTAAAGTTTGAATTTAGTTAGCTTGTAGGCTGTACAAGCAGATCTAAAAATAAGCATGCTTCAGAATCTTTCTTCATGTTCAGGCCAATTCTACAGCCTCAGTGAAAACCCTGGATGTATAAAAAACTTGCACTCAGCTCTCACATGTATCTTCTTTACAAGGATCTGTAATTAAAGAGAAAGGGAAACAGCTTTACCTTTGAAACAAGACATTGCAACATTTAAGGGAGAACAGATTTTAAAAAATGCCTCCAAGTAAAATTACAAACAAAGCAAGAATTATTTAATGCCTGGGGGTTATTTCAGTTTCCTTCTAAAAGAGGAATTTTGCATTGTGCTCGTGGCATGGATCGCTGCACGTGGCCATTGGGTGTTACCGCAGGATTCAGGCTGGCGTCCAAAATACACCTCATCTGGGTGAGAAGTGTGTGCTGATTTATCAGCTTTAAATCCAGCCAGAACAGAGGGAGCTTGCTTTTGATGATGTTCCTGCAAGCAGAAGGTAAGGGTCACTGGCTAACCACTGACACACTTGCAAAAGATACTGTAATGACTTGCTGCACGACCCACAAAACAGGTACCTCATTCACATCAAGCACAGGAACAGTCAAGGTATGTCCTGCTGACACTCTGTCCTTCAAAGGAATAAATTCCTACATGTTCTCTCTCCCTCCCAATTTGTTACTGCCTCATAGAATCCCCATTCCTGCTAGCATCAGGCTTTCAAACCTATAGCTGTGATCTAAGCAAGTTTTTATTCCCTCAGCACAGGTGGCAAAAGAGGCCTCAAAGATTAAATTTTCACCAGAGTTCAGGCAGAAGCAGCAAGATTGTGAAGCCAAATTTCCCCAAGAATAGCAAAACTTGTAATAAAAGAAGATGAAGATGAATAATTTTCATATTGTAATGTTTTAGTATAAAAAATACTTCAATGGAAATGTTTTCACAAAGGTAGGGGACCAAAGGGAACTGAACAAGGGAAAGCCATGAGAGAATTGCATAAAAGAAATCAGATTATTTTAAAAAGTCTGCTGATAGTTGCATTCTTTTAGATGATGGCTTCCATTCTTTTTCCAAAAACAGCCTTGAATCTGAATAAAAGTTTTATGTCATATTTGGACTAGTCTCACTTAACACAAAAGAAAAAAAAGGTCTGAAAACAAGAGATACTGATCTATTTAGTGCATTCACATTGGGATAATAGGATGAAGATAACATGAGGATTGATGTATACTCAAAATAAATGTGTAATATCAGCAGTGACTATAAATATATAAGATCTTTACATTGCTTTGAAGATCCTTACATTGCTTTGAGCAATGGTGAAATTCAGTCTTTCCAAAATGTAAATTTGTGGTGTTTTGTACACAGATTTCCTCAAACCCCTGGAGTTTCCTGCATGCATCACAAGTACAACTGGTTAGTGGCAGCTAGTATAAATGCCTTCTTTCTAACATCTGACTGCAGATTTTGTAAATTGTATAAGCATTTCAAAGACAACAAAAGGAAGAGTGTTTAATTTTCTCTTAAATAAGTATGTGCTGCCTATGAGAGGGACTTTGCATAGTGCACAGCACAAGACACGTTGCATAAGAAGGCACAGCTTTATAGCAATTACTAGAACACAAACAAATTGCTTTTTAAAATGAAAAAACACAGAGAGGCTTACTTCAACTGAAGCTGGAATTGCTTGTCCAAAACCTCCCAGTTTACAAACAATGCAACACATTGTAACAGTATGGACTTGGCTGGTGTACAGGTTTCCAAACAAGCTGGTAATTTATTTATTGAGATTATTGCATTGTGATTATTAAGTCATTTCCTACAAGACTCAATCAATATTCAAAGTCTAAACTTAAGGCCCCCTGTTGTTAATTATACAGGAAGATGAATCTTATAGTTGGACTTACTTAAACCAGTTGTACCATCCAGTAGATATTAGTTAGGAAAGGATTTATATGCACAAATGAATTTCTCACATTTACTACAAAAACCACTGGGCTGATGAGAACTGTTTTTTAATGAAAACAAATAATAAATATAACTGTACACTCTTGATCTAGACAGGAAACTTTTATTCAAAGCAAGGGAAGAGACAGAAGTAGACTTTCAGAGCTCTGACTGATTTTCATATATGCACATCAGGAAAACATACTAAAGAAGATTTTTCTTGACACTGATTAACTTGCCTTGCACTTTCTTAGTTAAATCCTAAGTTCTTCCATGTCCTTTTCCCAGTTCTAAGTAAAACTAATCAGACAACTCCAAATCAAACAATAGCTGATTAATCAATAGTTACATGTGCAAGAAATAAAGTTGTTAGTTTTGAAAAAAGTAGTTATGGGAACAATTCAGAGAAATAGTGGTAAACAAGAAATTTTGCTCAGTCTCAAAAAATGCAGATGTCATTCAGACACTAAGGGCATACACTTGCACTAAGTATATGTTAAGATAATCAGGCTTTTTTTTCTAAAACAGGAGTGGAAATTTTGCTTTTTTTTTATGTAATTATTATTACTTTTAACCTGTATCACATTAGCCCCCTCTGTCTGCTCTTACACAGAACTGTTTAAATCAATTCAGAGGTGAAGATTTTCCTAAGAATCACATGAAGAATCTTCTCAATTTCACAAGAATTCACATTCCAAATTCTAATTTTCCACTAGCTTAATCCTAGGGCATTTTCTTTACAGACGAAGGAAGTTCTTAAATCTCATATTCCACACTAAAAAAAAAAAAAAAAAAAGGAAATCAGCTTTGCTTTTGTTCCATTTTTGAAGCAGCACAGCTAGAGAGGAGAAGGGTCGACCTTCTCAAACGTCGCGGCAAGCCGGCCAGCACGGCTTGCAGCTCGGGGGGCACTGTCCCACCCTCGGTGTCTGGGACTGCGCCTAAAGTCAGCACCCTGTGTTATAGCAGCTCGGGGGGCACTGTCCCACCCTCGGTGTCTGGGACTGCGCCTAAAAAAGTCGGGGGCACCCGGTGTCTGGGTGTCAGCACCCTGTGTTATAGCAGCTCGGGGGGCACTGTCCCACCCTCGGTGTCTGGGACTGTGCCTAAAGTCAGCACCCTGTGTTATAGCAGCTCGGGGGGCACTGTCCCACCCTCGGTGTCTGGGACTGCGCCTAAAGTCAGCACTCTGTGTTATAGCAGCTCGGGGGGCACTGTCCCACCCTCGGTGTCTGGGACTGCGCCTAAAGTCAGCACCCTGTGTTATAGCAGCTCGGGGGGCACTGTCCCACTCTCGGTGTCTGGGACTGCGCCTAAAGTCAGCACTCTGTGTTATAGCAGGCAATGCTGCCTTGCTGAAGGACGTGGCCGCGTTGAGGCTTCTGCCAGCAAGAAATGAAGAGAGCGCTCTCAGGCTGGGGCAAGTCCAGGTTTAATACAGATCCCATGGAAGCCAACAACCAAAAAGCGGGAGGGAGGGGCTTCATGAGCTTATGAAGAGAGTGGGAGGTAGGGGTGGATCCAGCAAAGGGACGAATGGGAATCGAGGGGGGAGTGGGGTACATAGGATTGACATACAGAAAAGACCAATGGATACTACTTAAAAGGAGGGTCCCCAGTCCCTAGGCCAATCACTCCAAGACCTGGAGAGAAGTTTCTGCATAAAAAGGTGGGGGCAGGGAGTGACTGGCAGGGCCCCGGGATGGCGTCGAGGGAAGGATACATTGGGTTGCTGGGGTAACCGGGGAGGGGTATAAATGGACACATTCGCAACCATAGGGATTAGGGTGACTGACATGTAATGGGGAGGGAGAACCTGGGCAGAAGCATTTTAACATAGGGGGAACAGAACAATCCAACGTAAACAAGAGAGAGTAGAACAAACACAACACATTTTCCTCAGAAAATGTGGTTCAAGCTGTATATTGTGTTGAATGCCTGCCTGAGCAGCTGCTTGCCAGTTGCATGAGCACTGACTGCTCCAGGTGTTCAAGGAGCTGAGCTGCAAGTAGGTAAGAAACCTGCCTTGGCTCACTGAAATTGCTCACTTTTACTGGCTTGTATGTGTTATGCAGCAAATTTGGGCTGCAGCAACAACAGGGCTCAGATTAAAAAATTTCCAGAAGGAAAATTGAAAGCAAGAAGCACTCCGTACTCCCACCTGCAGTGGGACAGTCAGGAAGGAGAAGAGCCAGAGGTAGGTCAGGTGGGAAGAACAGCAATAAATTAATATAAGAAGCAAAGCAAACAGAACACAATGCTCTTCTGTAGGAGGGGAAAGGGAAGAAGTTGGTTTTGATCATGTAATAGTGAATTTTTATGCACTCTAAGGCAAACGTTAATGGTGAAACCTGTAAAAAACAATTCAGGCCTGCTGAAGAAGAATGAAGAGAAGTGCTGCCTTCTTGTCATCCTCACAACAGCCACACTGGGCTCAGACCCAGTGGCCATTTACAGCAGAATCAGTAATAAGGTATAAACTGTCATCTTGTCACAATACTGCCAGCACCTCAGTTAATGAAGGTGTAAACAACAGGAGGTCCCTAAATGATGCTAATGACAGCATCTATGTTCTGCTTTTCAAAGAGGTGATGTTCATTACTGCTCTTGACATGGGGGTGGAGTTGGATAATACTGGGCACTCACAAAGATGAGAAAAGTTGGGAAAGAAGAGGAAAAGAAATCATTTGTGACTGCCTAAGTTTTATACTAGCTCTGTCGTCTGCACAGTATAGGGCAACTTCAATGGTTCGTAAGTAATACAGAGAAAGATCTAACCTTTTTTATTCCTAAGTTCAGAAAAAAATTAGAAACAGGGCTCTACTTCATGTAAACAAGAGTATTTGCTCTTTTCCTTCTGTCCATTTATTTTTTGTAGAAATTGACTCTATTACCTCTTAAATAATAATCAAACATCACCAATTTCCTCTCACCCCAAGAAACAGAACCAGACAAGTCTGGTACCAAATTAGCTTGTATCATCTGGCCCTCTCCCCTCTACCATTTCCATACTCTTTTTAGGTGTCCCCCAACACTTCCATCACACTGAGACCAGTTTGAAGCTGCCTGTAGACTGTCCAGGCTGTAAATATTCCTTTAACAATAATACCTAAATATATTTATATATAACACATCACATTCACATACTAGTGTGGACATTGTTTGCTGTTTCTCAACAGAAACACGACTAGGCAATGTAAACAGCACACATGTTCTCAGTGTCAGTGATATTAAATCAAGAATTATTCTTTGAGAAGAAAAAAAAATTATGTGGTCACAGGACAAAGTTTATCTTCTTTCAAATTAGACTGGAGAGACTTCAGTGAAGTCATATCTCTGACACTCACCATAACTCAAGATCAGGCTGGACAGGGCTCTGAGCAGCTTTGTCTAGTTAAAGACACCCCTGCTTATTGCAGGGGGTTGGACTGGATAACCCTCCAACCCAAACCCTATGATCTGGTTTAAATTGATCAAAAATCACTTCGGTGATTTTTGACACAGGTAAGTCTAAATCTTTGCAGTAGGAGAGCAAGAAAGTAATCAGTAATTTTTGTAATGAGATTTTAAACACTGATCACTCTGATCCTTCTGGTTGGTTCCCAGTGCCCTGTGAGATATAGAGTTTAACATACAGCTAATTGAAACAAAGTTTTCAAATAGCTTCAAATAATCAGTTTGAGAAAAAAAAAGAACACAAGGTTTTTTGTTAACAAGCTTAATTCCAGAATCAACTCAATTAAACCATTCACACAGGTCTCATTTTTCATACCCTACACAAAAAATTCTCAGAGGCTTAAAAATGCTTTAGGTATCACATGTTCTTGTAAACACCCTGTAGAAAACCTAAAAGTTTATGGAGTCTTTCAAGAAACAAAACAGTGACTCTACTTGTCACACTCCAGCTCGCTGTGACCCCAAGCCCAGTCCAGCCAGGAGAAACATGGTAAAAGTAGAGGAAGGATGGAGTTGCCCAAAGAATAAAGAACTTTAATATCGCCAGCCGGGGGTCTCTGTACAAATCACGAACAGGATGGGGCTGCTGTGGAACGTGCCTTGAGCTGTTTTATTTTTCAGCATCAGTCTCATTACATGGTTATGACAATGGGAAGATGCCAGCAGCTCACATACCAGGCAGCAGACCAAGAACTTAATGTTACAACTCACTTTATAAGTTTTTTGACCAATCACACAAAGCAAAAGCACATTGACAGTAGTTCTATCCAACCACTATAAGCACACGTACCTTTGGTTAAAACATTGCTTACTTTTTTCAACTACAATACCTGCTTGTAAGCCTTAAAACACAGCGCACAGAGCTCCATTATTAAGCTTCAAACTTCCTAATATCTTGATAGATAAACTTTTCTGTAGCTTAGGGAGTTATTCTAGAGAAGCGTTAATACACAGACCATTGTTCTATTTGTCCTTGCTTTTCTACAGTTTAAATAATTTTTCTGCTGACCTATCTCATGGCTGCTGCTTAGCTCTAATCACAGTTCTACGGTCTCTGAGGCCTGCCTTTTGCAGCTTTCCCAAAACCCTCTGACTTTGTGGATTCCCACATTTAATAGCAAAATAATAAACATGGAAACCACACAATCTGAGGGGCAAGATCCAAAGACTAAGGGGTGTGGCAAGCGTAACAATACATAGGGGTATTCTGAGGGCAAGGCTCCAATCACAAGGACAAACTAGGAACATGACCTTATATGTGACAAGTCACAAACCAACTGAGAACAAGAACCAGAAACATGACCTATTATAGAGTAATCCCATTAACATACCATTAACATACCAACTCCCATGGCTACACTCTTCTCACCATGACCTTACCAGCTATCTCCCTTTCAGTATCCCACTTCCCATGGTCTCAGGTTGATGTCTCCTGTATATACCCCCAAGGCTAAACCACTATTCATCCCAGATGAATAGTTTTGTTCCCACATGAATGTTCTGAATTTGAATATTCTGTTCCCACATCTACTTTGCTGGGATTCATAGGCCTGACTTCAAAGAAGGTTGAAGGTTGATAGGTTGCTATTATTCTTACCAAAGATAGATAGAGAGAGAGAGAGGGAGAGAGAGAGAGAGGGAGAGAGAGATAGATAGATATTTGCATCTTCCTCTTTTTCTTTCTATTCTGCTATTTCTGATTTAATGGAGAAAACTGACAAATAATTTCAGTCAGGTCCTGCTGTTCTATTCCAATAAATTTTCAGTAGATACTTTTTGCTACAAGTGATAGAATATCAGTTTTCTTTTAACAGAGAGTGTGGTATTTAAATATTTTAAAACTATTGGTTTGTTTGTGTCAGTGAGAAGGAAACATATTGAGTGGAAGCTGCAGCTAAATGATGCCTTTTATAAATCTCTCTGGCAAAAAATGTCTCTCCATAGACTTCAATATGATGTAGAGCTCTAAAGCAAACATTCCTATTGCAAAGAGTTTTAAAGGGACCTGCCACTACAATGTCATGGGCTGAATAGTGGGATTTTAGTTTACCTTCTGCATCATTGAAGCTGGGCTAAAAGAGGAGATGGCTCAAAATGCTTCAAATAGAAAACAGATCAATTTACTGAAATGCCAAAAACTCTAGATAAGCAAAATCACTCTGCAGAAGTTTACAGGCACATTCATTAGGCGATAGCATAGCAGAGACAACATGTTTGGAGGCTGTTATTGGCTGATTGCCTCTGACACTTCAGAGTGGAATCACACATACATGTACACACATTGCATGGAAATGTATGCAGCATTCTGGCTGCCGTGACTGGGAAGTCTGCAAGCACACTTTCACCAGTACAAAAACAAGATAAATACCACACTGAAAGTGTAAACATGAGGAAAAGATACATCAGCATGACCCAGGCACTCTGAACTGTGTGGCAGGAGAAACAAAGAAATAAATCAGTAGCAGTTAACAATTTATGCAATTTAATTTCTTATTGATTTGTTCTGACTAACTTATGTGGGGTTTAGCCCTGTTTGCACAAGCTCAACAATTACTTTGGGAATGACACTTTCCAAGCATACATTACAATTCGTTCAAGTATCATAGCTGAAAAACACCTTTAAGATCAAATGCAACCGCTAACCTAAGGCTCTCTCCTCCACAACTAAACCATGTCCCTTAACAATACATCTGCATGTTTTCTCAACACTTTCAGGTATGGTGATTGACTTACAAGTCACTGTGTGTCAAGTCTTTCAAAAGAACCAGCAGAAACAAGTTAGAGAAAAGTGTTTCCATATGGCCAAGAATAGTCTTTTGTGGCCAAGAATTGACCACAAAAGGATTTTTTTACAGCAGTGAGGGAGGAAGATGGCATAATTTCAGTTTTTGTCATCACTCAAGTGATAGAATACTGCTGATATACCTGGATGAAGCAATTCTGCCAGATGCAGTGCTGCTGCTCACCAGGGTAAAACTACTCATTTTAAATCAAATCATGATTGAGTAGTTAATTTATTTATTAATACATAATTAAGCAGCAATCAGTGCTAGTTCACACAATACATTCCAGAATCATCATCCAGAAGGAAAAACCACAGCACTGAATTATTTCAAAATCTTAATACCTACAAGCAGGTTTCTAGCTACCCTTCTACAGCTAAATCCTAAAAAGTAAATCTGCAGTGGTCCTTTGTGCAGATTTCCCCCTTCTGTTACTCCTACTCATACAAGGACCTACAAAACTACTGCAAATATACATATTCCCTGATTACAGGAGTTATCGCAAAAAATCCCACAACATAATCAGTGATTTTTAATGGAGTTTATTCACAGTTTGGGCTCCACAAAAAAAAAAAAAAAAAAAATTCATTCCAAGATCTCTGGGAGCAATTGTTTTGATTAAAAATTAATGTAATTTGGTCAGTTTTTATTCCCCAAAATCCTTTTGTATGCCATCTTCAAAATACAATTTTAAAACAAATCTTACCACACCAATGAATGCCTCTATTTCCCATGCCAAAACCCCATAGGAATCAAGGGAGTAATAGCTGAAATATATGTTTGTCTGAATTTTTAACACTAGCACCCTCTCTTTGTTCCTTTTGGTTTATTGACAAATACTTCAGGCATATTAATCAAAAGTTTCAGCAAATTTTGCAACCTAAATTACACACATCTATCATTCCCAGAGGATATACCTCCCACCAGTCTCAGAGAACCCTGATCTCTGGTCTGTGTGTCACCAATCCCCCTGTTTGCCATTGAGCAGGCTGACATGGAAAGAGGACAGTAGATGTGACCGCTGTTCGACCTCAGCATCTGCATGAGAAGGTGCACACCAAAGGATCATGACCAAACCATAAATACTTATGAGACAATGCTCTAACTGGCAACACAAACACGGGTTACTGTGGGATGTGTGAGAGTGCTTGCAACAAGAGCAAGAAACATTCTGCTCTGCCATTTGTTTGCACGTTGGTTGGTCTCCTGCACAGCTGCACTGCAAACAATAAAAACATAAAAAAGCTCATGCTGTGTTTGATAAAGTGGTTCTGTTGAGTCACAGTGGTGTCCATGATCCAATCGCTACAAATGGCACCCAATGTGTAGCAGGAACTGTGAATCTCCAGTAGCAACACCACATTCAAACCAAGTTCTGTGAAAAGGGGATCCCCATCCTGTCGCAAACATCTTTTATGAAAAATCCTTTCCTTAGGATTTTTCCTCCTGAGAAGCTGAGAGGCCTCAGGAACAAAATGTAAACATTGATTATCTGCTGCTGTGGAATGCAACAGGTGCATCTGTGATTGGCCCATCTTGGATGTTTCTAATTAATGGCCAATCACAGCCCAGCTGGCTCGGACAGAGAGCCAAGCCACAAACCATTCCTTCTTATTCTATTCTTAGCTAGTCTTCTGATGAAATCCTTTCTTCTATTCTTTTAGTATAGTTTTAATGTAATATATATCATAAAATAATAAATCAAGCCTTCTGAAACATGGAGTCAGATTCTCGTCTCTTCCCTCAACCTGAGACCCCTGTGAACACCATCACACCATCCTTCATCACTAGCCACAGGACAGGTGAGACTGGGAATGTGGAGCTACGGGATAATCTCTGTCTCATGAGCATAAGCTTTATTTAGAGATTTTACAAAGAATTTTAAGAGAACAGGAATTTAAGACCCCATCAGTTAAGTTAGCTGCTTTATTAATATGTCCAAATAGCAATTCCAATATATTCCCTCCCACGGTTCCTGCAATGCTTTAGTGTGGGAAAATGTAGAAGTCTGAATTAGAGGCACAGAAAAAAAAAGGACAGCCAGTCCCTGACAATATGTTAGTTACATGGAAAACTGTGTATACTGCCTTAAAAGTTTTGCTGCCTGCTGAGAAAGTTTGTGAGTGCCCTGTCACAGATATTTTAAATTTGGAGACTGATTTGAGTATTAGCTATGTCTATGCAGAAGTACCAGCTGAATTAGGAGATGAGGACCCTCAGGAGCCTGGCTATTCTTTTGATCCTTGTCCTATGGATCCTGACAAGGAGCCCGATCTTTATCCTCCTTTAATAACTCCCATAAAAAAATTAGCTGCTGCATTTCCCACTATGGCTCAAGTGTTAGCTAATTCTTATCATTCTCCACCTATGGCTCCTTTACCCAAATTACCACTGCAATCTCATTCATATTCGACATTAATAGAGAAATGCAGGGAAAAGACCCTAAAAAGGGGAGATATTCCCATGTTATTGGCCACACAGGTCAATTATCAGCTTGAGACACCCTCTCAAGTATGTACAACCTCCATCTGAATTAATAAAAGAAGTTCATAAAGCTGTACAATATTATGGACTGCAAATAGAATACACTATGGGATTGACTGATTCTATTAACCGAGGGTACACTGTGGCCCCTAATTATTGGCAAATGCTTTTTAAACTTATACTAACCTCAGCATAATATACAGTGTGGCCAGCACAAGGGAAAGACCTTGCTACTGCACAAACTATGGATAATATTGAAAATTTAGAAGTAGGCGGTCTCAATGAACTGCAGGGCCAAGACATATATGCTACCCCCACTGCCCAAGCTAACCTAACTTGTGCAGTGCTACAGAAAAGCTCCAATATACCTATAAGATCTCTTTTAAGAGTTGCAGAGTTCAGAAGAAAGGACTCTTCCTTTGCATCTGTTCAGCAAGGCCCTCAAAAACCATATGTAACATTGATGGATTGCTGATGGCCTTAAGCAGGCAAATAGAAAATGAAGAAGCAGCTACTATATTCTTATTACAGCTGGCCTTTGAAAATTATAATGCAGCTTGTCAGAAAGCACTGCTCTCTGTAAGGAATGAGCATGCTAATTTACCTGCCTACATCAAAGCCTGTCAGAATGTGGGGACAGAGGAATACCGTGCACCTGTTTTGGCTGCTGCCTTATCCCAAGCCCTTAATACACATAAGAAAACTGATGTTCTGGTGCCTAGTGTTCTAATTCCCAACAAGAAAAGCATTTACAAAAAGCTGTTCCACTCAAAAGAAAGGAAAGAAGGGCCTCCCACCCTCTCTATGTGCACAATGTAGAAAGGGCTAACACTGGAGTCAAGTATATAGGTCTAAATTTGATAAAGATAGTAACCCTCTCATCCCTCAGCAGGGAAACAAGGAGAGGTGCATGAGACCCGGTACCCCTCAACCCAATAGGGGTCTGAGTCCCAGGAGTCTTAATTTCTTCTCTCTTCGCCAGTTGTTGTAGTTAACATATTCCATAAGTCCAATAGCATATTAGATAAGTCCCATGTTGTTATAGCTATTATATTTCATAAGTCCTGTACCTCTCATTGTTGTCTTGTGGGCGGCAGATCTTCACAGCACAGGATCAAGATCTTCCTTAGTCAGAGCTCCTCCAAGGTTCTGCCTGACTAAGTAGCCCACTCCCCTTTTATCCTAGTTACCTTGACAAACCACAGCTGCAGCCCAATGAAGAACATCACAGCTGCAGCCCATCAAGGATAACTAGGACTAGTCAGGGTAAAGATATTCAAGTACAGGTATATATTTAAAGCCTCGTCCATTTATAACACATATATTCAGGGCCTCCTACAGCCAGTACCCACAGGAGCACAGGTTTGGACTTATCCCTCTCAGACGATACATTAACCACATACTCAGTAGTCTGTGAGTCTCAGAACTGGTGGTCTTGGCAGCACCCATGTCATCCACGTTCACTAGTTCCAACAAATTATGAGTGAAAAGCCCTTACTAACTCTACAGTTAAATGAAAAAATTTTACTGGTTTACTTGACACTGGTGCAGATGTTTCCATCATTTCAGAGTCTTCATGGCCACACAGTGGCCTCCTAAAACAGCTGATGCCTTAGTGGAAGGCATCAGGGGGCATCAAGCCCCTAAACAGAGTGCACTTGTTCTTACAGTCATGGGGCTGAATGAACGCCCAGCAACTTTCTTACTATCTGTTTTGCCTTCTCAATTTATGCTGTGGGGTGATGATTTACTTTCTCAATGGAATATTATGCTCGCAGTGAATGCAGCAAATTTAACAAACGCACCACTGATGTAAATCCCCTGCTCAAACTGGTGTGGAAAATAGATTCACCTGTTTGGGTTGATTTCCAGATAGGAATGCTTGGTTCCTCCCCCTGGGTGGAGCATCTCATGATGGGATGATGTAATTTTATCAGTCATGCAGTGACACTCAATAGCCCATTAAGAGCAGATATTGCCCAGAGGGAGGATAGGTCATGGAAGAGATAAAGAGCACTGCCCCACATGATTTCAACAGATGGTAATAGAATACATACTTTTGGTTACATCTTGCATTGCAACCTAAGACAGAATGCCTCTGCATTTTGTAAATACTGCTGATATAACCCTGTTATTTGTGGATTTAGTATCTCTCATTTGTTCTCATTGTGCACCATTTTTTGTCATGCATACTTGCTCCCATTCTAACTTACCAGGTCCCCTAACAGAAGGGAACGCTTGTGCTGAATGCTTGATGATGGCAGTCACATCTAATCAGACATTTACAGTGGCCTCAGAATCTCATGCCTTCTTTCATCATAATGCTGCTGCTTCATCTAAAGATTATGGTATTTCAATATCCCAGGCAGGCGTGTTTGTTAACACTTGTCCTGACTGCCAGCATTTTTTTTCTCCTAATGTGCCTGCTGGAGTAGTATGTAGAGGACTTACAGCCTGTCAATTATGGCAAATTGATTGCTGTGTTCCACTGTGGGGAACTGCGAGGAGTTCTTTTAAAAATAGATGGTCTGGAATGAAATTAAGTGAAACAAGACAAACATTGTATCTGAGAACCATTTATTGATAATGAAACTGGGAAAAAAATAGTTGCCCCTTGAAGAAGAATATAATTCCAATATGTACAGATGGAATGGTGCCCAGGCTCGTCTGGCCACTGCTTCTTGGCCGGGAGCAACAGCTGCGGCTCTGCACCACAGAGCTACTCCAGGCTGGCAGCTAGGCACTAGACATGCCCGGGCTTGAAGGAACTCAGTTCTTTTACCTCTAGTAGAGTCTTTAGGTGAAGGCGAAGAGAAAAATGGAGTGGATTCCGAGGAGGGTTTAAATTCAGAGTTTAATTCCAAGGTGACACAGAGCTCTGAATATGGCAACTCTCCTAACAGAACAAAAAACCTCGTGGTCTGAGTCTCCTTTTAAGCCCCAGGGCAGGGGAGGGGAAAGGACAGGTGAGGCACCAATCCAGGTGGGAGGGGGCGAGGCTCAGTGGACAAGACACTTGGCTAAGCCAATGACCTCAGGCCAGAGAGGCCATTCTTTGAATTTGCCCAACCACACGATGGCTTTGTTGGAATGTGGAGTTTGACAGACAGGTCTTAGCAGGAGGGCAAAATGGGGAGGGGAAAGGGGGGGTTGACACACCTGGGTTTGTGGGCAGGAAATGACATTACACACCGCAACTGCCCCTAGAAAAGACAGAGGAGGAAGGAAAATGGAAAAGGAATGGGGAGAAAGAGAGAAAGGAGACAGAGAGAAAAAGTGGGTATTACCAGCAGAGGATTGGGGAGTGCTGTCAACATCCATGAGACAGAATGTGCACACTGTGTGCTGGGAAGCCTTCACAGCTCTTGGAAAGGTAAGGCTCTGTTGGAATTCAGGACATCCTTCTGGCTGTCCTGAACTGCCAAGACCCCTGCCAGGGGGCTCAGAGACCCTTGCACAGAGCCCAAAATGCCTGTGGTTTTGATTACGACCCATGGAGCAAATTACAAACCTTATATGAAGATCTACAAAGCACAACAGTTTAAGTAGAATGATAGTGAATTTATCATGAGGGGGAAAATAGATTTTTTGGGGTTTTTAGAATGGGGGTTCAGGGGGCAAGATGGAAGAATCTTGGCGTGTCCAGCCTTTCCCCTCTTCTTTCTGGCCTCCATCTTCTGCTGTGATGTTGGCTCTTTTAGATTGGTTTAGAGTAGAAGCTCACTGTCTAACATAGGTGATAGGTATTGGAAAGTTATTGTAAATATGGTACACTTAGTTTTCAGTATAAAAGGGGCAGGCAGAATGCCTCAGACTGTCTTGCTGAGTGACCTCAGCAGGACAGGAGAAAGAATTTTATAGATAAGGAACAATAAACAACCTTGAGACCAAGAACTGAAGAGCCCTGACTCCTTATTCAAGTGCCAGGCTGGGAAAAGAGACTTTCTGACATATCTCGGGGTCACTCAGAGCAGCAAGAGTCCCAAGAAGGTTCCGCAGGCACAGCTGCCATGGGGACGGGCAGCCAGACATCTGGTGAGTGAGTGGGCACTCAGGCAGGATATCCAGAACTCTGGACAGGGTCACAGAGGGGACTGCAGCCGCAGGCTGGATCAGAGGCAGGCAGGGTTGGATGCAGGTGGCTCAGGCAAGGATGGAGGGGCAAAGGGGCAGGGCTGCAATCAGGGACACAAGGAGGCAGGAAATGTGTGAGGGCAGGAGAGCCAGTGAGGGCAGGAAAGCCAAAAGGCAGGCTAGGGCCAGGGCAAAAGGACAAAAAACAGGCCAGGGCCAGGTCAAAGGAGCAGCGAGCAAACGAGGGAGCAGACACAAAAAGCTCAAAAGACAAGACACAAAAAGCCCCAGACACCAAACCCCAAAAACACAAGTCTCAAAAAACCCCCCTAAAAACAAGATTCAGAAATCCAAAGCCAAAACGCCAGTCTCAAAAAGCCCCCAAAAGACAACTCTCCAAAGAGGCCTCCTCAAGTTGTAGTGCTGTTGTATTTTATGCCCCCTAGTTCCTCCCAAAATTCTGCCTGCTGACAGGAGACCATTGGCCCAGTCCAACCTTTCTCTCCAGTCCATTGGTGGAGACCTTTTGCCATCTGGTTGGAGAAACCTCTCTGGAGAGTACAGTGTTGTGGGAAAGACATTTTGTGCTGTCCCTGTGAGCCAGCAGGGCCTCCTGAAGATAAGGAGAAGCCCTATATCTCTCCTGAAGGAATGCCAAGGTCGCTACCACGGAGACCAGAGGAAGAGAGAGTTGGGAGATATGGACTCTGGCTGGCTCAAGAGTGACATGGTTCTTTGGGTGTCTACTGAGAACTTTGTTTCTCTTTTATGGCCAAT
This sequence comes from Emberiza elegans, assembly GCA_024865655.1. NCBI lineage: Eukaryota > Metazoa > Chordata > Aves > Passeriformes > Fringillidae > Emberiza > Emberiza elegans. The sequence goes on from JALJVW010000158.1 coordinate 9,830,526, forward strand.
GGGTACTGTGTATGTGTTAAATGGGTGTCAATATCTGGAAAGAGTATAAAAGTTATGTTGGTTTAATAAAATGCCCCTTTTTCACGCTTCTGATGGAGTCGTATATTACTGTACTGTGTCGTGCTCTATAGCGACACCGTGTCTCTGGTGTTCCCCTGCTGACTGCCTGTCCAAACAGAGAAGCAGAGGAAGAGAAGTAAAAACATAACATGGGGTAATCTCAAGGCTCTGGATGTTGAGGCATCTAGAATGATGTAGTGTGTAGGGGCAGAACCCAGTGCCACAAATACCTTCTTGTTCTACACAGCCATTGTATTTGCTAACTCAAAAGACCTTTGCTTTATGTTTTACTATTTAGCTCTTGTGTTATGGATGTCAACATGCAAATCTACTGGGTTCATGCTTAAGACCCTCTGGTGTTTCATCCAGTAACTTGGTGAGACCCAGAAATTCCCATTTCCACTAACAACTCTAAAATGCTAGGAGGGGAATGGCTCACTCCATCTGGATCATTTACTAATGACACAGATTGGCTATCAGTTGAGGGAAATCAAACTTTTGTAGCAGATTCCTATCCCCTGTGCTTAACTGCATTTGATAAAAAATCATACAAGTAAGAGAACATTACAAGCCATTGAAATTCCAGGAGTTAACACATCACATAACCCTAGAAGCACCACCACAGCTCCAATTAATATTTCCATATGCAAACTTAAAGACCTCTCACCTTTGGTGCATACTTCATGGTCTCCACGTAGGGTGGAAAACCCTGAGCAACATGACATACATGCCCTTAATGTATCAGTGTCAGAATGGGGCTCACAAGGTCTATTTATCTGTAACAATGCCAGACTTGATGTGACTCCTGCTCAGGAAGCATTAGCTGGAGGAAAGGAGGACTCTTGATGTCTGTCACACAGATCTGTGATGTCAATGGTGAATCCCTCCCTCACACAATTCATTGGAGATTGATGCTTACCTCCCTGCCTCTACAAATATGGGCTTTGAGTTATTCTGATGTGTCATCTACATATCAGATGAATGCAATTTATATGAAAACTCTTGATACCATGATATGCACAACACATCCCTATGCATTTTTATTAACAACAGATATGACAGTTGAATCTCATAATCAATCATATTGCATCACAGCCATCAACCCTAGGTACACCTCCTGCATCATCCCTGAAAATATAGCTGAAAGGAATTTTACTGATCTCTTATCTCCATGCTGGCATGCAGAAATATGGATTCCATGGATCTTACACAGGAATGGGAAGGAGAATCAGGAGTCATGTATCTAAACTTCTTGTTTGTAAAAAATCCAAATGATCTGAGAGATTTATTGCTTGGCTTACTGCTTTCATTGTATCTCCTATTACTATTTTAACTTCATATCTACTATTGCCATTGTTGTTTTAATGGAATCAGTGAAAACAGCCTATGAAGATAGTTCTGTAATGAGTAATTTCACAGAGGAATTACAAATGCAAACTGTAATTGATAAACAAATATTGGCATGCTTAGATGCCCTTGAGATTGCTTTGTTATGGGTAGGAGAAAAACAAGATGCCCAAATTACCTGATTGTGCCTTCACTGTGACTGGCAGCACACTGATGCTAACATGTGCGTTACTCCTGTAGTACAGGGGTACGGAATGGAACAGTTCTGAAACTTCCTGGGATAAGGTAAAGGCTCATTTAAAGGGGGCATTTTCTACAAATATGGATAAAAACAAAAATGCATTAAGAGATAGTCTTAGGAAACAATCTCAAACATTACAAATCCTATCTGCACAGAATTCCTATGATACACTTGCTAATGACTTTACTTGGCTTAATCCAAAAACTTGGTTTAAGAGACTGAATTTACGCATATGGCTGTTTGGCACTTTGGGGACGGGTGTCATTCTTGTTACAGGATTTCTTTGCCTCTGGAGACTGTTCCAAGTCAGCAAAAAGGCAGAACCAAACAATGGCTGCCCTCGTGACCAATTCATCTTTAAACAAAGAAGCGGGAGATGTAGATGTGACCACTGTTCAACCTCAACATCTGCATGAGAAGGTGCACACCAAAGGATCATGGCCAAACCATAAATACTTATGTGAGAATGTTTTAATTGGCAACTTGAACATGACTTGCTGTGGGATGTGTGAGAGTGTCTGTGATAAGAGCAAGAAACATCCTGCCCTGCCATTGTTTGCACATTGGTTAGTCTTCTGCTCAGCTGCATTATCAACAGCAAAAACATATAAAGTTCACTCATGCTTAATAAAGCAATTCTGTTGCATCACAATGGTGTCCGTGATTCCATTGCTTCAAGGACTGATGGTGAATGTAAGAAAGTCACAGGAAGTCAGGAATCCCTGGGAACAAAGGAGTTTCCTTCTATAAAATCTCCATACTATCTGAGCTCAAAATATAACATAACAAAACCAACCCAGCAAACAAATAAGGCTTAGGTCCTAAAGCAGCATCCCACTATAAATTAAAGTCCATGACATTCCAGTATTAAGCTAGCTTCTGGTTAAAGTTTTCGGAAGAATATCTGCTCAGTTGCTGGACAGTTTCTGAAGAAGATTAAAATAAAACTTCATTCTCTGCTACAGGCTCTTGTTACCAGTTTCTGATATATTATCCGTTTACTTGGAGAAGGGGAATTGCCTCTAGTCCTCTAATTCTCATCCAAGCTGCCTGCCCTGTCTATATATATGGATAGCAGAAATGGCTCCATGTTCTTTCAGATGGGGCAATCTTTTTAACCTTGATGGGTTTAAGTGACAGGAGAAAAGTATCGATGCACAGAGAACCTTCTTTATTGCTTTCCAGAATTGTAAATCTACCAATGTCTAATGTAGTTTCCCCAACTTCTATGTTACAGAAACTTCATCTTCTGCTCCAGATCACATTTTGACCTGGCAAAACCAGAAACATACGCTACACCAGACAAAAAATCCTACTTATTGCCTCCACAAACAAAAATTCAGTTTTAATTAAGTGCAACAATTTAATTTTGTGTGGGCAGAACTGTAAACCCCAATATAACCTCTGCTTTTCCATCTGCAGTGCAAAATCTTTTAGTTCCTTAAAGCTGAGAAAACAATAGTAAAATATTTAAATTAAGGATTTTTTAAAGTCGAAAATAAATGTAATAAAGTAAAGAGAGTTTAGAGATAATCTATAAACCATTGCAGCCTTAAAACACCAGTGTAGCTTCTAGTGCAGTCATAGCCAAGAAAAGGTTACCCTAGACATCCAGAAGTGGACTTGCCAAAGGCATGTGGGACTTCACTATCAACTGGTAACAAGCAGCAAGTGAAGCTAATCAGAAAAGTGGAAAAGTGGTACTTAGAAAAAAAGGCACAATATGGCCTTTTCTGCAGAGGATAGCACAAGCACCGTGCTGGGACCAAATTAATGATTTATGTCCATTCATAGTCCAGGAGTGAATTTCTGTCAGCCTGGTAATACCATTCAGTATACCCAAAGTACACATCCAGACATCCAGAGGTCCCAGAACAACCCTGAAGTCAAAGGGAGAGGGTTAAAAAGAGTTATTTCCCATCGCCAGTAGAGTGCTGCTTTACTGCTGCTAACTCCAAGTGGCTTTCCCTCCACAAGAACATTTCCTTTGCCTTCCCACAGCATCAGCACCCCATGAGGAAAGAATATTTGCTTGGAGCTTTAATGGATTTGTATCACAAACAAAGTCACCAGGCAGACACCAACCAGCATGCTAGAGGAGCCCTAGAGGCATCTAAATCTTATTACTGCTTCCAACACAATCTGATTGGAATTTTACCAGTGTAACAGACTGATTATTGTCCCAGCAATACGAAGTCATACTGAGAGTAGTACTTCGCCTCATACTTGAATATATGTACTTTATATTTTCACTGGCATTCACTGTAAAGGGTTATATTTAGGTACTAGCTGCCAATAGTTGGTCAGTATCTCACTTCAGAAAATGCTGTATTCATATGTAAAATGATTATGCCTTGCATACTGGGCTGAGTCCCAAGAAAAGCTGCAATACCTTGAAGGAATACACTAAATCCAGTCATGAAGTACGTATTTTTGAAAGCTGAGGTCCCATTCTATCAATAAGCATTGCCATTTAGCTAAAAATGCCATTTCTCTGGAAGTTAAATAAAATGCAATCAATAAGATCATTGCAACAATAATATCCCTTGTGCTGATGAAATGAGAAAGTTTGTTTTAAAGGTAAGTTGCAAATAGAAAACAAAATATTAAGCAGAGGAAGGAAATTTTGCCTTGTTAAACTGATACAGCCCTGGAACTATGAACATAGTGCAAGCTTGATGAATGAGTCAAGGTGCAATAAATATTACTAATAAGGTGTCACAGAAATTTGATTGTTTCAGTCTCTTCTGGCTCCTGACTCACAAACTGCCAGCAAATCTAACTCACTTCTGTCTAAGTTTTGAAGCAGGTAAGGAATCAATAAACTGCATACAGCATTGCTGATCTTTCCCAGGACTGGGGGGGGGTCAGCATCCAAAGTTCAAACCCTGTATCATAAAAACAGTCAGGAAAATGGAAAACAGCTTGGGTTAGATGTGATCAGCTGGGAGGTGCAACCTCAGGACAGTTGGTGGGCAGACAACTACTCAATTATAAATTGGTACCTACACCAACACTTTGAAACATGGGTGTCACAGTTTGATGTGGATCAAACACCAGAGCACCCATGAAAAATCATTCGCCTTTTTCTCATGGGCTGTGGGTGAATTCTGCATCCCTACATGCACTTCATGAATTATAGGGAAACAGTTTTTTGTATTATATTCATTACCAGGGCTTGCAGAAGGATCTTAGCCCCAATGCTTGTAGCGTCTCCTCCTCTCCCTCCCACTTTTGCACTGCCCTTAGTGTTACCATGTTATTCTCTTCACATGTCTTCACCTTTTCCTTTTCTCTGACTCGGGAGAGAATTGGTGTCTGTAGGTTCATTTGTTTTCAAGTACTGTCAATTGAAAAGTTTTTAAGCACTGAAATGTTGATCTCATCCTGGCTCTGCATCAGGGAACTGCTTACCATGCCTCTCACTGCTGATCACATGGTGCCCACCAGCGCCGTGTGAGCCTCACCGGCCCCAGCTCCACTCAGCTCCTCTCCTCATGCAGGGTGCTGAAAAGGAAGAGTGGCTGTTGCCATTTTTGCCCTTCTGTTCACAGCATGGCCGTCTAAAAGCAGCTAAGCAAGTAAAGTTAATTGAGCACCGCCCCGGCCTTGGTGATTTCGGCTATGCGGCTGCTCCCAGCCACAGGAGTGCTCCCAGCGCCAGCCCTGGCCACATGGTCTTGGCCAAGGGGCTGCTCGTGGGCCTGGGATGATCCCCCTGGCAGCATGACCCTAGTAGCCCCTTCCTCACCCTTCAGAAAGAGGAAGAAAGGAATTGCACACGCTTTCTCCTTCTTAAGTATGTCATCACAGGGGCATTGCCAATTACTTTAACTGACATAGTAGTAGGTCTCTTTCCAGTGTGACAGTGTTCACAGGGGTCTCAGGTTGAGGGAAGAGACGAGGATGTGACTCCATGTTTCAGAAGGCTTGATTTATCATTTTATTATATATATTATATTAAAACTATACAAAAAGAATAGAAGAAAGGACTTCATCAGAAGGCTAGCTAAGAATAGGAAAAGAAAGAATGAATAACAAAGGCTTGTGGCTCGGCTCTCTGTCCAAGCCAGCTGGGCTGTGATTGGCCATTAATTAGAAACAATCACATGAGACCAGTCACAGATCCACCTGCTGCATTCCACAGCAGCAGATAACCATTTTTTCCATTTTGTTCCTGAGGCCTCTCAGCTTCTCAGGAGGAAAAATCCTAAGGAAAGGATTTTTCATAAAAGATGTCTGTGATATTTCCAGAGCCGGCCTGTGATTGGCTTTGCCATGCATGGAAGAAACTTCTAGCAGCTCCCTACAGAAAAATCACTTCCGTGGCTGGCTTCTTCCCTCCTCACCAAAAACCAAGCCATCCAAACCCAACACAAAGGGTTGCAAAGCTGCACAATTAAGCTGTTACACAAGAGCACCATGTGTTGCTATTACTCAAAAACAAAAGCTGTAGTACACTGTGATATTTCATCAAGTAAAAGGACCAGACCACGTGGCCAGGCAATCCACAAGCAGGTCAATAAGCAGTGTCCTTAGGAAAGCAGGAGTAAGCTGGGCTCCCCAGGCACTCCAGCAAAGCAAAGCAGCATCACTTGCGATGAATTGCACATCTCTAAATGCTGCACCCTGTCAAACGTCTGCCTGACAGATAACCTTCAGGCCAACAAAGTCCATGGAAAGGTCTCTGTAACTTCAGTATATTCTTCTCCTAAGTCTCACTGGGTTTAAAAGATGCATTTTGTCCTTTTAATGCAAGCTTGGAAGAGGCTTGGAGTAGAAGAAGAGCAGTGTTATTTATAGCTTGGATCGAACCACAATCAAACTAAGTTGTCAAGGGAGGAAAACATCTATCAAAGAAAGGAAGAGACACTGAAACAGAGAAACAGGAATAATTTCTGTAGAGTCCTTATAAACCTATTAATCCCATTTCAAAGCTTCTAGACTTTTCTGGAATTTAAGTGAATAAACAATAATAACTGCCCAAGCTTTCAATAAATGATATCACTCCATCAATCGTAATGAGTGTAATCCACCAGTTAAAACTGACATGAGACATACAAAAGGCACAAGGATGAAACATCATGCCAAGAAATAAATTTTAATCCCTCTTCCTATTCAGAGAGCAGGAGGGTTAAGTACAAGAAATCACATAAATTAAACGCAGGCGGGTAGGAAAGGGAACAGAATCACTATATTCCTGGCCTACAGCAGCTAAAGACAGTACTATGATTAAATAATTAAACCTTGTTCAGTCAAGTTAAATTTCAACATAAGTAATTAATCTACGTGTGGTCTTTTATACCCTGCCCAAACTGTACTTTTGGCCAAAGCAAAACATTTCCTCTGTTGCCTCTTTCTTTCCAAAAGTTTCCTTAATATATGAGGAAAGAATCACTTCTCATTTAAATTAAATCATTTAAATTAAATCAGTGATATTGACAAGGTTGCTATTCAAATGTAAAGTCTCATCCTTGTGAAAATTTTCACACACCTTTGTTGAGCTGACTGCAGGATGAGAATTATTTACTTTTCCTGAGAAAGCATTGGAAATTGCAAAAAAATTTTGTGTATTATGTCAGGACAAGTCATAACCTCTGGATTAATTTTTTTCATAAACAAGTGAAAGGAAACACAAAGCTTGAGACTATCAACAATCCAAGTCTCACCTGACATGTAAGGTACCAGACCCAGGTGCTCTTGCTGCATTGGGTTGACCATGGCTTTCTAGACTTAAAAAGTCTATTCAGGAAAAAAAGAGTTTCCTTTACCAAGCTCCTATGTGACTCTGATTAAGCTAATGGAACTGATGTCCATGAAGACAACATTCTGGACAGCGTAACAACCATCACAAATCCCAGGAGCTTGTTCCACTGCCATTTCCACAGCACCATGATTGCAATCCTGAATTGCACTTGAACATTCTTACGAGTCAGGCAAAGAGGATATCGACATGAAATGGCCTGAGGCAAACCAAAATCAGATACTGAGAGAAAGGTGTCACATGAGAAGGGAACTGTAGTGAATTTCAGCAGCAATAACAAAAGGCTTTAAGCAAAAATAGGTTTGAGCATCCATAGCCAGACCTGCCTCTGGATTGTGAACACTTTGATTACCTCTTTAAGAAGTGCCACAGCTTCATGTCATGTTTGCTCATTTACAGAAAGTTTGAGAACATCCTTGGGATTGTTGTTACAGCTCAATCATTTAAACCTAGAGGCAAACCAAGGGGGTTTTTTGCTCTGGGTAGGTGCAGAGGAGAAAATCCAATAAATATTCTCAAGAGGTAAAAATTCATGAAAGTTTACTGGCAAACTATAGAAAATTAAGGAACATTGGCAAAGGAGTAAATACAGCATAACATCACTTATCCCAGCTCACTGAACATAGAAGACCTTATAATCCATTCAGTGTTACACTCTGTGAGAAGGGAGTTAGAAGAAGAAGGGGAGGAAAACAGAAAGACATGAAAAATACAGAAAAACAGACATAGCTACCAACCTCTGGGTTCTAGCAATGTAAAGCTGTGTAAAGAGGGCTTTCAACATCCTCCTCCTCCTCCTCCCTGCCGCCCTGGGCCATTGTTAATACAGCTCTCACGAGGCATCACAGGACTTAAAAGGGTGTTTATGCAGCTTGTTTTAAGAGGCTACTTGCAGGCAAAACAGGCTTTCAATTTAATCTTTTAATAGCTGAGGCTTAAAATTAATACTCCAGGTGGCTGTATAGAAACATACAAGGTGAGAAGATGGATAGGCAAAAATTAATAGATCATCACAGAGAAGTTAAAATAATAGGAGTTTTCCATTTCAGGAGGTTATCCAGTATAGCACATCCAGGAAGACCTCAGTATTTTGGTACTCTACACATTCTGAAGGAATGTAGAACGAATAGACAGCACAAACCCAAAACCAAATACACCTTCCTCCCCACCCCAATCCTGTATTCTGGGTTAGTGTTTATTTTACTTTTTTCCTTGATTTGTTTCTCTTTCTTTCATTTTGTTCCTATACCCCTTCCCACACACACATACTTAAAAAAATTTAATTCACTGTTTCATTTTTTCCATTAATGAAGGAGCTAAGAGCAAGCCTTCTGTCATCCAAAGTGCAACGCTGCCCTCCAGAGCTGTCAGGAAGAAAAATTTCTTCAGAAAACATGAAACCATCTCCAAGCAAAATGTTTTCTTTCAGATGGAATTGCTGAATCTGTATCATAATTATTCTCAGGGTTGAAAACCAGTCTGTACAGACACCTTATCTGGCTTAGCCTGGTTTACTGGCAATCATCTTGACAACTCTTCCCATATACAACTTGTGCATCAACTCCAAAGCAAAGAAGGGCTTTTTCTCTTGTGTAAGATGGTGAAAAAATCCCAACTAATAAATTGATCCATGTCTTCTCACTCAAGGTAAAGAATGATCTGATAAATTTTCAAATCCTGATTGGAAGCCACATTCAGAAGGTGTTTACTGAGAAACCAGGCTCCAGAAGAAACAGTGATTAGGTCTAACAGAAATTCAGTTACCCAAAAGTAAGCATTTGATTTTAGATTTTTCTTTAACCTGAGTCCTGGGTGCTGGTGCTGTATCATAGCATATCAGACACTTGTTTTCTAAAAGTGATAAGCATGTAGCTATTATATGTGGATAAAATTACTCCAATGATTTATAAAAAGTAAATTGCACAACTTGAACAATACTGTGAGAATTCTGCCTGGATGAGCTGCTGTGTTTATCACCTGCAAAGCCACAATGCAGAACTTGTGAAGAGCTTTCATTTTCTCTAACACCAGGTTCCAAGTCAGCAATTTTCACTAAATTGAAAGATACATCCCCACAAAAAGGAGACCTCCCTTCCATTTATATTAATATCACTTACTAATAGCTTCCAGGAGGTAAAAAAGCAACAGTGACAACCAATAATGTGATTTCCAAACTGTTCTCTCTCATCTCTAAAGCCAGATGAAAAAAGCCTTGAGAGGGGCTTAAATATACAGATGTGGATTTCTATCCCCTGCAGAAAAGCCTGACCACAATGAGCCATCTTAAAAGGCTACATCAAAATTTACTGTTGGGATCTGTATGAACTCCTATAAAGCTCAGGACTACACCAGTGCAGGAAGACAAGAGGAAAGCAAGAGAAAGAGTGGTTCAGAGGCGTAGAAATAAGTTTAGGAGAAGAACACTCTGGAATAAGTGTCTCCTCTACCAAAAAAATGGGGTTCCAACAATCACTTTCTGCCACTGAGAAAATAAATGGATGAAAGTGAAAAAAACCAACTGTTTATTGGTGAATTGAATGTCCACATGACACGGGAAAAAATTAATAAATGCTAGATATTGAAATGTCAGAACCTTACCCCACACATACACACACTCCCACAGCAGAAACCCCCCCCACCCAAAAGAAAAACAAACAAAAACAAAAACAAAAAACAACAACCAAAAAAAGAGGGCCAACCACATGGAGAAGAGGAACAGAATAACACCTGGAATTTGTCTCAAGGAAGAAAAAACAAAAGGTTCACACAGCAGCTCAGGCAAAACCAGACCCTCTGATGTCGGTCTCCTCGGCACCACAGATGAAGCTGGGCCCTTTCTCTGGCTAGGTTGGCTTTTCTGAGGTCTGGCCAAGGTGGAATAGGCCCCGGCTCCCCCACTGGTCCCAGCCAATCATCTTCTGTCAATTGTCTGATGTTGGATCAAAACCAAGCTGGACAGTTCAAGAGAAAACAAAAGCTGCTGAAGGATTGCAGTGTCCAAGGCCAGGGAAAGGGGAAAAAACCCTTCTTACCTAAGCTAAGAAAAAACCAAGCTGGATAAGCAACAGCATTACCACCAGTCCGCACTGCACCCAGCACACCTGGGAGTGAGGCTTTTGAAAAAGCCTGCACAAGAGCCCCAAGGCTCGCCCCTCTTCCCCAGACCCAGCTTAAAATTACAGAAACCATTTCTGGATATAGAGCAGACGATTAGAGAAGAGAGGATCATCATAAAATCACCCCAAGGCAAGGGATACCACATAGGGAAAGAAACAATGCAAGCAAATCCTAACAATTCCATATGGTTTGTTCATATTTATTTTTCATTCTGATGGAATAGGTTAAAATAGATGCTTTGCACCTCATGACACCACCAACCCCAGAGCTCATTGTTTCATTCTCTCATCAATATGCAGGTAGATTTTCTTAGCTCCTCTTCACCCAAGCTGCAATTGGTCAAACCCTCGCTGGTGTAGATCAGCTCATTTCAACAAAGTCATACCAGGCTATGACAGATGTGAATACAGCCTTTTGCCAAGGAAAGCTGGAGTGCAGAGCAAGCACAACTCCCTCATGTTTTGAACATTTTTGCCCTCTCCAGCAACAGTGTTCAGTGCTCTCTATCACACTGCTTTTCAGAGACAGGGTCCAGAGAGGCAGGCAGGAAGCCTCAGAGGCCAGACCATGGCACAACAGCTTAAATACATCTTCTAAAATGGTGTCCCAAAATTGGATCAGCATTTCCTGATGTTTACTGCAGCACTGCATTCCCCAGTGCTGTAGCTGGCATCACTGCAGAGCGCTGAACTTCTGTCCCTTTACAACTTTTTCCTTGACAAAAGCCATTACGACTTACCTTTTAATTTTTTTTTTTTAATATTATTGAAAGACAAAATAGCCCTTTTTTTTCCCAAAACCTTTCCCTTGTCCGGAGAAAAACTTCAGACCGATGGAAGACAATTTTTTTAAAACTGTATAAATATTATCACCCCTATCAGCCAAGGGAAAGCCATAGGAATTTCAATCAGTGAGTGTGGTTTCACTACTGGCAGGAGTTCCTTATAACAGAAAGATAATTATGTGAATTCTGTTAAAGTGCCCTCCTCTGTAGAACAAATTGCCTATGACCAAATTAATTGCCCAAGATGTGAGAGAATCCCATCACATGTGGCACAGAGTTTGTGGCAGCTGGTGGTACCAGCAGAGTCAACACACAAGTAAAAAACATCTTTGATTCCAGGCATCTGGCATCCATCATCCCCATGTGGGAGGAGCCCAGGGATAAGGCCTGAATTCCTGCCCCCCAGCTTGGCTAAGCAGCACCAGGAGATGGGGGCTCGCAGGCACAGAGAAACAAAGATCTTCATCCACAGTGCTCCAGGTCTACATAGGTCTCTTCATCCACCCTATCTCCACTTATTTTGAGAGGCTAAGCAACATTTGGGTTTGTTTCAGCTCTTTTAGACTGAACCACATGCAGTCTTATTTTTTCGGTTTTTTGTTTTCTTTTTCTTGAAGGCTTGAGCCAAAACCAGTTGAAGTCAATTGAACAACAACCAATAACTTCAATGCTTTTTGGCTCCAGCCCTAAATACACACCACATGCCAGACATGATGACTGATTCTATATCTGTCTCTAGGAAGCACTTAAAAATTGAAATTCAACAAGAGAAGAGAGCAACACTCTGGATGTTCAACTGACTTTAATAAATTTCAGAAGCAGCACACATGCCAGGAGTTGTTTTCAATCAATAAATAACACAGAGGTTCAATTGTTCACCTGCCACCTCTTTACTTCCCCTCAGCAGATGTGGAATTATCTTTTAGCTGCAGGGCTACTTGCAAACTGAAAGTTACATTTACAGAAACATCTATTTGCCAGCCTTTTATTTTTTTCTTTTTATTTCCATTACAAGAAGCAGCAGTATTTAACACCCACAAGGACCCTTCTCAGCAAGACATTGTATATCACTCCAAGGAAATACATAAATGACAAATTATCCCCGATAGCATTGTGTCTCTGCTGACCTGCTCAAGCTTTAAAGGCAGCTGGCAATTAAATGCCATGGCTACTGACCTGTTAAAGGCTTAGGCAGAATTGTGTTTATAAGCAGCAAAGGAAATTGGATGTAATGGTATTTTGTGGAGGTCTTTCTCAAATGAATTTGAGTAGTATTCATTCCTTCACTTCTCTGATTAAAATTATCTGTCAATCTCTCATGTATTATTACCTAACAGGCTGAATTCTGACTTGCCTGCTCTAAAACAAGAATTTTCCTTCCCTTCCACATTTCCCACCACAAAATATTTTGCCAGAGACTGAGAAAGTAGAAAGTTACCACTTGCCCTGAGTCTACAAAAGCTAAATATTGGTTAGCAAAACTTTCAACTTTCACCTTTTAGCTTAATGGGGTTTTTTTGTTTTGTTTTTTTTTTATGCAGACCCTTATTTTATCTATTGAGGTTCTTGTATTTTTATTAAGTGCAATAGCATTGCCTTCCCCTGGGAGCAGGCAGATAGCCTAGCCAGTCTTCAGTAGTCCTAGACTCAGGATTTAAGACCATCTCACACTTAACTCTCAAGAAATGAAAGATCAATGCTCAAATTAGACATGCCACAAAGCTTCCCTCTCCTTGCCTTCCACAAAAGCCTTCCTAATTTAAAATACTCTCTCCTTGCTCCAGCTGTTCAACTATAGCAAAACAACCCAGTGAGAACAATTAGGCCTACAGAAATAATAAAACTTTCAAGTTTTCCAGAATAATCAGGCTTAGGTGGCAATACCCATCTCAAAGCAAGGATGAATTACAATTCAGACCCAGAACAGAACAGCCTGATAAAGCTATAATTCTGTGTTGCACACATCATTAATAAGCCTTGGCCATTAATAACTTTATGATATGCTGTAAACCCAGAATCATAAAGATATATTTAACCTTCCATCCACCTAAAAGAAAGCTCCTTCCACATCAGACAAGATCACACAACCACATTCTCAGCCCTTAGAATTCCTCTACTTTTCCCTTAACAATCAAGCGACATGAGCAATGGCATTTTCAAATGAACTTAGTGCCAGAAAACCGTCTGTTGTAATTCCAGTTAAAGGGAATTTTCCAACTGATTTCCAAAGCAGAAAAAAAACCCAAAAATTTTGTGCATTTTGAAAGAAAAAAATCTAGTTACATATATGTAAGGGTGTTTTGTTGTTTTGGGGTTGGAGGTTTTTTTTACAATTCCTTTTCAACTCCAAATATAATTGAAATTATGATGTGTAACCAATTTTTTAAAATAACATAATCCATATGTCACATGATTCATTAACATAATTCACAGAAATCTCAAGGGCTAAAGCCAGATGTTTTCTGATCCATAGTCCTGCCAGGCTTATTAAATAAACACAGTGATAAAATTCACAAGTCAGTTTTTCATATCATGTATATGGAGAAGTTCACACAGAATCACAAGGTTGGAAGAGACCTTTCAGATCATCAAGTCCAACCCCTGCCCTAACCCTTCAAATAAACCATGGCACTGAGTGCCACATCCAGTCTGTTTTAAAACACATCCAAGGATGGTGACTGCACCACCTCCCTGCGCAGACCATCCTCCAGCACTTTATCACCCCTTCTGTAAAAAACTTTTTCCACACATCCAACATAAATATCCCTTTGGCACAGATTAAGTGTGACCGTGTTCACAGGGGTCTCAGGTTGAGGAAAGAGACGAGGATCTGACTCCATGTTTCAGAAGGTTTGATTTATTATTTTATTGTATATATTACATTAAAACTATACTAAAAGAATAGAAGAAAGGATTTCATCAGAAGGCTAGCTAAGAATAGAATAGCAAAGAATGATAACAAAGGTTTGTGGCTCAGACACTCTGTCCAAGCCAGCTGGGCTGTGACTGGCCATTAATTAGAAACAACCAACATGGACCAATCAAAGATCCACCTGTTGCATTCCACAGCAGCAGATAATCAATGTTTACATTTTGTTCCTGAGGCCTCTCAGCTTCTCAGGAGGAAAAATCTAAGGAAAGAATTTTTCATAAAAGATGTCTGCGACAATTAAGACTGTGTCCTCTTGTTCTGTCTGTTGTTGTCTGGAAAAATAGGCCAACCCCACCTGACTACAGCCACTTTTCTGGCAGTTGTAGAGAGTGATAAGGTCACCCCTGAGTCTCCTTTTCTCCAGGCTAAACACCCACAGCTCCCTCAGTCATCCCACACAGGGTTTGTGTTCCAAGCCCCCCACCAGCCTCATTGCCCTCCTCTGGATGCGCTTCCAGCATCTCAACGTCCTTCCCAAACTCAGGGGCCAGAACTGGACACAGCACTCAAGGTGTGGCCTCACCAGTGCCAAATGACCTCCCTGCTTCTGCTGGCCACACTATTCCTGACACAGGCCAGGAGCCACTGGCCTTCTTGGCCACCAGGGCACACTGCTGGCTCCTGTTCAGTCAGCTGTCGACCAATACCCCCAGGTCCTTTTCTGCCTGGGCACTGTCCAGGCACACCATCCCCAGCCTGGAGCACTGCAGGGGGTTATTGTGGCCAAAATGCAGGACTCAGCACCTGGATTTATTAAACTTTATCCTATTGGACTCTGCCCATCCATCCAACCATTCCAGTCTCTCGGCAGAGCCCTCCTACCCTCCAACAGATCGACACACACTCCCATCTTAGGGTCATCTGTAAATTTACTAAAGATAGACTCAATCCCCTCATCCATGTCATCAAAAAACCCAAAAAACACTAAACAGAACTGGCCCTGGCACAGATCCCAGTAGTGACTGGCCACCAAAGGTATTTGGTTTGATCATGTAAGATAAAGCATCATTATCAGTCATGTTTATTGAACCACTTACTATAACCAGCTGAGGGACAAACTAGGTCCTCCTCCCATATGTACCCCCAACCAAAACTTTAACATCTCATGAGGAAATTTACTTAGAACCAATGTGCCTTAAAAGACTGAGAAAGAGATTGAGTAATTAAGGATGACTGGGACAAAGAAACAGATTTGGGCAGACTGTGAAAATAGGCAGAAAAAAATAAAGTAGACCAAGGAGCATTTTCTGACTAGTGCACAAACACAAACTGTCTCTTAAAAGAAAATAAAAATTCAAACACCAAAATCACCTAGGCCTTTACAAAATGCCAGTATTTAATTTTAGAATGATTTCTGTGACCCAAAGGCTTTTCTGACATGGTTTGACACTGGCCTAAGGCGAGGCACCCACAAGAATCACTTGCTCACTCTCCCCTGCCACAGCTGGTCAGAGGAGGGGGAAAAAATTAATGAACACTTCATGAGTGAGATAAGGACCAGGAAAAATATTTCAAGGGCATAGCAGGCTCACCTTAAATTGCAAAGTGAATTTTATTACTAACAGAATCACAGGAGGATAATGAGAAGTAAAATAAGCCCTTAAAACACCTTTCCCCCACACTCTAACCCTCCCTCCTTCCCACTGAACAGCACATGGAGACAGGCCATGGGGGCTTTGGTCAGTTCATCACCAAGATTTTCTTCTGCTGCTCTGGGAGAGGAGCCCTTCCCCTGTCAGACCATGGGGTCCCTCCCACAGGAGACAGTTCTCTGTGAACTTCTCTGGCCTGGGTTCACTCTCACAAGCAGCAGCCACACCACACCTGCTACAACATGAACTCCCCACACAAGTGAACATTCCTCCCCAAACACTGTACCGTGAGTCTCTCTTCCCATAGGGTGCAGTGCTCCAAGGTCAGGCTGTACCAACTGGAAGCTGGGCCCTCTCTCTCCAGCAGGTCTCCCACTCTGCTGAGGGCACCTTCCCCAAGGGCTGCGGGTAAATCTCTGCATTCCCCGTGGATCCCCAGGGACTGCGGGTGGATCTCTGCATTCCCCATTGATCCCCATTCCCTGCGTCTGGATCTCTGCATTCCCTGTGGATCCCCATTCCCTGCGGGTGATCTCTGCATTCCCCTTGGATGCGCAGTGGCTGCAGATGGTTCTCTGCATTCCCCGTGGATCCCCATTCCCTGCGGGTGGATCTCTGCATTCCCCGTGGATCCCCAGGGGCTGCGGGTGGATCTCTGCATTCCTCATGGATCCCCAGGGGCTGCGGGTGGATCTCTGCATTCCCCTTGGATCCCCATTCCCTGCAGGTGGATCTCTGCATTCCCCATGGATTCCCATTCCCCTTGGATCTCTGCATTCTGTAGATCCCCATTCCTGCGGGTGGATCTCTGCATTCCCCCATGGATCCCCATTCCCTGCAGGTGGATCTCTGCATTCCCTGTGGATCCCCCAGGGCTGCAGGTGGATCTCTGCATTTCCCTGTGGATCCCCATTCCCTGTGGGTGGATCTCTGCATTCCCTGTGGATCCCCATTCCCCTGCAGGGTGGATCTCTGCATTCCCTGGGTGATCTCTGCATCCCCATTCCTGGGTGGATCTCTGCATTCCCTGATCGGGTGGATCTCTGATCTCTGCATTCCCCATGGATCCCCATTCCCTGCGGGTGGATCTCTGCATTCCCTGTGGATCCCCATTCCCTGCGGCTGGATCTCTGCATTCCCTGTGGATCCCCATTCCCTGTGGGTGGATCTCTGCATTCCCCTTGGATCCCCATTCCCTGCGGGTGATCTCTGCATTCCCTGATCCCCATTCCCCGGTGGATCCCCATTCCTGTGGATCTTGGGTGGATCTCTGCATTCCCCATGGATCCCCATTCCTGCGCTGGGTGGATCTCTGCATTCTGCATGGATCCCCATTCCCCATGGATCCCCTGATCTCTGCATTCCCTGTGGATCCCATTCCTGTGGATCCCCATTCCCCCATTCCTCTGCGGGTGGATCTCTGCATTGCCCCATGGATCCCCATTCCTGCGGGTGGATCTCTGCATGGATCCCATTCCCTGCGGGTGGATCTCTGCATTCCCCATGGATCCCCATTCCCTGCGGGTGGATCTCTGCATTCCCCGTGGATCCCCATTCCCTGCGGGTGGATCTCTGCATTCCCCGTGGATCCCCAGTGGCTGCGGGTGGATCTCTGCATTCCCGTGGATCCCCATTCCCTGCGTCTGGATCTCTGCATTCCCTGTAGATCCCCATTCCCTGCGGCTGGATCTCTGCATTCCCCATGGATCCCCATTCCCTGCGGGTGGATCTCTGCATTCCTGTGGATCCCCATTCCCTGATCCTCTGCATTCCCTGTGGGGTGGATCTCTGCATTCCCTTGGATCCCCATTCCCTGCGGGTGGATCTCTGCATTCCCCTTGGATCCCCATTCCCTGCGGGTGGATCTCTGCATTCCCTGTGGATCCCCAGTGGCTGCGGGTGGATCTCTGCATTCCCATTCCCCATGGATCCCCATTCCCTGCGGCTGGATCTCTGCATTCCCTGCGGGTGGATCCCATTCCCATGGATCCCCATTCCCTGCGGCTGGATCTCTGCATGGATCCCCCTGCGGGTGGATCTCTGCATTTCCCCCTGGATCCTGCATTCCCTGGTGGGATCCCATTCCCATGGATCCCCATTCCTGCTGATCTCTGCATTGGATCCCCCGTGGATCCCCATTCCCTGCGGGTGGATCTCTGCATTCCCCCCGTGATCCCCATTCCTGCTGGTGGATCCCCATCCCTCAGGGTGGATCTCTGCATTCCTGTGGATCCCCATTCCCTGCGGGATCTCTGGATGGATCCCCATTCCCTGCGGGTGGATGCATTCCCCATGGATCCCCATTCCCCAGGTGGATCTCCCCTGTGGGTGCGGGTGGATCTCTGCATTCCCGTGGATCCCCATTCCCTGGGTGGATCTCTGCATTCCCTGTGGATCCCCATTCCCTGGCTGCGGGGATCTCTGCATTCCTCTGGATCCCCATTCCCTGCGTGGATCTCTGCATTCCCCGTGGATCCCCCATTCCCTGGGGTGGATCTCTGCATTCCCCTTGGATCCCCATTCCCTGCAGATGGATCTCTGCATTTCCCTTGGATCCCGGGTGGATCTCTGCATTCCCGTGGATCCCCATTCCCCGGGTGGATGCATTCCCCATGGATCCCCATTGATCCCCCTGCGGGTGGATCTCTGCATTCATGATCCCCATTCCCGTGGATCTCTGCGGTGTGGATCCCTGCATTCCCCATGGATCCCCATTCCTGTCTGGATCTCTGCATTCCCCATTCCCTGGATCCCCATTCCCTCTGCATTCCCCTTGGATCCCCATTCCCTGCGGGTGGATCTCTGCATTCCCCATGGATCCCCTTGGATCCCCATTCCTGCAGGTGGATCTCTGCATTCCCGTGGATCCCCATTCCCCTGCTGCATTCCCCGTGGATCCCAGGGGGGGGATCTCTGCATTCCCTGTGGATCCCCATTCTGCGGGTGGATCTCTGCCCCGTGGATCCCCATTCCCTGTAGGTGGATCTCTGCATTCCCCCGTGGATCCCCATTCCCGTGGATCCCCATTCCCTGCGGGTGGATCTCTGCATTCCCCGTGGATCCCCATTCCCTGGATGGGTGGATCTCTGCATTCCCATTCCCTGCGGGTGGATCCCATTCCCAGTGGCTGGGTGGATCTCTGCATTTGGATCCCCATTCCTGGTTGGGTGATCTCTGCATTCCCGTGGATCCCCATTCCTGGGGTGGATCTCTGCATTCCCCTGGGTGGATCCCCATTCCCTGGTGGATCTCTGCATTCCCCATGGATCCCCATTCCCTGCGGGTGGATCTCTGCATTCCCCTGTGGATCCCCATTCCCTGGATCCCCAGGGGATCTCTGCATTCCCCTTGGATCCCCATTCCCCTGCAGCTGGATCTCTGCATTCCCCCCTGCGGGTGGATCTCCCATTCCCTGCGGGTGGGGTGGATCTCTGCATTCCCATGGATCCCCATTCCCCGGGTGGATCTCTGTGGATCCCCTCTGATCTCTGCATTCCCTGTGGATCTCTGCATTCCCCATGGATTCCCATTCCCTGCGGTTTGATCTCTGCCAGGTGGCTGATCCCCAGGGGCTGCGGGTGGATCATTCTGATCCCCATTCCCTGCGGGTGATCTCTGCATTCCCCATGGATCCCCAGTGGCTGCGGGTGGATCTCTGCATTCCCCTTGGATCCCCATTCCCTGCGGGTGGATCTCTGCATTCCCTGTGGATCCCATTCCCTGCGATTGGATCTCTGCATTGGGTGGATCCCATTCCCTGCTCCTGCGGGTGGATCTCTGCATTCCCTGCATTCCCCGGGTGGATCATTCCCCCCATTCTGCATTCCCATGGATCCCCATTCCTCTTGGTGGATCTCTCATTCCCCCATGGATCCCCATTCCCCTGGGTGGATCTCTGCATTCCCCTGGATCCCCATTCCCTGCGGGTGGATCTCTGCATTCCCCGTGGATCCCCATTCCCTGCGGGTGGATCTCTGCATTCCCCATGGATTGATTCCCTGCGGGTGGATCTCTGCATTCCCCATGGATTCCCCCATTCCCTGCGGGTGGATCTCTGCATTCCCCTGGATCCCATTCCCTGCGGGTGGATCTCTGCATTCCCCTGTGGATCCCCAGGCTGCAGGTGGATCCCATTCCCTGGATCCCCATTCCTGCGGGTGGATCTCCCTGCATTCCCTGTGGATCCCCATTCCCCTGCGGGTGGATCTCTGCATTCCCTTGGATCCCCATTCCCTGATCTCTGGGTGGATCTGCATTCCCTGTGGATCCCCATTCCTGCGGGTGGATCTCTGATGGATCTGCATTCCCGTGGATTCCCATTCCCCCCTGCGGGTGGATCATTCCCTGATCCCATTCCCCGTGGATCCCCATTCCCTGCGTCTGGATCTCTGCATTCCCCGTGGATCCCCATTCCCTGCGGGTGGATCTCTGCATTCCCCTTGGATCCCCATTCCCTGCGGGTGGATCTCTGCATTCCCTGTGGATCCCCTCCGGGATCTCTGCATTCCCCTGGATCTCTGCATTCCCCGTGATCCCCATTCCCCATTCCTGGATCCCATTCCCTGCGTCTGGATCTCTGCATTCCCTGTGGATCCCCATTCCCATTCCCTGCGGGTGGATCCCATTCCCTCTGCATCTGCATTCCCGTGGATCCCCTCTGTGGGTGGATCTCTGCATTCCCGTGGATCCCCATTCCTGCGGGTGGATCTCTGCATTCTGGATCCCCATTCCTGTGAGGTGGATCTCTGCATTCCCTTGGATCCCATTCCCTGGATCCCATTGGTGGATCTCTGCATTCCCCTGGATCCCCATTCCCTGCGGGTGGATCTCTGCATTCCCCATGGATCCCCATTCCTGCAGGGGTGGATCCCCCCATTCCTGGCGGGTGATCTCTGCATTCCCCTTGGATCCCCATTCCTGCAGGTGGAATCTGGATCTCTGCATTCCCTTGGATCCCCATTCCCTGCAGGTGGATCTCTGCATTCCCCTGGATCCCCCATTCCCCGGGTGGATCTCTGCATTCCCATGGATTCCCCTGTGGCGGGTGGATCTCTGCATTCCCCTGTGGATCTCTGCATTTGGATCCCCCCATGGATCCTGGATCCCCATTCCCTGCGGGTGGATCTCTGCATTCCCCGTGGATCCCCATTCCTGCGGGTGGATCTCTGCATTTCCCCCATTCCCCGGTGATCCCATTCCCATAGATCCCCATTCCCTGCGGTTTGATCCCATTGGGTGGATCTCTGCATTCCCCTTGGATTCCCCCATTCCTGCGGGTGGATCTCTGCATTCCCTGTAGGTGGATCCCCATTCCCTGGGGTGGATCTCTGCATCCCCGTGGATCCCCTGTGGATCTCTGGGTGGATCTCTGCATTCCCGTGGATCCCCATTCCCTGGATCCCCATTCCCTGCGGGTGGATCTCTGCATTCCCCATGGATCCCCATTCCCTGTGGGTGGATCTCTGCATTCCCCGTGGATCCCCATTTCCTGGATCTCTGGTGGATCTCTGCATGGATTGCATTCCCCATGGATCCCCATTCCCTGGTGGATCTCCATTCCCCTTGGATCCCCATTCCTGCGGGTGGATCTCTGCATTGCAGGATCCCATTCCCTGCGGGTGATCTCTGCATTCCCCATGGATCCCCCCATGGATCTCTGCAGGTGGATCCCCTCTGCATTCCCCATGGATCCCCATTCCCTGCAGGTGGATCTCTGCATTCCCCATGGATCCCCATTCCCTGCGGGTGGATCTCTGCATTCCCCGTGGATCCCCATTCCCTGCAGGTGGATCTCTGCATTCCCATTCCCCAGGGGCTGCAGGTGGATCTCTGCATTCCCCATGGATCCCCATTCCCTGCGGGTGGATCTCTGCATTCCCCTGCGGGTGATCCCCATTCCCTGTGGATCCCCTGGTGGATCTCTGCATTCCCCATGGATCCCCATTCCCTGCGGGTGGATCTCTGCATTCCCCGGGTGGATCCCCATTCCCTGCGGGTGGATCTCTGCATTCCCCTT